>OX392494.1:5189300-7589300 GCA_947623365.1 Achlya flavicornis | reverse complement strand
TTGAATAAAAAACACACTTCACTATATCACTCACACACACGACTTGACTTCCGAACTGTTCCTATAGACTACCTAACTATTCGCGAATCCGACTCGGGAGGACCATATTCCCGCCTATTAAAGGTCCTCCCAAAAAAAACGAACGACTTCGAAATAAGATAATTGTTTAATCTCGCAAAACTCAAAAATCTACAACGTAGGTCTTCTCATTGTCCCTCACGGGGCATGGGGAGCCAGGTCCGGGGCGGACCCCTTTCCTGGGGTTTCTATCGCCACCCGTAAAAACGGGCGGGTCCTTGGGTTTGCTTTGCAGGTGTCAGTGATGTGTTTTTGGGGGTTGTCTTGTCCGATGGTAGTCTGTGAGAGTCGCCGCCCGTGCGGTCCGCCCTACCAGGTGAGACCACTGGCGGCACCAGTGGAGGCCTAGCAGGAGCGGTCACCGGTGGTAAAACGGGCGGCGCTTTTGTTATGGAGGCCCTACGTCCTCGGCTTCGGTGTCTTCCTCGACGACCAGGTCTCGCGGGAAGGCCTTGCGGTTTGTGGGTAACGCGCGCCACGGGGCCAATCCCCGGATGTGTTCCAGGGATGACTCATCCGCGCGCGTAAACATCCTCTTCGCAAGGCGGGCGACGAAGGCGTCCAGGCTCTCGACCCGTAGGTCCCTCTGGATGGTGGCGTTTCTTACGTACCTCGGGGCGTTCGTTATCGTGCGCAGCGTGAGGCTTTGCTGCGCACGAAGCTGCCCCTTGGTAGACTCGCTTGTGAGTGCATACCAGGCGGGGGCAGCGTAGGTTAGACGGCTTCTAATGTAAGTCTTGAACACCCCGAGCTTCACCTTTAGAGGGATGCGCGGGGAGGCTAGGACTGGACGCAATAGTGCACGGGCGCTCCTGGTCTGCCCAATGATGCTCCTGACGTGGGGCCGCATTGTCAGCTCTCTATCTATGGTCACTCCTAAGTACTTGGCACTTGGGGACCATGAGATAGCTTCTTCCTGGAGTCGTAGGGGTGGGGGGTATTTCCGGGCGCCGCCTACCATGATGGCCTGCGTCTTCCCGACATTGACAGATAGTCTCCACCTGGAGAGCCAGTCTGGTAGTGTGTCTAGGGTAGTCTGTAACTTGGATGCGGCGTGGGTCCTGCTAATCGACGTGGCATAGTACGCCGCATCGTCCGCAAAGAGTGCCAGCTGGGATCCCTCTTCCAGGGGGATGTCGTCAGTGTACCGAGAGTACAGGCATGGCGAGAGGCAGCTGCCCTGGGGCACGCCAGCCGCTATTGGGCGTTCGGTCGATGTGGAGTCTTCGACCCCCACCCTATATCTTCGGTCTTCCAGGAAGGATGCGATCACCTTCACTATGCGACGGGGAGTCTCTGACGTCGAGAGTTTGTACAGCAGACCTGCATGCCATACTCTATCGAACGCCTTTTCCATATCGAGGAATACTGCGATGGTAGTCTCTTTTTTGTTCGTAGCTGCCGTCATGGCGTGCAGTACCCTCGATAGCTGCAAGGTGGTGCTGTGTCCAGCGCGGAATCCGAGAGGAGGAGAAACTTCTGCAAGTTTTATCATCATTAAATCTCTGGCTACAGCATAATCCTCTTCGACTTCAAAGAATGTATTAAAGTAAGCCTCATCTAGCGCCACATTAGAATCTTCACTATGTAGAATTTTATTATGGTTTTTTTGATAAGACTTCCAATACTCATCAAGTAATTGTAATTTAGTTTGAATGTAATTCCATGTTAACCGATCTTTTGGAGATTTTTTAAAGTTAGAATGCGCTTTTTCTATTTGTTTACGTAACCCTAACTGAAGATTAAATAGTTTATTTGAGTCATGAAAAGAAGCTTCCAAGCTATCTGATACACTCATTTTTAATTAATTTATTTGAAGTCCAAAAGTTTCTAAATTTGTATTATTTTTAAATTAATTTTGTATATTTTATTTTCAATGTACTGGCAACACTATTTTAATTGACAAGAGTTTGTCACTGACAGTTTGACAACTAAACGACACTAATTGAAAAATCTAAATGTCATTTATTAAACTTTGACTTTTACAGTTAATGTCACATAACTTTTGAAACTGAACTTGAATAAAAAACACACTTCACTATATCACTCACACACACGACTTGACTTCCGAACTGTTCCTATAGACTACCTAACTATTCGCGAATCCGACTCGGGAGGACCATATTCCCGCCTATTAAAGGTCCTCCCAAAAAAAACGAACGACTTCGAAATAAGATAATTGTTTAATCTCGCAAAACTCAAAAATCTACTCACAATCTCAACGACCCACATACATCGTGAGAACGAAACCATAGCCTGTTCCAAAATGGAACAACGCCATCTAGTATAGACCAACAACATTAAATAATTAAATAGAATCAACATATGAACATATATTAGAACTGAAACTCAAAATTTTTTTTTTCATCAAATCCATAAGTGTCTATGTCTATGAATAGGTCTTCAAAAATGATATTGAGGTTTCTAATATCATTTTTTTCTAAACTGAATAGTTTGCGCGAGAGACACTTCCAAAGTGGTAAAATGTGTGTCCCCCCCCCCCCCTGTAACTTCTAAAATAAGAGAATGATAAATCTATAAAAAATATATGATGTACATTACGGTGCAAACTTCCACTGAAAATTGGTTTGAACGAGATCTAGTAAGTATTTTTTTTGAATACGTCATAAATCGTAAACCGCGATTTACCTTTCATTCAATCAACTCAAATAAAAATAAAACTCGCCCATGAAGGGTTCCGTAGTAGCAATTTAGCTGCTACGGAACCCTTCATGGGCGAATACAACTCGCACGCCGCTCTTTTTTAGTACTAGGCACACAGATCGCGGAAAAGAAAATAGGGACGTGCAGTGATAATGAGCGGTGACAAGTTGGTTGATTTTAATTCAATAAACTTGGAAGCAAACATTTGGTGTGAATTTTTGAGTAATTTATTTTGAGCTGAAACTTTTTCTAGAGTCTTTACCTGATGTAGTTTTCAACCCTTTCGGATGTATATAACCTTTTCTTTATACCCAGTAATAACGAGATCTACGAATAATATACGATATGTGTTATTTAAGAAGTCTAGCACGCCGTGCAATAATGTACTTAAGTCACTAGTATCGTATTTAGACGCTTCTCCTTGTAATAATGAGCTACATAGCTCATGGAGAACCATGTAATAAGCGAGGGTAACTCAGGGTAATAAATAGGCTACGGTGACCGCTTGCCATCACGGTGGGCCGTATGCTTATTTGCTACCTGAGTAGTATAACAAAAATTGTGTTTGATTAATTTACCTACGTTTAAACGTTTACGTACGTTTTACGTACAAAATAGTACATTATGATACATGTGTGAAAAGTTGGTCATTACATACGAGGCGGTATTAAGTCGATAAGGGAGCCGAGAATGTAATGATCAATGCACACGCGTGTCTTGCGATGCGCGACGTTTTTCAACACACTTGTGAGGAAAAAACCAGACTTGTATTTTTTATGTAGATTTTTTGATAATAATATAATCAACCACACAATGAAAACGTACTTAAACAAATATTGCGCGCAAGTTTTTTATTTTTTACAGCGATGCGCTGTCAAAAACTTTTTTTTATTATTATTAGCCTATACTGTCCCACTGCTGGGCAAAAGCCTCCCTTTCCTTTTTCCATACTTCTCGGTCGGCTGCAACTTTTACCCGTTTAAATTAAGAATGCTTCGTCTACACACATATCACTTGCATTGAGGTTCAAACGTAACATACGGGATTATACCTATCATAAAACTGTGCGGTAATATAAAGTTAAAAGCACTAGTGCGTAATAAGCTGCGTTTTGATACTAAAACGGTGCAATAAATGTCACTTTACAAGCAAGTGTGTTGAAAAATGTGTTATTACTATATTACATTCCAACCACATTTACACTCCTATTATACAATACTAGATTCATTGTGAATCTAGTTGTTTTAATTAATCCAGATAAAGAGGTTTCAGGTGAATTAAGACCCTTACAGCTTATCCAGATAATTAAGGCTGAACAGGTACAATCCGTAAACGGATCTGTTATCTGATCCGCCCGGATGTGCCGGACATCCGGCCGTCCGGTGGGCGGAAGCGGCCGAGATTGAATAACGGGTGAGGGTGGAGTGGAGGTATTACGATACTGGTATTGGTTTTTGGATATTTGGTATCGGATCTTTTTTTAGTATTAATCATCTAAAAATAATAACAGGTGGAGATTTCGAGATGGCATATTCGAAACCTATGTTGGGTTAGTCATGCTGAACAACTTTTACTATGTGACCAATAGAGAATTCCCCACTCATTCACCACGATTAGGGTTCAGTGGTATCAGGATCAAAGGTAAAGCCTAGTTCCCAAAAGCCCGCGATTGTAAGTACAGAACATGATTATTAATGAAAATGAAATAAAATTTACTTTATTTTCTGAAAAAATTGAAAATACCCGGGTATATGAAAAAATAATACCCGATTCCCGGGTATGCGAACACCCTATATTGAACTGATAGTGAAATCTCTTTTTGTTTTTTAACTTTCCTTAGTAAAAACACAATAGATATATCAAACAGTAAAGTGACTCGACCCTTTTCTTGATTATAATTGCCTACAGCAGCACGGTACGTGAACACGCGAAAGGGCTGCCCACCTATAGTATTTTAATTTCATCTACCTACTTGTCTAGTTTTGTGATTTTAATCATATTTTTTATTTGATAAAATGTTTTTTTTTTGTGAATGAAATAGGAAGTGTTCAATAAAATGTAAGAAACAGACGAGTAATATATATTTATGACCCCATTACCTACAGCACGGAGATACTCGAATACTCTATACTCTAAATCGAAATAACAATTTTTTTGGTCACCCATCCGATGTCGAACCGTTGCAAACGTTACTTAATATCAACCATTACATCGCGTGTGCGTTACCTACAGCAATCAAAACCTCTAACTACCTACTGCAAAATCTTACTTAAAAAGTAAATTATTATGTAAATCTTACTAGGTACAGGTACCTACCATTTATTACTCTCACAATAATTTTATAATAATATTTCGTCTAAATCAATAAATATATGTAAATAGCTAAGTACATACATAAGTAGTAAGTAGAAAGCCTAGCCTAGGAACTACTACTTTTTTTTAACCTGACCGTAGGTAGTCACTTTTTTCACCCAAGCCAGCCATCCACTTATTTATTTATGAATTCAGGTAGGTATTATGTTATTGACGAAGTCAAGCAACCAAAAAAGCACAATATAGTCTACTATAATTTCTCTTTCTCATATTAAGTAATTGTACTTACTTGTAATTATTTTAATTATTTCAATGAATATTTATCATAAATCGCACGCTTACTGCTTACAAACCCATCACACCGTTCGTTCGTCACTGCAGCGCATTCGCGACTGTTTGCCAACCGAAAGCGAACCGAAATCGTGGCGCGTAGGTATGACTCGCGTTCCGGCCGTTTGTATGAAGAGCTAGTACTGATAGATATATCTACTGTGGTAAAAATGTCAACCTTGCTCTATCATAATGTATGAAAAGTAATTATCTCCACACAGTACTGGGTGGATATTTCGAGATGGCATATTTTCGAAACATATGTTGGGTTAGTCATGCTGAACAACTTTTACTGTGGGACCAACAATGAATAATCAAAAAAAATTTTTTTTTAATTCACTATCGGTACCATTAGTTCATAGTAAAAGTTATTCAGCATGACTAAGGCCATAGGTTTCGAAAATAAGCCATCTTGAAATCTCCACCTGTTATATGTCGGAGTCAGCGACAGCCAAGCGATACAAACACCACGATTAGGTTCAGTTGTATCAGGATTCGGTGGACGCATTGCAGGCAATAAAAAAACGTAATACCATCGCTTCGTAAAAGTCCCGTATGAGGAGAAGAAGCGACGCAACAAACTCCTCACGGGCCTAATGTGTTTATTGTCGTAATATTACAATTAAATAATCACTTCACACATGTACAGTCTTAACTAATTATAGGCTTCAGAACCGGGTGTAACATTTATTGCACTGAGATGTGTACAGCTCGAGCGATTGTGATAAACTGACTGTCCCAAAAGCAATAATAACAGAGTGAATAACAGACAGAGTTAAATAAGGGGATGCTCTTATTAGCTCTGTTATTCACGTTATAGTCAAATTAGTGTTGCTACTAATCACCCAACCCTTGTACCACGATAATATCATGATCCAACTGAGTCCGACCAACGATCTAACTCTCCGACATATTATATAATAATAGTATAGTCAGATTGTCATTATTGTCTTCAATATTTTATGACTTTTATTTACAACAAATATGTACAAATTATTGTAGCATGATAATAATGTGCAAGAACTTGACAATTTATATAGAATGAACAAAAATTACAATCTCAGAGGGCACTCCCTTAAAATCACAAGATCAATTAGCAAAAGTAACCGTCGCCAACACTTTATGCCTAACCGTGTCGTTTGCGAGTGGAATCAATTACCAGAAATAGTTATTAGTGCAAAAACAGTGAACTCTTTTAAAAATAGACTCGACAAGTACTTAAAGACTAAAGTGCAGTGATATACACGAAATCAGCTTTTAGCTGCATGTGTATCATAAATAAATAAGCCGTTCTTAATCGATCGGCAAGTTAAGCTACCACCGTCGTGGTCGGTACCTGGATGGGTGACCGCCTAGTGGTTTTTAAAATCGAGCGTTTCCGCCCAAGTAGCATAACAAGCTGTTTAAAGGCTGTATTAAAGTTCGTTCTTATACTAAAAGCTGAATATTCAGGCTGTAAAAAGGCTGTATAAGCGCTTATGCAGGCCTTATAAGTGTAAAAAGGGCCCACATTACACAGCTTATTTCGTTATTGGAGCTGTATAGATGCTGTATAAACAAAAGACAAGTATAAAAGCTGTATTAGAGCTGTTATTAGGTATATAGAGCAGCCTTTACTCTACGGATATCCTCTTATAAGTATCTTGTAAGAATAAGAGTTCTAAATAGGTTGTCGAAGAGAATTATGTGAGAATAAAATGAATAAAACTATTTACGATGCCATATTGAATGGCGACATAATATTTAATAAATTTAAAGGATACAATCTTGGACATGGATATCTAATGCTGTTTATTGATGAATTCAATGTGCAAATTTTAATTTATTGTGAACCTGTGTATGTTTTCCGTCAAAATATTCACGCGCCAAGAAAATAATCAAGCCAAAATAAAGAAATTATACTAAATACGGTAAATAAGTGTTTGTTTTTAAGGTTAGAATAAAAAATATATTTATAAATTATAGATATGAGTATACAAGATCATTATTCAAGCTGATAACCATGATACGGCTATAGTTATTATCAAATATTCCTTTAATTGTAATTTAAATGTTGTTATTGTAAATGTAAAAATGTCGACAATTTGCTATACAGCCTAGACAATACTTGGAGTGTGTTATAAGTCTTAGTAGCTGTACTAAGTAAGTTATGAACGTTTATTGCTGTATTAAGTAAGTGAACACATGCTTAATACAGCCTGTATACAGCTTGAACGATAAAACCAGTTTGAAGTGTAAGAAAACACTTAACGCTGTATTATAGAGTTATAATATCTGTTTCAGAACCCTAAGCTGACGCGGATCCCTTTATACAGCCTGTATACAGCTTTAACGATAAAACCAGTTTGAAGTGTCAGAAAACACTTAACGCTGTATTATAGAGTTATAATATCTGTTTCAGAACCCTAAGCTGACGCGGATCCCTTTATACAGCCTATATACAGCTATAAGGATAAAACCAGCTTGGAGTGTTATAAAATTCTTAACGCTGTATAGTAGAGTTTTGTTATTCTGTTTAAGAACCCTAAGCTGACGCGGATCCCTTACTAAGAATTTTATACAGCTATAGCTGTATAATATCTCATAAATCACTCTTATAAGTATTAAAACTGTTCTTTACACTCTTGTAAGTCTCTAAAAGAACTCTAAGTTCTAAATGGGCTGGTTTATTGATGTAGAATATGCTTGCGTGCTGCTTGGGCGTGCCTCGGAAGGCACGTAAAGCCGTTGGTCCCGGTTTGTGATAGTCGTTAAGCTAGTTAGAGGCCTTCTAGACTCCAAGAGTAGGTTGACCTCTGGTCTACCTCCACCGATCCGCACTGGGCACGCGTGGTGGAGTATCTGCCCCATTCCTTTTCACCCTTATTTATGAAAGGAGGCCTGTGTTCAGCAGTGGTATAGGCTGATGATGATGTACAAATTACAATAAGATTGTCAAAATAATATTAAAAAAATGTAGATCCGTCTGTCCCGGCAATTTGCTCCGAATCTATCTGATTAAGTTGTGTATTTCTGGGACTCAAAATCACTTCCGTGACGTGAAACAAGATATTGTGCTGACTGACTGACTGCTCTATCAACGCACAGCACAAACCACCATAACTTTTGCACACAGGTTTCTTTAATATGTAGGCATCCACTTAGAAAAGATTTTTGGAAAACCTACCCCTAATAAATACATTTTATTAATAAATATCCTGAGACATTCCTCGAATCCTCACACACGGTCATCTGACAAACAAAGAAAATTTATTTCATAGCACCTGTTTGGGTAAATTTTTCGATGTTTAAAAAGGACCCGCAATGTTCTATGACTAAAAAAATCTATCCAGTTCGTCAGTTAGATTATCAAAAATATTAGACACGTATTTTTAGGGTTCCGTAGCCAAATGGCAAAAAACGGATCCCTTATAGATTCGTCATGTCTGTCTGTCTGTCAGTCTGTCTGTAGAAAAAAAACAATAAATTTTGGGGGTTCCCCATACTTAGAACTGAAACTCAAAAAATTTTTTTTCATCAAACCCATAAGTGTGGGTGTCTATGGATAGGTCCTCAAAAATGATATTGAGGTTTCTAATATCATTTTTTTCTAACCTGAATAGTTTGCCCCTGTAACTTCTAAAATAAGAGAATGATAAATCTATAAAAAATAGGCTAATTATTTTCGCGGCGACTAACAAATTAAACGGCGACTAACTACTGGTTACAAAAAAAATAACTTGGCAGCGATTAAATATTTTGGCAACTATTAAATTAGATGGGCTACCAATTGCAAGGTATCATAAAAACTAAATAGTGGCGGCTTCTTTAAGGTAGCAAATATATTAAACAGGCACATAGAAATAATAGGTAGGGTACTATAAATAATGACTTGGCGACTAATATTGACTGTGGGATAACAAACATGGTGATATTGGCAACTATAAGCTTCCATATAAAATACACTTTCGGGCTGCGATTTGCAAGCAGCTGTAAAAATTTAAACGGGTACTATAATTACGAATTAGGGTTTCAGTATTTTTTTTGTGGAATCATAATTAGTATCTGGATGACTGAATTTTTACTTTTTTGGTAAATCGTGTTTTTTGGACAGTGGAACAGTGAACTTAGATCTTGTATGGGTTTCAGGGTCTGATGATGGAGTAGGAGGGTTGGCACTGGAACTCCATAGCGCCGCAGTGTATCCTACCCGTGTTTGAGGTTGTTGAAATTGTCATGAGATGAACTTTGACCATATATAGTTTTCAGGGTCTGATGATGGAGTAGGATGGTAAGCACTGGAACTCCATAGTGGATCATTGTATCCTGGCCGTGTTTGGGGTTGTTAGAAATGTCGTGAAATGAACTTTGATCATGTATGATTTTCATGATCTGATGATGGAGTAGAAAGGTAGGCAGTAGGCACTGGAACTCCATAGTGGAGCAACGTATCCTACCCGTAACTGAAAATGAAAATGAAAATGAAAATGAAAATGAAAATGAAAATGAAAATGAAAATGAAAATGAAAATGAAAATGAAAATGAAAATGAAAATGAAAATGAAAATGAAAATGAAAATGAAAATGAAAATGAAAATGAAAATGAAAATGAAAATGAAAATGAAAATGAAAATGAAAATGAAAATGAAAATGAAAATGAAAATGAAAATGAAAATGAAAATGAAAATGAAAATGAAAATGAAAATGAAAATGAAAATGAAAATGAAAATGAAAATGAAAATGAAAATGAAAATGAAAATGAAAATGAAAATGAAAATGAAAATGAAAATGAAAATGAAAATGAAAATGAAAATGAAAATGAAAATGAAAATGAAAATGAAAATGAAAATGAAAATGAAAATGAAAATGAAAATGAAAATGAAAATGAAAATGAAAATGAAAATGAAAATGAAAATGAAAATGAAAATGAAAATGAAAATGAAAATGAAAATGAAAATGAAAATGAAAATGAAAATGAAAATGAAAATGAAAATGAAAATGAAAATGAAAATGAAAATGAAAATGAAAATGAAAATGAAAATGAAAATGAAAATGAAAATGAAAATGAAAATAAGTTATAATAATGGAGTTTCAGTGATTAGCCTCCTACTCCATCATCAGACCCTGAAAACTTTATGTGGTCAAAGTTCATCTTTCTACAATTCCAACAAGCCTAAACACGGGTGGGATACATTGCGTCGCTATGGAGTTCCAGTGCCGGACCCTCCTACTCCATCATTAGACCCTGAAAACCATACATGAACAAAGTTCATCTAATGACAAATCCAACAACCCCAAACACGGCTAGGATACGATGCTCCACTATGGAGTTCCAGTGCTCACCCTCCTACTCCATCATCAGACCCTGAAAACCATACATGATCAAAGTTCATCTCAAGACGATTCCAACAAGTCCAAACACGGCTTACATATATGTAATTCCATACATACATACAGGTGAAGCTAATAAAAGCGTGTTGAAAATAAAAGTCATCAAGAAATAAAACTATAGGCCCACAATATTTTTTTTGCATGTCACTATTTGCTTTAATTAGAGCTCTTAAAATGTCGCACAAAGTATGTTTTATATGACCAAGTTAATATTTTCTTCTCATCTCAGTTTACTTTATATACAACCTCATTTTATAATTTAAGAAAGCCTATTTTCTACTTTTTATCCGCCGTCAAGTCTTCGCCTAACAATAAATACAGTTACCAAAACAAAAAAATCAATGCCAGTTTAAATTAAAAGAAAGCTTATTTAGCTGCTACTTTCTACTTAAAATGATCCTTCACTTTAGCTACCAACCTATTATTTTTAGTACCTCCTTTCATTATTTATAAATCCCAAAATCAGATTAATTTGTCGCCGCGTTAAATACATGCCTAAAAAATATATGATGTACATTACGATGCAAACTTCCACCGAAAATTGGTTTGAACGAGAACTAGTAAGTAGTTTTTTTTTTAATACGTCATAAATTGAAATTAATATCAAATACTCCGGTCTATACTACCATTTACTTATATACCTACGGAACCCTCGGTGCGCGAGTCTGACTCTCACTTGGCCGGTTTTTTCTTTTGTCAATTAAACAACTATAGACGAAGTAAAGACCCAGATATCGTGTATTGAAGTTGACGTCACAAGCCCCCACTCGCGAACTTTGAATCGCTTTATCTTTGATTTGGTAAAGAAAAAAAACGTGTCCAATAACTTTTGGTAATCTAACTGACGGACTGATAATATTTTTAGTCTAGGAATTATCCCGCTTATAATACAACTTACATTTAGTAAAAATACCCAAAAGCAAACAAGGTCAAACAAAATTACAGTTAGTTTTTAATTACTACATTTCTAGGCCCCCTCGCGGCCCTATTCCACGAACCGACTCAGCTATGAGTCTACGAACCGCCCACGTAGTGTCTACGAGTTACATTATTTCTTTGTAACTTAATACGTTTTATTTATGAAATGAAATACGATATTTTTCTCTGCAAATTTAGGTTTTTAGTTTACTAGAGGTACTACTCAGGGGTTTGTAGTACAGTAGTACCCAACTGATAAGGCGCGTCGTGAATCTTCGTTACGAAGATTAACGAAAGAATGCTTAAAACTTACAATCAACCTTAGATCACTACTATAAGGTTCATAAGACACTGCAGCTGTTAGTTCCGTTTCACTCGCAAGTGACGCCCCTTCGCACACATGGTGGCAGCTGCAGACCAATAGCATTTCCCGCGCTTTGAAAATGTATCTTCTGCGCAGGTACATCGGTAAGCCATATCAGTTGGGTACTACTGTATGCGCTTGACTGCCCTCAATTTGAAAATCTGTCGCTAGCCATTGGTTTGTTCCGACAGCTGCACTTGAGAGCCTATAGTCCCACTGTTGAGCACAGGCCTCCTTTCACAAAAGAGAGTGAAAGGGGATGAGCATATACTCCACCACGCGTGCCCACTGCGGATCGGTGGAGGCAGGCTAGGGGTCAACGTACTGTTGGAGTTTTCAAGCCTAGGAGACATCCAGCCAGCTTAATGATAACAATTAAGTGATAACCGGGACCAACGACTTTACGAGCCTTCCGAAGCACGGAAACTCTCGAGTTGACATACCACAAGGCGGTCACCCATCCAGGTACAGGCGTCACCGGTGGAAGCTTAACTTTGTCGAACTATTAAGAACGGCTAATCATCTTACACCACGACTGCTTCTATTCATAGTACACTGACAATATAATCACTTACTAAGAAACGTATTTGTTAGTAATAATAAATGAGTTATAAGTAATAAGAAATGAGTTATAAGTAATAATAAATGAGTAATAAGTAATAATAAATGAGTTCTAAGTAATAATAAATGATTACTGAACGAACTGAACTTCTCAGTCATGTTTTTTTTGTACTAAGGTAGCAAACTAGCATTCGGTCCGCCTGATGTTAAGCGGTTACCTTAGCCTATGGACGCTTGCAACACCAGGGGTGTTACTCGCGCGTTGCTGACCCTGCAGAAATCTCTTCACACCATTTTTGAAGAACCCCATGCTGTTATCCATTGGGAAAACCACCAAGTTAATAGTTAATTCAATTTAAGTGGCTCAATTTTTACTGTCCATAGCAGTATGGATTATCGATTCATCGGTTTGGCTTTTTCTTCTGTGTATACAAAACAAGAACTCGCATAACGCGAACAGCTGGTCAGTACCCAAGCCTGACCTATTTACAAAGTAAAATTAAGTTGAAATATAGATGAGGTAAGTTGTAACTTGGCTACCCTCCGGGGGTGTGTCGTGTCGAGCTGATACCGAAACATTGTATCCACTGTTAGGACAAAGTTTGATTGCCTTACTAAGCTACACTGATATACTTAATAATATTAATTTATTACGCGTAACGAAGGGACACATACCCCTGCGGAATCATCTTCGCCACAGATATAAATATATCTAGATAACGCAAATATCACGATCTGCATTAATACGATTGAGCTATTATTACTACCAAAGAGCAGCTCGGCTGGGGAAGTACCTCCACCTTACAGAATACCGCAGCCAAATAACTTTATGTTGTGTAAAGTTGTGTTCCTGCGCGTGAGTAACGTCGCCAGAGCTCATAGGGGAGGGGGGAAAGGTCGGTAACGCGTGAGCGATGTTTCTTGTGTTGCAGGCGTCCATATGTCTACGGTAACCGCATACCATCAGGCGGGCCGTATGCTTGTTTACCGACTTAGTTGTATAAAAAAGTATAGAGAAGACGCCACACATCACAACTATGTTCCGTTCAACTGAGGCCATCCAGTCACACTTGTTGTTGTAGAATGAACGAAACGCGTAAGAGCCGCGAAAATCACGGTGTTTACGAGAAAAATACACCTAAAAGCGTTCTGATAGCGCTAAGTATTTTTAACCGACTTCAAAAAAGGAGGAGGTTCTCAATTCGGATGTTAATATTGTTTTTTTTTTTTTTTTTTTTTTTTTTTATGTATGTTCGGGCATAACTCCGTCATATGTAGACGGATTTTCAAAATTCTTTTTTTGTTTGAAAGGGGTTTATTCCGAAATGGTCCCATATAAATTTCATATAGATCTGATGATGAGTTTCGGAGACAGACAACGGAACTCTTAAAAAATGACAGCAAATCTACCGCAATTGCTGCTATCGCTTAAATATGCATTGTTTACGAAGGCCTTTACACGCGAAAGTATTTAAGTATATATGAAACTAAAAATTCAAAAATAAAATAACTTTTTAACAAAAAAAAAAAACCGCCTTCAAAGTACACTAAAAAGTAAGAAATAACTCTTATCTGACACTGTTTTGAAGTCAGCGAAATATTTTCTACAGAACACGTCATGCGATTTCGCTCACTTCAAAACAGTGTCAGATAAGAGTTATTTCTTACTTTTTAGTGTACTTTGAAGGCGGTTTTTTTTTGTTAAAAAGTTATTTTATTACTGTCTGTTTAGACGACTAATTATTGTTTCAGCGCTAGAGACCTTTAGTTGACTCTAAAAAATGGGCCATAACTTTTCTTATTGTTATGTATGTAATACCTACTTTCTACATTATATGTATGTATATGTGTGTCGGCTACGCCGCACCGACTGTGCTACCTGAATAAATCAGTGTGTATTTAGCTACCGAGTCGTTTGCTTGTCGTTTTTCCCTGTCCCCTATATATTGCTATATCTACAGATATATAACACTTACGATAGCTTCTCTATACGTAGTAATAGCTCAATTACGAATACCAAGCCTGGCATTTTTTGACTTCCTACTCACACAAACATTATTTAGTGACGGGGACCAAATCAATTCAAGTACAGCGATGCAATGTGAGCGCGATAGTGGCCACGTTAAGCATTTTATGCCACAAAATCTGGCTCGCGAAGTAGGCACTCTTGCGTTATCTAGGTATATCTATATCTGTGGTAATTGACGTCATCGCCTATGCACCTCGACGCTGCCACTGTGTCACTGCCACGCTACGTGTAATGTGTGCTTCAGTGGAAACATAGATACAGTATTTTTGGCACCATTTGCCCCACCCATCGACCAGTCGCCTTACCGCTCGCTACGTGAACCTGTGTGTGACTAAAGAATTTGTAACTAAATTCGTTATGATATGGTATGATACATGTGTGCAAAGTTGGTTATTAACACTCGAGGCGGTATTAAGTAAGATAAGAGAGCCGAGAGTGTAATTTATTAGACGGGCCAGTTGGCGCATTTGGTTAAGAGTCTGGTAAAGATTCCACCTAATGTGCCGCAGGTCGTGGGTTCAATTCCCGCACAGGACATGCATTTGTGTGCATGAACATGTCTGTATGTCCTGAGTCTGGGTATAATTATGTATATTAAGTATGTATTTACAAACAAAAAGTAGTGTATGTATTATATCAGTTATCTGGTTTCCATAGTACAAGCTCTGCTTAGTTTGGGATCAGATGACCGTGTGTGCGGAATGTCCCAGGATTTATTATTATTTATTATTTATAATAATCAATGCACACGCTTGTCATACGACGTTTTTCAACACACTTGCGAGGAAAAAAACAGACTTGTATTTTTTTAAGTAGTTTTTTTGATAATAATCAACCACACAATGAGAACGTTAACAAATATGGCGCGCAAGTTTTTTGTTTGACAGCGTTGGTCTGTCAAACTATTTTACTCGTTTAAATTAAGAATGCTTGGTCTAACACACATATCACTTTTTGATTTTGAGTTGATTGAAATTGTATGAATGGCCTAACCATCAGCCAGCCAGTTCATTTAATATTCATAAGACTCTACGGCTGAATATTATTCAGGCCGCTAGTTGCCGTTTAGTAAAAAGGCTAGGCTGTTAATTAAACGGCTAATCGAGCTATTTAGCTGCGATATAAATATCATGGTCATTGTTGATGTGGCCGAAGGTGGTAAGCACACAATGCCTAGAAAGAACTGGCTCTCAAGTGCAGCTGTCGGAACACACCGATGGGTGCTCGGCGACTTTCTCAACTTGAGGGTGGTAGTCAGCCAGGTGGGTACTACAAAGTACCCTACCACCATGCTATGGTTTCCTCACGATGTTTTCCTTCACCGAAAGCTCAAGCTCATTGTAGGATTCGAACCAGAGACCTTCGTCTCGGCATTCAACCACTGAGCTATCGTCGCCTAAAACATACAAGAAGAAGAGTATAATAACGTTCTCTAATCATCTAATGTTAGGGAAAAGTTAGATTGCTTATCTGGTTAGTAAGTAACTTACCTAACTTTTCCTTCATAACTTGTTACAATACATACACAAATTGTAGCAGAAAAGGGACTTTTTGGCAACTCAGTTACCGTGAATTTCCTTGCGTCATTTATTTTATGTTTTTTAGTACAGCCCTATTTTGGGATAAGTTACATTTTTTTGTAGTTAAAGGTACACAGGTAAGGCAGCGCGATGCAGCGGGATGTACTGTGATTCTCTCATTGTTTTCTTTTCATTTTTGTTTATGTAATAAAGTTCTATTTGCATCGCTATGTTAAAAAGTGTGTGTCGAGTCGCGCCGTGTCTCTTCTTGGTGTGAACTGACCTATGCTTTCTTTGCAATCACAGAGCAAGGAGTCTCACACGCCTATATAGAGACGGTAGACTATTATCGGTGGTATTTTATCCAATAAAGATCAATCCATATGCACCAGTGAAGTGAAAGAAGTCAGTGAAAAGATTTTGTGCAATTACCACCATTGTACTAAAACATGACTTTTATGGACGGTGACTGATAGTGCGGACTATATGAAGTTATTTATTTTGTGACCTTAATAATACCTACTACTCGAGAAAACTCAAATAAGACTAGGCTGTATGGCTCAGACAAACACCATATTATGTCATCGTTGTAAAACGGCCTGCCAGGGGACTTTTTGGCGAGAACTTGCAGAGTGACGTTGCGTTATCATTTTTATTATCATAATTTCGTATATTTTGAGTTTTATTGCATATTATCCGTGGTATCCAATAAAGATCAATCACCAGTGAAGTGAAATGAAATGAAAATGAACTTTAATTAATTTAATAGACACACATATCATTTTAAGCTATATTAAACTGGGAAAGCGAGTGTACCTGTATATTATAAGTAATAAACATCATATCAATAACACCCTCATCGATTTACACTATGACTATATGACTATATTTCCATTTGCATGCCAACGAATGGAATCCAACGCGTTCCAACGCATGTTATTAAATATTTGACAGCTTATAACATTCCGTAATGCATGTACGTGTGTGTAAACATATATATAACAGATGACATGATGTTGTGCGGTGCGAGGGTTCGTAATGTGAACCTTTTCTTTATAAACGAATACTAGTAGACCCCCGCGGTTTCACCTACGCACGGTTTGTTTTTTTTGTGAGGAACACTAATTGTATTTCAAAAATAAAAGTAGAGAACTTACTCCTTATAACATCAGCTATGAACCGAAACAGACAGACCAAATTGTTTAAAAACTCAATCCGATTTTATTAAAAAAAAGTTGAACTCACATAAAAGCTTGGTGCAATGCAATACTCCTTAAAATGGGAAGTTCAAATATTATGGTGCGTCCACGCTACGCGAATCGAGCACGAGCCGAGCCACGAACGAACCTACAACGAGCACGATGCGAATCCCTTTGTTGGTGAATAAACTGTCAATCGCGCTCGTTCGCGGCTCGCAAGCCCGTCCACGCTACGCGAATCGTGCTCGCAGTGTGCTCGTTCGTGGCTCGGCTCGTGCTCGGTTCGCCAAGCATGGACGCACCATTATACAATATTTAAATCAAAAGCACTAAAGGGTATTGATATCAACTTCGATGCAAATCGCCCCTAAAATACCTTTCTACCCCTTTTTAACCCCGTTAGGCGATGAGTTTCAATAAAATACGAAACACGTCTTCCATCAATTCTGTTAAAGAATGTTTATGAAAAAAATGAAGTAGATTGGACCAAGGAAA
The DNA here is from genome assembly GCA_947623365.1 of Achlya flavicornis. Lineage (NCBI taxonomy): Eukaryota > Metazoa > Arthropoda > Insecta > Lepidoptera > Drepanidae > Achlya > Achlya flavicornis. The sequence continues at coordinate 7,571,460 of OX392494.1, read as the reverse complement.
CACGTTGTCCCATTCAAACTTTGCCCCCGTTTTTCACTCCCTTAGGGGTAGATTTTCGGAAAATCCTTTCTTATCAGATGTCTACGTCATACAAAAAACACACCCTCCAAGTTTCAGGTCTCTACGATCAGCGGTTTAGGCTGTGCGTTGATTCTCAGGCAGGACAAAGTAAGTATAGATTAGATAAAGCGGAAGAGTTTTTTTGTTTGTTTAAATGCGCTAATCTTTGGAACTGGCAGTCGGATTTGAAAAATTCTTTCACTTATAGGAAGCTATATTATCCCCGACTATTATAGGATAGTTTTTAACCCGGGAATAAAAGTTTCTTTGTCTTTTTAAACCAACGAAGTCCACAAAGCCGAGTTAGTTGTGTATTCAATTAAGGACAAAGTCAACGTCAGCCTTACATACCCGCAATTATTGTTATGATAAGTTTATACATATATTTTCGCTCTGTGACCCCGGAGTGCCCCGAAGGCAGGCTCCCTCTTTGTTACCAGCCCTGTTTAATTTAATTTAAGGTTTACATCTGTGAGAGATAAGTTAAATATTTTAGTAGCATATTTTTCTTTTTAAAAACGCATGGTCTTTGTTTGACTACAATCTCTATTTCTATCTTCTTCTTCTTATTTTTAATTTTGGCAACCAAGCCCAAATTAGGGTTCATTTCTGCCAGTGTCGAGTTATATTATAGTATCCAGTCACACAATCACTTCACATTATAGTCCTCAGTCAGTCACCGTCCATAAAAGTCATGTTTTACTACAATGGTGGTCATTGTACTAAAACTCTCCACGGACATTTTGAGACAACTTGAAAAGTCACGATACACATAATTAATTTCATTTCACTTCACTGGTGCACATGGATGATCTTTATTGGGTAAAATACCACCAAAAATACACAATAAAACTCAAAATACACAAATTTATGAAAATAAAAATGAAAATGCTACGTCACTCTGCAAGTTCCCGCCAAAAAGTCCCTATTTCTATCTATTTGATAGTCCAGTTGGCGCAGTTGGACTCCACCTATCGCGCCGCAGGTCGTGGGTTTATTCCCACACAGGACATGCATTTGTGTGCATGAACATGTCTGTATGTCCTGAGTCTGGGTGAAATTATGTATTAACTATGTATTTACAATTTTATGTATGTATGTATTTTATTGCTAGTGATGTAGCATGATAAGCCGTTCTTTATCGATCGGCAAGTTAAGCTACCATCGTCGTGGTCGGTACCTGGATGGGTGACCGCCTAGTGGTATTTCAAATCGAGCGTTTCCGTGTTTCGGAAGGCACGCAAAGCGGTTGGTCCCGGTTATCACTTAATTGTGATAGTCGTTAAGCTAGTTGGAGGCCTTCTAGGCGGCTTGAAAACTCCCACAGTAGGTTGACCACTAGCCTACCTCCACCGATCCGCAGTGGCCACGCGTGGTGGAGTATCTGCACATTCCCTTTCACCCTGATTTGTTTGCAGGAGGCCTGTGCTGAGCAGTGGGACATTATAGGCTGATGAGGATGATGTATTTACAAACAAAAAGTAGTATATGTATTATATCAGTTATCTGGTTTCCATAGTACAAGCTCTGCTTGGTTTGGGATCAGATGACCGTGTGTGAGGAATGTCCCAGGATATTTATTTATTTAATCTCAATATCTGATGGAATTATGATGTATGGGCTGACCAATTCGCGTGGCTTCTAAGACCTCATCCTATCATACTGCAGGTCGTGGGTTCGATTCCCAATTAGGACATACAGACATCTGGGTGTAAAAGGGATGATTTCTACGTAAAAGAAAAAAAAAAGTCTGTCAGTTAGATGAGAAAAAAATATTGGACACGTATTCTTTGCTTTGCCAAATCATTAAATATTGACAAAATGGCTCGTCAAAGTTCTGGAGTGGGGTTCGTGACGTCACTTTAGAGTAAAAAATGTACTCTATCTAACGTGACGTCACGCGGAACTTCATCACATATCTTTGTATTTTTTAACCGACTTCAAAAAAAGTTTACCGACTTCAAAAAAAGGAGGAGGTTCTCAATTTGGTTGTATGTTTTTTTTTTTTTTATGTTTGTTACCTCATAACTCCGTCATTTATTAACCGATTTGGAAAATTCTTTTTTTGTCTGGAAGGGTACACTTCCCGTTTGGTCCCATGGTCATCAGATCAGGATTTGATTACTTCTTAGTGTACTTTGAAGTCGGTTTAAGTTTTTTGTAAAACAGTCCAATTATTTGCTTTACTAAATCATTAAATATTGACAAAATGGCTCGTGACGTAAAAAGTGTAATCTTACGTGACGTCACGCGGAACTTCATCACATATCTTTGTATTTTTTTTTATTAACGAAAGAAATAATACGTGTCTAATATTTTTTGATAATGTAAATGAGACTAAATAGTTTTTTTCAGGAATCTAACTTATTATCTATAACAACCACCCGCGGATCCACTCTCGGCTATGTATCCCAGAACATATTTTGTAATGTATAGGCGCCGGGGCACGCAATTGTTTTCAGTGCGATTAGAATGTAAATATTATGTAATGAATCTAAGCTTGTTTTGCAAAGAGTAATTGCTGAGTTTATTGCCGGCTCTTCTCAGCAAATGCAACCTTCCGAACCGGTATTAGAGTATTAGAGTCAGACTTTTCATAAGTGCCTGCGAAGGTCTATTTGAATTAAGAATTTTGACATAATTCATAAATAAAAAGATCATAAAATAAATGGGTATAATTTTTTACTCAGTCACGTTGCTTTATACTTTAATAATTTTTCTCCAAAAAAAAAAAAATGCCTCTCGGGAGCGCCGCGGGGTATAGCTAATGATCTATAGATCAATTCACCGTAAAACATGCGAAGCCAGGGCAAGTCATAGTTATAAACCTTTATTTATTAATTTATACAAAAACGTGAACAATTTAAAAAAACATTAGCTCCCAACCAATTACCATTACTGAACAAAAAAGCTTTTTAAAAGATAAAAAATGGCGCCTTGAAATATTCATTAATCAAAAGCTCGAGGACTATTTCCGGCGAGCGGTTGGCGCCAAAGTGTATCCGGTCTGGACCGGAAGCGGGAAAGGCAGGAGGTAATGACTTGTGAAAAAGGTAAACAGTTTTGTTGTGGTGACTGTCTGAATTTTTTATCTGTGGAGTTCATGAAAGAACTTTGTAATAATCTATAGGTAAGTGAAGAAAAAAGCGTTCGAAGATTTAGGTATACTTTTTTTTTTTTTATATACAATTTTGTCGGCAAACAAGCATACGGCCCACCTGATGGTAAGCGGTTACCGCAGCCATATGGACGCTTGCAACACAAGAAGCATCGCTCACGCGTTACCGACCTTTCCCCCCTCCCCTATGAGCCCTGGCAACCTTACTCACGCGCAGGAACACAACTTTACACAACATAAAGTTATTTGGCTGCGGTATTCTGTAAGGTGGAGGTACTTCCCCAGTCGAGCTGCTCTTTGAGCGAATAAACGCTATGCTCTACCTCTCTCAAATTTCTCTCTCATACTTTTCGAACACCATTTTGCTTTTAATTATTTCGCAAAAAAAAACCTAAACACATCGACTAGCTGTCCCCCGCGGTTTCACGCGCGTTCCCGGGATAAAAGTGCCCTATAATACTCAGGGATAATGTAGCTTCCTGTAAGTGAAAGAATTTTTCGAATTCGCCTATATCGTTCCTAAGATTAGCCCGTTTAAACAGACAAAGAAACTCTTCCTCTTTATTACCCGACTGACCCGGAAGGAGGGTTATGTTTTTCGAGTGTATGTATGTATGTATGTCTATTTCTTTGGCACGCTATGCAGCCTAAACGGCTTGATGGATTTAAGCATATTATTATGAGGTGTCGTTAGATTCGCCTTGACTGTGGGAGTGTCATAGGGTATATTGTTTTTATATGGCGTCTACGGATAAGAAAAGAGGGGGCGTATTAAAAACAAAAATTCCGTTATTATAACAATATGGGTATCAAATGAAAGCTTTTTCTCTTTTCAGTTAATTTTTGTTTTATGCAGTCGTGTTTTTTGGTTCTTTTAATAATTTAATTTATTATATTAGTATATAATATAGATTATTATTATTAGTATAGATTATAAACTACATTTACTACGGAAATAATTCTGAAGTCGCGATAAAATATAGAAACCTTTCATACATTTTCATGAAGCAACTTCATCAGTCATAAAAATAATTTTCAACACACTCGCTCGTAAAGTGACATTTATTGCACCGTTTTTAGTATCTTAATGCAGCTTATTACGCACTAGTGCTTTTTACTTTACATTACCGCACAGTTTAATGATAGGTATAATCCCGATTATGATAAGTTTGTACCTCACTGCAAGTGATATGTGTGTAGACCAAGCATTCTTAATTTAAAAGGGTAAAATAGTTTGACAGCCCACCGCTGTAAAAAAAAGTCTGTTTTTTTCCTCGCAAGTGTGTTGAAAAACGTCGTATAACACGCGTGTGAATTGATTATTACACTCTCGGCTCACTTATCGTATAGTATATCTCTCGGCTCACTTATGGTATAACTTAATACCGCCTCGAGTCTTAATAAAAAAACTTTGCACACACGTATCATAATGTACTATTATATTGAGGAGTAGGTACTTCAATTCTTCAGATAAAAACAAGCAAACCCATATTTCCATCCAATACCTAACTAGTAACATAAGATTCAGACTGAAAGAACTAATTTAAATTGACGTCCTAGGTAAACAAAAGGGGTTAAAGAGAAATCTAGACAACAATAGGAATACCTGGAATGAAGATCTAACCTTTGTTGCCTATAGATAGTTCGTTCATTGTTTTAAGGGTTGCCGCTTGTGAGAAAGAGAAAAAAAAGACATGGAATAAATCCTAATAATATTTAAAAAAAAAACAGCCAAGTGCGAGTCGTACTCGCGTTTCGTACAAACTTGTAGGTATGGCTATCGACACTCGAAGATTTTTTCGCTTTATTCCGATTGTTTTTTTTTTATTGCAATGTAACTACATATTCACGTTTTTCGGATTTCTTCCTTCACATGTGCTACAGGACATTGCTTCTTGCCAAACATGATTTTAGGTGAATGGGAAGTACCCGAGCTCGGTTTAAGGTTTTCTATGACCGTCGCAAACGTAAAAACTGGTCGCCTTGATATAACGTATTTACTTATCTATATAGTAAGGGGCACGAGCCGTGAGCACAGATAGACACTTGCGCAGTAGTTAATTTTTCGGTCTGTTTGTCGGAATGACGAAGGGAGGAGCGCCGAGCTGCACACGATTGGTTCGTCAGTCGATGCTCGTCGTCTATTGGATTCTCGCGTGTCATTTAGCTACTGTGATTTGGCCAAAAGTGTACATGCGTGAGCTTGCCCCCACTACTGCCTATCTGTGCTCACCACTCGTGCCTCAAACTGTACAATTATATAATGATTGTCCTGACTGACATCATCATCATCATCATCATTATCATCAGCCTATAATGTCCCACTGCTGAGCACAGGCCTCGTGCAGTGTGGTGGCACGAGTGGTGAGCACCCTCATTTGTGAAAGGGACTGGGCGATACTCCACCACGCGTGCCCACTGCGGATTGATGGAGGTAGGCTAGTGGTCAACCTACTGTTGGAATTTTTCAAGCCGCCTAGGAGGCATCCAACTAGCTTAACGACTATCACAATTAAGTGATAACCGGGACCAACGGCTTTACGTTGCCTTCCGAAGCACGGAAACGCTCGATTTGAAATACCACTAGGCGGTCACCCATCCAGGTACCGACCACGACAGACGTAGCTTCACTTTGCCGATCGATTAAGAACGGCTAATCATGCTACACCACGAGCGCGTCACTGCCTGACTGACAGACTGACTGATTCATCAACGCAGAGCCTAAACCGCTGGGGCTACTGACATGAAATTTTGCACACTAGTTCGTTTTATAAAGTACGCATCCACTATGAAGGGGTTTTGGAAATTAAACCTTTAAGCGGGTAAAAAGGGGGGATTTTGTTTGTATGAAAAAACTTATTCCGTGGATTTATAAATTTGAAACTTAGCACGAATACTTACCTATAGTAAATAATAAAGTTTTTAATTATTAGTTTTTGTAAACTGCCCCTAAAAGGGGGTTTAGGGGCCGTTAAAATTTGTATGGAAGAAACCTACAGCGCGGTCCGATTAACTTGAAACTCGGTATTAATAATTTGGATAGAAAATAATGAAACACGTGTTTTTGGGATTATCGAAAATCGACCCCTAAAGGGGCAAAAAGGGGTACTAATGTTTTAAGGGGAGAATTTTACTGCGTGTCTCGATTAACTCAAAAGTTTGTACATTAGTTCCATGTTTAAAGAAGGGGTCGCGGGGAAATCACGGGTGGAATGCTAGTTTTATTATAAAGCTGGCAACCCTGCGAGCTATCGTGTTCAATTCACATTACAAAGGTATTGATCTGACTTGTCAATAAGTAGCTCCTTCTCTATGGATAAAAGAGCTCTATGGTTTTTATACGTTTCTAGCTTTACCAGACTTGGGTTTTAGCCATGACATGGGATTCCATCACATGGAATTAACTATTTAAATCAGGGCACTTATTTTTTTAAATATGCAAGGCTTCCCCGTCTATGGGACACAATGGGACAGTGCATTAAATGTTTTTTTCTTCAGGATAATTTGTTTTTATTCCACAGAATTTATCATTGAAAAAATGCCATTGTAAAGCGCTTTGCCTGAATTTCACAATTTTCCCGGTAACTTTTCCAATTATCTAAAAATTCCGGCCATGTGTACCCTGTAGGGTTTGATACCCTTGCGAGTGTCGAAAATTTGCAGCATAAACGGCTGTATCTTTTGATTGCGTAGGCTTAGATGTTTGATTTTTAACCGACTTCAAAAAAAGAAGGAGGTTCTCAATTCGATTGTGTATTTTTTTTTTTTTTTTTTTTTTTTTTTTTTTTTTTTTTTTTTTTTTTTATATATGTTACCTCATAACTCCGTCATTTATTAACCGATTTGGAAAATTCTTTTTTTAACTGGAAGGGTACACTTCCCGTTTGGTCCCATTTTCATCAGACCAGGATTACATTACTTTTTAGTGTACTTTGAAGTCGGTTTAAGTTTTTTGTAAAACAGTCCAATTATTTTACAGCTCTAAGGGGCAGTAGACTTGAGTATTTGATATGAATTTCAGCTTGATACCCCTACGCGTTTTGTGAAAAAGTGGCCAAGTGCTAGTGGGACTCGCCCATGAAGGGTTCCGTAGCAGCAAGTAACATAATTATAAAAGTTCTTACAGTTCGTTGTAACTTTGATCGATGTTTTAATAATATGTATTTATTAAAAAAAAACGACTTACTAGATCTCGTTCATACCAATTTTCGGTGGAAGTTTGCATCGTAATGTACATCATATATTTTTTTAGTTTTATCATTCTCTTATTTTAGAAGTTCCAGGGGGGGGCCACTTTGGGAGTGTCTCTCGCGCAATCTATTCAGTTTAGAAAAAAAAAATGAGAAACCTCAATAAGACATAGGTATTCAAAAATGATATTGAGGTTCAGTTCTAAGTATGGGGAACCCCCAACATTTATTGTTTTTTTTTTCTATTTTTGTGTGAAAATCTTAATGCGGTTCACAGAATACATCTACTTACCAAGTTTCAACAGTATAATTCTTATAGTTTCGGAAAAAAGTGGCTGTGACATACGGACTGACAGACAGACAGACATGACGAATCCATCAGGGTTCTATTTGATTTGGTCTTGACAGACAGACAGACGGACAACAAAGTGATCCTATAAGGGTTCCGTTGTTTTCTTTTTGAGGTACGGAACCCTAAAAACGGTAAAATAATAATGCCAAATCGGTCCAGCGGTACTCAGGTGATGCAACCAACGCACAGCATTATTCAATAGCATGTATATAGATGGATTACTGTAAAAATATATTATAAAGTACTGATACGATTCTTATGAAGTAGTATATTACATGACTTGGCGCGTATGAATAAAAATAAATGGACATATAAAATAACAACATGGGCAGGCCCGCTTAGTAAGAGAAATAAAGGAAGACCAAGGGAGAGGTGGATAGATGAGATAAATACAATGGTCGGCAAAGACTGGATTAAAAAAGCAAGAGATAGAGATGCATGGAATGAAATGGAGGAGGCCTTTACTCATATAGACTCTTTAATAAATGAGAATTTGGAACCGGTGTAGAGTCATTTGTTCACGTTCACAAGAGCCTTATCAGGGCCTAAATTGAAAATAATAAATGAATTCTGATTTTGATTTTGATTTTGAATAACACTATATTTTTTTTAATTATAAATAATTTTATTTGAAAGAAAATAACATACATGATTTTTACATACCTTTAATACGAATAAATACTATTTTATAAAGTGGAATTATATAACGCATGCTAAAGAATAAAATATAAAATATAAATATAATTAAATGTAATTATTTATTAAGGAAATAAAGAGGCTATAATTTATTTATTTAACAAAAAAAAATACACAGCATTTAACAAAAAATTATAAAAAAATAGAACTTACATTACTAATACATTTGCCAATAATGAATATCTACTCTGTAAAATTATTTAACAAAACTACTGGTGGGTAGGAAACTATATTACTTTAAAGAAACTACAAACTAAAGCAAACGGTGGTCGTCGCATCATGTGGGTGTGTGTGTATGAGTGTGTGATAATAATAATATTACATGACTTACCATTTACATTTCGTCCATGGCATGCAGAATAATTCTGAAACAAAGAAAAGCATTAGGTTAAATTAATGTGGTAGTAATTTAGAAACTGTCCGTTCAAATCCTGTAATTTGAGCTTGTTAATGAAAATATCGTGAAAGATAATTAACCCTTTATTGTACAATATATTTACGTATAAATAAATAATGAGTTAATGATATACTTACCTAATGAAAATATGTTATACAATATGTACAATGAAAAATAAATACAAAAATACACACTACCTACTAATAATATACATGGTTCTAGAACGTGGGAGTACCTGTTGCCAGAAATAGTTAATGAGCTACCTGAGAACATAAGAATAGAGTACATGAAAACAGACTACTATAAAGGACAAATTAAACAATACTTTAAAAAACTTAGGTACCAATTAAATGTAATAATAATAACAAAATAGAATATTTGCTCATGCTTCTAAATCTCTTTCTACTATGATATACATAAAATAAGAATTGTTTACTTTTATTATGATCGCTGTTGTGCAGCGACCGCCTACACAGATAAGCCCTCGAGGCTTCCGTGCAGGTTATAAAACATACATGTAAATTGTTATAAATGGTAAATGTGGTAAATAAATATTATTTCTAAAAAAAAATATGTAATACGAGTACAAATATTTAAGTATGGAAGACTAAATTACTGATAGGAAGTGCTCAAATATGATGGAACTACTCGACCACCTGCAGGAAAATCTTTCTGATAGCAAATTAAATACGGTTAAAGAATTTATTTTTCTCAAAAGAATTTACAAAATTCACTTATAGAGTCAAACATAAAATTAAGTAATTTTAAAGTGCCGGTAAGCGTAGTGTTGAAAAGGTACCTAAAAACACCATTCACAAAACATCTAACAATAGGTACATTATATTAATTAAATTAATAAATTAAATTATTAAAAGAAACAAAAAACCCGACTGCGTAAAACAAAAATTCACTGAAAAGAGAAAAACAATTTTGAATATAACTTGAATTTTATAAGGTATTGCAAATCAAATCAAAATTCATTTATTCAAATTAGGCCCTTATAGGGCACTTATGAACGTTTAGGCTGCAGAGCGTGCCAAAGAAATAGACATACATACATACATACATACACTCGAAAAACATAACCCTCCTTACGGGTCAGTCTTGTAAAAAACAAGAATCACTCACTCAACAACAATATAATAGATTCATAAGTGCCTATTTGAAATAAACGATTTGAATTTGAATTGCAATTTCATCCATACATTTCGATTTGTAAACTAGGAATAAAAAAAAGCTATATTCCGAGATTTTCCTTAAAATCTTGTTTATACATTATTTCATAAAGTCTAGTCAAAACAATCTCTGTAGACAATGCCTAACGCGCCTCTTGCACAAACAACAAAGGAGTCTCATAAACCATCTAAACGGTTTTTGTGTAGGTACCTGTCTGTACCCAAGGGTAGAGTGCTTTTGATATAAAATTACTGATAAAACTATTTCAACGTCAATTTTTGTGTACTCTCAGATGACAAGCGCTCAACGCGCGTTGATCACGTGCTAAGTTTTTGTATAATGTACGAATGGGGCGGTTGGCGTTTGAGTTCTTATTTGTCGATGATAGACGTAGAAACAGTTTTAGCAGTGTTTTTTTTTACCAAAAGCACGTATACATGTGACAAAAGTAACATGCTCATCTTTTTTTTTTTAATACGACTAAGTTGGTAAACAAGCATACGGCCCGCCTGATGGTAAGCGGTTACCGTAGCCATATGGATGCTTGAAACACACGAAGCATCGCTCACGCGATTCAGACCTTTCCCCCCTCCCCTATGAGCTCTGGCGACGTTACTCATGCGCAGGAACACAACTTTACACAACATAAAATTATTTGGCTGCGGTATTCTGTAAGGTACTTCCCCAGTCGAGCTGCTCTTTGAGCGAATAAACGCAATGCTCTAACTCTGACAGTAGTATGGCAAAACAATATTTAAAGCGTCGCACGCGCGTTGATGTGCGCTAACAACTTTCGGGCGCTAAGTGTAGCGTTGAACGCGCGTAAGCTTACGCCTTGATAAAGCTGTGTGTAGTCGCATTCAACGCTTCTTATGTAAACGCTTCCATAGATAGCAACCTAAATTCAGTATTATAATCTTTTTTCCGTAAATATAATTAAATTACCCTACAATACAAATTACTCGATTTATTAAATTTAATTTAATTTATTTAGAAGCGCTCGTGGTGTGTAGCATTATAGCCGTTCTTAATCGGCATTTATCGTGGTCGTTACCTAGATGGGTGACCGCCTAATGGTATTTCAAATCGAGCGTTTCCGTGCTTCGGCAGGCACGTAAAGCCGTTGGTCCTATTATCAGTTCATTGTGATAGTCGTTAAGCTAGGATGCTTCCTAGGCGGCTTGAAAACTCCAACAGTAGGTTGATCAATAGCCTACCTACACCGATCCGCAGTAGGCACGCGTGGTGGAGTATCGCCCAGTCTCATTCACCCTGATTTGTGAAAGGAGGCCTGTGCTCCTCAGTGGGACATTATAGGCTGATGATGTAGACAATTTACTCGCAATCGCAACCACTCTCTATCTGTAGTGTATGGACCAATATTCCCGTAATCTAACTGTGACGCTAGGATGTATCGTTTAACTGAGTTATCGATGTATGGGGGAGAGGTAAAAGCCCGTAATAGGCTTAGAGCCCTGAGAGGCACTTCAAAACAATATTACAAATATAGATATAGGTATATGAGATGGCATTTTCTAGAACCTAGCTACCCTCGCGGTTTCGCCCGTGTCGCAGAGGGACCTATTGCTTTCACTGAACAAAAGGTACCTAGTCGGCGCGACTAGGTACCAACCGTTCACGCAAGTTCTCAATAAAAATTCAAAATTCTCGCTGGCTGCATAGACATATTAAATTAGTAAAAAATACCGGCCAAGTGCGAGTCAGACTCGCGCACCGAGGGTTCCGTACAAACCTGTAGGTATATAAGTACATGGTAGTATAGACCTGAGTATTTGATATGAATTTCAATTTCAATTTATGACGTACTAAAAAAAACTACTAACTAGATCTCGTTCAAACCAATTTTCGGTGGCAGTTTGCATCGTAATGTACATCATATAGTTTTCTAAGTGTCTCTCGCGCAAACTATTCAGTTTAGAAAAAAAATTATATTAGAAACCTCAATATCATTTTTGAAGACCTATCCGTAGACACCCCAGACTTATGAGATTTATTAAAAAAAAAAATGAGTTTCAGTTCTAAGTATGGGGAACCCCCAAAATTAATTGTTTTTTTTGCTATTTGTGTGTGAAAATCTTAATGCGGTTCACAGAATACATCTACTTACCAAGTTTCAACATTATAGTTCTTATAGTTTCGGAAAAAAGAGGCTGTGACATACGCACAGACAGACAGACAGACATGTCGTATCTATAAGGGTTCCGTTTCTTGCCATTTGGCTACGGAACCCTAAAAATAAAGACGAAGTGTCACCTTATAAGAAAGTGAAGCAAAAAAATTCCTACGTGTGCGTGAGTAAAATCAGTACTGGCCCAAGCAGGCACAAATGGTACTGAGCCTTATTGTCACTGTCAACGTCTCAATACGGAATGACAACCGATCGGCTTCCTATGGTGTATATGTGTGTGTGAGGCCATGTATTTACAAGACCGCCGGCTTCCTATTACTTGAAACACAGACCGTTCCGTCTTTCATTATTTCTTGGACTGAGGCTGGCTGTTTTAATTTTATTTTGTAAAATTGGAACGAATTTTCAAACTTTTTCTTTATGATGTTTTTCTTTTGTTTTTTTTTCGCTCTTTCTCTTCGCTGTTGAGCCTGACCCGCTATATAATTATCCCGCGCCTTTTAATATAATATTCATAGAAATAAATGTGCCTAGAAAGAACTTCGCCATACTACACGAATATATAAAACAGGCCAACTTTTATAGGCTGCTGCACGTAACAGCTACGTTTTACGCTCCCTCTGCGTCATTCTGCTTGTCATAGTGACGACATAATGATAGCAGTTGTTGAAATATTCCAATTATAATCGGGAGTTTAAATATTAAACATTATTTTGCAATTTTATTTGATTTAGCCCCTAACATTTAGGGGCTATTTTTTTCGACGCGTGCGAGCCTATTTTTTTTAATTATATGTTTTGACTATGACTTGTCAGCTGATACCAAGAGCCAAGATAGCAGGTAGTGGTTGATCACGACACAGTGATACCCCTGGTATTGTGAGCGTCCATAGGTAACCGCTTACCATCAGAGCCATATGTTTGCTACCTTGTAGTATAACAAAATCTGTAAACTCATTTTTCAGCTAAAAAACTAGGAAAAAGCACTTTCCTTCATTGGGTTTTCCTGAAAAACACATAAACAACACTTCGTAGCTATTACTTAGTTAAGTTTATTCAATTTGCATGTAAATTGGCCAGTCATTAGGGACTGAATGGTCGTATTAGGGGAAGTATAGTTCTTTTAAAAATATGTGGTCGTAGGCTTGAAGCGAGGGTGCAAATTATTATCCTTTATGAATTATTACAGTCCGTTTTATATTTGCATTATGTAAAATATTTTGACGTGATTTTATGCTTTTCTTGTTTATAAGTAAAATTAATTAACTACCAACGACCCGTCCCTGCTTCGCGTTGGTGGGATTACTACTTGTTGCGAGAGAAAAAATACGAGTGCAGTTTGTTTGTCGACAAACCGCAATGAGATTTAAGTGAATATTTATTTATTTTTACAAGCTTTTATTTAACTTGCAATGTATGTATGTTTGTTTGTTCGGGTGGAATCTTGTAAGGCGAATTTCATCCGCTTCCAGTGGTCGGATTAACTTGGTATTTGGTATACATTAGTGTATTGGAAGACAATGCAAGTACAGTCAACAAAAAGTACAATCTCCAAAAAAGGCTTGTATTAAAAATGAAATTTTTAACGAAAACATTACTTTACCAGTATATTTTACTAATAGTAGTAATTTACTATACCAGTATCAAAATTAGATAGATTAGTTAGAATCGTTATATTGAAGAAGTTTTACTATGAGACCAACACTGAAAAAACAAAGTATGTTTTTTGAAAAAGGCTGACGTTGCTCATCATCGTCAGCCTTAGTCAGTCTTGAGTGTATTTTTTAAAATGTTTTTTACATAGTATTTGTATTTCTCAAATATCCAGCCATTATGATGTATGAGTTGACAAAAATGCGCTAGAATAAGGACACTAGCTCCAGGACTACAAGTAATTAGGTTAGGTCTGTCTATCATAAAACTTTTATGACTATATCGATCGTGCAATAATAGCCGTATTAAAATATATAAAGACTTCATTTACGCGTAATGTGTCTTATTTAGTGTTCATCGGACGATTTGGGGTTAATGAAGCGTCACAAATTGATATTTAGGTCATTTTTATCATCGAAGCCGCCTTAGGAAGGCCACTGCTGGACAAAAGTCTGAAAACTGGAAAGATTTTCGAAGATATTCATTAAATTTTTAATGTTTTTAGAGTTCTGTACCAAAGGGTGTCAAACGGGACCCTATTCATAAGATTCCTCCGTCCGTCCGTCCGTTTGTCTATCAGTGGGCTGTATCTCATGAACCGTAATAGGTAGACAGCTAAAATTTTCACAGGATATGTATTTTTATTGCCACTATAACAAGAAAAATGAAATAAAATTAAAAAATAAAGGAGGTTCATACAAGAAAAGTCTTCTTTTGGTGTTTTTTTTGTTGCGCCTTAGTTTTTTTTTTATACCACTAAGGTGGCAAACAAACATACTACCCGCCTGATGGTAAGCAGTTACCGTAGCCCATGGACGCTTGCAACACCAGGGGTATCACTCGCGCGTTGACGACCCTGAAGAAATCTCTTCACGCCCTTTTTGAAGAACCTCATGCTGTACTCTATTGGGAAAACCACGGCGGGGAACTCATTCCATAGACCGAGCGTCCGCGGAAGAAAACTCCATTTAGCCCGCACAGTTTAAAACAGTTCTGGTCTCAATGTGAGCTTGGACTCCCCGTCGATGGCGAGAGTTGCAATGGTGAAAGGTAGCCGTGGGCATCATGTCGAACAATTCTTTAGAACACTCTCCGTTGTACAAGCCGTAGAACACACATAAGGAGGCAAAGTCTCTCCTCAGACAGAGGGGCTCTAAACCGCTTGTCAGCTCGGGATCGTCAACAATTCTGATGGCACGTCGCTGAACCGAGTCTAAAGGCCCAAGCTGGTATCCAGGTGCTCCCGGCCATAGATGACAGCAGTACTCCATATGAGACCAGACCTACGACTTATAAAGATCCTATGGACGCTTGCTAGATCCTGGACGTCCTGAATCATCGATCACGTGTTACCAACCTTTCGCCGATGAGCTTTGACGAACTTTCTAATGCGCATAGGAACATAGCATTCTGTTATTTGTCTGCGGTATTCTGTTAGGTGGAGGTACTTCCCCAGTCGAGCTGCTCTTTGAGCGAATAAACGCTATGCTCGAGTACTTAAAATATTTTGCACTCACAAGAAAATACGTATATTTCATATTGCATCCCACCCATTTCTAAAAGATGTCGGATTAATCCCTTTTTAAAACAAAATTAATGAGAAAGTGGGTTACAAAGATAATAAGAAAGTGGGTGTAACGTCTGAGGTTGTGGGTTGTAATCTTGCAAGATTATCTTTTCAAGCAATTCTGCTTTATGTAATGGAAACATCTTGTGGAAACAAAGCAGGTGAACTTTTAAGTCAAACACAAATCTTTACAACCTGTAACGGTGTGGGTAAATCTATCCGAAGACTACATCAGGTATATACCTCAGATCAAGAAAAAATTAAAGACGGTCTGTGTTCTAAAGTGACGCAAGTAATAGAAAGCCGGCGTTCTTGTAAATACATGGCCTCACACTCACATATAGACCATAGGAAGCCGATTGTGATTCCGTATTGAGACGTTGACAGTGACAATAAGGCTCAGTACCATTTGAGCCTGCTTGGGCCAGTACTGATTTTACTCACGCACGCGTAAGAAATTTTTTGTTTCACCTTCTTATAAGGTCCTCCGTCTTGATTTATTTATATGTCTATGGTATAGACTATAAAAAAAAACAGCTTAAAATAAATTACCAAAAAATTCATAAAAAAAATTTCTTCCAAGTTTTTGACTTAAAATCATAGCTAACGTTTCAACGGTCATTAAGGGTCACGCTAAAACCCTAATTCGGGCTATTCTAATGCTAACTAATATTATAAACGCGAAAGTGAGTTTGTTTGTTTGTTACGCCTTCACTCTCGAACTAATCAACGGATCATCATGAAATTTGGCATGCAGATAGCCTATGGTATGGAGAAGGACATAGGCTACTTTTTATCCCGGGAACGCGGGTGAAACCGCGGAGGACAGCATGGGGTTCTTCAAGAAGGGTGTGAAGAGATTTCTTCAGGGTCGGCAACGCGCGAGTGATACAGGTGTTGCAAGCGTCCATAGGCTACGGTGACTACTTACCATCAGGCGGGCCGTATGCTTGTTTGCCAACTTAGTGGTATAAAAAAAAAGCCATAAAAGAAACGATTTCTTTCGTACTAGGTGCACAGAGCTCAATCGGACACTGGGAAGTGGGTCACATTTAACTTGCAAGATTCGATTACGGACACCGGACAGGAAACTAAATAAAAGCTTCTAATAATTGAAAATAGTTTTACAAAAAACTCAAACTGACTTCAAAGTACACTAAGAAGTAATCAAATCCTGATCTGATGACAATGGGACCAAACGGGAAGTGTACCCTTCCAGACAAAAAAACAATTTTCCAAATCCGTTAATAAATGACGGAGTTATGAGGTAAAACACAAAAAAAAACATACAACTGAACTGAGAACTTCCTTCTTATTTTGTAGTCAGTGAAAAAGAAAGATACATTTTACAAACTCCAACATAGAACCACTCAATCAAGTCAATCCTTCTGATAGTTTAGACAAGCAATAAAACTAGACTTCCGCAAGCTGTGACCGCTGTGTAAACAGCTTCGCGTAACTTCTGCGAGTTCTGCAGCTTGTGAAGCTTACTGCAACTTATACTAGTCCCACGGAGGGAAAGTACCTACTTCAAATATTGTCGGAGGAGATATTATTGAAATAAAAAGGTTTAGGTAATTTTTAAACATACTCTTGACAATGACAATAGAGTGACGTTAATTACGTGACCCTTTAAACAGTATATTAGTTAAATAGCGCTTTATGAGTAAGGGGGACAATGTATTCAAACAACTGTCACCCAATCTCCATCACAATTTATAATAGGTACATAGTTTATCAAACGACATCACAAAGAATCATGGCGAGATTTGTACAAAAGAATAAAGATTTTTAGAGACATTGGAATTACGTTATTGATCCTTGGTTATTCCGAGATACAATGCAAAATTCTATGCAATGCCGGCGAATCGCGACCAAAACCATTATGTTTTTGTTCAACCTAATTCCACCATCCACAAGACGCCTGGAAAATTTTCACCCGTACGTTGTTGACATACCGAAAATACGGACACAGCGTTTTGCATCCTCATTTATAATGCGGACAGCAAGGGAGTGGAACTTGCTTCCGGCGTCTGTGTTTCCTGACGCCTACAATCTAGGAACTTTCAAGGCCAGAGTGAATAGGTTTCTTCTGGGTAAGCGTGTTTCATCTTAGGTTTCGTCATCGCCCCTTATGGGCGGGTCAGTGGCCAAACGCAAGGCCATTTAATTAAAAAAAAAAAAAATCTGTGGGGTATATAAAATATTTAAATATACATGTTGCTGGTAATGTAATCTCAACATTGGAAGGGATTCAAAACCTTCTAAAATGTTCTATTTTTATTATGTAAAAATCAATGTACCTATACATTGGCATAGTTAGGTAACCAAAGGCCCTGGGGCAAAAAATAAACTAGGGTCCATGTAGGACCCCAACTAAACTATTTAAAATGTTCATATCAAGCCATCTCGTTTTTACACCTGGAGCAAGAGTAGTCTTGCTCCAGGTGTATAACGAGATGGTTTTTTTTTTTTTTTTACGTGTTAGTATAGACTCACATAAAAAAAAACCACAGATCCCACAGAGAGAGTTCTAGAGTACCGCGTTCAGAGTTCTGCGTTTCTTTTTTTTCAATAACTCTATTTATAGTTTGTAAGTCCGAGTCCGAGGGGCCCTCAAGCCCCGGGGGCCCCTCGGACTCGGACGGAGGGGCCCCGGGGCACTGCCCCGTCTAGCCCCTAGGTAGCTACGCCACTGTACCTATAGATTTCACCATGATTAATTACCAATTAAATATTTTAAATCCAGGCTTGAAATATGACTTCAATCTTTACTCAGATAAAGCTTTTAACAAAATAGAATTAAATTGAGCGCAATTTCGACATATTTTTTATAACTCAAGCTATTGTAGGATTCGAATCCGGGACCTTTTGTCTTCTATTCACTGACCTATCATCGACTTATAAAATGACTAGCTTTCCCCCCTAGTTTCACCCTCGTTCTCAGTGCAAAAGTAGCACTCAGTGATAATTTAGCTCCTATTGACGGGCCACTTAGCGCAGTTGGTTAAGATTCCACCTATCGCGCCGCAGGTCGTGGTTTCGATTCCAACACAGGGCATGCATTTGTGTGCATGAACATATCTGTATGTCCTGAGGCTGGGTGTAAGTATTGAAAAACAAGAAAGTAGTATATGAATTATATCAGTTATCTGGTTTCCATAGTACAAGCTCTGCTCAGTTTGTGATCAGATGACCGTGTGTGAGGAATGTCCCAGGATATTTATTATTATTTATTTAGTCATACTTTCCTCCTAACAAAAAATATATCTTTATAATATAACTATAGAGTTCACATTGTAAAGTGCGGTGAGATGCAAAAAACCGCAAAATCACAAATTCCCAGCTTAACACATCAATATAGCATAAAAAAAAAACAAACCCAATGCCGCCTTAATAGAGTTGAATTTCAAATGTGACAGGTACCCTAAGTAGGAATTAATATTAGAAATAGAAATCTAAGTTAATATTAGAAGTACATAAAGTAGGGTCACACACGAGGCATCACTCGGGCGTTACCGACGCGACCTCCCTCCCCAATGAGCACTGGCAACCAGTGGCGTGCATTCCATATAGGCAAATAAGCAATGCCTACCTCATAAGATTCAATTCAATAATATTTTGATTCAATTAAACTACATAATCACTTTAAATAAAAATTCTAACCTAACATTCAATACGAAATTTCAAACTTTGCCGCGAAGGCACTCGCGAGTTCGCCTCTCAAATTCACGGCAATTCACGCACACTAAAACGATTTCGGCATATTCATACACACACACACACTTCTTTAAGATAATACGACGAAAGCATAAATCACGCTTTTGCTATGCGTAGCATACTGACATTTGACATTCGCGATTTATGGACCAAAAGTAACCTTACCTTCTCTGTTGTAAGTAAAGTAACCCATCCAAATTAAAAAGACTACAGTTACAACTACTTTACCAATATTAACTAATTTTTTTAGAGCAACTCTAATATAACTTCGCAATTTATTTATGTTGGTTTGTTTATGGTTTGGCTGACATTGTATGCAATGTTGTTGTTATTTACTTATTGTGATTTTGCGAAGTGTATCTATGAAGTGTATTTGTGTGTGAAATGAAGAAATTTTGTGGTGAAGATGCAAAATGTATTGATAAATTATTCCTTTAGTCAGTTTTCGTTTGTTGCTTGTACTTGCTGTAGACCAACTCCAAAACATTCATGGATTTAAAACAAAGGTAAAATATTTTAACGCAGAATATTATGTTTATTAAACACCTGGCTATCTGGGTGCTGTTATTTGAATCTATTATTCTGTTATTATGTATTTTGTTTGCTAATGAATCATACCAAATGTGTGTGGAATGATAAGATACGCGTACCTAAACAATTTTACGAATTGGGTCAAAAAACATAATCTATCTAGGAGGCATATTTAGGCGTGTATGGCCATGATTTCTTCTGCCTACCTAGTCCGAAATCCAATGCACGCCACTGCTGGCAACCTTACTCACACGCAGGAACACAACATAAATTATTCTGTAGCGTGGAGGTATAGTAACGGGCACGATTGGTGAGCACAGTTTGACACCTGCGCAGTACTTGATTTGTCGGTCTGTTTGGCGGAATGAAGAAGGGGGAGCGCCGAGCTGCACACGATTGGTTCGTCAGCCAATGCTCGTCGTGTATTGGATTCTCGCGTGTCATTTGGCTACTGTGATTTGTCCAAAAGTGTACATGCGCGAGCTTGCCCCCACTACTGCCCTCACCACTCTGTGATCTGTGCTCACCATTCGTGCTTCATACTGTACTTCCACAGTCGAGCTGCTATTTGAGCGAATAAACGCTAAGCTTAATGACGTAATGAAGAAAACTTCTATACACATTTAGATTTCTATGTACCCTCGCATTGCGTGCCGACTTCGGAAACGTGCGAGTTGAATGCTCGTAAACATATACGAATAACTGCTGATATGTGTGAGATATCGCTGTTTTTTAATGTTTTATAGCGGTAAAAGAGGTCGTGAAAAAAGAAATCGTATAAGTGGTATGTTGGTCGATACCTAAACTTTATTTATAAAATATTCCCATTTGAGCACCGATTTATTGAGCACCAATTTTTTGAGCACCTATATTTTATACAGTAAGTGACAACCAACCTAACATTGATCGGTTCTCTAAACGGAATAGCTTTGGTACTCTAACAGTAATACTTTCTTATATTAGATATAAAATAACAGTTTATTTCTAAAATAAACTGTTAATTTTTATCGATAATTATGATTTTATTAAACACTATTAGAGCATAGCGTAAGAGAGGTAGAGCATAGCGTTTATTCGCTCAAAGAGCAGCTCGACTGGGGAAGTACCTCCACCTTACAGAATACCGCAGCCAAATAACTTTATGTTGTATAAAGTTGTGTTCCTGCGCGTGAGTAAGGTCGCCAGAGCTCATTGGGAAGGGGGAAAGGTCTGTAACGCGTGAGCTATGCTTCGTGTGTTGCAAGCGTCCATATGGCTACGGTAACCACTTACCATCAGGTGGTCCGTATGCTGGTTTACCGACTTCGTAGTATAAAAAAAAACACCACAACACTAGAAGCTGCAAAACCGTGGTTCCCCTAAGGGGATACATTTAAATAAATTTGTTTTTCCCATTTGAGCACCCAGCTAAGATTTAGATCGGTGCGGTAAAGGAAACTGTCACGCAATTCGTATTCAAAGCATTGGTGCTCAAAAAATCAGTGCACAAACGGGAATACTTCTTATTTAGGGACCAGAGGAGAACGTGAAACGCATATCTCTGAACGCAGAACTCTAGAACTCTCTCTGTGATCGGCACCTAAATGAATATTTAAATGAAAACAATGCTAGGCTGTACTTAGCGCTCGCTCTTACAGAACACACATCAAAGTTTCTTTTGTAAAGTTTTTTTTTTCTCCTGAATTAGTTCCAGAGATTATTTCCTACACTACATCCAAACTAACAAACAAACATAGTAATTTTTAAGGTTTTGCGAACTAAATTCATAAGAGCGAATAGACCCGATAAATTAATATAGCAACTTAAATCCTCGAACTCCTACCGACCGACTTAGTCGTATATTAAAAAAGAGACCTCTTTAAAATTATAGTTTAGATATTTGCAAAATTTAACATTCATATTACTTTTGAATTAATCCACGGATTTGGATTTGATGAATTGCAAAGAATCTGTGAATTCGTGAAATTTCGCGGAGCAATATCGCTTGGAGAGGCTTTTTTACACCTTCAGACGAATTATTTGCATGTCTAGCTAGCAGTTTACATTACGCCAGGGACCCAAGTCTAATAAAGGTCTAATATTACAATGTGTTCTAATGAACAGTGGTGTCAAATTTGACAGTTTTGATAGTCTACTAATCCCCTTACTAATAAAGCGCTATTTAACTAATATACTGATTAAATGTCACATTATTTGACAATGACAATAGAGTGACGTTATTTACGTGACCCTTTAAACAGTATATTAGTTAAATAGCGCTTTATGAGTAAGGGGGTAATTCAATAACGCCGAAAACCATTATAAATTTATAAGAAAACTCATAATAAATTGGTTGATAATTAACTTTACGATAAAAATAAATACTAGCCACCGATATGTACAGGCTAGCCTACTTTGGGGGCCAGGAAACACAATGTATTCACCTTTGCTTTCTTTTTTTAAATAGGTACTTAATTTTTTTTTATTCGTTCATGACCCTGGATACAAAGTCCTTCAGTCGCATAAATTTTATTTATAATATCACTTTCATATAGTCCGCACATTAACTTTCACATAGTCAACATTATCAGTCACCGTCGAGTCATGTTTTAGTAAAATGGTGGTTTGTATTAACATTTTTCACGGACTTTTTGAGACAACTTGTAAAGTCACGATACACATAATTCATGTCATTTTCACTTCACTGGCGCACATGGATTGATCTTTATTGGAAAAAATACCACCGATAATATGCAATAAAACTCAAAATACACGAATATATGAAAATAAAAATTAAAACGCAACGTCACTCTGCAAGTTCTCGCTAAAAAGTCCTTTTTTAGATAATATTAATAATGTTACAGGTACCAGCAAGAAAAAATGTAAAACCTAATGCTGCGTCCATGCTTGGCGAACCGAGCACGAGACGAGCCACGAACGAGCACACTGCGAGCACGATTCGCGTAGCGTGGACGGGCTTGCGAGCCTTGAACGAGCGCGATTGTCAGTTTTTTTACGAACAAAAGGATTCGCATCGTGCTCGTTGTAGGTTCGTTCGAGGCTCGGCTCGTGCTCGCTTCGCCTAGCATGGACCCACCATTATAAATGATTTTGATTTTGTATAATTCGAACTCACGACCTGTCATCATAGCTTTAATAGAGCAGAAAAATCCCCTTTTAAAAAAATGGCAGACATCACATAATTATCGAAAAATTTCGGTCTTCTGTCAGCGAATCGCATTGTTAAATAAGTCCTTCAAAGCCATTGTTATACTTGCATATTACTACGGCTTTTCTTGTCGAATTTTAAACTAACTGTCGCCTGCGGTTTCACTCGCGTCCCTGGGATATAAAGTAGCTTACAGTATTCGGGGGAATGTAGCTTTATTAGTGGAAGAATTTTCGAAATCGGATCAATAGTTTCGGAGATTACCAAACACCCAAACTTACAAACTGCTTCTTTATAGTACTAGTATAGATAATAGTTTCAGGTGTTCTTCTCTTTCTCTATAACTGTTCTAGTTTTAAAGTTTATCCATTAAAACTTGTCTTTAATGAAAGTTAAATCAAGTACTGAAAATTCAAGTTACAATTGACTTTAGTTTACTTAAGTTTTAATTATTATTCATTTGTTATTTCTAAGTACACATGTTATTCCAGGGTATGATCTATCTATGTGCCGTGTTTCGTCCAAATCCGTTCAGTATTTTCTGCGTAAAAGAGTAACTAACATCTATACATTCATCGTCACAAATAATATCATAATAGTACGATATATACAGCGTGAAGCGCTCGTTAAGCTACGTCTGTCGGTACCTGGATGGGTGACCGCCTAGTGGTATTTCAAATCAAGCGTTTCCATACTTCGGAAGGCACGTAAAGCCGTTGGTCCCGGTTATCACTTAATTGTGATAGTCGTTAAGCTAGTTGGATGCATCCTAGGCGGCTTGAAAAATTCCAACAGTAGGTTGACCACTAGCCTACCTCCACCGATCCGCAGTGGGCACGCGTGGCGGAGTATCTGCCCATTCCCTTTCACCCTCATTTGTGTGCAGGAGGCCTGTGCTCAGCAGTGGGACATTATAGGATGATGATGATGATGATGATACAGCGTGTAACGGAAAGGGTATGGCATGCAGATAGCCTATGGTAAGGAGAAGGACGGCGGGGGACAGCCAGTTATAAAAAAAGTCACTTTCGCGATCTGCGCGCCCAATACCAAAGCAGTCGTATACAGTAGTACCCAACTGATAAGGCGCATCGTGAATCTTCGTTCGCACAGAAAAGAAAGTAAGAAAGAACGCTTAAAACTTACAATCAACCTTAGATCACTACTATAAGGTTCATAATACACCGCAGCTCGTCTCACTCGCAAGTGACGCCCCTCCGCACACATGGCGGCAGCTGCCGACCAATAGCATTTCCCGCGCTTTGAAAATGTTTCTTCTGCGCAGGCACATCGGTAAGCCATATCAGTTGGGTACTACTGTACTTTTATGGATATACCCGTTCCATTACACGTCGTACATACGTTTTTATCTACGAATAATAAAAGTCTTAATTTTATTACTCGTACGTTTTTATACATGAGTCGGCAAGTTATTTTGCAAAAAAAAAAAAAAACGGAACATTAAAAACATTATACAACGTACAGAACCCCGTGAAACGCAGATAAACCTAAAATTACACCAACGAAAATGGCTTTTCGAGTGGCACAGAACAATTCAAACTTTTAATGGATCTGAGTGACAATTTACTTCTACCTATATTATATATCAAGTAATAAATCGATAAGTGTCTTTATAACCGTACTAGCTATCCCCCGCGGTTTCACCCGCGTTCCCGGGGTAAAAAGTAGCCTTTATCCTTCTCAACACCATAGGCTATCTGCATGCCAAATTTCATGATGATCCGTAACAAACATTAGTTAGGATTAGGATTATTATATTACCTAGGTTTCTTTTAAAATGAACTTTGCTTTGGAATTGGCGTTTCTTTGTTTGTAAAAATCTCGGGATATCAGTCTGCTCCTAAACAAATCAGAGCTCTTGCACTATGGAAACCAAATACTAGTATAGTATAGTATAGTATATACAAGCACGCTGTATGTATGTTTGCCGATTTATTAGTAGGTATAAAAACAAAAATATGCCACATATCACGATGTTAATAAAATAAAAACCGGTCAAGTGCGAGTCAGACTCGCGCACCGAGGGTCCCGTACAAACCTGTAGGTATATAAGTAAATGGTAGTATAGACCTGAGTATTTGATATTAATTTCAATTTATGACGTATTAAAAAAAAACTACTTACTAGATCTCGTTCAAACCAATTTTCGGTGGAAGTTTGCACCGTAATGTACATCATATATTTTTTATAGATTTATCATTCTCTTATTTTAGAAGTTACAGGGGGGGGGCACACATTTTACCACTTTGGAAATGTCTCTCGTGCAAATTATTCAGTTTAGAAAAAAATGATATTAGAAACCTCAATATCATTTTTGAAGACCTATCCATAGACACCCCACACTTATGGGTTTGATGAAAAAAAAAAATTTGAGTTTCAGTTCTAAGTATGGGGAACCCCCAAAATTTATTGTTTTTTTTCTATTTTTGTGTGAAAATCTTAATGCGGTTCACAGAATACATCTACTTACCAAGTTTCAACATTACAGTTCTTATAGTTTCGGAAATAAATGGCTGTGACATACGGACGGACAGACAGACAGACAGACAGACATGACGAATCTATAAGGGTTCCGTTTTTTGCCATTTGGCTACGGAACCCTAAAAACCGCATTCATCGGGTTGCCATCCGTCCGGGTGTCCTCGGTTTTATCCTAATATAGAGGGCGTCCGGGGAACGTCCGGGCGGGGTTTCATTTGTAGTCCGGGTTTAAAAAATTCAAGTCTGAGGATTCTGTTTTGTTACATTTATAATTGGAATGTTTTACAAAAATCTTAAACCGACTTCAAAGTACACTAAGAAGTAATCAAATCCTGATCTGATGACAATGGGACCAAACGGGAAGTACACACATCCAGACAAAAAAATAATTTTTCAAATTGGTTAATAAATGAGGGAGTTATGAGGTAACAAACATTAAAAAAAATAAAAAAAAAAACACAACCGAATTGAGAACCTCCTCCTTTTTTTGAAGTCGGTTAAAAATGATGATAAAAAACCTGTTGACATGTCCGGGTTCTGGGCTCCAAAATCCGGGGTTTTCACGCGGCTTGTCCTGGTTGCTAAGTTTTAGAGATGACAACCCTAATCGAGCATAAAGTTCCCTTTAACAAGGTTTCAACCCCTAATTTACCCCCCTAGGGCTTGATTTTTGAATACCCTTTTGAAGACATGCCCTGTCATACAAGGTACCAGTACGTTTATCGTGAATTTTGTTGACATCATTTTAAAAGCATTGTGAAGATGTCGCGAGACCGAAGCAATGCGATGGGACTTCCATATTATAGTCTGAGAGTCGGTGTTCTTTTTGACGACAGCAACGATCGTATAGTGTCGACTTTTAATTATATTATTACAATTTTATTTTTTATATAGTAACAATAGAAGATGTGATTTGAGTTTGAGTTTGAAATAGTGCTTTTCTGAATTTATTTCATAGTAATTTATTTACGTGAGAGCTTTAAAACTATGCTGATCTGCCACCCTTTGTTAGTCCTACAAACTTATCTGACCCGGTGATCAAAAAAGGTAACGACAATTTCAATGGCCATTGGTCAAAGATAATATAAACACTACGTTCATTCGTTGTTTGCTCCACCAAATGCGATAACAGCGACTCTCTCACCGGGCCAGATAAGCTTGTGGCACTATAGTTATTTGAACCTCGCTTGGCTGGCGGCATTAATATCAAAGACAAACAGTTTTTTTTATCAATAATTAGCTAATAAGCCATTTGTCACGTTGGGGATAAAGGAACTCAAGAAGACTTCTTCTTTGAAGCGCATTGTGCGTGTAAGAATTATTTTTAATTTAATTATAAAGTACGACACAGATCCAATTAAGACTCTGTAAGAAGAAATAGCTCAAAAACTAGACAAAAATCACCAGTATATTTTTTTATATAAAAAAAAACTGAATCACTCGCTGTTATTATTTCTTTTTAGTTTGTATATGCTTGTGGTCAAAGAGCATAATATTTCCAGGTGTGAAGATGAAATGAAGTGGCTAAAAGATCAAGTGCAGCTACTGGAACTCATCGCTTGGCGACAGATTTATTCGATGTTAAATTTACGAGTGCCTAAGTTAACGGTCTCCCAGACTATGATAGAATCGAGAGTTTGAATAAACAAAGGTCCTATGCATAATTTAACATCGCCAAATATTATTTCGTGGCTTTACAGGAATTCATTATACCTGAAGAGGAATTTTTAGAATGTCAATCATTTGTTGTTTGTTAACGAGAAATAAGATGGCTCGGAAGGTTGGCGTCGGCAAACAAGCAAACGCAACAAGCGGGGGGAAAAAAAAGGAACCTCAGGTATTTTTGATAAATTTGTTGGTTTTTGAACGTAACTATCATTATAAACTTGTAAACATTATTTCCTTTTCCGCATCCCTTCCTTTGTACATGCACTGAAATATATATGTGTGTGTCGCACACACGCGCAACTGCATCATACAACAAAAAAATCGCCCATTACTTTTCTACGTTTAATCGCAACACACTAACTTTAGTCGCGCGTGTTAAATCTAAATTTTAGGTGTCCATCCGCCTCCAAAATATTCAAAATAAACTGTGAAACGTGTAATTAACATTATCTAGATATAGTGCTGTGAACATTTGTGAGAAGGAAAATTTCCCTCGCTGGCTGCGCGAGTCGCCCATGATTTCTCCACGATTTAGTGGCATTTGAAGAACGTCGCTGAAAGGGATTATTCAAGTAAGTGCATGTGTCCATCATTCTGCAGCCTGTGGAACCTTTCGTGCTACTCCAAAAACTCCAGCACGGCTGCATTTCCTAGCCCCCTAATAGTCTTTACAAGTAAAGCTTTATTTCAAATTTAATACCTATATTTTTGATACATTCTATTAAACCGCTAATCAAAGTGAAGAAGTCATAAGCTTCTCTATTTTTAGTAGTTTTTTTTTTTCTTTTGTTTTTTTTTTTTTTAAACAATCGTGATCAATAGTTGGTTTAATTTTTGTGTTGATTATCATTTGACGTCCACCTATTATATTACTTCGTCCACTTATTATATTATATATATTATTCCATAGATTAAAACTGCCAGTTATCGTCTTATTCACGTTCACGAAAATACTCCATCGACATTTTAATTGTGTTTAGGAATTATTTGGCAAAAAAGTATTAAAATAATTCCCCGAGTAACATAATAAAAATCAGCACGCAGAATTCAAGAAAAGTAATGTGTAACCTTTCATGCCTGGTACATACCTGAAAATTGGCCGACGGGACAAGTTAGCAGGTATTCATACGTTTGAAGTAGGTACTCAAACTAATCGATTCTATACATTTTGTCCATCAGAATACAATTCTGAAATAAGTAATGTCTGGCGGCCATGGGATCTCGGTCTATAATATATCTCTATGGGCGCTTCTTCATTGGGACGATACGACACGACACGACACGACATGACACGACACGACACGACACGACGCGGTAATAATGAGAGCGGCGGGGCGCGGGCGGCGCGTCCACTCGCACGCTTACATGAAAGCTTGCGTGTGTACAACACATGCATAAAGGTGCCGCCACGATACCAGTGGGAGACTTGCTGCCGACGATATGTCGCCGCCGGCAACGATATGTCGCGCCCAGTGAGACATCGTGTAGTACAATCTCATAGAATTATGCATGCACTGGGAGCCAATTCTCAAGCACTCGAATTCATCACTCGTTTAAAATAAAGTTCGAACTTTATTCGAGTGAAAATCAAGTTAGGCTATTCTGACAATTTCGAAGCCGCCATTTTTTCTCATTTTTCGAGGACTAGCGCTCGGACTGCTTCGACTGGTCGGGACCGTTCGAAACGTATTTCGAATACGTCAAACAGTTATGTTGTCATTTGGAAATGTAATGACAGATAAACCTTAGGATTTCCGTTATGCACAGTCAATACTTGTTAAATTAATTTACAATTATTAAATAAAATTGATTAATTTATGAATTCCAGATATATCAAGATATAAAAAGTGTAAAACGTTGTTTTAAATATGTCATACCTAGTCATTCATATATTTTTAGAATTAAATTTGTGATACGAACGTACGCGTACGTTAACAAAACGCAATTATCAA
The DNA here is from genome assembly GCA_947623365.1 of Achlya flavicornis. Classification (NCBI taxonomy): domain Eukaryota; kingdom Metazoa; phylum Arthropoda; class Insecta; order Lepidoptera; family Drepanidae; genus Achlya; species Achlya flavicornis. Next base: position 7,542,582 of record OX392494.1, on the reverse strand, counting down.
GTGAAACGAAACGCATAGTGCAATTTGTATGTATCATAATGGCAAAATTTATTGCGTACACTCGAAATTATTTCGAAGATAAGTTCGATTAGTGCCGAGAATACAGGAATCGAAAAATTTACTCCGCCCCTCGAAATTGCACTCGTATTGTAAGTTCGATTCGAAGGCTAGTTCGTGGGAAGTGAGAATTGGATCCCAGTCCCAGATGTCTTGGACGGCTGCCGTTGCCGTGTCGTGTCGTGTCGTGTCGCCCAATGAAGAAACGCTCATGTCTGCGGTATTCTGTAAGGTGGAGTCACAGTCGAGCTTCTCTTTGAGCGATAAAATTGCGTTTTTTCTCGTCCATACTCTCAAAATAATATAATACAATTTAATATCGAGGTCAGTGTATCGGTGAGGTAGAAACATTAAACAATAGAAATCAAATCTAATATTGATAGACATAGAGCCACTTATGATAAAACTGATATATGGTCCGATATCTAATCTCAATATTAGAATATTGATCACAATATATGTGATTGGTTTATGGTGATTTACACCGGGTTACTCTTATACCAAAAAGCAACTCATTTTTTGTGAAAATAATCATTCCGATATTTTAAATGCGAAAGCAAAATTAAATTTATACAAAGCTCAAGTTCGACGTTGCATGGAGTTACTGTTCTCATCTGTGGGAACTGGCAACTTTGGACTCGTTAGATAGACGCGCTCGAAGGATAATTGACGATAGCGACCTAACGAGCAAGAAACTGCAAAACCTGGATCATGGGCGTCAGGTTGCAAGTTTGACGGTATTCTACAGATTGTATTCCACGGAGAATGCGATAAAGAACTCCATAATCTTGGCCATCCATCCCCGTTCTTCTATCGGACCACTAGGCGTCGGGGGGGGTCTCCATCGCTTCGTCGTCGACATTCCGTCTTGCCGTACCAAGCGTTTCGCTTCCTCTTACCTTATACGCACGGCCAAGTTGTGGAATGCTCTCCAGGACAACGTGTTTCCAGACACTTATAACATGGGTTTATTCAAGGCCAGAGTGAACAGGCATCTTATGGGTACGCGCGGTCCACCCTAGACTACATCTTCGCTTACCATCAGGCGGGAGTGCGGTCAAGCCCAAACTATATAATATAAAAAAAAAAAAAACTCTCGCCAGCAAACAGTGCTGTGTAGTTTCGCGTAAGTTTTCGCATTTTAGTGGTTTGATGCATGTATAAAAAAATACTATATATTTTTAGCTTACAAGGAACTTACAACACAAGTACGATTCGAATCCCTGTATTCGTCAAAAATGATAATTGGCGGAGCGCAGTCATAGATTACTCTATATAGGGTGGACTGGTAATTAGTAAACGATACTAGAAACATTATTGTACTCTTGATAACATACAACTTTTCCATAGAAACAAATAGGTATTAGTAACTAAATAAAATATAAGCTGATGGTGTATTCTTATTCTTGTGGTACTAAATATTATGGGCTCCTGAGCTAAGTATAAATTAAAAAAAAAAATGGAAAATTTGTTTGTTATCAAGAGTCTAAGTATCATTACTAATTACCAGTCACCCTATATAATACTCTGTGAAGCCGAACGCTCGTTCGAGGTTTGTAGGTCCGTCCACGTTACGCGAATTCGTGCTCCACGTGTGCTATGCTCATACTTGGTTAGCGTAGCTTAGACGCACCATTAGAAATCGCACCACAATTACATCAGAGCGAAAATCCACTGATTGACTCAAAACACAGGTTTTTTCCTAGTTTGAGAGTCAGAGGCATATCTCTTTGTATACTTATATAGCCTACAAATTATAATATTTTCCCCGGTTGAGTCCATATGAAAAAATATTCAAAAATTGTTACCTATTTAAAGTTTTTTATTGGCTGAATAAACATTATTATTATTATTATTCACTTTATTTCTTTTTCTTCTTAAAATTATTTTTTTATAACATTAATAAAAATAAAATTAAAAATATTATAAAAAACCTAATCCTATGTATATATGATTATTTTCTTTACAATATCTTTACAAAATCTAAAAATGTTATAAAAAACCTAATTCTAGAGTCCCGCCGGTAGCGGGGTAGGTCCCAAGCTACCGGTGGTTAGGGCCGCAGAGAGAGGAACCTCCTGACGATGCGTGCATTATTATTATTATTATTATTAAATAAGTACATATTTAAGATTTTTGTAGTGTAGATTTTTTATTATCTTAATATATAAAATGATAAACTAAACTGATAAAATAAAATAATAAATAAATATCCTGGGATATTCCTCACACACGGTCATCTGATCCCAAACTAAGCAGAGCTTGTACTATGGACACCAGATAACTGATATAATACATATACTACTTTTTTTTTTGTAAATAAATACTTAATATACATAATTACACCCAGACTCAGTGGGCCAACCACAAATATTTTTGTCTTTTGTCTTGTTTTGACGCCGGATGACAAAGAAGGACAAAAGACAAAGGTTATAATAATATTGTTTTAAGAGCTTGTGGTTGGCCTCAGGACATACAAATATGTTCATGCACACAAATGTATGTCCTGTGTGGGAATCGAACCCAAGACCTGCGGCGCGATAAGTGGAATCTTAACCAGTGTTAACCAACCGCGCCAGCTGGCCCGTCCGACATTATTTATTAAACTAGCTGCCCGGCGCGACTTCGTTCGGGTAGTGCTACCCTACCCTACCATACCCTACCCTACCCTATCTATATCATCCAGGGCGTCACCCAAACGCATACAAAAAATTCTACTGTAAGTGTGTATGTCACTGAATTCCTCCTAAACGTCTGGATCGATTTGAATGTTTTTTTTTTGTATGGGTTTGGGTGGCGCCCTCGATGGTTTAGACTCACAAATCAGCCCAGCAGATGGCTCTGCAGTCGATAATATAACCTAGATGGGTGCCACCCTTAACACATATATAAAGATATGTATTAATCTCAACAAAAAACTGATTATTGTCACGACATCATTTTGGAATAGCTGTTATTGTAAAGCATATAGAGTTCTTTTTCCCTGCAAGCCACGCAATAATAGTCCTTATAAAATGTATGTAGTGTAAAGCGCAAACGCCTTTGTACATCATTATTTATACGCTTTGTATGCTGACCGTACTGTGTGCAGAACAACGCAAACACAATTAAAGTCACAGTGACATAGTTGCTAGTACCGTCAGCAACGACCTACGATCTCAACATAATGAAATTTCTGTATTAGATTTCGCCCACGGTTTCAGCCGCGTTCCTGGAGTATTTATTATTTTCCCGGGATAAAAAGTACCCTAAGTGTTGATCCAGACAATAATCTATCTGTGTGGCAAATTTTATCACGCGTCATACTTGTGAACAGGTGCTGCTTGTGGGGGCTGGTCTGCTATTTTACGACCTACGATCTCAACATAATGAAATTTCTGTATTAGATTTCGCCCACGGTTTCAGCCGCGTTCCTGGAGTATTTATTATTTTCCCGGGATAAAAAGTACCCTAAGTGTTGATCCAGACAATAATCTATCTGTGTGGCAAATTTTATCACGCGTCATACTTGTGAACAGGTGCTGCTTGTGGGGGCTGGTCTGCTTAAGTTTGCTATTTATTTACTTATTAAATATTCATTCAGTCTACTTTGTAGTTTTGCCGCCGTGCCGGCGCACGCAATTGTTTTCAGTGCGATTAGAATGTAAATATTATGTAATGAATCTAAGCTTGTTTTGAAAGGATAATTGCTGAGTTTATTGCCGGCTCTTCTCAGCAAACCTTCCTAACTGGTATTAGAGTATTAGAGTCAGACTTTTCATAAGTGCCTGCGAAGGTCTAATTGAATAAATGATTTTGAATTTTGTCTACATCTAAGCATCCAATTTCACATACTAACTAATATTGTAAACGTGAAAGTGAGTGTATGTAACGCTTTTACTCCTTAACTACCAGTGGCGTGCATTGGTTTTCGGACTAGGTAGGCAGAAGAAATCATGGCCATACACGCCTAAATATGCCTCCTAGATAGATTATGTTTTTTGACCCGATTCGTAAAATTGTTTAGGTCAGCGTATCATTCCACACACATTTGGTATGATTCATTAGCAAACAAAATACATAATAACAGAATAATAGATTCGAATAACAGCACCCAGATAGCCAGGTGTTTAATAAACATAATATTCTGTGTTAAAATGTCTAAGATTTTTACCTTTGATTTAAATCCATGAATGTTTTGGAGTTGGTCTACAGCAAGTACAAGCAACAAACGAAAACTGACTAAAGGAATAATTTGTCGACACATTTTGCATCTTCCCCACAAAATTTCTTCATTTCACACACAATACACTTCATAGATACACTTCGCAAAATCACAATAAGTAAATAACAACAACATAGTCAAATTTTGGGAACGTTCAAAAGGTTTTTTAAAAACTAAATTAAAACTATGACAACGTCTACACCGATGCTAAGGTGAATTTATTGTGTCTTAAAACTAACAAAGGCAGTGGCCACCAGCCGATGCAACGACTGCTGACTTGCAATAACAATTATAGAGAAATTGCCCACGCCAATGGACCACACACGGCTGGCGATGCTGAGCCAGCATTTAGTCTAAAACAGAGGGGGTAGGGGGATCCATAACTCCTCCCTCCCTAAGAGCGAAATTACCGGAATTATCGTTTTCAATATGATTCCGATGATTTCGTCTAAAAAAAGGAAAACATTTTATAATTTTAAGGTTCATAAAATAAATGATAAAAACAAGGATAGTTAAAATTAACAAACTTAATGTAAAATAGCCTAAAACACCGAATTTAGAGGCTTGCTCTCTGTAAACACTTTCTATCACTTCACTGTGCTTTATAGCATATGACATAGATTTAAGTTCGTCCAAATTAACACCTTTAATGTTCAGTGCGCGTGCACTGAACAAATTCTCGTTCGTCGGTAATCGCGGTAGATTGATTACCGGAACTTGCTCGGCTAAGTCTGTTTCAGTATAGGCACGATGGTGCCTTATACGTATACCATGTATATCCAGATCACATGGCTCGTCGATGGTCATGATGAAGGTCCCGAAGACAGGGTGTTTGCTAACTTCAGTATCACACACTTTAGTTATGGTAGTGTGTAATCTGCTATATAAGATCCAATTGTCGGAATTAACTTGTTGCAATTTAACATCTTCGATCATAATAAGATGCTGTTCGCAGAGGGTAAGATTGTTCTCAAATTTCATAAGTTGCTCGATACACGTCGGCTCTGTGAAGAGAGATCTGGTGTGGTCATCACACAGGAACTGGTCGCCGGCAGCAAGCGGGCGGCACGGTTTCACGATCGGTAAGTATTTCATTCCCTTCGCCAGAAGGTAGGGATATTTAGGGAAAATAGATAAGGTTTTATTTTCAGGTTGGTGGAAAATTGGTATGGAATAAATTTTATAATAATTATAAGTACAATTATCAATAAGTGGAATTTCCATTATGAACGTGATCTGGTTTTTCTTAAGGTACGATTTTATGTTAATTGTTTCTTCTAGTTGTACTAAATTAATTTCATTAGGTGGATAAACTAAATTTTCAGTTTTTGAAATGATCTTTAAATGATACAGTAATTCAGTAGAGTTAACAATAGACTGATGTAAGATAGATACTTTACTTAATGCTAGAGCTGTTTCAATTTCGCTTAATTTAATAAAGATAGTGCGGAAACTACTTATAAAAATGTTATATAATCCGGATATGTATGTTGAGAATACCCAGTTATTTTCTTTAGCAGCTAATTCTTTAACCATTGTCTCTACTTTTATCAAACGTGATTTCAAAATTATAGAATTATTATTTATAGTTTCAGTTACATTTATAAAACTATCTAACATTTTGGAAACCAGGGTAAGTTTTTTTGAAATTATAATTTGATTGTTTTCTAATTCGGAGGTAATTTTATCATATTTCAAGGCATCGTCATGATCAAGGTTTCCTGTGATGAGTTTTATCAAAGAACCTAATGGATTGATGATACCTCTCTTAAAGCGTTGCGGTACCAGTTGCTGATATTTCTGTATAGTTATGTCGCGAATGAATTCAGTATGCAACTGAATACTGTCAAATTCACGGGAATATGGTTTATCACTTTTAACTAAATTACTGAAATCTTTAAAGTTTTTAACAATAGAATTAAGGTCATCATGGATTTTATCTAAATTTAAAACTTTAACAATTGTCCAACGGTCAGTTTGAACATAAGCTTGACCTTCTTTTATAGGGATAATTCCAGGATTTCCTTTAAGGGATTGCAGCTGAAGGCCCAGCACCGGCGTCACTATCACGAAGATGTTCCACCTGTGGAGGACGTTTGATGTTTTCAATAGGGACCTTTGTCTGTCTGTCACCTATTTGTATGGGCACTATGTTTCTTTACCTATAACTTTAGCTTTCACGTACCGTGCTTTATCTTTACTTTTTCGCTTATTAATTCTTTAGCGAAAATAGTCCTATCTGGTGTAAATTCTATTTCATTTTCTCCACCTTTTCTTTCTCTAATCCTTTTTGTAAATACTGTTTTTCTAATTCAATGTCATAAGAGTTTCCTGTATCTGTGTGTCCGAAAACAAACTCAAAAGGAGTAAGATTAGTAACCGAATGAATAGCATGATTGTACGCCATAACTGAATATGTCATAAATGTCGCTGTGTCTGTACACTTTCTTTCGTACTTAGCTAATTTATATATATCTATAATAGTGGAATGAAAACGTTTAATGAGTCCTGTCGAGTTGGGGTTGTTCGGTGTACCAATGTGTAATTCTATTTTATGTAAATTTAAAAATTCCTTCAATAATTCACTATTGAACTCGGTTCCTGGATCTGAACTAATCTTTTTAGGAATACCGTAAAAAGAGAAATATGTCATCAGGGCTCGGACTACTTCAGGAGTTGATTTGTTTGAAATTTCTATAGCCTGACCTAACTTACTGAACGCATCTATAAGTGTTAGATAGTACTTTCCTTCAATGTTAAATAGATCTATGAAAATCTCTTGAAATGGGGCATCTTGGGTCTGAGTTAATTGTATGACGGGCTTTACGGATTTACGGTCATACTTTATTTTACGGCAGGCTTCACAAGCATTAATGATGGCTGAAACTGTTTCCTGCATTCTATCCCAATAATAGTTCCTACGAATCCTTACTAACGTTGTCTTGATATCATGATGGCATGTTTTTCCTTCATGATGTTTTAAAACAATCGCTTCCTGTTCTTTCTCATCTTTAACAAACACTACACGCTCTGTGCATTCATAAAACTGAACCATATCTTTCTTAAATAGCTGTATAACAATACTTCTGAATAATTTACGGTGTTCATTCTCTTTGAAATAAATGAAATACTTTAATTTAGGCTTTACATGTGTTTTAAGAAATTGTTTTACCAATTCTGGGTTGTCTATTGGTAGGAAAACTTCTAGAACCTTTTGTTTCTTTCTAGGAATATCCTTCACATGCAATGAGTTTTTAAGCCATGAGAAAACTAAAACTTGGTTAGGCTTAGTGTCGATAGCCTCGCGTAAAATTGGTATTCCAGTTGATTCTAAACCTACGGATGAGTGAATAATTTGAGATTTACCTGAATCTGATCTAATAGGGTATTCTGATATTTTCTCAGAACTTGACATTGATACTGTATCTGAAATAGTCATTGGGCTAATTGAGACTGTAACACTTGGGTCTGATATGGTAATAATAGAAGAGTCACTATGAGTATTTTTGTCTGTCTGTGTGTCTCTATTGATGTCCGTAAAAGTTGTAATATGAATGTTTGTCGTTTTAGTCTTAAGTTGTTCGTTTTTTAAATCAATGATAGCTTCTAGTTGTAGTAAAAGGTCATTCCCTATAAGTCCATCATACAGAGAATCTATGTCATACAAATAAAATTTGTGCCAGTCATCACTCTTAAATGTTGGCAAAAGAGGAATTTTGATAACCTCATTATGTCTACTAGACGCGTGAGTAGTAACTACTTGAAATGGTTCCTGTCGAATGTATCCGGGAAAATATTCATTGGCTTTTTGGGGACTTATAAACGATCTAGTACTACCTGTGTCAATCATCATTTTCGCGTCTATTTCAGGAATGTAAATATATGGAAGTTTTAAGTTAGGTTCACAGTTTAATTCTATCACTTCTTGTCTTGTTGAGGCATCTATCTGAAAATTCTGGATATTAGGTAAGTCGGTCTGTTCTACGTTATTGCTTTCTTCAATTATGTAATCATTATTTGCGTAGTCATACGTATGTTTGACGTCATTATAGTTGTAGTCATTTTCATAGTCAATGCTAAGCTCATTTAATTTAAATCCTGACTGTGGCTGTTGCGCAAGAGGCGCTGTTCTCATAGTTACGTCACTAGATTGCAATTGGGGTTTTTGTACTTGTGGCGGCGTATACCCTAATTGAGGTGGCTTATATCCGAATTGTTGTGACGTTTGGGCACCGAATTGAGCTGGTCGGTAACCTAAATGTTGAGGTTGACCTTGAGAAATTTGGGGAGTCCTAAATTGTGGCGGAATCCCAAAGTTAAATTTTGGAGTAATTTGGGGTTGGCCTTGAGGTACGAAAGGCCTAAAACCAGTTGGTTGAGGTGAACTACCGAATTTACTAATGGGCGTGCTCGGCGCACCTGATGGTAAAGGCGGTCGCGATGATAGCGTGCCGTGAATTCGATTTCGCATTGTATACTGATCGTGGAAATTTACTTCTTCCAAAACAACACTTAAGGCGGCTTCTAAAGATGCGGGGGTGTTCAATCTTACTACGCGTACCATATTTTCAGGAAGGTTATACAAAAACACGTTCAATGAGGTATGATCATAAATTGCCTTTTTGGCCAGTTTTAATTCGGCATCTTCGATCATGTTTACCTTGGACATCAGAAGGGAACGAATGCCCTGAATACGATTGCAGAAATCTAAATAATTTTCACCTGATTTAATTTTTATCGACTCTAATTCAATCGCTATGCACTCCTCACTACGCGGATCTCCAAAATGTTGCTGAAGTAATACCTTTAATTCGGTCCAAGTCTCGACATCTTCTCGTTCTGATAGCAGTGAAGCTGCTTTTTCGGTTAATCTGCTTGTAATAGCATGGTACAAATATAAGTTCTGTTCCTCATTACCTCTGTACTTACTAATAATGTATTCAGCTTTACGGATAAATAAATTTAACTGTTTCTTTTCACCATTGTATAATGGGATCAATTTTAACATTTCGCTAGGTACGGTTATAAGTTGTGGTTGAGCCATTTTTAACAGGGTAATGTAGGATCAGAGTAAACGTAACACAATAAAACACAATCAATAAAATATGACACACAAAAATATAACAGTTATAAAAGCACAGTTAATATTAGGATATAAAGGATTAAAGTTTTTATAAAAATGTAAAAGTTGTATAATTTGTAAAAATATGTAAAATAAAACTGAACAGATTTGGATATTCTAGTTTACTTAAAATTACAATGCAATAAAGTGATCAATGCTGAGATCAAATTATAACGATTTATTTATTAATTAATTAAATAAGGAAAAAGTGTATTCCCTATTCTCAAACTACTCTATGCGTATTCTTATCAATAGTAGGCACTAGCAGAAATTCATACTAAGAAACCAGACACGTTATCATGAGAGAATTCCGATCTCAATAATAACAAAATTAAATAATGTAAAATGCGAAAAGTTTTACTCACCAACCGACCGCTACTCCCATTTTCACTCACTTTCCTTTTTTACCCGAATTGACTTATTTATTTGGTTCGAGGATTCACTCGTTCAGCTATCGCGCGTTCTACTAATTCGGGCGAATTTGGACACCCGAAATATATAACAAAACTACGCAGCCTGAGCAAATCCTACCGGCTGCGCCAGTCAAATTTTGGGAACGTTCAAAAGGTTTTTTAAAAACTAAATTAAAACTATGACAACGTCTACACCGATGCTAAGGTGAATTTATTGTGTCTTAAAACTAACAAAGGCAGTGGCCACCAGCCGATGCAACGACTGCTGACTTGCAATAACAATTATAGAGAAATTGCCCACGCCAATGGACCACACACGGCTGGCGATGCTGAGCCAGCATTTAGTCTAAAACAGAGGGGGTAGGGGGATCCATAACTACATTGCATACAATGCCAGCCAAACCATAAACAAACCGACACAAATAAATTGCGAAGTTATATTTGAGTTGCTCTAATGTTGGTAAAGTAGTTGTAACTGTAGTCTTTTTAATTTGGATGGGTTACTTTACTTACAACAGAGAAGGTAAGGTTACTTTTGGTCCATAAATCGCGAATGTCAAATGTCAGTATGCTACGCATAGCAAAAGCGTGATTTATGCTTTCGTCGTATTATCTTAAAGAAGTGTGTGTGTGTATGAATATGCCGAAATCGTTTTAGTGTGCGTGAATTGCCGTGAATTTGAGAGGCGAACTCGCGAGTGCCTGCGCGGCAAAGTTTGAAATTTCGTATTGAATGTTAGGTTAGAATTTTTATTTAAAGTGATTATGTAGTTTAATTGAATCAAAATATTATTGAATTGAATCTTATGAGGTAGGCATTGCTTATTTGCCTATATGGAATGCACGCCACTGTTAACTACACAACAGATCACATTCAAATTTGACGTGCAGATAGCCTATGGTATGGGGAAAAACATAGGCTACCTACTTTAGATCCTAGGACGCGGGTGAAATATTTGTGAGATGAAAAGTGAAGTGAGCCACTTTTGCTGCCAGTACATCCCCAGTCACCCAGTCCCAAAGCTCCCAGCTTTTGTTTATAAGTTAAATAACTTTCATTAGACATTTTGAAACTTGGAGGGAGACTTCGCGTCGCGTCCAATCGACTGACTACTCGCCCTTTGTAATGTTTTTGGGCTAAAATAATTCTTGGAACGTGAAACATGACGCGTGACGTGCTGTACCTGAACTTTAATGAATGGATATTTGAGACGGGTCTGTAATGGTTTAGAAGACGTTCTAAGGACACCGTAATGGGTCATAATATAATTATTACCTGATATAAAAAGTCTTGTCTGACGACCTATTCCCAGGACTGAAGCTGGGGTTGGGGGGGGGGGGGGTGTCATGGGTGTTTCTTCATATTCTGTACAATTTGGCACTACTGTACCAGATTTCAACTTTATATACAGACGGACAGACAGACAGAAGTGACACGTGTTATCATGTAAGGGTTCCTTTTTTCCTTCTGAGGTGCGGAGCCCTAAAAAGCAACTCTCCATCTATCTATCCGTTACTGTGTTTATCTATATCTACATCTACACTAATAATAAAGAGAGAAGATTTGGATTTTTGTATGTAATGAATTAACTCAATAACTACGAGCCCAATTTTAAAAATTCTTTTACCAGGAGAAAGCTAAATTATCACAGAGTAACAAAGACTAAATATTATTATTTTTCAAAAAAATGGTGATCCCTAGAAAATCTCCAATAATGTAACCGAAATTTCATCCGGGCGAGACGCCGGCCACGAACAGCTAGTTTTTTGTTTTTTTTTTTATACAACTTAGTCGGTAAACAAGCATACGGCCCACCTGATGGTAAGCGGTTACCGTAGCCATATGGACGCTTGCAACACAAGAAGCATCGCTCACGCGTTACCGACCTTTCCCCCCTCCCCTATGAGCTCTGGCGACCTTACTCACGCGCAGGAACACAACTTTACACAACATAAAGTTATTTGGCTGCGGTATTCTGTAAGGTGGAGGTACTTCCCAGTCGAGCTGCTCTTTGAGCGAATAAACGGTATGCTCTACCTCTCTCAAAAACTAATATTAACTAATACTAATAGTAACTAATATATATCTCAGAGTATATAAATACTACGTACAGCTTATATTAATACAAGTCAGTTATAATAGCGTCTACAGTCTGAGTGCCAAATAATTAAGTTATTACTTAATCCGACAGTCGACGGTCAAGGGTTCCAAATTACTTGTCAACTTAGGACCCTTAAGTTTGTTAAGTAAGGTGAATTTCACTTGAGAGTGTGAGAGCACTTGGTTCAAAATTATTCTTGGCTTTGTACAGTGGAGAATGAGTTAAGAAATATTCGTTATGAAAAATTATTATTATCAGCATCAGTTTATGTATCACAATTTCATATTCATCATCATCATCAGCCTATGATGTCGCACTGCTGAGCACAGGCCTCCTTTCATAATTAAGGGTGAAAGGGAATGGGCAGATACTCCACCACGCGAGCCCACTGCGGATCGGTGGAGGTAGGCTAGTGGTCAACCTACTGTTGGAGTTTTCAAGCCGCCTACAAGGCCTCCAAATAGCATAACGACTATCACAATTAAGTGAAAACCGGGACCAACGGCTTTACGTGCCTTCCGAAGCACGGAAACGCTGGATTTGAAATACACTAAGCGGGCACCCATCCAGGTACCGACCACGACGGTTGTAGCTTAACTTGCCGATCGATTAAGAACGGCTTATCATGCTACACCACGAGCGTTTAAAAGTAATAGAATAGAATGTTTAGATGTCTTATATTTGTTTTTAAAGAAAATGTATTGTTGAAAACTCAGTGTCAATTTGTATTTACTAATGATTGGATAACGTGTGCAGTCATAATTGGACTCTATTTTATACTGATATTTTGCTATGATCTATAAGTATTACACATCTGTTCCTGGGTGCTGAACCTACGAACTGCAAAGAACTGAAAAAAAAAACCTGGGACATTCCTCACACACGGTCATCTGATCCCAAACTAAGCAGAGCTTGTACTATGGAAACCAGATAACTGATATAATACATATACTACTTTTTGTTTGTAAATACATACTTAATTAGCGGCCCGGTACGTGCTTCGCTACGTATAAAGTGAAATAATATAAATGAATATGAATATGAATGAATGATAAATGAAGAACCGCTCGACCGATTATGTGCCAACTTCACATAAACCATCTACTAAATAGTCCGAACAAAGCCTAAACATTTGGTTTGGATAGGTGAGCCCGTTCTTGAGTTATAAAATTACAACTAAAAGTGGCATTGATTTTTATATATATAGATATAGGTACATAATTACACCCAGTCTCTCTCTTATAGATGGAATCTTAACCAACCACGCGTCTTGGCCTGTTGATACGATAGAGTTATATTATTATAGTAACAGGTCCACAGACATAAACCAAAGTTATATCTGTGAACAGGTCTAACGACTTTTATCGTCTGTAGCACTAAAAATGTTATTATTATGGAGATAATGAACTATATGGATTATTAAAATGATATCAAACACTGATTATATCGCCGTTTGCTTTAAGTACGTGAACAAATATCTCAGAGTCTGAAGACAAAGGTCTTCAATCAGCGCGTGTTACCAGTGATGACATACAGGACAGAGACGTGGTCTTTCACTAAATACGCTCAGAGTCACTCAGCGAGCTATGGAACGAGCTATGATCGGAATTTCTCTACGTGACAGGGTCCGAAATGAGGACATTCGTAGGAGAACGAAAACGACGGACATAGCTCCTAGAGTTAGTAAGCTGAAGTGGCAATGGGCAGGCCACATAGCTCGAAGAGTCGATAACCGCTGGGGAAGAAAGGTTCTCGAGTGGCGACCACGTACTGGTGCTTGCCGAGTGGGACGCCCTCCCACTGCAGTGGTCCGACGACCTGGTCAGAGTCGCTGGGCACCGCTGGATGCAAGCGGCCCAGAACCGTTCGAAGTGGAAGTCAATGAGGAGGCCTATGTTCAGCAGTGGCTGATATGATGATGACGTGAACAAGTAAGTGATTTTGCACAGATGAATACCAGTACCAACAAAGCACTGCATCTCAATGTCTAGTGTGTTTTTAGCCAATCAGAGCGCACTGTCGGTGATGGGAATTTGGCGAAATAGATTTAGAATAATGAACGTTATTGCCATTATTTATTAGTTCTATATTTGGTTGTGATTTGTAGAGTATGCCTATAAAAAAAAACTTTCTGTAGTCCTGTCAGACAGGGCGTCGTCATCAGCCTATAATATCCTACTGCTGAGCACAGGCCTCCCGCACACAAATCAGGGTGAAAGGGAATGGGCAGATACTCCACCACGCGTGCCCACTGCGGATCGGTGGAGGTAGGCTAGTGGTCAAACTACTGTTGGAGTTGTCAAACCGCCTAGAAGGCCTCCAACTAGCTTAACGACTATCACAATAGTGATAACCGGGAGCAACGGCTTTACGTGCCTTCCGAAGCACGGAAAACGCTCAATTTGAAATACCACTAGGCGGCCACCCATCCACCGACCACGACGGTAGGAGCTTAACTTGCCGATCGATTAAGAACGGCTTATCAGGCTACACCACGAGCGCTTCAAAAATATATGTTACTAGTCAGACAGGGCAACGCCTGCAACGCATTTGTACCGTTTGATTTCCCCTCGCAGGGTTGATTGATCCGTTTTCCTTTGATGTTCTTACACAAAAGCTTTCAACGCTTTATAGGTTTCTACAGAGTAGACCATTTACGCTTCTATGACTTTCAATTATCACAAAACCGTAATTTAAGTTAGATAAACCACAAGCTTTATTATAATGAATGTCAGTTTACGTGCTCGTGCGTGGAAAAGCCGCTTTCTACGTTATTTTAAGCTTATATTAAGCCCACCATAGACGTGTCTATAATATATATCATAGCAAGGCATATTACTATACTGGGGGTGATTTTGATATGTTCGGCATATTTTCGAAACCTGTGTTTTTCAGCATGACTAACCCAACATAGGTTTCGAAAATATGCCATCTGTAAATCTCCACCCAGTAGGTACTCTTAATACTATCTTTCGAGAGACCGCACATGTAGCTGCATATTTACTGGGTGGAGATTTCGAGATGGCATATTTTTGAAACCTATGTTGGAATAGTCATGCTGAACAACTTTTACTATGCGAACAACATTGAATTCGCAAAAAAATAATTTTATTTTTCATACATTATGACCG
The DNA here is from genome assembly GCA_947623365.1 of Achlya flavicornis. Classification (NCBI taxonomy): domain Eukaryota; kingdom Metazoa; phylum Arthropoda; class Insecta; order Lepidoptera; family Drepanidae; genus Achlya; species Achlya flavicornis. The sequence continues at coordinate 7,527,553 of OX392494.1, read as the reverse complement.
AGCAAGATTTTAAAAAATTGAGAATTCACTATTGGTCCCATAGTAAAAGTTGTTCAGAATGAATTTACCCAACATAGGTTTCGAAAATACTTATGCCATCTCGAAATCTCCACCTGTTATTTAAACATGAATTTCTGTTCGTACCGATTTGGCTAATTTTGGTTTTGAAATATTCTGGGATGTCCAGGGAAGGTTTAAAGGGTAGGGTAGGGCACCACGTGAACGAAGTCGCGCCGGGCAGCTAGTACCTAATATATATTTTTATATTATTATGACGCCCCCAACCTACACTATAATTTATATTATAGCACATCATATTTATATACAGTCCCAAGAATTTGTATCAAATCGGAAGTCCAGAGATAGAATACTCTAAGACGAACGAACTCTACACGAAGCTATGTACTATTAAATATTCTGTGACGAAGCATCGCTCACGCGTTACCGACCTTTCCCCCCTCCCGTATGAGCGACCTTACAAACGCGTAGGAACACAACTTTACACAACATATAGTTATTTGGCTGCGGTATTCTGTAAGGTGGAGGTACTTCTCCAGTCGAGCTGCTCTTTGAGCGAATAAACGCTATGCTCTACCTCTCTTATAGAGAGGGTATTTTAGCACCCTAATATTTTTTCCTAAAGGTGCTTGGGAAAATGTGATTTTTGTGTGCCTATATCTTTATTAATACAAGGTTTGGGTATACGAGTTTTTTTTGTATAATTTTAGAGATCTTAATTAAGTATCATAATGACAGGAAAACAAGTTTTATAGAAATTGTCTCGATAAAGTAAAATCCATCCAAAACTCATTTTCACTGTAACTGTGTTAAGTAGACGAATTTTACAATGAAATTGGTGTAGGGACATCTATCAGCCATCTATCAGTAACACGAAAGATGAGATAGTTCACACACGGAAAGATAGATGGCGTGGCGCCACATTATCCTGCATCGCGCCTACATCCTGCATCGCGCTTGCGAAGTTTACTCGAGAATCTGCATATATACAACTGTCCGACATGTACAGTTGGACCGCGGTCCCCAGGCACGATGACCCAGCCTGGCGGAAGATCTTCCCATTTAAATGGAGGTGTCATCCGCCTTGCACCTCCATAATGGTTTGGTTCATACGTCGTTCATTCCAAGCTGACACTGGCCTGGCGCATGCCTGAGATATATACGAGATTACGGTGAACCAGTCGTTCATGCAATGCATTTGTTTAGTTACTCTTGCGTCAATGCATTTGTTTAGTTACTCTTGCGTTGATGGATTTAATTGGCCGTAGTCCGTCTTATTGTTGTTTTATTTTCCGTCGAAGTGGTCGTAATTGGTAGCAAAACAGGCATGAAATGCTCTAAATTAACAAAACTCCTGTACACGTTTGACGGGCCAGTTGGCGCAGACAAAGGACATGCATTTGTGTGCATGAACATGTCTGTATGTCCTGAGTCTGGGTGTAATTATGTATATTAAGTATGTATTTAAAAAAAAAAAGTAGTATATGTATTATATCAGTTATCTGGTTTCCATAGTACAAGCTCTGCTTAGTTTGGAATTTGATGAGTGGAAGGAACATCAAAGGCGTCGAAGAACAGTGAAGAATGGAAACCGCTTTTAAGCGAATATTAACGCCCCATAGTTAAAGTTTGAAAACCACTGATTCAAACAGCGGATAAAATAGACTAACATAATCTACACGCATAAGCCAATTTAAACTTTAAATCATGTTTGCATGCTTCAAAATTCTATAACAAACTTTATTCATTTGTATTAATAGAACACCATAATATATGTTTTTTTAATATGAATTATGTTTGTTAGAATAATAGCAAGCTGATAGATTGTACACCTGATGGTAAACGGTCACCGTCACGTATGGAGTAAGGCAATACCACGGAGTCTGCTAATATATGCCGATTCAGAAAACATCTTGAATGTGGTGTAACTTCGAATGCAAAGGTCGTGGATTCAAATCCTACGATACATATTGTGGAAACATTAGCATGATGGTAGGGTATTTTGTAGTACCTATCTGACTGGCTACCATCCCCTGCCCCCCTAGACAAGATGGTTGTCGACAATCATCATCACTGATCACACGATGTATAGGATCAAAGATGGCCCTGATTCTGTTGGTTACAACTAAACTAATTTTAATCTCACTATGTCTCTTTTTAACAAAGAACATAAGAAAAGGATGTAAGGAATTCTATCCTGTCAAATTAGTCCAATGCTTGTTTTCAATATAAATTTAGTCGCCATCTATCGCGGTTACGCCTAAATACACGCAAAATAAGACGGCAAAGATAAATTTGACAGCTTTAAATATGTTCAATCCTTTTTCAATAATGTTCGTAAGAAAGAGATGTGATGTGACTAAAATTTGTTTAGTGCGATTTACAACAGAATCGGCATCATTTGCAAACTGAAACCACTGTCTATGCCACAGATGCGCATGTGTACAATTAAATGTAATGGTGCGTCCATTCTTGACGAAGCGAGCACGAGCCGAGCCACGAACGAGCACACTGCGAGCACGATTCGCGTAGCGTGGACGGGCTTGCGAGCCTCGAACGAGCATTCGTAGCGTGCTCGACTGTGCTCCTCCCGATTGTCAGTTTTTTGACGAACACAGGGATTCGCATCGCGCTCGTTGAAGGATCGTTAAGTACGTCCACGCTTCGTTCGAGGCTCGGTTCGTGCTCGCTTCGCATAGCATGGACGCACCATTAGAGCTGAGCAGAGATTTCATGCATATGTGAGTGAGTGTTGCAGGTATATTATGTGTAGAGGCACAGAGTCTTTTAGCTTCACGTTACGTCTGAGCTTCTTATAAGTCTCCAATTGTTCATTCAACGGACATCATGCACGTGGCTTGCACATCTAAAATAATGATACAAAAACATGTATTTTACAAAACCAAACACAATTATCTATTAAAAACATACATATGTTAGTATAACCTACAATATAGTATACTTATACTTCAACTAAAAGGTTTCGGTAGTACGCCACAGCTGAGTGTCATAAACACAGTATTCCAACACCCTCAAGGGAGCACGACGCGGCATTGACCTAAAAACTACGATATTTTTGCTGTGGCAACTTGTTTCACTATTTTTGATATTGGCCTTATACGTGTTGTAATACTATTTTGCAGCCGCGTGAAAGTTGCGGGGATGTTTGTTAATCTTTCACAGAAAAACTACTGAACTGATTTGGATGAAAGTCACTTAGAATCAGCTTTTTAACCGACTTCAAAAAAAGGAGGAGGTTCTCAATTCGGTTGTATGTTTTTTTTTTTTTTTTTTATGTTTGTTACCTCATAACTCCGTCATTTATTAACCGATTTGGAAAATTCTATTTTTGTCTGGAAGGGTACACTTCCCGTTTGGTCCCATTGTCATCAGATCAGGATTTGATAACTTTTTAGTGTAGTTTGAAGTCGGTTTAAGTTTTTTGTAAAACAGTCCAATTATTTATTAACCGATTTGGAAAATTCTTTTTTTGACTGGAAGGGCACACTTCCCGTTTGGTCCCATTGTCATCAGATCAGGATTTGATTACTTCTTAGTATACTTTGAAGTCGGTTTAAGTTTTTTGTAAAACAGTACAATTAGTTTAAAGCACTCTTAACCGTTCTTAATCGATCGGCAAAGTTATGCTATCATCGGTGTGGATTCTATCCAGTTGGGTGATCGCCTAGTGGTATTTCAAGGCACGTAAAGCCGTTGGTCTCGGCTAGCACTTTGCAATCGTTGTTAAGCTAGTTGGCGGCCTACCTCAGAGTCTGAAGACAAAGGTCTTCAATCAGTGCGTGTTACCAGTGATGACATACGGGACAGAGACGTGGTCTTTCACTGCTGGCCGCATAAATAAGCTCAGAGTCACTCAGCGAGCTATGGAACGAGCTATGCTCGGAATTTCTCTACGTGACAGGGTCCGAAATGAGGACATTCGTAGTAACAAAAACGACCGACATAGCTCGTAGAGTTAGTAAGCTGAAGTGGCAATGGGCAGGCCACATCGCTCGAAGAGCCGATAACCAATGGGGAAGAAGATGTGTTTAGCAGTGGGATATTATGGGCTCATAATGATGGTAACACATAGGATATTTTCTATCCCGTTTTTTTTAGCGGTTGAAAAATAATTTGTCGTCTAAGCAGATAGTATAAACACGTAGCGCTATCAGAACGCTTTCAGGAGCATTTTTCTCGCAAACACCGTGATTTTCACGGCGCTCAAGCGTTTCGTTCATATTTCTACAACGTCTAAACGTCTGTATAGCTATTAATAACTTCTATGTCTTCATAAAGTTAATTTTGTAGTTTAATTACCTGCAATAAAGACATAAATCACTGCTACGTGCCACTTACATGGCTTTATCTTTACTTTATGACTTGAGCAGCTGCAACCTTAGCTATAACTTTTAGCTAACTTATTGGTTACGTAGAATTCACTCACAAGCATACGAAACGCCTGAAGGTAAGCGGTTACAATAGCCATATGGCTATATGGCTTGCAACACACGAGGCATCACTCACAAGTTACCGAATCTTCCTGGGACACGTATTGGGAAAACCACGGCGGGGAGCTCATTCCACAATCTGAGCGTCCGCGGAAGGAAGCTCCTTTGAGACCGCACAGTTCGAAACAATTCTGGTTTCAATATGTGAGGATGGACTCCCCGTCGATGGCGAGAGTTGCGATGGTAGAAGGTAGCCGTGGGCGTCATCTTAAACAATTCTTCCGAACACTGTCCGATGTACAAGCGGTAGAACACAGATAAGGAGGCAAAGTCTCTCCTCAGACTGGGGGGCTCTAAACCGCTTGTGAGCTCGGGATCGTCGACAATTCTAGCAGCACGTCACTGAACCGAGTCTAAAGGCCCAAGCTGGTATCCAGGTGCCCCCACCCACAGATGACAGCAGGACTCCATATGAGGCCGGACTTGCGACTTATAAAGTTGCAGCCTTTGTTTGTATGTATGTATGTTTTTTGTAAAAACATACATACATACAAACAATTTACTGCCCCGATTTACTGCTTCGCTTTTTTGAGCACTCCGAGCTTTTTGGATGTGACTACGGAACAAAACGTCGCTAGAAATGTCTACGCCAAGGATCCCAATGCTTTTACTGATGTTCAAGGACGTGATCTGGAATTGTGGAGCCACAGCAAATGGGGGTTTCTTAGCGGTGTACATAAGCGGAATCTTTTGAGGTACGGCACCCTAAAAACAGCCGTTGGTTCGATTCCCAAACGTACATGTCATGGCCGTGCATGAACATGTCTGCATGTCCTATGGGTGTAATAATTCTATAATAGTATGTCATCAACATCATCTGCTGAACATTAAGTAAGTACTTACAAAAAAAGAAGTACATACATATAGTAAATCAGTTATCTGGTTTCTATAGTACAAGCTCTGCTTAGTTTGGAATCAAATAGCCGTGTGTGAAGTATGTCCCGGGATATTTATTTATAGGGTACTTTCGTTTTTCGTTCGAATTGACAGAGAGTCGACTTGTCCAAAACAAAAACAGCCTGGGGCAGCTCGACCCATGAACAGAGATAAATTAAGGGTCGAACAGCCTCAAGAGATTGTAGTCAAATTTATTTCTTGTAATAGGTAATTATGTGACAGCAATTCAGCTTATTTTGTTTTTATAATGAAATTCTTAATTTCTGTAAGTCGATATTATTTCATATTAAATACCTATATACCTATAGATATAAATAAACGATTAAAACCATTTTTATGCGATTGAGATTCAATTTTTTTGTGGGTAAGTATACTTTCGAATTTATTCTGACCCATAAGTATAATATTAAAAAAACGTTAGTTACGACGGGCGTTTAATGTAGATAATGTTTGCTATTTGCAGAAAACCATTATCATTTAAATTTTAAAAGATATCACAGGTTTAAAATTAGCAAGAAACAGTATTCGCGATACTGCGACCAGGTGGGCCGAGGCGGGCGCGGCCGCGCAAAACGCTCGATACCACATTACGACATTGCACCCGTGCGAAGCCGGATCGCTAGTATAAAAATAAAAATAAGATTTAAATTCATATTACGAACTCTACGCGAAATAATGAATGAAAAGTCCACTGGAGGCGTAAGCACGCGTAGGCACAACAAAATACAGAACTTAATTGTATTAGACAGGACGACGAAATCTTGAAAGTTTAATGTTTTGTAAAAAGAGATTTGTTTTACAGAATATACCAAATTCAGTACGTAACTTTAGAAGATTAAAACGTGTTTTAATCTATCTTCTATACATATAAAATGCTTTGTCCTGAATGACTGACTGATAATCAACGCACAGCCTATACCGCTGCTCGTAGAGACCTGGAACTTGGAGGGTGTGTTCTTTGTATGACGTAGGCATCCGATACACAACTAATATTACAAAGTGATTTGTTTTTACGCCTTCACGCCTTAACTACTCAACAGATCACAATTAAATTTGGCATGCAGATAGCATATAGTATGGAGAATAACATAGATGGACCTAGGTTACTTTTTATCCCTGGGACGGGGTGAAACCGCGCGGGACACTCGCGTCTACTCACGTCATTCTAGGTCTGCTAGTATTCCCAATAAAAAAATCGTAAGTTATAACACAAAATTAAACTCTCTCTATTTTCAGTGATAACAACATTCTTTTAAAGAAAATATTAGATACAGCCTCAGGATACATCATTATATTAAGATGTTAACATGACATTTTTCAATTTAATGTGTACTCTGTATAATTTAAAGAAAGCCGCAAGTCCATGCGCAGTCTAGTCACATAGTCAACACAAATATGATTTTCAATTTTCAACCCTATTCCAGTGTAGAATGAGTGTAGTCGTTTGAAATCGTAATCAGTGGAAAATACAATTTGTGGTATAGCATCGAATATAACCCGCATAAATTGAAACGTGTAAGGGTCTGCGCTCACTATAACAGCACGGCTACGCCTCGGAATTTATCTTGCCATGCAAGTGAGGTCTTTAAACCATATACGTTAAAGTATTTTTTACAATGACGAGATTTTTTTTTTGAATTAGGCAATTTTAACTAATACTTTATATTAGATAGGTTACTATTTAATAAATATGTTACAGATTCTTTTTTTTACTCCTTTTCTCAATTTTATTCGTATGTATTCGTAACTCAGCTTATAATATTGTTTTTAAAATTATATAAATACTTGCCGGCTCTGTTGGTCTATATTATAAGACAACTATTGTATCAAATATTTCATATTTCTTGTATATTGACTGTTTGTTGCCAAAATAAATAGAAAAAAAAAAACTGTGACGCCTCGCGCCAAGCGCGCTTGCCGCTACAAGCCACTAGTCCTGCTGACCACACGCTTCCAGCGAGCGGTCCGCTCCCATGTTGCGTGACGCCAGCAAGCGGTATCCTGTCATAGCCGCGCCACCAATTTCACCGACACTGCGCCGCCCGCGAGCTCCTACATTCGCAGGCGGCGCGCTGGCTGGATTGAGTTGAGGCAGTGCCGCCCGGGACGTTGCTGCGATGGAGCGGTGCTGACATAGTGAGCGATGACCCTAAGTCTCTGCTCTACCTAATGGTACGCCGTACTCGCTCTATGCTCACTTCGCTTCTTAGTGAGGTCTACGAAACCATTAAATTGTATAATTATAGTTATGAGTTAAATAACGTATACTATAATCTAATAGAGTTATTTACAACAAATATGTACAAAATACAATCTAAATATAGAAAATTTCCTCAAGCCTGCCGCTGCTTCCGATTAACGGCAAGGTTCCCAGAAGGCTGGCAGCGTTTCCTCTTTGGATAGCCAAGCTGACGCGTTGGCGGAAAAAGCTCCCTGCCCGCTGGTCTCCAGAGATCTCGATCAATTTTGAAGACAAGGTGCGAGCAAAACGGCGAGCTTCGGAACCCCACGGTCCCAAGGTCTCGACCGCAAAAGGAATAAAAATATAATTGGGTCCAATCGATGCATATTTTTTGAATTTAGTATTTTCCGCACTGGCCGCTGCTGCCCCTGCAGCTTTACAAGTCGCCGGTAAGTGGGATGGCGCGAGTGTATGGACGCATGTGGCATCTCACACCAGCGATTTACCGGTACTCCAAGGGATCAAAGACATACCATCCGGTCTCTTGCCATCGCCCCGCGCAATACCGACTGGTTCCAGTACGGAAGGCACGTTAGCGACAACAAGAGTAATAGCGTAACGTACACTATAATAAATAGAGTGTATAATATATGTACTTCGCACGTTCTTCTTTTGAAACTATTTCTTACGGACAGGGAACTCTCATAAGGCTGCATGTCCACCAGACATGTGTAGCGAGGGATATGTTTAGCTGACAAATAGGATAGCTTCATTTTCACGTTAAAAATCAAATGCCAGCCTAAATAAATCAATCTTGTGACATTATGGTGGGTACAAAAAAGGAACACGCTTGGTTTTCATACGTATGGAGGGACTTGCGTTATCTATTTAGATTTATGTTTGTGTAATTACACCCAGACTCAGGTCATACAGACATGTTCATGCACACAAATGTCCTGTGTGGGAATCGAACCCACGACCTGCGGCGCTATAGGTGGAGTCTTAACCAACTGCGCCAACTGGCCCGTCCTCGTATCATATAACGGATTGTGAGCGGCCGCCAGTCTAATATCGACTCTATTCTATACAGCACCATAAGACACATTATGTCATCTATTGGTAAAACTGCCGCCCACTGACACGGTTGACTATTATCGAATCTGTTGAAAATAAAATTTCGCCCCCACCTAGAGATGCCTTATGTCTAGGAGGGGGCGAATTTATTTTTTATTGCCTGTGGTTCCGATTCTGACAATTTCTTTCACTAATTGTAGACAGACGGGCTGGTCTGCTTAAGTTTGCTATTTATTTACTTATTAAATATTTATTCAGTCTACTTTGTAATTTTGCCGCCGCGCCGGGGCACGCAATTGTTTTCAGTGCGATTAGAATGTAAATATTATGTAATGAATCTAAGCCTGTTTTGAAAAGAGTAATTGCTGAGTTTATTGCCGGCTCTTCTCAGCAAATGCAACCTTCCGAACCGGTATTAGAGTATTAGAGTCAGACTTTTCATAAGTGCCTGCGAAGGTCTATTTGAATAAATGATTTTTGAATTTGAATTTGAATTTGAGAAAGAAAAATGCACCAAGAATGCGAAGGACAGCTAATCAATTATGTCACTAGTCCTTAAGCCTTATTAATTATCTCTTCTTACTTAATCCCAGCAATGATTAGAAGCTGTAAGTTATTTATTATAAACTCGAGTTTCTTTAATTAAGGATTACGGAAAATCTCTACTCTACATTTTAATTTAAACTAGGTAGCTGTACTCCGCGGAAAGTGTTTCAGGTGTCACCTGTAAAATAAAACACTTTCAGTTTCTACCATTTTTTTCCGGGCATATTCGTAGTATTACGTACTTAGATCAGCCATGCTCAAAGTGTGCAAAGCATTAACATGACAATAATGGGATTCTTTAAAAAAAAAATTTTGAGTTTCAGTTAGTAGTAAGTATGGGGAACACCCAAAATTTATTGTTTTTTTTTCTATTTTTGTATGAAAATCTTAATGCGGTTCACAGAATACATCTACTTACCAAGTTTCAACATTATAGTTCTTATAGTTTCGGAAAAAAGTGGCTGTGACATACGGACGGACAGACAGACAGACATGACGAATCTATAAGGGTTCCGTTTTATGCCATTTGGCTACGGAACCCAAAAAATTTAATCATATTTCTTTTGTTTCTCAGTTATAAGCTGACTTATGAACTAGGTTGTGGTACTTCCTTCATAAGTTCTAAACTTAGTAAATAACTTTCACTTTCACTTTGATTTAAGACCTCCGAGGCTATGTTAATTTTATTCACAAGAAATTCCCTACACGTGTAAGAATTCTTGACCTATTTAAATGTTTGTGGTCGCCCAGTGGTCAAAATTTGGTTATAATAATGAACGATAATATTTTCTGTCCTCATCCATCAAACATGACCAGCAAATTTATAGATTTTTGATGTTAATCTAGGCTTGGTCAAAACTGCAGTTTAAGATTGACTAGAAAATTTAAACGCATCCTTTAATAATTTTGTACAAACTGAAATATTCAAAATGCCGCATTTTAAATCATGAAAGATTTTACGCCATCTGGATATCGTTTTTATTATTTGTCACAAACTATATTGTCAAAAATCCGCATGAAAAATGAAGAACAAATTCAAATAGCAGGGCCCAAGTCTGCTATTACAATTGTATTCCAATGAACTTTCAGTGGTGTCAAAATTGTGACATTTTACACAGGTTTGGTCTACTTACATAATATCAACATTATGGCGTCATAATGGTCAGTATGGCGTCATAATGGTCATTATGGCGTCACAATGGTCATTATGGCACCATTATGACGCGATTGTGTTAATAGACTACCATAACTATAAAACGTCACGATTTTGACACCACTGAAAGCTCATTGGAATACAATTGTAATACCACACTTGGCCCCCAGGTATTGTATGCTTTTTAATGGACCATACATGGATTTTTCCCGGCAATGTTTGACCTAGGCCTCCATTATTACGACGGCCATCGTCCTGCACTTCTTTTTATATAAACTTTAACTATGCGAAATCTCACACTCCGTGCGCGCACTATGCTAAAAAAATTTCACTTCTCGTATTTGTGTATAGAATATGTTTGTTAGTAAAATGGTGCCGACATAGGCCTCTCCCAGAGCGCGCCACTCCTTCCGGTTCCTTGCCACCCGCATCCAGCCCAGTCCGGCCACTTTTTTGAGGTCGTCAGTCCATCGGGCTGGGTGGCGCCCCACACTACGTTTGCCAAGACGCGGTCTCCACTCTAAGTCTGCTCCATCGACCGACGGTTCTGCGGCAGATGTGACCGGCCCATTGCCACTTCAGCTTGCTAATTCGTTGAGCTATGTCGGTCACTTTGGTATTTTGTCGGATGACTTCGTTGCGAATTCTATCCTTCAAAGAAACTCCGAGCATAGCTCTTTCCATAGCTCGCTGACTGACTTTAAATTGTCGGACCAGTCTATGTCGGTCAGTGTCCACGTCTCGGCTCCGTAGGTCATCACAGGCAGGACGCACTGGTTCGTTTACGACTAAACTTATTTAGTCTCACTATGTCTCTTTCTAACAAAGAACATATGAAAAGTATGTGATAAATTTAGTCCTGTCAAATTAGTCCAATGCTTGTTTTCAATATAAAAGTCGCCATCTATCTTGGTTACGTGTAAATACCCACAAATGAAGACTGCAAAGACTAATTTGACAGCTTTAAATATGTTCTATCCTTTTTCAATAATGTTTGTAAAAGAGATGTGATGTGACTATTTGTTTACAGCGATTTACAACAGAATCGGCACCAATGCCTAACTTTTTTATATAAGAAAGAAAGAAAAAATATTTTATTTGCCCACCACCAATCTTATAACTAAGTAACACGTAATAATACAATAAAAATAATATATATAATTAAACAGAAAAAGTATAATAATAATATTAATTTTAAAAAAATGTTAAATTGTGTGTATATGTTAAAATGTACTCATAAAGTCACAACATGTGTTATATAAAAAAAAAACGAACAGCGCAAAGAAATTAGCATTTTTGCTCACTTTGCAAGAAATATTAGCTTTTTGCAGACATGGAAAATGTTTTTGGTAAAATATGGAATAAACATGCATCATATTGTTTTATGCAATGGTAACCGATATACCGAGTGTAACGAAAAGGCTATATACATCCAAAGGGGGTGAAAACTACATCAGGTACTCTATATTAAAAAAAAACAACTAAAAATAAATTACTCAAAAATTCAAACATCACCACTATCACCGTGCCTTCTAAAGCACGGAAAGTGCTCGAGTTGAAATACCATCGCGGTCACCCATCCGGATACCATCCACACCGGTTGCTTCACATTGCCGATCGCTTCATAAAACTCTAGGGGATAGAGAGCAATTTCATTTCTGGAATTGTATACCAAATTTCTATAATAGACTTGTTATTGACTACAATCTCACTATGGTAAGTGAGGCTGGGTCCAAACACACAGTTGGAACACACCGATTGGTGCTTGGCAATAGATTTTTCACTTGAGGGTGGAAGCCAGTTTGGGCACCGCGGAGAACTCTACCATCATGTCAAAAAATAAGTCATTTATTCAGTGTAGGCCTTCATAAGGCAATAATGAACGTTTCAGTTGACTCTGTCACCGGTTCAGAATACATTAAAACTCCTTCAAAAAATCCAGCAAGGATATTTTTCTGTAGAAACTCAATTAAGCATTTTTTTCAGTGGATCTTTATGTCCTATCCTATTCTATGAAGAATATGCAGACACGAACCACGACCATCGAAGAAAGGTTGCTTGCTTATCAGTTTTCTACAGGATATATTTTGGAGAATATACGCAGGAATTATTCAACCTTATTCCAACATCCCCATTCTTACACCGAACAAGACACCGGGAAAATGTTCACACGTACGTTGTTGACATACCGACATTACGGACACAGAGTTTTGCATCCACATTTATGATGCGGACAGCAAGGTTCTGTGTTTCATGACTCTTACAATCTATGGAGTTTCAAAGCCAGAGTGAATAGGTTTCTACTGGGTAAGCGTGCTCCATCTTAGGCCCCGTCATCGTCCGTCAAAGGCAGGTCAGTGGCCAAACGCAAGCCCATTTATAATAAAAAAACAGTTTAAAATTATCGCTTTTTAATTACAGATTACACTGAGACATGTGGATGTATCCGAAGATGGTAGAAACTGATATACCTAATGAAATATTATGATCGGTGCTTATTCAGGTGGGCCGCCAGGCGGGTAGCACAAAGTACCCCTCCACCGTGCTTATTGCTTTTCGTACTTATGAAGAAAAAGCAATTTACTTATATACTGGGTGGAGATTTAGAGATGGCATATTTTCGAAACCTATGTTGGATTAGTCATGCTGAACAACTTTTAGTATGGAACCAACACTGAATTCTCAAAAAAAAATTACTTTTCAAAAATTATGATCGCGCAAGTTTGATATTTTGTAAGAAAAGTAAAAAAAAAAAATTGAATTCATTTTTGGTCCCATAGTAAAAGTTGTTCAGCATGACTAACCCAACATAGGTTTCGAAAATATGCCATCTCGAAATCTCCACCTGTTATAAACAAGGCCTAGAATGAACTAACATAACAAAATATATTTCTACTAATGAAATACTATTTAGCTAAATGTTCTAAAAGTAAATTACCTACTTACCGATTTTCTATTGTTTTAAAAAAAATATAATTATAACTGTTTTTAACTTACATTATTATTTTGGTATTTTAACTGAGTATTCTAGCTCTAGTGTTTTTTTTTGTTTTACTGTGTATACACAATCTCACCGTGGTAAGTGTGGCCGAAGTTGGTAAGCACACAAAGCCTAGAAGAAACTGGCTCTCAAGTGAAATAGATTTTGCATCTTTTCTAAAACAAGCCTAAAAACTAATATAGCAAAAAATACCTCAACTAATAAAAAGCTATTAAAATAAATTAATTTTCAAACGGTCTATATAAATCGATGATATTTTTCCGATAAAAAAGTAACGCTAATTTCGAGATTTTTATAGATAACATGAAAAATGATTTAATTAAACTGTTGCGTCAATACAATTTAACAGCATATACCTTTGTGTTAGAGGTGATTTTCAAATGATGATAATATTTACAACAACCTTAAATTAAATTTAAATATTTTAACTTAAAAAAACCAATGATCCGAATTCTTAAAACTACATTAAAGCAAAAAACGCTTAGTGTACGGCTAGACAAAACCGTCTCAACACTTACCTTTTGCAACTCGTTCAAACACTTAATATCACTTCACTACTAACTATACAATATTTTCTTTTTTATAGTTGCAGTCCGTTATTTTTTTCTTGTATTATTTTGCGAGGGAGCGCGCGACCGTCCTCCCTTGAGATCGCTCATCGACTGAAGGATGAAGGGACATGGTAGTATATGTATAGTTGGCTGGCAGGTACGTCTGTGTGTGGGCCTGTGAGGAAAACGGTGTAAGTTGGAAAATTTACTTTCGGGGGTTGAAGTGGCCGTCTTTTTTTATGTTGATTATCTATAAGTTGAATAGGGGACTTTGTTAAGTAATAGAACTTAGTGTAGTTTTTTTTTCGTCTGTCTCTGAAAGAATAAGTGCATTATTAGATATACAAATTATTTTTTCACATTTTTGAACGCACAAACCTCAAGTACTATATAAGCCCGATTTTGTTTTATTTTTCGGGGTTAGATAGCTCTTTTTAACCTTTCTTCTTTTCTTAAAAATCTTTTTTTTTTTTTTTTTTTTTTTTATGTTTGTTACCTCATAACTCCGTCATTTATTAACCGATTTGGAAAATTCTTTTTTTTACTGGAAGGGTACACTTCCCGTTTGGTCCCATTGTCATCACATCAGGATTTGATTACTTCTTTGTCTACTTTGAAGTCGGTTTAAGTTTTTTGTAAAACAGTCCAATTATATTGAAGAAAGTTATAAGGTATACAATATTACGAATATATTGTCTTTTAACGCGAATTTAACGTGGGACCGTGGAGAAATAAAAATAGTATCAAAACATTAACTCAGACAAAGTCACAAGTAAAAAATAAATCACTGCATATTATAAAACAAAGAGACTTTGTTGTGGGGGTCGCGTCTGTCTGTCAGAATACGATAAACTCAGAAACTACTGAACGGAATGTCATACAATTTTCTCGGACGAAGTGATTGATAAGGTAGTTTTAGAAAGGGTGCGAAGCATGGGCAGCTCGTTAATATAATTAATGAATGTTTTACAAAAAAAAAATAACCCGACTTCAAAGTACACAAAAAAGTAAGAGGTCTGTGGAATGAGCTCCCCGTCGTGGTTTTCCCAATGGAGTACAGCATGGGGTTCTTCAAAAAGGGCGTGAAGAGATTTCTGCAGGGTCGGCAACGCGCGCGTGATACCCCTGGTGTTGCAAGCGTCCATAGGCTACGGTAACCGCTGCATAGGCGGGCCGTATGCTTGTTTGCCACCTAAGTGATATAAAAAGAAAAAAGAAGGTCCCTCGATTTATCCTATCCCTTCATCAGATCCTGATCTGATAACAATAGGACCAAACGGAAGTATACCTCCAAAACAAGAAAAGATTTTTCCAAATCGTTTTATAAATGACGGAGTTCTGAGGTAACAAACATAAAAACAAAATACAACCGAATTGAGGACCTACTCCTTTTTTGAAGTCAGTTAAAATAAAATTTAAAAATTGCACTTACGTGTTTCTTCTCACCAGTGTTCACGTAACATTGGCGGTATCATATAACTAGAATGTTAGACGAAGCTAACAGCCTGCCTTAACTAATGGATGCTATGGTTTTAATGCCGTCGTATAGCCATGGTTTCGCTTACGTTTTAAAATTAAAACCCATTAGAAAAGTGACTATCTATCCAAAGGTAACAATCAAGTCCAAAAAACTTGATTCTCAAGTAAATAAAACTGAACCTAAGCATTGAATTCCAAGAGTCAAGTAATTAGCGATTAAGAAAAAACTTGTTGAGAATCCGGCTGACTACAGGGCTGGCTAGTTCCTCAGTCAGATAGGAATTGCTATCCAACGAGGTAATGTGGCCAGCCTTATGAGACACTTCCCAGAGGCGACCTTGGAGATGTAGGTAAGTAGTAATTGTATATATAGGGGATGGGAAGATGGGTGCAAAGCTGTAAGGCGATGATAGTATAGATCATTTAGACCCTTTTTAGCCATGGTTGTCTAAGACGAAGTGTGAAAATTTTTTTTTACCAATCTTTTCTGGTTTTTGGCTCAAAACTCCGAAACTTATCCGTTAATTGATAATTATAGCCAGTTTGGATGATGTGTGAATTCTTTTTCATATTATTTATTTAAAATAATCTGTAAGCAATCTAAACAAACATGTACTAAACATGTGTGTCATCAGTTTTTAGTTACAGTAAAGATTGGTAAAAAAAAAAAAAATCACACTTCGTCTTAGACAACCATGGCTAAAAAGGGTCTAAATGATCTATACTATCATCGCCTTACAGCTTTGCACCCATCTTCCAATCAGCCTGTATAATAGATTGTAATTGTAGTAGTTTTTATTTAAACTTGAATATAAAAAAAATAGTAAACTAGAAATAAATCATATTAAGTAATTTAATAATAATAATATAGTATACTGTAAAGGATAATTGAATATACATGGCGGAAAGGGTATAACTATAAAATTACACGAGTTCTTTGGTATTAGGCGCACATATCGCGAAAGAGAACTTTTTATAATAATACTAGCTTTCCCCCGCGGTTTCACCCGCGTTCCCGGGATAAAAAAGCCTATAATGGTCGGGGATAATGTAGCTTCCTATTAGTGAAAGAATTTTTCGAATCCGACTTGTAGTTCCAGAGATTAGCACGTTTAAACAAACAACAAAAAAACTCTTCCGCTTTATTATATTATTATATATATAGTATAGATTAGCATGTAACTTGAAAATATAATGACCCTTATTGAGCGGTGACACGTTGATGATATTTTAAACATATCCTGGGACAACAAACATACATATATCCCGGGACATTCCTCACACACGGTCATCTGATCCCAAACTAAGCAGAGCTTGTACTATGGAAACCAGATAACTGATATAATACATATACTACTTTTTGTTTGTAAATACATACTTAATATACATAATTACACCCAGACTCAGGACATACACAAATGCATGTCCTGTGTGGGAATCGAGCCCACGAACTGCGGCGCGAAAGGTAGAATCTTAACCAGAGTCTTAACCAGTCAGCTGGCCCGTCGAAATTCAATAAAATAAGCATCATAAATAAAAAGCTTTGGCTAATTATCTTTACAATTATTTCAGTTTCATTCCCCTCTTTTTTTATAATAAACACTTTAAAAAAATATGTAACTTTATAAATATACGTGATTAGAACGTCTAAAAAAGAAAAAGCTCGCATTACATTAAGAATTCGCAGTCCATTTGCGTGACTCTTTTCCAAATTGAAAGGGAATTATCTCGAGTTAATTTCATTTATAATTCACTTGCCATTTCTGAAGCCCTCCTCTGGGCTGCGCACATAAACTCAACATAATACCACACGTAATGGTGCGTCCATGCTTGGCGAACCGAGCACGAGCCGAGCCTCGAACGAGCACACTGCGAGCACGATTCGCGTAGCGTAGACGGGGTTGCCAGCCTCGAACGATCGCGATTGTCAGTTTTTTCACTAAGAAAGGGATTCACATCGTGCTCGTTTTAGGTTCGTTTGTGGTCTGCTATTACAGTTCTAATGAACTATCAGTGGTGTCAAAATTGTGACATTTTATGGTGCGCCCATGCTACGCGAAGCGAGCACGAGCCGAGCCTCGAACGAACAAGATTCGTTCGTTGCTCGCGATTTCAAGCGTGGACGTACTTAATGAGCCTTCAACGAGCCTACAACGATTGCGATGCGAATCCCTGTGTTCGTGAAAAAGTTGACAATCGGGCGGAGCGCAGTCGAGCACGCTACGAATGCTAGTTCGAGGCTTGCAAGCCCGTCCACGCTACGCGAATCGTGCTCGCAGTGTGCTCGGTTCGCCAAGCATGGACGTACCATTACAGTTATGGTAGTCTACTAACACAATAGCGTCATAATGGCACCATAATAGCTTTCCGATGATTTACCACTGAAACTACAATCGTGCCACAATCATCTTTTAGTTGTCAGTTTTGACAGTTTTTGTACTAAAATTCTTTTCATTAATTATGAGACCATTACGAATTGGTAGACTGCGCACATCGGCTCAATGATAAGGGAATTGCAATAGTATCATATTAGTTTGGCAGACTTGGCCCCTTCGTTCGTCGCTCGGATCGCGTAGCATGGACGCACCAAACATACATGAAAACATTGATGATAAAGTATTTTTTTTTATTCGAATTCTGTATATTTCGATACCAATAACTCAAAAATTAAGGGCTAGTTTCCTAAGACCATATTGGCGTAGCTTCAAACCTTAAGGTAGCTGCCCTCACTGACCTTAAAATTTCCATCTAGCATTATTTAATAACTTATTCCTATTACAAATTACAAAAAGCGGCCAAGTGCGAGTTGGACTTGGCTTTTTGAAGACATATCTATAGAGAACGGGTATACGAATGGGTTTGATGAAAAAAACATTTTGAGTTTCAGTTCTAAGTATGGGGAACCCCCAAATTTTTTTGTTATTTTTTGTGTGAAAATCTTAATGCGGTTCACAGAATACATCTTCTTACCAAGTTTCAACAGTATAGTTCTTATAGTTTCGGAAAAAAGTGTCTGAGACATACGGACGGACAGACAGACAGAGAAATGACGAATCCATAAGGGTTCCGTTTTTTCCATTTGGCTACGGTACCCTAAAAAGTATATTTTATATAAAGTACGTGTTCGTAGCGGATTTGTAGCAGCAGCTACGGTGTGCTACGGATTTCGTAGACAGTCTACGAGATTAGATTAACTAAGCACAACATATTCTCATTCCAAGTTTGTGTTTAAATAACAAAAATAATAATACTCAAAACCAGAAAAAAAAAATTTTTTTTTTTTCAGTTTTTACGTAAAGTAAATGTCCGTGAAATAGCATTCGTTAAACAAACCGGTTTTGAACGATTTTATGATATAAAGTTGTAGAATTCTTCTATGATAGCGTGACCTCTTCACTTTCCATGATCAGTTTTAAATATTTGTGTTACTTTCTAAAATATTGAAATAAATACATTTCATTAATTAATTATTAACGAAACCGGTTCAGAAAATTTAATAGTCGGTTATTTATAAACCGGGTATAAGCTTTGTGCCCATCACTATCACCGACATTATGAATAAAATAATTTACAAATTGGATAATTCGTAGAGCGGCTACGAATATCGTAGATGGCCTACGAGTCTACGAATGTCTATGGATTATTCGTATTATAATATTGCTAAGCTTGCCCGACTCCCGCGGTGTCACCCGATTTTCCAGAGTTATAATATCCTTCTTAATTAGATATTTTTATCCTGGGATATCGGTTTTTTTAGGGTTCCGTAGCCTAATGGCAAAAAACGGAACCCTTATAGATTCGTCATATCTGTCTGTCTGTCCGTCCGTATGTCACAGCCACTTTTTTCCGAAACTATAAGAACTATAATGTTGAATGAAACTTGGTAAGTAGATGTATTCAAAATTTTTTTTTAGTAAAACCCATTAGTGTGGGGTGTCTATGGATAGGTCTTCAAAAATGATATTGAGGTTTCTAATATATATTTTTTCTAAACTGAATAGTTTGCGCGAGAGACACTTCCAAAGTGGTAAAATGTGTGTCCCCCCCCTGTAACTTCTAAAATAAGATAATGATAAACCTAAAAAAAATATGTGATGTACATTACGATGCAAACTTCCACCGAAAATTGGTTTGAACGAGATCTAGTAAGTAGTTTTTTTTAATAAGTCATAAATTGAAATTCATATCAAATACTCAGGTCTATACTACCATTTACTTATATATCTACAGGTTTGTACGGAACCCTCGGTGCGCGAGTCTGACTCGCACTTGGCCGGTTTTTTATGTCAAATACCGAACACATTTCACTGTGGAGAATACAGAATATTCGCTATATCCATTATTTGTAAACACTTCTCAAACTCCCATAAATGCAAATAATAGAACATAAAACTCTTATGAAACTCCATCATGTTTAGTATAAGGTAAAAAGTTGTGATTGAAAACAAAGTGTCGAAGTCATGTGAAAGAGATAGCTATATAAAACGACTACGAGGGAAAAGGATAGAGGTAATCTTTATATAATACGGTCCTCTTTGATAGTATTGGATTTTAGTCGTATCAATGATGTGGACGGGATCCGGTATGGCAAGTTGTATAAGTGTAATTTTTTTAATTTTGGATTTATCAATTTTCTTTTTTAACTTGCTTAATGTGTAAAACCTGCGAGTACATTTTTTTTTTTATTGTGTATAGGCCTGTGTTTGACAGAAATCTCACCATGGTAAGTGATGATGTGGCCGAAGGTGGTAAGCGAAAGCCTAGAAGGAGCTAGCTCTCAAGTGCAGCTGTCGGAACACAACGATAGGTGCTTAGCGACAGATTTTCAACTTGTCGTTGCAAGCCAGGTGGGTAGTACAAAGTACCCTACCACCTGCTATGGTTTTCTCATAATAGAGAGGTAGAATAGTATTAATTCGCTCAAAGAGCAGCTCGACTGGGGAAGTACCTCCACCTTACAGAATACCACAGACAAATAACTGTATGTTGCGTAAACTTTGTGTTGAGTAAGGTCGCCGGAGCTCATAGGGGAGGGGGGGAAAGGTCGGTAACGCGTGAGCGATGCATCAAGTGTTGCAAGCGTCCATATGGCTACGGTAATCGCTTACCATCAGGCGGGCCGTATGCATGTTTACCGACTAAGTCGTATAAAAAAAAAGAAAAATATTTCCTGATCACAAAAGCTCAAACTCATTATGAGATTCGAACCCGGGACCTTCGTCTCGGCATCCGACGTCACTACCTCTGAGCTATCATCGCTAAAATGATAGATAGTATGTGATTATATGGCACATAAAGCCTTTGAACTGGCTCTTAATCCTCCAAGTCTCAGGCCTTTCCCCATCAGTAAAACTTTGTCATAAAAAAAGCATACTTAACCTGTTTATATGCGTCGCATATCGCGTTCGTTACATATTTTACTAGCTGTCCCCCGCGGTTTCACTCGCGTTCCTTAGATAAAAAGTTAAAAGCCTATGTCCTTCTCCATACCATAGGCTATCTGCATGCCAAATTTCATGATGATCCGTTGAGTAGTTGAGGCGTAAAGGCGTAACAAACAAACTCACTTTCGCATTTATAATATTAGGATGAGTTCAGTCCACATCTCCACCAATACACACAATAGTTCACTCTCATATCGACCACACATTGAATTCTACTCAAATTAATAAATTATTCTTAGTTACACCTTTCAGCTTGTAGCTTGGCCACGTTTTGGTTTTCAATTTTCCGATTCTTGCTATATGTGCAGACTTTCAGTGGTTCTTTTCACCCTAATTGCTTGTCATTTTATATGGTTTTTTAAATAATAAGTTTTACACTTTTCTATTTAGAACTAACTAAAGAAAAAGGAAGAATAGTTTTACGAGTCTGGTACATGCCGGCAACTATCATCATCAGCCTATAATGTCCCACTGCTGAGCACAGGCCTCCTGCACACAAATGAGGGTGAAAGGGAATGGGCAGATGCTCCACCACGCGTGCCCACTGCGGATCGGTGGAGGTAGGCTAGTTGACCACTACTGTTGAAGTTATCAAGCCGCCTAGAAGGCTTCCAACTAGTTTAACGACTATCACAATTAAGTGATAACCGGGACCAACGGCTTTGAACGATTTAAAATACCACTAGGTGGTCACCAATCCAAGTACAGTCAAAACAAGTTTGAAGCGGGATTACCAAACAAGGCCACTATTCCTCATTAATTTGCGCTCTAGGCTATTGGCCGAAATCCCTACTAAGTCCTACAAGGCCTCAGTAGGTAACAAACTTTCACGCAGGAATTTACACACAGTTACTAAACTGCGACCTAAATACAGGTCTCCAAAAGTTTGTTACTAATGCAAACCAGGAATTTAATTATTCTGAAGTTATACCCTTTTGCACTCAAGTACCGGCACAGAGCTTTGGTGAAAATTACTGCTAATTCAGACGGTATTACAACGAGCCTGTAGCTATGGGGCGTTTGTTTGGCGAGTGTACTTGACTGTCTACTGGACTCGTATATTTTTTTGATCTGGAGACTGGATGCTTCCAGCGTCAGAACACAATTGAATTGTCTGTGTGTATTTTTGTGTATGTGAAGTGTAAATTGTGATTTTTAATTATATTTAAAAAAAATCTTTTCTGTTTTATCATAGTTTCATGTTTTAACATATTGGGAGTCATTAAGAGCAGGCATCCCGCTATATTTTTCATACAAAAACTCTGTACTTATTATGGCGTTGTTAAACATTTTTCGTTAGATGTTTTAAGCAAATATGTATCTTGTACACTATATCTAGGCCTGTATATAGGCAAAAATAAAAAAATGTTTAAAAAAAAAACAGTAAAAGCCTCCGAAAAATAGCGTTTTTGCCCAAATTTTACCTGAACTTTGGCCATATCTAACGTACCTATAAATTGTAAAAAATAAATAAAACATCTTGGTCCGGCATTGCAAATGTATTGGAGATTCAAAACCACAAACTTTTTCTTCACAAATTGATTTGAAATCACTATTAGTCCCATAGTAAAAACTAACCCAACATAGGTTTCGAAAATATGCCACCTTAAATACAAAAACTTTATCAACATTTACTATCCTAAAGACACTCACAAATACCTCGCTAATACACTCGCCTAATCCACTCTCCCATTCAAACGAGGCACCACTCATAACCCCAGTTTTTGGGTCAACACATCCAGCAGTATCTCGTTAAAAATTGTTTGTGTGTCGGTAAATGTAATCACGGATTTATTTACCAAAATGTACCACTATTCTTATTGTTACATTATTTTTTTAGGTAGTGTATTCTTCTTTATCCTACTCCTACTAATATTATAAATGCGAAAGTTTGTGAGTTTGGATGTAAGTTTGTTACTCCTTCACGCAAAAACTACTGAACGAATTTGTATGAAATTTGGCACACAGATAGAATATGTTCTGGATTAACACATACGATACTTTTTAGCCTGGGAAATTGCACGATCCCTCGGGAATGCGGGTGAAACCGCGCGGGACACAATACAAGAACAGGTTTCTTCTTGGTAAGCGTGCTCTATTCACATCTAGTAGGGTAGGGTACAGTTGCTGCTTGTGGGGGCTGGTCTGCTTAAGTTTGCCATTTATTTACTTATTAAATATTTATTCAGTCTGCTTTGTAATTTTGCCGCCGCGCCGGGGCACGCAATTGTTGTCAGTGCGATTAGAATGTAAATATTATGTAATGAATCTAAGCTTGTTTTGAAAAGAGTAATTACTGAGTATATTTCCGGCTCTTCTCAACAAATGCAACCTTCCGAACCCGTATTAGAGTATTAGAGTCAGACTTTTCATAAGTGCTTGCGAAGGTCTATTTGAATTAATGATTTTGAATTTTTTTTAACAGTTTTTTTTTTGTTTTAAGTGTGTTTTTACTCTGTATTTTATCATTAATAATAATTATTGTACCTAAACATATTAGGCTTTCTCATCGTCTTGTATCTAACGTCTATCTTTTTTTAGAGTTCCAAGATCCTATTGATAAGCCTCCGCTGTCCATCCGTCTCCGTCCGTCTGTCTTTCATCGGGCTGTATCTCATGAACCGTAAAAGGTAGACAGCTGAAATTTTACAGAATGTGTCTTTGGGAAAGTTGTTTGTTATCATGAGTACAATCATATGTCTAAGTATCTTTTACTAATTACCAGTCACCTTATATAATAGAAGAGAACCATATTTATCGGGGTAATGTATGTAGCTTGATTTACTGACTTTCGTAGACTCGTAGAGCGCCTACGATTGTCGTAGCACCTTCTACGAAATTATCAGACACATCACAATATACGCAAATGAAAATAATTTCTTCAGTGAGATGAGAAAGTAAATGAATGAATCTAATGGTGCGTCCACGCTACGCGAACCGAGCACGAGCCGAGCCTCGAACGAGCGTCTATTCGTTCGTTGCTCGCGATGTCAAGTGTGAAAGTACAAAGACAAATACAAAGAGCATAACACGAGCGCGATGCGAATGTTCGTTCGAGGCTCCAGTTCTGCTCCACGTATGCTCGGCTCGTGTTCGGTTCGCGTAGCAAAGACGCTCTCGATTCATTCATTCTGAACTAACTGACGAAATTATTGTCATTTGCGTAAGCTGCGGCTCCACATTTGACATTGCGAGCAACAAACATGAGTATGGTAAAAGATCTTTTTTTTTCGATTTGTGAAGTTTCTAGTAACATAATCTAACTTGGCCCCATATAGTATTTTGATCCTTTTTTACAAACTTTTATTTAACTTGCAATGTATGTATGTGTGTTTGTTCGTTCGGGTGGAATCTTGCAAGTCGAATTTCACCCACTTCCAGTGGTCGGATCGACTTGAAATTTGCTATACATTAGTATGTTGGATAACAATTCAAGTACAGTCAACAAAAAGTAAAACCTTGTATTACAAATGAAATTTTTAACAAAAACTTATTCTATCTTAAATGGGCTTGCGTTTGACCTTCGACTGACCCCATGAGGAGTTATGACGAGCCGAGGATTTAGCACGCGTACCCAGAAAAAGCCTATTCACCTTGGCCTCACGTGACAGGAAGGCTGGTGTCTATCTAGGACAAAGGATCAGCATTGCCATTCAACGTGGCAATGCCGCCAGCCTTCTTGGCACGTTCACACAGGGCAGCGATCTGGCACAACTTTTTTCCTTGGCCTTGAATACATCTATCGTTGTCGGATCATATTATTTTTTGAAAACTTCCTAATGAGCTCTGGCAATAAAAGCAGGTGAAGTCGTAGGAATGTTATAGTGGACCAAATCATCTCGTTTTCTGAGAGACTTGTCGTGGGCGTCCCTAAGGGATCAGTAAATATTTGAGCCCTCGAATACAACAATATAAAGGTATTCGCTTCCTCGCTTGTCTTTTCTTTTAATTAAATTGGCAATTGGCAAGTTACCTGTAAAGCTTCAAGGATTGTGCTAGGGTTGCCACGCACTGGAAAAATAATGAATGAAGCCAAGCAAGTGCAAATTAAGATTTTGTGATGAAAATATCTCTTCAGGACCACCAAACATTTTATTTAGGTTATTGATTTGTAAACTATTTATATTTTTATAAAAATCTCATATAACTATGTTTGTGATCGCACTCCTCCGAAATGGCTCGACTGATTTTTATGATTTTTTTAATGTACATATTATTATATTTCAGTTAATTTTTATGTTAATCAGTCGGGTTTTTATTTCTATTAATCACTTCAAAATCTTGCTGGGTCGCATTAGTTTTCTGGTATAATCTAAATGACTTAAAAATTAATGAACATAAAAATACATACACGGCGAAAATAGGACCTCCTCCTTTTGAACTCGATCAAAAAGCAGAATCAGTTATCTATAATTGCCATATTATAAAAGCTCTGCTTGGTTTATAATCGGATGGCCGTGTGAAGTGCCAACCCTGACGAAATTTCGCTCCACGTAAAGGAATTCCTGTGAACATCTTGTATACTATATTGAAGTTTAAACAAATATATATATTATAGATGCACTAGATTGGGTAAGCTAAAGTGAGATAGAACGATGGAGGTCAGTGAACCTACGGATCCTTGTATTACAAGAATGTAAGCCTTTAGATACCTCAATAAGCTTATGACCTTGTTCCAAAGAAAACGTAGTGAGATAAACGTGCTGAGATACGTAGTACAACTACCATAGAGTTACAATATATAGAATGACTAGCTGCCCGGCGCGACTTCGTTCGTGTGGTGATACCTCACCCTACCCTACCCTACCTATGTATGAATAATTTTCCCCGTTTTTGCAACATATGCTGGTGGCGTTTGTTCCATACAAACGTAATCCTCAGTTTCCTCTCTGGATAATGACACTAGAGCAATGATTATTCTACCATGAAATCTGTAGGTACCACTGTATGTCCCTCGGTTGTTTTTCATCATTAATTAATTATTATAAGAATTAGGAGCCTTCTAAAATCACATTTTTTTTTAACGATCCAGTTTTGGAGTAGAAAACCGGTTGGAGGGATTACGAAACAGCGATTTAGGTATAATCGACCCAAGCTGTAGTTGTCTCTATCGGGATAGATCGGGCACAGCGCGACAGCAATAGATATATTAAAAACGTATTTACTATTTACCAAATTTCTTGCAGCCATCCTTTCCTCTTAAGGATTCTAACGATATCACATACATCCAAATCTGTAGTGGCATTTAAAAGTTATGGTGAAATAAAGAAACTCATATATACATGAACCCTGGATACATTATGATGTGTCCATCTGTCTATCTGTCCATCTATCACAGCGCTATATGTCAGCAACCACTAATGCGATCGTTTTGAAATTTGGAAACTTCAAAAGTTCAAACTAATGTACATAAGTTATTTTTTGTATACCACTAAGGTGGCAAACAAGCATACGGCCCGCCTGATGGTAAGCAGGAACCGTAGCCTATGGACGCTTGCAACACCACTCGCTCGTTGCAAGCTCGGGGTATCACTCGCGCGTTGCCGACCCTAAATTTCCCTAAGTTTTTTTTGTTCTAAATTCTTTGTTTTGTTGGTTTGCCTATCTTTTACACACATTGATGCTGATTCTGTTTAGTCTCACTATGTCTCTTTCTAACAAAAAACATAAGAAAAGGATGTAAGGAATTTTGTCCCGTCGAATTAGTCCAATGCTTGTTTTCAATATCAATTGAGTCGCCATCTATCGCGGTTACGTCTAAATACCCGCAATGAAGACGACAATAATTTGATAGCTTTAAATATGTTCATCCTTTTTCAAAATTGTTTGTAAGAAAGAGATGTTATGTGACTAAAATTAGTTTAGTATTAACAGAATCGGCACCATTGCTCTACCATTGTTAGTTCTCTTTCAATATTTAGGTACTATAGAAAAAAGTTATAACTATAAACGAGCTACGAAATGAAATCTAAACACGTCCCGCAGCCATTACAATTTGTACAGCATTACAATTTACTTAAACTCATCATGAACCGCCTGAATACACCCCTAACACAAACTTATACCACCTAAGCACATAACTACACCACCCCTTTGTAAGATTAAAAACTCATTCAAGCGTTCAACGATCAAAGAGTTTAACTCCGACCATTTTGTCTATGCTCGATTAAAGATGCAAGCTGATTAGTCTACGGTCGCCTCGTTGACCAATCATTAGCCGCGCTCCGCGTGTTCTTTATTCAAAATTATGACGTCAGGACGGTCAGTTGAACACTGTGTCTCGTTGAGTACACACCCTTTTGATCGTAAAGAGGAAATTTTCGCTCTAATAAAAATGAGAGGCTTTAAATAAGTAACTTTGTTAGATAATGGAGTATGAAGTTGACCTATTTGCTTATTTTCTATTGATATTTCTGGAATTATGGTGTCAGAAGCACTTTATTGTACTATCTTTGTTCTTCACTATCTGATCCCGACTATGCCGAGCATGTACTATGGAAACCAAATAAGTGATATGCTTCAAATTACTGGTATATACTTACTTAAATTGACATGTAAACCAGAATATTTTTCATTGGTGGGAATCGAATACATGACCTGTGCTGTGCATAGCAATAACAAAGCCAATACATCATAATACCATAATGTTGATCCATGTTTATATCATCATCATCATCATCTTACCTGACACCATCACCGAAAGCTCAAGCTTATTTTAGGATTCAAACCCGGGATCTTCGTCTCCTCATCCGACGTCAGGACTTAAGCTATCATCGCCTTCGAATGTTCTTACATTATGCTTGCATCATCATCATCAGCCTATATTGTCCCACTGCTGAGCACAGGCCTCTTGCACACAAATCAAGGTGAAAGGGAATGGGCAGATACTCCACCACGCGTGCCCACTGCGGCGAGGTGGAGGTAGGCTAGTGTACAACCTACTGTTGGAGTTTTCAAGCCGCCTAGAAGGCCTCCAACTAGCTTAACGACTATCACAATTAAGTGATAACCGGGACCATCGGCTTTACGTGCCTTCCAAAGCACGGAAACGCTCGATTTGAAATACCACTAGGCGGCAACCCATCCAGGTACCGACCAAGACGATGGTAGCTTAACTTGCCGATCGATTAAGAACGGCTTATCATGCTACACCACGAGCGCTTCCTCACCTTTCAGTATAATAACTTGGCTACTAGATCCGAAAAAACATTTTCCGAGCGACAAAGCAATTCAACGGTTACTTAAAGTGAACTAATAAAATTAACAGTAAAATAAATTTAATGGTCTTTAAATATTAATTGCCACAAGAGTACTAAGTCGGCAGCTTAATTGCATAGCGACGGCCTAAGAACGCCATATCCCAATAAGAATAACAAGCTCTCCCACGCGGTTTCACTCGCATTCCCGGAATAAAAGTATATCGTCCACTTCGCACTCATAATATAAATAAATAATAAATCTAAACTGAAACTAAACTACCAACGCTTGTTGAAGTTTTAGTATCAGTTTAGATTTATTTCATTTTGACGGGCCAGTTGGCGCAGTTAGTTAAGACTCTGGTAAAGATTCCACCTTTTGCGCCGCAGGTCGTGGGTTCTATTCCCGCACAGGAAATGCATTTGTGTGCATGAACATGTCTGTATGTCCTGAGTCTGGGTGTAATTATGTATATTAAGCATGTTTTTACAAACAAAAAGTAGTATATGTATTATATCAGTTATCTGGTTTCCATCGTATTCACAACTCCTAGATAAATACAAACTTCTCTATTTAGAATTGAGACGCAAATATTTAGAATCCAACATTTTGCATGGCATTGTCCATGGTGAGTTTGACACCATTGACCTTACGAGCAAAATATGCTATGTGCCCAGGACTATCAACAAACGTAAAGTTCGCGCAGGAAACCTATTTGCTGTCAACACCTGTCGTACGAATTCCGGATAACGTTGCCCTATTCGTCGAATGGTTGAGTCATATAACACTACTTTTATAACCGTGTGTGAGGAATGTCCCAGGATATTTATTATTATTAGTATAAAACTAGCCGGTTAGTGCGGCGGGCAGCTCATTCCACAGTCTGAGCGTCCGCGGAAGGAAGCTCCTTTGAGACCGCACAGTTCGAAACAATTCTGATTTAATTGTTTGAGGATGGACTCTCCGTCGATGGATAGAGTTACGATGGTGGAAGGTAGCTGTGGGCATCATTTTAAACAATTCTATAGAACACACATAAGGAGTCCGTCTCTCCTTAGACTGAGGGGCTAGGCTCTAAACCGCTTGTGAGCTCGGGATCGTCGACAATTCTAGCGGCACGTCACTGAATCGAGTTTAAAGGCCCAAGCTGGTATCCAGGTGCCCCGCCCACAGATGACACCAGTACTCCATATGAGGCCGGACTTGCGACTTGTAAAGTTGCAGCCTTTGCCCTGATGTGAAGTACACGGATCAAGTTTAATTTGCTAAAAACCTGTTGGTACCTGTGCTGGTTACCAGGATATCAGAAGAAAGTTGTGTGAACCGTAAATAACGTCACTCTATTGTCATTAAAATTGTTAATGTGACATTATTTACGTGACCCTTTAAACAGTATATTGAGTACAGGGGTTGTTATTTATAAGCTTCTGTTTTTGTTGTTTTTTTATTTTATTTTGCATTATGCTTCAATGTTTGTGATGTATGTGTGCCAAATAAAGCTTTGTCTATTGTCTAATTTGTAAAGAGTGAGAGGTGGGATTTGAACCCACGACCTACAGCGTGATAGATAGGTATCTTAAAAACCACGCCAACTGAACCGTCCTTCTTTTTACCCGACTGACCCGGAAGAAGGGTTATATTTTTCGAGTGTATGTATGTATGTATGTATGTATAATATATGTCTATTTCTTTGGCACGCTCTGCAGCCTAAACGGCTTGACGGATTTAAGCATATGAGGTGTCGTTAGATTCGTCTAAACTGTGGGAGTGTTATAGGGTATATTATTTTTATATGGCGTCTACGGATAAGAAAATAGGGGGGTATTAAAAAAATTTTTGTTGTTATTATAACAATATGGGTATCAAATGAAAGCTTGTGAAGAGCCCATGCCATATATGTATAAATTGTAATATTTTTGTGCTACCATTTTGACGTAAACTGCAAAAAACCATGTTTAATGCAAGGACAGTAGGTATAGTACCTACTATGAGCGGTTACCGTACGTAATTCACAGAGTTGCGATGGTTGTTAGCGTTACTTTACCGTACCGTTCATTTACTTACTAATACTTACAACTCATTCTGTATAAAACTAAAAAGTCTGAAATAAATTAAATTATTAAAAGAAACAAAAAACCCGACTGCGTAAAACAAAAATTAACTGAAAAGAGAAAAACAAGCTCTTTAATCTATAGAATTTGGAATATAACTTGAATGTTATAAGGTATTGCAGTCGGGGATACACAAATATTACAAAAAAAACACATACTTAGGTTGTTGGTTTGTCCCGACTGCATGCACTTATAACATTCAAGTTATATTCCAAATTCTATAGATTAAAGAGCTTGTTTTTCTCTTTTCAGTTAATTTTTGTTTTACGCAGTCGGGTTTTTTGTTTCTTTTAATAATTTTCTTTATTTATTTCTTTGAGGGTAATCGCTTTGGTCTCTCCTTACATAGGTAAGTGAAACAGCGCTCAAAGGCTAGTCTACTATAATCTCAGTTCCATATACTAAATGTAAAGGGCTCTGGGAAGCGTATAATCCTTCAGCAAAGAGGGCATATATCATGCTCATTGAATATTGCGTTCGTCCTTTGATCAGGTGCAGCGGTGGCTCGCGTCGTGTGTCGTGTGCTCTCACTTCAGTAGATGCGTGTGGGATAGCGAGTATGGTTGTTTCAAGTAAATAATAATAAATATCCTGGGACATTCCTCACACACGGTCATCTGATCGCAAAATAATGCCCGGTTTCAATAAACAAAAACGAATCATTTTGCCTACCAATGGTAGGTTTTTTTATTGCCAAACTGGGCATATAGATCATTTCGTAAGCTAATTTTACCTGTGATAGCTACTTCCTATGGGAGGGTCTGATATGCAAAGCTTTGATGTATTTGCTTCATTATTAGTAAAGATATAATGGTGCGTCTATGCTACGCGAATCGAGCACGAGCCGAGCCACGAACGAACTTACAACAAGCACGATGCGAATCCCTTTGTTCGTGACAAAACCGAAAATCGCGCTCGTTCGAGGTTCACAAGCCCGTCCACGCTATATAACAAAAAATAGTATATGTATTATATCAGTTATCTGGTTTCCATAGTACAAGCTCTGCTTAATATGCCCGGTTTATTAGTCTCCATCACCATCTCCGTCACGATTAGAGTCTTAATTTTAATAAATCTTAACCAATAACGGTAAATTATTGAAACCGGGCATAAGCAGAGCTTGTACTATGGAAACCAGATAACTGACATAATACATATACTATTTTTTGTTTGTAAATACATCCTAACTATATCCTATTCTAACTTTAAGTTTGTTTGTTACGCCTTCACGCATTAATTACTCAACGGATCATCATGAAATTTGGCATGCAGATAGCCTATGTTATGGAGAAGGACATAGGCTACTTTTTATCCCGGGAACGCGGAGGCACTAGCTGTCCCCCGCGGTAGTACTTAATCTACATAATTACACCCAGACTCGGGACTTACAGACATGTTCCGTTCATGCACACAAATGCATGTCCTGTGTGGGTATCGAACCCAAGACCTGCGGCGCGATAGGCCAGAGTCTTAGCCAACCACGCCAGCTGGCCCTTACGGCGGGCTTTCAAGTTCTATGGGTATTTTGCACAGAGAAGAAATATAAGTGTATTCTCTTTTCCGTGGTATTTTGTCCTTGTGTATTAGTTGTGTGAACCGCGCTCTGTCCGCTCGCATAGGATATTTTTTGGTATTTTTTTGTAATTTTATTTTTGATAAACTGCATTCAAGCAGTTTATCAATTGATTTTGAGGTCACTTGATGGTTGTTTTCAAAAGAGAGAACATTCGAATGTCGTGGCGATAGTGGATTTAAATCCTAAAACAAGAGCTTTCGGTGAATGAAAACATCGCGAGGAAACCATCACTCGGTGGCAGGGTACTTTGTAGTACCCAACTGGCTGGCTACCACCATCAAGTTGAAAATATATCGACAAACACTTCAGATCTAGTGGCATTCTCCCTACTTCTAATGTCTATTCTGCTAATGTAGATTGGCCACAGTTCAAAAGTCATTTCTTGGAAATAATGTAGGTACGTTTTTATAACAAAATACCACTTTCGCTAACCAAAATGTCTGGTTTGTAAAATCAAACCTCACATAAAGAAAGTCAAGAAAGCACGAGCTTATTACAAGGTAGCCCATTATCTTTGATTAAGGGTATATTTATTATTATTTTTCTAATATTATTTTTTGATTACTTATGATCTTATACATTCATCCCTCAAGAGGAAATTCACTAATTTATTAGGACCTTATATTGAACATAATATAGATGTCTGGAAGTAGCTTCACTCTGCACAAGTGCACATTGTACAAAACCTAGTAGATTACCTACATAATTATGAACTGGTAATTTTTTTTTTTTTTTTTTTTTATAATTTTTATTTATTTTGTATGTTGTTGGTTCTTTTTATTATTTATGTTTTTATGCTTATGTATTTTACTTTGTAAAACAAAAACATCAAGACAGTCAGATCGTCCATTTAAAGAATGTAAACTTGTTGAGTTTCTTGCCTGTTCTTCTCAGTTGAAGGCCAACTTACGAACTGGTGGTAGCTTTGAACTTCGTAAGTGCCCTACTAGGGCCTAAATTGAATAAATGGCTTTGACTTTGACTTTATTGGCGAAGCACTTACCATCATGTGAACTGTTTTCACGCACAATACTGCTGTCATCTAGCACCTGGATACCAGCTTGGGCCTTTAGACTCGGTCCAGCGACGTGCCGCGACAATTGTTGACGATCCCGAGCTCACAAGCGGTTTAGGGCCCCTCAGTCTGAGGAGAGACTTTGCCTCCTTATGTGTGTTCTACCGCTTGTACAACGGACAGTGTTCAAGGAATTGTTTGACTTGATGCCCACGGCTACCTTCCACCATCGCAACTCTCGCCATCGACGGGAAATCCATCCACACACATTGAAACCAGAACTGTTTCGAACTGTGCGGGCTAAAAGGAGTTTTCTTCCGCGGACGCTCGGACTGTGGAATGAGCTCCCCGCCGTGGTTTACCCAATGGGTACACTGTACAGCATGGGGTTTTTCAAAAAGGGTGTGAAGAGGTTTCTTCAGTGTCGGCAACGCACGAGTGATACCTCTGGTGTTGCAAGAGTCCATAGGCTAAGGTAACTGCTTACCATCAGGCGGGCCGTATGCTTGTTTGCCACCTAAGTAGTATAAAAAAAAATGCAAAAGAAAATAATAATCCTTTAAAATTATATATTTTTAATTACAATCAACAATTAATATCATGTACATTGGAGCACACGCCACAGACTGTGCTTATGTAGAAATGTGGTACAAGTAATACGGTCTCATTACGCCTATAATACACTTCGATGTCTGTTAGACGGGATACTATCTTCACTGCGTCAGATTTTGTGGTTGTCCTGAAAAGAAAACTTATTTAAAAAAAAAAACTTTTTTTGTTTGGCTGAAATGAGCCCTAATTGGGGCTTGGTTGACAAACATAAAAATATATAAAAAACAGTGTCGAGTTATATTATAGTGTCGAGTCACAATAAATCACTTCACATTATAGTCCTCAGTCAGTCACCGTCCATAAAAGTCATGTTTTACTACAATGGTGGTCATTGTACTAAAACTCTTCCCGGACTTTTTGAGATAACTTGAAAAGTCACGATACACATAATTCATTTCATTTCACTTCACTGGTGCACATGTATTGATCTTTATTGGATAAAATACCAGCGATAATATGCAATAAAACTCAAAATACACGAATTTATGAAAATAAAAATGAAAACGCAACTTCACTCTGCAAGTTTCCGCCAAAAAGTCTTCGCAGCATTCTATTGCCGCATTAAATTAAACAATAAACATTCTGCCAATGTAAAAAATGAAGTATAAAGTAAATTACCCGAACATTGCAATAATTTAATCACTCACCAGAACTGATTACCGGATTTAGAGTCATCAGTGATGATCTTAGAGTCTCCATCCTCAGACACTTGGACATAGTAGCCACCCGTGAACACTTTAATACCGCCGTCCTTTAGACGTTGGACGGCAAATCTGAAATCAACATGATCATCACGGGTGACGGGTCGCTCACTTCCCTCCAATATGGCGAGGAGGGCGATGGCTGCCACACGCGTCATACTTGTGAACAGGTGCTGCTTGTGGGGGCTGGTCTGGTTAAGTTTGCTATTTATTTACTTATTAAATATTTATTCAGTCTACTTTGTAATGTTGCCGCTGCGCCGGGGCACGCAATTGTTTTCAGTGCGATTAGAATGTAAATATTATGTAATGAATCTAAGCTTGTTTTGAAAAGAGTAATTGCTGAGTTTATTGCCGGCTCTTCTCAGCAAATGCAACCTTCCGAACCGGTATTAGAGTATTAGAGTCAGACTTTTCATAGGTGCCTGCGAAGGTCTATTTTAATAAATGATTTTGAATTT
Organism: Achlya flavicornis; assembly: GCA_947623365.1. Classification (NCBI taxonomy): domain Eukaryota; kingdom Metazoa; phylum Arthropoda; class Insecta; order Lepidoptera; family Drepanidae; genus Achlya; species Achlya flavicornis. The sequence goes on along the minus strand of OX392494.1, from coordinate 7,493,024 downwards.
TGAATCATTATCATCACAACCTTCAATTTCAAAAAAATATCCTCGAGGATGCTTTGAAGTGTAACAAGCGATTTGAGCAAAGCATCGATTAGAAAACCGTCACAATTATTTGGACATTGAAAATCCACGTATTTACAGTTATAGTTTTTATCAAAATCGACATCATCATCATCATCACCATACTCGCAATCATCATCATCATCTTCGTCATCGTCCACGATTCCTAACAGAGGAGTATCTGCTGTACAATCAATGATTACAATAAACCAAACATGCCACCATTGTCCTTTAACTGCTGCTCAACTACTACAATCGCTGGTGTTATCGCCTATTGCCTGATGGTAAACAAAGGCAGTCCTGACTTCACCGTCTGTGATCTTTCCATACCATCTTATCACGATATCTCTACAAAGGCTTGCCGCTTAAAACTTAAAATGACTTCAATTAAGATCACGATGTCCCAAGTAAGTAGCATAATCATACCTTGGAGTATTATCGCTGCAATCAGCTAAGACCAGGGTGCTGGAAAACTGTGACGGCAGCTGTTCCAGCGTGCCAGATAACGTCTGCACTGCTGTCTCTTCGAGTCGACACTCTCCTGGAAATTTTGATGTTTTAGGATTGAAAGGTACCACGCTTAGAGAAGTGGTCCTCAAGTCCAGCTGCCAAATCACATTGGTATATGCTTGGCAACAGATTTTCATCTTGATGGTAAGACGGGTACTAAAAAGTACCCAAGTAATGTGCTATAGGTTCCTCACATTCACGAAACTCAAATTGATTTTCGGGTACTAACCCATGAGCTTTGCCAAGATTATCAAAATTTTGAGAGAGGTAGCGTTATTTGCTTAAAGAGCAGCTTGACTGGAGACTCCACCTTACAGAATACCGCAGACAAATACAATGTTGTGTTACGCGTAAGGTCGCCAGAGCTCATCGGGGTGGGTAGAGCGTGAGTGATACCCTGGGTGTTGCAAATGGCCTATATGATGCAACACCCATGGCATCATAAAAAGCTAGGCTAGCATAATATTAGGGCGATGATAGCTCATTGGTAGTGACGTCGGATACCGAAACGAAGGTCCAGGGTTCGAATCCTACATTGAGCTTGAGCTTTCGGTGAAGGAAAACATCGTGAGGAAACCATAGCACGGTGGTAGGGTACTTTGTATTACCCATCTGGCTGGCTACCACCCTCAAGTTGAAAATCTGTCGCCAAGTACCTATCGGTGTGTTCCGACAGCTGCCCTTGAGAGCCAGTTCCTTCTAGGCTTTGTGTGGTGACCACCTTCGGCCACATAATCACTTACCATGGTGAGATTGTGGTCAAACAAAGGCCTATACATAATAAAAAAAAAAAAAAAAACATTAGCTTCCTCAGGGCTACGGTCACTGCTCACCATTAGGCTGGAAGTAAACTTGTCTGCCAATTCAGTCGTTTAAAAAAACCTTGGTTTATTGCGAACAGCAAAGCAGTGGAAGTAGTGGAACCTAGTGGAACTCATTTACGGGGCCTCTAAGGCTATAATTCCACTAGCATCATTTTTTTTTTTATACCACTGAGGTGGAAAACAAGCATACGGCCCGCCTGATGGCAAGCAGTTACCGTAGCCTATGGACGCTTGCAACACCAGGGGTATCACTCGCGCGTTGCTGACCCTATTATATAACACTTAACTACAACTGAGTAAAACTTAACTCACTGTAAAACCCAAAAGTCTTCATAATCTGCATGTCTGTCCAGCTGTCTAGGAGCCAGGCGAAGTTGTCTGACTTGAACTGCATCTCAGTGCCCTTGTTCACGCTTATTGACGCTAAACCATTCTTCTCCTGAAAAAAAAAGTTCCACCATCAGCTCTTTTAAGAGAGGTAGAGCATAGCGTTTATTCGCTCAAAGAGCAGCTCGCCTGGGGAAGTACCTCCACCTTACAGAATACCGCAGCCAAATAATCTCAAAATCTAAATCAGCAGCTTTATGTTGTGTAAAGTTGTGTTCCTGCGCGTGAGTAAGGTCACCAGAGCTCATTGGGGAGGGGGAAAGGTCGGTAACGCGTGAGCGATGCTTCGTGTGTTGCAAGCGTCCATATGGCTACGGTAACCGCTTACCATCAGGCGGGCCGTATGCTTGTTTACCGACTAACCGTATAAAAAATAAAAAAAAAAGCTCTACAGGCGCTAGATCCACCCTCACGTGGAAGGGGGAGGATTTGAATCTTCACTTTCATGATAAGTGGGTTCACCATTCAAAATTATTAAGAATTAATTTCCACAGAAAAAAAACCTCGATGAGATTCATGCCGACGTATTCTCAGTTTAAGTGTATAACGAACTGGGTGGTCGAGTCATAAAACGTTCATAAGTGCCTCATCCATCAGAGCCGAAACTTTTTGTGACTTTTTGTAAGTATTTGTATAAAAGCTAACCTTTATAACAGCCGTAACATTCAGTGGTTGTTTATTATAGCTCCTAAGTAGTTGACCGATAGCTGTTTGTCCTATAACATCTGATTCCAATACACCCATTTCTGACAGCTGAAATAAAATAATCATTATGATACATGTGTGCAAAGTTGGTTATTACACTCGAGGCGTATTAGGCGGATAAGGTAGCCGAGAGTCAAGATCAATGCACACTCATGTCGTACGACGTTTTTCAACACACTTGCGAGGGAAAAAACAGACTTCTATTCTTTGAAGCAGATTTTTGATAATAATCAACCACACAATGACAACCTTAACAAATATGGCGAGCAAGATTTTTTTTGACAGCGAACCGCCGTCATACTGTTTTACCCGTTTAAATTAAGAATGCTTCGTCTACACACATATCAATAGCATTGAGTTACAAACTTTACATAATTGGGATTATACCATAAAACTGTGCGGTAATGTAAAGTAAATAGCACTAGTGCGTAATAAGCGTGCAATAAATGTCACTTTACGAGTAGGTGTGTTGAGAAAAAATATATGACTATAAATTATAAATATTATTTTGTATTACGTATATATCTAGTGTTTTTTTTATTTGATAAAATTTTAAGCAGTACGGATATTCAGTATCAGTAATAGAACACATTTCCAGCACTAGTTCAATTTTTTTTTTTTTTTTGTCCGACTTTAATTCAGCAAAATATGGACACTCTCTATTCGTAATAACGCAGCGGGTGTCAACGGGTGCACCTTTGAGGTAGGGTAGCAAGCATTTAAGAAAATATTTTTTTAATATTTATTTTTATCCGACCAGTATCAAAGTAGACCAACATCTTTCGTTACCGATAACTTTATTTTTTTGTACTAAGATATACCTATATCAAAAAAAAAAAACGTGTTTGATAAAACTCCTTTAAGTTTCATGTGTCAAAATTTCCGCAGTGATAATTTTTTTATCCTGTAAACGTTATTTGTGACGTCACCAGATAGCAGCCAGAACAAACTGGAAGGTGCTTGGTGCAAAAAAAAACGCCAAAATTAAGTATACATACATTCCTCCCAAATATCTTCACCTCGTAGTATCTCTCAAGTCTTCCGTGCTGACTCTTCGGAACTCCCTTGTACTTGAAGGTCAGTTCACTGGCTGACCCTGATTCGAAGCAGGCTGTCTGGTTGCCAGTGTAAGTCAGGGTCACGTGACCTTCATATGACGCGGGGTACGCTGATATATCCTGGTCAGAGGACTCGTGGCTTATGTCTTGTTCTCGGAGACAGATCTGTTGGATAATCGATCATTGGTTTAAAAATTCGAAAACATTTATTCAAATATACCTTCGCAGGCACCATATCATCTTCCTCTCGAAGAAGGGGGTGAGAGAGGGTCAGCAACGCGTAAGGCCTTGGTCAACGTAACCGCTTACCATCAGGCAGGCGGTATACTTCTATGAAACGTAGTATTAAAAAGCATAATTAAAAAAAAAAATGCCTTACCGTCCAATCCTTCCTTCTCGAGTTGTGGTCTTGCTGTCCATGCAACGTCACCTGAAGATTGGCATTACCACCAGAATTTATGAACTTGGCATCAGCTTCTATCTTCAGGTACACTTCAGATGGGTCGTGTGTACTGGAAGAAAAACATTATGATCACAGTAGACTGGTTCAACTCGCGTCGGTGAGATCCGGCGGGGGACTAAATTAACTGACATAGCTCTGAGCATAAGCAAGCTGAAGTGGCAGTCACACAGGCAAGCGAAGTGTGGGAAGCCACCAGGCGGGTCGTATGCTTGCTTGCTATTTACCTTAATGGTATAAAAAATAGCGATAAACGATCTTTATTGTAGGGACTCAAACGGCGAAAGCTTTATCCCTGCAATATAAAGCGTTCGCCGTATGCGCCGCTCGCAGTTGTCATACGCAGTCGTCACACTCAGTCGCTATAGAGTTCCCACCAGTGGCGTAACAATAGGGTGGCAGGGCTGGCAAAATGCCACGGGCCCCCGACCCAAGAGGGCCCCGGCCCAAGAGGGCGCGAGCTCAACAATATTTTTTTACTTTGTATTTTAGTATTGAGAGAGTATTTTATTTTATTTGAAAAGTATATTTTTATAAGTTCTGCTTAAAATCCAAAGTGAGACAACTAAAGACCATAATACAATTACAAGTTAATCGTTAAGCATTTCAACCAACCTAAACAAAAAGATGTTGATTCATTTTTAGAGATGTACACGTTACCCGTGACGAGTAATTTTACGTACTTATGACCGACGATTTTTACTGATAGGCCCCATCAAAAGAATTTGCCACGGACCCCAGATGGTATAGTTACGCCACGGGTTCCCACTTTCATCCCAGTCTCAATGTTGCCTTTTGATAAACACACGTGTCTTGTTATTATTATTGTTGTTGTGAACTCCTAGTATAGCCTAATAAAATAATATTCGCAAATTGGAGTTTTGTTAACACTGCCCACAACGTAACCTAAATAATAGGATTGCCTACATAAGAGTCCTAAATTAAATTAAAGCCTGCTTTAAATTAGAACAATTTATGTATAATGAAATAGCTTCTCCGAGGTTCATCAAGCGATTGAAAAATCCCAAAAACTCACCTGAAATAATTAACAAGGAACCCAGTATCCACCTCCGTGGAAGCCTCAGTGATGCTCAGATGCTTGAGCAGGAACTTCAATTGGAGCACATCGTCGCCGGTCCTCATGAAGCGCCGGGGTGGGAGTATGACGCCGCAGGACCCTGAAGGAGGGGAGGCGAAGAGCAGGATGCTGTTCAGGATGATGAGAGATGGCTGGAGAGATGTGAAGAGACTGGAAGAGACGTAAAATTAGGAATTGATAAAATAAATTTTCGCGTGGGTATCTGTAAAAATCTAAATTATTGAATTTTAACTGACTTCCAAAAACAACGTAAATAATATGCATATCCTCACTCATAGGAAGCTATATTATCCACAAATATTATAGCTACTGTTTATACCGGGAACGCGAGTGAAATCGCGGGGAACAGCTAGTAAAGTATAAAATAACGATGCACAAACTTAAATCAGGCATTATTTTGAACTCAGCAAAAGAGTGAAGAACCGTTCTTAAACAGTTATCGAAGTATACTCAAATGTATGTCGTACCGCAGTTTAATTCGCTGACTTATTAGGGTTCCGTAGCCAAATGGCAAAAAACGGAACCCTTATAGATTCGTCATGTCTGTCTGTCTGTCTGTCTGTCTGTCTGTCTGTCTGTCTGTCTGTCTGTCTGTCCGTATGTCACAGCCATTTATTTCTGAAACTATAAGAACTATAATGTTGAAACTTGGTAAGTAGATGTATTCTGTGAACCGCATTAAGATTTTCACACCAAAATAGAAAAAAAACAATAAATTTTGGGGGTTCCCCATACTTTGAACTGAAACCCAAATTTTTTTTTCATCACACCCATAAGTGTGGGGTGTCTATGGATAGGTCTTCAAAAATGATATTGAGGTTTCTAATATCATTTTTTTCTAAACTGAATAGTTTGCGCGAGAGACACTTCCAAAGTGGTAAAGTGTGTGTCCCCCCCCCTGTATCTTCTAAAATAAGAGAATGATAAATCTATAAAAAATATATGATGTACATTACGGTGCAAACTTCCACCGAAAATTGGTTTGAACGAGATCTAGTAAGTAGTTTTTTTTTAATACGTCATAAATCGAAATTAATATCAAATACTCAGGTCTATACTACCATTTACTTATATACATACAGGTTTGTACGGAACCCTCGGTGCGCGAGTCTGACTCGCACTTGGCCGGTTTTTTTTTTTTTATACATTCTGTATAAATATTCAAGCATACGATAAGCCTGGTGTTACCTGAAACCCCTTTATGGACGCTTGCGATCCACGACGCATCTCTCACACGTTTCCGACCCTTCCCCCCTCCCCAATGAGTCCTGGCGACCTTACTCACGCGTTTAAGAGCCTAGGAATACATACCCAATAATACATACTTAATATTACATCCTCAATAATATAACATACTCAATATTACATACTCAATATTAAATACTCAATATTACATACTCAATATTACATACTTAATATTACATACTCAATATTATCTACTCAATATTACGTACTCAATATTAAATACTCAATATTACATACTCAATATTATCTACTCAATATTACGTACTCAATATTAAATATTCAATATAACATACTCGATATTATTTGTTTTCGATGACAGCAATTTATCCAATAACTCAGCTCCCGTCATGGGTCGTTCACAGTCGAAGAATATACCCGTGTCGTTGACCTGAGAACAATGCATCAAAACTGGATAAAAATATGCGATTTATGGTATACTAGCTGTCCCCCGGTTTCACCCGCCTTCATGGGATAGCCTATGTCTTCCTCCATACCATAGGCTATCTGCATGCCAAATTTCATGATGATCCGTTGAGTAGTTGAGACGTGAAGTCGTAACAAACAAACTCACTTTCGCATTTATTATATTAGTTAATATTTTGCTCAGATTCACCAATAGAAAATTGATTCCCATGAGTAAAAGCTCAAAAGACTGTTATTTCGTGAGTGATCTGAACCGTTCAAATACAGGTTTTGTAATCCCTAGAGGAATCAAAAATACAGGATCGCATGAATTGTATGCTCATAATATGCTGTATGGTCGTGTTTATTTATTGTATATGGTTAAAAATGAAATAATACTAACAGTGAACTCAGGGCTACTAAAAAATCTGGACGAAGCGTTCGCCTTATATGAAAAGGACCCTAAAGCTCTGATGAAACCAAAGCGTTCAGCGTTCGTCCGTGGTGTCGTGCATGGTGGCGATCATACAAAATTGTAGCCACGGGTTCACATTAAAACGTCCTCTGATTGGCCGCGGCATTCAGCGTTGTTGTTTTGATGTACATAATTAAGATTTTAAGAAATTAAGCAAAAAAACCTTTAATATTTTTCACACATTAGAAAAACGCTGTATCGCATTGTAATGTAGTGAGGCTTTGTGAACGTCTGGCAAACGTGTTTTAGTGTGAATATCTTTAGCACATGCAGTAGTTATTGTTTTTATTTTTGTTCTTTTGTTATTTATAAGCATCCGTTTTTGTTGTTTTTATTATATTTTGCAATATGTTTCAATGTTTGTGATGTGTGTGTGCCAAATAAAGCTTTGTCTATTGTCTATTGTCTTTGTCCATAGTCACCACAGTGCAGGCAGGCTGTACGCATTGGTTTGATCAGAGCTAGATGACAAATTCTCTGTACAAACGCCTACAGATCAAGCTATACATTTCCTGTACCTTTAAGCTGACCTCCCATTGTACGAAAATCAATGCGAGATCAGCTTATACTGGAAATGTATAGCTTGATCTGTAGCCGTGTGTACGTCTAGGGTTGAAGTAAAAAACTTACCCCAATCTGTCCGCCATCGGTAACAGTATAATTAAATCTATTTCTGATTGTCTCAAGTGCTATTTGAGCTCGAGAGTGCATCGCTATACCGCCTTGCTGAGACCCAAGATTTGGGAATGTTAACCTGTAACAAATTTTTCAACACACTGTAAAGTGACATTTATTGCACCGTTTTTAGTATCTAAATGCAGCTTATGAAGCACTAGTATTTTTTACTTTGCGTTACCGCACAGTTTTATTGTACCTTACTGCAAACGATTTGTGTGTAGACGAAGCATTCTTAATTCAAACGGGTGAAAAAGAGCTTCGTCTAAACCATAGATTTAGAATTTTCTACTACCGTAGATCCTTCATCTAAGGTCTAAACACATATCGCTCTAACTAACTTGGCACACATGTATCACAATGAACAGTATATTAATTATGTATTTACACCACTCGTGCCCCTTACTATTAAGTCAAACGAAAGCATATTTAAAAGAAAACTATAACAATAAGTGGGACTCTTTTTCGCCCACTAAAAATATCGTAAAACCAACAAAATGTGGTCAGCAACTCAACGCAAAGGCCTTAGATTTTACTATTGTACCTAACGCTAGATATTTTTAAATAAGTACATTATAATAATACTATTTGCTGTATACTGGAAGCCGACTCTTGCAAGGCCGTTTTTTAAATAGAGCGGAATCGATACTTTGACTATATCGTTTAAATTATACCAATTACAGTGTATTTAAGAAGCGCTCGTGGTGTAGCATGATTAGTCGTTCTTAATCGATCGGCAAAGTTAAGCTACGTCTGTCGTGGTCGGTACCTGGATGGGTGACCGCCTAGTGGTATTTCAAATCGAGCGTTTCCGTTCTTCGGAAGGCACGTAAAGCCGTTGGTCCCGGTTATCACTTAATTGTGATAGTCGTTAAGCTAGTTGGAGGCCTTCTAGGCAGCTTGAAAACTCCAACAGTAGGTTGACCACTAGCCTACCTCCACCAATCCGCAGTTGGCACGCGTGGTAAATGCATGTACTGTGTGGGAATCGAACCCACGACCTGCGGCGCGATAGGTAGAATCTTAACCAACCATGCCAGCTGGCTTGGCTAGTCAAAGATTAATTATTATTTAGCTGGCTTCAACCGCATTCTCAGAATGAAACACATAAGGACAACTCACTCTAAGGATTTGTCATTGGCTGAGAACGACACGTTAAACTTCATAGGCAGATGTGCGACTATTGACTGCTGGATTCGAGCTGTGTGCAGAGTTTGTACCAGCGGACCGTCAGTCGATAGCGATGTTATTGATGTTCCTTGATATCTGAAAGAAGACCACGAGCATTTCTTTTTTACTGTGAACAGACTTGTGTTTGACCACAATCTCACCGATATGGCCAAAGACGATAAGTCCATAAGGGTACTGGCTCTTTTCAAAGTACTACAAAGTATATTTACAGGCAAGCAAACTGGACTGTAAAATGCAAACTGTAGAAAACCGTATTTTTTTTAAATATTTAACCGCCCATAAGTATAATATATTATAAATCAAAATAATAACAATAGTAATATGTAGTGTAAATATGTATTGTAATTAACACACAAAAGCTAATAATATGTATCATAAATAGTATAAATTAACACAGTATAAATATGTATAAATGTATTAGAATAATGTATTTATTGCGCGGGCCAAGATGTCCAAATTGCGAAAATTTTAAAGCATAATTTTTTTTAAATATTATCTAAAAAGAGTACGGACCACGTGTCTGTAGTAAATTGTTTAAACCAATAAAAAAAAAGAAGTATTTTTCTGCAAACTTAACATATAACAACTAGCTGCCCGGCGCGACTTCGTTCGCGTGGTGTTACCCTACCCTGTGATGCTACCCTACCCTACCCTACCATGACAGCAAAATCCCCATTAATAACAAAATGATCCGCCATTTATAGAATTCATTTGTTACAAAAAATGTGATAAATAAAGAACCGCTCGACCGATTTTGTGCAAACTTCACATGAACCATCTACTAAATAGTCCGAACAAAGCCTAAACATTTGGTTTGGATAGGTGAGCCCGTTCTTGAGTTATAAAATTACAACGAAAATTGCCATTGATTTTTATATATATATAGATATAGATATAGATATAGATATAGATATAGATATAGATATAGATATAGATATAGATATAGATATAGATATAGATATAGATATAGATATAGATATAGATATAGATATAGATATAGATATAGATATAGATATAGATATAGATATAGATATAGATATAGATATAGATATAGATATAGATATAGATATAGATCTAGATATAGATATAGATATAGATATAGATATAGATATAGATATAGATATAGATATAGATATAGATATAGATATAGATATAGATATAGATATAGATATAGATATAGATATAGATATAGATATAGATATAGATATAGATATAGATATAGATATAGATATAGATATAGATATAGATATAGATATAGATATAGATGAAGATAAATGTCAAATACCTGATATGCAAATCATTTCGCCACGTCAAGACTCGATTTGATGGAGAAGTAAGGTTTCCTCTGATCGAAGTGAATGATAAAATCGTGGATTGTAATCTTATTGGTGTTCCTGAAAGAAGAGACAGCATCTTTATAAAAGGACGCGTCCACGTCTCCACATTTCGCGTACCGCGTCGATGTGTGATAGAGACAGTATGATACCTACAAGTTTACAAAATTGTTGACGCATCCATAACATCAAATATTATCGCACACTGTGAACCAATAACCTAATTATGTTTTTTTTGTAATATTTGTTTGTCCCCAACTGCAATACCTAATAGTAAGTAAATGAGCGGTAAGGTAAAGTAAGGCTAACAAACACGCAACTCTGTGAGTTACGTACGGCAACCGCTCAGTAGTCTCAGTACCTACCTACTGTCTTGCATTAAACGTGTTTTTTTTGCAGTTTACGTCAAAATGGTAGCATAAAAGTATTACAATATATAAATCTATGGAATGGGCTGTTCACAAGCTTTCATTTGATACCCATATTGTTATAATAACGAAATGTTTGTTTTTAATACCCCCCCTCTTTTTTTATTCGTAGACGCCATATAAAAATAATATACCCTATGCGACACCTCATATGCTTAAATCCATCATGCTGTTTAGGCGGCAGAGCGTGCCAAAGATACAGACATACATACATACACTCGAAAAACATAACCCTCCTTCCGGGTCAGGTCATTTTTCTCTAGCATTCTTAAACGTCAAAAAGAAATTCTTTGGACAAAGAGGACACATCCTCACTATCAAACATCCTTTAGACATAACGTCGTACTTACCTAATTCAGTGGGTATATGCACATCAGTTTGGAACGGATAGTAAACTATTTGTTGATTTATATGACTGCCGAAACGGAGGAAGTCCTCAACAGACGTTGCCACTATAAAAAAAGGGATAAAATTACAAAAATCAATAAATATTTCTCTCATTTAAATTAGATTTAATTCCTCATATTCTATTAGGCGCGTTTTGATAGCACATGTGCCAAAAAGAGACAAAAAGGGACACAACAACAAAGGACAACGGTCAAAACGGGCCTATTTGATTGTTATGGGTTATTAAATAGGCGCCAGTTAGCGCAGTTGGTTAAGACTCTGGTAAAGATTCCACCTATTGCGCCGCAGGTCGTGGGTTCGATCCCCACACAGGACATGCATTTGTGTGCATGAACATGTCTGTATGTCCTGAGTCTGGGTGTAATTATGTATATTAATTATGTATTTACAAACAAAAAGTAGTATATGTATTATATCAGTTATCTGGTTTCCATAGTACAAGCTCTGCTTAGTTTGGGATCAGATGACCGTGTGTGAGGAATGTCCCAGTTTATTTATTATTATTATTTATTTTTAGACTTACAGTCTTCTCCATTCCAGCTCTCAAACCGAGATTGGTTCATGTGTGTAGCAAATACAGTTTTGTCGTGTATTTTTATAACTATATCTATGTGTACCTGAAATATTATAATACGCTTTTTTATAAGGCTGACAAGCAGACAGACCTTACACCTGATGATGATGGTGATGTTATGTGGCTAATAAGCGAAGATAATTAAAAAACAATACCAGGGATTGGTCCATGTGTTGCCCACATTTTTACAAAGCCTAAAACGCTATTGGCTGTAATGTGCAGCTGTATTTAACAAGGGTCAGCTCACACCAAGACTGGCAACACGGCCGTAGCGATGCTTTGCCGGTAGACGCGTCGTCCAAGAGCATGCTGAGTCCTTGCTGCCAGTAATTTTCACGCGGCATCACGATGCGATTTGTTCTAAATAACTAGCCTCTTCAGGCATAGTCACGTCTCTTCGCGTCTCGGTGTGAACTGACCTAAAGGGTAGAATTTCGAACAGCTCCATTCAACAAAGTACCCTAACACCGGCTCCTAAAGTTCACAAATATTTCAATCTGTTTTGTCCAGGATTATTGATGATTTGTTTTTGTATGATTCCCTAAACTGAACGATAACCATAGAGCAATATAATCTAGCAATAATAGCAGCCAAATCTTCTCCAAATTTTGTATTCATTAGACTAACCTTATCCGGTGTCTTTATCTTCCAACTATTCATACTCTTCAGGACATCAATCAGGAGATCTATCCTCAACTCTTTAAGGCTGTAGTCGTACAGCTTTTTGTAAACGCTTGTTGTTACTCCTTCTACTACTACATAAGCCTGAAATAAGACCAAAGTTTAAACGATTACTTACGAAAGTGTTTCGACAATATTAATATGTGGCAATTTTTAGGCGTAGCAACAGTTTTTTTGAAAGTTGAGATAGCGCCTTGGTCTTGGCGATGAGCAGATCGATTAGATTAAGGAGGTGCAAGGTAGATGCTACCTCCATTTAAAAGGGAAGATCTTCCGCCAGTCTGGATCATCGTACCTAGGGACCGCTGTCTACAACTGTCCGACAGTCAGACAGTTGTATATATGCAGATTTTTGAGAAAACAACGTAAGCGCGATGCAGGATAATGTGGCGCCATGCCATCTATCTTTCCATGTGAGAACTATCTCAGTGTTCCTGATAGATATCGCTACAAGATTACATGAGGCATCAGGTTGGCTTATAAATTGATGAATTTGTATAGACACTCATTTTAGCCATCAAACCTGATGATTTAGGGTCGGCAACGCGCGAGTGATACCCCTGGTGTTTGCTAGCGTCCATAGGCTACAGTAACTGCTTACCATCAGGCGGGCCGTATGCTTGTTGGCCACTTTAGTTGTATAAAAAAAAAAAACACTGGTACAATCTCTCGTATTATCTAGTGTATGTGAAGTCAATGACAGAGCCGATTTCTTTCTGCTCTTTTCCACTTCATGAGGGGTCGCACATAAAGAGATAAAAGCTCAACGAATGACCTTGCGGATACTGTGTATTGCAGAGATAATATCCAATAGGTGTATAAATCCCAACTCAACACTACACATTATCTAATAGAGTTCACCTACCACCTATACCTACCCACGTCTTCCAAAAGGACCGTTCTTCAATCCATGAAAGCCTAAAGGAAAGCTATACGAATAAATTACTCACAGCAGCCTTATATGGTCTTCTACCACCAGTAGATAACTTAAAAGCAACGAAAGCAGGTAGTGCTCCTAATGCGTCACCAACGCTGATGATCTGTAGTGATGGAGCACTTTCTTCTTGAGCACTGATGATGTAGTTATTAGTTGCCCAGTAGAGAGGGTCTGGGTTTGAGACTTGATTTGAGACAAAGGGCACGTAAAATGAGCTGGAATTTTAAGATATGATTAACTTTGAAGTTATTTGACTATGATTATATAAAGTGGAGGTTCTTCCCCAGTCAAGCTGCTCTTTAGTACACGTACAGAACGCTTAGCTTAGCTAGGCTAGCTTGAGACATAGCAATCATCACGCAAAATGTGGTCTTAGGAAACTACTAAAAATGCCATTACATCAAAATCAAAATCAAAAAGTCATTTATTCAGTTTAGGCCCTGGTAAGGCACTTATGAACGTTGAATTGGTACATGCAGTTGAATTTACCACCGGTTTGAAATACACTTAAACTGAGAAGACTCCGGCAAGAAACTCAGCAAGGGTATTTTTTTTTTCATAGATAAGTAATATTAATACAGCAAGGTGGGAACTAGAATATGACCTCGTGTACCCTCATGGCTGGAATGACCTTCAATCGCTTTGTAGATGGTTTCAACATGAGCGTGGTAGCCACCAGTTTGCTTTCCTGCTACAGCTCATGTAATCTTTGTTTCTTATGAAGGAAACAAGAGAAGTAGTTCTTTTAAGAGAGGTAGAGCATAGCGTTTATTCGCTCAAAGAGCAGCTCGACTGGGGGAGTACCTCCACCTTACAGAATACCGCAGCCAAATTACTTTATGTTGTGTAAAGTTGTGTTCCTGCGCGTGAGTAAGGTTGCCAGAGCTCATAGGGGAGGGGGGATAGGTCGATAACGCGTGAGCGATGCTTCGTGTGTTGCAAGCGTCTATATGGCTACGGTAACCGCTTACCATCAGGCGGGCCGCATGCTTGTTTATCGACTAAGTTGTATAAAAAAAAAAAAAAACAATATACTTACGCAACGCGATAACCAGTAAATGGTTTGTTGGCCTCCAAATTCTTTATAGTCGCAAACCAGAACCTCTTCAGTTGGTTATTTGTAGAACTCTTTATATAATTGTGGATGAACATAAAATCACTCTCTCTTATATTGTGGGAGCTCAAGAATGTGTGCAAAGATGCGATTCTTAGTTGAATGTGTTCAGTTTCGTTTGTTAAGATTGGTAGTGTCATTTCTATTACCTGAAAAAAGAAGTTATTAAAATATGCCATGATCTTGGCTTCTTTTATTGTTAGGTGGCAAACCAGCAAACGACCCGCCTGACGGTAAGCGGTGACCGTAGCCTATAAATGTTTGCAGTACCAGTGGTATCACCAAATATGCCAAAATCTCTTAACTCCCTTCTTAAAAAGGGGTCATACAAATCACTGAGACTGAGATATCTTGTGCGTCAGATTATCAACTTCATTCCATGGTTTTCTGACCAAGTTTTCCTTCACCAAAGCTCGAGTCGAACCCAACTTTGCATTCAACGTTACTACAATTGAATTATCCATAGTCTTCAATATATCGACTTCGCCCAATGTTCCACTGGAACCTCATCTTCATAATCTACACATACCATATATGGCTCCTCAGTCTTCGGACTGCCAGCAAGAGCAGCCCACAACCTTTCATGCCTATCTCTACCACTGTCAGCGTATATGATCCTCGTGTAGGACTCGGCTGAGAATCCAATGTTGCATAGACCTTGGAGCCAGATCATTCGATCCAGGTATTGGGGGCAATCTGGAAAATTTGGTGATTTTTTAATATGGAAGCTGTTGACGAGAGAGTATAAGATGGTTATTTGTCTCCCTTTTTCTCTTAAACCCTGATCTACAAGGTGGCGATCAGCTGGTGTGTGTGAATCCAGATGTTGTGAATGAACTTGTAGGACGCGGCGATGTGAACACGTTACTACAAATTCGTACAAAACAGCTGATCGCCACGCCACCTTGCACGCCAACACTGACGCAATCTAAACGCTGCGGTTTGATCAGGACTTTAGGTGCAGAGATTGAACTCTGTAAGTAGCAAGCCGGACTCTAATTAGGTATTCACCTAATGAGCTACTCTACCTGTCTTATCTCATGACACAGTAGCAGTATCCATGCACACAACAAACTATTTACTTAGTTTTTAGTGTACTTTAAATTACATTGAAGATTTTCTTAGTACTAAGCTGAAGTGGCAATGGGTGGGCCACGTCGCTCGACGAGCCGATAACCACTGGGGAAGAAAGGTTCTCGAGTGGCGACCCTGTACTGGAAAGGGCCGAGCGGGACGACCTCCCGCCAGGTGGACTGACAACTTGGTCAGAGTCGCTTGGCGCCGCTGAATGCATACGGCCCAAAACCGTTCGAAGAGCAAGTCAATGGGGGAGGCCTATGTTCAGCAGTTCATCCATAGGCTGATATGATGATGATGAAGTTTCTCTTAATCAATCAAGATTCATGGCAATATTTCAATCATAGGCTTAACACGTGGTCGAAAGTAGCGCCAGTGACTGAAAAGTTGAGAGGGAACCGTTTATCATGGTATGGACATGTTATGAGGAGAAATGAAAGCCACGTCACTAAAAAAGTTATGAATATGAAAGTGGATGGATATACGGGAAGAGGAAGACCGAAAAAGAGATGGATGGATTGTGTGAAAGATGATATGGGTAAGAAAGGAGTGGATACTAGTATAGAAGGACGGATAGAAGAGACGAATGGAAGAAGCGTACATATTGCGCCGACCCCAATTGATTGGGAACAGGGCAGGCAGATGATGAGGCTTAACACGTGAATACTTACCGCTGTACATCCTAAAATACTTGACAACTATATTATCGTAATAGTCCTGCTTCACTTGCGAATTCTCCATCGTCTTATGCACCAGGGTTGCAAAACTCAGGATCCCGGCATGTCTGATATCTGATGGGAAGTCTAAGCCTAATTTAGTGAAGACTTCCAACTCTTCTAGAAGAGTTTGGGTATGTATCGCAACGTTGAATGGCAGCTTCCTGATGAGTGACAGAAGAGCTGCATCTTCTACTTTCTCCTGAAAAATATATTGAAGTTAAGAGGAATTTGTTCAAGAAATTTACTAGTGGTTAATAATAATAATACTATAAAGTCTTACTAAGCATAATAGAACACAAACATTTTTAATCCTGGTGTTGCAAGTGCTTATAGGCTACGGTAACCGCTCACCATCAGGCCGGCTGTATGAATGTTAACTACATTAGTTGAATAAATAGAAGTCAGAAGATAGATGTTGGGACATAAAAAACACTAGTAAGCTTACACTTTTGAGAGAGGTAGAGCATAGCGTTACAGAATACCGCTGCCAAATAACTTTATGTTGTGTAAAATTGTGTTCCTGCGCGTGAGTAAGGTCGTCAGAGCTCATAGGGGAGGGGGGAAAGGTCGGTAACGCGTGAGCGATGCTTCTCGTGTTGAAAGCGTCCATATGGCTACGGTAACCGCTTACCATCAGGCGGGCCGTATGCTTGTTTACCGACTTAGTTGTAGAAAAAAAAAAACTTGTTCAGCCGGCACTCATTTGACAGCACATCTACGTTGGCTTTGTACCAACGTTGACTACGATGGAATAGAAATCATTTCTTGCGTATATTTTTACTAGCTGTCCCCCGCCGTTTCACACGCGATCCCGGGATATAAAGTACCTTATGTCCTTTTCCATACCATAGGCTATCTGCATGCCAAATTTCATGATGATCCGTTAAGTAGTTGAGGCGTGAAGGCGTAACAAACAAACCAACAAACTCACTTTCACATTTAGAATATTAAGTTAGCATTCTTAATTTTTTATTTTACTAGCTGTTATTTATTTATTTATTTATTTACACAAATTCCTCGATTAATGGTCAGACCAGACCAACCATTTTGTATATGAATTTGAATAAGTACCTTTTCTTCTACAACCAGATACTTGATGAATCTAGCACAAGCTTCACTCCTTGCGTGAGGAAGCACCTCCAAGAATATATTCCTAGCAGTTTCCAAATCGTAGCTGGTACCGAGTACCAGGTCTTCAAACAGCTTTTTCAGCGTATGGTAGTCCAATCGTGAAATTGTACTGTAAAATAAATCTTTGTAAATTATAATACCGAAAGTTTTTCATTAATTGCATATTTTATGATGTGCAATAACTCGCGAAGCGAGCACGAGCCGAGGCTCGAACGAGTATTCGTCTCGCGCTCGACTGCGCTCCACCCGATTGTTAGTTTTTTCACGAACACAGGGATTCGCATCGCGCTCGTTGAAGGCTCGTTGTATGCTCGTTGTGAGCTCGTTATACGTCCATACTTGACATAGCGAGCAACGAACGAATCGTGGCTCAGCTCATGCTCGGTTCGCGTAGCATGGAGGCACCATGACATAACTCATTTGACACAAAATATAACATGGCATTCACTTACTTTAGAAGATCAATGAAATCCAAACTATGTATCAATGACGCATTCCTTACAATATTGTCGGCGTCTATGCCTTTTCTTGCAATTTTTAATAAGATCTAAAATAAAAGAATACAATTAAAAAGGTTGATGACGCCGGTGACGCGTCCCCACCATCAAACATCGCTCACATCCACACGGTCAACTTCACATGATCAGTGACGCGTCCACTCTATCATTTCTCTTTTAATGTAACGTACGTGTACCGTTAGAGTCTGGCAAACGAAAGTAGATACTGAAAAAGCGCGGTAAATTTAAAAAAATATCAACATGGCAACAAAAATACTATAGAATACCTACCTGTAATATTAAAAAAAGAAAATTTTTGCTCTGTTTTGCATTGCCATATAAAAAGCTTGCAAATAATTCGAGTATCTACTTTCGTTTGCCAGACTCTACCTACGTAACGTTGTATGTTTACGTGCCCAACTTTGTTAGGTAGGCAGGTACTTGTCAATTTTAAACTAATATCTCGAGTTTCATTTCAATGAAACTAGATATTGAATTATCAATTTTTATTTTCTAGAATTTTAGTGAAATATCTTTAAAAAAAACACTTAGACAGAGCTCTTTATTAGTCTCAACTAGTCCCAAGGCAAGAATTAATTAGCTAATTTGGAATATTAAATAAATATAAATATCCTGCAAACTAAGCAGAGCTTGTACTATGGAAACCAGATAGCTGATATAAATAAATAAATAAATATCCTGGGACATTCCTTACACACGGTCGTCTGATCCCAAACTAAGCAGAGCTTGTACTATGGAAACCAGATAGCTGATATAAATAAATAAATAAATATCCTGGGACATTCCTTACACACGGTCGTCTGATCCCAAACTAAGCAGAGCTTGTACTATGGAAACCAGACAACTGATATAATACATATACATACTTTTTGTTTGTAAATACATACTTAATATACATAATTACTCCCAGACTCAGGACATACAGACATGTTCATGCACACAAATGCATGTCCTGTGTGGGAATCGAACCCACGACCTGCGGCGCGTAAGGTGAACCTTAACCAACTGCGCCAACTGGTCCGTCAAACATATACTACTTTTTGTTTGTAAATACATACATAATTGCACCTAGACTCAGGACACACAGACATTTTCATGCACACAAATGTCCTGTGTGGGACCGAAGGCGGTAAAATTAAGTCACTGGGTGATACTGCGCAAACTAATTTCTAGGATATGGTTGATTGATTGAATCGCAGTTCCCGTACGTGGGTCCAACCGCGAGCAGTGTTAATCAATGGTATATATACAACTACATCCACTAGGCGTCGCCGCGTCGGGAGGTTCTCCACCGCTTCATTGTCGACATTCCTTCTTGCCGTACCAAGCGTTACGCTTCCTCTCCTTAAACGCCCGGCTAAGCTGTGGAATATTCTCCCGGACAACGTGTTTCTATGGAGTGTATAGAGTGAACAGGCATCTTATGGGCACAGTACCTGCCACTGTACTGTACCAGCGATTACATCTTCGCTTACCATCAGGCTAAAGTCTATATGGAGGAGAAGTGTAGAAAGTTTTTTTTTTTCTTTCAGACTGACTTGTTTTATGAATTGCAGTTTAATTCCAGGTCACCGAAAGCTGGCACCTTCACAGTACTCACACATAGGCAATTTCACGATACAGTATGTTTTATTACATTATTGCTTCTAATCAACCAGTAAATTCTAATGGACGAATGCAAAAAGTCTACTCTATATTCATGAGCAGTAGCAAAAGCAAAACAATAACTGACTCCTTCATACTCACAAGCTTAACAGCGCGCGGGAGAGACGGACAGACTTTTCATCATTCGTGCGACGTGACGCCGCGCGCTTATTCACAGACTCTACACAAGCGGAATGTGTAATGTGTTGAACGTGCCAGCTTTAGTAAACCAACCTGTTGTAAGAGTACACAACATACCTCATAAGTATTATTCTTCAGAAGAGCTTGTGATAAATCTCTAATACCATTCGTGGGGTTTGTAAAATTACTTGCCACATATTGTATGGTCGTCTGGGAGTGGTTCAGTTTCTCAATGGTTTCAGCTGGTAGGTCGGTATCGTAGTATAATGATAAACTGGAATAATTGCAATTTAAATTAACAATAACAAAATCAACATATTCATCTGTTTTGATTTTCTGCATTTGATCAAAAATATCAATGAAACATTTTGATTAAAATACACGAAAAATATTAATAAATCGTATCCAAAAAAAAACGCCACCTCTGGATTTCCGATTCCGTCTGCTTCAGTGCAGGCACTACCTAGATCAAAGAACCAATCCATTTGAGGGGTAGATAAGTAAGGTAAGTTCGGGAAGCGCTCGTGGTGCAGCATGACAAGCCGTTCTTTTTCGATCGGCAAGTTAAGCTACCATCGTCGAGGTCGGTACCTGGATGGGTAGACCTAGTGGTATTTTAAATCGAGCGTTTCCGTGTTTCGGAAGGCACGTCGCACGGCAAGGTCGTTAAGCTAGTTGGAGGCCTTCTAGGAGGAAAACTCCAACAGCAGGTTGACCACTAGCCTACCTCCACTGATCCGCAATCCTCCACTGGGCACGCGTGGTGGCCCATTCCCTTTCACCCTGATTTGTGAAAGGAGGCCTGTGCTCAGCAGTGGGACATTATATGCTGATGATGATGATGATGAAGTTCGGGAACCTAGTAAATGTACTTACTCCGACGTTACAGCAAGAATATGATCATGTGTTTTATACTGATAACTGCCTTTTAGGTCCAAGTTCATGAGACCTTTGTCATCGTCTAGCTCGTACAATCTTTCTGCTGCTGCTACTGAGTCTATCTGAAATGGACACGTGTTTATTTGTATAGATTCAGCACCAATCTTGATTATTACCTCGGGTAATGATAGCTCAGTGGAAGTGACGTTGATAGCATCGAGGTAGGGTATTTTATAGTTCTCGTCTTGCTGGCAATAGAGGAAGAACGTATAGTTTTTTCGCTCAAGGAGCAGTTCGACTGGGGTAAAATGTAGTGTTCCTGCGTGTGAGTAAGGTCGCCAGAGAAAAATTAAGCTAATTGTCATCGCCATGAAAATAATTTTACTTACTACGAACTGACTGGCGAAGTCTGTTTGCCAGGGTACTGAGCTCCAACTTCTGCCACTCTTCAAGTTCGGTACTCTCACGCTGGTATACTTCTTTACAGTATTTCCCCTGGCTGAGTACATCATCACGCAGAAATTGTCGAGGCATGGCTGGAAAAAAAAAAGGCAAAAAATGGCGGATTATTTGCTAAATCTAATCCAACTGCATCACATCAATCGTGATAGTATTGCACTATGAGACTTTAGCTGTACAACATGGTGGAAATAATATTTCACAATATATGAACTGAAAACTTCTTAAAAATTTATGATCTTCTTACCTCATTGACAGAATAGGTTCCATAATTCCTCTTCGTCAGTTGAAAATTTATTGATAGAGCTCTCTTAAAATTAACTGACCAGAGCGGCTCCTGGTCCACGAATATTGATCCGATGTATCCGCTTTCCTGTAACAAAAATTGTATACAGTCTATTTCAAAAAGCTATATTTTTCATCAGCTCCAAATTATAAATTTTCAAACAAATTTCTTAAGTCGTATTTAGCAGCACATCCTCTCAAAATCACCTCCTACGCCCCACTTAGCATTCCCTATGTTGAATACCCCCCTAGCTCACTCTCCATCTAACGCACCCGACCTAGCGTGCCCCACATAACGCACGCCGTCTAGCATCCTCTACCTAACACGCCCGAAATAACACGACCTATCCAAGCAAACTTGCGGCAGCTTCGTGTGACGTCGCCCACTTCCCCTCTAATATGGCGAGGAAGCAATAGCTGCCACATGCGTCATACTTGTGAACAGCTGCTGCTTGTGAGGGCTGGTCTGCTTAAGTTTGCTATTTACTTATTAAATATCGATACTATCAGTGCGATTAGAATGTAAATATTATGTAATTATAAGCTTGTTTTGAAAAGAGTTTGAGTAATTGCTGCGTTTATTGCCGGCTCTTCTCAGCAAATGCAACCTTTCGAACCGGTATTAGAGTCAGAGTTTTCATAAGTACCTGCGAAGGTCTTTTTCTCTTTGTATAAATAATTTAAAATTTGAATTTGAATTGAATCTAGCATGCCCCACTTAGCATACGTCGCTTTTACATATCTCCGACAAGAACAAGTCCATCCCTAGAGTAATTAGCTCTACGATAACATATACTTTGCTACTTCAATTAACTTATTCTCAAAGCATTCTGATGTCATCAGGTTATGGTTTAATACTCTACCAGATATTCCAGTTCCCATGGCTCAGTCAAGTATTTTTCATCTTTATTTTCATTAGTTTCTAGGCTGTTAGTTCTGAATGATACTGTGTTCTGAAATAAAAAGAAAAGACTGAATTGTGGTCAAAATTGAGCATACTTACATAAAAAAATAAAAACGGCCAAGAGCCCGAGTCTAACTCACGCACCGACGACTGCCAACTGTAGAAAAAACACCGAACCACAAGACGCCAAGAAAATTTTCACCCGTACGTTGTTGACGTAATATGGACACAGCGTTTGGCATCCTCATTTATAATGCGGACAGCAAGGGAGTGGAACTTACTTCCGGCGTCTGTGTTTCCTGACACTTACAATCTAGGAACTTTCAAAGCCAGAGTGAATAGGTTTCTTCTGGGTAAGCGTGTTTCATCTTAGGATTCGACATCGCACCTTATGGGCGGGTCAGTGGTCAAAAGCAAACTCATTTAAATAAAAAAAAATTACTGACAACATAACTAAGTTTGTTGGTGAAGGATTTTTGATGATTTCGGAAAATTTGTGGTAATACTATTTTATATCATTGTCTATATACTGTAATTAAGTATATCAGATTTTTGGCTTCATGAAATTTGTAGATTAAGATGGTATTTTTTTTGTCAATTTTCACCATACGTCAAAAACTACGCAACTTAAAAGAAAATGAAGACCTGTTTTAGAATTTACGAATTTACTCTTTCATATTGTACCCCATTTAAACTTGCAGCCCCATTTCGAAATGTCGGTCCTCCATTCCGACCCCAATTACAAAGGAACTATTTTTTTTCATTTGCATTAAGATTAGGTAACAAATTTATAACTATTCCAAATTTCACATCAATAACATCAGTAGTTTCTGAAATATAGCACTGTGACAGACGGACGGAGTTGTTTACCACCATACGGGGTGATATGGTTTTATTTTTACCTTTTCGTTTAGGAACTTTAAAAAGAACGCTTATTACCTTCAATCCATCCAGCTGTAGCCTCGCCCTGGTGTTATTATCATACACTTGAACAGTCAATCTGCCTTCCAGAGTCCAAAAACTGCCACTCTCTCTTGGAGTCAAGGTTCCAGAAGATACGTTGGTTTTCACCACGTATATATACTTCCTATGGCAGTCAGGGAAGAGCAGCTGAAGACCGGTGTATGTGCTAGTCGTTGAGGATAATGCAGCTGGAAGAAAGTCAATGAGTTACGTTAAGTGGATCATCATTACCATCATAGTTAGCTTTTCGCCCAACAGTATCACGATTGATCTCCTACTTTAAATAGATAGATAATGATTTATTGTTACACCACATGAAAAAGTAATAATACAAGAACTAAAGAAAGTGTAATGGTGCGGTGAATCGGCGAACCGAGCACGAGCCGAGCCACGAACGAGCACACTGCGAGCACGAAACGCGTAGCGTGGACGGGCTTGCGAGCCTCGAACGAGCGCGATTGTCAGTTTTTTCACGTACAAAGGGATTCGCATCATTCTCGTTGTAAGTTCGTTCGTGGCTCGGCTCGTGCTCGATTCGCGTAGCATGGACGCACCATTACAATTGGCGGCCGTATCACAAAATCTTATAACCTTATTCCCTTACTAGCTATACCGCGCGAGTTCACCCGCGTTGCCGGGATAAAAAAGTAGCCTATGTCCTTCTCCATACCATATGCTATCTGCCCGCCAAATTTCATCGTGATCGGTTCATTAGTTATTGAGTGATGCTTGAACAAATAAACAGACAATTTCAACCTTCTAGACCCTGTGATTTAAACTGTATTTTTTGTACTACGAAGTCAGGAAACAAGCATATACCATCTTGGTGGTATATGCTTCCGTAGCCATATGGACACTTGCAACACCCGAGGCACCGGCTAGGTTACCGACCCTTTCCCCCTCCCAAATGAGGTCTAGCGACCTTGGTGACACGTGTAGGAACATAAAATTCTGTTATTTGGGCGCGGTATTCTTTAAGGTGGAGGGACTTCCCCAGTCGAGCTGGTCTTTAGGCTCTACCTCTCTTAGAACCTACCCTTAACTATACCTACCTTTACATCAATCTATCAGTCAATTTTTCCATTAATATATACATACAGACAAAAGGATAATATGAGTATATTATATCAATATAACTTACCAACAAAAATAATCAAACTTTGAATAAACATTGTTTATCTGCAACGAAAACACAATTCAAATAAGATTATCTCATCTCTTATATATACTGTCTTAATGTCTCGCGGCTGATAAGCATTCACAAACACCATAGTACAAGTCGCTTAACGAAAGCTGGCACGTTCATAGTACTCACACATAATTATACACGATACAGTATGTTTTATTACATTATTGCTTCTAATCAGTCAGTCAATTGTAACGGACGAATGCAAAAAATACCACTTTATATTTATGAGTAGTAGCAAAAGCAAAACAATAACTGTCTCACATAAGCTTGACCACGCACGAGATAGATGGACAGACTTTTCATGACGCGCATGCAGTGCGCCGTCACGCCGCGCGCTTATTCACAGACTCTACACAAGCGCAACGTTTTGAACGTGCCAGTTTTAGTTAAACGACCTGTAAGTGGTTCCCACCCATCGCATTAGAAATACCACTGTTAACTACCAGTGTGATGGTACCTTTACAAAGCCACGGAACTGCATCTATAATGTCACTGCCAGAACACATGTTAGGATCTTGATGATAGATTTCAATTTGACGTTTAATCTGGCGACGATAGTTATAGAGTGACTTCGGATGCCGAGATGAAGGTCCGGGTTTCGGTGAAGGAAAACACCGTGAGGAAACCATAGCACTACGGTAGGGTACTTTGTAGTACCCACCTGGCTGGCTACCACACTCAAGTTGAAAATCTGTCACCATGTTGTCAATAATGGCGCCATTATGACGCTATTTTGTGTTAGTAGACTACCAAAACTGTAAAATGTCACAATTTTGACACCACTGAAAGTTCATTGGAACACATTTTATTCTGCTATCCTACTATTATTAATTTAAGCATGCATGCATCGAAAAATTTGTCCAAAGAAGTAATGAGGTTAATTTTGTTTGAAATCTATTCAGCCAATTCCCATTAACAATGCACTCTAATTGACTAAAGCCCGGTTTCAATAAACAAAAACGAATCGTTTTGCTTACCGATGGTAGGTTTTTTATTGCCAAATTGGGCATATAGATCATTTCGTAAGCTAATTTTACCTGTGATAGCTACTTCCATATGGGAGGGTCTGATATGCAAAGCTTTGATGTCTTTGCTTCATTATTAGTAAATATATAAGAGTCTTAATTTTAATAAATCTTAACCGATAACGGTCCGTAAATTATTTAAACCGGGTATTAGTAGACAATTCATATTAGCAATGGAGTTGTAATAGGAAATTAGCTTACGAAATTATCTATATTTTTTTTTTTTTTTTATATTATATAGGTTTGCGCTTGACCGCAATCCCGCCTGATGGTAAGCGAAGATGAAGTCTAGGGTGGACCGCGCGTACCCATAAGATGCCTGTTCACTCTGGCCTTGAATAAACCCATGTTATAAGTGTCTGGAAACACGTTGTCCGGGAGAGCATTCCACAACTTGGCCGTGCGTATAAGGTAAGAGGAAGCGAAACGCTTGGTACGGCAAGATGGAATGTCGACGACGAAGCGATGGAGACCCCCCCGACACCTAGTGGTCCGATAGAAGAACGGGGATGGAGGGACAAGATTATGGAGTTCTTTATCGCATTCTCCGTGGAACAATCTGTAAAATACCGTCAAACTTGCAACCTGACGCCGTTGATCCAGGTTTTGCAGTTTCTTGCTCGTTAGGTCGCTATCGTCAATTATCCTTCGAGCGCGCCTATCTAACGAGTCCAAAGTTGCCAGTTGATATTTGGCTGAGCCATCCCACAGATGAGAACAGTACTCCATGCAAGGTCGAACTTGAGCTTTGTATAAATTTAGAAGCTGTTCCTTTGTGAAGTACCGTCTCACCTTGTTCAGGATTCCAAGTTTTTTGGCAACAGTCTTGGCCTTGGCCTCGATGGACCGTCCGAAATTAAGGTCAGAGGATAAATTGAGACCCAAAAGGTCTAGGTGTTTGGATAACGGTACAGATACATCACGAAATGCGGGAGTCAGGTTAAAGAGACTCCTCTTTGCAGAAAAGAGACAGGCCTGTGTTTTAGAGGCAATGAACTCGACCCTATTGACGGTACCCCACTCGGATACAATTTGCAGAGCCGAGTTCAACCTCGTAACCATACCCTCTCTGAGAGACTCTGTTGTGGCCCTACTAGCCCGCGGATCGGATACATAACTCTCTGTGACGGTGCTGTCATCTGCGTACCCATAGATTCCGGGTCTCAGCAAGTCATTAATATGCAGCAAAAACAGCGTAGCAGAGAGAACAGATCCCTGAGGAATCCCTGCTCGGTTCGCGTAGCATGGGCGCACTGTTATTCAACGCTATTGAATAAGTAGACTTTCAAAACATTGAACATTTTGCCATCACTGATAGCCTAGAACACAATTTCAATAGCAGGCTTGGGCCCCATTCCTTAGTTAGAGACATGGAGTCTCCATGTATTTATTTTGGCACACAATTTTATCCGAGTTGAGTTGAGATTATTGATTATTGATGATTAGATAGTAATTGTAATCCTAGGTTATATATAATAGATAATTAACCTGTGTATCACTTCACATTCACTATATTTAATAATACATGTTTATTGGTTACATATCACTAAACATGTTCGAAGTCCTCGCCAGTCACAATACTTGTGATTGTAATATTACTTGGTGCCCGCATTGTGACTGGTGTAACTCAAGATTTTTTTTTTTGAGGTTTTGTATTTTGAGACTGGAATCGGATATGTTGAGTGGTGTTTGCTACTATATACGAGAGGCCACTGCCCAACCTTTCCTTTTACTTCAGGATTAGTCCCCTTTTCAGTGGAGAGACATCGTACTTTTTTTTTTATTTCGTTGATGATTACGTTAGGGTGAATAGTCAAACGTACAGGGTAACATTTTTGGCTTTTCTCTATTTTCTCTATTTTATATTAAAATGACTAAATAAATACCTATAAGTTACATTCAAAAGATCTCATACATTTTATAAAATGGACACGAAAACCATTGATAAAGTCTCAACACCTTTCTCTCACTTCACTCGTCTCATCGCTTCGAAGTATATAAAATCCACCAATTTTGTTGCAGCTGATACAAAAATGTCACACATTTTTACAAACTTTTATGTGCATGAAAAATGCTGTTCGTTTTGAATCTGTGTATAACTATATTTAAGTTTAATAGTTAACTTTTAGCAGTAAACTGGTTACCAAAGTATTGAACTTGCATAGTTTGGTCGGGTCACGTATGTGAATAATATCCCAAAATATTATTAAGTATTTAATTTAAAATGTTATTTACTATTTTTTTAACCTAATTTCAAGATGGCACATGGTCCATCTTATAACGCCGTCATCACCGCCTTTGGAAAACCGTAGAACTACAATTATTTTCATACGTGATTTACTCATATGTGTTTACAAAAAAAAATACGAATTAAATTTTCGGCTATTGTAAACTATAGTTAAAATCACCTCCACATTCTTTCAGTTTAGGTACTTAACAACCAAATACATCAAAAATAAATAATTCCAGACTTATACTCCTTCACCACGCGTCTCTTATCAATATGCGTTGATAACTCACTTAACCTATGAACTATTGAATGAAAGACTCATTAAGGACCGTCCACTTTACACTGACCTTCCCCACTCACAAATATTCCTCGGTCTTCAAACAAAGGGGTTAATCGGAGGGATTCGAGAGACCAATTTTATTTGGGCATGAATCATTGTCAATTTTACTTAAGTTTAGAGCAAGGCTATATTTTCACTTATATTTTAGGTATTGTCCAGTTCCAGTAGGCGAGTTTTATAAGATACCTACTCTACCTATCAAGCGGATCCTATGGGTGACTTTGATTCCCACCTAGGACAATCCTTTGTTTCTGTGAACATGTCTGCTTGTACTGTGTCTGGTTGTAATTTTAAGAGAGGTAGAGCATAGCGTTTATTCGTTCAAAGAGCTGCTCGACTGGGAAGTACCTCCACCTTACAGAATACCGCAGCTAAATATCTTTATGTTGTATAAAGTTGTGTTCCTGTGCGTGAGTAAGGTCACCAGAGCTCATAGGGGAGGGGGGAAAGGTCGGTAACGCGTGAGCGATGATTCATGTGTTGCAAGCGTCCATATGGATACAGTAACCACTTACCATCAGGCAGGCCGTATGATTGCTTGCCGACTTGGTCGTATATAAAATAATAATAATAATTTATATTAAGTATGTCAAATAAAATAGTATATCAGTTATCTGGATTCCATAGTACAAGCTCTGCTTAGATTGGGATCAGATAGCCGTGTGTGAGGAATGTCCCAGGATATATAATACTTATTAATGTAGAGCTAACATGACGGGGAACTTATCCTCATTGGAACCAAATTGGTCTCGCACTGTGCGATTTCAAAGGAGCTTCCTTCCGCGGACGCTCTGGTTTGAATGAGCTCCCCACCGTGGTTTTCCCAAGGGAGTACAATATGGGGCTATTAGAGAAGGTCGTGAAGAGACATATGCACGTTGCTAGCGTATATAGGTTTCGGTAACCGCTTACCGAAGCGCTCGTGGTGTGTCGTGTAGCATGATAAGCCGTTCTTAATCGACCGGCAAGGTAAGCTACCATCGTCGTGGTCCGTACCTGGATGGATGACCTAGTGGTATTTCAAATCGAGCGTTTCCGTGCTTCGGAAGGCACGTAAATGCTGCCGGTTGTGATAGTCGTTAAGCTAGTTGGAGGCCTTCTAGGCGACTTGAAAACGCCAACAGTAGGTTGACCACTAGCCTACCTCCACCGATCCGCAGTGGTCACGCGTGGTGGAGTATCTGCCCATTCCCTTTCACCCTAATTTGTGAAAGGAGGCCTGTGCTCCGCAGTGGGACAATATAGGCTGATGATGATGATTAATCGCTTACCATCAGATGGGCCGTATAATTGTTTATCACCTTAGAAGTATTAAAAAATATCTGTCTATTTATCATGTTTTCCCGGTTTAACTACCGACTTTGTGGCTACAGGGACAATGAGAGCTAGATAAGGCATCTGGCTCTCACGTTGAAGCCTTCACTTTAAAATCCGTTGGCTCGCTGACGGGATGCGTGTCTTTTAACTACATTCAAAATAAAAACCGGCCAAGAGTTTGAGTCTGACTCGCGCACTGACGCTTCCGACCTTAGACGGATAATTCCTAATCTTGATTTGGGTCATAACTGTAGAAAAAACTGCTCTCATAACTTTATTAGTTTGTGAAAGAATTTTGAACTTCGTTCTATTTTTCCTTTCATTTTGTATTTATTCATTGTAGTATTTACAACCATTGCATCTACAGCTGTAATTATTTCATATTTTTGACTTTCGGTCTTTTTGGTATCGGCGAGAAGCGGTATTTTTTTTGTCATTTTTCATGTACGCAATATAAAAGAAAAAAAAACTGTTAATCAGCATGAAAGTCCGTTTTGGAATTTATAAATGCCCCATATAAACTTGTAGCCCCACTTTGAAATTTTGTTGCCCCATTTCGGCGCCTTTTTTTAAAGATACTATTTTTTTTTTATTTTCATTTGCATTAGATTGGGTAAGCAACATTTATAACTGTACCAAACGAACCAACAACATCAGTAGTTGGTGAAATATACCGCTGTCGCAGACGGACTGAATGGCACCATAAGCACATCATCACATGCTCAAACACTCACACACATACACTCACTCAACCCATACGACCCACTCACACGTACACTACTCATTTAAAATCGCCTGCATTCTTTTTGTAATTTTATATATAGTTATTTATTTGGTACAAGTGTAATACAATGAAATTCAGAAGAGCGGGTCTCCCCTAATACAGGTTTTATAAACTACTAGCGGCCCGGTACGTGGTTCGCTACGTATAAAGTGAAATAATAAAAATGTGATAAATGAAGAACCGCTCGACCGATTTTGTGCAAACTTCACATAAACCATCTACTAAATAGTCCGAACAAAGCCTAAACATTTGGTTTGGATAGGTGAGCCCGTTCTTGAGTTATAGAATTACAAAGAAAAGTGGCATTGATTTTTAAATATATTGAAAAGGGGAGTCCCAACCCATGTAACTTACAAACTTGTAATTTAATTAAGATTTTTTAATTTGACTTTGAAGGGTTCCTTTTGAAACTAAAAATAGATGTCTAGGAACTGCTATTTAAAGCACTGACAAAACTGTTGAACTATGAGGTCGATGGCTGATAAATGATGGTGTACTGGCCTTTGTGTACTCACATCGAGCTGTTGCAATATACGGGTAAAATTACATGTTAAAAGTGTCATTTATCAAAAAATGATAGCGCGATGTCAAAAAGCAATATGCAGGGTGATTTTTAGTATAAATGAGAAATGTACTGTTTTTGAGTTAGTACGATTTTCATCTTGGATAATGTGTTCAAAAATGTTGATCTATTTTGTTTTATTATTGTTAATTTTTGACAAAGGTTTGTTTTAGTTTCTTAGGCGATGCAAAGCTTAGTGAGAGGTCGTGGGTTCTATTTTTATATGAGCAAATACATTGTGGAAATGTGATGTAACTACTGTAGTATCCATCTTTAGTTCAACTTGAATTTAAATATCCATAATCGAGTTATGGTTTGTGTATACCTCTTCAAGCCTCAACGGCTAAACTAATCATCATAATATGTAGCATAAAAATAAAGAGAGAAACCGAAGAAAAGGAGAGGTAAACGTCATTTCGCTCAAAGAGCGGTCTACTGGGAAAGTAACTCCTTATAGAATACCGCACGCAGCCAAATAACTTTATGTTTTGGTCCTGCGCGTGAGTAAGGTCGCAAGAGTTCATTGGCTCATTGGACACTGAGCCCCGTGTATTGCGTTTTATGGCTAAATTACCGCTTACCATAAGGCAGGCCGTACGCATAAGCTTTACCGACTACGTCGTATTAAAAAAAACCGGCCAAGTGCGAGTCAGACTCGCGCACCGAGGGTTC
The DNA here is from genome assembly GCA_947623365.1 of Achlya flavicornis. Classification (NCBI taxonomy): domain Eukaryota; kingdom Metazoa; phylum Arthropoda; class Insecta; order Lepidoptera; family Drepanidae; genus Achlya; species Achlya flavicornis. Next base: position 7,461,621 of record OX392494.1, on the reverse strand, counting down.
CGTACAAACCTGTAGGTATATTAGTAAATGGTAGTATAGACCTGAGTATTTCAATTCAATTCAATTTATGACGTATTTAAAAAAACTACTTACTAGATCTCGTTCAAACCAATTTTCGGTGGAAGATTGCATGTACATCATATTTTTTTTTAGATTTATCATTCCTTTATTTTAGGAGTTACAGGGGGGGGACACACATTTTACCACTTTGGAAGTGTCTCTCGCGCAAACTATTCAGTTTAGAAAAAAATTATATTAGAAACCTCAATATCATTTTTGAAGACCTATCCATAGACACCCCTCACTTATGGGTTTTAAAAAAAAAAATGGTTTTCATTTCTAAGTATGGGGAACCCCCAAAATTTATTGTTTTTTTTTTCTATTTTTGTGTGAAAATCTTAATGCGGTTCACAGAATACATCTACTTACCAAATTTCAACATTATAGTTCTTATAGTTTCGGAAAAAAGTGGCTGTGACATACGGACGGACAGACAGACAGACAGACAGACATGACGAATCTATAAGGGTTCCGTTTTTTGCCATTTGGCTAAGGAACCCTAAAAAATAGCCACGGACAACAGATTGAAAATAAAATTTCAACGCGGCAGACGCTAGCCTTCTTAGCACGTTTACGCAAATCATCGATTTGGTAAAACTTATTTTAATACAATATCATTTCTTTATTACAGAAATTCTGGCAGCCAAGTCACTTTCACGACAAAAACGGTAGGTTTACGGTTTTTTTAACCGACTTTAAAAAAAGGAGGAGTTTCTCAATTCGTTTTTTTTTTTATGTTTGTTACCTCATAACTCAGTCATTTTGGAAAATTATTTTTTGTCTGGAAGGGTACACTTCCCGTTTGGTCCCATTGTCATCAGATCAGATCAGTTTTTTGTGAAAAAGTCTTTTTTTTTATTATTTCATGCCTATTTTACTAAATGCAAAATTGCGGGCGGGTGGAGCTTTTTCCACCAACGCATCAGCTTAGCTATCCAAAGAGAACACGCTGCTAATCGGTAGCAGAGGCAGACTCTGAGTTTTTTTTTAATATATAGATTGTATTTCGTAAATATGTTTAAGATTATCCTGAGACATTCCTCACACACGGTTATCTGATCCCAAACTAAGCAGAGCTTGTTCTATGGAAAACCACATAACTGATATACTACATAATACATTTCCTGGGTAGGAATCGAACCCGCAATCTGCGGCGTGATAGATGAAATCTTAACCAACCACGCCAACTGGCTCCTTAGATGTATAAAGAATCCAAATAATCAAAAACTCCATTTCTCAGATGCATAGTTATACAAAAACAGTCGGGCAGCCACGGAGACAGCAACGAGGATGGTGGTGATTATGAAGACAACAGAAAACCCACTCCGAGAAGCCCTGGGCCTGATCGATTGAGAGCTAATAAAGATCATCTGAGGAACGATGATGAAGCAAGTATAGTTCATAAGTTCCTAACCTCCATTTCCGGAGGATAATAAATATCTATTTATTTATATCTTTTTGTAACATAACATTTTTATTTACAACAAATATGTACAAAATACAATCTATATATAGAAAATTTCCTCAAGCCTGCCGCTGCTTCCGATTAAAGGCAAGGTTCCCAGTAGGCTGGCAGCGTTTCCTCTTTGGATAGCCAAGCTGAAGCGTTGCCGGAAAAAGCTCCCCGCCCGCTGGTCTCCGGAGGTTGCTTCGTTGCAGCACAGACTATCCTTGCCACAATTTTTAGTCTGTGAAAATAGAACCTATACAATTCTAAGCCGTAAGCACACGACGCGCAAAAAGTTTGCGAAAGAAGGGGATGTACCCAAATCTCTACTTCTTCTTTTTTTTAGTACAAAATAATACATCGCAATCTCATGCATTTCCATTGCATATATATTCCGCCGACAGAATGTTCGGGGCTTGGCTCGTGCTCGCTTCGCGTAGCATGGACGCACCATTATGGTGTGTTGTGTGCTTTGAATCTGTGAAAAATTTGTGATGGGCTTTTTTGTGTGCCGCAGAATCCTCCGCACAAAAAGTCTGTCGTCTGCGCTGCACCTTATGGCCATCGTATTTTTTATACGTCGTAGTTGATAAAAAACCCTACGGCTCACATGATGGTAAGCGGTTACCATATGCACACACATGCTTGCAACACACGGATCATCACTCACGCGTTACCGACCCTTCCCCCCTCCCCAATGACCTCTGGCGACCTTACTCACGCGCAGGAACTCAACAAAGCTAATACTTTCAAAGTCGAGCTGGTCTTTGAGCGTAATAACGATATGCTCTACTTCTTCTTATCGAATTCAAAAAAAGAAGAAGAAAAGAAGAGGTTCTCATTCGGTTGTACGTATTTTTAGGGTTCCGTAGCCAAATGGCAAAAAACGGAACCCTTATAGATTCGTCATGTCTGTCTGTCTGTCTGTCCGTATGTCACAGCCATTTATTTCCGAAACTATAAGAACTATAATGTTGAAACTTGGTAAGTAGATGAATTCTGTGAACCGCATTAAGATTTTCACACAAAAATAGAAAAAAAACCATAAATTTTGGGGGTTCCCCATACATAGAACTGAAACTCAAATTTTTTTTTTTCAACAAACCCATAAGTGTGGGGTGTCAATGGATAGGTCTTCAAAAATGATATTGAGGTTTCTAATATCATTTTTTTCTAAACTGAATAGTTTGCGCGAGAGACACTTCCAAAGTGGTAAAATGTGTGTCCCCCCCCCCCCCTGTAACTTCTAAAATAAGAGAATGATAAATCTATAAAAAATATATGATGTACATTACGGTGGAAACTTCCACCGAAAATTGGTTTGAACGAGATCTAGTTAGTAGTTTTTTTTTAATACGTCATAAATTGAAATTAATATCAAATACTCAGGTCTATACTACCATTTACTTATATACCTACAGGTTTGTACGGAACCCTCGGTGCGCGAGTCTGACTCGCACTTGGCCGGTTTTTTTTTTATGTTTGTTACCTCATAACTCCGTCATTTATTAACCGATTTGGAAAAATATTTTTTTGTTTGGAAGGTACACTTTTCGTTTGGTCCCATTGTCATCAGATCAGGATTTGATTATTTCTTAGTGTAATTTGAAGTCGGTTTAAGTTTTTTTGTAAAACAGTATTCAGTTTATTAATCTATGTTTGTTTTGGATATTATTAATGAATAAAACTGCATAAAAAAATCTGTTAACTATTCAACTACGCTGCGGAATGTCAGATTCTATAGAATTTCACAATTAGATGCTGTATTTTCATGAATAAATATTTAATTGCCGTGGATTTTTACTTCGTCGGAAGATTATCCCTTTTAAATGTTCAAAGTTATAAATAACCATTTAGTTTTCATACGTGTGGTCATGTGCACGTGTTCATGCACCCCACTGGCCTAAATATTAACAAAAGGGTTTAACCCTTTACAATTTTAAATACTTTGTGCAAAAGGACCGTGTAATTTTCAAAAAGATCGCTTGCCCTGCCCTCCTATGACCTAATTTTCATGATGCATTAACGCACTGGTTAACCCGCTTTGTTTAAGGCGCTTTGGGCTCGTAGATTACCAAAAATGAGTTTCTTGGATTCGGTTTTATGTAAAGAAAATGACATAATTTTAGTTCGGAAAAAATATGAATGACTGTTGACAATATTTCCTAAGTTCCAGCGTTCTCCAAAACACGATTTAAATTATTTTGCTCAATCGAAAAAAATCTTTTTGCTTTTATCGCGTTGTATGGCTATAATAAACAGTATATTCAGATGAAAAATATTCGACAATCAAGGTGAACGCACACTTATCCGAGCCGAACGCATCGAACGTAACGAAATTTAGAATTCTGTATATGAAATCTCATCCAGATTCGGACGATTCGACACGGGCTAGTTTGCGAGCTTTTATAAGATTTCACATAAAGGATTCTAAAATTCGTTTCGTTGGCGTTCGACGCGTTCGGCTCGGATAAGAGTGCGTTCACCTATATAGTCATAATATGATCTATCGCACCACGATTTTCTTTTATTTTTATATTCCTTTTACCTACAAAATGTGGCGACTTGCGGGCGGGTGGGGTTACCCGCTGAGTCCTGCCGAGCGTTTGTAGACTCACAGCACTTTGATGTTTTTCTATTACACTTACCCAGTTAACAGTTTCAAAAATGAATTCAAATTATTTTAGGGTGCTGTGGCAAAATTATACATAGATATGTAGCGACATCTATCAAAAATTCAAAATTCAAAATTCAAAATCATTTATTCAAATAGACCTTCGCAGGCACTTATGAAAAGTCTGACTCTAATACTCTAATACCGGTTCGGAAGGTTGCATTTGCTGAGAAGAGCCGGCAATAAACTCAGCAATTACTCTTTTCAAAACAGGCTTAGATTAATTACATAATATTTACATTCTAATCGCACTGAAAACAATTGCGTGCCCCGGCGCGGCGGCAAAATTACAAAGTAGACTGAAAAAATATTTAATAAGTAAATAAATAGCAAACTTAAGCAGCCATCTATCAGTAACACTGAGATAGTTCACACACGGAAAGATAGATGGCGTGGCGCCACATTATCCTGCATCGCGCGCCTACATCCTGCATCGCGCTTGCGAAGTTTTCCCTAGAATCTGCATATATACAACTGTCCGACATGTACAGTTGGACCGCGGTCCCCAGGCACGATGACCCAGCCCGGCGGGAGATCTTCCCTTTTAAATGGAGGTGTCATCCACCTTGCACCTCCATAGATACAATGTATTATACATGGTGGCTTCTAAATCTTTGTTTTAGCTCGCAGAACGTGAAACGCAGAACTTTGAACGCAAAACTCTAGAACTCTCTCTGTGGGATCGGCGCCTAAGAGTGAAAGGAACAACTGAAACTCGGCTAAAAAACCGAAAATTGAAAGCCTAAAGCTGCTTTTCCACCAGAGATGTGCTATGCTACGTTGCTGTGGATGCATTTGATATCCACCAATCATATTCATTGGTGCACATAGCTTAGCACTGGTGGCAACGGATTCAAATAAGATATATTTTTATATGGAAGGATGCGTGCTATGGATTCGTGAGCGCCTCTCGCCACACCGCGCCACCCTCGCCGCTTCCCCACTATCGATACATCGCATAGCTGCATCTGAGCTGTGCATCTTCCTCGCGCACCTACTTTGCGGCGGCGCATCTTCGTAGCACATCTTACTCGCACAGCTACATAGCTTAGTATCAGTGGAAACGGTCACATAGTTTCACAGCTTAGCTATTACATCCTCGCAGCATAGCTGCATAGCACATGTCTGGTGGAAAAACAGCCTAAACGTGGCCAAGTTACGTGCCGAAGGGAGTAAGGGGTAGGAGGGGGTTTTAAGGCGACGATAGCTCAGTGGTAGTGACGTCGGATACTTAGACGAAGGTCCCGGGTTCGAATCAATGAGCTTAATCTTTCGGTGAAGGAAAATATAGTGAGGAAGCCATAGCACGGTGGGAGGGTACTTTGTTGTATCCGTCTGGCTGGCTACCACCCCAAGTTGAAAATCTGTCGCCAAGCATCTACTTGAGAGCCAGTTCCTTGTGTGCTTACCACCTTCGGCCACATCATCACTTACCACAGTGGTATTGTGGTCAAACATAGTAAAAAAATGTGTATATTTTAGTAAGGCTGTCGCGTCACGCGAACGTTAATAAAACATGGTTCCTAATTAGCAATTTGGGGGGTTTATACTCCAATTTTATTTTGCATTAAATGTAAGTAACCCCTTGTTGTTTCAGAATATACAACCAGAGTTTCTGAGATACAAAACAATACAAAAGAAGAGAGCCCACAATGAAGAATATCGTTTTAGAAACAGATTTTTTAGGAATTTTATGAATTAATTAATATGTGACTGGCAGTTCTACTCAATGGAAAATCAATATAATTTCACTGTAATTATTTTTATTTTTATCTTGTGATTGAAATAAAAAGGCACATAAATAACATTCCACTTTTTTAATTCATTATAAATTCTCGTGTTATATACAATCAACTTTTAACATAAATAATTCATAGATAATAAATTTAACAAATAATATAGATATGAAAGGTACATGTTTTTATCGTTGCATTTTCAAATAGAATAACAACGTTTAAATAAATATAATTTAGAATATTAATAATAATATTAAATTAGTTTTATTCACCGTATTTAGATAAAAAAAAACTTGTAAAAAAAGATATTATTTTTTTCTTAAAAGAACTAATGAAAACAAAAAATTATATTAAATAAAAAAAACTACATAATTTAAAAAAAGTCGTTTAAAAATGAGTGCAAAAATATCTTATCTAAAAGCATGTCATTTTAACTTGGTTTAAAACAAAACACATAAAAACCCATTTATTTTCCATCAAACTCAACAAAACACATTTCACACTCCAGTTTTTATACAATAATCTATAATTAAAAATTATTTTATGTATAAAATATTACAAATATCTCTACAGTATATAATCTAGCGTTAAACTATTTATATTATATATTCTATTCGATAAATAAAGGTGAACCACTGTCGTGGTATTGAACACAGAAGTGGCCGGCCATTTTAATTTATGCTACTTCTGTATTCTTCCTTGTTTAATTAATATAATTAATACTGCTCTTCGTTTTTTTTGATCATTTTACAAAAAAAGAGTTTTATAAAAAATACAAATCTAATATATTTGATATTTTTATAATGTGTTTGACCGCAATCTCGCCATGGTTATAGTGATGATGTGGCCGAAAGTGGTAAAAATACAAAGCCTGGGCTTTTCCCATTTTTTTACAAATATTGACTTCTAAAAATTATGATCTGGCTAAAAAATATGATCCAAAAACCACAAAGAGCAGCCACAAATTAAATATTTTACATTAATCAACAATTTAAGTACTAAATACATATTTAATGTATTTACAAGAACACAGTTTCTTTTGTATGTCTCCTTAAAATTATAATATTATAAGGAAAATCGCATATCATACTGACTCATACAACCTATTAAACACAGTTGAGAAATCCTTGAATTTTTTTGAGAAAGTTTTGAAAAAGCCGAGCAGCGCGGAACACGGTTCCACGCCGACACCACTGTCACTGTGAAAAATGCATGCAACATGATACCTATTTGAGTGGCTTTTGCTACCGTTTTTTTTTTTACATACATGATTTTTATGGGTGTAAAATGTTCCATTTATGAGTTTTAAAACTATGTAGGTAAGTACCTACGAAATAAAACCAGCATACGACGATATTCCATGAATAAAGAACTCTTTTGGAAATTCTTTTTAATTCGAAATAAAGATCCACTTCACTGATTTTCCCGTCCATTTTTTTCATTATAGAGTATGTTCCTTTTTGCAGCATCGCTAGACGCTACTCATATTGAGTCCCTAAGAGAGGTTGAGCATACATATGTAATTTTCCATGAAAAAACAGCATGGGGATCTTCAAGAACGATGTGAAGATGTTTTGGAGGATCGACAGCGCACGATTAAGAGGCCGTATGCAAAATTTCGCCGATTTCGCTGATTTACGTGATTTTACGGTTAAAATAATGTATTTCTATAAATTTTAACGCACAACATGAAAGATCATTTAAATTTTTATCTAATAAATGAGCTACTCTTAAAATTTTAGTATTTAATTTTGCTTAATCGACCTCAAACTGGCGGCTGTTTTTGAATTTTTGCTTTAAGAGGTTTAGAATATCACATATTTACCGTACCGAAAAAATTACAGTATATTGTTATGAAATTCATCTATACAATAAATGGAGCCGTTTTTACCACTTTAATAATTATAATAATTTTGAGTAAAAAAAAATTTGACTTAGTCAAATTTTAGAGAAAATTGGCGAAGAATTGCTTTTGATTTCAGATTGTGAATTAAAACTTGTATAAATACCGTATTTTAACTGTAAAATCACGATTGTTAAATCACGTAAATCAGCAAAATTTTGCATACGGTCTCTTAATAGCTGGCGTAGCAAGCGTTTATAGGTTTCAGTGACCACTACTATCAGGCGAGCCGTATGGTAGTTTCTAATTAAATAGAGTAAAAATACAAGCTCCAACTCTTCCTTTCCTCAAATGTCACCTGATACACTGCCGCAAGATATTGTCGTAGGCGTAACCCTTGAACAAGCGCCTTTTAACTGCTATTCCAGGTTCAAATTCGAACTTATTTAAATTATTGTATTACTGACTGAAAAAAACACCACATTTTAAACTCACTTATTGCCATAGAAGAAAGAAATATTATTCTTACACTACGCTACGATCTGTACGTGTTTCTTAGGCTGATCTCTAGGCTCCTTCAGTATATACGATGTGGTCCTTCTTAGCGACCCGACTGAATCTGTGAAGAGATATTTAAATAATAGATTAGGAGCAAGCAGATACAGTTATGGAGGAATAAGGTATGGCTCCTCCATATGAAAGGGAAGATCTTGTTTCAAGCTTGAACATCGTGGCAAGGGACTTTACTTTAGTACATGTTGGACAGTTGTATATACAACTAATGCACCGCAGCTCCGTACACTAGTACTCACTATAGTGCTGGCACCGGCGGAACGAGTGGTGCGAGCAGCGCGCGGGGGAGGACGGCGCTACGAGCACCGCACGCAGCTCCGTACACTAGTACTCACTATAGTGCTGGCACCGGCGGAACGAGTGGTGCGAGCAGCGCGCGGGGGAGGACGGCGCTACGAGCACCGCACGCAGCTCCGTACACTAGTACTCACTATAGTGCTGGCACCGGCGGAACGAGTGGTGCGAGCAGCGCGCGGGGGAGGACGGCGCTACGAGCACCGCACGCAGCTCCGTACACTAGTACTCACTATAGTGCTGGCACCGGCGGAACGAGTGGTGCGAGCAGCGCGCGGGGGAGGACGGCGCTACGAGCACCGCACGCAGCTCCGTACACTAGTACTCACTATAGTGCTGGCACCGGCGGAACGAGTGGTGCGAGCAGCGCGCGGGGGAGGACGGCGCTACGAGCACCGCACGCAGCTCCGTACACTAGTACTCACTATAGTGCTGGCACCGGCGGAACGAGTGGTGCGAGCAGCGCGCGGGGGAGGACGGCGCTACGAGCACCGCACGCAGCTCCGTACACTAGTACTCACTATAGTGCTGGCACCGGCGGAACGAGTGGTGCGAGCAGCGCGCGGGGGAGGACGGCGCTACGAGCACCGCACGCAGCTCCGTACACTAGTACTCACTATAGTGCTGGCACCGGCGGAACGAGTGGTGCGAGCAGCGCGCGGGGGAGGACGGCGCTACGAGCACCGCACGCAGCTCCGTACACTAGTACTCACTATAGTGCTGACACCGGCGGAACGAGTGGTGCGAGCAGCGCGCGGGGGAGGACGGCGCTACGAGCACCGCACGCAGCTCCGTACACTAGTACTCACTATAGTGCTGACACCGGCGGAACGAGTGGTGCGAGCAGCGCGCGGGGGAGGACGGCGCTACGAGCACCGCACGCAGCTCCGTACACTAGTACTCACTATAGTGCTGACACCGGCGGAACGAGTGGTGCGAGCAGCGCGCGGGGGAGGACGGCGCTACGAGCACCGCACGCAGCTCCGTACACTAGTACTCACTATAGTGCTGACACCGGCGGAACGAGTGGTGCGAGCAGCGCGCGGGGGAGGACGGCGCTACGAGCACCGCACGCAGCTCCGTACACTAGTACTCACTATAGTGCTGACACCGGCGGAACGAGTGGTGCGAGCAGCGCGCGGGGGAGGACGGCGCTACGAGCACCGCACGCAGCTCCGTACACTAGTACTCACTATAGTGCTGACACCGGCGGAACGAGTGGTGTGAGCAGCGCGCGGGGGAGGACGGCGCTACGAGCACCGCACGCAGCTCCGTACACTAGTACTCACTATAGTGCTGACACCGGCGGAACGAGTGGTGCGAGCAGCGCGCGGGGGAGGACGGCGCTACGAGCACCGCACGCAGCTCCGTACACTAGTACTCACTATAGTGCTGACACCGGCGGAACGAGTGGTGCGAGCAGCGCGCGGGGGAGGACGGCGCTACGAGCACCGCACGCAGCTCCGTACACTAGTACTCACTATAGTGCTGACACCGGCGGAACGAGTGGTGCGAGCAGCGCGCGGGGGAGGACGGCGCTACGAGCACCGCACGCAGCTCCGTACACTAGTACTCACTATAGTGCTGACACGTGCGGAACGAGTGGTGCGAGCAGCGCGCGGGGGAGGACGGCGCTACGAGCACCGCACGCAGCTCCGTACACTAGTACTCACTATAGTGCTGACACCGGCGGAACGAGTGGTGCGAGCAGCGCGCGGGGGAGGACGGCGCTACGAGCACCGCACGCAGCTCCGTACACTAGTACTCACTATAGTGCTGACACCGGCGGAACGAGTGGTGCGAGCAGCGCGCGGGGGAGGACGGCGCTACGAGCACCGCACGCAGCTCCGTACACTAGTACTCACTATAGTGCTGACACCGGCGGAACGAGTGGTGCGAGCAGCGCGCGGGGGAGGACGGCGCTACGAGCACCGCACGCAGCTCCGTACACTAGTACTCACTATAGTGCTGACACCGGCGGAACGAGTGGTGCGAGCAGCGCGCGGGGGAGGACGGCGCTACGAGCACCGCACGCAGCTCCGTACACTAGTACTCACTATAGTGCTGACACCGGCGGAACGAGTGGTGCGAGCAGCGCGCGGGGGAGGACGGCGCTACGAGCACCGCACGCAGCTCCGTACACTAGTACTCACTATAGTGCTGACACCGGCGGAACGAGTGGTGCGAGCAGCGCGCGGGGGAGGACGGCGCTACGAGCACCGCACGCAGCTCCGTACACTAGTACTCACTATAGTGCTGACACCGGCGGAACGAGTGGTGCGAGCAGCGCGCGGGGGAGGACGGCGCTACGAGCACCGCACGCAGCTCCGTACACTAGTACTCACTATAGTGCTGACACCGGCGGAACGAGTGGTGCGAGCAGCGCGCGGGGGAGGACGGCGCTACGAGCACCGCACGCAGCTCCGTACACTAGTACTCACTATAGTGCTGACACCGGCGGAACGAGTGGTGCGAGCAGCGCGCGGGGGAGGACGGCGCTACGAGCACCGCACGCAGCTCCGTACACTAGTACTCACTATAGTGCTGACACCGGCGGAACGAGTGGTGCGAGCAGCGCGCGGGGGAGGACGGCGCTACGAGCACCGCACGCAGCTCCGTACACTAGTACTCACTATAGTGCTGACACCGGCGGAACGAGTGGTGCGAGCAGCGCGTGGGGGAGGACGGCGCTACGAGCACCGCACGCAGCTCCGTACACTAGTACTCACTATAGTGCTGACACCGGCGGAACGAGTGGTGCGAGCAGCGCGCGGGGGAGGACGGCGCTACGAGCACCGCACGCAGCTCCGTACACTAGTACTCACTATAGTGCTGACACCGGCGGAACGAGTGGTGCGAGCAGCGCGCGGGGGAGGACGGCGCTACGAGCACCGCACGCAGCTCCGTACACTAGTACTCACTATAGTGCTGACACCGGCGGAACGAGTGGTGCGAGCAGCGCGCGGGGGAGGACGGCGCTACGAGCACCGCAAGCAGCTCCGTACACTAGTACTCACTATAGTGCTGACACCGGCGGAACGAGTGGTGCGAGCAGCGCGCGGGGGAGGACGGCGCTACGAGCACCGCACGCAGCTCCGTACACTAGTACTCACTATAGTGCTGACACCGGCGGAACGAGTGGTGCGAGCAGCGCGCGGGGGAGGACGGCGCTACGAGCACCGCACGCAGCTCCGTACACTAGTACTCACTATAGTGCTGACACCGGCGGAACGAGTGGTGCGAGCAGCGCGCGGGGGAGGACGGCGCTACGAGCACCGCACGCAGCTCCGTACACTAGTACTCACTATAGTGCTGACACCGGCGGAACGAGTGGTGCGAGCAGCGCGCGGGGGAGGACGGCGCTACGAGCACCGCACGCAGCTCCGTACACTAGTACTCACTATAGTGCTGACACCGGCGGAACGAGTGGTGCGAGCAGCGCGCGGGGGAGGACGGCGCTACGAGCACCGCACGCAGCTCCGTACACTAGTACTCACTATAGTGCTGACACCGGCGGAACGAGTGGTGCGAGCAGCGCGCGGGGGAGGACGGCGCTACGAGCACCGCACGCAGCTCCGTACACTAGTACTCACTATAGTGCTGACACCGGCGGAACGAGTGGTGCGAGCAGCGCGCGGGGGAGGACGGCGCTACGAGCACCGCACGCAGCTCCGTACACTAGTACTCACTATAGTGCTGACACCGGCGGAACGAGTGGTGCGAGCAGCGCGCGGGGGAGGACGGCGCTACGAGCACCGCACGCAGCTCCGTACACTAGTACTCACTATAGTGCTGACACCGGCGGAACGAGTGGTGCGAGCAGCGCGCGGGGGAGGACGGCGCTACGAGCACCGCACGCAGCTCCGTACACTAGTACTCACTATAGTGCTGACACCGGCGGAACGAGTGGTGCGAGCAGCGCGCGGGGGAGGACGGCGCTACGAGCACCGCACGCAGCTCCGTACACTAGTACTCACTATAGTGCTGACACCGGCGGAACGAGTGGTGCGAGCAGCGCGCGGGGGAGGACGGCGCTACGAGCACCGCACGCAGCTCCGTACACTAGTACTCACTATAGTGCTGACACCGGCGGAACGAGTGGTGCGAGCAGCGCGCGGGGGAGGACGGCGCTACGAGCACCGCACGCAGCTCCGTACACTAGTACTCACTATAGTGCTGACACCGGCGGAACGAGTGGTGCGAGCAGCGCGCGGGGGAGGACGGCGCTACGAGCACCGCACGCAGCTCCGTACACTAGTACTCACTATAGTGCTGACACCGGCGGAACGAGTGGTGCGAGCAGCGCGCGGGGGAGGACGGCGCTACGAGCACCGCACGCAGCTCCGTACACTAGTACTCACTATAGTGCTGACACCGGCGGAACGAGTGGTGCGAGCAGCGCGCGGGGGAGGACGGCGCTACGAGCACCGCACGCAGCTCCGTACACTAGTACTCACTATAGTGCTGACACCGGCGGAACGAGTGGTGCGAGCAGCGCGCGGGGGAGGACGGCGCTACGAGCACCGCACGCAGCTCCGTACACTAGTACTCACTATAGTGCTGACACCGGCGGAACGAGTGGTGCGAGCAGCGCGCGGGGGAGGACGGCGCTACGAGCACCGCACGCAGCTCCGTACACTAGTACTCACTATAGTGCTGACACCGGCGGAACGAGTGGTGCGAGCAGCGCGCGGGGGAGGACGGCGCTACGAGCACCGCACGCAGCTCCGTACACTAGTACTCACTATAGTGCTGACACCGGCGGAACGAGTGGTGCGAGCAGCGCGCGGGGGAGGACGGCGCTACGAGCACCGCACGCAGCTCCGTACACTAGTACTCACTATAGTGCTGACACCGGCGGAACGAGTGGTGCGAGCAGCGCGCGGGGGAGGACGGCGCTACGAGCACCGCACGCAGCTCCGTACACTAGTACTCACTATAGTGCTGACACCGGCGGAACGAGTGGTGCGAGCAGCGCGCGGGGGAGGACGGCGCTACGAGCACCGCACGCAGCTCCGTACACTAGTACTCACTATAGTGCTGACACCGGCGGAACGAGTGGTGCGACAGGGCGCGGGGGAGGACGGCGCTACGAGCACCGCACGCAGCTCCGTACACTAGTACTCACTATAGTGCTGACACCGGCGGAACGAGTGGTGCGAGCAGCGCGCGGGGGAGGACGGCGCTACGAGCACCGCACGCAGCTCCGTACACTAGTACTCACTATAGTGCTGACACCGGCGGAACGAGTGGTGCGAGCAGCGCGCGGGGGAGGACGGCGCTACGAGCACCGCACGCAGCTCCGTACACTAGTACTCACTATAGTGCTGACACCGGCGGAACGAGTGGTGCGAGCAGCGCGCGGGGGAGGACGGCGCTACGAGCACCGCACGCAGCTCCGTACACTAGTACTCACTATAGTGCTGACACCGGCGGAACGAGTGGTGCGAGCAGCGCGCGGGGGAGGACGGCGCTACGAGCACCGCACGCAGCTCCGTACACTAGTACTCACTATAGTGCTGACACCGGCGGAACGAGTGGTGCGAGCAGCGCGCGGGGGAGGACGGCGCTACGAGCACCGCACGCAGCTCCGTACACTAGTACTCACTATAGTGCTGACACCGGCGGAACGAGTGGTGCGAGCAGCGCGCGGGGGAGGACGGCGCTACGAGCACCGCACGCAGCTCCGTACACTAGTACTCACTATAGTGCTGACACCGGCGGAACGAGTGGTGCGAGCAGCGCGCGGGGGAGGACGGCGCTACGAGCACCGCACGCAGCTCCGTACACTAGTACTCACTATAGTGCTGACACCGGCGGAACGAGTGGTGCGAGCAGCGCGCGGGGGAGGACGGCGCTACGAGCACCGCACGCAGCTCCGTACACTAGTACTCACTATAGTGCTGACACCGGCGGAACGAGTGGTGCGAGCAGCGCGCGGGGGAGGACGGCGCTACGAGCACCGCACGCAGCTCCGTACACTAGTACTCACTATAGTGCTGACACCGGCGGAACGAGTGGTGCGAGCAGCGCGCGGGGGAGGACGGCGCTAAGAGCACCGCACGCAGCTCCGTACACTAGTACTCACTATAGTGCTGACACCGGCGGAACGAGTGGTGCGAGCAGCGCGCGGGGGAGGACGGCGCTACGAGCACCGCACGCAGCTCCGTACACTAGTACTCACTATAGTGCTGGCACCGGCGGAACGAGTGGTGCGAGCAGCGCGCGGGGGAGGACGGCGCTACGAGCACCGCACGCAGCTCCGTACACTAGTACTCACTATAGTGCTGGCACCGGCGGAACGAGTGGTGCGAGCAGCGCGCGGGGGAGGACGGCGCTACGAGCACCGCACGCAGCTCCGTACACTAGTACTCACTATAGTGCTGGCACCGGCGGAACGAGTGGTGCGAGCAGCGCGCGGGGGAGGACGGCGCTACGAGCACCGCACGCAGCTCCGTACACTAGTACTCACTATAGTGCTGGCACCGGCGGAACGAGTGGTGCGAGCAGCGCGCGGGGGAGGACGGCGCTACGAGCACCGCACGCAGCTCCGTACACTAGTACTCACTATAGTGCTGGCACCGGCGGAACGAGTGGTGCGAGCAGCGCGCGGGGGAGGACGGCGCGGAGGCGGGGCCGCGCCGCGCGTTGCGCTACGACCACCGAAGCTCCTTCAACTCCACTGTGTTGTTTGGAGTCTCTTGTATCTATTGGAAAACATAAAGTATACGTTTTATCTGATAGGCCCATCTTGACAAGTGGGTGTATCTTCTATTCGCAATGTTTGTCAAATGCTTGTTTTTCTTTATTTTTTTAATTCTTATTCATTTCTTATTTATTTTTTATCATATCGTACGGCACATTAAAATGTATATGTATGGCAAAGTATAATATGCCGAATATTTCTTCAAACTACTCTACTTTTCAGAAATTATATGGTCCCTTTCTTTACAATATATTTATGAAAGGGACAAAACTTTTTCTTAAAATTTAAAATTTACAACTGAACATAAAGCTTTTAACGCATTTAATTTCCATAGTGAAATAATTGTGTGTTAAATAAATCTTATCTAGACGTAGTTTTGGCATATGTACCTCGTATCTTGAAGGTGCAGGCGGAACATGCGTGGCTGGCGAACACCTGGAGCACCCAGGTCTTAGAACTGTCCTAGTGGAGTTGCCACCTCGCATAGCTGTTCTTAGCTCCTGCAAATTAATATATTATTTAGTATCTGATTTGTGGACAAAGTATTTTTTTACCATAGACGCTAGCAACACCATGCATGCCACTTGCGTATCTTTCTTGAATAACCCCAGGGTGTACTTGATAGCACGGTAACAAATAGAAGAATTACCTGTCCCATTTCACTGCACAACGACTGTCTTCCTTGTGAAGCATTTTTCCTCGTGTTCCAACAGAATTCCAATATGGCGACCACTATAGCTAATGCTAATCCACATAGTAAAGTTACGAATACACCACCTGAAAGAAATAAAAAGAAAAGTGCTTAGAACAGTGGCACAAGCATAATTTAGTTTTTTAACCAAAAAAGTATTTGTTAAAAAAAACATTTTTAATACAAGCTTTTCTTGGTGACTGTACTTTTTGTTGCATTGTCATCCAATATACAAATGTAAACCTAATGGGTCCATGCTACGCGAATCGAGCCCGAGCCGAGCCACGAACGAACATGCAACGAGCCTACAACGAGCACGATGCGAATCCCTTTGTTCGTGAAAAAACTGACAATCGCGCTCGTTCGAGGCTCGCGAGCCCGTCCACGCTACGCGAATCGTGCTCGCAGTGTGCAAAAAAGTATATGTATGACCGAAAAGTGCAAAAGCACTTACTAGTTGCGGAATTCGTTACAAGAACTCAAAAAGTTTACACATATTTTTGACCAAATCAAAACTTTATTTAGAACTAAAATGGTTTCGCACTATGCGGTTTTCAGAGTAGCTCGCTACTCGGACGCTCAGGTTGTGGAATGAGCTCCCCGCGGTAGTTTTCCCATGGGATTATGAATATTTTTTTCAGTGACGGCACTCCTGGTGTTGCAAGGGTCCATAGGCTGCGGTAACCACTTATCATCAAGTCGGCCGTATCGTATACTTGATTGCTATCTTAGTATATTTGTATTCCCACACCGATGTATGCAACTTTTTTTATACGACTGTGTCGGTAAACAAGCAACGACCCGCATAACGGTAAGCGGTTACCGTTGCCACATGGAAGTTTACAACACACGAAGCATCGCTCACGCGTTACCGACCTTTCCCCCCTTCCCAATGAGCTCTGTCTCTGTTACTTACGCGCAGGAACACATACAGTTATTTGTGTGCGGTATTCTGTAAGGTGAAAAATATGAGTCCCAGTCCAGTCCTTCCCCAGTCGAGCTGCTCTTTGAGCGAATAAACGCTATGCTCAACCTCTCTTAAAACTAAAATAGCTAGTTAAAATCTCATACCAATATTCTGAACTCCCAACGGATTCGCCTTGCTGTCCTTCCCGTCTCTATTGCACACGTCGCCGGTATTCTTCCACCACTTGTCGTACAGGATCTGGATCACTCCCTTCTCCTGCAGCTCTAGGATAGCGAGAGAGATCTTGTCGCGCCATGGACTACCTTTCCATGTCGCTATACCGTAACCCTGTAATATAATATTATTATTTCAATAACCAGAAAAAGAGAGTTAGTAAGCTGAAGTGGCAATGGGCAGGCCACATCGCTCGAAGAGCCGATAACCGCTGGGGAAGAAAGATTCTCGAGTGGAAGTCGAAAACATATACTGGAAAGCGCCGAGCGGGACGCCCTCCTACCAGGTGGACCGACAACCAGAGTCGCTGGGCACCGCTGGATGCAAGCGGCCCAAAACCGTTCGAAGTGGAAGTCAATGGGGGAGGCCTATGTTCAGCAGTGGACATCCATAGGCTGATAATAATATGATGAATCAGAAAAATAAAAAACATGTTACGAAAAAATTTGGAACTGAAGCTGGACGGAAAGTGAGCCAGAATTGTTGCCGTCTCAAAGGATACTGTGCGGTATCCTCATAAGATCTGCAGAGCCATCTTTCGCTGGATGGTATAGATTGTCGTTCTATAGCGTCGGATGGCCAGCTTATTCGCCCATACGGGCACCCCGTAAAGGGCTATTGGATCGTACGACTCTGCATAGAGGCAGCGAACTTCCTCCCTAGGTCCCCCGAAATTGGGCTACCCTTTCGATCCGGGAAACGAGGCAATAAAAGTGTTCTTCGAAGCCACTGCTCACTACCGACTCACCCACTCGGAAGCACGAGTCGGGTGCTTCTCTGCTCCTAGGCAGTTTGTGGAACCATAGGGTCTTATGAGGCGCTATCTCCAGACCCAACTCGCGGATTTTGGCGACGACGACTTCTACCCCAAGCTTGACGACCTCCTTAGTCCACTCGAAGACCAACCACGTCTTGCAAGTAGGTGATAACTTCACTTCAGTAGCTTTGAACTTCATAAGTGCCCTACTAGGGCGTAAATTGAATAAATGGCTTTGACTTTGGCTTTATTCGAAACCGACTTCAAAAAAGAGAGGAGGTTCTCAATTCGGTTGTGTTTTTTTAAATGTTTGATACCTCGTAACTCCGTCATTTATTGACCGATTTGGAAAAGTCTTTTTTTATCTGGAAAGGTACACTTCCCGTTTGGTCCCATTGTCATCAGATCAGGATTTGATTACTTCTTAGTGTACTTTGAAGTCGGATTAATTTTTTTGTAAAACAATCCAATTATTTTTGTAGAATGGAACCATTCAAATAATAAGATAGAGAAGTTTGTAAAGACTGTGCTGCGCTTGTAAATACCAACCTTGGAATCCAAAAGCCCGCCAATCTGCGTCAAGTTACAGTCCCTCTGCACTCTATGGTCCAACATGGTGGACTCCATCAGAAACGCGTAGTTCCCAGAGAGGACCCTCCTCACTCCCTCCTCATATGAGGAGACGAGAGACGGAGGAGAGGCAGTGGACATGTGTTGCCACATCTTCTGATAGATGTCTATGTTTGAGTCCTGAGGGAAAAAAGGGAAAAGTGTCATAATGGCAACCGGCAAGAAACTCTCTCGAACTCCTAGTTCGAGAGAGTTTCTTGCCGGTTCTTCTCAGTGGAAGGCCGATTTTCGAACTTAACTTCAGTAGCTTTGATCATAATTTCCTTACTAGGGCTTAACTGAATAAATGGATTTGACTTTGTATTGTGGTTATCTGCGTGAATTAAGTTTGAGAACCATAGGAACACCAGCTCTGGTTACTTTAGGATCAAATAATAGCAAATGTTAATATTATGTAATGAATCTAAACTTGTTTTGAAAAGAGTAATTGCTGAGTTTATTGCCGGCTCTTCTCAGCACATGCAACCTCCCGAACCGGTATTAGAGTATTAGAGTCAGACTTCTCATATGTGCCTGCGAAGGTCTATTTGAATAAATGATTTTGAATATGAATTTGAGCACTGTTTCAGGAATGTCCCAGGCTATTTATTTATTTATTTAACTAGCACACAAGCTGCTTATGCAGGCATTGTACAGCCTAGGTAGTTGCATAGGAGTCGTTCAAGTGCTGCATAATTCCTTAAGATGTACAGTAGCATACTTAAAAACTTTTATCTAGGTATAGTAGCCGTTTAGTACTGTAGATCAATGTAGAGCTGGATGATATGGACCTATTTGGCACTACAAGAGCTCTGTCACCGCTTCTTCTTCTTATTTTTAATTTTGGCAACCAAGCCCAAATTAGGGCTCATTTCTGCCAGTGTCGAGTTATATTATAGTTTCCAGTCACAATAAATCACTTCACATTATAGTCCTCAGTCAGTCACCGTCCATAAAAGTCATGTTTTACTACAATGGTGGTCATTGTACTAAAACTCTTCACGGACATTTTGAGACAACTTGAAAAGTCACGATACACATAATTCATTTCATTTCACTTCACTGGTGCACATGGATGATCTTTATTGGGTAAAATACCACCAAAAATTCACAATAAAACTCAAAATACACAAATTTATGAAAATAAAAATGAAAATGCTACGTCCCTCTGCAAGTTCCCGCCAAAAAGTCCCCTGTAACCGCTTATAGAACCACTATATTTCTTACTAACGGAGCCGAGGCCGGTATGAAAATCCTTTATCCGGCTGCTTTGCAGCTTGTCTGCTAGTTGCAACATGAATAAAAATTTCATAAAAAAATGTTACCCGAAAAAACGTCATAGTGGAGCCACCATTGAGTGTACCATACTGTATACTGTTCTGAGCTGCTAAGTCTGCGGCACTCTGTATGGGCAACACCGTCCGTTCCACTGTGAGGAAGGCTGCCAAGTTCGCGGTATACGATGACAGGATGATCAGGGTAAAGAACCACCAGATTCCACCCACTATCCTTGTTGATGTTGCCTAAAAGAGAGAAGAGTTGCGACAAGAGTTACAGTGATATCGTCTCTCTCACACTTTTCCAGACACACGACGCTATTAAATATAACCATCATCATCATATCAGCCTAAGGATGTCCACTGCTGAACATAGGCCTCCCCCAATAACCGGTCCACCTGGTGGGAGGTCGTCCCACACGGCGCTTTCCAGTACGTGGTCGCCACTCGAGAACCTTCCTTCCCCATCGGTTATCGGCTCTTTGAGCGATGTGGCCTGCCCATTGCCACTTCAGCTTACTAACTCTACAAGCTATATCGGTAATTTTCGTTCTCCTACGAATGTCCTCGTTTCGGACCCTATCTCGTAGAGAAATTCCGAGCATAGCTCGTTCAATAGCTCGCTGAGTGACTCTGAGCTTATTTATGCGGCCAGCAGTGAAAGACCACGTCTCTGTCCCGTATGTCATCACTGGTAACACGCACTGATTGAAGACCTTTGTCTTCAGGCTCTTAAATATAATGCATCCGTCTAATAAAATTTTGATTAGGTGGACGTTTGATTAGGCGGACGCGTCACCAACTTTGTCAACATACTATCTCTCTCACTCAGATAGACGCGATGATATTTGGCGGAGTGGATTTTACAGACTTTGTAAATATACGGCCACTGATGCATTATAGGGATGATTCCTGGTAAAAAACATCTAATCAGTCTATCAGTTAGATTATCAAAAAAAAATGGACACGTATTTATAGCTTTCTCAATTCATAAAAAAATACAAAGAATAAGCGCCTTAAAGTTCGGGACTGGGGGCAATGTTGCCAACTGCTAGCTTTACTAAGTAGCTAGACATCTTGCAAAAAGTAGCTAGATTGCCAGATTTTGATACCCAAAAAAGTTGCTAGATGTGGCTAAATGTTTCTAAGTAGGTAGATAACAATAACATTGTTAAAGAGAATAAAAAATCAGTAAATTAAATACGTTTTTTTTTCAAAGGTAATTAATTTTCACAATATATTTAACAGCGAGCATTAGTTTTAAATGAGAAGATTTCTTATGATACCTCTATGGTCAAAATACCTGTCAAATCGTGTAAAAGGTTCAAATTGGATCCAAATATCAACATTTTGACAGGTATTTTGACAATAAAGTATCATAAGAAAACTCCTTATTCCCGGCCACCGACCTATACCCACATCTAGACCAATAGCGTCGCGTTTAGTCTTTTTTTATCAAATCAAATCAAATCAAAAATTCATTTATTCAAATTGGGCCCTTATAGGGCCTAAATGTTAACAAATGACTCTACACCGGTTCCAAATACAACTTGAACTGAGAAGACTCCGGCAAGAAACTCAGCAAGTGTTCTTTTTTATTTTTTTAATGTGTACTTATAAATATTACAATTTACAAAATATATATAACAATAGCGTGCGAAGCGAACAATTCATTCAAATGCATTCTTGTCATCTACAAAATCTGAAACTTTATAGTACCCCTTCTTGCATAACTTCTGTTTTACTATCTTTTTGAATCTATGTATAGGTAGCTCTTAGATTTCTTTGGGTACTTTATTATACAAAACGTATACATTGCCCCTTGAAAGAGTTAAGGACTTTGCTGAGCCGAGTTAAAGGTACAGCAAGTTTGTTATCGAGACCCAGTGCCCTATTACGAACTTTCGAAAGTATTGAAAAGTAGCTAGAAAAAGTAGCTAAATAAATTTAGCTACAAGTTTCATTAAATTGTAGCTGCCTAACACCAAAAAATAGCTAGATCTAGCTATAAAGTAGCTAAGTTGGCATCACTGACTGGGGGTGACGTCACTTTAGAGTAAAAATTGTACCATAACGTGACATCACGCGGAACTTCAAAACACGATATCTTCGTATTTTTTTGTTTAATTGACAAAAGAAAAAATACGTGTCAAATATTTTTTGATAATGTTAATGAAGGATTAAATAGAATATTTCAGTAAACTAGCCTATTCTAGACACACCTACTGATTGATAGGCTTTCTGGACGCGTCGGCAACCTTGCACATATGAAGTCTCCCTAAAAAATCTCGGACATATCGATTCTGAACGCGATCATATTTGATAGTATGGACCACAGGTATGGACGCGTCACTTACCTTATATGTTCTCTGTCTCTCAAATCCACAGTTCGCGTATTTACGTACCTTAGGGTTAAGTCCAGAACCTTGTCTCAGAAAGGTTCCTGTGATGAACCAGAATGAATTACAAACGCTGAATTGGTTTGTGAGCAGTTTCGTCTCGTGGCCGCACATATGTGTACTAGTTGACCTGAAAGTTAGATGGATAGATAGATATACACGACGACTTTTTAATCGTTTTAACGCTGGAACAAACGTTGTTCATACCATGGTCTACTAACATTATATAACATCATACAAAAAAAAACGGCATTGGTTTTTGAAAAAAACACAAAACAGAAAAATTTCAAAAAGTCTGTTCGGGAATTCCCACACCTGCTACAAATCTGGCGTGCCGCCGTGCCACAACTACTTTGAAGTGCAAGCGCGCTGTCTGGGTTGTAAGGAGTAACGATAATCCCGACTTTCTTAACTTTATTTTGTGTTTTTTCAAAAACCAATAACGTTTTTTTTCATTTGATGTTATAGAATGTTAGTAGACCATGATCTGAACAACGTTTGTTCAAGCATTAAAACGATTAAAGTCACCGTGTGTACCCCTTTATTGGTCCACCACATGAGAAAGAATACACAATAAAAACATAATAATAGTAGTTATATTGTTGTCAATGTCGCAAAGTTTTATCACTAATAGTAGTATTTATATACTCTCAGCTAATAGTGATCTATAACAGTTAAAAAGGTACTTAATGACGGTTAACTAAATCTGGCACGTTCAATACATGTACACGTTCCGCTTGTGTAGTGTCTGTGAAGCGCGCGGCGTCACGGCGCACTGCATGCGCAACAACAACACTGTCCGTCTCTCTCGCTCGCCATGAAGCTTATGAATATGAAGGAGACAGTTATTGTTTTGCTTTTGCTACTGCTCATAAAAAATATAGAGTATAGGAACCAAGTGACTTGGCATAAGCCCGTGATTGGTTCCTTAATACCAGCATAACGCTGAGAAACCCGAAAAGGACCGACATAATAACAATATCCTGGGACATTCCTCACACACGGTCATCTGATCCCAAACTAAGCAGAGTTTGTACTATGGAAACCAGATAACTGATATAATACATATACTACTTTTTGTTTGTAAATACATACTTAATATATATAATTACACCCAGACTCAGAACATACAGACATGTTCATGCACACAAATGTATGTCCTGTGTGGGAATCGAACCAACGACCGCTATAGGTTAAGACTCCACGTCTTAACCAACTGCGCCAACTGGCCCGTCAAAATAATGTAACAAAACATACTGTATCGTGTAATCTTATTCATATTCATATTAATTTATTCTGCAACTAAGTGTATAGTGGGTCTTATTCTATTACAAACAGTGCTTAGATAACTTAGTGACCTTTTGCAGGTATTGCAAAAGTATTGATTGTACCTAACATAATAATAATTATTATTCATATTCAAATTTAAATAGATTTTTATTAATTGCATATGTGTGAGTATTGTGAACGTGCCAGATTAAGTTAACCGACCTGTAATTGTGTAGTGTAACATCAGCAATGGACAGCTCGTCAATTGATCTTCATTTCTTAATTTAAGAGAGGTAGAGCGTAGCGTTTATTCGCTCAAAGAGCAGCTCGACTGGGGAAGTACCTCCCCCTTACAGAATACCGCAGCCAAATAACTTTATGTTGTGTAAAGTTGTGTTCCTGCGCGTGAGTAACGCCGCCAGCGCTCATTGGGGAGGGGGAAAAGGTCGGTAGCGCGTGAGCGATGCTTCGTGTGTTGCAAGCGTCCATGTGGCTACGGTAACCGCTTACCAGGTGGGCATGCTTGTTTGCCGACATAGTCGTATAAAAAATAATCTACACTTTTTCAATATGTCCAAATTCTTACCACTCATAAGGTGAAAACCGCGCCATGACAAAAAGTGTAAAAGACACTAGTATGTAAGCAGCGAGGACGTACAGCCAGATCTCTATCGCGAGGGGGTTGAGGAAGCTGAACAGTCTTGTTGGTTGCGATGTCGGTACCTAGAATGAAGGGTTAAAGGTACTTAAGGCAACCCTAAAGTGATCCTACCAGGAAATTGGGTTGAAAGAAAGATATAAAGAAAAGATGCTGTTGAACAACACAAATACAAATAGATAAGAGAAAACAACAGTTCAACAAACATATAAATAAAGTCCGACTCGCGCACCGTTGGTTCCGGGGGTAGAGAATATAGCGCTCTGACAGACGGACAGACAGATGGAGTGGCACCATAAGGGTAAAAAAGGATTTTTTTAACTTTTTGTTTCGGAAGCCTAATAAAAGTAAATACTATTTTTATTAAATCTACTATATAAAAATAAGTCGGGTTTTCCTTCCTGACGCTATAACTCCAGAACGCACGAACCGATTTCCACGGTTTTGCATTCGTTGGAAAGGTCTCGGGCTCCGTGAGGTTTATAGCAAAGAAAATTCAGGAAATTTTCAACAGAAAAGCGGGAAAATCTTTTTTCACATACAGCGCCATCTCTGATACATAGCATGTACTACAAACCAATATTTTAATTTTGGGCAGTTATACGTAGGGTAGGGTAGGGTAGGGTCGTCCAGCGTAAGATGGCCATACGGATCGTACGGGGATACCGCACAATATCCTTTGAGGCGGCAACTGTTCTGGCTCGCTTTCCGCCACTAGACATTCTGGCGATATGGATGCGAGGGTATATGACCGGATCCACATCGTCCGCCAGAGTGGTGGAGGTGATCCAGAAGAGGCGATCAGACGGCAGGAGCGACTTATCGCATTCGCGACGTGGCGCGCAAGGCTCTACGAGGAGCGGCATGCGCGCAAACGCGTTGTCGAAGCAGTCCTGCCGGTCTTCGAGGCCTGGATGCAGCGACAAGGTGGACGACTCACCTACAGACTTACACAGATACTCACCGGGCATGGGTGCTTCGGTGATTATCTGTGTAGGATCGGACGTGAGGCAACGGCGGCTTGCTTCCATTGTGGTGGGAGCGACCAGGACTCCGCATCGCACACGCTCGCGGTGTGCCCCGCGTGGGAACCCGAGCGGCGGATCCTGTTCGACCTGATCGGTCGGAATCTCTCCCTGCCAGCAGTCGTGTCGGCGATGCTGAGCGGGGATACGGCGTGGAGGGCCGTAGCCTCCTTCTGCGAGACCGTAATGGTCCAGAAGGAGGCTGCTGAACGGGATCGGGAGAGAGCCGATCCCGCTCGGAGACGACGCCGCCGAGGCGCAGCAGTGCCTCATGGCGGCCCTCCTGCCCTGTAGCTGGGGCTTAGAATCACAGCTACGGTGTTCTCCTGCCTGTCGTAAAAGGCGACTAAACGGGGACCTTCGGGGTCGTGGGCAATCGGGGCGGGGGCCCTGAACGCCCAGAAGCGGCCCCGAGGAGGACGATGGGTCGTTGTGGTCACGAATCATCGTGCGATAGCACTGCGAGGGTGCTGGGGGGAGGTATCACACTTCCCCCGGGACGGGCTATCACAGCGCCGCGCGTGGAGGGGCGAGCAGGTACGCGATCTGCACGAGAGCCCGCCCCCCCCTGTAGCGCAGGTGGCGACCACCGCGGGGTTTTAGCCGGTAAAAGTCCGGCATAACCAGGCCGCTCCCCCCAGGGCGGTTGTGTAGGGTAGGGTAGGGTAGGGTAGCACTATAGGGTAGGGTAGCACCACGCGAACGAAGTCGCGCCGGGCAGCTAGTTAGTATATTTAATTTTACAACAAAACAGAAAATTGTAACATTTTCATGCCAAAAGAATAAAAATTTCATGGTCAGTACCAATTTCAAAAGCCAATCCTTCTAGTCTTCGTAGACTACAATATGATTTACCATTCAAATTGAAAATAATTTATTCAAATAGACCTTCGCAGGCACTTCTGTTCAAAAGTCTGACTCTAATACTCTAATACCGGTTCGGAAGGTTGCATTTGCTGAGAAGAGCCGGCTATAAACTCAGCAATTACTCTTTTCAAAACAAGCTTAGATTCATTACATAATATTTACATTCTAATCGCACTGAAAACAATTGCGTGCCTCGGCGCGGCGGCAAAATTGCAAAGTAGACTGAATAAATCCTAATCCTAACTAATATTATAAATGCGAAAGTGAGTTTGTTTGTTTATTTGCTTGTTTGTTTGTTACGCCTTCACGCCTCAACTACTCAACGGATCAACATGAAATTTGGCATACAGATAGCCTATGGTATGGAAAAGGATATAGGCTACTTTTTTTTCCCGGGAACGCGGGTGAAACCGCGGGGGACAGCTAGTATTTAATAAGTAAATAAATAGTAAACTTAAGCAGACCAGCCCCCACAAGCAGCACCTGTTTTGAGAGAAGAGAGAGAGAGAACCATTATGAGATTGAAGTCACACATAAGCCTTTTGATATTTGGTCTATAAGGAAACACAAATACCAGCTCGATTCAATAGGTAAATATAAGTTAGGGATGATCTACTTAAATTTATCTGCAGCTCTAACACTTTTAATATAATAAACCAGCTATCCCCCGCGGTTTCACCCGCGTTCCCGGGGTAAAAAGCAGCCTATGTCCTTCTCCATACCGCAGGCTATCTGCATGCCAAGTTGATGATCCGTTGGGTACTTGAGGCGTGAAGACGTAACAAACAAACAAACTCACTTTCGCATTTATAATATTAGTTAGATTAGGATAGTTAGGATTAGGATACAGATGTTTTTAGTTCATATACGTATGCTTAATGCTAGTAAGCATTTAAAAAACTTATTATAGTAAGTAAGCAAGAAAGATTTATTAACAACACAAATAAGAGTAAAACAAAGGAGCAAGAAACATACAGGAAGATTTAAAACTAGGTAAAATTACGGACACAAAACAGACAAAATATAAAAATAATAATAATAAAACAATTTGTTTCTCGCATCGTCTAACGGTGGGTGTGCTGTCAAAAGGGTACCAGCTCAGCATGTGCTGCTGTATATCAACAGCGCTTTTCAGCTGGCACCTGGTAGTGACTCCGGACAAAAGTACAGGGCAAAAATAAAAATGATTAGAAAATATAAAATAATATAAGAAAATATAATGGTGCGTCCATGCTACGCGAATCGAGCCCACAACGAGCACGATGCGAATCCCTTTGTTCGTGAAAAAACTAACAATCGCGCACGTTCGAGGCTCGCGAGCCTGTCCACGCTACGCGAATCGTGCTCGCAGTATGCTCGTTCGCGGCTCGGCTCGTGCTCGGTTCGCCAAGCATGGACGCACCATTCACCTTGCATGCATTTGCATTCATCATGCGACTTGCTACCATCGATCCAGCCAACCACGAATACGGAAAAGTGAAAAAAGCGCAGGTGAGATGCAAAAGTTCTAATATTTGTTTTTTTTTTTATTAATTTTGATACCTACTATTATTATAATACCTACTATTATCAAGGTTAATCATACCTTAAAAAGTATTCCAATTCCCAAGTTCATGAATGGTTTTGTAAAATCTATGACAGCTTCTCGTGCGTAGTTAATCGTCATTGAAGCCACAGCAATATCTGCTTTCTGTGAAAAAAATATATGATTTGTAACGTCCATCTAATAATTAAACCCTTCAAAAAGGGTATGAAGAGAGAGGGGTCTGCTGGGGCTCTACCTCGTAACTTTGATGGTAATCGTAACGAACACCATTAATGTTTTTTTTTTATTATGTTTGACGACAATCTCACCATGATGTGGTCGAAGGTGGTGCACACACAAAGCCCAGAAGGCACTGGCTCTCAGGCTGGCTGGCTGCAGCTGTCGGAACACACCGATAGGTGCTTGGCGACAGATTTTCAACTTGAGGGTGGTAGCCAGCCAGATGGGTACTACAAAGTACCCTACCACCGTGATATGGTTTCCTCACGATGTTTTCCTTCACCGAAAGCTCAAGCTCATTGTAGGATTCGAACCCGGGACCTTCGTCTCAGTATCCGACGTCACTCGTGTCACTACCACTAGGCTATCATCGATTTTCATCCAATCAGGGCCCACGAATGGTCATCGTCGCGTCATACCGCGTGCGCGTCATTGGATGAAATAATTAATGGTGTTCGTTACGATTACCACCAAAGTTACGCGGTAGAGCCCCAGGACGGCAACGCGCGAGTGATACCCCTAGTGTTGCAAGTATCGATAGGCTACGGTACCGCTTACCATCAGGCGGGCCGTATGCTAATTTGTTACCTTAGTGGCATAAAAAAATTGATAAGCAATCATTCTCTCACCCTATCCATCAACTCCCGGACAATCCCGTTCCACTGTCCGGTGTCCGGATCCCTGGCCCCGTACATGTTGTCCGGTACCAGTCGCAGCCTGTAGTGGAAACCAGCTCTCGCTGCTACTCTTGCGAGCAGGT
The DNA here is from genome assembly GCA_947623365.1 of Achlya flavicornis. Classification (NCBI taxonomy): domain Eukaryota; kingdom Metazoa; phylum Arthropoda; class Insecta; order Lepidoptera; family Drepanidae; genus Achlya; species Achlya flavicornis. The sequence continues at coordinate 7,433,070 of OX392494.1, read as the reverse complement.
CTATGCAGAAGCCTTCGAAGCGAGCGTTTCCTTGGAGGTTCCAGCCTTCTTTAACCATCACGTAGGGTTTCTCCTGGAATTAGATATGTTTGTGGTGCTATTTACCCTTTGATGGACTTTTGCTTATGATGGCAAGGCCTTGTCTTTTGATAGTTATTTTGTGTTTCTTAGTTTATTTACCTTGTCTTTCTGTGTGTTTTAATATTACATTATGATACATGTGTGCAAAGAATCATGGCGAGCTCCATACATTGATTTGTACAAAAATTATATAAATAAAACATTTTAGAGGGTATTTAATCACTTCCAATGTTGAGATTACATTACCAGCAACATGTTAATACACATGAAATATTTTATAAACCCCGCAAAACATAACAACAACATAATGGTTTTGGTCGCAAATAGTCGCGATTCGCCGGCTTGCCATAGAAATTCGCATTTTTATCCCGGGGTTCTAAAATTATTTTTTATGAATCAAGTTGTTCCTTAGGCACCAAGAATCAACTATAACCTCATTCCAACGTCTCTAAAAATCTTTATTTTTTTGTACAAATCTCGCCATGATCCTTTGGTAATTACAGACGAGGCGGTATTAAGATTAGAGAGCCGAGATGTAATGATCAATGCACACGGGTGTCATACGACGTTTTTCAACACACTTGCGAGGAAAGAAATAGACTTTTATTAGTTCTTTTTTTATAGCGATGAGCTGTCGAACTATTTTACCCGATTTGTGGGTAAATAGACTTATTTGACAGGACTAAATATCATACATATTTTTCTTATGTTGTTTGTTAGAAAGAAATATAGTGAGACTAATTCATCAGAAATCATCAGTAAACATCAGAATCATCACCATAGCTACATAGCAGACACTACCTCAACAGTAACTACTGTCAGGGTGACATTAGGCGGAGGATCTCTCCTATAAGCAGCAGGGTCGGTGATCTCCAGACCATCGGCGGGAGTCCAGTGTCCCGCCAGCACCGTGCCGCCCTTCTCCCCGCCTGACAGCCTCACTAGCTGCAGGTTGAAGGTTGTTCGGATGCCATCTTTCAGCTCTATCGGACCTGTTAGGCCGTGAGCTTGTATCTGTAAATAAATAGCATAGGTACACAAAAATCTGGATCAAGTGCACTTTCTAAAATACATCCATAAGTGCTTGGAGAACACAAAACAATATGCTGCTGCTTGTGGGGGCTGGTCTGCTTAAGTTTGCTATTTATTTACTTCATCATCATCATCAGCCTATAATGTCCCTCCGCTGAGCACAGGCCTCCTTTCACAAATCTGGGTGAAAGGGACTGGGCGATACTTCACCACGCGTGCCCACTGCGGATTGGTGGAGGTAGGTTAGTGGTCAACATACTGTTGGAATTTTTCAAGCCGCCTAGGAGGCATCCAACTAGCTTAACGACTATCACAATTAAGTGATAACCGGGACCAACGGCTTTACGTGCCTTCCGAAACACGGAAACGCTCGAATTGAAATACCACTAGGCGGTCACCCATCCAGGTACCAACCACGACAGACGTAGCTTAACTTTGCCGATCGATTAAGAACAGCTAATCATGCTACACCACGAGCGCTTGGTTTTATTTTACTTATTTACCTATTAAATATTTATTCAGTCTTTTTTGTAATTTTGCCGCCGCGCCGGGGCACGCAATTGTTTTCAGTGCGATTAGAATGTAAATATTATGTAATGAATCAAAGCTTGTTTTGAAAAGAGTAATTGCTGAGTTTATTGGCGGCTCTTCTCAGCAAATGCAACCTTCTGAACCGGTATTAGAGTATTAGGGTCAGACTTTTCATAAGTGCCTGCGAAGGTCTATTTGAATAAATGATTTTGAATTTGAAAAATAAAAAACAAAATGGTATTTTCATGACTGGAAGACTCGTCGTTATTAAAACTATCGATCAATCGTTATACAAATATAGCTCACTGTATTAATATTATCCAAGAGACTCCTCCCATGGCTCCACGGCGTATCTTTATCGCAGGATATGTTGCCAGAATGCACATCATCTGTTGCAGCTAATGCTAGCGCAAGGACTTGTACTGCGTCGTACAGGAGAGCTGGTTCAGTCTGGAAAATAGGCAAGTTACATTATACATCTGCCTGCCGTTACCAATTATTGGTGGTCAGTCCGAAATGTATACTCTTCTTACATTTTACCCCCAAGAGAGATATAATTACATAAGTAGGTACCTTTATGTGTCCTCCGCTTAGAATAGAAGCTCCAATGGGGTGGAACTTCTCCATGACCTTCAGAGCATCCTTGACCTTGTCTGAGTCCCGGTCCACGAGTCTCCAGCCACTCATATTCACTCTGTTGTAGTAGAAGTCTTCAAGATCGAAGAGTTCCATGTCCTAAAAAAGGTGAATATTTAGCTATAGCGATACGTGCCAACATTCTGAAGTTGATGAGATTCGAGAAAACATTAGAATACTTACGAATGATGTAAAAATGTAGTGATAATTTTCGTTGTTCATTTGTAATTGTAAAATCTGTAAAAAAACAATTGGACTGTTTTACAAAAAACTTAAACCGACTTCAAAGTACGCGAAGAAGTAATGAAATCCTGATCTGATGACAATGGGACCAAACGGGAAGTGTACCCTTCCAGACAAAAAAAGAATTTTCCAAATCGGTTCATAAATGACGGAGTTATGAGGTAACAAACATAAAAAAAAAACATACAACCGAATTGAGAACCTCCTCCTTTTTTAACCGACTTCAAAAAAGGAGGAGGTTCTCAAATCGGTTGTATGTTTTTTTTTTTTTTTTTTTTTTTTATGTTCGCGGCTCGGCTCGTGCTCGGTTCGCCAAGCATGGACGCACTATTAGAGTCAACGAAAGTTTTCTGTAGCGCTGAAAGAATAGAATAGAATAGTCATTCTAAGCAGACATTAGAATCCGTGAACGCTCAGACTGTGGAATGAGCTTCCCGCCGTGGTTTTCCCAATGGAGTACAGAATGGGGTTCTTCAAAAGGGGCGTGAAGAGATTTCTGCAGGGTCGGCAACGCGCGCGTGATACCCCTGGTGTTGCAAGCGTCCATAGGCTACGGTAACCGCTTACCATCAGGCGGGCCGTATGCTTGTTTGCCACGTAAGTGGTATAAAATTTTTTTAAAAAAAAAAATGAAAAACGGTAGTGCTAAGTATCAGAACTCTTTTAGGAGTATTTTTCTCGCAAACACCGTGATTTTCACGGCGCTCAAGCGTTTCGTTCGTTGTTGTAAAGTGTGGCGTCTTCTCTATACGTAGATATAATAGCTCAATGCATATGGACGCTTGTCGCATAGTGTATATTTGATATTGATAGTGTGGACGTATGCCTTGTAAATTCCCTGTTCAACCATGTAACTTTAAAAATCTATGAATGCAGTTTAAAATGTTTTTTAAATTAAAATAACGTCTTTCAGTAAAATGTTCCATCTACAATATTTAAGGTACTTTCCCACCATGTGGCATAGCCGTGGGACGCCCTGTATATAATTATTATATATTATAACTCTACACGCCCTAACTCTATAAGCCCTAACTTCAGAAATTCTTCACACCGTAGTACAAATATGTGGCTTGGCCGTTTTGCTACTACAAGAACTATTGTATTACAGAAAATTAACAAGCACGCTCTTCACGATCGCGATGATAATTGACACCGTGGATGCGTCCGTCACCTTGTATCACGGCTGGTAGTCTCCATAGATCAAATCCTCGCCTTACGTTTTTAGATTTTCTGTGGAAAAACTAATGAAAGCGTAGACAGAGAACGAATGAAAGTGACTGTTTCCCTCCCCACTTCCACCGTACTTCTTTCCTGTGTCGCCATTAAAATCGACGCCATGTTTGTTTGTAGTTCAATCAAAGTCAAACCAAATTATTAATAGCTACATAAATATTAACTTTATATAAGTAGCTAAAATAATGATAGGATATCTCAATTTTGTTCTTGTAATAATAACAGTTAAGAGTGAGAATACAAAATGTGCAACAAGTGTTGTATTGTGAATTGTGCTAGTAGGCGAAACTCGGCGAAAGGGCGCTAATGGCTAAGGACGCACAGTACACCTACTGCAAAATAGAAGTTGTCAAGAATCGGACTGAAACAGGTAAAATCCCACAACGAATTATGTGTTTATATGAAGTACCCTGGAAGGTTGTTTTACCTTTCCACAAAACAATTTAATGGATTGACCTTGATACCTTGTACAGTACCTTGATCATTTGAAAGTCTAAAATTATAAGAATCCTGACAGATATGGAGCTTAAGGATTCCATCTTATCAGTATACTATTTTGTAACTCTGGTTCCAATTGAAGTAACTATGTACATCATTAGTAGCCATCAAGTTGTAAAATGAGACTATATTTGAAATAAAAATAAATTAACATGTAATTATATTAAATTTTCAGGAATTGATGCTATGCCAGCTGCTCTTTTAGATGGGAAAAACATAGAGGGCATCAGTTCGCCTTCCATTTCAGGCCACGGATGCAATACAATAATAAAAGCAATCGCAAAAGGTGAAGTTCATAATAATATTTTTATTGCATTATTATAAATCATGCTTTTGAGTAGGTAATTGATATGCAATAAATTTTAATTTTCAGACATGGATTCCACGTCCACACCTTTACATTGGAAAAACATTGATGGGTCTCACCTTCTACTTCAGGCAATGGTAATAATACCTTAGAAAAAACAAGAAGAGGTAATGCAAATCCTACTTAATCTTATTGTGCGAAAGATTTTGTGTGTATACTAGGGCGACTTGTAATTAGTAAACGATACTTAGATACATGATTGTACTCATGAAAACAAACAACTTTCCCAAAGAAACTTTTTTTATTTATTTACTGAGCACATGAGCCCATAATATTTAGTACCTAACAAGAATAAGAATACACCATCAGCTTTTATTTAATTTAGTTATTTATCCCTATTTGTTTCTTTGGGAAAGTTGTTTGTTATCATATACATTACATTACAATCATGTGAATTACGTAGGCTACAGCCGAAGGATGCAAAAAAAACCAATTAATTAAACTTAATTTATTAATAAAAGAATACAATATTCAATAATCTTAATAAGAGGTGGCTAATGGTCGATGTATGTACCAGAAGTGAAGTCTTGGGAACGGATCGTCGGCGCGGTGTCCACCGCGGTGACGTATTGCTGCATCGGCGATTTAGTTGTTTCATCATTGCAGTGCTGTAGGTATTGCGAAATCATCGATGAGTGATTCCTGCTATTACACCGTAGTGAGTTTCGGTTGTCAGCGATTCCTTAGTCACACCGTACCGTAACACCTCCCCCCGTAGAACAGCAACTATTTTTTAATGTTCAGTAGAAATGTTGCTGGATTCAATTCTATATTTTCATGTTTAATTTGCGGTTGTTCGTGATTTTCAGGTTTCAGTTTAGGAGATTCGTTTTTCTTACATTTTAATATTTTGTAACGGCGGGCCGCAATGATCACAACTATAACCAATATACTTGATAGTATGAAGTACATGGGTATAGTAGTGTGATACATAGTCTGGTCTGTAACTTGATCTAGTTTTACTGGTGTCTGCATTGATATTTTAGTGTTGCTATCATGCAGGCTCTCTAAATTTATAGAATTGAGTTGAATGGTACTTGGTTCTTCGCTTAGGCTTGAATAACTATTCATCTGTGATAATCCAATTATCTTCAGTACCTGTCCCTTAATACGATTGTCAGTATTAATTATAGTAAATTCGGAAGTTCTCAATAAACAGTTATGCGGGATTACGGCCAAATAGCTTCCTTGAAGAGTTCTGTATTGATCTTGACCACATGAAGTTTGGACTTTGGTTAAATTTGGAAAACACATTATATAATGTATATCGTCCAGTTGTTCTAAAGCTTCTTTTGTAAGTATAATAGAACTGAGTTTACATGATGAGTCTAATTGCTGCTGATTGATTAACTGTGGAACGCAGTTGGGTTGACTTCCAATTTTGTAGCTAGGTTTTGTTTCGCAGAGATACCACAGATTGATCTTCGGACATTCTGTCTCTATGTACATAGAAACATTTCCATGAATTGCTATATAGGGTGAATTAGGAATTAGGACTTTATGGTATTTATTGGGGACAATGGATAATTTGTATAGGTTGAAGATTTCTGGAGAGACAATCGGTACTTTAAAAACTATAACTATCTGTCTATTGATAAAATAATATCCCAACTTAATAATATCATAATAATTCCTAATGTCTATTTCAAGAACTTCTTGGTTTGAGTATAAAGTTCTCAACGTCTTTATCATATTACTAAGTGAGCTTAGGCTAAGAATAGAATGAGATGTGCTCGATGCACGAATAAAGGCTAAATTATTTTCTAACTTATATAACTCTTCCGATAAAGACTCTATATTATCGCTTAATATTATAAAATGCTGAGCTAAATGTGCATATTTAATTAAATCCGTTTCCTTGGTACTATCATTATTCATAATAACCTTTAAAACTGACACTATTTTATTCTGATTCTCTACTATGCTATCTAAAATTTTAGAATGATGTAATGTCCAATCTTTAGTAAGACTTATATGATTATTAATTTCAGATTCTAATTTATGTTCGTTATTCTGAAGAATTCTAATGGCATTGTCATATTTAATAGCATCTGTATAATCTAAATTTCCGGAAATGCTTTTAATGACTGAACCGATTCCGTCGATGAGACCTCGTTTAACACGATTGGGTTCAAAAGAACGCAACTGTTCAGAAACCTTTTCAATCTTATCAGACAAATACTCAATATGTGGCTCATATAATGATAGCGTTTTATTATTGAGTTTAGGCCTAAGTTCATTTAACTGAGATATCACAATTTTAATTTTATTGTGAATTTCGTCAAGTTCAATTGTTTGAAGAAAAGAATGATAATGGGATATAACTTTGGTAGGGCCTAATTTAAAAGGAAGCAAACCGGGTCCATCTTCTAATGTTTCAATTGTTACGTCCTGCGCTCGTACCAGGCAGAACAATATCGGCAGGAGTATCCTGTAACAATGAAGATTTTGGTGTTCTTTTCAGGCGTGATTTAGCTATGGGTCCGCGTTTCTTTTTCGTGTATATATGTATGGGGAGGTCTGCTAAAACTGTATCATGTGTGTAACGTGGTGCTAATTTTTGTCGACTTGCCATAGGATTACGTACATAGATTGATTGGTCAGGGTTGTATTCTATTTCAGGTTCACGATCTTTATTCCTATTTTCGGTAAGTACTGTACGGTCATGCAAAGAGGACTCGTTTATTATAGCGTACGCTTTAGCAACCATTTTCTTATGTTCCTGAGTATATTGTTGAAGTAAGTGTTCCGATAGATCGATATCTATTGGATCACGTGGGTCAAAATGGCCAGTTATTATTTCTAGAGGTCTACACTTCGTAAAACTGTGAATAGAACTATTATAGGCAAGAAGGGCGTAAGGCATAAGATTTACGACTGATTCACTTTTCTGTTCTAGTTTTAATATTCTTAAATGTTCAAGGATGGTGGAATGAAAACGTTCTATCATTCCATTATCATTAGGGCTATGAGCAAGTATTTTGTGATGTTGGATTTTATGCAGTTTCACAAATTCAGAAAAGAGTTGGTTAGTAAACTCGGGACCTTGGTCTGTCACTATTGTCAATGGGACACCATGGTGAGTGAAAAATTTTAGAAGGGCTTGGACTACACTGACCGCTGTACCATCTCGGAGATAGTATGCTTGAGCATACTTAGAAAAGGCATCTACTAAGGTAAGGTATTTTTCGTTTTGAGCAGTGAATAAGTCTAGGTGTAATATCTCAAAGGGTTTCGTCGGAGGTGGTACTATACAAAATTTCTGTTTTACAGGGTTGCGATCATATTTTGCCTGGCCACATATATTACAAGTATTAATATACTTTGCAATATGCTCCTTCATCTTCGGCCAATAATACCTTCTTGATAGAGCCAGGTAACATTCGTTTATGCCACGGTGATTAGTTTTACCCTCGTGATATCTCTGTATAATTTCCTGTTGACGCAAATAATCTTTTACATTCTCTACTTCATTTTTAGTAAGGATTAAATTCATTGCAGAGCTTTTGAATTTGTCTTGAATAATGGGGATAATTCTGTACATTGCTGTTTGTGGATGGATTACTATGCCTGTTTTTACTTTGGGGTTAACGTATTCTTTTATTGCATTAATAACGTCTTCCTCGAGATTTGACTCTGATAATTGAATGGATGTACGCGTATGGGTTTCGAATGGCTTGGTAACCGTTGCACGTTTCTTTACACTACTTACTATTGTAAAGCTTATCTGTTTATTAAATTTATTTAAAGGTTCATCTGATATGGGGACTTCTAAGATGGGGTTCTCGGCATCAGAGTGAACTGTAAGAGTTGAAGACCCTGAATTTGAGAGTGCTTTTTCAGAGTGACCACTAGAGTGGGCTGTAAGTGTGGATGATCCTGAGATTGAATGAGGTTTTTCAGATGTATTGACCGCCATCGAACTTGTTTCTTCATTATTAATTTCAATCCGGGAGAGAGCATCGGCGTTAACATTATTTTTACCGCGTTTGTAAATTACTGTGAAATTGTACTCACTAAGCTTTAATCGCCAACGAGTTAACCTTGAACTTGGGTCTTTCAGACTCATTACCCACTGAAGGGGTTTGTGATCGGTAACTATCTTGAATTTACGGCCGAATAAGTATGGGCGAAAGTATTTAGTTGCCCAGACTATGGCAAGAAGCTCTTTCTCGATTGTACTGTAATTTATTTCACTAGTGTTTAGAGTTCGTGAGGCATATGCAATCGGTTTATCGGAGCCTATAGGCCCTTGAGAGAGCACCGCGCCTATTGCTAAATTTGAAGCATCAGTTGTTAGTACAAACTCTTTAGTGAAATCAGGGTATTGTAGGATTGGATCGTTTGTTAGTAAGGTTTTACATTTCTCAAAACAACTAAGATAGTTAGAATCGTTATACGTGACTTTGGAACCCTTCTTTAAACATTGTGTCATAGGCTTTGTAATACGAGCAAAATCAGGTATAAACTTCCTATAATATCCTAATAGGCCTAAGAAACGTTTTATTTCCGTAGGTGTTTTAGGTAGTGGAAATTTTTGTACTGCAGAAATCTTGTCTGGGTTAGGCTTAATACCATCCTTACTGATAATATGACCTAAGTACGCTGTCTCTAATTTTAAGAACTCTGACTTGTCTAACTGAATTTTAAAATTTGATTCTCTCAGTCTTTTGAATACTTTTTCTAGGTTGTCTATGTGTTCCTGCAATGAGGTGCTGAAAACTATTATATCATCCAAATAGACTAGGCAAATAACGTTTTGCAGGCCTCTAAGAACATTGTCCATTACTCTTTGAAATGTCGATGGGGAATTCTTGAGTCCCATCGGCATTCTCAAAAATTCAAAGTGACCGTGTTCAACATTGAATGCGGTCTTCGGTATATCGTCAGGGTTCATTTCTACTTGGTAAAAACCACTAGCTAGGTCTAGCGTAGTGAAATAGTGACAATTACCTAATTTGTCCAAAACGTCAGTTATGTTGGGGATCGGATATTTGTCGTCTATGGTTTTTTCGTTGAGTTTTCTAAAATCTACTACGAGACGCCACTTCTTTTTGCCTGATGCATCAGCTTTTTTAGGGACCACCCATATAGGTGAACTCCATGCAGATTCTGAAGGCCTAATTATATCTTGATCTAGCATCTTTGTTATTTGATCGCGAACTTCCTGCCTATGTATAAATGGATATCTATAACTCTTCGTATAGATTGGTACTTCATCAGTTGTACGAATGTGGTGTTTAATACGGTTAGTAAAGGTAAGAGCCTCCTCTTCTATATAAAATACGTCGGCGTATGAAGCACATAATGTTTCAAGATTAGTACGTTCCTCAATATTTAAGTGATCGGTACGTAAGCGAGATAAAACTTCATCTGCGCGAGATGATGGTAGATGTTTAGTGCGCTTGCACTCAGTATTAAAAATTGACGCACTAACTGGGCGATCCATGGAAAATATTACGTCATTCTGAGTGAGATTCGAGATTTCAATAATACCACGATTTTTACTGATATTAGTTATGCATTCACCTACAATACAGTTTGATATAGATTGCTCGGGAATGAATGCATCACCGTCATGAATATTAATCGGTACTCTAATCAATTTTGATGAATGTGCCGGAATTATATCTTCGTACAAATTACAGTTTCGCGAATCGTACATAATAATGGCATTAGATGCTTGACGTGTTATAAGCATTTTAGTTCGTAAATCTATATTCGATTCCCATTTATTTAACAGATCCAAACCAATCAATCCGTCGAAATAATCATGAAAGTTATAAATGAAAAAGGTAATGTCATCATTCTCATTAAATTCCTGAAAACAAGGTAAAGTTATAGAATAATCGTTACGAGTAGTGGCATGAACATTAGACACTTCAAAAGGATCATAATTCCATGGCAAGAAAGGATAGAATTTCTTTACAGTTTCGGGGCTAATAAAAGATTGATTGGCACCTGTGTCAATCAATAGCTTAATAGGAGGACTCGATATCTGTATATATGGTAATTGTCTTTGGGTCTGTAAGTTAAGTTCTATTTTGGTTTTTCTGATTTCGTACCCTTCTGAAAATCCTCATGTTCATCAGGAGAAACATCATCATGAGATTCTTCAGGCGGGTTTGAATAATACATATCGGGACATTGACGTTCATCATTATCATATACATATTCGGGATATTCATAGCAGTCATGATTGTAATAATCTGAATAGTATGGTTCATACTGATCTTCGTAACATTCATTGAAATTCATTTCTCTGGATTTAAAATAATTTCTTGGTGGAGGGTTTCCAGACTTAGTCCAATCATGTCCACTAGGTGGTAAAGTTTTTGTCACATAATGGCTGACGCCACTCATTGGTTGCACCGAGTTATTCGGTTTAAATTGTGGATTCCTAGGTGGAAGTCTGAAGACGTTGCTCTGGGCTCTATAATTAGGCGGCGGCGCACCAAGTATTTGCTGCGTGCGTGTGGGACCTCTATTAAAAGGGACTTGGTTTAAATTTGGTTTCCATGATTGAAGGGGACGCTGAAACTGTTGGAAAGGAACATTTCTAAATGACCCTGGCATGTTAAATCCGTAAGGTCGTGATGATGATGCCACTGGTGGCATGGAACCGTAAGAAAATTTCGGGGCCTGGCTCATTTGTGACTGAGGTTGAGATCTCCGCTCGGAGTTCTCGTTCCGTTGCTGCATATATACAGTATTTGTTTCTTCATGCACAAATTCTAACGCCTTTTCTATAGAATCAGGCCGCATGCACCGAATACGCGATCCTAACGGGTCTTTAAGGCCACGCAAATATGCCTGGAGGCTTAACTTTTTATAAAGTGCCCTTTTCGAATCTATAGTACTTGCCACCGTTTCGTGTAAACTAATATATGTCATTATAGTGCTGAACAGGTTTTGGCAAGTATCATAGAATTCTTGAGGTGACAACGATCCCTGTGTTAATAAAGCAAGATCGTTGTATAGTGAGGTCTCATCGCGCTGATCCGCGAAATTATTGATAAGGGCGGTTCTAACGCCGTCCCAACTTTCCGGAATGCCGTTAGAATTTATTAACCGGGCGGCATTCCCCGTTACTTTATTTAATATGCCGTTAATGAGTGCAAGTTTAATGAATTCGTTATCAGGATCTGTTTCTAAGTATTCGCGTATGAATTGATCACATAATCTTATGAATCTTGTGAGAACGTGCGGGTTTCCATCGAATTCCGGGACCAGGCGGAGTGCTTTCAATATCTGATCCATTTTCTGAGTCATGTTAGTTGATTCTAATAAATTACTACTATTTCCTAAATTAATGTTTCGGTTTGCGTCGTGCAAATCTAACCGATTATTTTTTTCTAGCCTAGGGGACCTCGATTGCCTTGGATGGAAAATCTTGGATAATTAAATTAGACTTATAGGAAAAAGGAAGCAACTCAAGAAAGATTCTAAAGTACTTACATGCGCATTATTGGTATCTCTGCTGTATCTATGTCTTGATACACCGTCGGGCTGCAGCACTAGGTTCTAGGATCTCGTTGGGCTGAAAGCCGGTCAGTCACGCGGGACTTGCTTCGGCTAGATTGCGGAAATCTTCGCTGTAGTTCGCGCCACGCACTGACTCGAGATCCTACCGACTGCGCCAATTACGTAGGCTACAGCCGAAGGATGCAAAAAAAACCAATTAATTAAACTTAATTTATTAATAAAAGAATACAATATTCAATAATCTTAATAAGAGGTGGCTAATGGTCGATGTATGTACCAGAAGTGAAGTCTTGGGAACGGATCGTCGGCGCGGTGTCCACCGCGGTGACGTATTGCTGCATCGGCGATTTAGTTGTTTCATCATTGCAGTGCTGTAGGTATTGCGAAATCATCGATGAGTGATTCCTGCTATTACACCGTAGTGAGTTTCGGTTGTCAGCGATTCCTTAGTCACACCGTACCGTAACATGTGTCTAAATATTGTGTACTAATTACCAGTCACCCTATATGTTTCTGACCAGTCAGTATCAGAACTACTTACAAATTTTGATGAATATCTGTTTAATTTTCATGAAAGTTTGTAATTTGTTTCGTTAGGTCCTGGATTGAGACATAGGACACTATTTATTCCGGAAACAAGGGTGAAATCGTGTGGAACAGCTAGAGATTTTTAAATTAGAATAGTTACTCCACAGTCTCTTTTATAAAATTATTTCTGTATACTTTTTCTTGTACCATTATATTCATAAAATTGATATTGCAATCTGCACATTACTTTATTACGGTCAACTTATATTTTTGAGAGTTGTTTATATTGAGGAATACCTAAACGCTTTCATCCATTTAAATATTACTTAAACTGTACATTTTAGATACAACATGTAAATAACTATGATAAGGACACCATTCATATATATATTTTTAATTTTCAGATTGCGTTTCCTCTACACCTACAAATTCGGTAGGAAAAATGTAACCGAGTATTATTTTATAGAAAAAGTCACTGACACCTATCTCGGAAGCCGAGAGATAATAAGATAAAAGATAATATTAAAATTATGAATAGAACAGATGTGTTTAGGTGGATAGATAAAATGTTACCTTCAATGCAACAAAAGGCACTTAACAAATAAAACTAAATAAAAAAATAAAAGGATCAATAAATAACAAGGTATTTTATTTTTACATCGACTTCCTCATTCCTGACAATAAAAATGTAGAATATAGAAATAAAATTATATAGGCACTAAAATTAACGAAGGCAAAAAGACTATTGTTCCGGGTTCAATACACTACTCAAGACGCCCAAAAAAAAAAAAAAAACTGTCATAATCATTAGTCATTTCATTCGTAATGCGATATTTTTACTATGGGAGTGCCCCGTCTGATGCGTTAGCATCTCTACTAAGTCTGTGCCTTGTATTGTACAGATATTTGATAGCACGGACGCGTCACTGTCTACAGATACTGTCTGAATACTTACTGCTCTCGATAGCTGCCGTATTCTTTTAGGGTCTGTATCTACAATAACATGTGATATTTGTTGTGCTTTCAACTGCGCCAAAGCTTTTCTGTACTCTTTTGCTTCGTTACAACGTATTGCGTACATGTCTCGTCCGTCTTTAGCTATGTTGAGGATGTTTAGCTCTCCTGAAAAAGAAATGTTTTTGTTAAACTACAATCTCACCAAGGTAAGTCGACCATGTTTCCCTAATATGGGGAGGTTCAGTAGTTTGCGTGCAACATCCATACATCAATCCTCACAAACATTCACATTTTATTATATTACTTGCTGTCCCCCGCGGTTTCACCCGCATTCCCGGGATAAAAAGCATGCTAAATTGTATGATGACCCGTTGAGTAGTTGAGGCGTGAAGGCGTAACAAACAAACAAACTCACTTTCGCATTTATAATAGTTATAGGATTAGGATTATTAGGATACTAGCATTCCCCCGCATTTTCGGGATAAAAAGTATCCTATATGTTATTCCCAAATATAACCTATCGGTGTGCCAAATTTCATACAAATCCGTTAAGTAGTTTTGCGTGAAAGAGTAGGTAACAAAAATATTCACATACTAACAAATTTTCACATTATAATAGTAGTAAGGTAAGGTAGGATTTATCCTTATTCTTAGAGGGCCTACGCACTATGCGGCTAGCCGCAATGCGTTTAGCCCTCCGGTTGACTGCAATAAAAAATATGAATGAAAAATATATTTTTATACGCAGTTGTTGGCCAAGCGCCGACCAACCGGACGACTGTCCGCGATGCGGCTAGCCGTACAGTGCGCACGCAGCTTAATTTTTTATTTGAAAACCGTACCATAACCATAATCTTCATAAATGACTCCCATCCTTGTCCAGTTGAGGTAAGCGAGGAGATCTCCAAAAGCCTTATTCATGAGATCCTGAGGTGGATACAGGTTGATCGTGAAGGTTGAATTGTGGGCTGAAATCAGGTGATAACAGGTTATATAGACAAGATATAAATATCCTGGGCTTTCATCACCATCAGACAACCAGGGGTCCAGCCAAGTCTGCAATTTTAAATCAAAAATGGGGAGCGTTTCTGTGTCCACCAGCTCGCGCCACTAGGGAGTAATCTTCTATCACTATCTTTGTAAAAGTATCAGCGGGCGCTCAGAGTGGGTCTGAGCGGTAAACTAACTCCACTTGTCTGGTACTAAGCTATAATACTCACAGCTCTCTAGTAAATACGGCGCGACTAGCAAGTGAAGGGCGTGTAGTGAGCGAGACATGGCACTCAGAGTGGGTCTGAGCGCTAAACTACCTCCACTTGTCTGGTACTAAGCTATAATACTCACAGCTCTCTTGTAAATACGGCGCGACTAGCAAGTGAGGGGCGTGTAGTGAGCGACAACTGGTGCTCAGAGTGGGTCTGAGCGGTAAATTAACTCCACTTGTCTGGTAATAAGCTATAATACTCACAGCTCTCTAGTAAATACGGCGCGACTAGCAAGTGAGGGGCGTGTAGTGAGGGGCGTGTAGTGAGGGGTGTGTAGTGAGCGAGACATGGCACTCAGAGTGGGTCTGAGCGCTAAACTAACTCCACTTGTCTGGTACTAAGCTATAATACTCACAGCTCTCTTGTAAATACGGCGCGACTAGCAAGTGAGGGGCGTGTAGTGAGCGACACATGGCGCTCAGAGTGGATCCGAGGAGTGGTCCTGAGCTGCTGAACAGTGCAACTGCTCCTGAATTTACTTGGACGCAGGCTAGAATAAAATTTAATGTGAAATTAATAAAAATAATAATATATTTGGCCATATAGTAAAAACAATCAAACAAACAGTTTTGGCATAATTGTATATTGCATAGTTTTCACATACACACTCACACACACCCCCCAACACACCCCCACACACACTGATTATGCGCACGTTTATTATTATAACTAAATATTTGAATTATTATTATTGCATTATTAGGTACATCAATTTTAAATTTGATCCTATTGCATAGGAGAGGGTACTGGCAATTAATAAATTAAATAAATATCCTGGGACATTCCTCACACACGGTCATCTGATCCCAAACTAAGCAGAGCTTGTACTATGGAAACCAGATAACTGATATAATACATAATACTACTTTTTTGTTTGTAAATACATACTTAATATACATAATTACAGCCAGACTCAGGACATACAGACATGTTCATGCACACAAATGCATTTCCTGTGCGGGAATCGAACCCACGACCTGCGGCGCGATAGGTAGAATCTTAACCAGAGTCTTAACCAACCACGCCAGCTGGCCCGTCGTAATAATATATATACATAATATCTTATCGTATCTGCTTATTGTGTGACTTGCTTTACCATCAGCCAGGCCATGGAATATCAACAGCAGAGAAATACCGCAAAAAATTATGGTGCGTCCATGCTAGGCGAACCGAGCACCAGCCGAGGCACGAACGAGCACACTGCGAGCAGTGTTCGCGTAGCGTGGACGGGGTAGCGAGCCTCGAACGAGCGCGATTGTCAGTTTTTTCACGAACAAAGGGATTCGCATCGTGCTTGTTGTAGGTTCGTTCGTGGCTCGGCTCGTGCTCGATTCGCTTAGCATGGACGCACTATTACATATCAAAAACTTCAATCCATAAAAGTGCAACCATAAACTCAAAAAAAAATAGATTTATTTTCAACCGCAGATGTGAACAATAAAAAGGCTTCGTGGGTACTCAAAGTCGCTTACAACCGTTATATTGCGCTTCCTGGCCGCGATATTGCGTTTCCGTCGCTTAAACTGGTACTGTTTGTTCAGTACACTGCCAAGGATATTTATGATTTTACTAGTTTTTTAGCACCTGCGTATTGGAAGGAGTAACAAAGTTTTGCGTGCTACTCAGCATATTCACCTTTCTTATAAGCCTTGAAGGAGTCCCTCACTGGTGAGTACTGGATGTCGTAAACGAGGGTACTGTTCGGCAGGATGCTCCTCTCTTTGTTGATCCTGTACACTGCGTACTTGAAGGCCAGCTCGGAACTGCCCCCGCGGGCTTCCTCCGTGAAGATGGCACCTGGAAGGAATTATTCTTTGTCAGAAACCAGAAGCTGGTAGGTCAATTTTTTTTTGTTCCTGTATACCAATGTTTGACCCTATCTCACCATGGTAAGTGATGATGTGGCCGAAGGTAGGAAGCACACAAAGCCTGGAAGGAACTGGTTCT
The DNA here is from genome assembly GCA_947623365.1 of Achlya flavicornis. Taxonomy (NCBI): domain Eukaryota; kingdom Metazoa; phylum Arthropoda; class Insecta; order Lepidoptera; family Drepanidae; genus Achlya; species Achlya flavicornis. Next base: position 7,416,267 of record OX392494.1, on the reverse strand, counting down.
CAAGTGCAGCTATAGGGGCTTGGCGACAGATTTTCAACATGAGGGAGTTAGCCAGCCAAATGGGTACTACAAAGTACCCTACCACCGTGCTATGGTTTCCTCACGATGTTTTCGTTCACCGAAAGCTCAAGCTCCTTGTAGGATTCGAACCCGGGGCCTTCGTCTCGGCATCCGACGTCACTACCACTGAGCTATTAGCAAACCAGGGGGATTGCCAATGATTTTTCAACGTTCCTGCAGGGAGTGAGATCTCCAGAGCTCCATGTTAAAGACCTCTGCTGGCAGTGAGCGAGGGGGGGATTAGTGGTTTAGTACCAAATGTCACGGCTCTTTGCCCCCCTCTTATCTTCCCCCGTCAAACCCCTTTGGGTGCGGAAAAGAGTTTTGCAGGGTAAGCAACGAGTTATACCCTGGTGTTGAAGTGACTGTAGGTTACGAAACCGCTTACCATCAGGTGGCGGTTATACCTTAGTAGTATACAAATATCTTGGCAATTCATACTTTTTTTAGTTTGATATAAATGCATCGATTTATTATGTCTGTCTAATTGTTATATTTTTTTATTTTGTGATATTTAGTCTAAGCTTGTCAATAGTCACAGTGATAACAAATTGTGTGTTTAGTGTTTCCCTTTAGTTATTTTTTATTTCTAAGGCAGACTTAAGTAAGTCATGCTCACTTTAAGGCCTTTGCTTGCGGCGGCGTCGTGTGACGGGTCGCTCACTTCCCTCCAATATGGCGAGGAGGGCGATGGCTGCCACACGCGCCATACTTGTGAACAGGTGCTGCTTGTGGGGGCTGGTCTACTTAAGTTTGCTATTTATTTACTTATTAAATATTTTTTCAGTCTACTTTGTAATTTTGCCGCCGCGACGGGGCACGCAATTGTTTTCAGTGCGATTAGAATGTAAATATTATGTAATTAATCTAAGCCTGTTTTGAAAAGAGTAATTGCTTATTTTATTGCCGGCTCTTCTCAGCAAATGCGACCTTCCGAACCGGTATTAGAGTATTAGAGTCAGACTTTTCATAAGTGCCTGCGAAGGTCTATTTGAATAAATGATTTTGAATTTTGAATTTGAATACTTTTCGTTAGTCAAAACCACGTCACATACACGCCACACGCATGCCGCATACACGCCACGCCACAAAGACTAACCAATTTTAATAACAGTGCCAGCGCCACTTGTTGCCGACTCATCACTAGCCGAGGGACAGGCGATCCACAGACACGCCACACACACGTCACGCTAACCATAATTTGAATAACAGGTGACAGTGTTCAGTGTGACCTCAAGCCAGTGCCACTTGTTGCCGACTCATCACTAGCCGAGGGACAGGCGATCCACAGACACGCCGCATACACGCCATGCCATAAACACTAACCAATTTTAATAACAGGCGACAAAGCGGCGACAGTGTTCAGTGTGACCACAAGCCAGCGCCACTCGCGCCACATGTTGCAGCCACATCACCAGCCGGGGGACACGCGCGTCGCACGACCTGTTAACAATTTAAATATGAATACAATAAGAAAGTTCTATATACACGTATTATAGAGAGAAAGAAGCGTCAAAGAGCAGCTCGACTGTGGAAGTAGGTACCTTACAGAATACTGCAGCCAAATAACTGTATGTTGTGTTCCTGCGCGTGAGTAACAGAGACAGAGCTCATTGGGGAGGGGGGAAGGGTCTTCTGTATTTGTACTATGCCTCCAATGCACAATATTTTTCTTTTTGCATGATAGTCACTGAAGCGCTCGTGGTGTAGCTGATTTCGTAATCGATCGGCAAAGTTAAGCTACCACCGTCGTGTTCGGTATCTGGATGGGTGACCACCTAGTGGTATTTCAAATCGAATGTTTCCGTGCTTCGGAAGGCACGTAAAGCCGTTGCTCCCGGTTATGTCGTTAAGCTAGTTGGATGCCTCCTAGGCGGCTTGAAAACTCCAACAGTAGGTTGACCACTAGCCTACCTCCACCGATCCGCAGTGGGCACGCGTGGTGGAGTATTCTAGTTAGCCTATTAGGTATCCTGTTCCTAAAAAGAATATCGTAGATAACCAAACGACTTTGAAATGGAGTTTTTAGCAGAATAATCATTGAGTATGGTGATAAAATGTTTTTATTGACAAAATAAAATATCAAAAAGAAATATGAAACTTATGGAAATAAAATCTTTACGCTGTGTTACTATTGGTACCTCGATCAATTCTCACAATTTTTGCACGTTAGCGGTGTCGTAGCGACATCGACCATTTAAATTGCGTTTCGTGAAATATTTTGTATAAAAAACATTCAAACGTGTATATGCCTCAACAATTTGATCATAAGATCGTTTTTCAATCTTTCATTTGACGTTAAAACAAAAACAGTTTAACCGTTGAAGTAGCTACGACATCGTTGATTTTAGAATAAAAAATAAAGTCATAAAAAATTCGACTGCCAATCTTAGGCTGCATTCCGAATTAATGATATAATCGCTGTAATCGATTTGAGCGTGCTTAAACCCGTTCCATATTAGTGTGAGCGCCATCACGATGTCCCGTGAAACGTCATAGATGACGTCATGACATGCGCCATCTTGCGCTCACACCGACCATGCCCTAAACTGATATCACCGTGAGCGCTGTCAAAAAGTGACGGTTAGTTATTGTGTTCTCGGCAAAAATCTAATAAGATTTTTGGTTTTCCATATGGCAAAGATACTTTTTATGATTTTATGAGTGAAAAATAATAAAAAATGCGGATATTCTTTTCTGCGACTCAACTAATAAAAGATATAATGAGTTCTAGCGCATTGCTAATTCATGTTTTAATTAAATTCCCAAATGTTCTGTTTTGAATACGGTGAGCGCGATAACGGGCGTTCCGAATTGTTGACAGTTCTCAGCTGTCATTATCGTGATATCTAACTCGGTACGCAAATTATTGCTGTGAGCACTGTGAGCGATATTATTTAATTCGGAATGTAGCCTTATTGGCACGCTTCCCCTTGGCAGTGACTTATACTTTTAAATATTTTTTGCACTTGTGATATACCTGTATCTTAAAATAAGAAAAAAAACCCTCCACGAGGCTAGCGTGGGAGTTGGAGATCAGTTAATAATAGTACGGAACCCTCCGTGTGCGAGTCCGACTAGCACTTGACCGGTTTTATTTTTTAACTTACGTGTTTTTCTCACTTTAATCTCACGTATAAAACAAATGATTTCTACAACAAATAGTAACCTAAACATCGTTCCACACAAGCTCTAACGAGCAAAAAACTCGATGTGATGCCTCGTTCGTGTATTTTCGTTTTATCGTCTTATGGGTGCATCCATGCTTGGCGAACCGAGCACGAGCCGAGCCACGAACGAGCACACCTCGAGCACGATTCGCGTAGCGTCGACGGGCTTACGAGCATTCGTAGCGTGCTCGACTGCGCTCCGCCCGATTGTCAGTTTTTTCACTAACACAGGGATTCGCATCGCGCTCGTTGTAGGCTCTTTAAGCAATCTTTAAGTACGTCGCCTGAATCGCGAGCAACGAACGAATCCTGTTCGTTCGAGGCTCGGCTCGTGCACGCTTCGCTTAGCATGGACGCACCACAGTTGAAAGCGATGCTTCATGACGATGCTCAATCATTTATTGTCTACATTACCTTTTCTATCGGATTTAATGTATTTTCAACACAGATGGAAGGCTTTTCAGAGAGGTAGAGCGTAGCGTTTATTCGCTCAAAAGAAAGAAAGAGCAGCTCGATTGGGGAAGTACCTCCACCTTACAGAATACCGCAGACAAATATCTTTATGTTGTGTAAAGTTGTGTTCCTGCGCGTGAGTAAGGTCGCCAGAGCTCATAGGGGAGGGGGAAAGGGTAAACGATATGTTGCAAGCGTCCATATGGCTACAGTGTGCTTGTTTACCGACTTAGTCGAATAAAAAAAAGATTTTTTTTTGCTTGGAAGTTTACTCTTCCCGTTTGTGTTGTGGTTATTTCTTGAGGGCCCGAGAGTCCAGTAAGTTAATAAAGAAGACGAAGCAACATTAATAATATTTTTATTAATTGTTCATGACAAAGGAAAAATACCGACAGACAGTAAACAATAGTTATTACTATGGTTACAGAAAACTTGTTCTAAATCCTAAAATAAATAATACTTCCCCTTAATAACTTTTGTTAACTCTTAATTCCTTAACTAGACAGTTGGCAGCCCTAACTCTCTACAGCAAAATTCATGTTTTCGAACATTCAGTGGTTTTAGACTAGGAGGGCACGACAGAAATGGTAACGATAAGGTAAATGGCTAAACTCATGTTCATGGGATAAAGGACACCTCTCTGATGCCAAATATGTCGGTCTGCCTGCACCAAGTGGTTGCCTTATCTAGATATGGCGCCTGAAAAACTGTTTATCGTGACCGAAAAAAAACGATAAGGTAAATGGCTGAGCTCGACGTAGAAAGTAAGTGTTAGTTGTACTGATGTCAATTTAAAAAAAACTGACCTAATATTCGGTTGCGTTATCTAGATATGGCGCCTGAAAAACTGTTCATCGTGACCGAAAAATAATAATAATAATGGCTGATCTTGACGAATCATAGTCGTCACCATTACTAGCTTATTAATAAAAAAAACAGTCAAAAATTTTGGTTGCATTTCTATCTACGTAACATACGTTTCTAAGCGATCTACGTAACAATTATTACTATGAATAATTTGAGTGTTTTACGGTTTCGCGGATTTTGCATTGTCAAAAATATTAAATGTTATCAATGCCGCCCCCGTCCCTTTATACCCTCCGCCGCCATGCCTGCACTGATCGGCATTCAGAAGTTAACAGGCAAACATAGATAAGATTATAACATTGTTATAAATACTAGCCACGCTCTGAAAACTATGTCTCAATGGTTTGCTGCCAAAAATCTTATGCTAAATTATTAAAAAAATAAAATGTATAAGATTTTCAGTGTCAAATGTAAGTTGATACCAATTTTAGTTTATTTCTTGGTCTGACCATAGACTTTAGATTGTGGGGTGCTCACCTGGAAGCCTTAGGTGGTAAACTGAGCTTCGCTGCTTTTGCAGTCAGCAAAATAAGGTAACTGACGGACATTCATACAGCCAGATTTATTTTGCATATTTTCATAGTCTTATGTCATACGGTCTTTTGCTGTGGAGCTCTGCCGCAGACTTGACATCAATTTTTGTATTACAAAAAAGGGCAATTCGCGCCATCTACTGTTTGGGTTCTCAGGAGTCTCCACGAAATGTATTTCTGGAAATTAATATATTAATTTTGTTGTCTCAGTACAATTTTGAAAATATAATGTATCCAATTTACAATAAAATTCCTCATAGCAGTATGTTTTGCACTGTTTTGTAGTGAGCGAAAGTTTCATATTATACTGAATACATCCGCGTAACCCTTTCGTGTACATCATCATCATCATCATCATCATCAGCCTATAGTGTCCCACTGCTGAGAACAGGCCTCCTTTCACAAATGAGGGTGAAAGGGACTGGGCGATACTCCACCACGCGTGCCCACTGCGGATTGGTGGAGGTAGGCTAGTGGTCAACCTACTGTTGGAATTTTTCAAGCCGCCTAGGAGGCATCCAACTAGCTTAACGACTATCACAATTAAGTGATAACCGGGACCAACGACTTTACGTACCTTCCGAAGCACGGAAACGCTCGATTTGAAATACCACTAGGCGGTCACCCATCCAGGTACCGACCACGACAGACGTAGCTTAACTTTGCCGATCGATTAAGAACGGCTAATCATGCTATGCCACGAGCGCTTCTGTACATCTTCTTCGTGTACATGCCTGATTTTATTTGGTGTAATTGCGTAACCAATGCATATTTATGAGATAGCAGATTTTGGGGTGCTCACCTGGAAAGGTGAGAAATCTGCAGACTATGGTCAGACCCACAAAACAGTCTTATCTACTATATTAAGTTTAATACCAATACCATCCACAATTACATTGGTATCAACATTGTACATTATTCGATAATGAAAATCTTGTACATTTTGTTTTTTTAGAATTTAGCATAAGATTATTGGCATCAAACCATTGAGACACTGTTTTCAGAGCGTGGCTAGTATTTATAACAATGTTATAATCTTATCTATGTTTGCCTGTTGACTTCTGAATGCCGCTCAGTGCAGGCGGGGCGGCGGAGGGTATAAAGGGACGGGGGCGGTACTGATAACATTTCATATTTTTGATAAACCAAATTCCGCGAAACCGTAAAACACTCAAATTATCCATAGTGATAATTGTTACGTAGATCGCTTATAAACGTATGTTACGTAGATGGAAATGCAACCAAAATTTTTGACAGTTTTTTTATTAATAAGCTAGTAATGGTGACGATCATGATTCGTCGAGATCAGCCATTATTATTATTATTTTTCGGTCACGATGAACAGTTTTTCAGGCGCCATATCCAGATAACGCAACCGAATATTAGGTCAGTTTTTTTTAAATTGACATTAGTACGACTAACACTTACTTTCTACGTCGAGCTCAGCCATTTACCTTATCGTTTTTTTTTCGGTCACGATAAACAGTTTTTCAGGCGCCATATCTAGATAACGCAACCGAATATTTGGTCAGTTTTTTTTAAATTGACATCAGTACAACTAACACTTACTTTCTACGTCGAGTTCAGCCATTTACCTTATCGTTTTTTTTCGGTCACGATAAACAGTTTTTCAGGCGCCATATCTAGATAACGCAACCACTTCGCGCAGGCAGACCGACATATTTGGCATCAGAGAGGTGTCCTTTATCCCATGAACATGAGTTTAGCCATTTACCTTATCGTTACCATTTCTGTCGTCACCTCCTAGTATATTTTGTCAGTATGTCGGCTGTCATGTCTTCCGTATTCTTATAAATTGTTGTGGTTATTTCTTGAGGGCCCGAGAGACCAGTAAGTTAATAAAGAAGACGAAGCAACATTAATAATATTTTTATTAATTGTTGGAAAAAAATACCGACAGACAGTAAACAAGAGTTATTACCATGGCACAGACCATGGTTACAGAAAACTTGTTCTAAATCCTAAAATAAATAATAGTTTGGTCCCATTGTCATTGGGTCAGGATTTAATTACTTTTTAGTGTACTTTGAAGTTTTTTTAAACGTCTTCAAAAAAAGGAGGAGGTTCTCAATTCGGTTGTATTTTTTTTAAGTTTGTTACCTGATAACTCCGTCATTTATTAACGGATTTGGAAAAGTCTTTATTTGTATGGAAGGGTACACTTCCAGTTTGGTCCCATTGTCAGATCAGGATTCTATTACTGTTTAGTGAACTTGGAAGTCGGTTAAAGTTTTTTGTAAAACAGTTTTAAATTATTTAAAGATATTTTCCCAAATTCCGTAGATAGGTTTATTATTTACTTCTTATTTTTAAGTCCACAGAGCACCATAACTTATGTACCCTAGATAAAAAAGAAATTTCATTTTACTTCATCTACTTTCCAAGTTAATAAAAAGTTATATAAAGTGTAAAGGAGACAGTTCAACACTCCCCTGTGGGCTAAATAATAGGAATAATGGCTCAGTGAATAAATAAAATGTATAAGAGCGAGTTGTACTTGAATATTCTATGTACTAAGAGTCAACTCAAGCTAGCGCAGAGTCGGAACGCATCGAAGCGTTAATCTAAAAGAAAATATAGCAAATAGAACCTTATCTCAACATAGTAATGCTCATATTTCTTCAATTTCAACTCAAGCGATTTCCGTGCTTCGGTAGGCACGTAAAGCCGCTGGTACCGGTTGTGATAGTCGAGGCCTTTTATGCGGGTTGAAAACTCCAACAGTAGGTTGACTACTAGCCTACCTCCACCTCGCCGCAGCGGGCACTCGTGGTGGAGTTTCTGCCCATTCCCTTTCACCCTGTCAAACACTCAAATAAAACTGTTACCTTTATTATAAAGTAGAAAGTGTCTTAAAAATCACTGGCGATAGATGATAACATTTAACATTACCACCCCATCACGTGCGGAACCCTAAATTCGTAAAACGCCGAGCCCTTTCAGTCATAAACACACATTAGGTCGCGTTTAATGGACCCCCAAATACCTACGCGAAGTAATTTCAGTCCTTTGTGACACACAGATTTAACGATTGAGCAACACATTTCAAGTTTTTTTTTTATAATTTTTTGCCCTTTGAAATACGAAACCCTGCAAACTATGAAAAAAATATAGACTATTTTGCTTTTATTGTGTATAGGCCTGTGTTTGACCACAATCTCACCATGGTGAGTGATGATGTGGCCGCAAACTGGCTCTCAAGTGCAGCTATCGGAACACACCGATAGATGCTTGGCGACAGATTTTCAACTTGAGGGTGGTAGCCAGCCAGATGGGTACTGCAAAGTACCCTATCACCGTGCTATGGTTTCCTCACGATGTTTTCCTTCACCGAAAGCTCAAGCTCATTGTAGGATTCGAACCCGGGACCTTCGTCTCGGTATCCGACGTCACTACCACTGGGCTATCATCAACTAAGCAGAGCTTGTACAGATGTTGTTGAAAGATGGGATCGCAAGTCAAACCACGAGGCGGAAACTTAGTTACGAATATAATAACAGTTTTAAAAATAAAACTAAATGTTTGTCATCCAACACAACAGTATTTAACAATAAAATGTTTAGGTTACGCGTCACAGACATATTTTCACGCAATCGTGCCGGTGGGAGCGTCCACAAAAACGAATATTAATATTTATATACCATGCTCTGCATGCCAGAGTAGACCTTGCGGAATTATAATATTTCTGTGAAATAGAGATTACGATAATTAACGTCTAATGGTTTTAAGAGAGGTAGAGCGTAGCGTTTATTCGCTCAAAGAGCAGCTCGACTGGGGAAGTATCTTCACCTTACAGAATACCGCAGCCAAATAACTTTTTGTTGTGTAAAGTTGTGTTCCTGCGCGTGAGTAAGGTCGCCAGAGCTCATTGGGAGGGGGAAAGGTCGGTAACGCGTGAGCGATGCTTCGTGTGTTGCAAGCGTCCATATGGCTACGGGAACCGCTTACCATCAGGTGGGCCGTATGCTTGTTTGCCGAATTAGTCGTATAAAAAAAAAAACTTTTTAACTGGTTTGTTTATATTTAATTTTATTAGATGGCCAAACTCCCGTACCATCTTGGATAATGCTTGCTATACAATGTGAATGGGATGCGACTTCTGACTTTAATGCCAAATAATACATATAATGGTGCGTCCATGCTACGCGAATCGAGCACGAGCCGAGTCACGAACGAACCTACAACGAGCATGATGCGACTCCCTTTGTTCGTGAAAAAACTGACAATCGCGATCGGTAGAGGCTCGCAAGCCCGTCCACGCTACGCGAATCGTGCTCGCAGTCAACTCGCAGTGTGCTCGTTCATGGCTCGGCACATGCTCGGTTCGCCAAGCATGGACGCACCATAAGTAATCGATAAAAAACTCATATGAGGGGTTACATTTTTTTTTATTTAACTTTGTACGACTGACATGCGTCGGCCATTACGCAAGCCACAGGGCGTCTACCATAATAATGATAGCTTAGAGTAGAGTTTTCAGTATCATTAGTTAGATAAACTCAAATACTATTAAATGAGATGAAATAAAGTATTTATTTAGTAGGTATTTTATTCGTAAACTGGAGAAATATAAACATAATCTCATATTTTTTCACAGAAATAGGAACAATATTTTTTTGTTCTAATCGTTCAAGCCCTATGGATGTTAGTAGACGTTACTAGTTGGTCAGGCTATTTAGCTACTATGTAACACTTTATTTATCTTTCTACGATGACTGGCACCTTTGATATCACAAAATAACAGGAGTAACCTACCAGAACCTAGAGCAAAAAATTTAATGTTATGTATTATTTGGCCTCCCATCACAGGCGTAGCTATAATATATATTAATACTAGCTGCCCGGCGCGACTTCGTTCGCGTGGTGCTACCCTACCCTATGGTGCTTACCCTACCCTACCCTACCCCACCTATTTGACAGCAAAATCCCCATTAACAAAATGATCCGCCATTTATTCAATTCATTTGTTACAAAAAATGTGATAAATGAAGAACCGCTCGACCGATTTTGTGCAAACATCACATAAACCATCTACTAAATAGTCCGAACAAAGCCAAACAAAAAAAAACAAAATTTTGGTTTGGATAGGTGAGCCCGTTCTTGAGTTATTATTATATAAAATTACAACGAAAAGTGGCATTGATTTTTATATATATAGATGCCGAGCTATAATATAAATTACAGTACAAGTTGGTGAAGTAACAGAAATATATATTACAGCTGCGTGTGCGTTCACTCAAAGAATATTATTGAAAATATATCGTAATATTGCTATGATTTATATTAATTTATATTATAGCTACGTCTGTGATGGGCTTTAAAGCCTTAGAAGTCGCGCCCCTATCACACTGTATGGCTTGATTTTCAAAAGGGGTCGGCTTACCATACATTATAATTGGCCCTCGTCCAACTATAATGTATGGAAGGGGCGGCCACCGTGCTTATGAAATAAGACCGCTTGGCTTTTGGTTAGGTTGATCTCAATCCTCAGCTTCCAAAACCACCGAGGTTAGATGTGGCTCTATTATTCTAACTCTATGCGTTTGGGGCATCTAACGCGCAGAATCATCTGTAAAGAAGGCAATATGTGCTAATCTAGGTATAGTTATATCGCTGGTATATAGTGAGAATAATAGCGGGAACAGTACCGATCCCTGAAGGACTCCAGCATTAAAGAGGCGGGGGAGCATAAAACACCTTCAATGCTGTGATATTTATGAGTTTGCGATCTTGTATAGCTACTGACTTACATACTAGATTGTAACCATCTGATGAAATTAGGTAGTACAGAAAGTCTAAGTTAAGATATTAAAACAACTAAATTTGAAGCCTGCATCATTGTTATTAGGTTTATTTCGATCTATTCTTGAGACTTGATCTGAGTTCTTGATACAGGCCTATTTTGTTGTTTGAGGAGATACATTAAGATTATAATTTTAGTTTATAAACGCCAGAATCAGCACTATTGTTTCTCCCACACACTTCATCGCCAACAAGAAGAAAATAAATGTTAGAGATTTGTATGGGAAAAATACAAACTATAGATATATAGATATACTGTTGTAAAAACTGAATAAAGCTCTCGCGTTGATATGGGTTGATACTAGAAGACTCACGTCAAGACAAATATATGTGTTTCTCTCTCTCTCTCGCAAAGTGTCATAAGGATTGTCATATTTCTTTTATGAAAGTCTGCTTCATCATCATCATCATCAGCCTATAATGTCCCACTGCTGAGAACAGGCCTCCTTTCACAAATGAGGGTAAAAGGGACTGGGCGATACACCACCACGCGTGCCCACTGCGGATTGGTGGAGGTAGGCTAGTGGTCAACCTACTGTTGGAATTTTTCAAGCTGCCTAGGAGGCATCCATCTAGCTTAAAGACTATCACAATTAAGTGATAACCGGGACCAACGGCTTTACGTGCCTTCCGAAGCACGGAAACGCTCGATTTGAAGTACCGACCACGACAGACGTAGCTTAACTTTGCCGGTCGATTAAGAACGGCTAATCATGCTACGCCACGAGCGCTTCAGAAAGTCTTGCGAAAGTCTGCTTAGCTTAGTGAAATCTTAAGTCTATGTCGCCAACCCTGACATATTTTCAAGATACCGGAAAGCGAATTAAAAAGTCTTTTGAATACTCATTCCAAAGACATTGTGCGGGGTTTGCGAAGAATATTACATAATTTAAAGTTCAGAAATATGTAAATTAATTTGCGATTCTTCACTGTGTTTCAAATCAGAGGGAAAAGTTTCTTGTTCAGTTACTTTGGAATGTTTTTTTTTGTTTTTTTTTTTTATTAGATGAGCTTGTACGAAGCGCTCGTGGTGTAGCATGATTCTTAATCGATCGGCAAAGTTAAGCTACGTCTGTCTTGGTCGATACCTGGATGGGTGACCGCCTAGTGGTATTTCAAATCGAGCGTTTCCGTGCTTCGGAAGGCACGTAAAGCCGTTGGTCCCGGTTATCACTTAATTGTGATAGTCGTTAAGCTAGTTGGATGCCACCTAGGCGGCTTGAAAAATTCCAACAGTAGGTTGGCCACTAGCCTACCTCCACCGATCCGCAGTGGGCACGCGTGGTGGAGTATCTGCCCATTCCCTTTCACCCTGATTTGTGAAAGGAGGCCTGTGCTCAGCAGTGGGACATTATAGGCTGATAATGATGATGATGATGAGATGAGCTTGCGTTTGGCCACTAACCCGCATAATGGACGATGAAGAAGCCTAAGATGGAACACGCTTACCCAGAAGAAACCTATTCACTCTGGCCTTGAAAGTTCCTAGATTATAAGAGTCAGGAAACACAGACGCCCGAAGCAAGTTTTATCATTGAATTGGAAAGATTTACCATTGTCACTGCGGGTGCTTGAGTCTCCCCTAGCTAGCACGGAGTGTGGAGGCATAGTCTTAGCGTCACGGCAATTGACCTCAAAATAGCGTATTTCGCTGATGAAAGAGAGGTATCTGTTACAACTTTAATCTGTGGCGCGGTGTGCATCGCACTTCATTCGCTTTATGAGAAGTTTGTCCGTCTCTATCGCGCGCGGTCAAGTTTATTATATATATAAGTTATTGTTTTGCTTTTGCTACGGCTCATAAATGGTCTTTTTTGCATTAATTTGTCTGTTAGAATTGACTGACTGATTAGAAGCAATCCTAACTTCCTAACTAATATTATAAATAAAGTAGTAGTTGTAGAAAGTGAGTTTGTTTGTATGTTTGTTAAGCCTTTACGCCACAACTACTCAACGGATCATCATGAAATATGGCATGCAGATAGCCTATGGTATGGAGAAGGACAATAAAAAATGTCCTTCTCCATACCATAGGCTACCCGGCATACCCGGGAATGCGGGTGAAACCACGGGGGATAGCTAGTAATGTAATAAAACATACTGTATCGTGAAATTGCATGTGTGAGTACTGTGAACGTGCCAGCTTTAGTTAAACGACGTGTACCCCGAGTCTAAAGAATTGACGTTAATAAACGCTTACTAATGCGTTTGCGTTAACTAAAAATTTATATGGGAGAAATTAGTACCATGAGTATTCCGCTAGAGGCGCTGTGCCAATTCCTATAGAGAAGTGTCGTAAACGCAAACGCATTAGTAAGCGTTTACAAACGTCAATTCTTTACACTGGGGGTACAGTATCATGTTGATGCTTGTTTATAAATGAAACGTCACTATGAACATTTGCCGGCTGTCCATATTCTTAGATAATAGCAAAATGACAAGACTTGGCAGCAATTCAACACAAAATTGGAGAGCCGTTAGCTGTACACGACTGCCCAAAAAAAGAGTGTATTTTTTAAAGATTTTCTCGTCCTTTGGTGGGTGTTGACATTTTAATGAAAATAATTATACATCGTGCAAATAAAACTAGAAGAGTGTATATTAACTATAGACATTGTTATTATAGATTTATACACGGTGACCATGGACGTGACTTTTTATTCGTTTTTTCGCTAGAACAAAAGTTGTTCATCAAATGAAAAAAAATTCGACGTTGGTTTTTGAAAAAACACAAAATAAAGTTTAAAAAGTCGGGACGTTACTCCTTACAACTTAGACACCGCGCTTGCACTTCAAAGTAGTTGTGGCACGGCGGCACGACAGTTTTGAAGCAGGTGTGGGAATCCGCGGCTGCCAGACTTTTTGAAATTTTTCTGTTTTGTTTTTTTCAAAAACCAAGACTTTTTTTTATTTGATATTTTAGAATGTTAGACCATGTTCTGAACAAAGTTTGTTCCAGCGTTAAAACGGTTAAAAAGTCACCGTATATATATGATGGCAGAACCCATTATCCCCTACTATTATTAACCCCTACATCTCTTAATTTAAAACCTCTAACGATATGCACTAATGAAAAATGCATGTATGTTCTTTGCTGAAGCAATCTGAAACTCATTGCATTTAATGACAGTTTCAGATTAAATCTGAATACGTATGCGTATGTATGCGTTCTGCATATGATGCATAATCGCTTGAAATCGATATTCCCTGTTATCTGCTACGGTGCTACGCCGTAGATAGTCTACGAATGCTACGGGGTGTAGCAAAGATCTCAAAGATGCTAATATGTTAAATTAAGTCAGCATTTTTTCCTATAGGCCTGTGTTTGACCACAATCTCACCACGGTAAGTCATGCTGTGGCCGAAAGTGGTAAGCACTAAGCCTAGAAGGAACTGGTTTTCAAGTGGTGGAACTTCAGTGGTAGCCAGCCCGATGGGTACTACAAAGTCATCATCATCATCAGCCTATAATGTCCCACTGCTGAGCACAGGCCTCCTTTCACAAATCAGGGTGAAAGGGAATGGGCAGATACTCCACCACGCGTGCCCACTGCGGATCGGTGGAGGTAGGCTAGTGGTCAACCTACTGTTGGAATTTTTCAAGCCGCCTAGGAGGCATCCAACTAGCTTAACGACTATCACAATTAAGTGATAACCGGGACCAACGGCTTTACGTGCCTTCCGAAGCACGGAAACGCTCGATTTGAAATACCACTAGGCGGTCACCCATCCAGGTACCGACCAAGACAGACTTAGCTTAACTTTGCCGATCGATTAAGAACGGCTAATCATGCTACACCACGAGCGCTTCAAACAAACTACAAAGTAGTATACCACTATATGGTTTCCTCGCGAAGTTTTCTTTCATCAAAAGTTCAATCTCATTTTAGGATTCGAACCTGGGACCTTCTCGGCATCCGACGTCACTACCACTGAGCTATCATCGCCAACGTGTAATGGAAAGTGTATATTAATAATAGCAAGTGACGCAAAATAAATATCCCGGGACATTCCTCACACACGGTCATCTGATCCCAAACTAAGCAGAGCTTGTACTATGGAAACCAGACAACTGATATAATACATATACTACTTTTTGTTTGTAAATACATACTTAATATACATAATTACACCCAGACTCAGGACATACAGACATGTTCATGCACACAAATGCATGTGTGGGAATCGAACCCACGACCTGCGGCGCGTAAGGTGAACCTTAACCAACTGCGCCAACTGGCCCGTCATTGACATGTTGGTTATGATTTTTATTCAATAAATTTGGAAGCAAAAAGGTTTTTATATAGACTCTGTAGTTGTACCTGATTTAGTCTTCACCGCCTTCGGATGTTTATACCGTTTTCGTCACCCCCAGTATTATTTATTAAGGGTGCCCTACATGGCCAACGCAACTTCAACGCAAGCATAGCCTAAAAGCTTGTACTTTCATCTAATGGTGCGTCCATGCTTGGCGAACCGAGCACGAGCCGAGCCACGAACGAGCACACGGGCTTGCGAGCCTCGAAAAAGGATTCGCATCGTGCTCGTTGTAGGTTCGTTCGAGGCTCGACTCGTGCTCGATTCGCCTAGCATGGACGCACCATAACGTTATGTTTCACTGCGAAAAAAGTGAGACAGCATAAGAGCCGTCGGTTATCAGTCGGTAAATCAATTCCGCTGATCACTCTCGGCCCGCTCCGCTAGGTCGTCATTCATGATTTCGCATCATAAAACTTGTTCCAGGAGTATACTTCTGGTGAAAAAATCTTACAAGTTTGTAAAGAAAAAGTTTGTTATTTTGAATCTCCAATACATTTGCAATGCCGAATCAAGATGTTTAATTTACTTTTTCCAATTTATAGGTACATTAGATATGGCCAAAGTTCAGGTAAAATTTGGGCAAAAACGCTGTTTTTCGGAGACTTTTACTGAATTTGTATTTTTTTTTTCGCCTATACACAGGGCTAGATATAGTGCACAAGATACATATTTGCTTATAACATCTAACGAAAAATGTGTTTTTGTATAAAAGAATACCGGGATGCCTGCTCTTAAAATATCAACTCCACAATTTTGTACAACAACCGACTCATAGCGCAGTAAGATCACATTACTGAAATAAACGACGATTTCTGAGATACAGTTGGATTAAAAAACACTCTGATTCCGCCATTGTTTTGCGAACCATCGACAATAGATACGTTTTTATCAATACACTGTAATGAGTGCAAACAGAATACGATTCTGTAAGTAATTTGTGGAATACAAAGGCTTTGTTCCGGGAGTACTGAAGTGGATAATTGAGTATTGAGTCTTCGTGAATACGAGCTGTGGCTGTACGGTGCTGAGGAAAATACGATTAATGGTGTAACGGGCCAGTTAGCGACTCCACCTATCGCTTGCAGTTCGTGGGTTCGATTCCCACACAGGGCAGACATTTGTGTGCATGAACATGTCTGTAGGTCCTGATCCTGGGTGTAATTATGTATATTAAGTATTAATTAACCAACAAAAAAGTATATGTGTGTAGTATATCAGTTATCTGGTTTCCATTGTTACAAGCTATGCTTAGTTTGGGATCAGATGACCGTGTGTGAGGAATGTCCCGGGATATTTATTTTTACTTTTAATCTGTAAGTAGAAAAATAAAACTCATATTATTAGGGTTGGGATACCAGCACGGCTATTTTAAAAAGTCGGATTCGATATCGGAAACGAATTCGAAAATTTCCAAGGCAAATTTCAGCAATTGCTATTTTAATTTCCGAAAACTTTTCGATGAATCGAATTGATATTTCCGTAAAGAAACATCAAAATATTCGAATTCGCAAATTAAAATAGCAATTGCGGAAAATTACCTCAGTAGTTTTTTAATCCGTTTCCGATATCGAATCCGACAATACTACCAAGTGTGTGGGGTTAATCTTATCAAAATGTATGTATCAGAACCCATGATCAGTACAGTCGCCATTGGTAACACAACACCGCAGTTGTGCGGCTTCAAGATAAAACTACGCCCGAAATGTTAAACCATCATTTACGATAGCTTTACCGCAGAATTCTACTAATCCTACCATCTTTATATCTTATACGCTCTCGGCCTATTATTAAATATCCTGGGACATTCCTCACACACGGTCATCTGATCCCAAACTAAGCAGAGCTTGTACTATGGAAACCAGGTAACTGATATAATACATATACTACTTTTTTGTTTGTAAATACATACTTAATATACATAATTACACCCAGACTCAGGACGTACAGACATTTCATGCACACAAATGCATGTGCTGTGCAGGAATCGAACCCACGACCTGTGGCGCAATAGGTGGAATCTTTACCAGAGCCAACTGGCCTGTCAAAACTATGATGGTAGGGTCAGCATTATAGCCTACTCTTGGACATAATAGGGTATTTTTTTACAGTGTATAGGCCTGTGTTTGACCGCAATCTCACCAGGTAAGTGATGATGTGGCCGAAGGTGGTGCACACACAAAGCCTAGAAGGAACTGGCTTTTAAGTGCAGCTGTCGGAACACCGATATAGGTGCTTGGTTACAGATTTTCAACTAGAGGGTGGGAGCCAGCCAGGCGGGTACTACAAAGTACCACCGTGCTATGGTTTCCTCACGATGTTTTTCTTCACCGAAAGCTTATTGTAGGATTCTAACACAGGGACCTTCGTCTCAGCATCCGACGTCACTACCACTGAGCCATCGTCGTCTTTTAATGCAATTGATTAACAGTGTCAGGGCGGTAAGGGGTTCTCTTCCAAATTTTGAAGCAGCCCGACTGAAGAACCTCCACTTTCCAGAAGGTTGCAGCCAAATAACATTATTTTAATGTTGTTTTATGTTCCTAAGGTGAGTAAGGTCGCCAGAGATCCAGCGAGCGAGTAGCGACTCCTCAAAATTTTTGCAGAGTAGCTAACTCGCGATTATTACCCTGGTGATGCGTTAGGGCCTGCCTGATGGTAAGCGGGTTCCGTAGCCCGTAAAAATCTCTTCACACCCAGAAGGGTAGTGGAGTTGAGAGAAGACGCCATGCCGGCATCGGTAGCCGAAGGAACAACATTGTCCAATACGTGTCACGAAAGATGAGAGTTGTCGAAGCGGTAGTGGGGAGCCTATGCAGGTACCGTACCGCGCCTCCCGCACTCTTTCCGCCCCGCCCCGATGACGTCCGGTCCCTTCCCGCCTCAGACCTCAGACCTCATCATAAAACACGTCAGATGTCAACCACGTGATGATATGTATTATACACACACACAGTTTAAATTATCCCCATTTATTTATTTTATTCAATAGATGGCGAGGCCTAGTTTTTGAAATCGTGGGTTTCGACCTCGACCCATCACTGTAATATGAAAAATATCTGCAAACAGATGGGTGCGCGACATGGGCCACCGCCTACGGTCTCGCGGTCCGAAGGGCCTCGGGCTTCGAAGGCATTACATACAATCAGATTAAAAGCAGAAAATGAGTGGCCTTAAATTGGGACATTGAAATTTTTCGTTATGTTTTATTTTATTTAGCAAAGAAAAAAAGAGAATAATTGTTTTTTTCGTCCTGGCCTCATAAGGACCTGTTTTTTATGTTTTAGTAGGATGGGCACCCTATTTTTACCACCAGAGAGCCCGTGAAAACCTTGCCCACATAAAGTTTAGGTCTTGCGCTGCCACTGCCTGCAAATGTGGTTAAATTAACCCCCTAGAGCGATGGAAGCCTCCTCCACTTATACACTCCTACTTTATAAGGAAACAGTACTCATCGAACTATTTGTGTATCTTAAAATGATATCAAACGACTTTTCAAAGATATAAATGGCTGTTTAAATGATCCGATAAAATGGTCCGGACTTGGTGCTATAAAAAAATTACAGATTCTCGGGAAAGTTCGGAATTCCTCCCACGGGAGTATTAGCTCCAGCCACGGTAATTTCACTTCCTATTTTAAAAGTGTTCCATTCTTAATAATATAGTGGGCATTTCTGAATTAGGTTTTCTTACCGTTTTTTTTATTCAATTCTCGGACTGAATTTGATTGGTACTTATGCATACTAAGATACTTACCCCCTTAAAGTTATCAAACGTTGATTAGCTAAAATTCTGAAGTCTTTATCTGACACGTGACATTTGGTGATTGAAAGAGTGAGACGGAGGACGCTATCACACTAATTTAGTTAAAACGCGATTATGAATAAGGGGGTTAGTCTAAGTCCAATCTAATCTGCATACTAAGACCGAGCATCCACCGGAGATGTGCTAAGCTGCGTTGGGAGCAATGTGTTTTTGAAGCACCATAGAATCACATCAGTCTCACTCTGCATAGCTCTGTTGGATATGAGCTTAGCGGAGAGGTTTTTGTACATAAAAAATAAGAGAGAAATGCGTGCGAGGGATGTGAGGAATGTGTGCGAGGATATGCGCCAGGAATGTGTGCAAATAATGTGCGAATGAAAATGTGCGCCTAACAATCTGTCAATAGATCCGAAAACAGTCCGCTATAGTATGCGGCACGAGTAGTGAGTACACTTTTGCACATCAAATTTAAAAGTTCTTAGAGTTAAGTTATTAATGTTAATGTTGTTAAAATGTTAATTAAATAAGTTCATGTGACTTTATTTAAATATATTTCAATAAATGAATTTAAATGCTTGAACTCTAATAACTTTTAAAATGTACGTTTAAAAGTATGATCACGACTCGTGCCGCTTACTATACCTATCCACGCACCACTCATCTACTACACACACAAGACTACACATTACACATTCACACCGTTTCACAGCTTCGCCTCAGAGTATAAATAAATACTACGTAGGTACAAGCTTCGCTAAGCATCCTCGCCTCCTCGCATCGCTCCGCTACCTCGCACATCTCTGGTGGATGCGCAGCCGTGGCCTAAGGACCTTTTTTTTTTTTTTATCTCATAGGATGCCCCCACGCCCCGGGGGTAGCGGCCGGGTTATGCCCACGGTGGTCGCCATCTGCGCTGTAAAGAGGGGGGCGGGCTCTCGTGTTGAACGCGTACCTGCTCACCCCTCTAAGCGCGGCGCTTTGATAGCTCGTCCCGAGGGAAGTCTAACACCTCCCCCCAGCACCCTCGCTGTGCTATCGCGTGAGTCGTGACCACATCGACCCATCGTCCTCTTTGGGGTCGCTTTGATTGCCCACGACCCCAAAGGCCCCGTTTAGTCGCCTTTTACGACAGGCAGGGGAACACCGTAGCTGTTATTCTAAGCCCGAGCTACAGGGCAGGGAGGCCGCGACGAGGTACGTTTGCGCCCCGGTGGCTTCGCCTCCGGCTCAGGGGCTCAGCAGCCTCCTTCTGGACCATTACGGTCTCACAGAAGGAGGCTAGGGCCTTCACGCTGTATCCCCGCTCAGCATCGCCGACACGACTGCTGGCAGGGTGAGATTCCGCCCGATCTCTTGGACCAGGATCCGCCGCTCAGGTTCCCATGCAGGGCACACTGCGAGCGTGTGCGATGCGGAATCCTGGTCACTTCCACCGCAGTGGAAGCAGGCCGCCGTCGCCTCAAGTCCGATCCTATACAGATAATCACCGAAGCACCCATGCCCGGTGATTATCTGTGTAAGTCTGTAGGTGAGTCGTCCACCTTGTCGCTGCATCCAGGCCTCGAAGACCGGCAAGACTGCTCCGACGACGCGTTTGCGTGCAAACCGCTCCTCACGAAGCCTTGCACGCCACGTCGCGAATGCGATAAGTCGCTCCTGCCGTTTGATCGCCTCTTCTGGCGGACGATGCGGATTCGGTCATAGACCCTCGCATCCATGTCCGCCAGAATATCCAGTGGCAGAAAGCGAGCCAGAATAGTAGCCTAAGGCCCAACTTCACCAAAATCGAGTAGTTTTCATCTATAGTATAAATATGACAGCTTGAAAGACTCTCTATACGAATTTATCTCTCCGAGCCATATTTATACAGAGTACCTTTAAGTACTATCCGATGTTGGTAAAATCGAGCCTAAGAAAAAATCCTGCTAAGCATTACTGCTTAGAATTGAATAGGTTCTATTTTCACAGACTCAAAAGTTCGGCGCGGTGCGGTCTGTCGTCTGTGCTGCACCTAAACCTTTTTTTTATAAATAAATATAGACCTGTCCCTTTCCATAGCTATTCAATAAACAAAGATAGAGATACTTACATTAATCTGTCATTAAATTTTAATTGACGTCTCTAAGTACCTACGGCAGTTACTGAAATCCTTGAAAGCAGTTACAAATTCTTGTCAATCAACCATCCAATTATCATTGTCAATACCATCGATCGGTTTTGATTTCGTAATAAGTTACGTGTTTTTTTTTAAATTATTATTTAGACCTACCTATATTTTTTAAATAAAAAGGCTTAATTAACGCACCTTATAACCTTGACTTAGGTAGGTCTCTAACCGAAGAAATTGTATTTACTAGCGAAATCCTAAGTCTATGTATCTAACATACTTACCTTCATAATGTTATTATAGGTAAGTTTCGAATTGCCAAATAAGTAAGGCGAAACTCACGAGGCTGGACCATCGACGAAAAGTTGCTTGCTTATCGTTTTTCTACAGGATATACCTACTATTTTGAAAAGTGTGCGCAGGAATTGTTCAACCTTATTCCACCATCCCCATTTTTACACCAAACCACAAGACGCCGGGAAAATTGTATAGTTGTTGACATCCCGAAATACGGACACAGCTTTAGCATCCTCATATTTATAATGCGGACAGCAAAGCAGTGGAACTTGCTTCCGGCGTCTGTGTTTCCTGACTCGTACAATCTAGGAACAATCAAGGCCAGATTCGTAACTTTAATTTTCGCAAAAGGATCCTGGAGTCGAAAAATGATTTTCACACAGACCGCAATATTTTTGAATGATTATTAATTCAACTACACTCCACAAAATGGATTTGACGAAAAAAAAATACATCAACATTTCACGTGTAGGGGAGGTTTAATTTTAGGGAGGGAATTTTAGAGACCCTTTTGTTTTTATTTGTAGCTTTTATTTTACCACATAATTGGCGTGATTAAATATGTCATTGTATACCCATAGCAATTCAATGGCAATTAACATCTATCTAATACTAGGTAGGTACTTAGAGTAGGTCTAAGCTAAGCTGCAGACAGACAGACGGACATGGCGAAACTTTAAGGGTTCCTTTAACTACGGAACCCTAAAAACAAAAACTATGCCCATAAAATAGTGTTACCAATTAATTTCAATTATATTCTAACATCATACACCCTCATAACGACTCTTAATAGCATATAGCGTAGTATTAATAATTTGTTACGCACTAATTGCAATGAAAATTTATCGATCTTAATTAATAGAATATGATTTGACCTACAAATTAACGCCTACGATACCTTATATAGTTTCAAATACACAAAATAATATAAAACATACCATAAATGAGTCTCCTTCCAATAAGATGTCATAAAATCGTTAATATTTCACATTTACACATAAGATTTACAAAAACTCATTGTAAAAATCACATATAACACTCATTCGCACATGTTAACACTGGAATACTGATAACATTTTGACATTTTCGTTATTAAAATTGTGTATTTCAATTCGAAAATCAGTTCTTTTTACAAGAAATACGCTTGGTTCGAAGAACCTACTGATTATTTCATGGTACAGTCGTATACATCGTTATGTAAAAACGACTCAATTTGTTTTATTCAAACGAATGTGTGATTTTTTCCACAGTTCCAGAGTTCATATTGCAATGCAACGGGAAAGGGGAGGAGGTTTATTCACCCCCAACCCCTATTTGAAAGCTAGTGACGTAGCGATACTAGTTGAAGTGCTATATGCTATAACAGGATAACGATATAATATATTATAAAATATCATACGAACACAGCATACGAATAAGTATAGTAGTTCTTACTATATACTTCAAACAACTCTTTTTTTCAACCGTTTGATTATATTATTAAATATGTGGAAATATAATAAGGGTGGTTAATTTTCGGCGCCATTAAAAGCAATTCTAAAATAATATAATATAAAACATGTTTCTTTACCCACTTCTCCCACTTCATTATCCTAATCCTAACTAATATTATAAATGCGAAAGTGAGTTTGTTTGTTTGTTACGCCTTCACGCCTCAACTACACAACGGATCATCATGAAATTTGGCATGCAGATAGCCTATGGTATGGAGAAGGATATAGGCTATATACTTTTTAACCAGGAACGCGGGTGAAACCGTGGGGGACTGCTAGTACCTTCATACATAGATGTTATGTCTTTTCTAAGTTACTCTAAAATGAATGTCCTGTTAGCAAACATTTGTAAGTATCGCGTTTTACGTTACCGTAAACTTGTGGCGAAATATTAAAGGAATTATTCTCTCATCGGTACATCCGTTTACATTCAATTCTAGCTGAGATTATTCATCAATATAAGAATCGCTAAATTAATATATTTACTTCATACTAGCTAAGATCACAAATATATGTTGAAAAAGCTTTAACATTATATCCGTTTAGATTAAAAATAAGAACATCACTACGGTGCCTCATGTCAGGGTTGCCGTATCATAAAAATATTCTATAGATTGTAATATTTAGGGATAAATATCTTTTTTATTTTGTAATATAACAAAATAAAAAAGATGCTGATTATCCCTCGTTATTCCGCTAGGTGGAGCTTAAAATAAATATGAGGTGCGTACATTGGTTATAATAGGTAAACGAATCTTGATGTTAAAATTGGACGGAGAGGCAGGGAAGATATTAGCAGCTCGAAAATGTGAAAAAGAAGACGAAAGGTTCTCAAGTAATGAGCAGGATTCTCTCCTACAAAGTTTAGAATTTCTAGTGAAGAGGGGAGTGTGAAGAGATTTCTGCAGGGTCAGGGTCGCTTGCAACCCCTGGTGTTGCAAGCATCCATAGGCTACAGTAACCGCTTACCATCAGGCGGGCCGTATGCTTGTTTGCCACCTACGTGGTATAAAAAAAAAGAAAAAAAAAAAAGTCGAGGTGGTGTATTTGCAAATTGCCAATGGCAAGACAGTTCAACTAACTCTCTCCTTATTCTGCAAGTTGTAAGGCTATACAAATCCCACTGCAAGACATCTGAAAGGCCCTCCTTTCTTTCTCGTATTGTCTGATCCATTTTCGTCTAATTCTTCAAATATATTTTCTACTCATCCCGTCCCCTCTCAAGTATCTGTCGTGAGTCGTGTTACAAATAAGTAGCATATTTTTTTATGTATTATTGAATGTGAACGCATCTTTTGCTTCACGTCCCATTGTTGCGCGAATATCAAATTAATTATTATTTTTTATTATAAAATACCTACCTACTAACTAGTTAACTGACCCACGCGGTTTCAAGCACGCTCCGAAGATAAAAAGAAGTATCATCATCATCGTCATCAGCCTATAATGTCCCACAGCTGAGCACAGGCCTCCTTTCACAAATTATGGGGAAATGGAATGTGCAGATCACGGGCAGATACTCCATCAATCATGCCCACTACGGATCAGTGGAGGTACGCTAGAGGTCAACCTGCTGTTGGAGTTTTTATGCCGCCTAGTGACAACCGGGGACCAACGGCTTTACGTGCCTTCCGAAGCACGGAAACGCTCGATTTAAAATAACACTATGCGGTCACCCATCCAGGTACCAACCAAGACAGGGGTAGCTTAACTTTGCCAATCGATTTAGAACGGCTAATCATGCTACACAACGAGCGCTTGAAAAATAAGTATATGGCTGTCTGCGTGCCAAATTTCACCAAAATCGGCTCAGTGGTTTAGGCATGAAAAGATAACACAGCCAGACAGTTATTTTCACATTTATAATATTAGTATGGTTTTATTATAAAAAAAAAAAAACTATATACTTAGGTAATTATTACAATAATTTTCACCTGATTCAATGAGTTAAGGACGGTGACTGACTGAGGGGCCTATTATTTTTAAGTGATTTTTTATTGTGACTGGAAACTAGGCATGGCATAAATCACAAGTAGCAGGTGATAAAGAATATGATTCTGTTTTCATATGTCACATCTGTTACCGTCCATGACATAGCCTGTTACATGTTATAAAGAATATAAATAAAATGTATGCGACTGAAGGACTTTGTATCCATGGTCATGAACAAATTTAAAAAAAAAAAAACTTTATCATTGATTAGCTTTTAAGAGTATTCAAAAATAAACCTTAAATCAAGTGACATAAAGTGTTAACTTCTTTAACATGTTATGTAGCAGGATAGAAAAATAATTTTTTGCTACGAAAGTATATATAATTTGCATCAGTGATAATTTGACACTTGCGTGCGATACTCGCACATGATTTTGTGAAAAATACCGTCGATCAGCATCGATGACGTAGGTTACAAATCATTGCAAATCATATATCGCAAGTGAAATCATGCTATAAAAAATAATAATATCATCAAATGAGAATTCCTTTAAAGTAGCAATAATTTCCATGCCTACTGGAAACTAAATATAACTCGACAGTGGCAGAAATGAGCCTTAATTTGAGCTCGGTTGCCAATCTTAAAAATAAGAAGAACAGAATTGTCAATGTCGACTGTCAACAACAGCTGTCATTTGTTTTGATCGAATGTCTAAATAACCTAAAAAGACTTCTTGAGCAAAAACTTTTATTAGAGTTGTATTGAAAATAAGCTTTTAATAACTTAAAAAGAACAACTTTCAGCGCACAAACGATACTAAATCAATTCACGATGAATATAGCTAGAAAACTTTACACAATACGACATAGTAATGTCACCGGAAACGTTTACCGAAAATTTCATATATCTTCAATAAAGTACGAGTCCTCACAAAAAGCACAACCTGTGGTCCAAGAAGAGAAGTTCGACTTCGAAGACTTGAAGGTATTCGAACGCACCGAGCGTCGCAAAGCAAAAATCCCACCGTTCATGAAAAATATTTTTACATCAGACTTTAATCGCGAATTACTCGCATTCCCGGAGATACTCAACAAAGAAGAGACTGAGGAATTAGAAAACCGAGTAACTGCAATTGAAAAAGTATTTAAAGACACTGAGAAAACAAGAGACGATCGTGTAGAAACCCTCAAGAGTACAGGAATGTACGCGGCGCCAGTTTCTTTAACAAAAAACGGGTTAGCCGTCAATAATACTGAGAGTTTAAGGTATTTGGAAGCCATAGCGTCTGATTTTCAGCTGGGCCAGGAGTTGAGTGACCACTGGGTTAGTTTAGAAGCGTTAAAGTATGGTTTGACTGAAGAACAGTACAACGGAGTGATAGATGACCTTATTACTGGTAATAAGACGGTAGCGCTGTGTATTAAAGAGAGGGTTGCTGAGAGGATCTCACAGGCTGACTTTAGGACACATGCGGAGATGGATGGACAGGGTAATTTATGTTTTTTGACAGTTTTATTAGCTTCACCTGTATGTATGTAATTGAATCTTCACACATAATTTTCATTGTCTTCAAAACTTCTGATTAAACCGAAACTTTGCACACTTATCAAGAATATTGACAATAAAATAATTGTTTACCATCGTTAAAACTAATATTGTGAGTACAGGACTTTTTATAGTGTGTTTTTTAGTTGTTTTAGAACTATAATTTTAGATAATATTTCTTAGATTTGATATTTTCCGTTAGTTACTAAATTAATGGTTAAACTAAAGCCAAGTTAAGAATCCATATTTGTCAATAGAGTGCCTCTCTTTGCTGCATTAGTTTTGTCTCTTTTCTGGCACATAGATTCAAATGTGAAAAAAAAATATCATGATTTTACTGTAATATACTTGTATGACCCCACAATGTCACCCTGCTCAGGGACGCTGTGGCTGAAGGTGGTGCACACACAAAGCCTAGTAGGAACTGGCTCTCAAGTGCAGCTGTCGGAACACAATGATAGGTGCTTGACAATCTGTTCAACTTGAAGGTGGTATTCAGCCCTTGGGATGACTACAAATAACCCTACCACCATGCTACGGTTTCTATACAATGTTTTCTTTAATAGCTCCTTCTGATTGTAGGGTTTTAGTCTGCCTCGGCATTCAATGTCACTGATCTATCATCCCCCTTAACCTGTGTCGCATCCTATACTACCACATTGGAGTTTAAGGAGAACCCTGGCCATAGCATACTCCACGTTGTAGTATAAGATACATGGTTTAATATCGCCTGTCATTCAGTTACTGTTCCATATAGATTTTAATGCTAACCGTGCTTGTTACTCACACTTGACTTCACTCATACTTTAATTAATGTTAAATTTATCTCGCAGGTGTGTGGCATATATCTGGAGAGAAAGTATGTCAGAAATCAAATGGATACCTCCTAGTGTTAACCTCCATAGAGGCTACTAGACTGAAAGCCTTCCTCGTCCACCCCGGAGCTCGGGGAATCAAATTTGATGGCAATTTCGTATCTTTTATGAACACACCAGGTAAGTTATAGATTCTTTGCACTTTAAACTTTTCTTATTTTATATTATATTATTATGAGTTTTGGGAATATGGTAAATATCTAGCAGCTGAGGGTCCACTGAAATTTTGAAAGTCGTCTACTAGAAAAAAAAAGTGCGTACAGTAGTACCCAACTGATATGGCTTACCAATGTACCTGCGCAGAAGATACATTATCAAAGCGCGGGAAACGCTATTGGTCGGCAGCTGCCGCCATGTGTGCGGAGGGGCGTCACTTGCGAGTGAGACGGAACTAACAGCTGCACTGTATTATGAACCTTATAGTAGTGATCTAAGGTTGAATGTGAGTTTTAAGTATTCTTTCGTTAATCTTCGGGCCATACTTTCTTTTCAGTGCGAACGAAGATTCACAACGCGCCTTATCAGTTGGGTACTACTGTACATAGTTTGAACGACTAAATTGATACATTAACGTATGCCAATATCTAGTTTTTTATCGACACTTTTACCGACATCAAATGACAAGGAATCCATATCGACATTTAGTCTGACTGTAAATGAAATAGTGTACGATATATCTGTGAATGCATCTATATTACTGCTCACGCTTGCAGGAAATTACCCTCATTAAGCGGTGACAAGTTGGTTATGATCTTAATTCAATAAACTTGGAAGCAAAAATTTGGTATGAATTGGCTAGTTGCCTGAAAAAATTAATTAGTCCGTCATATAAATAAATAAAATAAAATGCATTTATTATCAGACAACAGGGTCCATAGATTGTTAGTAAATAGATACACAAATCTTAAGAGCTATGTTAGTACAATTTTAAAAACATGACAACAACAGAAAAAAGAAAATAGACAGCTTGTTTATGAAGCATTACACATGACGTGCAGCTTCATAAACCTGCCTAAAGTAGGCCCATCTGACCTCACAGCAAACACGTTCAGGATGCTGTTGGTGCTCCCTCTCACCCTGCATAAAATAGAGGCCAATTTTTTGCGCATTATGGCGAAAAAATCGTCCGTATGCGCATCCGCAAACATGCCTGAAGCACTACAGTAAGGAGGAAGCCTCAACAGCACCCTGAAGGCATTATTATATTGGATACGCAGAGTGTTGTATGCTTTTTGGGTATAATTAGCCCATAGGCTGCTGGAGTAAAATGTTTGGCAATATTCCTTGAAAAGTGTGATCTTGACATTGACTGAGCAACCAGCAAACCTACGAGCCAGCATATTTGCCCGCACTGCCAACGCTCTGCGCTCCCTTTCGATATCACAATCATCTTTGAGGTCTTCAGTCACAATATGACCTAAATATTTAAACTGTGAAACTTTTTGCAATAGTATACCATTTAGGGTTACTGGAGGGATATATGAAGGACTTTTATTTCTACCCCTAAACACCAACAGTTCACTCTTGCTTGAGTTAAATTAAACAAAAAAAACGAGGATATGGTTTGTTA
Organism: Achlya flavicornis; assembly: GCA_947623365.1. NCBI lineage: Eukaryota > Metazoa > Arthropoda > Insecta > Lepidoptera > Drepanidae > Achlya > Achlya flavicornis. The sequence goes on along the minus strand of OX392494.1, from coordinate 7,387,459 downwards.
AAGTTCCGCGTGACGTCACGGTGTGGTACACTGTAACAAGTGACGTCACGAGCCCCCACTCGAACTTAGTCGCGCTTTATCTTCGTCAATTGTTAATGATTTGGTAAAACAATAAATACGTGTCCAATATTTTTTGATAACCTAACTGACGAATTTTTTTTTTTTACCCAGGAAACATCCCAATTTTAGAGAAATTTATTTATATTGAGTCTATACCTCATGTAGTATTCCCCCCTTTCGGATGTTTACACCCAGTATATTAAGTCTGTGGTGTAATCTAACCAGGAACTCCCCTGGACATGATGTCGGAGTCCCGTCTGGCTGGTACGCTGGGATTGTCTCGTTTGCACGCGGCGGCTCTCTCGCGCTGCCGGCTGCGCCGTGCCGTCGATACTGTGCTCGAATACGTCGGGCCTAGGGCTTTTGGTGGTAACGTATTGTTCATCATCGGCCTATAATGTCCCACTGCTGAGCACAGACCTTTCACAAATGAGGGTGAAAGGGACTGGGCGATGCTCCACCACGCGTGCACACTGCGGATTGATGGAGGTAGGCTAGTGGTCAACCTACTGTTGGAATTTTTTCAAGCCGCCTAGGAGGCATCCAACTAGCTTAACGACTATCACAACCGGGACCAACGGCTTTACGTGCCTTCCGAAGCACGGAAACGCTCGATTTGAAATACCACTAGGCGGTCACCCATACAGGTACCGACCACGACAGACGTAGCTTAACTTTGCCGGTCGTTTAAGAACGGCTAATCATGCTACACCACGAGCGCTTCCGTATTATTATCAATATGCAAGTGGAAATTAGAAGAGGAAGATCGAAAAAGAGATGGATGGATTGTGTGATAGATATATTCGGAATGTCTTTAAGATATGTCATGGGCGTGTGGCTCTACCTATCTTTTTTTTTTATACGATTAAGTCGGTAACCAAGCTTACGGTCCGCCTGATGGTAAGCGGTTACCGCAGCCATATGGACGCTTGCAACACACGAAGCATCGCTCACGCGTTACCGACCTTTCTCTCCACCCCTATGAGCTCTGGAGACCTTACTCATGCGCAGGAACACAACTTTACACAACATAAAGTTATTTGGCTGCGGCATTCTGTAAGGTGGAGGTACTTCCCCAGTCGAGCTGCTCTTTGAGCGAATAAACTCTACCTCTCTTATATTGAATTTTTCACACTGTCAAATCCTATTGCGTAATTTGATCAGCTACTTTAGAAGCCTTTTCCTCGTAGGAAAACCACTGTCAGAGTTGTCATCGATTCGGTCGACTATAGGCAAAGCGCTAGTCAACATATATGCGTCAGAAAGCGCCGAGTATTTCACCGCTGGCCTCCTAGATGGGTATGCGGACCCTGATGCTGAACTTGAGGTCGCCATGTGCAGGTATGTAGTTTTACCTTCATATTTAATTATCTTTATTTACAACAAATATGTACAAAATACAATCTATATATAGAATATTTCCTCAAGCCTGCCGCTGCTTCCGATTAACGGCAAGGTTCCCAGAAGGCTGGCAGCGTTTCCTCTTTGGATAGCCAAGCTGACGCGTTGGCGGAAAAAGCTCCCCGCCCGCTGGTCTCCGGAGGTCTCGATCAATTTTGAAGACAAGGTGCGAGCAAAACGGCGAGCTTCTGACCCCCATGGTCCCAAGGTCTCGACCGCAAAAGGCATAAAAATATAATTGGGTCCAATCGATACATATTTTTTGAATTTTCCTCACTGGCCGCAGCTGCCCCTGCAGCTTTACAAGTCGCCGGTAAGTGAGATGGCGCGAGTGTATCGACACATGTGGCATCCCAATACAGCGACTTGCCGACACTCCAAGGGATCAAAAACATACCATCCGGTCTCTTGCCATCGCCCCGCGCAATACAGACTGGTTCCAGTACAGAAGGCACGTTAGCGACAACAAGAGCCCTGCGGATAATGTCATTAATAGCTGAGTGTCGTGATATTCGACCAGCACTTAGGGAGCACGAAAGCCCATGGTGGCCGAGCTCATGTTTAATTACTATACACGTTCTTTTACACATGATCCCCCTTATTAATAAATAAGGTGTAAGTCAGTCTTGTTACACCCAGGTATTAAGATAGCTCCAGCCCTTTTTGTTTATATGACATTAGAAAGTGACGGATATATTTTAAACCTAGGTATTACTATACTTGACTAGCTCAGTGGTAGTGACGTTCGGATGCCGATACGTAGGTCCCGGGTTCGAGTCCTACAATGAGCTTGAGCTTTCTGTGAAGGAAAACATCGTGAGGAAACCATAGCACGGTGGTAGGGTACTTTGTAGTACCTATCTGGCTGGCTACAACCCTCAAGTTGAAAATCTGTCGCCAAGCACCTATCGGTGTGTTCCGACAGCTGCACTTCAGAGCCAGTTCCTTCTAGGCTTTGTGTGTTCACCTTCGGCCACATCATCACTTACCATGGTGAGATTATGGTCATGGTATGGAACACAGGCCTATACACAGTAAAAAAATACATGCGAAAATAGTAATAAATATCCTGGGACATGATGACAAATTATTTGACAGTTGCTCCAGAACTATAACTACTTTTCGCCGCGCGGTTTCACCCTCATATTCGAGGAATGTCTTGCTTTCCAGAGATAAAAAGTAGCCTATATGTTATCCAGAATATAATCTATCTGCGTGCCAAATTTCATTTTCAATTTTCATCCAAATCCGTTCAGTAGTTTTTGCGTGAAAGAGTAACAAACATCTTCATATCCTCACATCCATACAAATTTTGACATTTATAATATTAGTATGTAGGCAGATGGATACCCGTCACTGTCTAACGTCATATAACAAAAAGAGCAGGGGCTATCAAACAAGACTTACTTTTTTAACCGACTTCAAAAAAGGAGGTTCTCAATTCGGTTGTATATATTTTTTTTTATGTTTGTTACCTCATAACTCCGTCATTTATTAACCGATTTGGAAAATTCTTTTTTTGTCTGGAAGGGTACACTTCCCGTTTGGTCCCATTGTCATCAGATCAAGATTTGATTACTTCTTAGTGTACTTTGAAGTCGGTTTAAGTTTTTTGTAAAACAGTTCAATTATTAATAATTCCAGACAAAAGAATTTTCCAAATCGGTTCATAAATGACGAAGTTATGAGGTAACAAACATTAAAAAAAAATATACAACCGAATTGAGAGCCCCCACCTTTTTTGAAGTCGGTTAAAAAGTGCGTTTTACACATTAGTTTTAAAACTCAAAATCCAACAGGAACTTCATAGCGAACCACGGAGTGACTTCGATACTAAATCTCCTGACGATACCAGCGCTGGATAAGGAACAGGAGTGTAAGCAGCTGCTCGATGATATGAGGAATTTGACCACAAGGGGGGAGTCTTTGGACAGCTTGAATATGTATATAGGTCAGTGGTATGGACAGATTTTTGTTTTATTTGGAAAATCACACTATTTTGCGATAAGTATGCAATATTTGATGCTGAAATATACCGTTGTGACAGACGGACGGTACCTAAAAAACGTGGTAAATTCTTCACACTGCTTAGTTTGGGATCAGATTGTATCTAATCCGAAATTATGGCTATTTCTTATTGAGCCTTTACGTATGACCAAAGATGGTCGCGCGGGACACATGACGTTCAACCAATCAGGTTGCAACGCATTCAAGTATGATGCCAGTTCACAATATGACAGGTTGTCATGTAAGCAGCATGGTACAGTTCACAAGTTATCGACAGTTTATAATCTCGCTAGATACGATTCACGTCACAAAAATACGGTGACAGGTATTTGTACACCACTTCAATATTTAAAAAAGAAGTGGAAGAGAAAGATGTACAGTATTACCCAACTGATAAGGCGCGTCCTGAATCTTCGTTCGCACAGAAAAAAGTATGGCCCGAAGATTAACGAAAGAATGCTTAAAACTTACAATCAACCTTAGATCACTACTATAAGGTTCATAATACAGTGCAGCTGTTAGTTCCGCCTCACTCGCTCGTGGCGCCCCTCCGCACACATGGCGGCAGCTGCCAACCAATAGCATTTCCCGCGCTTTGAAAATGTATCTTCTGCGCAGGTACATCGGTAAGCCATATCAGTTGGGTACTACTGCAACACTAAATTGTTTTTAAAGGTGTTAAAATGTTACTTGACAGCTCTAAACGGGATACACCACGCCGGAAAAATGATGTCAGAAGAGATCAAGAAAGTCAGAAACCCGCTGATGAATCCATCTTTCATATTCAGAAAAGTGCTTTCCAATAGACTCCAGGTAATATTATGTATATTTCTAATCTTGTTTCAAACCTGAAGAGATTACATCGGGTTGGGCAACTTACAATAGATATCCTTGGTGTAACAAGCATCTGTAGGTTCCGCTAACCGCTTACCATCAGGTGGGCCGTATGCTTGTTTGCTAGTAACTTGACTGTGAAAGTACCTCCACCTTACAGAATACCGCAGACAAATAACTGTATGTTTTTTTTCCTGCGCGTGAGTAAGGTTGCCAGAGCTCATTAAGGAGGGGGGGGGGGAAGGTCGGTAACGCGTGAGTGATGCCCCGTGTGTTGCAAACGTCTATATGGCTACGGTAACCGCTTACCATCAGGTGTGCCGTTAAAAGACGCTTTTAGATGCAGCCAATGCTGTCCTTAGGTCATCAAGGAACAATCCCTTACTACAGAGCAATCCGATTCCAAAACTAGTCAGTGATTTGTCACTGATTATGAACAGTAAGGACCAATCACTGCATCGTGTGTCCTTGTCTTAGCCAATCAGAGCGCATTATCGATGATGGCAAATTGGCGGAATAGATAGCAAAATCAACGTCATTACGCTTTTTTGGGTTAATTGTTCGATGCCTTAGGTGCACGACGTCCACCATTGGCCGTTCTTAATCGATCGTCAAAGTTAAGCTACTACCCGTGAGGCTGTCAACTCGAGCGTTTTGAGGTAAAGCCGTTGGTCCTGGTTATCACTTTGTGATAGTCGTTAAGCCAGTTGGTCTACTAGGCGGGTTGACAACTCCCAACAGTAGGTCCACTGATCCATAGTGGGCACGCGTGGTGGAGTATCTGCACATTGCCGCCCACACACATTTGTGTGGAGGCCTGTGCTCAGCAGTGGAACATTATAGGCTGATGATGATGATGAATTTGTTTTAGGAAAAAGACGATCCAAAACTAAACCTGTACCTAGCTGAACACCTTCACCCGACGCTGAAGCCACCTTCAGAACAGTTGGAGTACTGTGTTCTGAGGATGAGGTTCGCGTGTGAGACCCTCATGTCGCGGCACGGAGTCAAAGTGCCATCTGCTCATACGTGAGTCATTTGTAAAACTTTAACTATGTAAATAGTCGCATACTGACGGGCCAGCTGACGCAGTTGGTTAAGACTCTGGTCGTGGGTTCGATTCCCGCACAGGACATGCATTTGTGTGCATGAAAATGTCTGTATTTCCTGAGTCTGGGTGTAATTATGTATATTATGTATTTACAAACAAAAGAGTAGTATATGTATTATATCAGTTATCTGGTTTCCATAGTACAAGCTCTGCTTAGTTTGGGATCAGATGACCGTGTGTGAGGAATGTCCCGGGATATTTATTTATTGTTTTATTTATACTGTTGTCCGCCATCTTGAAATCAAAAGTAAAAATTATAACAAGAAAAATAGCATTTCGTTTTGAAAATCCATTTTTTTAGCTGAAACATCTCAGAAAAATTTCAATTTTGTGTTTTTTTTTTGTAAAGAATGCGTTTAGTTCTTTTTATTATCGATTGGCATTAGTTAAACTAATGACAAGAAAACAATTATTTTTTTCAAGATGGTGGACAGTTGTTTTTTCAAGGTTTTTTTTACGGTCCGATAGAATTGACTGTCTGATTAGAAGCAATACTATAATAAAACGTACTATATTGATATACTATATGAGTGAGAGTAGGTCGGTTTGATGAAAAAAACATATTTCCCACTGATTATCCACCTTAATGAACGTAAATAAAGTATAGATTTGCATGGCATATTACAGAGAATTGGACAGACTGGCTCAAGCGGCGACAGAAATATTAGTAATGACTGCAGTTCTGGCAAGAGCGTCCAGGTAAGATTTGTATATTGACCTAGTCGATGTGCCCTGCTTCACATGCGTTTACGGGATAAAAAGTATCGTATATCCATCTCCGGTTCATACGCAACGGTTTTTTTTTATTTCTAGTTACCTATATTAATACCAAAAAGTTTAAAGTCGCTCAAGGCTATGGAAATCCATCCAAAATTTTATATTGTAAATGCGAAAATATGTGTGTTTCTTACCACTCACCTCCATAATTATTAATTTATTTAAATGTTTGTAACTTCTGGTAGGATTGAAATTTGGATATAGAATTGTTTATTTTTAACCGACTTCAAAAAATGGAGGAGGTTCTCAATTCGGTAGTGTTTTTTTTTATGATTGTTACCTCACAACTCTGTCATTTATGAACCGATTTGGAAAATTCTTTTCAAAAAAAAAAAACAAAAAAAAACAACCGAATTGAGAACCTCCTCCTTTTTTTGAAATCGGTTAAAAATATACTTACAATGTGTGTTAGTTTTACAAACCCCAAAGAAAGTCAACTGCTACAACTTATAGTAAACTTAAATAAATACTAATCTGATTGGTAATAATTAGCAGTTTATAAACTTATATTATTTACTTACTGCTAAAATGCTAATTATTATTTTTTAACCGACTTCAAAAAAAGGAGGAGGTTCTCAATTCGGTTGTTTTTTTTTTATGTTTGTTTCCTCATAACTCCGTCATTTATTAACCGATTTGGAAAATCCTTTTTTCTGTCTGGAAGGGTACACTTCCCGTTTGGTCCCATTGTCATCAGATCAGAATTTGATAACTTCTTAGTGTACTTTGAAGTCGGTTTAAGTTTTTTGTAAAACAGACCAATTATTTAATATGAAATTTTTCATGAAAAAAATCCGCCTTTTCAAATTAATTGTTGTGTGCAATGGGTAAAAATCTATTTTGAGCATACTTTTAATTTATAGAGAGCATACTTTTTATCCCAAGAACGCGGGCGAAACCGCGGGGACAACTAGTCTAGCATTGTATATATGATGAGAGACCCTAAAAACCTAATTTCCAGATCATACTGCATAGGCCTAAGGAACGCAGAACTAGAAATGAAGCTAGCGGCGTGTTTCGTTGAAAAATCAAAAGACAGAGTGAGAAAGCTAATAAAAGAGATAGACGATGGCGAGTACATCAACTTAGACCATTTTACTATACAATTCGGCAAGAGAATACTTGAGGGGAAATCTGGGTTGGTTGAAAAAGCAACGGCCAGGACGTTTTGGTAGATGTGTTCGAATGTATTCATTTTAATGAGGGGGGGACTAAGTTTTAGATTTTGGACTGAGACAGGGTGGAAATTTGAGACGGGTCAATGAGGGTACAGTATTACCCAACTAATAAGGCGCGTCGTGAATCCTCGTTCGCACAGAAAAGAAAGTATGGCCCGAAGATTAACGAAAGAATGCTTAAAACTTACAAGCAACCCTAGATTACTAGTATAAGGTTCATAATACAGTGCAGCTGTTAGTTCCGCCTCACTCGCAAGTGGCGCCCCTCCGCACACATGGCGGCAGCTGCCGACCAATAGCGTTTACCGCGCTTTGAAAATGTATCTTCTGCGCTGGTACATCGGTAAGCCATATCAGTTGGGTACTACTGCAGCTACCTTAAGGGTTGAAAACACGTGAATATAGTAGTTTGAGACAATGGTGCCGATTCTGTTGTGCATCAGACTAAACTAAACTAAATTAAAATTTTACTTATTTTAGTTAAGGATTTTCTAAACGCTATTCTGTTGTCACATCGAACTAAATTTAAATTTAGGAATGACAGGATTAATTTTGATTTTGACAGCTCCTAAATTGAACTGATGGGTGTTACCATCAAATAAAAATAACGAACGAATGATATACATTTTAATGGAAAAATAATTAAAAATAAACATTTAGTTCATAAATATCATTAAGAAATATATAATTATGTCCAGAAATGAGTATATATTTGTGTTATTTTCCAATAACGCGTAATAAAGTCAGTTGAATATCTTGATTACCTGTGGTATACAGGCATAATAAATATATTTTTAACCTGGCGAGTTTAGTACCTAGTATGTAGTTTTTTAATCCTTAAAATGATAGGCAAGGGTTATTCAACCATACAGCCTTTTCATATGATGTTATATCTTTGAATATTCGGTCTTGTCGATTTCGACTGTATGGTGGTCGAGTTTTCGTTGTTTCTTATTCTTAGTTTTAAGTTTGGCAATCAAATCCAAATTAGGACTTATTTCTGCCAGTGTCGAGTTATATTATAAAGTAAGTTTTAAGTCCATTTTTTTTGTCCATTCTTTGTGAATTTGTCATTGAAACCCATTTTACAATCTACTTATTTATAGTCCTACAAACTTATCTGACCCGGTGGTCAAAAGAGGAATTCATCAGTCATTTCGAAATGTCAATCGCCATTGATCAAAGAGAATATGAACTCTACGTTCATTGGTTGTTTGCTCCACCAAATTTGATAACAGCGACTCTCTCACCGGGCCAAATAAGCTTGTGGCACTATATTGGTATATCATTGGAAGTGAAAACAATTAAAATAAAACTACGATTTTCACATAATTTTGTAGTCCAGTGTACGTATGTGACATATCCCTATCTTGCTTTGTCCTTATTCTATGCAAATATTTAGAATTATGAATAATCCAGATCAAAATATCCACTTTCCAACACTATTTCTCTAAGACTAAATTTAATCCACATCTAATTAGGTGACGACTAATTTTAGTTTGACATTTCTAATTTTAGACATAATTTGACGTAAAACGTGACCAACAGAATAGAAAAATTGCACACTTAACTAAATTGAGTAACTAAAACGATATTAGTGCTGTCAAATTAAAATTTAGTTTAATCGTACGCCAACTGAATAGGAAACGTCGATTTGACAGGACTTAACTAAATTTTAGTTAAGAATAGTTTAGTTTGTGCCAACAGAATCGGCACCAATCCCTCACTTTATGAGTTTATGCTATAGGCGATTAGAGACTTCGGAAAAGAAAGAAAAAGACGGTTTTCGAAAAACTATATTATCGATCCTGTCTCCAACAAGGATCAAAAGGTTGTATGGGGCCAAGTTAAGTTCATCATCATCATCAGCCTATAATGTCCCACTGCTGAGCACAGGCCTCCTGCACACAAATCCGGGTGAAAGGGACTGGGCGATACTCCACCACGCGTGCCCACTGCGGATCGGTGGAGGTAGGCTAGTGGTCAACCTACTGTTGGAGTTGTCAAGCCGTCTAGAAGGCCTCCAACTAGCTTAACGACTATCACAATTAAGTGATAACCGGGACCAACGGCTTTGCGTGCCTTCCGAAGCACGGAAACGCTCGATTTGAAAATACCATCCAGGTACCGACCACGATGATGGTAGCTTAACTTGCCGATCGATTAAGAACGGCTTATCATGCTACACCACGAGCGCTTCAAGACCTCAAACTTCAACTTGGGTTACGGTCACAGATATACTTCTAAATAGATGACGCGAGTGTATGTACTTCGCGTGTCAAAATCTGTGCAAAAAGGAAGAGCAGTGCTCTTCTTTTGAAACAGTTTCGCGCGGACAGGGAACTCGCATAAGGCTGCATGTCCATCAGACATGTGTAGCGAGGGATGTGTTTAGCTGACAAATAGGATCGCTTCATTTTCACGTTAAAAATCTAATGCCAGCCTAATTAAATCAATCTTGTAACATTATGCTAAGTAAAGTAGTGACACACTTGGTTTTCATACGGATGGAGGGACTTGCGTTATCTATTTAGATTTGTCTGTGGTTACGGTGGTTACGTCACAAATCGAAAATATCTTTTCCCGTACCGAAGGAAAATGTTTTTTTTTTTTTATTTCAAATTTTGTGTTTTCCTTTACCATTCACTCAAAAAGTTAGGAAGAGTCCTAAGACCTTACTGATCCGTCTAAAACTGTCCACCCACAATATACCTTATTTTAATTAGTATAGGTTGCAAATTAGAGTGGTTGAAAGTGGTAAATACACAAAGCCTAAACAGACCTGGCTATCAAGTGTAGCTGTGAGCCAGGTGGGTACTAAAAAGTACCCTACCACCGTGCTATGGTTACATCACGATGTTTCCTTCACCCACTGCTTTTGAATCCATGTAAGGCTTCTTTGGCTTGTGGTTAGGGATGGGCAGGGAAAGAAAAATATTGGGAAGAAAAGAAAAATACGGAAAAGAATGGAAAAATACGGGAAAATTCCCAAACGGCGGGAAAATACTCAAATGGCTTTATGTTCCTCAAAAAAAATATTTGTTGATGCTTTTGATTGTTATTTTAATCATACTCGCTGTTGTATGTACCTACATCACCTACGCGCGGACCTACGCGGACCTTGGAGGAAGTTATCACACTTTTTTTTATACTACCTAGGTAGCAAACAAGCATAAGGCCCGTCTGTTGGTAAGCGGTTACCGTATCCTATGGACGCTTGCAACAACTCCCTCGGGACCCGGGACGGGCTATATAAGCGTCGTACATGTGCACACGTGCTCTTTCTGCACGAGACCGTCTGTCCGACTGTCCACCGACTGTCCACCACAACCCTTACACCCCAAAACGTCGCATTTTTTAAAAACAACGCAACTTTTTTTTTTTATTGTTTTTTTATTGTATGATATGAGTATGACCCTAATAGAAATCATGTTAAATGTTATTCAAACGATTTGGTAAAGGTATTTCTCGCTATATACGCAAAATCTACTAATTATGACCATTTGAGTATTTTCCCACCCAATGGGAAAATTCCCGGGTTCTTTCCCACTAAATTGGAAATTTACTCGAAGTTGGGTTTATTCCCGGGAAGAAACCCAACCCTACTTGTGGTTACCACACCTGACCACATTCTACCACATTAAAAAAAGATGAAATGAGTACAATTCTAATGTGAATGCTATGTAATAATATATTAAGTTGATTATGTTACGTCGAAGTATGGGAGATTAGTTATATTTATTTTGTAAATAAAATAATTTTTGTTGTTTATGTGAGTTTTATTGTTTCCTCCTAATTCTATAACAACTATAAACTTAATTATTCTTAGTTTAGACTGTAAGTGCCTTAGATAAAAAAAGGAAGATACGGTTCGGAATTCCAAACGTGGACCGTTAAAATTGTGAATATTGAACAATAATATTGCTATATCGTTTTGAGTATGTCTTGCTATATTATAGTGGGTTCCGACGCATAAACACGGATCATTTCACGAGTAACACGAATTTACACTCTTTCTTATCGGAAAACGATCGTAATTTGAGGCGTTTGCATCTTTTTTTTTCGAGTGCCAAGTCCTTCTATTAAGATCTATGGGAACACGCACCGAAGAAATCTACTATTTCGCGTCAATTATGCTTAAAAATGGGCCTAATAACCTGACTGTACCTAACCTGAGAAAACACGTAAATCGTATTTGCTTTTAGAAAAAATGCTGTTTAGGAGAATTTACTTCCATGAGTATTCCTCGAGAGGCTGTGCCAATTTCTATATAGCACGCACTATTGTCAATAATTTGCCGTATCTTCCTTTCTACTTGCATCTAAGGGTGTCGTTGTTTTCGTACTCCGTGGAGCAGATACCTTAATTAAACAGATTTCTAACGACATATTTAAAATAAACCTTTAAACATAGTTTCAAATTCAATTTTATTACATTGCCTTCTTACTGAATTAAGGCCTATACTCGCCTTTAGGAAAAACACTTATATAAGATACACCTTTATCTGTAGCGGGCTTAAAACTGTCACCTATTGTGACATGCCTGCCACCATCACCGCGTTTTACCGCGTCAGGCTTACCAACATCGCGCTTGCCAAACTTTTCGCGCCTTCTCAATTTGGCGACGCCGTCGGCCATTTTTTCTGTAAACTTTTTTTCTTTGACTTCGGCAAAGGCTTTTGGTTTTTCGATTGTAGCGTCCAGAGTTTGTACCTTGTTTTTCTCTTTGCGTTTGTAGTAGAATACTTCCCAAGCTAAAGTTACCATGGCTAGACCTAAACCGAAGAGTGTCGCTATGAAGACCCCACCTAGAAAAAACAACAGTAGGTGCAGCATGAGAGAGATGATGAGACAAAGATCCCGGGTTCGAACCCTACATCTTGAGCTTTCGATGAAGGAAAACATCGTGAGGAAACCATAGCACGGTGCCAGGGTACTTTGTAGTACCCACCTGGCTGGCTGCCACCCTCAATCTGTCGCCGAGAATATATCGGTGTGTTCCGACAGCTGCACTTGAGAGCCAGTTCCTTGTAGGCTTTGTGTGTGCACCGCACCACCTTCGGCCACATCATCACTTACCATGGTGAGATTGTGGTCAAACACATCCCTATAAAAAAAAAAAAATGAGAAAGGTTTGAAGAGATTTTTGACTACATGCTACTGTAATTGCTTACCATCAGAAAAATATTTTTAAGCAATCTTACGGTTATTTACTTAATTTAAACTATTTTTTTGTGGTACAAAACTGACACGATATTGGTCTAATGAAATGAATTTATTTGCTCGAAACATGGTTGATATGTTCTTAAATATATGTATGTTTCACATTGTTGGTCTAAAATATGTTATTCCATTAATTTTTGAGCGATATATGTGTGGTCATCTAGATGTATCGTTTTGCCAAACTTCACGTCTTCAAGACACCGTTGAAGTTATGTTACGTAAATCGGCCCACAGGGTGATCTTATAAGTTTTTCCTTGGCCCGTCTCATAAGTGCCCTCCTATAGGGCCACTAAAGAAATGACTGACTGTAGTTTTTCCCTCATAATAGAAGAGAATATTCTAAGTTAGTCTTACCTAAGCTCTCCAGAGTAATTCCTTCAGATTCATCGGCGTCAGGACACGCTTGTCTCGCGGATTCATTCCAATACCTAAAAGGAAAGAGTATGAGGAGGTATGAGGTACCTATGCTTTTTTTTTTTTTTTATACGACTAAGTTGGTAAACAAGCATACGGCCCGCCTGATGGTAAGCGGTTACCGTAGCGATATAGACGCTTGCAAAACACGAAGCTTCGCTCACGCGTTACCGACCTTTCCCCCTCCCCAATGAGCTCTGGCGTCCTTACTCACGCGCAGGAACACAACTTTACACAACATAAAGTTATTTGGCTGCGGTATTCTGTAAGGTGGAGGTACTTCCCCAGTCGAGCTGCTCTTTGAGCGAATAAACGCTATGCTCTACCTCTCTTAAAATAAAATATATGCTAAATTATTCATAAAATTGTTTTCCCGGGGATCTAGATCTAGATGAATAAAATATTCTGTATGTTAATCCAGGTTTTGATCTATCTGTTTGCTAAATTGCATCACAATTGAAAGTGCCGTTGTGGCGTTAAGAGATAAGGGGGCGTCCATAAATTACGTGAGGCGATTTTTCGAAACCCCAACACACCCGTTGGTGACATGTCGTGAGTTCTAGTTCGACCCCCTCCCCACTAATCTCACGTGAAATTTGTCAATACCTATGCGTATGTACTTTTTTCGTAAATACCTACGTTAATCTGTGCATGTTTGCGTTAGATTTATTAAAAAACAACAATATTTTACTTAATTATTTTGATTTTTTTAAGAACGTAGTCTATTATCACAGTGAAAGTGTTGAAAAAGAAATACTTAAACGGGAGCTACAAAAATTCGATAATTTAACCCAGTGTTCTCGCAATTTTAAACTGTTTCTTGCGGAAAAAAAATTACGTGATATTTGACCCCCTCTCCCGCACGTGAGCTCTGTGTGACCCTCGACCCCCAAAACGCCTCACTTAATATATCGCCCCCTAATAGAGTGAAGGGTAAACATTACGCCGGAATTAATTGAAACAGAGCTAGCTATATCAAAATAGTCTTACTTGCCCGCCAACTGCTCCAAGAACCTCTCCTTCTGCAACTCCAGCAGTGCTCTGGAGACGTCCTCCTGCAGCCTGGATCCTTGCTGGACCGCTATAGCATAGGGCTGTTCCGCAAACACTTCCCCCACTTCTGTCAGGTTGCAGTTCCGCGTCACTTCATATCTAGGAATAAACAAAAGTCTCCAAATGAAAATTGGGGCATTCTTTAAGGCGATCTGATACGAATAAGCAGAGCTTGTATAATGTTAACTAGCTCACTGATATACTATCTGTCGATGATAGCTCAGTGATAGTGACTTCGGCTGCCGAGACGAAGTCTCGTGTTCGAATCAATAATGAGCTTGAGCTTTCGATGAAAGAAAACACCGTGAGGAAACCATAGCACGATGGTAGTGTACTTTGTAGTACCCACCTGGCTGGCTACCACCCTCAAGTTGAAGTTCCTTCGCAAAGCACCTATCGGCAAGGGCGTCGCCAAGGGGGGGCAAGGAGGGGCAGCTGCCCCCCCCCTAGAGATTCTAAAAAAATTGCCAAATATAATGCAACCAAAGTCCTAAGTCTTTTAGTTGATTTGCTTGAATTTCAAGCCTTGAACAATCATTCCCGTACGTCGAAACTCGAATGAATTCACCAATTCCACTCTTAATATTCCGTGTATGTATATAGTACTAAGATACTGTTGTTATTACAATCACTGTAGATGTAAGGCTCGTAGTACAAGTGAAAAGCTTCATGTGCTGTCGACTTTACCTACAATTCATACCTACTTTTCTCAAAAGTATGAATTGTAGTAGGTAAAGTCAACTTGCCCCCCCCTGCGCCGTCGGCTGGCGACGCCCTTGCCTATCGGTGTGTTCCGACAGCTGCACTTGAGAGCCAGTTCCAGGCTTTGTGTGCTTACCACCTTCGGCCACATCATCACTTACCATGGTGAGATTGTGGTCAAAAACAAGCCTATACGCAGTAGGACCGGAGAAGTAGCTCCACATATAGGTACAAGTTCGTAGCCAACTAAAGGCAGCAGCAGCAGGCGACGTGTCGTCGCGACACTACTGGTTTCTATGTATTACTATGAAATACCTTCCGTTACTAGCGACACGTCGCCTCCTAATACATATAGAAATAAAAGAGAAAGAAGTAGTGTCGTGGTGACACGTCGCCTGCTGCTGCTGCCTGCCGTCGGCTAAGAAGCTTTTTGGCAACTCTATGATCTTGTCCACTATGTATTACTATGGAATACCTTCCGTAGACAGCGACACCGTCCCAAAGTAATATATAGGAACGAAAGAGAAAGAAGTAGTGACATGGCGACTGTGTCGGCTGCTGCTGCATGCGGTCCGCTTCCAACCAGCACCTTCACTTTCAAGTGATGTGTCCCTGCGTTGAGTAAGGTCTGCTGTGCTACTACTACACTGGCGGCACTTTGTCCTGGCACAGCGACTCCACTTTTCTACGCTACGGTGAACTCTTACAATCAGGCGGACCCGCATCGATTGCTACCTAAGTAGAATTAAGAAATATGACACTCATAGTATGTAGAAAATAAACGCGACTTACTTTATTTCAGCTGAGTCATGTATAAAAGCAAAATCGGCGTCCGTATGATCGTTCACTTGATCGAAACCTGTTTTCGCATCTGCCACTGGATCTGAGGACAAAGATAAATATAAAGTATTTCTTATTCTCTTCTTTCTTCTTCTCTTCCTCTTCTTCTTTTAATTCTTTCTTTTTTGCCCCCTCGATAAATAAGGCTCCTGCCCCTATAGTGAGGACAGCGGTTTACCTGAAGCATTGATAGCCAGTAGAATGTGACCGTACTGCTCTCTGATCGGGTAGTCCCACACTCTGTACTGTGATTGGTCCGAAGTCGCGTTAAGTGTTATTTCTTTCCATACTCTGTAATCAAGAAGAAGTAGGTAAATCTTTTAGGAACACAAATTAAATATAGAAGAAAATCTATTACTAATTATAATGAAGCGGAAGAAACTGGAACTACCAGTCGGATTCGAAAAAAAATATTCACTAATTGGAAGCTACATTATCCCAGAATATTTTGGCTAGTATTTATCCCGGAAACGCAGGTGAAACCATGCAAGGCAGCTAGTGAATGAATATGGCAGGATCATGACACGCTTGGGTTGATGGTTAGTGTTATCTACCCTGCTCTAAATCTGTGACAAGTACAGGTACCCATGTTCGGAATTGTTAATAAGACGACAGGCGTGTCTTTACGCCGAGGCAATGGATCAAGTTGATGAGGAGTCCCTGCCCAGAAGAGTGCTATTCGGCTTAATCTGCTCTTTGCAAAGTTGCAGTTTCTGTAGGATAGTGTCGCTTGGATATTTTTAACACACTCACTCTCATTAAGGCGATGATAGCTCAGTGGTAGTGAGGTCGGATGCCGAGACGAAGGGCCCAGGTTCGAATCCTACAATGAGCTTGAGCTTTCGGTGAAGAAAACATCGTGAGGAAACCAAGAGCATATCACCCTCAAGTTGAAAATCTGTCGCCAAGCACCTATCGATGTGTTCCGACAGCTGCACTTGAGAGCCAGTTCCTACTAGGCTTTGTGTGTGCACCACCTTCGGGCACATCATCACTTACGACCATGGTGAGATTACGGTGAAACACAGGCCTATAAAATTCAAAATCATTCATTCAAATAGACCTTCGCAGGCACTTATAAAAAGTCTGAATCTAATACTCTAATACCGGTTCGGAAGGTTGCATTTGCTGAGAAGAGCCGGCAATAAACTCAGCAATTACTCTTTTCAAAACAAGCTTAGATTAATTACATAATATTTAAATTCTAATCGCACTGGCGGCAAAATTACAAAGTAGACTGAATAAATATTTAATAAGTAAATAATAATAATAATAAATGTTTTTATTGCTCAATCAAATTACAATAATCATTATGCAGCCCTGTCTTCTAAACTAGCGCGAGCTGTGTGTCAGAAGACAGTTCCCTCCCAACACTTGCCGTATTCTATTTGATTTACAAAAAAATAATAATTATAATAAGTAAATTAACCATTCATACCAACAATATTTTATTTAACTATTTATTTATTAATTACCATTTGTGTGTGTTGTGTGTGTGTGTGTGTGTGTGTGTGTTTGTGGCTTTATTTAATTTAATTTTCAATGACTAGTAGCTTTTCCGTATTTATGTAATCTAATTGTTGTAGCCATAGTTTTACCTTGGGTTTCAATTTGTAACTGGGAATATTACTTACATCGTATACATCATTTAATTTACCATACAGTTTCGGTGCAAGTGAGTTATATCGCATTTGCGCTAGCCTACTTTTTACTTTTGGTATGGGGTACCGCTTCCGTCGCTTATTTAAACGTTCCAGTGACGGCGCATTTTTATGGTATCTGCAAACACACTGGTAGATAAAAAGTTTACGGACTGAAAGTACATTTGCCATTTCGTAAAGTGTTTGCGTTGGATAACGATAAGGAAGATACAGCAATACCTTAAGCAAGGCTCGTTGAGATCTCTCAAGTTCAAGTAAGTTTGTCTTAGCAGCAGCACCCCACGAACAAATACAATATGCGATTATGCACTCAGCTAGAGCTTTATAAATTTGTATCAAAAGTGTAGGATTCGAAATTAATCGAAGATCCTTAAAAACATAAATAGTCTTACGCAAACGACCAGAAACTAAAGATATGTGTTTCTTCCAATTCAATCTGTCATCAATAGATACACCCAAATACTTAATAACCGGCACTCTTTCCAGCAATGGACAAGTACACATATTAGATAAGTTAAGCTGGCGGTTGCACGGGAAGGAGTGAATTTTTAATTGAAAATCCTTTGGAAATCCAGCACTAGTTTTACTAAAGCATAGGAATTTTGTTTTTTCAGCATTGAGAGTAAGAAGGCTATCTTCGAGCCATGCCGTCACTGAACATAGGCCAAGTTCAGCCAGCTGTCGAACATTATTCCATGTGGAGCCGTGGAACAATATAACTGTATCGTCAGCAAACATTTGTATATCAGCACCTTGTAGTTCATATTTGCACAAATCGTTAATATAAATTAAGAATAGCGATGGCCCGAGAGTACTGCCCTGCGGCACTCCATATGTACCAAAACCGTAGCTGCTAAAACTACCATCCACCCTGACACATTGCCTTCTTTGAGATAAATAATCCTGGAACCACAGAAGAGCATTTCCCCTTATTCCTATGTTCTCCAGACGAGTGAGAAGTATTGGAATAGATACAGTGTCAAATGCCTTCTTTAAATCCAGGAATACACCTAGGCACTTCTCATTTCTATCAAGGTAAGTAGCTATGTTAGCAGTCAGTTGTAACACAGCATCATCCGTAGATCTATTCGAACGAAAACCATATTGGTTTGGACCTAGAAAATTATTATTTTCCAGATATCCCATTAGCCTTTTATTAGTTATTTTTTCCATAACTTTAGAAAGAGAACTTAACAGTGATATAGGTCTATAATTTGTAGCAAGTTTCTTATCTCCAGTTTTATGTACGGGACAAACAATGGCTGTTTTAAATATTTTAGGCAACACTCCATATTCAAAGCTCAGGTTAATTAAATATGCGATTGGTTCGGCAAGATATTCACGACAAGCTTTAAGGATCGTGGAAGTTATATTGTCACTGCCAGGTGCAGTATTCGATTTCATGCTGGATATTACACTTGCAACTTCTGATGGTTCAGTCAAATAGAGGGACATTGATTTGACAGGAGAATTATCAGATTTGCCATAAGTGACAGTGTATGATCATCAGTTCTGAGTAAGTGCAACGTCTTGTTGGCCAGGTTGGATCCCACAGATGTAAAAAACGAATTAACCTCATCTAAAGACTCTACGATAGACGGTTTTAAAGTAAGTAGTTCACTTGACGATGATGTGCTTTTATTCAAGTTACAAAGTTCTTTTATTATATTCCAAGTATTCTTAATATTTCCTTTATTTTTCTCTAATTTATTTGTGTAATATTGTCTTTTTAGTGCTTTTACAATTTTTTTTAATGTATTTCTATAGGCTATGTATTTATTTTTTAGTTCTTCATTATTATTTTCTAAACTTGTATTTAGCTTTTTAATTTTCTTATGCATTCTATCCCTTTTTCTAATAGAATTAACAATCCCTGGTGTGATCCAAGGCTTAAGTGGTAATTTCTTTTTCGAAACTTTTTTTATGACTGTATTTTCTTTGATTGTCTTTTCCAATTTTGATGTTAAAATTTGTGCAACCATGTTAACATCATTTGTAGAGTAAAGATCATTCCATGTTTCCTCAGACAAACTTTTCTTTATGCCATCCATATTGACTTTACTTTGCTTATATTGTATTGTTTTCTTATCTATTTTACTATTGTCTAGATGTAAAAGAATCGGTGAGTGATCAGTTAGCTCGTCAAAAACGAATGTTTGAAATTTAGATGACGACTTTACCATAAAATGGTCTAAACACGCTTTACATCGGGTTGGACAGGTTATGCCTTGTCGGAGACCGTAGGTAGCCATTAAGTTTAAATACGTAGTTGCATAAGAACTAATGTTTTCTGGCATAATATCCAAATTAATGTCACCTGTTATGATTATATTATTTTTTGTTGGACAGTCATTAAGGATTCGATCCAATGAATTAATGTAATTTATCGGATTTCTGAAGGATGGAGGTCGATAAGTGCATATAATAGAAAATTCGTCCTTGATATCGATCACAATACAATTACCTTCAGAACATACAGGTTCATATGCACTGGCGTTGATTATATCCCTAACAAACACTATTACCCCGTCATTTTGATTAAGAGTAATTTTTGATTGAAACATATTATAATTTTGTATATTTGGAGGAGTTCGATTATTATTTGACCAACATTCCGTCAGAACTAACACATCAATGAGACATTCAAATTGGGAAAGAAAGATAAGAAGGCTATCCATATTGGATTTGATACTACGAATGTTAACAGTCAAGACTGTGAGTTTGTTACTCATCATGTTAATAAAATAGCAAACTTAAGCAGACCAGCCCCCACAAGCAGTACCTGTACTATACACAAGACAAAACAGGAAAGGATCTCGATACTTCTTTAGATAGAAGAAAATGAGCTGAAGTGACCAAGGGAATGTATGAGGTGCACATACTAGGAGATCCTGTTATTTACGCCAAAACTTTTTGAGCCTTCTTGTAAGTAAAAGATAATTAGAAGACTGGACTTTACATTCCACCTGATTCCGGCGTCACTTGAGGCCCCAAAGAATCATCCTTACTCCTGATCAGTTATGCCTTTGAAAACAAGAAAGGTATGCTTACCGGTAAAGTGTATCTTCAGCGAACTTCATGTTGATAAAGTATTGGTGGATGGTTGAGCTCTCTACCACCGTATAGTTGATCCTGGACTGTCGAGCCAGCTGTTCTAGTGACGCTACTGGTGTCTGGAGACAGTGAGGTAGAAATTCAGTCCTATTTTTTCTACATAACTTGAAATTTGTGGATCACTGGCGTGGTTGGTAAGATGGTATGGTATCCTACCATATCACGCCGCAGGTTCGATTTCCATCCAGGACAAGCATTTGTGTGCATAAGTTAAACAGAGAAAGAGATGTGCATAACGTTTATGCGCTCAAAGACCAGCTCGAAGGGGGAAGTACCTTACAGAATACCGCAGCCAAATAAGTTGTGTTCCTGCGCGTGGGTAAGGTTGCCAGAGCTCATTGGGGAGGTGGGATAGGTCGGTAAAGCGTGAATGATGCCTCGTGTCTTGCAAGCGCCCATATCGCTACCAACCGCTTAACATCAGGTGGGCCGTATGCTTGTATATAAAAAGGAAAAGAAACCAACCTGCATCCTCTCGACCGTAAGAAAGGCAGCCAGGTTGGCTGTGAAGGTAGCCAGCATCAGCACAACGAATAGCCAGTATGCTGCCACCAGCGTCCGTCCTGACAGTGCCTTGGGTGCCTCGCCGCCGCCTTGAGGTGTGAAGGAGGTCAAGGCAAACCAGAAACTTTCCTTTAGGGTGAAATCTCTGGAAAAGATTTTGATTAAAACATCGAGGTTTTGACGCCAGGATAGCTAATAAGTTGGATGATTGTCTGGTTCTAGCATCGAGGAAAATCTCTAAAGATTATATAATAAGCAAGCCTAGTAGTACTAGTAGCGAGCAATCCAATCCCGCAACTAGTCAGTGATTTTGCACTGATTGATAACAGTACCGACCAATCACTGTATGGAGGTGCAAGGTGGATGACACTTCTATCCTCTATTTAAAAGAGAGGTTCTTCCTCCAGCCTGGGTCATCGTGCCCAACTGTACATGTCGGACAGTTGTATATATGCAGATCCTCGAGAAAACTTTGTAAGCGCGATGCAGGATATTGTGGCGCCACGCCATCTATCTTTCTCTGTGTGATCTATCTCAGTGTAGATTGATAACATTTGACTGATTGACAACAATTGGCTGATAGATTTCGCTACATCTGCATCTGCATCGCTTCGTCGTCGACATTCCATCTTGCCGTACCAAGCGTTTCGCTTCCTCTTACCTTATACGCACGGCCATGTTGTGGAATGCTCTCCCGGACAACGTGTTTCCAGACACTTATAACATGGGTTTATTCAAGGCCAGAGTGAACAGGCATCTTATGGGTACGCGCGGTCCACCCTAGACTACATCTTCGCTTACCATCAGGCGGGATTGCGGTCAAGCGCAAACCTATATAATATAAAAAAAGTTTTGTGTGTCCTCCACTTAGCCAATCAGGGGGCCTACCAAAAGCTCTTAAAACAAGGTTAAAATAACCTTATTTGTCTTTTGTCCTGTTTTGACTCGGGATGTCAAAGAGGGACAAAAGACAAATAAGGTTATTTTAACCTCTAAGCGTATTGTCGGTCGTGGGGATTTGGTGGAATAGATTTCAAACAAAATTAACGTCATTGTGCTTCTTTGGGATAATTTTTAGATGACGCCGCACCATCAGCTTGCACACACAACCAGCTTACATGTCTTGTATGGAAACCATCAGCGTCTGTACATGTGGACTGCTTTCCTACTACTGTCATTATTCTAAGGCCCCTCATTTACAGTTTTGGATATATTGCTAAAACAAGGGTTCAAAGGTCGTCACTTACCTGCAAGGATAAGGATATGCCTCAGGGTTGTTCCTAGCAGAATACGGGGAGTATTTATCCAGCAGCCATATCATTATACCAGTAAGGACTAAAGCAGCAACGATGCTGAGCCACACCTCAGTTCGGAGGACTGTCATGAACTTGAAGAGAGAGGTCTTTCGTGTTGGCTTACGTATCACTGGAAGAGAATTTATTTTGTAGATACTTGACAAGTATGTGCTTCGGCACGTAAAGCCGTTGGTCCTGGTTAGTTAAGCTAGTGGATCGCCTCCTAGGCGGGTTGTAAAAGACTCCAACAGTGGGATAACTACTAGGCTACCTCCCAAAGTGGGCATACGCGGTGGAGTATCTGCCCATTCCCTTTCACCCTTATTTGTGAAAGGAGTCCTGTGCTCAGCAGTGGGACATTACAGGCTGATGATGAGGTACTCGACAGCTAAGTAGTAGTGCGGCAAATACCGTGGCGCCGGTTGAAAATTCTTGAGAGCTGGTGTTAAGAAGTCGTCGTGAAGAAATCATGGTTTCTCCTCGATTTTCTTCATGCATGGCAAGGTGGTAGGGTTGTAGTTCCTGTCTGGTTGGCTACCAAGGGCCTTCTGGTGTGTTCCAACAAGTGCGTGCATTTGAGAGCTAGTTCATATCTAGGCTTCGTGTGCTTACCACCTTGAGCCTCATGGTAAGTGACCATGATTTCAGTCAACCACAAGCCTACTTACACTAAAAAAACCAGACAAGTTTTTTTTTTTATACAACTAAGTCGGTAAACAAGCTTACGGCCCGCCTGATGGTAAGCGGTTACCGTATCCATATGGACGCTTGCAACACAAGAAGCATCGCTCACGCGTTACGGACCTTCCCCCCCTCCCCAATGGCGACCTTACTCACGCGCAGGAACACAACTTTACACAAGATAAAGTTATTTGGCTGCGGTATTCTGTAAGGTGGAGGTACTTCCCCAGTCGAGCTAAGCTAATCTTTGAGCGAATAAACGCTACGCTCTACCTCTCTCCAAAGTGCGAGTCGCATGGACAGCAAAGGCTAAGTAATAGAATCCCGTTGGCACCCTTCGGCTAAATTGAGATGAGCCCGAGAACACAAAGACACCACACTTATTGTGAGCCACTACGTGACGATACTTTGTAATGATTCTTTCTCTGTCACTCTTCAGAAACGTACCAATAAGTATTCCAGTCTGTTCGAAATAAGGTGCAACGAAGTCAATGACTTCTTCTCTCTCGGCAGTCATTGTCAACGCGCCCACAGCAATATCAGTCTCCTAAAACATGGTGATGAAGATTCAATCAAATTCCTATATTATAACGCCAGTGCTAGATGTCAAAATGCAATCTATCCTCTGTTATATTTGACACGCCGAGAAATGTAATGATTAGGAAGAATAGTCTTTGTGTCTATAACATGACATTAGCTTTAAGATTGGCTTAATTCAAGCCATTGGAAATCCCCCTCGTATCACCAAGTGGCTTATCATGGTGGACCGTCTGCTTTCTCTTCAATCCTCTGTAGTCTGCTTCATCATCATCTGCCTGCCCTGTTCCCAATCAATAGGGGTCGGCGCAATATGTACGCTTCTTCCATTCGTCTCTTCTATCCGTCATACTAGTATCCACTCCTTTCTTACCCATATCATCTTTCACACAATCCATCCATCTCTTTTTCGGTCTTCCTCTTCCCGTATATCCATCCACTTTCATATTCATAACTTTAGTCTGCTTGTCAGTCTTAAAAATAAACTTTCTACCTTCCCTCGCCGCTCCTAATTCTACTTACACCTCTCATGAGATCACCAACAACGCCGTCCCAACTACCATTCGGCAGTTTTCTCCCAAAACTGCCAGATTTTGGTGATATAATCTCGTAATCGAATTCCATCGCCTGCAACATAAACGTATCTATTAGAATGATTGTAATTGCTGATCCGAGTTTCTTGCCGGAGTCTTCTCAGTTTAAGTGTATTTCGAACCTGTGGTAGATTTAACTGTATGTATTAGTGCCTTACCAGGGCCTAAACTGAATAAATGACTTTTTAGGGTTCCGTAGCCAAATGGCAAAAAACGGAACCCTTATAGATTCGTCATGTCTGTCCGTCTGTCTGTCTGTCCGTCCGTATGTCACAGCCACTTATTTCCGAAACTATAAGAACTATAATGTTGAAACTTGGTAAGTATAAGATGTATTTTGTCAACCGCATTAAGATTTTCACACAAAAATAGAAAAAAACAATAAATTTTGGGGGTTCCCCATACTTAGAACTGAAACTAATTTTTTTTTTTAATAAAACCCATAAGTGTGGGGTTATCTATGGATAGGTCTTCAAAAATGATATTGAGGTTTCTAATATCATTTTTTTCTAAACTGAATAGTTTGCGCGAGAGACACTTCCAAAGTGGTAAAATGTGTGTCCCCCCCCCCTGTAACTACTAAAATAAGAGAATGATAAATCTAAAAAAAATTATGATGTACATTACGATGCAAACTTCCACCGAAAATTGGTTTGAACGAGATCTAGTAAGTAGTTTTTTTTTAATACGTCATAAATTGAAATTCATATCAAATACCCTGAGTACAGTACCATTTACTTATATACCTACAGGTTTGTACGGAACCCTCGGTCCTCGCACTTGGCCGGTTTTTTTATCTGATATTTTCATCATAACTAATGATGATGAATGATGGTAAACCTCAATGGCATGCCCCAACTAGCTTAACAACTATCACAATTAAGTGATAACCGGGACCAACTGCTTTACGTGCCTTCCGAAGCACGGAAACGCTCGATTTGAAAAATCATGCTATTCATCTATTTTAAGCTTACCAGTTGGGTACTATACCCTTACTATACTAACTTGGTAATATAATTCATCATCTCATGGAGTACAGTAATATATGAAGGGGCCACAAACCTCAGCAAGTTTTTCAATCAGATCTATGCAGTAACCCTCATAGATGGGCTGGCCTTCATCATCCAACATCGGCTCACCAGTATCTGGGTCTAATTTAGGCATTGTCCAGGGCACAGCCTGGAAAATGAACTAGATTTTAAAGAACCAGCAGGTATGTAGACATTGTCACTTTTTCTAAATGTGAATGTTTGGAGATATGGATGTTTCGGACTCAACAATGCATCAGGCTGAACAGAATTGATCCCAAACCAAGCAGAGCTTGTACTATGGAAACCAGATAACTGGTATACTATATATAGTTTTGTTTGTAAATACATACTTAATATACATAATTACACTGACTCAGGACATGCAGTCATGTTCATTCACACAAATACATGTCCTGTGTGAGAATCGAACCCACGACCTGCGGCGCAATCTTAACCAACTGCGCCAACAGGCCCGTCAAGTCGTTTCCTGACTCTAACAATCTAGAGACTTTCAAGGCCAGAGTGAATAGGTTTCTTCTGGGCAAGCGTGCTCCATCTTAGGCATCTTTATAAATAGCCATTAATATCTGCCCCCAACCCCTAAAGGACCTCTTTTTGCTTCAGTTAGCCAGCTTAAGTGCTCACTATATCAGCACCGCTCCATCGCAGCAACGGCCCGGCACCGCTTCAACTCAATCCAACCACTAAGTAGCTGCCAGCGCACGAGGTGCCGCCTGCGAGGAGACAGCTCGCGGGCGTCACCTCGCGCGGAGCCGCATGGCAAGGTAAATGCCAAAACGTAGCCGTGCTGTTATACTGAGCGAAGACCTTTAGTCATCAAGCTATGGAGTAGGCCGTGAGTCTCTATTTTGAGATCAAGTCTTTAAATAAGGTATAAACTTACACTGGAAGTTCCAATCCTAAAGAACATCCTCAAAGGCTCCAGAGTGACTCCAGCGAGGAGTTTGTACTCCTCATCAGCTGACCAGGTAGCTATGGTCTTCAGACCAGCGTCGGGTTCGTATGTGGAGAGTTGGAAACGTGAACGGAGGAAGAGCCCAGACCTGTATAGAACGGAGTGCAAGTATAACTACTTCAACGCCATTTCAATTTGGACTTGTGCTATATCAAAATAAACTAGGCAATTGATCGTATATTGGCTTAACCTTTACCACAATCTCACCATGGTAAGTTATGTGGTCGAAGGTGGTAAGCACATAAAGCCTAGAAAGAACTGGCTCTCAAGTGCAGCTGTCTGAATACACCTATGGGTAGGTACTTACATATTTTCAACACGAGTGTGGTATTCAGGCAGGTGGGTACTACTCATCTATTAAAAACGCTGATCTATCATTTGCTTAAAAAGGCTAATCTATTATCTGCTTAAAATGTTAAAAAGGCTGATCCACCATCTGCTTAAAAAAACTCATCTATTATCTGCTTTAAAACGCTGATCTATCATTTGATCTATCATCTGCTTACAAAGGCAAGGAATTTATCTGCTTAAAAACTACTACATTTAAACATTTCTTACTTTTCAGGATCCCAATAAAATGTACTTTCGTTATTAACATCAGTATCTTCAACGAATTTATGGTAGATCTTATCTCTGGTCGCATTTACGTTACTTTGACTTTGAAAGTTATCGCAGTCGACTTTCATGGTTAAAGTCGGAAGCTCATTGTCGAGTTTTGATATAGTTTCTGATATGTATTGAATGAAGGCGTTTAGGATGAATTGTTTTCGCTGAAAGAAGAAGGTAATTGTAGTGTTTTTATGCTAAGGTAACAAGAAAGCCCGCCTGATGGTAAGCGGTTACCGTAGCCTATTCATGCTTGCAACACATTTTTAATAAAAAAAAAAGTTTCGTCCCTCAGAAAAGATATCAACGAGCGCTGATAAAACTTATTTTTTTACGTCGAAAGCCAATGATTAGAAATTCATATTAAATAAAATTAAATATATATAGAAAATTTCCTCCCGGCTGGCAGCGTTTCCTCTTTGGATAGCCAAGCTGAAGCGTTGGCGGAAAAAGCTCCCCGCACGCTGGTCTCCGGAGGTCTCGATCAGTTTTGATGACAAGGTGCGAGCAAAACGGCGAGCTTCGGACCCCCACGGACCCAAGGTCTCGACCGCAAAAGGCATAAAAATATAATTGGGTCCAATCGAAGCTTATTTTTTGAATTTTGTCGGCCGCACTGGCCGCAGCTGCCCCTGCAGCTTTACATGTATTTTGTACCTACATATTTGTTGTGAATAATAAAAAAAAAAACAAAATAACTAAATTATTAATAAAAAAAACCTCTCATTCCCTGGTAGCAGAGGATCTAGGATACTGGTAGGCATTGCCTCGCTGAATCGCACGGCTTTGGGCTAAAAAGCCACCAGCTGTGGGGTCCCGTGTGGCGTCCACCAACCGCATAGAGATTTTCTCTACACAGGCGGGCTTGCTGACTCCAGGGTCCAAGGGTTTCAACCCCAAAAGGCTCAAATATATACGTGTACGAAGCATTTCGTTTTATATTTCTTTTCTCTGTGATTTCGTCGTTTGAGGTTCTCTTAAATATTATGACTCAATAACGCCCGAACATCACAAGAACATGATTTAAATGAAATTTGGTAACTATGTACTACAAGAGAGGTAGAGCATAGCGTTTATTCGCTCAAAGAGCAGCTCGACTGGGGAAGTACCTCCACCTTACAGAATACCGCAGACAAATAACTTTATGTTGTGTAAAATTGTGTTGCTGCGCGTGAGTAAGTCGCCAGAGCTCATTGGGGAGGGGGAAAGGTCGGTAACGCGACATGAGCGATGCTTCGTGTGTTGCAAGCGTCCATATGGCTACGGAACCGCTTACCATCAGGCGGGCCGTATGCTTGTTTACCGACTTAGTCGTATAAAAAAAAAACATATTAGGGTACATTTTACCGCGGGAAAACATAAGTTCCTTCAGGTCCGAAACGGCTGGACTGATTCTGACAGGACTTTCATTAGCAGATAGCTGATGTTGAAAAAGGGTTCCGCGCAAAATAATTAAAATCATACGCGGGTGCAACGTCTGTTTGTTCCGATTAATATCCGAAACGGCTTGACCTACTTTGACGGGACTTTCATTGGAAGATAGCTGATATTATTAAGAGCCAGTAATGCTACTTTTATTTTAGAAAAAGAATTAGGGTCCCGTTATTGGTCTAATTCCTTATGAAATAGACGTAACAGAAATCACCGGGCTACTTAACACAGGGGTGGCGAGGTCATGCCCCTGGGTGTCCACCATCGAACAAAATCAGATGTTGGATAGTAATGACCTCCCGCGTGTTCGTGCCGTGCGCGGGGACCCGTACGGGAGGATGATGGGATCCTGGTGGCTGAGCCGATGAGCGTAGGCGGTTTAACGTCTCTGAGGCAACACTCCACTTTGGCCCGGATTTCTCTTTACACGGGAGGCCGCAGCTTAGCCAGCTGCGGTCAATCGGCTGCGGGGTCCGGTCAGACGGCCCCCAGGCGAGTTCACTCCCATTGGGGGCTTGCAGACGGCGGCGCTCGCTCGCATCGCTAGTGGTAGCGGCGTGAGTTAGTGCTGTGCAGTCTCGTAAGTAACCAATGGGGGGGGGACTATATCCCTCGACTAATCCCTGGTGCTACCGTAGCATCGCCACTTGAGCACTCCATGGCGGGTGGGGATAGTTGAGGGACGAAGTAGTTTATTCGGGATTTTTAATGGATTTTAAACATAAAAAAAACCACAAGGCGGGACCGGCGAAAGCTGGGACTGCAAACCAGAGGGCGGGACCGGCGCAAGCCGGGACTGCACACCAGACGGCGGGACCGGCGCAAGCCGGGACTGCACCACTTTCAGCAGGACCGCCCAGGGGTGGGACTGCAGCGGGATCGTCTCGAGGTGGGACTGCGGCGGGACCGTCAAAAGATGGGACTGCTGCGGCACTATCGAGGGCCGGCACTGCTGCGGGACCACCGTTGGGCGGCACTGCAACTAAGCCCACCGGGCATAAAGGTACTGCCAAAACTGGCGCGAAACGGGAGCCCTGTGTTAGAGGTCAAACGACCTCGGACCTTCCGGCCTCGGACGCGTCTGGCAAAGGCAGCACCTCTTCGTCACCCGGCGGCCGGCATGAGTCAGGCTGGCGCCAGGGGGGACGATCTGGGGCGCAAAGAAGAAAGCGCCATAAGCTGAGACAGCAGGCGGCTCTAGAAGGGACTCCTACGGGAGGACCATCAAAGAGGCCGCGTGCTAATCTCAGCAGCGACAGCGGGGACATGGCGGCCAAGAGGATGAAGACCCAAGGTCCATCGTCCTCGACCGTATCCTTTAGGGATGCGGTGGCGGCTGTGAAACTCGCTGTCGTTACAGTCAAGTACCCGGAGGAGTACTTGAAGGCGGAGGATCTGATGCCAATCCAGGAACTCATAATTGAGAAACTGGAGGAAGCGCCGGATCCTCTACCTGTCGTCACAGTTGCTCCCGGAGTTGTCGCAGGTGCAGTGCATGTATCCTGCGACAACTCTGAAGCAGCTAGCTGGTTTCGGGGTGCCATCCACAACGTGGAACTTGGCTCCCTGAAACTCCAGGTCGTCAACGCCAAGGACCTTCCAAAGCCAGTTAAAATGGCATGGAAGTGTCGCAACTTGGCGTTGCAAGACTCTGTTCGGGCCATCCGGTTGCTCCAGCGGCTTAACCCTGCCTTGAGGACGGACGACTGGAAAGTCGTGAACACTGTCACTGAGCAGACCGGCATCCGTCGTATCGTCCTCATGGACGGGGTGTCCGCTGGAGTCATCAAGGCCGCGGGCTACTGTCTTCCAGGAGGAATTGAACGATACTCGTTCAAGCTCCTGGAAGAAGACAAGGGAGAGGCACCCACTGCGGAAGCAGGAGTGGAGCCCTCCGAAGATGGACCACCGCAGTGTGAGGAGGCCATCGAAGAGGTCCCTGCTCACGACGGAGCGCAGGAGGCAGCGATCAAGACTGGGGCGTCAGAGGCGGACTTCGAGGATGACATACTCGAGGGCCTCGACACCCTGGGGATTGCGTCGCCAACTGCTCTCGAGGAGAGTCAGGCGATGGAGGAGGGGCTTCAAAACTGAGGCACTCCCATAACAGCAAACCCATCAATACATCAAAGATGGAGGGACTAAGGTGTGTACAAATCAATTTGCATCATTGCAGAGCCGCTACTGCCCTTCTGGCTCGGCAATTGAAGCTTAACACGTACGACGTTGCCTTGATACAGGAACCATATTTGTATAAAGGGACCATAAAAGGCTTAGGTGGGACAGGGGGCATGGTGCTCTATGACTGTCCAACTAATGACGCGTGGACTTGCATCTATATCAGGGGCGGTATAGAGGCAATGCCCTTACGTACTTTCTGTTACAGGGATCTAACAACAACTTTGATCCAAGTGGGGACGGGAACGGAGAAAAGGAGAATTATCCTTGCCTCTGCCTATCTCCCATATGAACAAAAGGAACCAGTAACACCACTAATCAGAAGACTGGTTGACTACGGCACCCAAGAGAATCTCGATCTGATACTTGGCTGCGATGCGAATGCACACCACGTCGTTTGGGGCAGTTCAGATGTCAACAAACGAGGGGAGGATTTGTTGGACTTTGTGGTAAGCTCTTCTTTACAAATCCTTAACGCAGGCAATAAACCTACTTTCAGGACCTCTGCGAGAACTGAATTTATTGACCTGACACTGGCTTCAAACAGAGCCAGTGCTCATATTGAAAATTGGCATGTATCGGACGAAATCTCTCTGTCTGACCATAATTATATATGCTTTAGGTTTAGGACGGCGGGAGAAGCCGAAACTAGACGAAGGAGAAACCCAAGGCACACAAATTGGGACTCGTACAGGAGGGACCTTAAAGTAAATCTAGGGAGCCCTAAAGGTAAGCTTAATTCCATACTAGACATAGAATTTGAAGCGGACAGAATTAAGGCGGGCACCATCGGTGCATGGGAAGATAATTGCCCAGAGAAAAAGGCCTTTTGTAAAAAGGTACCATGGTGGACTCCTGAACTATCTAAAATACGTCAGGAAACACGACAGGCCTTCAATGATGCAAAAGCCAGGGAAGATTTTTCTGGCTATTCTAGCATGCTGACAAGGTATAGCACGGCGGTACGCAAGGCCAAAAGAGCCAATTGGCGACAGCACTGCTCCTCTATCGAAGCTCTACCGAGTGGAATGAGGTTGTGCAAAGCTATGTCCATGACTAAGACAAACCCACTATCATCTGTAAAGGATGAAAATGGGCGTGTCACGGAAACTGGACAGGACACTCTGGGCGTGATGTTTAGGACTCACTTCCCGGAATGTATACTGCGCGAAAGCGATGAAGAGGAACCAGTTACAAGTGACGAGCTCAAAAGGCACACGTCCAAAGATAACTGGCTCACGGCAAAGAAAGTGGTAGATGAGAACAAACTGAAGCTTGCCATAGCGGGCTTCCAGCCTCTCAAATCCCCTGGTCCAGATGGCATCTACCCAATACTATTGCAAGAAGGGGCATCTATTTTGATACCCCATTTAAGCAAGCTCTACAGAGCCTGCATTGCCTTTGGGTACGTACCCAAGGCATGGAGGGAGGTCAAAGTCACCTTTATACCGAAGGTGGGTAGACCGACTTACGAAGAAGCTAAAGCTTACAGGCCCATCAGTCTATCATCTTTTCTCTTAAAAGCTCTGGAGAAACTGGTAGACAGACCGGTACCTAAGAGAGGGACCACTTAAGGTATTCCCTCTACATAAACTACAGTGCGCCTACAGCCCTGGCAAATCTACGGAAACGGCATTGCACTATGTTGCGAGTCGAGCCGAGGCTGCGCTAGAGGGACAAGAGATCTGCGTCGGGGCGTTCCTCGACATAGAGGGAGCCTTCGACAAGACAACATTTGAGTCCATACGCATTGCTGCAAAGGAACATGGCATCAATGATACCACGTGCAACTGGATTGACTATATGCTGAGAAGCAGGACAGTCAGATCGGAACTGATGGGAGACAGACTTAGTGCAAAAACAACAAGAGGTTGTCCGCAAGGCGGAGTGCTGTCATCATTATTGTGGTGCTTGGTAGTAGACTCGCTACTCACCAAACTCAATAACGGACCATTCTACACAGTAGCCTATGCAGATGATATAGCTATAATGGTTAATGGTAAATTCCCGAACATAGTCTCTGGATTATTACAACAGGCATTGAGGATGACAGAGCAATGGTGTACAAAGAACCACCTCTCTATCAACCCAAGCAAAGCGGTCATTATTCCATTCACGAGGAAGAGACAACTAGGTAACCTAGGAGAGCCCTCCCTCAATGGAATAAAGCTGCCCTGGTCCACTGAAGTTAAATATTTGGGTGTAACGCTTGATAAAGAACTCAGGTGGAAAACTCACGTGGAAAATATTACGACAAAGGCCCTACGAGTGTTCGGCATGTGTCGTTCCACCTACGGTAAAACTTGGGGGCTAAAGCCCAAAGTTTTACGATGGCTGTACCGGACAATGATAATAACTATTATCACATACGGCAGCATAGTGTGGTGGCCAAGAACAAAGCTTGCCTCGTGCAAAGCGCCACTCACTAGGTTACAAAGAACAGTGTGTCTTGGAATCACGGGTGCTTTCAGGACAACACCCACGGCAGCGATTGAGAGATACCTAAATATCCCTCCTCTGCATATGATGGTCGAATTGGAGGCAAGGAAGGCATTACATCGTCTTGCTGTTGCTGGACTATGGGATGCCTCCAAGCCAAAGACAAACCATACAAGGTTCGATGAAAATGAAGGCCTGGATCGGGTAACAAGCATGATATCCGACAAAATGCAAACTATGTTTGTGTTTGAAAGGTCTTTCAAGGTCCAAATCCCTACAATAGAGGACTGGACGAAGGGACTCGATCCACCAGAACAAGAAAGTCTGGTTTGGTACACTGATGGATCCAAAATGGAATCAGGTACAGGAGCGGGAATATACGCAAAAGGTTACAAATGTAGCAAAAGCTTAGGGAAGATGGCAACTGTATTTCAAGCAGAAACATACGCCATAATAACCTGTGCTCAGGAGAATATAGATAGAGGAACCAGAGGTAAATCCATATATATTCTTAGTGACAGTCAGGCTGCAATCAAAGCCATGGCATCCTACAAAGTGGACTCCGGACTTGTTCTGGATGCTGTCCAAACCCTAAACAGGCTTGGGAAGCATAACAGAGTAAGACTGATGTGGGTCCCTGGGCACAAAGGAATCCATGGTAACGAAGTGGCAGATGAACTGGCAAGAGAGGGCTCAGCAAATGATTTTGTGGGTCCAGAACCATGTGTAGGCATTTCGACGTGTGTCGTAAAAGCCACATTTAGGGAGTTTGCTGATCGCAGACAACAAACACATTGGCTGTCTAACACCGGTCTACAACACTCCAAGAAGTTTCTAGGCTCTACGTTCAAAGCCCGGGAATATATTTGGAATATGAGCAGGGGGCAAATCCGCTACCTGCTTGGGGCCTTTACTGGGCACTTTGTGTTCGGGACACTTGTTGTGTTCAGGACATTTATTGTTATTTTTTATGATTACGTAATATTTGTTAAAATTAAAATGTTTAGAAATAAGAAATATTAAAGAGTTTACTCCCGAGTGTACAATGATTACCCTTAGAATACGTATCAACATAAATTGTATAGTAAATAAACAGTACTTGAACCCTAAACATAGGTAAAAGTCTAGACAAAGTCTAGGTAGAACTAAGATTTACAATGTACTTTTAGAATCGTGAATAACCCTCTACAAATGTAAAACTTGTTACACGATAAAGTTAGTATTCATGTTGAAACCTAAGTTAACAAAAAAGTGTTAACATGTCAACAAAACACTCGATTAGGCATAGTAATCTAGTTAGAATTGTTTCGTAAGCACCATATGTGCACACCAACTACTTACTATGTATTTACTGTTTAAACTCGCATTACCTAACGTAAGACCTAAATAATAAGTTTTACTACAAGCCCTGAATGAAACCCTGATCATATTTTGAAATTTACGTGATTTTACCCGGAACTATAAATATCAACAATAAAATTTCCTTATATATGCGAAAGGGAGACAAAATGTATCGGAGAACCTTTGGAGATGTGGTAACCGGACTACACTTTTTGGATTAGATCCTTCTAGAACTTTTAGACAAGGTTAGCGCTATATGCAAGATAGAGAGGTTACTTAAATGCACTTAAATTAGACAAGAAAAAGATATGTTTTCTCTCGTAAAAAAGTTACTCGCTCACTGTGTAAGTCGTATACACAGCGTTTATAATTTGCATATAATCAGTACATTTTTCTCATTTAGTATCGGATTCCATTAATCGATTCCAGGACAGCAAGTATCTACTAAGTATAGTAGTAGTAGTAGTCAGACAGATGTCACAGTAGTAGGACAGTACCGGGACAGTACCAAGTAAGGCAGATGCCAAGTTGAGATTACCATCAAGTAGTATAACGTCAGGCAGATGCCACAGTAGCGGCTAGTTAGTTACCCCATCGGTAAACAGTAAGGCAGATGCCATAGTAGCGGCTAAGTAAATTATCAGTGTAGCATCAGGCACCCATTGTCTACGTATATTTGTGTAAATCATTTATGTAATTTAAAAAGTTTGTTAATTATTGTATTCAGACAGATTGTCACAGAAGTGTTAAAGTTCAATAAATAAATCGTTTATATACCAACCATACGGCTTTTCATGACGCCCTTGGCAATCCAGCAAATAAAATAAAGTACGGGAAAAGGGATCTCACGATTCGCGCATTCGTCCTAAGCGGCGTCTTATTACACGAGGTCCCCGGCCGCCCGTACATTTGGTCCTTCGAGCCGGATTATCCAAGATACTGAACGGCCACAGCCATGGTTGGTACAAGATCAACTACCGCAAGAGGTAGATCGCAGAGTCGCGATGGCGACGCACCGCCGCCAGCACCTGCAGACGATCTGGCCACAGATGCCGCCCCAACGGGGAGTACTGCCCCTACAGTAGCACCATCGTCGAGTCGTACTGCCACTGCTACTGAAGCTACCCTAACCTCAGGGTTTACGACTACTACTACCGAAGAGGAAACCGGAACCGATCAAAGACAGGCCCCTGATGACCGAATCGAACGCAGCACCATCAGGGGAAATAAGTCAACAAAGAGTCAACGAGCGCGCCGCATAGCTCTGGCTAAAGAAGAGGTAGCAAGACTGAAACTTGAGCTAGCAATAGCTAGCCTCGCCGTCATAGACCAATCTGAAGAGTCTGAAGGTGACGACGTAGGATCCGTGTCCATCAAATCCACTGCCCGGAGGGTGGACACATGGCTAGACAAGAGTCAGCGCCTGCTTGCTATTTCGAATGAGCCTCATCACCAGCCAGAGCACCGAGAGGTGGAACCGAATTGTAACGCCGCACCTGTTGCGGCACCATATCCATCCGTAGCTACGCATCCAGTCGTGCTCTTGGGCGCAACCTCGGAGACTCAGATGACTCAACAGCAGTCAAAAGTTGACAACGATGAGGGTAATAAAGGAATCCCTCAACACTCTGTACAGGGTAATAAAGGAATCCCTCAGAGACCAGAAGCGCAGATACCGACGGGAATAGAAGCTGCAATCACCCCGTATTCTGCGCAACAGAAAATAGATTTCAGTGAGTTAGCGTCAGCAATCACTATTGCTGTAAAGGCAGGTCAACGCGCAATGCCGTCGCGTTACCGATTCGAATTACCTGCTTTTACTGGCGCGCATCAGGATTGGCTGTCATTCCGAACAGCGTACTTCGAGTCAGCAACTGACTTTTCGGAAACCGAGAATATGACCAGACTACGCCGTGCACTTAAAGGACGTGCTAAAGAGGCCGTTGAGAGTCTGCTCATTAATAGTGCCAATCCCACTGAAGTAATGAAAATATTGGAGTCCCGCTTTGGAAGACCGGACTCAATAGCTCTCGCAGAGATGGATCGACTTAGGAACCTGCCACGGTTCACGGATTCATCTAAAGACCTTTGCATACTGTCAAGCAAGGTCACGAATATAGTGGCGACTCTTCGTGCTCTGAATAAGACTACGTACTTATACAATCCAGAGCTGACGAAGGTCACGATCGATAAGCTAACACCGACACTTCGATATAGATGGTTCGATTTCTCCGCCATGCAGCCCAAAGAGGAAGCAGACTTGCTCAAACTCACCCGATTCCTCGAGAGAGAAGTGGAATTATGGGCACCCTACGCTCAAGTAGAGGTCATACCCTCGACTTCACATACAGAGCCAGCTTCGCGCAATCCTTACAAGCGCACTCAACGTACGCTAAACGCTAATGCGAACGTTGACAGGAAGCCATATAGATGCTGTATATGTGAACGAGAGGGACATTCGCCGCCAGACTGCGATAAATTCCGCGATGCCGACATCAACCAAAGATGGGATCTTGCAAAGACGCACCGACTTTGTTTCCGATGTTTACGATACAGGAACAAAACGCATAATTGCAAGCCGCCCAAATGCGGCGTCAACGAATGCCCATATAGACACCACCACTTGCTCCATTATGAGAAGCAAAGGAATACGAGTGACAGGACAGATAAGACGGAAAAAGTTACGTCGACTTGGCTGCCTGTACAATCGCAGACGTACTTGAAGGTACTGCCTGTACAGATTTCCGGACCGGCGGGAGAAGTCAACACACATGCGTTGTTGGATGATGGGTCAACTGTGACTTTGATCGACGCCGACTTAGCGAACACAGTCGGCGCTTATGGACCCTGCCAACCAATGCACATCGAAGCCATAGGAGGAGCAGAAGTACCTGCTTCGACATCTCAACGCATCGCAATCACCATCAAGGGTGAGAAAACCCAGCCACATAAGATTTACGCGCGCACCATTGATAACCCGAGGCTATCGACTCAGACGGTCGCCGATGAAGATCTAGACGACTGCCAACATCTGATCGACATACAGGACGCTTTGAAGTTTGTAGAAGCCAAACCAAAGATACTTGTCGGTCAAGATAACTGGAATTTACTTCTAGCCTCAGAGGTACGAAAAGGAAAGAAGAACCAACCAATAGCATCACACACTCCGCTTGGTTGGGTTCTCCATGGTGCGCATACAAGGTCGCTGGGAAAACGCATCGACTTCGTCCATCACTTTACAATGGAGGAAAGTATGGATGCACAATTGAAACATCACTTTGCGATCGAGGCGTTGACGATTACACCTAAGAAGCCGCAGACTGATCCGGAACAACGTGCACTCAAAATACTCGATGAGTGCACAACTCGAACCGAAGACGGACAGTATCAGACGGCGCTCCTATGGAAGAATGATAACATCGCGATGCCATGCAATTACGACAACGCGATGAAGAGGCTTATCACCACCGAGAAGAAGATCGATAGAAATCCAGAGCTGAAGGAAAAGTATGAACAACAGATGACAGCACTTATAGAGAAGGGCTACGCTGAACCGGCTCCACTGGCGAAAACGATTAATAAGACGTGGTACCTACCACATTTCGCAGTGGTGAACCCTATGAAGCCGGGGAAGATTAGAATAGTCCATGATGCTGCAGCAGAAACAAAGGGGGTCTCACTAAACGACCACCTTCTCACGGGTCCTGATTTGCTGCAGTCATTACCGGGGGTCATGATGCGTTTCAGGCAACACCCCATCGCTGTCTCAGCTGACATAGCTGAAATGTTCATGCAAGTTAAGATTCGCCCTGAAGACAGAGACGCGCTAAGATACTTATGGCGCGGCAAGCGTAGACATGGAGAACCCGAAGAATATCGCATGACGTCACTGATCTTCGGCGCCACGAGTTCCCCATCTACAGCGATCTACATTAAAGATCACAATGCGTCGCGATTTAAAGAAACGCATCCTGAAGCCACCGCAGCGATTGTCAACAACCATTATGTTGACGACTATTTGGACAGCTTTCAAACGATTGAAGATGCAGTCAAGACGGCTTCAGAAGTACGCGACATCCATAAGCAAGGTCACTTCGAGTTGCGTCAGTGGACTTCCAATTCAAGTAAAGTCCTAGAAGCATTAGACGATAACGCAACTCCACAGTCGGTTATTGACCTTAGCGACGGTACCAGAACTGAAAGGGTACTAGGATTGATCTGGAAGCCGGGATCAGATGAACTTGCTTTCAATCTGGATCTAGCAAGAATACCACCGGCTATCCTCAACAGCGCAGCCCCGACAAAGAGAGAAGCACTCAAGATTGTGATGTCACTCTTCGATCCACTCGGATTGGCATCACCCGTCACGGTACGAGCAAAGCAGATACTTCAAGAAGTATGGCGCCGTGGTACAGAATGGGATCAAACCCTGGACCCCGACCTAGCACTCCAATGGCTAGACTGGATGGGTCACTTGAAGAGCCTAAAACAAGTCGCTCTACCCCGCTGCTACCTCAACTACAGCAATGCCACGTCACTTCAACTGCACGTATTCGTTGACGCAAGTGAAACTGCATACGCCGCTACGCTCTATTGGCGAGCAGTAACACCAGAAGGACTCGTGAAGATATCGCTTATCATCGCGAAGTCAAGAGTAGCTCCTCTGAAGCTCACGTCGATACCACGTCTGGAGCTGCAAGCTGCCGTAATGGGAAGTCGGATGGCAGCCACTGTAATAGACGAGCACCCCAGAAAACCAGAGTCCAAGACTTTCTGGTCAGATAGTAAGACGGTGCTCACTTGGCTGAAAACGGGATCCAGATCCTACCGACCGTTTGTCGCCCACCGCATCGCGGCTATAGAAGAACATAGTACGCTGAATGAATGGCGCTGGGTGCCTACGAAGCTTAACGTCGCAGACGATGCAACTCGCGACGTCCCGCTTCACTTCAATGGCCAGCATCGATGGTATCAGGGTCCAGAGTTCCTCATGGACGACCCGAGCACCTGGCCAACAGAGAAACCTACACAGAAGGAACTGACTGGTGAAGAGAAGACACTCAACATCACCGAGAAGCGCGAGAAAACGAAGCTGAGCCACGTCATACCTGACGGCGCTCGTTTCTCCAAGTGGGAACGATATCTCCGCGCTACAGCTAGAGTCTTACAGTTCATCAATCTGTGCAGGCGAACAAAACAGCGTGCACATTACAAACGCACGCTGAAGAACACAGAGGCAGATCCGGATTGGAGACGCAAACAGAAGGCGTCAAAACCAAGGCCAACAGTTGCCAAACCCGATGCAACAGCAAGAAGATTCGTGCCATTGGACGCCATCCTTCTGAGAGAAGCCGAGAAACTGCTGGTAAGAGCAAGCCAAGAAGAATCCTTCCCTACAGAGATGGAAGACTTGAAGAACAACAGGGCTGTATCTACCAGCAGTCGTCTGCGCCCAATATCTGTCGCTTTAGTCGACGGAATCATTTTGCTGAGGTCTCGCATCGGAGCTACGAAGAATGTTGACGGCCTCGAGAAGTCTCCACCTGTCCTCGACGGAAATCACATAACAACGAAGCTGTGGATTGAATATACCCACAGACAGCTGCTGCACGCTGGCGTAGAGGCAACAATAAACGAATGTCGCCAATACTATTGGATTCTACGCCTACGTCCAGTCACGAAGATGATGGTCCACCGATGTTTACCATGCCGCATTCGAAGAAATATGCCGTCACAGCCAGCCACAGGAAACCACCCCCCATGCAGACTGGCTCACCACGTCAGGCCCTTTACATACACGGGTCTCGACTATTTCGGCCCGATGTCAGTCACAGTCGGGCGTAGTCGCCAGAAGAGGTATGGGGCACTATTTACCTGCCTCACCACACGGGCGGTTCACCTGGAGCTGGCAGCATCCCTGACGACGGACTCTGCGGTCATGGCCCTGCGAAGGATGATAGCACGGAGAGGATGTCCTACAGAAATCTGGTCAGACAACGGGACAAATTTGCGTGGCGCTGACAAATAGCTGCGTCAATCCATCGACGCAGCCACTGAAGACGAAGCCACCAAGAGGATGATATCCTGGCGTTTCATTCCGCCAGGAGCTCCGTTCATGGGAGGAGCCTGGGAGCGGCTGGTCCGATCAGTTAAGACCGCCCTCTCAGTGATACTTCAAGAGCAACATCCCCCAGAAGAAGTACTCGCAACTCTATTGGTTGAAGCGGAGTACACAGTCAACAGTCGTCCCCTTACGCACGTGTCTACAGATCCTGAGGATGAAGAAACGCTGACCCCCAACCACTTCCTTCTTGGCGGGTCAGCGCGAGTTCCGGCACCAGGCACCTTCAACGAAAAGGACCTCATCGGCAGAACACACTGGCGAGCTTCACAACATCTTGCTAACCGATTTTGGGCAAGATGGGTGAAAGAATACCTCCCCGATTTGCAATACCGGCGGGAGCCACACGGAAGAGGCGCGGAGATCAAGATTGGAGACGTCGTACTAGTCGCCGACGACAACCTGCCTCGCAACACATGGCCAAGAGGGATCGTCGAAGCAATCTACCCCGGAGCTGATGGCATAGTACGAGCAGTCGACGTGCGCACCCGAAGCGGAACACTACGACGTCCCACGAAGAAGCTGATCATCCTCCCCACCGAGCCAGTAGTCCCTCAACCGGAAATGTCTTCATCGACACCGTAGTCGAAGAACGGCGGGAGAATGTTCGGGACACTTGTTGTGTTCAGGACATTTATTGTTATTTTTTATGATTACGTAATATTTGTTAAAATTAAAATGTTTAGAAATAAGAAATATTAAAGAGTTTACTCCCGAGTGTACAATGATTACCCTTAGAATACGTATCAACATAAATTGTATAGTAAATAAACAGTACTTGAACCCTAAACATAGGTAAAAGTCTAGACAAAGTCTAGGTAGAACTAAGATTTACAATGTACTTTTAGAATCGTGAATAACCCTCTACAAATGTAAAACTTGTTACACGATAAAGTTAGTATTCATGTTGAAACCTAAGTTAACAAAAAAGTGTTAACATGTCAACAAAACACTCGATTAGGCATAGTAATCTAGTTAGAATTGTTTCGTAAGCACCATATGTGCACACCAACTACTTACTATGTATTTACTGTTTAAACTCGCATTACCTAACGTAAGACCTAAATAATAAGTTTTACTACAAGCCCTGAATGAAACCCTGATCATATTTTGAAATTTACGTGATTTTACCCGGAACTATAAATATCAACAATAAAATTTCCTTATATATGCGAAAGGGAGACAAAATGTATCGGAGAACCTTTGGAGATGTGGTAACCGGACTACACTTTTTGGATTAGATCCTTCTAGAACTTTTAGACAAGGTTAGCGCTATATGCAAGATAGAGAGGTTACTTAAATGCACTTAAATTAGACAAGAAAAAGATATGTTTTCTCTCGTAAAAAAGTTACTCGCTCACTGTGTAAGTCGTATACACAGCGTTTATAATTTGCATATAATCAGTACATTTTTCTCATTTAGTATCGGATTCCATTAATCGATTCCAGGACAGCAAGTATCTACTAAGTATAGTAGTAGTAGTAGTCAGACAGATGTCACAGTAGTAGGACAGTACCGGGACAGTACCAAGTAAGGCAGATGCCAAGTTGAGATTACCATCAAGTAGTATAACGTCAGGCAGATGCCACAGTAGCGGCTAGTTAGTTACCCCATCGGTAAACAGTAAGGCAGATGCCATAGTAGCGGCTAAGTAAATTATCAGTGTAGCATCAGGCACCCATTGTCTACGTATATTTGTGTAAATCATTTATGTAATTTAAAAAGTTTGTTAATTATTGTATTCAGACAGATTGTCACAGAAGTGTTAAAGTTCAATAAATAAATCGTTTATATACCAACCATACGGCTTTTCATGACGCCCTTGGCAATCCAGCAAATAAAATAAAGTACGGGAAAAGGGATCTCACGATTCGCGCATTCGTCCTAAGCGGCGTCTTATTACACGAGGTCCCCGGCCGCCCGTACACTTTGGAACCAACGACATGCTCATGAAGATGGGTCTGACCGCGACACCCATGTGCAGGTTGTGTGGGGAGCATACGGAACGCATGGAGCACCTTCTGTGCACATGCGATGCACTGGCTGGTAAGCGAATGAGTCTCCTAGGGATCGGATATCCAAAACCAGAAGACTATAGGCTCATATCTCCTAGCCTCGTTGTAAAACTCATGAAAGGAGTTTTCCACGAGACTGGGGAGGAGTAATTTATCTAGGGGACCACAATAGATCCCAATGGGTCGAAGTGTCCGAGTTATTTCTCGGCCCCTGCACAAGATAAGATAAGATAAGGGTTCTCCGCAAAAAAACTAAAACGGTACGCGGGTGAAACCGAAATGTAAAACGTGAATTGTGGGGTATTTATTCTTCAGAAAAACAGACTGAGACATGGCACCTTATTACAAAACATGGTTTAAAGGAAAACCAGGTTTTAAAATAGCCTCGTCCCTTTTTATTATATGACGTTAGAAAGTGACCAAATGACAGTAAAACCTGACTTTACTTTAAACCATGTTTTGTAATAAGGGGGATGGAGTTTAATACTTATGGACAGAACACGTACCTGTAGATCAGAAGGACAGTCACACTGCTCCCTCTGCCCGGTTATTCTGCAGCACTCACCCGGGTCTGCATGTAGTAGTACAGTCGGTAGTACTAACTGGGTGAAGTCTAGACTCAGTGCTGAATAGTCTGTCAGGACTAGGTTCCAACGATAATCTCGGCGTACTAGCTTCTCTTTCACTGCCTGTTGATTCAGGGTTATTTAATTTTGTGATATCATCATCCTCATCATCAGCCTTTAATGTCCCACTGCTGAGCACGGCCTCCTTTCACAAATTTTGTGATATACCTTGTAGTATACTGGGTGGAAATTTCGAGATGGCATATTTTCGAAACCTATGTTGGATTAGTTATGCTGAACAATTTTTATTATGGGACCAACAATGAACTCTCAAAAAAAATTGTTTACTTTTCATACATTATGATCGAGCAAGGTAGAAAAGAAAATATAATAAAAAAATATTGAGAGTTCACTATTGATCCCATAGTAAAAGTTGTTCAGACTAACCCAGCATAAGTTTCAAAAATATGCCATCTCGAAATCTCCACCTGTTATATACGGGACTACGGGACCACCAAAAAAACACATTTTGGACGTACCCTCTTATAAGTGTCCATAACGAAACCATTTTCACCAACGACCACGTGGAAGCTGGGTTCAGGTCTCATGGTCTTCAGGGCTCTAGCAGAGTCCCTGGTCAGGCCGGCGTGGACCCACACCCTGATGTTGGAGTCGCCGAGCAACTGATACAGGGTTCTGTCTACATCTGTAGGGACAATAGGCTAGGGTGACAAAAAAAAACTAAATCGTCCGTCTTTTACATTACCAAAAAATATTAGACACTCATTTTTTCTTTAGTCAATTAAATAAAGGAAAATATCGTGTGTTGAATTTCCATGTAACGTGATGTTCGAGTAGGTACACTTTGTATTCTAAATTGACGTCACGAGCCCCCACTCCCGAACTTTGAGTCACTTTATCTTTGTAAATTTTTTATGATTTGGTAAAGCAAAAAATACGTGCCCAATATTTTTTGATAATCTAACTGACGGACTAGTTAATTAGAATATTTTTTTTAGGCATTGATTAAAATAAAATGGTGGAGATATGGTATCGATTCTACAG
This sequence comes from Achlya flavicornis, assembly GCA_947623365.1. Taxonomy (NCBI): domain Eukaryota; kingdom Metazoa; phylum Arthropoda; class Insecta; order Lepidoptera; family Drepanidae; genus Achlya; species Achlya flavicornis. Next base: position 7,343,704 of record OX392494.1, on the reverse strand, counting down.
CGTGTTAGACAAAAGTAGACGCTAAAGAGAGAGAGCATTATAGCTTTTTTTTTCTCAAAGAGCAGCATGTCAGGGAAATTACCTCCACCTTACAGAATACCGCATCCAAATAACAATTTTGTGTTCCTGCGCATGAGTATAAGTTGTACTTATATACTCTGAGGTAATAGCATGAGTATAAGTTGTACGTAGTATTTATATACTCTGAGGTAATAGCAGTATTTATATAATCTGAGGTAATAGGGTCCCGTTTGGCACCCTTCGGGTACGGAACCCTATAAAATGGACCCACGTTCAAGACTACTGAGTTATCAAGTTAAAATGACTAACCACCCTCGCTTGCCAAAATCAACGCGGCATCTGTAGCGTTCCTCGATTCCAAATAGTCGTCTAAAGCTCCAACAAGTTGCTGGGAGCCTAGTACAGTCCTCACCAGCGGCAGGCCAGTTTCTGAAGATAGCTGTTCCGCCATCTCCCATGGAGACCAGGATAGATCGATGATTAGTGATGCGCCTTTCGATAGTGTCGAGCATACTGAAATTATTGATGATTTATGACATCCAAACCTATTAGAGGTAGAGCATAGCGTTTATTCGCTCAAAGAGCAGCTCGACTGGGGAAGTACCTCCACCTTACAGAATACCGCAGCCAAATGACTTTATGTTGTGTAAAGTTGTGTTCCTGCGCGTGAGTAAGGTCGCCAGAGTTCATAGGGGAGGGGAGAAAGGTCGGTAACGCGTGAGCGATGCTTCGTGTGTTGCTAGCGTCCATATGGTTACGGTAACCGCTTACCAACAGGCGGGCCGCATGCTTGTTTACCGACTTAGTCGTATATAAAGAAAAAATATTATAGTTTGGGTTCTGATGACTTTATATAAAAATTATACCCACGCATTCTGTAGCTCTCCTCCTCGTTTTCTCTATCAAGGTAAACGACATCGTCCAAAATCCTCAATTCAGAGTTGGAGTCTTCAGCGGCCTTCAAAGCGTTGCCAATTTTCTGCGCTAAGTCTTGTTCATGGTGTTCTATTATGAACACTGTTTAAAAACATCTTCATCAGAAAATCTAGTTAATAAATCTCGTTTTTTTATTAAAGAATTATTGTAAATCTAGACGTTTATCTATCTATCATCATCATCATCATCAGCCTATAATGTCCCACTGCTGAGCACAGGCCTCCTTTCACAAATGAGAGTGAAAGGGACTGGGCGATACTCCACCACGCGTGCTCACTGCGGATTGGTGGAGGTAGGCTAGTGGTCAACCTACATTTTTTCAAGCCGCCTAGGAGGCATCCAACTAACTTAACGACTATCACAATTAAGTGATAACTGGGACAGACGGCTTTACGTGCCTTCCGAATCACGGTAACGCTTGATTTGAAATACCACTAGGCGGTCACCCATCCAGGTACCGACCACGACAGAAGTAGCTTAACTTTGCCGATCGATTAAGAACGGCTAATCATGCCATGCTACACCACGAGCGCTTCAATACTAGCGTTTATATATACTTCTATACTAATATTATAAAGTTTGTTTGTTTGCATTGAATAGGCTCCGAAACTACTGAACCGATTTGAAAAATTCTTTCACTGTTGGGAAGCTACACTATCCCTGGGTGACATAGGCTATATTATATTTCCAAAAAAATTAGGCATACTTACTAAAACTCTAATAATGTAACCCAAGGTGTAAAAAATAGGGTAGGTAGGGTATGGTATGGTAGGGTAGGGTATGGTAGGGGTCGTGGGCAATCGGGGCGGGGGCCTTGAACGCCCAGAAGCGGCCCCGAGGAGGACGATGGGTCGTTGTGGTCAGACTCATCGTGCGATAGCACTGCGAGGGTGCTGGGGGGAGGTATCACACTTCCCCCGGGACGGGCTATCACAGCGCCGCGCGTGGAGGGCGAGCAGGTACGCGATCTGCACGAGAGCCCGCCCCCCTCTGTAGCGCAGGTGGCGACCACCGTGGGGTTTTAGCTGGTAAAAGTCCGGCATAACCTGGCCGCTCCCTCCAGGGCGGTCGGGTATCCCCACTAGGGCATGAATCTCGGAATCTCGTAATATCGGAATCTCGGATCGTTTTTTCCTATATTACAATATCGGAATTGAGTGATCCAATATCGTAATATCGGAATCGGATATTTTTTCTATTTGAGTTTTAAAATAAAGCTTTTAAGCGCGCCACAAGGTATGGTCACCTAGAGCTATAAAATTAACGTATCGTACATCAATTTTGTCTACCAGTGTTGCAAGTGAGCGTATTTTTTCAACAAAATACGATTTTCATTATCCATAAAAATGCTTGACGCTTAGTTTTTAGGAAAATATTAGTATACTAAATATATTAACATCTATGCTAATATCGATACACGAATCGTCTCACACGTAGGTTTGACGACTTCCAGCCTCCCGAAAAAGCCGGTTTCAGAGTCTACAGCGATGCCAAATTGACTATCGCTATATCGAAGTGTTTGTACAGCAAATCCACCATATCAATCCGAGTCCAGGACGAGAGTACGGTACCAATCCAGTTGCAGAAGGGTGTAAGACAGGGTGACGTAATTTCCCCGAAACTCTTCACCACTGTAATGGAGGATGTATTCAAGCTCTTGGACTGGAAGGGATATGGCATCGACATCAATGGCGAACATATCACTCACCTTGGATTTGCCGACGATATAGTCATAATGACGGAATCGCTGGAAGCTTTGAACATCATGCTCAATGACCTCAACAGAGTTTCCCAACAGGTAGGCCTAAAAATGAATATGGACAAGACAAAAATTATTTCTAATGTTCATATTCCGCCAATGCCGGTGATTGTTGGGAGCACTGTTCTCGAAGTTGTAGACGAGTATGTTTACCTAGGACAAATTGTCCAATTAGGTAGATCCAACTTCGACAAAAAGGTCAATCGAAGAATCCAACTCGGCTGGGCAGCGTTCGGGAAGCTTCTATTATCTAAAATACCTCATATCTTCACGTCTAAAATACCTCAGAGTCTGAAGACAAAGATCTTCAATCAGTGCGTGTTACCAGTGATGACATACGGGACAGAGACGTGGTCTTTCACTGCTGGCCGCATAAATAAGCTAAGAGTCACTGAGCGAGCAATGGAACGAGCTATGCTTGGAATTTCTCTACGTGACAGGGTCCGAAATGAGGACATTCGTAGGAGAACAAAAACGACGGACATAGCTCGTAGAGTTAGTAATCTGAAGTGGCAATGGGCAGGCCACATCGCTCGAAGAGCCGATAACCGATGGGGAAGGAAGGTTCTCGAGTGGCGACCGCGTACTGGAAAGCGCCGAGCGGGATGACCTCCCACCAGGTGGACCGACGACCTGGTCAGAGTCGCTGGGCGTCGATGGACGCAAGCGGCCCAGAACCGTTCGAAGTGGAAATCAATGGGGGAGGCCTATGTTCAGCAGTGGACAGCCATGGGCTGATATGATGATGCTAATATAATAAATGGTTTTTTGTTTGTTTAAACGGTGAAACCGCGGGGGACAGCTAGTTTTAATATAATGAAACTGAAGATTTCTTGTTCGTTTGTTTTAATGCATTTATCTATGGAACTACCAGTCGGATTCGATTTTTTTTCACTAATAGACGAGGAGATTTTCCAATAATAGCATGGAGGAACTCTTGGCTCATTATGAAAGCACTAATCTCCAATTCGGACTTGCAATCAACACACAACATGAAAATGTTAATAATAGACCGGGCCTAACTTAATAGAATGGACGTACTGAACAAAAGATACATCTACCTCGGCTCTACCACATCCAACATAGGAGACTGTGAAGATGAGATCAGAAGACCATGCGCAATGACAATATCAGTAGTAGGAAGATTTGGAAAGACAGTAGGATAACTAGGAAAACAAAGATTCGACTTATGAGATGCCTGGTCTTTCTGATCTTTCTCTAAGGTGCTGAAACTTGGTCCTTAAGCCTACAAGATCGCCGGAAAATTGACGCACTGGAGATGTGGTGCTGAAGACGCTTCTTGAAAATTCCGTTGACGGCCTTTCACACCAATAACTCGATCCTGCAGGAGCTTAGAATAACAGATAGTCTTTCATCGACTATGCAGCTTCGAATTCTGAAGTTATTTGGTTACATCTGCAGAAACGAACACTCGATGAAGAGTCTTATTGTCCAGGGTGGGAGACTGTGTACTCGCAACGCTACTGTAGCCCTAGGTCAAGGAGAACATTGAAGACCCACCATGTACACTACCTATTGCAACCACGACCACTTTGACAGGAGTGCTCGACTGAGCAGAAGATGTTTTCAATCCAACTTTATAACGAACTAGTTGTCCCCGAGGTTTCACCCGCGTTCCCGGGATCAAAAGTAGCCTATAATACTCGGGGAGAATGTAGCTTCCTATAAGTGGGAAAAAAAAACGAATCTGACTGGCAATTCCACAGATTAGCCAGTTTAACCAAAAAAAAACTCTTCCCCTTTATAATATTAGTATAGATAGATAATTATGTGAAGTTTATAAGGAATATGTGCTATTTATAAGAAGGAATGTGTGCAATTTTTAATAAAAATATCTAATACCGATATTAATATCGGAATTCCGATATTGAGATCCAATATCGGAAATCAATATCGGAATTGAAAATATTCCGATATTACATGCCCACGTACATAAAAAAAAACAAAAAAAAGAAAAAAAAAAAAGGGTAGAGTAGGCTCCACGTGAACGAAGTCGCGCCGGGAAGCTAGTGCTAAATAAAAATTACCTAACTATAAGCCTTATATTATGGCTAGATTATTTAATTTTATATTATTATTAAAAAAAACTTAAACACTTACCGTAACGTAGGCTCAGCTCCGAAATAACACAGCCAAGATTTAAAAATAATATTAATAGAAGTAAATTAAACCCATCCATGTTAGTAACTGCACGATTTAAAGTTACAATTTCTTATTTTATTCAAAAGAATTGCTGAAATATATTCCTGAAGTAAGTAAGGTATGAGTAATGTTATGAAAACATAAAACAATATTCTCAGCTTTTCAAACATTAGGCTGAATACATTGCGAGCTTCACACGATCTTACAAATAGAAAAAAAAAGTTCAAAAAATATCGAAATAGGTTATATTATGAACATTATTTTCAGAAAGACTACTGCAATATGGAGTTAGTTTGTGACATCGCTACGCCGTTATAGTTTATTAATTAATGAGGGGTGGTTTCGATAGGCAAACAGTTGTTAAATAAAGGGGTTTTGATGGACGGGCCGTAAAAGATAGTACAATCGTGTGCAAAAGACTTTTTTTATTATTACTGATATTCACATTTATTAGTTTAGTTAGGTAAGTAGTTTTTTTATAACCTAGCAGACTAACTGAATGAGTGGGAGAAGTGCTAAGCCCCTGCGTCCAGAAGCATCCATATGGCCACGATAACCGCTTAGAATCCGAACCAAAATTAATGGCGGCTCTGAAGTGCGCTACGAGCCGGCTTTGCGCAGGTTCCGTCCACTCGAATGTACCGCATACCTTCGTTATCACTACTGTGCAGCGTTCCTCGCCTAATATCACAGCCGCCAATAAGTTTGACTCAGTCTGTACCTACCACATGTGGTCCGTTTGCTAGGTACCTTAAATAAATAAATATCCTGCGAAATTCATCACACACGACTATCTGATCCCAAACTAAGCAGAGCGACTTTTTAAGGCGTTAATAGCTCAATGGTAGTGACGTCGGATACCGAGATAAAGGTCCCCGATTCGAATCCTACAATGAGCTGGAGTTTTCGGTGAAGGAAAACATCGTGAGGAAACCATAGTAAGGTGGTAGAGTACTTTGTAGTACCCATCTGGCTGGCTACCACCCTCATGTTGGGAATCTGTCGCTGAGCACATATCGGTGTGTTCCGACAGCTTTACTTGAGAGCCAGATCCTTCTAGGCTTTGTGTGCACCATCTTCAGCCACATCATCACTTACCATGGTGAAATTGTGGTTAAAAACAGGGCTATAAACACAGTAAAAAAACCTACTTAAATAATTACATCCAGACTCAGGACAAATAGACATGTTTACACACGAATATTTGCCGTCTGGGAATCGAAACGACGGCCTGCAGCGTATAGGAACTCTTACCAACTACGCCAACTGGCCCGTCAAACTTTGGTAGTTATAATAATTATTGTTAATGCCCTGTGTAGACGAGTGTACACAATAATTTAATATTAAACAATATCGCTTTACGTAACTCGCTGTGATTTGTGTAAACTAACTTGGGTGGGAACCAACACATGGCGCCCGACATGCAATGTAGAACCATTAGTTATTCATTTACATAATATACTACTATCGTCCCGCGGTTGTTCCCGACTTTTTGAATAAGAAAATTCAACCCCTGTCAATGTACCTCGCTCGTGGTGTAGTTTGATCATCCGTCTTAATTGATCGGCAAAGTTAAGCAATCACTGGTGTGGATGGTAAACGGATGGGTGACCGCCTAGTAGTAATTCAACTGGAGCGTTTACCTATTTTTGGAAGGCACGTATAACCGTTGGTCCCGGAGTAGTAAAGCTGGTTGGAGACCTCCTAGGCGGCTTGAAAACTCCAACAGTAGGTTGACTACTAGCCTACCTCCACTGATCCGCAGTGAGCATGCGTGGTTGAGTATCTGCCCATTACCTTTCACCATCATTTGTGGAAAGAGGCCTATGCTAAGCAGTGAGAAATTATAGGCTGATGATTATAAATCTTTGTAGAATCTGGTTTCCACTGAAAACCAGCGTCTTAGCCTTGCGCTGCGACACTATGTTCATTGGGAGACCGTTTCAGCTCCAAAGAATTGTATTTTTTTTCTTTCTTGTATTATGAGTTTTTTGAGATTTTGAGCTGAATAAATGCTTTCTTTTCTATTCTTAAAAAAGAAAAACAAAAATAATAATAAATATCCTGGGACATTCCTCACACACGGTCATCTGATCCCAAACTAAGCAGAGCTTGTACTATGGAAACCAGATAACTGTTATAATACATATACTACTTTTTGTTTGCAAATACATAATTACACCCAAACTCATGACATACAGACATGTTCATGCACACAAATGCATGTCCTGTGTGGGAATCGAACCCACGACCTGCGGTGCGTAAGGTGAATCTTAACCAACTGCGCCAACTGGCCCGTCAAGAAAAAGTATTTATTCAATTTAGGCCCTGATAAGGCACTTATGAGCGTTAACAAAATGAGTCTACACCAGTTCCCAATACAACTTGAATTGAGAAGACTGCGGCAAGAAACTCAGCAAGTCCTTTTTTTTTTCATTCTGTAATCTAGGGATTCCTGCTAAGTTGTGGATAAAATGACCTGAGTACCGCTTGCGTACCTAGCAAGAATTCATAGTACTACACCAGAAGCAGAAGGTCCATGAAGATTTTTTACTTAAATTAAATACACAGGATATTCCTGATTTCCTAAAGGGGAGAACGAAATATCCTAGTTCAGCGTTCCTCAAACTTTTCTGACGACAGACCCCTTTTAGAATGCGAAATATGGGAGAAGGGTAGGTACTTAGACTTAAAATAAAACCATCAATTTTAATATATAATAACTATTTATGTAAGTATATAAACATTACATCGACAAGAAAAAAATAATTAATTTACCTAACTCACAGAAAAAAAATTAAGGAAAATATGATCAATAATAATATATCTTAAAACAATACAACCTCACACTACACGTATTTTAATTAATTAAATCGTAAAAAAATCCAATTTAAATTATTATATTATTTCATATTTACTTTTTAATTTTTTTAAAAACTTGCATTTCTTCTCAAAATCTATTTTTTTCGTCGAGTTTACACTAAATTCGCTTAAGACCTAATCTTTTTATTCAACGCTGCATTTTTATACAATTTTTGGGTCCGTTTAGTGTACATAATTAGCTAAAAAGTTTTGATAAATTTTCTTTTACATGAAAAATACTACAAATAAAAAACTAAATAAATGAAAAATTGTATAACATTTACGCGACACACCCAAATTGATTTTATTTACATTGAAAAACCAATATTCACATCAGTCGAGATTCTATATTTGTTTAGAGGTTGCAACATTTTTTCACACTCACTAAAAGAACCCAATCTTGCGCAGAACTGTGGACGCAGGGCGTTAAGCTCCGTAACTTATATTAAAAAAAAAAAAACAAAAACTACCCTTTAAAATCTCTAAGATATCTAATTTATACATAGATCCATACACCCCATACAGAAATAAAAATACTTAACTATTGCTAAACAATGAAAAAATACATGTAAAAAAAATATCTAAACACATCACTGTTATATAAAAAAATATTCCCCATACATTAAATTTGACCCGGATTTCGTGAGCCCAAAAGAAAAAAAAACGATTACACACATAAAAAAAACGATTTCAAAGTACACTAAAAAGTACATAGGATCTCTAATCTGACACTGTTTTTAAGACGAGGTCTTACCTCAAATTCTCAAAAATGGGTTTCTTTGAGAGTCGAGTATGCTATGAAAATACCTAACACAAAAAAATACTGTGGACAGAAGAGGGTTTTGAGAAAAAAAATACCGATTTTGTGAGAGGTAGAGCATAGCGTTTATTCGCTCAAAGAGCAGCTCAACTGGGGAAGTACCTCCGCCTTACAGAATACCGCAGCCAAATAACTTTATGTTGTGTAAAGTTGTGTTCCTGCGCGTGAGTAAGGTCGCCAGAGCTCATAGGGGAGGGGGGAAAGGTCGGTAACGCGTGACCGATGCTTCGTGTTGCAAGCGTCCATATGGCTACGGTAACCGCTTACCATCAGGCGGACCGTATGCTTGTTTATCGACTTAGTAGTATAAAAAAAAAAAAAAAAAAAACCGAATGGAATATTAAAAAGAGCTTTGATATTCCCAATAAAAATATCGTAAGTTAGGTCACAAAAAAATCTTTCGCGTCGTAATTCTCCGTATTTTCAGCGATGACAACAATTTTATTTTTAGGAATATATTAGATACAGAATTATATTAGAATGTTAACCGGACACATATTCAATTTAATGTGTATACTCTGTATAATCTAAAGGAAACCCGTAAAGAAATGTCCATTTCATAGAGTCGACACATTTATGATTTACCATTTTCAACCCTATTCCAGTGAAGAACGAGTGCTGTCAAAATCGTAGTCAGTCCGCGCCTTAAATCAGCACGAACGTGAAAGAAAGAGCACGACGTGTTCCATAGAAAATATCTAATTATACCAAAATGTATACGCTACCACGAAACAGTGGCAGATTATTGCTTTTCAGTGTACTTTGCAAGCGGTTTAATATTTTTGTAGAAAGTTTTTTAATTTTCAGTTTTGAGTTGCATATGCGTTTTCAATATCTTTCAAGATTTTCCACTTACCGAGGATATGCATATTATCGTTAAATTGGCGAAAATAGTGAATAATATGAGAATTCCATCATATCTTCAAAGTTCATGGTCGGATCGGATCGTGATAAAATTTATATGGGACCACCGTGGGATCTAATTTAATACAATACAGTTTAAACCGTCCAAATTTAATAATACTTCATTATAAAAAAAAAATGTGCTTCATTATTAAATTTTGAAGCATTTTTGTATTTTGTATACATTTATCAGTTTAAAATGTAGACTTGCTGCCATTTTTAAATATAAAAAATAACCGTTAATAAGTTTTAATCGTTTTTTTTTTACCGAATTTTAATTCGTTTTTTTTTGTTTTTGCATTTTTTAGGCTCACATTATCCAAGTCTCGCCTAATTATAATTCCATTACTTAAAATCGGGAGAAATATTTAATAATTTTTAATTATGTATAAATGCGTTTTTCGACCGGTTAGGAATTTATTCGCTAATTTTATTGATAAATATAAACTCGTCCATTAGTCGGTATTAATAAAAGAAAGTAACGGCACTGCTGATAAAAAAAAACAGTTATGTTAAAAAACCGGTTTTTGAGAATTTATCAAAATATAAAACCGTTTTATGAATAAAAACATGAGACTGTTTTACTTTTTTTTCCGCCTTTCTTATGGTGTTTCATTTTTATGTTCTTGATGAAAAAAATCTAATTTATTTCCCTGATTACATATATTTCAAGCTAATAGCTACATTTGTAATAAAGAACTTTACCGTCAGCGCCGCGCCGTCAAAAAATTACGAACCGATTTTTTCAATACATAGACTTAAGTCAAAATAAAACAAAATACAATTCTAGGAACATTAAGAGCTTACAACGAAATGTATGCTAAATTATTTTGTACTTGCCGCTTACCGATTGTTAAAAAAGGCAGATTATAAACCTGATAATTATTTGCCTGTAATAATAAAGAAGGGAAGAATTTGCCCTAGATTTTTGGGCTGAGCGTATCAAACTATTGTGTAATGGCGTAGTCAACGATTTGATTATATTTCTGGCTTAAACTTATTTGTCATCTTCTACATGGATAATTTAATAGCAGGATTTTTCACAATCTCACTATGACAAGTGTTGATATAGACAATATTTTTTGTATATTTGCCATATTTTAGAATAGGTCTTTGGTTCTAATTTTCCATTTGAAAGTAAAGGCAGTTTTATGCTACTTCGATTTTATAATAATCTGCCCAATTTAACATAATATTTCAGCGACACGTCCATTTTATTTTTCACATTGGAAGATTAATGAAAGAACATTTAAGAAAAATAAATTAACTGCCAGGGGAGATGTTATATTCACGCATAATGCGTGCCGTCTTAAACTTATTTATAAATTGTTATTTTGACTGTGGCAACATTTGGAAATGTTTTTTTTTATGTGATTCTAGTTCCTTTTCTGGTACAACTGCTAAGGTCATTATTCAAATGTTTTTGCTTGTACTCGCCCGTAGTGATATATGGATTACCTCTTAAATAAAATATTATTTTGATTGAAAATTATTTGTTCTGACTCAAATTGTTGGCAAATTTGAAATAAAAGTTTCCTAACATACCACCGTCAAAATACTCTCATAAAACTATTTCCCGAAGTAAAAAAACACCTCCGAATCTATAAAATACTTATGTATAATTAAATACATACATAAACCATTTTATTCGAAATAATATTTAAAAGAAATAAGTATAGTAGCTAAATAAAAAAAGATAATACATAGAACATCACTAATTTATACGTTTTTTTTTACTATTTCACTTCACTATCGCGTGCTTTTCGGGGTATTTGTCGACTTTTTACGTGTATAAATAATTGTATAACATAAAAAGCTGTTGGTTTATATAAAAGTAAATATAAAAATAACTTGATTTGATATAATCAATTATAATAATTGCCACAATTGTTCAAATTGTAACATTTTGAGAATTTTCTCAAATTCAATGCCTGACAGTGCTAAAATTAAATCATATCAAAAATCATCGAAATAATCTCATAATGAATAATCATAAAATATAGTCCCATGTAAAAAGTCGAAAAACATCGAAACCGATAAATAAAAACAACTGCAAACGTCTACCGCAGACTAAATTAAAACAGAAAATAAATAACGTGCAAAGGGAGCCTGAAAAGTAGAAAGACTATTTCATTACATAGAAAAAAAAACATAATCTAATCATCTTTTACCATCAGATCGTTGGAACGCAAATAATTGAACACACCGACTCGCCAAAGACAAAAATAACCGTAAAGTTGTAAAAACCGGTTTTTAGATCACATATAAACCGAAAACTATTAATGAAAATCATGTTTCTTTTTACTCTTCTTTGACGAGTCGATTGCATTTTGTAAATTGAACAAATGAAATAATAAAATTCACTGCATAAAATAGTCCGGGTGGTCGGGATCCTTTTCGAATCGCTTTGCCTCTTCCTGCATGCTTTCTTTGATTTTCAATATTGCCGCTGATTCCGTTTGATCGTTCTGATCGCCGCCTGGACCACCAAAACCTTGGACAACATTAGAAATATCCTTACTTCAATTATTAAATGTTAAATCTCTCTCATCTTAATCAATCTGTCTGGTTTTAAATATATTATTTACAATTAAAGATAATCTTGAGTACAATTTGCTTACCTCAAGTTTTAAGTATTCTTTATTAGGTTTGAGTTTAGTATACCTTCATTTTCATTTAAATGATGCTTTTCCTACATTTTATTTAACCGGTTTTATCACATAACCGGTTATCATAAATATATTTTTATTAGATAAAATACTTACTTAAGTTGTAATCTCCCATCCCCGAGCCTGAATCTTCCCTCGGCGTACCTGGCCCCCCGCCGCCAACGCCACCTGGCGAAGACTTCATACCGTCCACGCCTCCTAACCCTACGACAATAATATCAGCGTTTTAAACCACCAGCTATCCAACTAGTTGTTTTATCTACACATGACATTTTCTTCTCATAGCAAAAGGGTAATTTTTCTTCATTGAAAAAGTAGTATTCATGTGAACTTTACTTCCAAAAACACTTGTTTAACAATTAATGTTTTAACTATAATTGAAAGAAAGACTATCCATACAAGTTCATTATAACTTCTCAAATCACTTTTTGGTTTATAATGTGCTTTCAATGTCACAGCTAAGTTGTAGGCCTTCAATACGCAAAATTACTGACATAAGTTTTGTGACTAGCTCTTAAACTCTTGGAAACAATGATGTTTATATATTTTGTATGAACTGTGTACGAGTACCATCACTTTACCCTACATTTTTTTGGATAGTTGGACTAGTTTTAGAGAGTCAAAAATAAATCAAATTTTTTTATTACGTTTTTACAAAACACGGTTGCTATGAGAAATGCCATGTAGCAAGACAGACTAATAGTTCTAATCATCTTTTAGTTCTAGCTACTGATATTGTTTTCAGTCATTTGCCAATTTGATAACGTAGAAGCAATCGAAGATCAAAAAGGGCGAATTTGTCGTGCTTTGGATTGGAGTATCAAAATCAAGTCTCATAAAGGGACATCTCATCTTAATGTTGGAATAGCAATCGGCGATACGAAATGTGGATTCTAAGGCTTAGAATCTAAGCTATATGATTGCTTTATTCATGCAAGTCTCCTTTCCACTTTGCTTGGAAGCATTTTCATTTTTCAAACCTTAATCTGCTACAATGATCTTTCTCTGTGATCGACTGATATAATAACAAAGTTGTCTTTATAGTATAGAAGAATAGAATAAAGTAAAAATTACACACCACTAGGGTGGCAAGGAAGCATACGGCTCGTCTGATTTTAGTTTACCGTGGCTAACAACACCAGGAGTATCACTCGGTCTTGCAAAATCTCTTCACACCCTTTTTGAAGAACCCCATGCTGTACTCCCTTGGGAAAACCACGGCGAGGAGTTCATTCCAATATCTTCGTACAAAACATTTCACCATACTATGTTTTGTACTTATTTTCCTTTATCTTTACACTTAATTCATTTAACATAACTATTAGGATCTTCGATTGCATATCAATAATTCTAGATAATTTTTGATGAGCTGATAATTTAACTTCATAATTGCATTAAGTTTGTTCCACGCGATAACTGCTAACGAATCGCCAACGTAGGTTATTAACGCTTAGTTCATATAATTATCTTATTATTGTGAGCGGAACCGCGAGTCGCGTCAAGCGATTATCGCATAAAACAACTATGAGCGTGTATTTTCTGTAATATTTGGGTATGAGTATTAAATAATTAAAGAACGATCGATAAAAATATAGTTAAACATCGGGCGGAAATGGGACCGTCTTATTTGTTTTACTGTTTTTTAATTGGTAAATTTTAAAGTGTATTTTTATAGCTCAGCTACGCAATAAAACTGAATAATATTTTTATACTCAAATACTACAAAAAAGATGTAAAAAAATTATGTTCGTTTTGCTTCATTCTCTATTATGCTTTTGATATTATTTATAATGTTAAATGCGTTACGTATACTTGGACTAAGAAATGAGAGAAAATGTCTTTTTATCGTTATTTTGTTATAAAGGTAAGTGAAGAAATAATAAAACTAAAAAATGGCGTTATGAAATATTTAATATTAGTGACTCTTTTGGGGTAACTGATAAAAAAAACAACTAATAAAAAATCACAATTTAAAATTTATTATACAATTCCATATACACGTAATTTAAGGCTCAAATTTAGTAAAAAAAAAGACCGGATTTTTCGAATAACCGGTTATTTTTTAAGAGACTACAATCATCTCATTTCATAGTCCCAAGCCCCACCTTCGGCGGCGGGCGGCTGCGGCAGGTGCTGCGGCGCCGGCCCGTGCTCGCCGGCCAGCGGGAACTCCGCCCCTAGCGCTCCGCCCCCCACAGGCTTCATCAATGTGTACATGTTGTCGCCCCCTGCCGCGCATTACGTACGCGTCAGCTTACATGTTATTATAAATCGCTCATTTTGACAGTTCTTAAGCGATAATCGCTATAGAACTTCGAGTTAAAATAAATTTAATTTAATAAACGGTTTTTAGTTTCTTATAAAAAGGCAATTTCGCGCGTTATCAACCTGATGTTAGCGATGTCGTTTGCGATTATCGCCTAAAATACTACTACTATGTAAAAGTCAACCAATTGGACTCAATATTCATTTCATAGGCAAAGTATTATTTTTGTTGTAAATAATTGTTCAGATAAGTTTCAAGATTTCATTTAAAGTTTCATGGGTTACATTTGATAAAACAGAAGTCATAAAATCATTTGGAATAGGTGTTTTAAAATTAAATTGATATAGGTGTATAATGTTTTCTTAGTCAGAAAAATATATAAAATATTAACAAATAACTTCATGGCTTCTTCTTCTTGAATCAATGAATTTTTTAGACAAGAAATATTTTTAATTAATTTTGTGATGCTAAAACGAGTGAAAAGTACAAAACAGAGCTCTTTTAATTAAAAATAAGATTTCTTGTAAAAAAAACCTCATCTTAAAATAAAACGAACGAAGAGTTTATACAAAAATAAAAAAGAAATATACATATAGAACGAAAAGAGGTATTTGTATTTTACACAAATTAAAGAACATAAAAAGCGTGATACGGAAGTGACCCAAGCGTACACGGAACCAAGGTTAAGCGAGAATGAAGCAAGCGGAACGAAAAGTAAGAAAAATAATATAAATATTATTTTTGTTCATATTATTGGTTTTATATATACTCTATTGGCTAATTGTGATCTAGGGGAACACGCGCTTGTTTTAAGAAAACAAATTTCAAGTGGAAATTACCGTTTTTTTTTCAAGATCTTTAAACTTGATAGTAAATTAAAAATTGAATTTAATTTGATATAAGCTGTATTTTTTATTATTTTTAATGTTTTTTTTTTATTGTTATTTTCCACAAAAAAGCGCGCGTTCTACAAACGAAGTTAAGGGTAGTGCCACTGTCATATACCTGGGTTTAGTGATGTTATTAAATTCACCTGGAAATATCTAAATTTGCATATTGTTAAATAACGATACAGGATTGGTAGGTGCGAAACTTCGCTATTAGAAAATCACCGAGAGGTCTAGCTTTTCATTTCTTTTTAAATTATAATACGTCAAGCTGACAGTTGACTTACGTTTACAATCCCTCATTGGTGCATTTTTTTATAATTGTACGACATGTGTATATTAATTGAATACTTCAAAACTACATAGATCCAACTGTAGTAAATTACTAAATAGAAACAATTATCATGTTAACAGGACATTTTTTAACACTGGAAGCTTACTTTTGATACCAGTTTTTTTACGATACTATTTGAAGATTGGCTTCGCTCTGTAAAGTAAATACTAAAAATCACATAAATATAATTCAATTCAATTTAAATAACCATCTTCATGTCTGCATCTGCACCAGCTAGATGATCATCATTGCAATTTGAGCGTTGTATTCTTACAATGAAAAATTATATTGAATTATTCGCTAACACAACTATGAGACCCTAATTAAAGAATTATTTTCAATAAAAAATAATCGTTCCTAACTATCAACAAGAGCGAAGCCGTAAACAACACTTATCTAAAAACCGGTTATAGAAAACCGATTATCAACAAAAAAACCGGTATCACACAAAAGCGCCACGTCACCGACCGCCACCTGCGAACGCGAACGCTGCACCGCACTCACCGGAGTTGGACGAGTCTTGTGGACTGGGCATTATCGGCGTAGGGGGCCCAGGGGGGCCGTTGGAGCCCGGCGGCGCTCCGTAGGCCCCCGGCGAGCCTCCGCTGTAGTTGAGCGGGGCCGAGCCTCCGCCGCCACCACCGCCGCTCGCGCCGGCCCAGGACCCTCGAGGGCCCATACCCATGGGTGGCATACCTATATAAAAAGGAATCTTGAAATATTCTGGCCTAGCTTGGATTTTAATATCACTGTGTACAGAAATCATAGTACAGTGAAAACATACTTTGATGTACCTAATTGTCTCAGCCTACAGGCCCCTCTTTTCCACTGGGCACTCTGGCCCAGGGCCCCGAAATCGATGGGGGCCCCCTAATTCTATTTAATTACTATTCATTTAATGTGATTGTAAAGACATAAAACTGTTCGATAAACCTAGAATGATCATAGTAATAGGGGTCCCCATTGGCCAGGGTCTCCAATAGGTTAAAAACGGCCCTGCCTACAGGCGTATTTCGACAGCTGTAGTTAAGAGCGAGATTTATTCTAAGCATCCTTACCACGTTCGGCTACACAGTAGACTGGTATATCTTTTAAAAGTAAAATTGCATTATTTATTTGCAATATGAGTTGAATCGGTGTAATATCAGCTCGAATCTATTATATGGCTGGTATAAAGAAGCCAGCATCCAAGTCTCATTAGTCAATTGTGTGTATAATGTATGCTATTTAGTTGGAAGAAGAGTTTTCTTTACATCATCTCGGCATTGGCATAAGATTTCCATTATAGTCGGGTTGTCCGAAACATATTAAAAAATGTAGCCTTAACCTTCATAAGTACCCAACCAGGACCTAGATTGAAGAAATGGCTTTAAATTACCTCATTCTGAACATGTACAGTAGTACCCAACTAATATGGCTTACCGATGTACCTGTGCAGCAGATACATTTTCAAACCACGGGAAACGCTAGTGGTCGGCAGCTGCCGCCATGTGTGCGGAGGGGCGTGACTTGCGAGTGAGACGGAACTAACAGCTGTACTATATTATGAACCTTATAGTAGTGATCTAAGGTTGATTGTAAGTTTTAATCATTCTTTCGTTATCTTCGGGCCATACTTTCTTTGCTGTGCGAACGAAAATTCACGACGCGCCTTGTTAATTGGGTACTACTGTACCTCCTATTCTATATTATATATTATTGTTGACTGATAATTGTTCATATATGAATATATCCTTAAAATGGTTAATATATATTTATTATTTGTGCGATTATTTTAATTTAAAAAAAACACTTTCAATGATCTTTCCCCACTGATTTTCGTGACGCACACTCACGAAGCGCGCGCCGGAAGAATATCAGCCTTTTCTTTCCGATACACACAGATTCGATATTTATTTATACTTTATTTTAGTGTTATATTTTTATATTTAAATTTCATTTTTGTGTTTTTGGACAAATAAAATAATTTACTACCTTTTCTTTCTATTCACTTCTTACTTACATAATTTTTCACTGGCTGCCATTACAATTTCCCAAAGCAGTCGCGCGCTGGTATTGTGCAGTAACGTTGTTTACTAACCTGGTCCCTGGGGCGGGGGCCCGCGCATGCCGGCGGCGTAGGCCCCCGGGCTCATGGGCCCCATGCCGGGCCGCGGCGGCGTCATGCGCGGGCCCAGCAGCCCGCCGCCGCCGCCTCCGCCTCGCTCCATAGAGTTGCCCATCATGCCGCCACCTAATATGCAGAGTACCACCTTCATATCAGTCCCATATACACTCCAGCCATTGAAGTGGCCCAAGCTCGAAATTTCATACAGAAAAGGTGTTTTTTCAGCAAAGATTTTCTCTACTTTAATGTGGATTTAAGGCCCTGTATTCGGCATCATTTAAATGATAGAAAAAATTCAGCATTTGGATACTTCAATCGAATTTACTGTGACATTTATCGTATACGCCAAAAATGTTAAAGGATTGAAATTAATTTTGAACACCTCAAATGGCAAAAAATGTTTCCACATATTAAAATGTGCAAGCTGGCTCTTTTAGCTTTGAAACGATATCAAATACAGTGCAAAAAGTTAATATTAAAGTAGAGATTTTTTTGCAAACACCTCAAATTTATTTTTAAGAGATCTAACTGCCTTATACAGTGTATAGTTAACAAGACAATTGAGCTTAATCTAATAGCTAAAATAGGTCTCCTCGAATAAGTATGAAGTATTAAAAAACAATTTAAGTTAATTATTGTTAATAATGAAAGAGAAAATATGGATTACTTAAGTGGGAAAGTGATGTGTGTGTATTTGTTACATGAGTGAGTGAGCGGTAATATATGCTGCTTCCTTCACAGAACCAAAACGAAAAATGTATCTCTACTTAAATTATTATTGAACATAAAATAAATTACATATCACATCACTAATTCAATTCATTCAATTATTATTATTATTAATTCAATTCAATTCCAATTATTTTATAGTATAAAAGTATAATTTTGTTCTTTTTGATCTCATTTATTTGATAATATTTTTATTTATTATTTATTATTATTATTTATTAATTTGGATTTATTTTATGTTAGTTAGTAATAGTAAGCTAGTTCATGTTTAAGATTCTCATTGGCAATTATAGTAAGATAGTTTTTTTTTATTTGATTAGATTATGTTTATGATTTTCATTGCTGTCAACACTTTTTATGTTTACGAGATTATAATACATTTTATGTTACTTTATTAACCCATTTAAGCGTAGTGTTAGTGTTGCAAATATATAAATAAATTCACTAACCAGGTGGTCCATTAAAATCATTGGCCATCCCCATCCGTACCGCACCTCTGGGCCCGCCGCCTGAGTACCACGGGCCGATGAACGGCTGGCCCGAGCCCATCAGCTGCGGCTGCGGCCCGTGCGGGGACGGCTGCGAGCCGGGGTGGGGCGCGGGGGGCGACGGCCGCAGCGGCGAGTTGGGGAAGAACCCGGGGGGCATGCCACCGCCGCCCATGCCTGGAAATGTTCACTTTATTGTTGCAACTAGTGTCTACAATGATGGATGAATGTAAATATTATGTACAGTTCGGTTAACTAAAACTGGCACGTTCAAAACGTTGCGCTTGTGTAGTGTCTGTGAATAAGCGCGCGGCGTGACGTCGCACTGCATCATGAAAAGTATGTCCGTCTCTCTCGCCGTCAAGCTAATGAGTATGAAGGAGACAGTAATTTTTTTGCTTTTGTTACTGCTCATAAAAACCTATAATTATGTAATAAACTATACTGTATCATGAAATTGCATATGTGTGAGTGTTGTGAACGTGCCAGCATTAGTTAAGAAACCGGTAAGTATCTAAGCTTGTTTTGAAAAGAGTAATTGCTGAGTTTAATGCTGGCTCTTCTCAGCAAATTCAACCTTCCGAACCGGTATTACAGTCAGACTATTCGTAAGTGGTTAGGACTATTTGAAATTAATGATTTTAAAAGATTTTTGTTCTATCAGACTACCTCTAACTAGATACATGATGCTATATGAAGATATATCAATAGTTGAGTTGCATATTTCATGAATTGCACAGGATCAGCTGTCAATTTGAAAAATGAATTCATGTGTGCATTGTTGCCATAATCGCCTTCTTAGCCCCCGGGTTTTGTTGAAATCTAATTTATTTACCATCACAATATACTACAATATCTGATAATACTTGAAATGGCTAACCTAAATAATAATACTCAAAAGTGACACTTGAGTTTTGAAAGGTGTTTGTAACAAATTTTTTATACATGTTTGTAGCCTGTAAAATGATGATGCAACATGTCTATACATTGATTAAAGATCTGCATGTATGTTTTTTATACTGAACAAAAACTTCAAAAATCAATCACTTGGTTTTTAGATCAATTTGATTAGTTTTTTGTTATGAGATAAATGGAAAAGAAATTAAATTGTGTGAATTACAACTAATATTATTAATGAGAATGTTTAGTATGTCATTATGCTGCTATGACTGTAGCAATTGGGATGAAACTTGGCATAGTATCCTGTAAAAACTGAATTGGTACATATAATTTTAAAGTATAGTTCTTCGGAAGGATTATTTGGAAAAAAATAACCTTGCTGAGTTGCTTGCTGGATTCTTCTCAGTTGAATGCAGAGTTCCGAAACGGTGGTAAATTCATTATATGTGACCTTCATAAGTGCCCTTCTGGGGCCTAAATTGAATAAATGGCTTTGACTTTGACTTTGAAAAGTGGTAAGACTACACCCTTCATTTGACTATCACCATCACAGCAAATCAAATAGGCAATTAAATGCACATAATACAGGTAGAGATTGTGTTTGTATGCACCTTAATATCATTATTCATACTATTGTCATAAGTAGAGCAAGTGACGGGCCAGTTGGGGTGGTTCAATTCCCACCCAGGACATGCATTTGTGTGCATGAACATTGTGCATGTACTGCGCGTGATTATGTATATTAAGTATATACAAACAAACAGGAGTATATGTATTATATCAGTTATCTGGTTTCCATAGTACAAGCTGCTTAGTTTGAGATCAGATAACTGTGTGTGAGGAAGGCCCAGGACTTTCTTTTTTAAGTAAAAATTATGGAAGACTGATTTAAATTTACGCCCTAAGTCTTCAGGTTATCTTCAAACTGCTACTTTGTGTCACCATGTCATAGAAAACTGTGAACTTTTATTCTCCATCTCTTTCTCACTAGTGGGTTTATCTTACAAAATGACATCTATCTTGCTCAACTTGGCTATAAAACCTAAATGTATGGGAAACCTGTGTTCTTCACTCAAATATGTGTGTAAACAGCAATTATAATGAATTAGACTTATGTAGAACAATTCCCAAACACAATTGTCAAGTTTATAGTGAAAAAATGAAAATTTTATGGTTATTTTCCCACACATGCAAATAATTTGGACCAATAATCTTGTTTAAATCATACAAACTCTGTATCAACAGTGATAATCATCGCGTTAATGCAAAGATAAAGCCACGATTCGAAACAGCATAGCTTTTATTTACAATACATGATAAGAGCTTGTCCCACTGAACTCAATGCATGCTTTCGCCGTGTTTTTCACAAATAACTGTACTTTAGAGATACGTACCGTCGTTTGGAGGCGCTGGACCTGCATTGTGGCCTATACCGTTGACTCCGTAACCAGAATTTACAAAACCATAATCGTGGAAAGCTTTAGCTTCTGAGGAGTGCTCACAAGTGTCCCGTCGCTCGGGCGCCGCACAGTACAGGTCCCAAAACACGCACCACCACGAGTGCAGGAACCCCGGCGGCTCCCCCAGCGTTATATTCTTCTCCCATCGTATTTCAGACAGGAACGTCTGTGCCGCTTTCGTTGCACCAACGTGAAGCAAATATTCGTACACATACAGCGCTAATTTCTCGCGAGCCTGAGCGTCCGAAGGCACCGTAGAGCCCTTGCCCTTGGCATACATATCGACTGGAAGTCGACTTTTATTATGAAATTGTTTATTATTTACATTAACGCTTTATATCAATAAATTCAACTACACAAAATGTCATTGATCGATGGCGACATTTGGCGTCTGTGGCATAGAGAAATTGGTTTGTTCTCGGCGTGCAGAGAAATGTCATAACTTTTTGTTTATGGATTGTAGCAGATAAAAAAACTCACCGAGTACCACAATACTTCCTTTGAGCCATAGATTTATAATGATTAGATTGGCTATGCAAATAGAGAAAGCTATGCAAAAATAATACGTATGATGTGGCACAGGAGGTAGGTGGATGCGAAAAGTGGAGAACCGGAATATGTGGCGACTATTGGGAATGGCCTATGTACAGCAGTCGATGACCAGGCTGATGATGATGATTACGTGCCACTAAAGTTGAGACTTGATGACGACTTTTCTTTCGGCCGCGTCAACCACAATGCCGCCTATTAGACGTGATTAGCGTCCGAATATTACTCATCTAATAATAAAATCATTTTACGTTAACGTCGCTTCTTAAACTTCAAATCGCCAAGTTTGTCACGTGGTCGGTTTTGTTGCATTTTATTTTAGAGGCCCAAAAAGCAAATCGTTGAAATTTGGAATAAAATACTCTTGTATAGAGTACCTACATGATAGAACATCCAGCCAAACAAAACAAAACGTTTATTTATTTCTGTTTAGAATTTATATAATGTACATGTTTATGTAATTTATGTAAAATTATATGTACATATATATATATATATATATATATATATATATAATATATCTATTTTCTAATGATCTTCCAATTTTAATGTAACTATAATGTATTATGCATTATATATGCACTTACTTAATATTTTTCGGATGTGCTCAATCTTAATCACAATACTTTATGTGTGGTGTGGAAGCAGGTTTTGTTTGATCGTCTTACCGGGGCTCTCGTGATTGTAATAGGAGTTATCAGTTTTCCGTTTAATAGCACTAAATCTTCCACTGCTTAATTAATTTAAATTATTTCTGTCGTACTGCAACTATTACCCACTTATTTACATTCTACTTTAGATTTTTCTGTCAAGCTAAAGTGATATCTTTCAGGCAAACTATAAATGGCAAGTATAGGTACAATAGCTTGAAATATACCTGTCGATTTGGAGTCAATTCCAACAGGTGCGTAGGTAGCTACCACCGTATCAGCCATATCAAATATACTGAGCCCCGTGTTACAGGGGACTCGAACGTGTGTAAGCAAAAATTGGAAAAAAAGCCGCCGCCCAACAGATTTTGATACAGTGCCCGTCTGGGGCAAGCTACGCCACTGCATTCCAATCGCATAAGTTGTAATGTATCTATCTATATATATCTTGGTCACGCCAAAATTTAACAATGACTTTACCGGTTTCATCCATCTCTTTTTTTAAGCTTTGTAACACTTAGTAGAAGGTTCTAACGGGAAAAAATTACGAAAGTTGCGCAGAAAATTTAAGGAAACTTAACCTAAGCGCTGTAGGGTATGGTAGGATATAGGGTAGGACACCACGCAAAAGAAGTAGGGCCGGGCAGCTAGTCGTATATATAAACTGCTCCTTTTCTTATTTAAAAACTATTCACACATTAATCTACACAAAGATATTAGCGAGAAAAAGAAATGAAACCCATTATTTGCAGATACTAATTTAATTTCATATTATTATGATGGCTGTGAATAAATATTGCAAAAAAACACCCCTTTTCTCAGTACTGATGAAAGAGTGCTGCTGAAGGAGTGTTGGCATTTTTATTTTCCTTGTAAAACAATGGTAAACCCGTGGGGCAAAACTAGTCTGGCGTTATAATTATGTAGTTGATGTAGTTCTAGCTTTATGAACCATAAATATTAAACTTATGCACTTCCTCTTTTTGACTGCTGTCAACGAAAACTCACCGCTCCTCTAGCAATGTCTACTTTTGTCTATTCCTCTTTCCTTTTCGTGCGGCCGTGTCACCGCGTGGTTCACTGCCGCGTTTCTTGATAGAAACAATACAAAATGGCTATCAGACCTGTGTACAGACCGACTATCGTCAAAAAGAGGACGAAAAGATTTATTCGCCATCAATCGGATCGCTATGACAAGCTCAAGCGCAACTGGCGTAAACCCAGAGGTATGGAGGCGTGTTTTGATCATTTCATTTATAACCTTATTTTGTTTATTTCGTAATAAATTATAGGAATAATAACTATAAAAACCCTTATTCTAAGGTATAATATCATTAGAACTAACAAATTCGTCAATATTTACAATTTCATAGGACACCTGATAATTTGTAGGTTAGGTTTGAAGAAAAAGATTTTAGTTCTAAGAGATATCTATAGGTAATAAAAGCCCACCTCTATACTGCCTGGACTTCTCTTGCAGGTATTCAAATTTCGAACACCAAAAACTAGCCTCATTTGTTTTCTTTCCATAATCGTGCCTGGACTAGAATAATTTGGATACAGTGGTGATCAATGACATGTCAACATAAAAACATCATCATAAGCCTTTTCAGTCCACTGCTAAATTAAAAATCATGTTATTCACTTGGTCTAAGGTAGAAGCATTGATACAATAAATGTGAAGGTACATCACTAGGTTAAGTTTATTCAATAATTCATTGATGATAAAGTTGGTAAGCAAACAAAGCCTTGAAGGAACTGGCTATTAAGTGCAGCTGGTGGACCACTCCTGTAGGTGGCAGCCAGCCAGATGGGAACTAAAAGAACCTTACTACATTTTTTGCCGCATATCCATATGCAAGGGCACTCGGTGTTATTCATTCTCAATATGATAATCACAATTTGTTACCTTGCTATAATATTTCTACCATATCCTATTCCGTATAGCTGGCGTCTCGCTATGTGGTCATAGTGGTAGATACAAACTTTACAGCCCAAATATATACTTTATATCTTGATGTTAAAGTTGAAATTGTAAATAGTTTGCGGCTGGGTATTGATTGTTTATTATGATCATTCCAGGTATTGACAACAGAGTGCGTAGGCGTTTCAAGGGTCAATACTTGATGCCAAGCATCGGTTACGGATCAAACAAGAAGACCCGTCACATGCTCCCTAATGGTTTCCGTAAGGTGAGGACTTTAATATCTTCTAGAGACACCACTTAACCGTGATAGTCATGGAAATCAGGCTTAATAATTTATGTGCTTGTAACTGGTGGCTCAGTATTATGCACCAACATACATAAGAATTTGGCTCTCAGGAATCAAATTTACATGATGGAATCCACCTGCTTGAGATCACAGGTGAACTAGGAATCCTAACTCTGCTTGTATTTTGAAGCTTTCTCTATGCAAGGGCACTCTGTGTTATACATTCTTAATATGATAATTACAATTTGTTACCTTGCTATAATAATTCTACCATATCCTATTCCGTGTAGCTGGCGTCTCGCTATGTGGTCATAGTGGTAGATACATTCTTTACTATAAAAATATCTTGTATTTTAAATACTTGATGTTAAAGTTGAAATTGGCATGGCATCCTGCTATTGATAAGTAATTTGAAAATCTTTTTGTTATGTTCCTAATTTAAACTAGCCTTTCAAAATTCACATAGGAATAATGCCAGATGAATGTTTGCCCATTATATGAAAAAAAAAACTATTTTTTTTTTCATTCCAGGTACTAGTGCACAATGTCCGTGAGCTAGAAATCCTAATGATGCAGAACAGGAAGTACTGCGCAGAGATCGCTCACGGTGTGTCATCCAAGAAGAGGAAAACTATCGTCGAGCGCGCCCAACAGTTGAGCATCAGGGTGACCAACGCCGCCGCGCGTCTCCGCAGCCAGGAGAACGAATAAACTTAAGTTATAAAAATAAATATATAAAAAGTTTTTTGATTGTTTTATTTTGAATAACATTTTTTTTTCTTAAATTTTGAATACTGGTATGACGATAGAACAAGATAGAAGCGGGCATATTGCGCCGACCCCTAATGATTGTGAACTGGTTTTCTGAATCTAGTAAAACATACCATGAAGCCGATGCATAGCATAATAAAAAAACACGGGTTCCGTACAAAATTTAACTAAAATCAACTTTGCTAAGAAGTACATAAATTAATAGTAGGCACAACAAAAAAAATACTAAATTAACTTTCTTGTATATGAAGAAGAAAGTACATACGAGAAAGTTAATTGGGCATTTTTTTTTGGTTGTGTTCTATATCTAGGCCTGTATGAACGCGAAAATAAAATAAAATGTGAAACAAATTCAGTAAAAACCTCCGAAGATCAGCATTTTGCACAAATTTTACTTGAACTTTGGACATATCTAATGTGTACGTAGTTATATACTCTGAGGTAAAAGTAAAAAACCGGCCAAGTGCGAGTCAGACTCGCGCACCGAGGGTTCCGTACAAACTTGTAGGTATATAAGTAAATGGTAGTATATATGGTATAGACCTGCGTATTTGATATGAATTGCAACTAATGACGTATTAAAAAAAAACTACTTACTAGATCTCGTTCAAACCAATTTTCGGTGGAAGTTTGCATCGTAATGAACATCATATATTTTTTATAGATTTATCATTCTCATATTTTAGAAGTTACAGGCCTGTAACTCATTTTACCAGTTTGGAAGTGTCTCTCGCGCAAACTATTCAGTTTAGAAAAATATAATTTTTGAAGACCTATCCATAGACACCCCCCCCCCCACTTTTTGTTTCACATTTGTTTAATAAAAAAAAATGAGATGATGAAGGGCCCCCTAAATGCGTTTACGACACCTCTAGGTATTGGCACAGCGCCTCTGGCGGAATACTCATGGTACTAATTTCTCTTAACGCATCGCAATACGCATTAGGGCATTAGTAAGCGTTTGTTAACGTCAATTCTTTACACTCGGGGTACTGAAAGACCGAAAGGACGTGGACTGAAAGGACCACGGAGGATTGAAGTGAATTCCCCTTTACTCTATGGTAGGACTAACTCTTGGTCTAACTTTATAAAAAAAATTGTCGGAGGTTGTTTGGTTCTGAGGTCTTCGAATGATAAGCGGACTGTAGGTATATTAAGTTTATT
This sequence comes from Achlya flavicornis, assembly GCA_947623365.1. Lineage (NCBI taxonomy): Eukaryota > Metazoa > Arthropoda > Insecta > Lepidoptera > Drepanidae > Achlya > Achlya flavicornis. The sequence goes on along the minus strand of OX392494.1, from coordinate 7,317,053 downwards.
AACTGATTTGGAGAAGTTATGGAAGATAAAGTAAATCGGACGCGGCCGTCGTGAATACCGCTCGTTGCTGAAGTGTCGATGTCGGCTACGTGCCGTCCGACCCCCTCGCCGCTGCTTGTCCCCGCATCCCGCACGTGGACAGAGGTAATTAGATGAAATTAGGATTTCTGGTGCATAACTAGGTTGTTCACGACCAAGGGCGTCGCCAAGGGGGGGCAGGGAGGGGCAGCTGCCCCCCCCCCCTAGAGATTCTAAAAAAATCGCCAAATATAATGCAACCAAAGTCCTTAGTATTTTAGTTGATTTGCTTGAAGTTCAAGCCTTGAACAATCATTCCCGTACGTCGAAACTCGAATGAATTCACCAATTCCACTCTTAATATTCCGTACGCTCAACTACGCTCTGCTCTACTCTATCGTTGAAGCTGTCACAGAATATATATGTATATAGCACTAAGATACTGTTGTTATTACAATCGCTGTAGATGTAAGGCTCGTAGTACAAGTGAAAAGCTTCATGTGCTGTCGACTTTACCTACAATTCATACCTACTTTTCTCAAAAGTATGAATTGTAGTAGGTAAAGTCAACTTGCCCCCCCCTGCGCCATCGGCTGGCGACGCCCTTGTTCACGACATGTTAAATATTAATTTAAAAAAACATGTACCTATCTACTATACATAACGTTAACATTTTAACTATTGTAGGCGTATTTGTGTCAATTAATTAAAATTGTACATAAGTACGTCGTTTTTTTTAGGAGATCGACTCATTATTTCGTTGGTAGCTATAAGTATATTATGATGCGTGTTAGTAGCGGGGTCGCGTGACTTTCTGCAGTAAATTGTACCATTGCCGAACCGACTGTCAAAGCGGGGATGGTGTTATGCCATACGTGAATAAAAGCAGTAGGTAATTAATATGTTATAATCATTTTTTTTCTGGGGGTATATAGTCGCCACTCATCCTACCATCGGCGAAAAATGAATGTTATGGTGCGTCCATGCTACGCGTATCGAGCACGAGCCGAGCCACGAACGAACCTACAACGAGCACGATGCGAATCCTTTTGTACGTGAAAAAACTGACGTTCGAGGCTCGCAAGCCCGTCCACGCTACGCGAATCGTGCTCGCAGTGTACTCGTTCGTGGCTCGGTTCGCCAAGCATGGACTCACCATTAGGTTCAATTGATTGATAGATATATGTGGGAAAGGATATGGTGGACATTGGCCTTGTTTTAATCTCACTATGTCTCTTTCTAACAAAGAACATACGAAAAGGATGTTAGAAATTTAGTCCTGTCAAATTAGTCTTTTCTATCCTTTTTCGATAATGTTCGTAAGAATAAGATGTGACAAAAATTTGTTTAGTGCGATTTACAACAGAATCGGCACCATTGAAATATTTTTTTTTTTAGTAAAGCGCGGTACTTACCTAGGTACCTACTTACTTTAGCTAAGTATTGTAAGTTGGTATTTTCTTTAATTTATGAGTAAAATAGAACAGTTAGGTAGCTACTTATTGCATAGTCTCATTTAAAATGGCAGATCATTGGCAAAATGCTCGGGTTATGATATTATTTTTTACGATACACGCTCAACCGTACCAAGTACGGCTTGTTGGGGGTATACAGGATGTTTCATAAAAAATCTCTTATCACCAGAAAACCGTGGCACTTCTAAAGAGCGGCTATTTCATAAAATGAAAGTATCGCCTCTGTGGTATCGCATTGGGATCTTACCTGTAATCTATATATATAAAAGAAAGTCTTGTTAGTTACACTATTTATAACTCAAGAATAATAGAATAATAATAACATAATTGGACTGTTTTACAAAAAACTTAACCCAACTTCAAAGTACACTAAGAAGTAATCAAATCCTGATCTGATGACAATGGGACCAAACGGGAACTGTACCATTCCAGATAAAAAAAAAACCAAATCGGTTAATAAATGACGGAGTTATGAGGTAACAAACATAAAAAAAAACAACCGAATTGAGTATGTACAACCTCCTCCTTTTTTTGAAGTCGTTAAAAAAAAAAAGAACGGCTTGGCTGAAAATGTGTGGGGAGGTAGCTTAGAATTAGTTTACATAGGATACTTTTTATATCATATCATAATTTATTAATAAGAATTATCTTACATGTCATTTGAAATTGTAATTAATACTAAAACATAATAATATAGATGAACGCTTTGAATATTAAAATAGCATTGAGGCAGCGTGTATATAGACATCGACCAAATCGCGTGCAGCGTAGTTCGTACCAAAAGACAGACAGCGACTAACGACACAGTCGAAGCTAAAGTTTCCTTTGGGCACAACTTTATATTTCATAAAACAAGCACCATGTATATGTAAGGGTTGTTTACGTACCTACTTGTGACATAACCAGGTTTCATCGAATGCAAACTTTAGTTGAATTTGGCACAGAAAGAGACAAACTTATCCGTAAAGAGGTAAGACATTTTGCTGCAAAATATTTTTGTTACTATATTAATACTTAGGTACTCGGGTGTTTTCTATCACTTTACGACTTTGGTTTCGTGGTAAGGATGTTTGGAACCTAACGTACACTGTTTGGTTTGATATGTTATAACATACAATAAAATATAGTTTTAAAAACAGCTGTTCTACCGCGTAAGAAAATGGTATTGCTCTGCGAATCGTTAAAGTTCCATTATCTGGAGTTATTTAACATTTAGACCTCAAGCAGATCATCGGACGAGTCAATATATGGCTTTCTTGGCCCTTTTGAAATCAACGAGTTTCATTTTAATATTATAATTTCAGAAAATGGAAGCCCAATAAATTTGGTTCATTAACATTAGCCCCACAGCGCTTTATACGAGTGATTAGGTATATGTTTCTCTTTCTCCTTAAAAAATAATTTAACAATGCGGCCGACGAATGCGTTTCTGACACATGTTAATACCAAATCACAAAAACGACAGATCTGAATAAGATCTATCATTAAACTATTCCTAAAAAATACTAAACCGTCCTGTGACCGTCCGAGACGGGATTTCCCTTTCGGGATCACCGAGATTCAAATCTCCAATCCCGCGAGATCCCTAGGGATCGGGATCCCGAATACTTTTGTTTTTTTTTCTGTTTATAGAGTTGAAAAGCAATTAAGGACAACGCCTTGAGTTTTTAAAGCAGCAATTCTAAGAAAATGTTAATAATTAATGATTGCATTAATGTTTTTGTAAGCGTTTACCAAGCATCAGTCAGTAGAGTTAGTAGTAGTTTTTATCACTAGATATGTTAGTTTAATTCTTATTATTTGTTTATTGTGACATGAAAAATAAGTTTTATGTAGGTACTTATTAGTAAAAGCACTAAAGACATAAACAATCAAGGGATCCCAATCCCGATAGCCTCGTCCGATTTTTCGGTTCGGGATTGATCTCGTGAAATGCCTCGAGATCTCGTGGATCCCGATCGTGTGGGATCGGGATTCCATTTCCTAGTCCCATCGCAATAGGATTAGCCATTTCCGAGATCACCCAGACAGAGAGACGTATTCTTTCGGTGGCGGCAAATCTGTTACTATTATAATGGTTACCATTGCTTGCTTTGTTACAGATGCTGCAATAATAAATATGGGATTAAAAATGCTGCATCAAGGAATGCGAGTGCCTCGGAATTCTCAACACACAGTCAGATTTAACAGCGACGACTTGCCAAAGTACAAGTCTCTAGTAAGTTTAATTTATCCATTGAACTAGTTTTTTTTTGAGTTACAGAATAAATGCGCGGAACAAAACAATAACTCAACAGCTTCAACTTATCCCTTTTTATCCAGGATTCAACAGAAACTAGCCTACCCAACTATGCTGGGCCTCAATCATTCCCTGGACAAGATTCTGGGGCACCAAGCCCTGACTCCTGCACCTTCCAGCCTGCTGCACAGAGATTCAGGCTGAATGAGCAAAGTAAGGATTTCGGATAGTAGGTACACACCAAAGAGAATATAATCACTACATTTTGTAGTTACTTTACTGTCGCTTCTATATGAAAACGAATATGAAAGACGAAATCATTGGCGTCGTCCTAATTGGCGACGATCGTACGATGAAACTATGCGATTTCGTCGCACGATCGCGCTGATGTTCCTGTGCTCGCGCGATGACTTGCGAGCTTCAATTAGGACATTAGTTTTGTTTATTTAATCTCGTCGTGCGACGAAATCGCATCGTTTGCTCGTACGATCATCGCCAATTAGAACGACGCCATTGGATCTAGAAACTTCAACAAAGTTTCGGTTGCTTTCCCTCAGACACGAGATTCAAGGTTCAGCTGATGTTCAGCTGGCTCACAGAGGTTACAGTGTGTACCTACACTTTATATATAGAATTAGTATTTTTGCCACGTCATGAAATGCTTATTAATTTCGCCCCTCAGGAATCAAACTATTGACCTCTATCAACCAAATCGTACAGCAACGCGCTGATCTTGAATCCAACCGAATAACGCTCTCAAATCTTCTTGATGAACTCAGAAGAAAGCTAAAGAGACGGATAGAAGAATGCCACTTCGAGAAGAAGGAGAAAATGAAAGTAAGTCAGAAAGAATTTCTGCAATAGCAAATAAAAGCATGTTCTTTCTTTCCCGTAGGTTCTACTAGAAAAATGTTTTAAAGCAAGTCTAGTAAAACCCAGTTATTATAAGACTTGGTATTAATCTATTTGAAGTCATTGAGCTATTATTCCTACGTATAGAGAAGACACCACACATCACAACTATGTTCCGTTCAAGTGAGGCCATCCGGCCACGCTTTTTGTAGAACGATGAACGAAATTGCGTAAGCGCCGTGATAATCACGGTGTTTGCGAGAAAAATACACAATAAAGCGTTCTGATAGCACTACGTGTTTCTGCTGTCTGCTTAGACGACTAATTATTGTTTCAGTGCTAAAGAGAACTTTAGTTGACTCTAAAATAAACAATAATGTTTTACAAAAAACTTAAACCGACTTCAAAGTACACTAAAAAGTATTCAAATCCTGATTTGTTGACAATGGGACCAAACGGGAAGTGTACCCTTCCAGACAAAAAAAATATTTCCAAATCGGTTAATAAATGACGGAGCTCATAACTCCGTCATTTATTACGAATATACAGTAACAAAAAAAAAAAAAAAACATACAACCGAATTGAGAACCTCCTCCTTTTTTTGAAGTCGGTTAAAAATGGGACATACTACCTTTAATAATAATAATAAGATTTATTTTCTCACCACAATATTTGATTAGTAGGACACATTTCATTCATAGGTTCATAGGTATTTAGGCAAACTATATACTGTGGGAGACTGGTGCCTAAACTAGGCAAAATACCTGTATTTCAGGTCACCAGGTCTCCACTTACTAGGATACTTATACAATTCAGTAATATGTTGCTCATCTAAAAGAATTGCAGTAGTAGTTAAATTACGGAAATTGATACATACATTACAGGCAGAAATAAGTGTTAATATTGTTAGTAAAGATAGCTATGTGTGTTTGAATAGAATGTGTGTGTGTGTGTGTGAGTGTTTGTGTAAATTATTACTTTGCTTATGATAGCTTCTCTATAACGTAGTAATAGCTCAATGTTTGAAGTGCGATTTTATATAATAGTTTGTTCCTAATACCTAGGCTCTAAAACAAGCCAACCTACGTCTTGAAAAGGAGAGATTCAGCATTGCATCAGAGATCGAGCACTTGAAGAGACATCTGGAGAGAGAAGAGGCTCATCATGTCCAACATGCGAGGATTGTTGTAGCGCAGGTATTTCCGCATAGTAGCTGTTACATTGTGAATACTGGCAATATAGACAAAGTCTAGCTGTCAATTTTGAATACTCTTGAGACTTTTTGGCGGGAACTTGCAGAGTGACGTTGCGTTTTCATTTTCATAAGTTTGTGTATTTTGAGTTTTATTGTGTATTTTTGATGGTGTTTTACCCAATAAAGATCATCCATGTGCACCAGTGAAGTGAAATCAAATGAATTATGTGTATCGTGACTTTTCAAGTTGTCTCAAGAAGTCCGTGTAAAGTTTTTGTACAATTTACCACCATTGTACTTAAACATGACTTTAAAGGATGGTGACTGACAGTGCGGACTATATGAAATGATTTATTTTGTGACTATATTAATACAACTCGAGAAAATTTAAATATGACAAGGCTGTATGGCTCAGACCTTTGCCTGCCTTTGGGCATATATGACAAACAACAACAATGAATACTCTTGATTTTTTTAGTTTTAAATTTGCAGGCCATTCAAGGCGTGACAAGGATGGGACCATCGGAACATCTCTTTAATCCGATATCCGTTACCGATTTGCCTAATATTGTGAGTCGCAAAGTCGCCAGAAATGCACCATCCCGACTTGTGAGTACCACCGTTACTGCCAACATGTTCACATTAGGAATACGGTGAATATTTTGTATAGCGAGCACCGCCTCTAGTGGACACTTTTGGAAGCATTTCATACAAAATGTTTCACCGTAGTCGCTAGCGACTGTAGATTTCGTTAGTGTAGAAAACTCATGGTAGAGGTACTTTGGTAATCCATCAATAGCCTAGATGCCTGAAAAAATCTATATAGTCCGTCTTTTACATTATCAAAAAATATTAGACGCGTATTTTTACTTAGAGTCTTGAAGTTCCGCGTGACGTCACGTTATGGGACACTTTTTACCAAAAATAGGTTTTCTATTCACTCAAGAGTGAGGTCACGAGCCCCCACTCCCAAATCCGTATTAGTGCATAACGTTAGCACCAGTAGTACGCAACTGATAAGGGGCGTCGTGAATCTTCGTTCGCACAGAAAAGAAAGTATGGCTCGAAGATTGTAAATGCTTAAAACTTACAATCAACCCTAGATCACTACTATAAGGTTCATAATACAGTGCAGCTGTTATTATCGTCTCACTCGCAAGTCCCGTCCCTCCACACACATGGCGGCAGCTGCAGACCAATAGCATTTCCCGCGCTTTGAAAATGTATCTTCTGCACAGATCTTCTGCGCAGGTACATCGGTAAGCCATATCAGTTGGGTACTACTACTACCACAATAGTAAAACTGTAAAACTGTGGTACTACTGTATCTGGTTAATGAGTTTTCTTATGATACCTCTATGGTCAAAAATGTCAAAATACATGTCAAATCGTATACGGTTCAAATTGCTTCGAATTATCAACAGTTTGACAGGTATTTTGTGATTTTATAGAGGTATCATAAGAAAACCACACATCATATAGAATCATTAGAATATGTTGTATAGGTATCATAAGAAAACCACAGATCATATAGAATATATTGTATAGGTATCATAAGAAAACCACAGATCATAATAGAATATGTTGTATTGTAAGAAAACTCGATTGGCGTCTTATAAGCTTATGGGTCTGTGTCTACGTGTTACCAAGGTCATAGATTCTGTGTAATGCTCACAGGCAGACAACAAGCTGGCTGCCGCTCGACTAATGCGCGACATCGCCGAGCTGAGGCAGCGGGTGGCACAGGTTGAGGCGCGTCTCGCTAACGAGCTCAAGGTATTGTTACCACTGTAAACTGTTTTGTTTGATTTTTTTTTATAGCTCAGTGGTAGCGACGTCGAATCATCATCATCATATCAGCCCATGGATGTCCACTGCTGAACATAGGCCTCCCCCATTGATTTCCACTTGGAACGGTTCTGGGCCGCTTGCATCCAGCGGCGCCTAGCGACTCTGAGCAGGTCGTCGGTCCACCTCGGGAGGTGTCGGGAGGTCGTCCCGTGAGGCGCGCACCAGTACGTGCTCGCCATGAGAGAACCTTTCTTCGACGTCGCGACGTCGAATGCCGTGACGAAGGTCCCGGGTTCAAATCCTACAATGTGCATGGCTTTCTGTGAAGGAAAACATCGTGAGGAAGCCCGTGGCAGCGTACTTTGTAGTAGGTACCCACGTAGCTGGCTAAGACCCTAGAGGTGAAAGTCCAGGCCAAGTACCTACGTGAGCGTTCCTTTCGTCACCAGCTTCCCCCCATATACGACTGTGAAAAGGCGTAGCCCAAGTGATATATTTAATTATTTCAAACGTAACATTTGTTGTTTTTCATAATTAAAATGATTCGACTGATGAAAACTAAAAAACAAAAGACGAAAGACAGAAGTACAGTCGGCGGAAAAAATAGTTGATTAGTACCGTGTTTTCAGTTTTCATTCAAACTGTCAAGACAATGTAAATATGTCAATTATTATGAAAGGGTACTAAAGTGACCATCTATTTTTAACCTAGTTTATTGCTATGCGATACATATGTGACAATAAATGATTCAGTGTATTTCTAGCGTAAAAGGCAGGCTGAGCTCGACATTATACGATTGAGGAAGGAGCTGTCAACGACCAAGAGTTGCGTCGCATCGCTGAGGATGCCGCCGGGACCGATGAGGCAGCAGTGCTCAAAGTTCGCTTAGTGGGACGGGAATCTTTGAATGAGGAGTTTTCTTGATACCTCCATGCTCAAATACCTGTCAAACTGCTGATAATTCGAACCAAAATGAACCTTAAGTTCACGATTTGACAGGTATTTTGAGGATAGAGGTCCTCATTGGCAAAATGTAACTTGATCTCTCCCACTCGATTTACACTGTGCCTACAACACAACTACATAATACGACTTTGGTGTAGAATAGTAAGAAAAATTAAAATTGTATAACGTATGTTACGTACCTGTTTCATAGTAGCGATGGGCGATTGTTACTAAAAACAATCGAATTATTCGATTGTCAAATTTATTCGAATCATTCGAATAACAATCGTCATCTTTCGATTGTTCATAATACGCCTCGTGCGGCTCCGCGCGTGGCCTGTGCCGTGCGCTGGCTGTCTGTCCGACAAATGAATGAATCTATTCGCCCCCGCGCTCACCCTTCGATTGTGTATACTATTGCAGATTGCAGCCTGCGTTGCGTGTGTCAATTTTCATTCGAAAGGTCGATTGTTATTCGATTGTTTATTCGTTAGAACGAATGAATCGACAATCGAATGTACAGTTTTTCAATTTTCGATTCTTTCGATTACTTTTTTGGCACAATCGCCCATCGCTATTTCATAGTAGTCATTAAAATGTATTAGTTAAATAAGGATTATTCTTTGAATATTTATTTTTGGATTTTTAGTATTTATTTGCGTAGAACCAAAAAAATTTTTTTTAATTATGTCGGTAAATACTTTCGTTGTACCTATGTAATTTAAACTAATTGTAAATTAATGAATAAAATAATGAATTAAAATAGAAGCTCCTTTATTTATACTTACAAGATAAAAACATTTTGTAAAATGACAAAAAAAAAGTAAAAAACATAGGAACAAAAACTTTTTCCGACATGAAGGAAAACGAGAACTACGCCAAATTGTTTTATTAGTACCAACATAACAATCACAACCAAAGACACAAATACAGATTTTATGCAGCAACTTTGAATGTGCCACGAATGTGCATTACTTGCTAATTTGTTATATCTAATCAACGTGAAGGCTTCGTACGTGTGCTGGCAAGTGCTAGGCGAGTGCATTAGTCATTAGCTACATGTGTCGATTTTGAGCGCATTCTGCATTTTTGTCTTGTTGAGGCTTTTTTAGCAGGTTGCGAAATCTGTAAATGAATACACCTTTTTATTATTTCCACAATTAGGGTCAGTTCACACCGAGAAGCGACGCGGCGCGCACTTTACATAGTGATACAAATAGAACTCTATTTACTTCAAATAATGGTACAAATTTTAATGAGAGAACTAGAGTACGTCCCGCGACGTGTTTTTTTTTGTATCTCACACAACACAACGTACACATATTATATAAATACATACACACACACATACATGAAACATAGGTACCTACCATGTACAGTCGAGGAAATAAATATGTATACACTTTCTGAAATTCAAAAGCAATTTTCTCGCATGTTTAACATTTAAGTGTTAAACTAATACACAAATCATAATAAATGTTAAAAATGTTAGAAGATTCTGCCTTTATAATATCTCATAATTTCAATCAGTAGTTTAAGAGGAAACCGTTGTTGAATTTTACTAAGTGTATACATATTTATGTCCTCGACTGTACCTACCTACTCCTTGGGCGAGTTTCGTATTTAAATGTTAAAATATCAAGATGGAAATGACTTTGAAGAGCGGGATTTTCTGACACAAGTAAATCTTTGCCTAAAATGGATCTACGCTAGCTATCTACGCATCCATTACTCTTTAAAACCGGGGGGATATTATGTAACTGTTGAAACCGGTTCCATATTTTCGTCATTGGTATGTACTGTTTCTATCGATTATGAATTGAAACTGATTGCAACAGAGTTACGAAATACAGATAAAAAAAAACATGAATCTTTACCTGCATTTCCCCCTCAAGTCTGTAGTACGTTCTCTAGTTAAATTTGTAGGCATGACCATATTGCATTTTTTAGGAATGCACTGTTGCTCGCCATTCTTCTTACATCTCGAACAAACAAATCTTTTACAAACGCCTTCATCCGAAACCATCATTGGATATTTCTGATTGCAAATGGCGCAAGCAACATTTGCTCTCTTACATTTTGGCTTCACATCCATAATTTTCCGTCTAAATTCCCGCTTTTTTGGCGAGTCTAATACTACACAGTTTAGTAACTCGACTAATGATTTATTGTTTATTGCCGATTTGTTGTTGACAGTCGATTTAATGTTGCCATAGATTTCACTGTCTTGTTTCGCTGTTTTAACGGTTTTTGATGACACTGTTGGTTGAAGGTTTTATTTAGACTGGTTAATTATGTAATTATAATTAATAAATAATTATATTTTTAAGTACCTATATATCTGCTACTAGTATGATACTAAATAATATACCATTACAATCTAAACCAAAACTACGAAAATCGCCAATGTCGCAAAAAGAGTAATATAATTGGATGTCGCTGTTCGCCGTCATTACGTACTTACCTTCACTGATTGGTTTATCAAAAGCAGTGTGTACCAGTGCTCGAAACTTTTCAGTTTTCCTCAGTTGACGCACACACCACTCACAGATCATAGAGTCCGAAGGTACAGATACCTTTAGAATAAAAAAAGCATGTTTTAACTTATTTGAATTTGGAAGGAGGTAACCAAATCAAATCAAATAATTTATTTTAAAAAGTAAAAATTTACTCAGATAATTAAGCAATGGTCCCCGCACTAGGATAATCCTGTATCGCGGGCAACCTGTATCGTTTACAAAATATGATTTCCAAAACAGGGGGAAGTTTCGAAGTGTAGAACCTTCACTAACATTTTGGAAAAACAACGAGTTAATGCGGTTTCTGATTGGATTTAGATCGGACGTAGTACGAAACCGCTCTATGTGTTATATTTCTGTCTGATATTCACATAACCCATCCTTTTATTTTTAATCATTAAAATTTTGCATGCTATTCTGTAGCGAAATGTGTAGACCTTATTTTAAGATACCTAACACCTAATTTTTACGACATTTCTGGCGAAATAAACAATTTCATTCAATTTCACCCTTTGTGAATTCGGCTGAAGTCGTGTGGAGGATAATGTAAATTTGTACATATTTCGAAAGCCTACCAAACCTACCCTCACACCGAAACAATCATACAGCAATTGATCATATCTCTCTTCGACGCCTTCCCAAACGTTCGTGTCTCCGAAACTACGGAGGCTGTTCTCTCCACCGCAGAGCCTGCAGCAGCGGCTGAGGTCGCAACCGCCATCGCCAGACGCGTGCGCATGTAGACTAATGGATTCCTGGGGGAGTAATTTTGTCACATTTGCAACATATTTATTTCTTTTTATGGTTCCGTATCCAAATGGTGCCATACGGGACCTTATTACTAAGCCTACGTGGTCTGTCCGTCTGTCACAGGGCTTTATCGTTGTAACAGTAATAGGTAGCTATAAGTAGGTACCTAATTATATATTGTTGTTGAATTTCCATACAATAGGATGGGCTCTCTAACATGACAAGTAAAAACCCAACCAAGGCTTATGTTTCCGCTGAATCTTAACAACGGTGGAACACAGAAACTTTAAACCATAGAAATAAATATACCTAGAAAGAACGTCGCCATACTACACTAATATACAAAACAGGCCAAGTTTTATAGGCTGCTGCGCGTAACAGCTACGTTTTACGCTCCCTCTGCCTCATTCTGCTTGTCATAATGACGTTCATAATGATAGTAGTTGTTAAAATATTCCAATTAAAATCGGGAGAAATTTAAATATTGATCATTATTTTGCATTTTTATTTATTTTTATTTGATTTAGCCCCTAACAGTTAGAGCCTATTTTTATCGACGCGTGCACAGCTGCTACACTCTATTTGGATGTATCCTTAATCAAAGCAAGGCTTATGTTTCCGCTGAATCTTAACAACGGTGGAACACAGAAACTTTAAACTAGGCATGAAAAATATTGAAAAATAAAAAGGTCTGATTTTTGATGCTCCTACTATTAATTTCATAGCAAAGTTGAGTTACAGTAACACAAAACGAGTTGGTGTGGTCGTTTGTGAGTCAGACTCATACTAGGCCTGGCCAGACCTTTCAAGACCTACAAATTACGTTTACTGTAATTTATGTTTTATACACATAGTTTTAGCTATGCTATGCTATCGTATATGTAGGTTTATTTATACAGGCACAAGTGGGTACATGATAGGTAGGTACTAACTTTACTGAAATTTTTTCGTAAATTTCCTTTCGTCCATAGAACATTCATTTCGAAGAAACAATATTTAACGTTTTGTATCACAAGAAGCGTCCCGACTTCAACTAGAAAATAAACTAAACGAATAAAAAATGTTACATAAATAATTTTGTCAAGAGATTTGAATTCATACAATAAAAATTCCATCAAAAATGTGTCATAATCATAATGAAAGTAGACGTCAAATAAAACAATAGTATGTTAAGTACTAAAAAGGTTTTTGAAAATTATTTTAAAATTAGGCGTTAACTCTATTCACATCTACTGATATAATACAATCATATTTATTGCCATTCTACATTTTTCATAAAGAAGTTATTTACTAAACAACATAGAAATTAAAATTATATTTTGAATTAAAACATATTTAAAACCAGTTATTGACAAAAATCTATATCTGCGCCTCACGTGCAAATCCCAAAATAACTATATTAGAAGCGCCATACATACTTGAGTATGTAATAAATAGGTATCGAAGAAAATATACCTACTTAATAATCTTAACGCAGGATCGGGATGGAGAATAAAATTAAAAATCTGTACCTAACAATGAATGCGGTATAGTTAGTTTAGTATAGTCTCAGTATAGTATATTTTTTTGGATACTCGGCCAGTTTTTGACTTGGCAATACTGCTTTTTTGCTGGCAATTCATGACATCAAGCATCAAGCCTGCTGTCAGCAAGCTGTCAGCCTGCCAGTCAGGGACAAAGTCAGGGACTACGGTCAGGGATAACAAAAATCAATATCACATACCTATCGTATCGACAATTTTTATAAGTATCGATAGATAGTTTCGATATATATAGAGTGAAAACTATGGATAATGAGAAGTTTTCTTTTCACAGCGTTATATAGAGTTTGGTTGAAAATACCTGTCAGACTGTTGATAATTCGAACTAATTTGAACCGTAAGTACAGGTACAGTGACAGGTATATCTATAGAGCTCTATGGAAGGAAAACGGCTCATAAAAAAAAAAAAAAAAATTTTCACCCTACGGCGTACCTTAAGGTATGGTCTTTTATTTTAAATTTGATCAGGCTATAGAAAGTTTTTAGTTGTGTTCAAGGCGAAGGGAGCTCATACAGCCTGCTATATCTTAAATTATCTTTTCTAATCGTGGTTTGGTCGGATACATGATAAAAAATATAAAATTTGATACCAATTGTATACTCGGTGATAAATATCGAATATTCATATATCGAGATTTAAAATATCGACTATAATTCATAAATTATTTTCTGAATAAATATCGATATTTGGATATATCGATATTCATACTCAAGCCCAATGATTCTTGTGCAGTGTTGCCAATTTAGCGACTTTGTCGCTAGATTAAGCGAAATTTTGACACTAACAGCGACTTTTTATTCTCATTTAGCGACAAAAAAAACTAGCGACTTTTCTAGCGCCTTTTTGATGTGAATCGTTTCTCATTTAAATTTATTTGATTCCACATTTGTGTAACTATAACTATACAATAAATGAATTTACAATCCTTAGTTCATTCCATATTGAACACAACTGTAGCTACAATCGAGAATGGAGAAATCGAGAGAATATTTAGTGCTCTTAATAAAAGTAAAATCAAAGCTACGAAATCGCACTGGGTTAAAAATATTGAATTCCATTTTAATGAATAAAAAATATTATGATTATGATTTACAATTAGAGGTACTCCGACTTATTGGCACCAATAAAGCCTACACATTTACCCAGAAAAATCAACAACCATCGACCTCGACGGCGAGTGATCCTCAAGTTCCGCAACCCTTGACTTCGAGTGCGATTGTTATTGATTCGGATGATGATGAAGATTTTATATATATATTTTTTATATTATTATAATTAAATTTGAATACTTTATTATTTTGAGTTTCACTTTTCAAGCATCATTAAAAAAGCGAGTTCTAGAAAAGAAAACTGGCGACTTCTAGCGACTTTTGAACCAGCCATCTAGCGAGATTTGATTTGGTAGAGTTGGCAACACTGTTCTTGTGCCAACCACAGATTACAGAATAATCTGTGGTGCCAACTGTCAGTGTCAGCAGCAGAAGAGAATACAACAAAAGAATATCTTCCACGTTTTTCAATGTATTCATGGCAGTAATCTCACATTTCACATGAATTTGTACGTAAATGTGTAAATTATAAATAAAGCTTTGTTCTCAAAGTTATAAACATTACATATGAATGGTCATCAAGCACGAAAACCACAATAACTTTAACCTAACAACACACCTCATAAAAGTCGCAAAAAATGGGTGGAAAAGCAGAAAAAGGTACGCCAAAGTACATAGCGAACAAGATCAAAGCTAAGGGACTTCAGAAATTACGATGGTACTGCCAAATGTGTCAGAAACAGTGTCGGGATGAGAATGGTTTTAAATGCCATACAATGTCGGAATCTCACCAAAGGCAGTTGTTATTATTTGCCGATAACTCCTGTAAATACATAGATGAGTTCTCTAAAGAGTTTGCGGATGGTTATTTGGAGCTGCTTCGACGGCAGTATGGGACTAAAAGGGTGAATGCTAACAAAGTTTACCAGGACTACATATCTAATAGGTGAGTCTTTGTATATTTTAAACATCGAACAAGTAACCCAATGATGTTAATTTTGTCTGCGGATTTCCCATCATCGATAATGCTATTTGATTGGCTGAGTCAAGGACACATGCGCTTTGATTGGCCAAGGCAAGAACACACGATGCAGTGATTGGGCCTTACTGTTCAAAAATTGACTAGTTGCAGACTTGGATTGCTTGATATACAACTAAAGGGATTATTCCTTGATAATCTTCAATTCATCATCATCAGCCTATAATGTCCCACTGCTGATGCATACTTCTGTCTTTCAGGGACCACCTCCACATGAACGCAACACAATGGGAGACTCTCACGGAGTTCGTCAAGTGGCTAGGACGCGAGGGAAAGTGTGTGGTTGATGAGACGGAGAAAGGCTGGTTCGTAGCATACATAGATCGGGATCCGGCTGCTATTGCTGCTTTAGAGGCAAAGGCTAAGAAAGAGAAGATGGATAAGGATGATCAGGTATATGCTCTATACATCGTTTGACGGGCCAGCTGGCGCGGTTGGCTACCACCTATCGCGCCGCAGGTCGTGGGTTTGATTCACACACAGACATGCATTTGTATGCATGAACATGTCTGTATGTCCTGAGTCTGGGTGTAATTATGTATATTAAGTATGTATTTACAAAGGTACTGTATGTATTATATCAGTTGTCTGCTTTTCATAGGACAAGCTCTGCTTAGTTTGGGATCAAATGAGCGTGTGTGAGGAATGTCCCAGGATATTTTATTTACACTCAGACACATAACAAGCATTCCAGCTAAGGTAGAGCACACTGGCCCCCTCAGCATGATATTCTATTTACGTGATATATTTTATTGACAGGAGAGAATGTTAGAGTTCATCGAGAAACAAGTAGAGAGGGGGAAGAAACAGAGTTCCGTAGAAGAGCCAACTTACTCGGAGTTCAAACGTGAAAGCAGTCAAGAGAGAGTCACTATTAACCTCAATGTGAAGAGGAGAGCTGAAGGTAAGTGTTTGCCAACACTATTGTAACACTAGCTGTTCGCCGCGGTTTCACCCACGTTCCCGGGATAAAAAGCCTACTCGGGGATGTAGCTTCTTATTGGTGAAAGATTTTTCCAAATCCGACTGGTAATTCCAGAGATTATGCCGTTTAAACAAACAAACCATCTTCATCGTGTGAACAATGATTAGCCAATCTCATGGTTAGAAAACATGCTAAAAACAAGTACTGGCACGTTGCTGAACCGAATCTAAAGGCCCAAGCTGGTATCCAGGTGCCCCCACCCACAGATGACAACAGTACTCCATATGAGGCCGGACATGCGACTTATAAAGTTGCAGCCTTTGCCCTGATGTGAAGTACTGCCTCGCTCTGTTGAGCACTCCATCCCTATGAAAACCATGCGTGCCACTTTTTTTCATACCGAGTGTATGTCATCTATTTAGATTTATATCTTTGATCTGAAACCTGTACAGGTACCTGTATTTAAAAGGATTACAAATAATATAATTTTATTTCAGAAAAAAAGCCTGAGGCCTTACAACCATCTGCATTAAAACTATCAAAGAGCAAAGACGAGCCGTCTATTAAAAAACATAAAGCCGAAGACAAAAGCAAACTGTCAGCGCTTGATGACATTATGAAAATGGAGGAGCGAGCGAAAGAGAAGGCGAATAGGTTAGACTGTTTAGTATATAAAGCCGTTTATGGATTTTCAAAGTCAGGTCCTTAGGAGGACACTTATGAAGGTCAAAGCTGCTGAAGCTACCACCGGCTACGAAGTTGGCCTTCGACTGAGAAGAATTGGCATTTTCCGCATTCAATCAGTCTTACACACCATCTGAACAAACAGTCACACCATTAAACACAGAAACATTCATACATATATGCACTCAAACCTTCACTTTATCATACATATACATAACACAGAAACATTACACAAAACTACACACAAATATGCCCACAAACCTTCACTTTATCATACATAGAAACATACACGGAAATATTACACAAATACGCCTACAAACTTTCACTTAATCATACATACACATTACACAAATACGCCCACAAACTTTCATTTAATCATACACACAAACATACACAAAATTACACTCAAACATTTCACACTATCATACACACAATGTATCCTACCAAGGTGGGTATAAATAATTAAATAAATTTTATATATTATTTCAGAAAAGACTACTGGCTGACAGAAGGCATAATAATAAAAATTACAACAAAATCACTTGGTGATAAATTCTACAAACGAAAAGCTGTGATTGAAAGAGTTGTCGACAAATATGCAGCGCAAGTAAAGTTGTTGGACGACAATGTCAAAATTAAATTAGATCAGGTAAGTGATGTGATGTTATACGGGGTTGGTATGTGGATGGGTGACCGCGCAAAGCGCGTAAAGCGCGTCAAAGTTCGTGACGTCACCTGTTAGTCAAAACTGTAACATCGCGTGACGTCATGCGAAACTTCGACACATCGTATCTTCGTCATTTTTTGTTTGATTAACAAAAGAAAAAATACGTGTCTAATATTTTTTGATAATGTAAATAGATTTATTTATAAGGAAGAATTGAATTGTTTAAAAATACATTTTTAATACAAACTTTTTTGAGTGACTGTACTTTTTGTTGACTGTTTAAATTCAAATTCATTTATTCATTAACAACACCTTTATGTCTGAACTTGCATTCTCATCCAATATACTAATGTATACCAAACATCAAGTCAATCCGACCACTGAAAGTGGGTTAAAACTGAAATTCTCACATGCATGATTCCACCCGGACAAACATACATACATTGCATGTTAAATAAAGCCTGTAAATACGTCTTCGTGTTACAGAACCACATGGAAAGTGTGATACCATCTCCTGGTAGAACGGTGAGGTTCGTGAACGGCGCGTACCGCGGCTGTACCGGCGTATTGAGGACCATAGATACTGATAAATACTGCTGCGATGTCGAGGTAACACTACATTTCATAGGACACACAGCATGGGGTTCTTCAAAAAGGGCGTGAAGAGATTTCTTCAGGGTCGGCAACGCGCGAGTGATACCCCTGGTGTTGCAAGCGTCCATAGGCTACGGTAACTGCTTACCATCAGGCGGGCCGTATGCTTGTTTGCCAAATTAGTGGTATAAAAAAAAAAAAAAAAATTTCACTGCTATTGGTCTAGTCATAGCGTTTATTAGCTCAAAGTGCAGGTCTACTGTGGAATACCTTGCAGTTTTTCTTTTAACTACTAAGTCGGTAAACAAGCATACGGCCCGCCTGATGGTAAGTGGTTACCGTAGCCATATGGACGCTTGCAACACAGGAAGTATCGTTCACGCATTACTGACCTATCCCCCTCCCCAATGAGCTCTGTCTCTGTTACTCACGCGCAGGAATATAATATACAGTTATTTGTGTGCGGTATTCTGTAAGATGGAGGTTACTTCCACAGTCGAGCTGCTCTTTAAGCGAATAAACGCTACGCTCTACCTGTCTAAAAATACCACAGACAAATAACTGTATGTTAAGTATTTATCTCAAACGAGAGGGGGCGCCACAGTCAAGCTTCTGGTATAGTTCGAAAAAATCGTAGATCCGGGTAATTGCCAACGACCAACCCTACCGACCCTATTTCTATGACGTCATTGGACATGTCCACATATTTTAGTCGGGTTATACTTTTATATTTGGAACTTTGAAATACATAATAATTTTTATTTCAGATTGCAGAAGGCTTATTGACTGGCCGATTAGTGAAGGGAGTACAATATGAAGACATTAGTAAATTAGCAACGTGAATTTATTTAATAAATAGTGTTAATTGTATATAAAAGTATTTTTGTAAGTCATTGTGTTCGGTTTTATTTATAAATTGACCATGTACATAAATAAATATACTTTACTTACTATGTACCTATTTTTGATTAAAATCGATTGGGTTTGGAAAACAGCAACATAAGCGCCATCTAGTCGTTTCATAACGAAATGTACGAGTTACCGTGTCGGAGATTCTTGGGAGATTCGAACTTATCTTTTGTCTTTTTCTCTCTCATACAACATGATGAGATAGCTAACGAAAGATTAGAATTGTAGCCAGCTATGGATTTTTGCGCCCCTGGTATTTTGCCTGATTTGTGTTACGTAACGCTGACACGCGACGCCAGACGCCACCAATTATGTGCTGCCAGCAAAGATTCGGAATCTAAATTTCATTTTTACTATTGGCAATTTTCGTGCTGTAGTTGTTACCTCCTATAGTTTAATGTTCTTCTAGTAATTTGCGTTCTAAGTTTCGATCTTACGGCTCTCTTTCCTCGTGCTGCCATACGGCCGAGTCTGAAACCTCGAACGAACAGGAATCGTTCGTTGCTCGCATTTTAAGGGTGGACGTAGTTAACGATGATTTAACGAGCCTACAACGAGCGCGATGCGAATCCCTGTGTTCGTGAAAAAACTGACAATCGGGCGGAGCGCAGTCGAGCACGCTACGAATGCTCGTTCGAGGCTCGCAAGCCCGTCCACGCTACGCGAATCGTGCTCGCAGTGTGCTCGTTCGTGCCTCGGCTCGTGCTCGGTTCGCCAAGCATGGACGCACCATACAGTACATTTTAGTCTGTACCTTGGTATTATTGGCCCTATATGTGGGGGTGGGCCTGGCCTGGTGTGCACGGCCCAACCTCAAATTGTGTGGAGCTTACCTGGACCTCAGAGTAGATAAATACTACGTCCTGGACACATTAGCCATTTTGTTTTTAGGAGCCTTTGAAAGTGACTCTACATACGCCAATGCCTATGAGGAGTTTTCTTATGATACCTAATTACCTACCTCAATGCTCAAAATACCTGTCAAACCAATGATAAAAATCGAACCAATTTGAACCTTATGTACAAAGAAATTGGACTAAAGCTGCTTATGATGTACACGATTTGACAGCTATTTTGACCATAGAAGGTGCGTTCGAATTGGGGTATGGTAGCAAAAATAACAGTCCAAAATGCCAAAAACGATCACAACTGGCGTTCGATTTGGAAAGTTGTGGGCGAAATTGGCGTTTTGAACAGTTTTCGTTCACCGTTCGTTTTGCTTGGAAACAGTTAAAAACGACATCGTGCACTGCAAATTTTGACCCACCTCCGAGGCAGGGTCGTTTGTGATCATATTTTGACATCTTTGAATCTGACAGATAAGTTTCTGAAAATTCATACGGGAAGCGAAAATTCTAATTTTTATTATAAAATTTTATAGAAATACTAACAGGTAAGAGAATAATTTGTTAGATTAACTTTGTTTTAATGATTAACTAAAATAAAAGGTAGGTTGAGACAAGTGACAAGCAGGCGATTATATGAAAATCTATATATATAAAAATCAATGCCACTTTTCGTTGTAATTTTATAACTCAAGAACGGGCTCACCTATCCAAACCAAATGTTTAGGCTTAGTTCGGACTATTTAGTAGATGATTTATGTGAAGTTTGCACAAAATCGGTCGAGCGGTTCTTCATTTATCAATTTTTTTGTAACAAATGAATTCAATAAATGGCTGATCATTTTCTTAATGGGGATTTTGCTGTCAGGGTAGGGTAGGGTAGGGTAGCACCATAGGGTAAGGTAGCACCACGGGAACGAAGTCGCGCCGGGCAGCTAGTGATATTATAAAATAATATGTATGCGACTGAAAGACTTCATATCCATGGTCGTGAACAAATTAAAAAGAAAAAAAGACTGCGGTCGGTTGTTGGTGTTGGACGTCGTATTTTTCTAAAATTGAAAGAAAAATCTAATTAAAAGCATCAAAGAACATCTAAAAAATAAAGCAGAGACAGAAAATTCTAGTATCTACATACGTAGTATCCCCTATAGTGGTCTGTGGTATCTACTAAAACGTTAAATATTTTGGTTATGTTAGTTTGTGAGTAAGTGGTTTTTACAGTTGATTAGGCCTAAAGTTTGTGATAAAGCAGTGGAACTTGATGGAGAGGCACAGAACCCTATTACTCCTAGCGGTGGCACCAGCACCATCCTGTGAACTGAAAGAGCCAGCGGGAGAAAGTCTGAAAGGTAAGTACCTATATGGTAGCTATGCGTAAACCCGAGTCTGGCGAAGTGAGAAGTGAGAGATGAGATGTCATTTATTTATTTATTTCATCATTGGGAAATCAAAAGCGAAATCACAAAGAAATAACAATATAGACATTATCACAAGTACAGCCAATAAAAGATTTCCACAGTTAATAATTTAGTTAGAATATTCTAAACCCTGTGTCAAAACCTAAAACAACTTATGACACTAAGGCTACATTCCGAATTGAATAATATCGCTCACAGAGCTCACAGCAATAATTTGCGTACCGAGTTAGATATAATGTTAATGACATCCGAGAACTGTCAACAATTCGCAACGCCCGTTATCGCGCTCACCGTATTCAAAACAACATTTGAGAATATAATTAAAGGCTGCATTCCGAATTAATGATATAATCGCTGTAATCGATTTGAGCGTGCTTAAACCCGTTCCATATTAGTGTGAGCGCGATCACGATGTCCCGTAAAACGTCATAGATGACGTCATGACATGCGCATTTCACTCATAAAATCATAAAAAGCATCTTTGCCATATGGAAAAACCAAAAATTCTAGATTTTTGCCGAGAACACAATAACTAACCGTCACTTTTGACAGCGCTCACGGTGAATATCAGTTTAGGGCTGTGTTCAGTAACTACACACCGTGTGACCGGTGCGATCGTCCGACGATCGCACCACATACTATTGAACTGTTACTGAACGCTATCATGATCGTCGGGCGATCACACGGCGTTGTTACTGAACGCAGCCTAGGCCATGGTCGGTGTGAGCGCAATATGGCGGATATCATGACGTCATCTATAACGTTTCACGGGACATCGTAATCTTTCATTATTCAATTCGGTACGGGTTTAAGCATGCTCAAATCGATTACAGCGATTATAGCATTAATTCGGAATGCAGCCTAACACAATAACCAAAAACAATAATAAACTTATCTTATGCAATTTTTTTATAATTGACCACAATGCGCAGTGTAATTGCAGGAAGGGAATGTGTGAGTGTAGTAGGGGAATGTGTGAGGGGATATGTGAGTTGGATGTGTATGGTGTGCAGTGTGTGCTTGCTGATTGTATATTAAAAAACTTACCTAATCATCATAATTTGCCATCTCTTCAATAACGTTACGTTTGAATGTTCCTTTAGTGAGACAAAATGGGTCTATACTGAATGTTGGCCATAATTTGTTCTGTGTAGAGGAGAATTGAATAATCTGGTGCTAGTATTCCGAGTTCGACGAAGAGGTACATTTAAAACAATTTCGTGATGTAAATCCGGGCAATCCAGATGCCCACGAATGATATCGTATAAGAGACACATGTCGGATTATCCCGCAGAATTATATCCGACTCGGATATAATTCTGCGGTTGACAAGGCTAGATAAATTATAATAAATACAAATGGTCATAGGTCATAGTTGCCCAATTCTTACTTTCTACATTGTTGTACCATTTTATAATTTCGTGATTTTTTATTGCCATACTTAGTCAAGTAGAAAATAAATACATTATTATTATACTTGCAGATATGGAGGTTATTGATGAATATATTGCTGATTCAGAAAGTGATAACGAAACTGTGGAGAAAGAACTACCTTCATGTAAACCTCAAGCCCCTGCAGTGAAAGAGCATCCATCATGTGAACTCCAAGACCCCGAACTGAAAGAGCAACCATCATGTGGACCTCAAGACCCTGTGGAAGAACCCCAACCTTCATGTGGACCTCAAGACCCTGTGGAAGAACAGCAATCTTCAACTGGACCTCAAAACAAGGAAGTGGAAGACTATGAAGGTAGGTAAAGCTGCCAGTTAAGCTGTCTTTCTCCATAATGTAGGTCAGTGCTTGATATTCTAGTGATGAGAGACCATATTATCATGAGGCAGGAGCTGAATTTATCACAATCCAAGAGTTTGATACAAGCCCAGGATTAACAGTTGTTAAATCTGACCGAGGTACAGACTTTGGCGGCAGTCAATTGTATGTCCATAGTTGTAACCTTCTGCAGTAGCCAAAGGTATAACTTGACTTTTTGGCGGGAACTTGCAGAGTGACGTAGCATTTTCATTTTTATTTTCATAATTTTGTGTATTTTGAGTTTTATTGTGTATTTTTGGTGGTATTTTACCCAATAAAGATCATCCATGTGCACCAGTGAAGTGAAATGAAATGAATTATGTGTATCGTGACTTTTCAAGTTGTCTCAAAATGTCCGTGTAGAGTTTTAGTACAATGACCACCATTGTAGTAAAACATGACTTTTATGGACGGTGACTGACTGTGGACTATAATCTGAAGTGATTTATTGTGACTGGAAACTATAATATAACTCGACACTGGCAGAAATGAGCCCTAATGTGGGCTTGGTTGCCAAAATTAAAAATAAGAAGAGAAGAAAGGTATAACTTTAGTCTATGATCCTGATAAGAGAGACGTACTCAAGGTGTCAATCTTTAAAAAAAATGCTGTTTTGATGAGTAAAATTCTAAAACATGAACAGAGTTGAGTTGATTTATTAGACTATTTTCTCCATAGAGTTAGAATATTATAGTGATAGCGTTAACAATATTACGTTGTGCGAAGCATGAGCATATAGACACATTCACATATATAATACCCTAGTTGATTTAGTGAGACAAAATGTTGAAAACAGTCCTGAGTCTGGGTGTAATTATGTATACAAACAAAAAGTAGTATATGTATTGTATCAGTTATCTGGTTTCCATAGTACAAGCTCTGCTTAGTTTGGGATCAGATGACCGTATGTGAGGAATGTTCTTGGTAAAAGTATTGAGAAATTGGCATTCATTTTTTTTTTTTTTTTTAATAATAATAATAATAATATTTATTTATTTCTCCCACAATAAGTTAAAGTAAAAAACATTGAATGAAAAATAATAATGAGAAGTACTTAAATTGTGGGAGACTGGTGCCTAAGCTAGGCAGAGCCTGTATTTCAGGACACAAGGTCTCCATTATATGTATATTCATTCAACACTATCTACGCGCACTTCGTTTCAAGTCATTTTGCCAGTACACGTGTTCACGGGCCTTGCTCTATTAATATGCTAACTCTATGATTTCCTCCTTTTTTTGTAAGAAAAGGTATTGTGTAAGCCACATATATCATTCAACTACAGTTAAAATTTAGCCTCAAAGTACAAAATTTAAGTCAATATGGATGGTGCATGTCTATAGGTAAACATGGCTTGAACTAGATGTGGGAGGAACGAGCCCATCCCACCGTTAAAGTCACTTGCTTATATACCTTGATGTTTCTGATGATGAAGGCTTTTACGCAAGAATCATAGGCAAGCCACAGTCTTCTACGATATGCCAGAGTGCTCCGGTAACTGCGATTGAGAGCTCTTGTGGCCAAACACATATGTTATAAAAAGCCGTCGTTTTCCACTTGGTTCCGTTTTGGCGATTATTTGCTACGCATATTATAATTTGGGGTCTGATAAGTTTTAGCGTGTGCCCAATGTCTGAGACTACAGATACAGCTACACTGGGCCTACATTAAAGGGAGTCCCCAAGTCCTTGTGGTCCATTCATTGTCCCATGATTTTCTT
Source organism: Achlya flavicornis (assembly GCA_947623365.1). Taxonomy (NCBI): domain Eukaryota; kingdom Metazoa; phylum Arthropoda; class Insecta; order Lepidoptera; family Drepanidae; genus Achlya; species Achlya flavicornis. The sequence goes on along the minus strand of OX392494.1, from coordinate 7,292,063 downwards.
AATTGTTATTGATTTGGATGGTTCAATTCCTGGTTTGTCAACGAACGCCAAAATCCCGACAATATTCCGAGCTCCGCCTGAGACGAGGCGATCGATCACTAGTTTGCAATGACTTTGCAAACGTTGGCGCTTGTTGGTCACCTAGGTGAGATATACGAGCATGGGCAAGGCAAGCCAAGTGGGCTGTCTACATGTTGGCGCTTGACTTCAAATGTCCAACATTTATAAGTAGAAGTTTTCCTACCGTGAAGAAGTTTTCGAGTCTGTGGCTGACTAGCTGTCGGCCGCGTTGGAAACTTGGAACTGCGATCAGTTTTGGGATTTGTTGATATGACTAACTAGTGGAACTCGTTTTTTTGTCGAGAAACGTTCTTGTAACTCGGGAGTATAATTTCCGATGGTTTATAATTATATCATATTCATATGTCATGTTGGGCAACTTAAGTACCTTAGACTTTTGTAAGGTATTGAGGTGTCTTAAATGACTGATTATTTCCGGTGTTATTTTGAGCGCAATTAATAGTTTCCGAATTTCAGATGCTGAGATACCATCACGATCACAGAGTCCAAGCGATTCATGGGAGATCCAAGACTCTGTATCACAATATTCTGTAACATCAGCTGGTGATCTGAACCAAATGGTGAGCGTCAAACGAGCCAAGAAGAGACGTCACAGTTCCAGTTCAGAGGAAGACAAACGAAGATCGAATTACGCAGAGATATTGATCACCATGCTTAATAAGAGACCCCGTGTCGCTGAGCCTATACTTGATTATTTTTATGGGAAAATGTACTTGATAAACAATTGCGGTATTCGCGGGCGGAACGCCGTCGATTGTATACTACATGGTTTAGGTGATCACCCACTAAGATATCCCGCTGAGGCCAAGCAGTTCCGCGATCCAGACGATTTATTGGAATATTTGAAAACTTCTAAAATTGAGTATGATGGAAAAAATGAGGTGAAAAGAAAAAGGGGTAAACGCGCAAAATGCTTCAATTGCGAGCTATTTGGCCACTTAGTATCTGAGTGTCCTAAACCAATCAATCAATCAAGAATCGATGAATCAATCAAGAAAGCCAAGCAGTTCCGCGATCCAGACGATTTATTGGAATATTTGAAAACTCCTAAAATTGAGTATGATGGAAAAAATGAGGTGAAAAGAAAAAGGGGTAGAAACGCAATATGCTTCAATTGCGAGGAATTTGGCCACTTAGTATCTGAGTGTCCTAAATCAATCAATCAATCAAGAATCAATAAATCAATCAAGATATGTGATAATTGCAACAGAATAGGTCATTCAATTGAAACATGTAATCGAAAAGAAATATTAAAGCAAATCACAAAAACATATTGTCCCAATTGTAAAGGAACTGATCACAAAATTCATAACTGTCCTCAACCTAAAAAGAGATGCGATCTTTGCTTCAAACTTGGTCATTTCTCTGAAACTTGCCGTAAGCCAAATACATTAATACAGAAAGAAACAAAAATAATAGTATGCTACAATTGCCAAAGACCAGGTCACAAATCAAGAGTGTGTCGTGATTTTAAAGTAACATGTGAATTATGCTTCCAACTTGGACATTCAGCTGATGTATGCAAGTTAAAGCCAAAAGAATTAACAACAGAAAAAAGTTGCTACAGGGCCAATCAAGTCGGCCACACAAAGTCCGCTTGTCCTAAACGTGCACGCAATTATGATCTTGGAATGAGTAATGGAACTAATAACATAATACTAAGTAATAATTCTAGCACGGATTTGAGCGCTGTTGTGCAAAAGACGGAAGAGAATAAAACGTCTTCGCCTTGGATTTGGTCCTAAGCGGATAATGGTTACGGCAGACAAATAAATAGGTAACGCAAGTCTCTCCATCCGTATGAAAACCAAGCGTGTAACTTTTTTTGTGCCTACCATAATGTCACAAGATTGATTTAGTTAGGCTGGCATTAGATTATTTACGTGAAAATGAAGCTATCCTATTTGTCAGCTAAACATATCCCTCGGTATACCATATGTCTGGTGGACATGCAGCCTTATGCGAGTTTCCTGTCCCCGCGAAACAGTTTCAAAAGAAGAACATTGTGCTCCATTTTTGCACAGATTTTGACACGCAATGTACATACACTCGCGGCATCTATTTAGATGTATATTCGAGATCGTTACCTACCGTCAGTCGTTCCAGGAACATTGAGCTATTATTACTTCGTATAGAGAAGTTATCATAAGCAAAGTTTATGTCCCATTTTTTAGAGTCAACTAAAGTTCTCTTTAGCGTTGAAACAATAATTAGTCGTCTTAGCACACAGTAGAAACACGTAGCGCTATCAGAACGCTTTTAGGAGTACTTTTCTCGCAAACACCGTGATTATCACGGCGCTTACGCGTTTCGTTCATCGTTCTACAACAACAAGTGCGGCTGGATGGCCTCACTTGAACGGAACATAGTTGTGATGCGTGGCGTCTTCTCTATACGTAGTAATAATAGCTCAATATGTTTGTATATCTATCTTTTGCTACACATTTATGGATCTAAGTGCTCGTGCGTAATTTAAGTGTAGGTACTTATGTACCTACTTAGTTAACATTTATTAAAGTATAATATTGTTAAATAATAAGTTCTGACTGAGATCTCGAGAGTTTGGTCCATTCTTATTCATTGTGTGGTCGTGAGAGGGGGAAGGGTTCTTGGTCTCCGCTGAAAAACAGTCTCGTTCGGAACTTAATAAATATTTGATTAATAAGTAATTTTATAGACATTTATAAAATTATATTAAGCATCAAAAATGTGTACCTATTTTAAGAAATAAACGAAGATATGATTAAAAACGTATTTATTTGATTGTATCTATGCTTAGGGGGATGGAACGCTCCGAGTGATGCTTTTACGGTTCCGTAGTCAATCATGTTTTGGAATAAAACACAGTTATTAAAAGCTGATTAACCATCACTTATCCATTTGAAATAATTTTTTTATTTTATTTTGTTTTTGGATACAATTACAAAACAATTTTTTACATTAATATGAACATACACACAAGCGCATTACGTTAACTGCTAATAATTGTATTATTATTACTAAAATATATATTGGGTGGGGGGCAATAGACAAACCATTTTTCTTTACAAAAATTATATTAAAGATAAGGTTGATAAAACTACATTGCCGGATTACAATATCTTTCATTTAGAATAAGCTAAAAATGTCAATAATAGTTATTTATGCAACTGTTGTATAATAAGGGCAATGATTTCAAAGTCAGGATAGGCTCCCGGAACATTTTGCATAAAACTTCATTTTGCTAAAATCGATCGAACTACGAAGTGCCGCGTTGCATAGGTGTACGATGTAACCTTGTATGTGCGTACAATGAACACATGCGGGAGAGAGATAAGCAATAGACGAGCGAGCTGTTCCGCGGGCCGCAGACGACTGAGTCGCGTTGGCCCTAAACTGAACATTTTAGGGCCAGCGCGTTGGTGTCATTTTGTCGCGCGGTTGGCCCGGTCCTTACGCTAGTAATATATAAGTCAATGAAAAGGGTATTATAACACGAATATGGGTTTATCATACGAAGCGAAGCGAGTGTGGTAATAGTAGTTTTAATACCTAATTATGTACAGTTGCATATAAGACTATTTACACCCATGATCATTTATGTAAACAACCAAGTTATAAATTTCTGCAATACTAATATCGAACCAAAATGGCGGGATACGACGTGAATTCGAATAATCTCTCTTTATTTTTTTATTACGGCGCTGTGATAGTGAAACGCGCCTGCATGAAAAAGTTCTTTTTTTGAAATTCATAAGGATACCACGAAGAAGGTGGCGTTTTGATGAGTAAGGAATGGATCGAAACATCAAAAAAATAAAAACACTGTTTTCGATGATATACTGGTTACTATGACAACCAGTGTTTTAATGTTGGCAAAAACTTTTATAGATGATTAATAGCATGTGTGTGTAGATAAACTCTTTAATTCATTAAGAACTACCATTTGCGTTGCGTATAATTTTCATAAATTTACCTCCTTATTGTTTCAGTTAATATTATTCTTCGTGGCGTTTTACAATGTTACTTTGACAATTTTGGTTCAACTTATAGCATCATTAAAATATTAATAATAATTGATATCACTTTGTTTCCTTTATTTACTCCGCCCCCCCAGATCTCTTAAGAGAGAAAGAAACACTTGAGTTACAAAGACAGCTCATTGGGGGAAATGGTCGGTAACGCGTGAGATACTGATGCCTCGTGTGTTGCAAGCGTCGGCTACGGGAACCGCTTACCATCAAGCGGGGTGTACGCTTGTTTATCGACTCCGTGGTATGAAAATACCTCGTACGGATTTGGATATTTGGTACACACACCAAAGGACTATGATCGTTTTCAATGGAGGCATGCCTGGTTCAAAAACTTCCGTGTCCAAAAACCATGTATGGTTTTTGGAATAAAGCATAAAATAAAGCATACAATTCCAGCATTTTGACATTTTGTTCTTCATTTTTCATTGAAAACAGCGGATTTTTGTGTATTTAATCATTTATAAACATGAATCCGAATTGGATAATATCGCTCACAGTGCTCACAGCAATATTTGCGTACCGAGTTATATATCACGTTAATGACAGCTGAGAACTGTCAACAATTCGGAACGCTCGTGAACGCGTTCACAGTATTCAAAACAGAACTTTGAAAATTTAATTAATTCGCTAGGACTCCAATATCTTTATAAGTTGACTCGCAAAAAGGAATATCCGCTTTTTTATTATTTTCCTCATAAAATCATAAAAAGTATCTTTACCAAATGGAAAACCAAGAATCTTATTAGATTTTTGCCGAAAACAATAATTAACCGTCCCTTTTGACAGCGCTCACGGTGATATCAGTTAAGGGTAAGAGCATGGTCCGTGTGAGCGCAAGATAGCGCATGTCATGGCGTCATCTATGACGTTTCACGGAACATCGTTAACTGTCGGTCGGTCAATTCGGTACGGGTTTAAGCACGCTCAAATCGATTACAGCTCTAGCTTCAATTCGGAATGCAGCCTAAAATTCGGACCGTTCGTGACATGATTTTTTATTTTTTTATGATCATGGAAACGAAGTCCTTCAGTCGCCATCAGTTACAAGGAGGGAAATTTGAAATTTTTAGTTTTTATTTTTTTTACCTTCGTAGAACAATATGGATAGATGTTTCAGGGATTTGCGACAGTAGAAGTTCATTTGGCGCATTGTGGTATGAATGTTTTTTGTATAATATGAGCTATATTTGAACATATTTCACGGTTTCTCTAAAAACGGTAAATCTTGGAAAATGTACAAAAATAGTTAATCTTAAACAATCAGTCGGGTAAAAGTATCAATTCTACAATATGCTAAATGGTCGCGAATTACTGAAATATCTATATATTAAATAAATAAATATCCATATTATTCTACGAAGGTAAAAAAAAACGAAAAAATTCAAATTTCCCGCAACGTAAGTTCTGATGTTTAACCTAAAAGGTGAACGCACACTTATCCGAGCCGAAAGCATCAAACGAAACGAATTGGACTTTTTGGCGGGAACTTGCAGAGTGACGTAGCAGTTTCATTTTTATTTTCATAAATTTGTGTATTTTGAGTTTTATTGTGTATTATTGGTGGTATTTTACCCAATAAAGATCATCCATGTGCACCAGTGAAGTGAAATGAAATGAATTATGTGTATCGTTACTTTTCAAGTTGTCTCAAAATGTCCGTGAAGAGTTTTAGTACAATGACCACCATTGTAGTAAAACATGACTTTTATGGACGGTGACTGACTGAGGACTATAATCGTATAATGTGAAGTGATTTTGTGACTGGATATTATAATATAACTCGACACTGGCAGAAATGCGCCCTAATTTGGGCTTGGTTGCCAAAATTAAAAATAAGAAGAAGAAACGAATTTTATAATTCTATATATGATATCTTATGAAAGCTCGCACACTTGCCCGCGTCGAATCGTCCGAATCTGGAAGAACCCCAGAAATCTTAGACGAATTCGAATGACGTCATCAGATTCGGCGCGGCTTATGCGGTCGACTCGACTGATGCACTCGCATCGCATCACATTCTATCAGTTGCGTACCAACACGAGAGTTGTTTATAAATATTGTGCGACAGGCGTAAAGGAAATAGAAATGATTTCTTCGGCGCGGTCGATTCTTTCGGTGCGGATATGTGTGCGAGCCCTCCTTGACTTCGATTCGTTCGACGCATTTCACATAGTCCGCATGATCATTCACCGTCCAGGCATGGTTTAGTAAAATGGTGGTCTTTGTTCTAAAGCTTTTCACGGACTTTTTGAGACAACTTGTAAAGTCATGATACACATAATTCATTTCACTTTACTGGTGCACAGCACATGGATTGATCTATATTGGATAAAATAGCACCGATAATATGCAATAAAACTCAAAATACACGACTTTATGAAAATAAAAATTAAAACGAATCGTCACTCAGCAAGTTCCCGCCAAAAATTAACAACTGATAAAAACCACATAAAATAAAAACAATCAGTGTTTCCAGATATCTGTATATTTTTTCCACTAAATTCTCCCGAAAACAAATAAATATTTGAAATGCGAAGGCATTTTGATTACTATTTATAATTATCAGTCATCGTCCGGTGACTGATAATGCGGACTATATGAAAGTTAATGTGTGGACCGTGGTGTGGACTATATGAAAGTGATATTATAAAATAAAATGTATGCGACTGAAGGACCTTCAAGGACCTTTTATCCATGATCATGGTCGAACAAATTAAAAAAGAGGGCGGTTGTTGGTCAGCGTTGCCAACTCTACGTCTTTTTACGTAGATCTACGTATTTTAGGCCTTTCCTGCAAACCTACGAACTTCACTCTCAGAATCTACGTATTTTTATAAAATACAAATTTGCAAAATAGAGACTCATTAGGCTGAATGATCATAATTTCCAGTACCTACCTTCGCGGTAAAATAGTTAGTTAACGTTCAGTTTCATACTAACGAACACGTCGAACACTCACCTCGACACAACAAGGCAAAGTGTGCTTTCCATACGACTCAGACTTATCTCATCTCATGTGATTGTTTAGAACGCAACGTCTAATGGCGCCGTAAACAAGTGAAACTTACCCTAAAAATATTTCGATTTGTTTGATTGCGATATTTTTCAGCTTTCTTCTCAGTTCACTAGATTCGTCCCAAATGTTTCCCTTATTAACTCCATTTGCCCAAATTTCATTAACATTGCCAATAGCAGTGCAAATGTCGAGCGTCTGTTTTCTGCGATCAATCTGATGAAAACTAAAATCGGGGGCTCTACCAATGGTCATCATCAATGGGGACCACGAATGGTCATCATCGCGTCATAACGCGTGCGCGTCATTGGATGAAATAATTAATGGTGTTCGTTACGATTACCACCGAAGTTACGCGGTAGAGCCCAAGAACCAGATTTACCACTGACATGCTAACAGGCTTACTTTTGAAGTAAACTGCGAGCCTACACAGGAACACATTCAGCTATTTAAATAAAAATATGTACAAATTTAATTTGCATTATGATAATAAATTTTAGGCTCTCTCTTTGCCTCGAACTCGACTTTGGATGATGGTGGCGCCACACCTCCTACCATTCCGCGGTGTGACTGCTCCATGCCAGAGATAAGCATTACCCAACGGTCCGGCGGGAATTGCTTTCTCTGGACATCCATAAGTCGAGTGGGCCAGACGGCATACCGGCAGTGGTGCTGAAGCGGTGTGCTCCTGAGTTGTGTCAAGTACTGACGCGTCTTTTCGCGCTTTCCTACACCAAAAAGGAAGTTCCGTCTTCGTGGAAGACTGCCCATGTGCACCCAGTGCCCAAAAAGGGTGACAGATCAGACCCGACAAATTACAGGCCTATCGCCATCACCTCGCTTCTCTCCAAAGTCATAGAGCGAGTGATCAACACGCAGCTTTTGAGATCAAAGTCAAAGCCATTTATTCAATTTAGGCCCTAGAAGGGCCCCTATGAAGGTCAAAGCTACTGAAGTTACCGCCAGTTCGTAAGTCGGCCTTCAACTGAGAAGAACAGGCAAGAAACTCAGCAAGGTTACACTACCTGGAGGATCACGATTTTTTGAGCGAACGACAGTATGGCTTTCGCCACAGTCGCTCAGCTGGTGACCTCCTTGTGTATCTCACACACCGTTGGTCACTCGCCATCGAGAGTCAAGGTGAGGCATTGGCAGTGAGCCTAGATGTGGCGAAGGCGTTCGATCGGGTCTGGCACCGGGGTCTTCTAACGAAGTTACCAGTATACGGGCTTCCCGAGGGATTATGCAAGTGGGTTGCCAGCTTTCTGTCCAGCAGATGCATAAGAGCTGTCGTAGACGGTAGCTGCTCCGACAGCATGGACATAAATGCCGGCGTCCCGCAAGGCTCTGTGCTGTCCTCAACACTGTTCCTACTGCATATCAATGATATGCTGTCTATTTACGGCGTTCATGCAGACGACAGTACAGGGGACGCTTATTACACGGGCCGTGCTAATATCCCTCGTTCCGAGGTGGAGGAAAGCCGCGAACGGCTGTTGTCTGAAATCGAGAGTACACTAACTAGTGTCTCCGATTGAGGCAGACTAAACCTAGTCCATTTCAACCCCACTAAGACTCAAGCCTGCGCGTTCACCGCTAAGAAAACCCCATTTGCTGTGGCTCCACAGTTCCAGAACACGTCCCTGAACATCAGCAAAAGCATCGCGATCCTTGGCGTCGACATTTCTAGCGACTTTTTGTTCCGAATTCACTTAGAAGGCAAGGTTAAGCTAGCATCCAAAAAGCTCGGAGTGCTCAACAGAGCGAGGCAGTACTTCACATCGGGGCAAAGGCTGCAACTTTACAAGTCGCAAGGCCGGCCTCATATGGAGTACTGCTGTCATCTAGGGGCACCTGGATACCAGCTTGATCCTTTAGACTCGGTTCAACGACGTGCCATAAGAATTGTCGACGATCCCGAGCTCACAAGCGGTTTAGAGCCCCTCAGTCTCAGGAGAGACTTTGCCTCCTTATGTGTGTTCTACCGCTTGTACAACGGACAGTGTTCTGAAGAATTGTTTAAGATGATGCCCACGGCTACTTTCTACCATCGCAACTCTCGCCATCGATGGGGAGTCCATCCTCACATATTGAAACCTGAATTGTTTCGTACTGTGTGAGCTCAAAGGAGCTTCCTTCCGCGGACGCTCAGACTGTGGAATGAGCTCCCCGCCATGGTTTTCCCAATGGAGTACAGCATGGGGTTCTTCAAAAGTGGTGTGAAGAGATTTCTGCAGGGTCGGCAACGTGCACGTGATACCCCTGGTGTTGCAAGCGTCAATAGGCTACGGTAACCGCTTACCATCAGGCGGGCCGTATGCATGTTTGCCACCTAAGTGGTATAAAAAAAAAAAAAACTTTTTAATAAATATCTATATATATAAAAATCAATGACACTTTTCGTTGTAATTTTATAACTCAAGAACGGGCTCACCTATCCAAACCAAATATTTAGGCTTTGTTCGGACTATTTAGTAGATGGTTTATGTGAAGTTTGCACAAAATCGGTTGAGCGGTTCTTCATTTATCACATTTTGTTAACACGCGAACGAAGTCGTGCCGGGCAGCTAGTCTATATATAAAAATTAATCCCTATTTCCTTTAGTCACGCCGTAACTTGAGAACGACTTTACCGATTTCATCCATCTTCTTTTTTTAGTTTTCTAATATTCTGGAGGTTTTCATGGAAAAAAAATAAGAAAATTGCGTAGAAAATTAGAAAATTTTGAAAACTTAAGGGATGGTTATCCCTCGGATACGCGAGTTAAACCGCTGGGTGCAACTAGTTGTATAATTCTTACAATACTTAATACATTACTTATATTTTTATTAAGTTTTACCTAACCTAGTCTATTTATTTCATTAAAAAAAAAGTACGTAGATCTACGAACTTTCCATATGCAAGTTTTACTAATTCTACGTACTTTTCTAATCTGGCGTAGGCCAGATTAGAAATCTGAGTTGGCAACACTATGTTGGTGTTGGATGGTGTTGGACAGTGTTGCAGTGTTGGACGTCGTACTATACGTAGTATCCCTAAGTCGTCTGTGGTCGTACTTTTCTAAAATAGAATCAGTGTTGCCAATTTAGCGACTTTGTCGCTAGATTAAGCGACATTTTGACACTCACAGCGACTTTTTATTCTCATTTAGCGACAAAAAAAACTAGCGACTTTTCTAGCGCCTTTTTGATGTGAATCGTTTCTCATTTAAATTTATTTGATTCCACAGTTGTGTAACTATGACTATACAATGAATGAATTTACAATCCTTAGTTCATTCATTGCATATTGAACACAACTGTAGCTACAATCGATAATGGAGAAATCGAGAGAATATTTAGTGCTCTTAATAATAGTAAAATCAAAGCTACGAAATCGCACGGGGTTAAAAATATGGAATTCCATTTTAATGAATAAAAAATATTGTGATTATGATTTACAATTAGAGGTACTCCGGCTTATTGGCACCAATAAAGCCACATTTACCCAGAAAAATGAACAACCATCGACCTCGATGGCGAGTGATCCTCAAGTTCCGCCACCCTCGACCTCGAGTGCGATTGTTATTGATTCCGATGATGATGAAGATTTTATATATATATTTTTTTATAATATTATTATTAAATTTGAATACTTTATTATTTTGAGTTTCACTTTTCAAGCATCATTAAAAAAGCGAGTTCTAGAAAAAAAAACTGGCGACTTCTAGCGACTTTTGAACCAGCCATCTAGCGAGATTTGATTTGGTAGAGTTGGCAACACTGAATAGAATAGAAAGAAAAATCTAAAAGAACTTGTCTAAATAATAAAGCAGAGACAGAAAATTAACTTTAGTTCTCTTGGTAGTTTGTGGTGGTATCTACTAAAACCTTTAATGTAGTGGTTATATTAGTTTGTGAGTAAGTGGTTTTTACAGTTGATTAAGGGCTAAGGTTTGTGATAAAATACGTAGTATCCCCTATAGTGGTCTGTGGTGATAAAGTAGTGGAACTTGATGGAGAGGCACAGTACACTATTACTCCTAGCGGAGGCACCAACACCATCCTGTGAACTGAAAGATCCAGTGGGAGAAAGACTGAAAGGTAAGTAAGTACCTATATGGTACGCGTAAACCAAAGTCTGGCGCGAAGTGAGAGATGAGATGTCATGTTTCGTAGGGGCCCAATTCTTGCTTTCGACATAGTTGTTCCATTTTATAATTTCGTGTTTTTTTATTGCCATACTTAGTCAAGTAGAAAATAAAGACATTATTATTATACTTGCAGATATGGAGGTTATTGATGAATATATTGCTGATCCAGAAAGTGATCAGGAAACTGCAGAGAAAGAACCACCTTTATGTAAACCTCAAGAACCTGCAGTGAAAGAGCAACCACCATGTGGGCCTGAAGAACCTGCAGTGAAAGAGCAGCCACCATGTGGACCTGAAGAACCGGCAGTGAAAGAGCAACCATCATGTGGGCCTGAAGAACCTGCAGTGAAAGAGCAACCATCATGTGGGCCTGAAGAACCTGCAGTGAAAGAGCAGCCACCATGTGGACCTGAAGAACCTGCAGTGAAAGAGCAACCATCATGTGGGCCTGAAGAACCTGCAGTGAAAGAGCAACCACCATGTGGACCTGAAAAACCTGCAGTGAAAGAGAAACCATCATGTGGGCCTGAAGAACCTGCAGTGAAAGAGCAACCATCATGTGGGCCTGAAGAACCTGCAGTGAAAGAGCAACCATCATGTGGACCTGAAAAACCTGCAGTGAAAGAGCAACCATCATGTGGGCCTGAAGAACCTGCAGTGAAAGAGCAACCATCATGTGGACCTGAAAAACCTGCAGTGAAAGAGCAACCATCATGTGGGCCTGAAGAACCTGCAGTGAAAGAGCAACCATCATGTGGACCTGAAAAACCTGCAGTGAAAGAGCAACCATCATGTGGGCCTGAAGAACCTGCAGTGAAAGAGCAACCATCATGTGGGCCTGAAGAACTTGTTGAAGAACCCCAACCTTCGTGTGGACCTCAAGACCCTGTGGAAGAACGGCAACCTTCACCTGGACCTCAAAACGAGGAAGTGGCAGACAATGGAGGTAGGTAAAGTTGCTAGTTATGCTGTCTTTCTCCATAATGTAGGTCAGGGCTTGATATTCTAGTGATGAGAGACCATATTACCATAAGGCTGGAGCTGAATTTATCACAATCCAAGGGTTTGATACCTGCCCAGGATTAACAGTTGTTAGATCTGACCGAGGTACAGACTTTGGCAGCAGTCAATTGTATGTCCATAGTTGTAACCTTCTGCAGTAGCCAAAGGTATAACTTTAGTCTATGATCCTGATCTGATAATATTTAAACTGTGTAAAATGATTGGGTAGTTAACAGAAAATACTAATAAAATAACTAAACTAACCAGCATTGAATATGAAGAGATGTTTTCAACAAATATTTTCTATATTTTAATATTAGCTTTTTGCACTGCATTTGATATTGGTTCAAAGCTAAAAGCCAGAGGTGTAGTCATTTTTGCCTATACCTACAATACCTTGAATACACCTATTTTGTATGAAATGAAATTCTATGCAGTTGAGTTGACTTATTCAGAAATATTTGCTTTCGCCCAGCAGTACTAATCCCCCAGCTAATTTTGTTCTGTAAAATATACTTAGCAATAGTTGTCTTTCGATAGCACAAGCTTTGCTTATTTAGCGAAAAGAATGTACTATGATCCGGCTGTTATTAATTATTCTTACTAGTTACAGCCATGGAAATAAACAAGGTCCCCATTGTAGTTGGAAATAATGAGAGTACACTGGATAATATGAAGAACATTTCCAATATGGAAAAAGGCCAAGAGCAATCGCAGGGCAGCCTGCCACGTGAGGGTGCAGGCATCTTGAAAGGTAGGCAACATTGCATATTATTTTAGATTTAGCACAAAACCCTTGGTAATTTTATGGAGAGAAGAAAAACGCAAGTGTGTCGGTCCATTTTACTGTGATATATAAGAGTTATTCTCTGAAATTGATAAATGAAGAATCGAGATAGTTTTGTGTCTGATGTCTTGCACAAAGAGAGTGTACAGTAAGATAGCAATACTGGCGTCAATCTTTGCCAGTTTTGATGAGTAAAGTTCATTGGACATTGAGTTGAGTTGCTTTATTAGACGTATTTCTTCCATAGAGTTAGAATATTATAGAGATATTTTGTTACCTTGTGTAAAGTGTGAGCATATAGACGCATTCACAGATATATACACAGATACATACACTTGTTGATTTACAGTCTGACATAATGTTGAAAATTAACATGTCTCTATGTCCTGAGTCTGGGTGTAAACAAAAAGTAGTATATGTATATCAGTTATCTGGTTTCCATAGTACAAGCTCTGCTTAGTTTGGGATCAGATGACTGTGTGTGAGGAATGTTCCTCCAGGGTATTTATTTATATGGATTCCTAGTAATTTGTTCTCGGTAATAGTATTGAGAAATTTGCATTCATTATATGTATATATTTTATCTCTATTAATATGCTAACTCTATGATTCCTCCTATTTTTGTAAGGAATGGTGTTGTGTAAGCCACATCTGTAATTCATTCAACTACAGTTAAAATTTGGGCTCAGAGTACACAATCTAAGTCAATATGGATGGTGGATGTCTATAGGATAAACATGGCTTGAAGATGTGGGAGGAATTTGCCCATCCCACCGTCCAAGTCACTTGCTTATATACCTTGATATTTCTGTTGATGGCTTTTATCCAAGAATCATAGGCAAGCCACAGTCTTCTACAATATGCCAGAGTGCTCTGGTAAATGCAATTGAGAGCTCTTTACTTTACCCTGAGATTGGGGCCAAACACATATGTTATAAAAAGCCGTCGTTATACTTAGTTTTTGTCGATTCTCGCCCTACTCAGTTCCGTTTTGGGGATTATGTGGTCTGAACTGAAGTTAAGCTTGGCATAAAAGTAGAAACGGAACTTTTTTTGTATGCTGACAACATTGTACGGCCCTCGTGTGTTTATAGCTGACATAAACAAGTTTTGATACTTGCGTTATGGTTGGTAATTTTATACCTAATACAGGGTGGGCCAGAAAGAATTGCGAATTTGAAAAAATGATTAAAAAAAAACTTAGTACAATTCACATATAAATTTTTATTTTTATAAAAATTTACATCTGGGAAATTCATTTCTTAAAAATAACGTCATCCAGGTGTGCACCATCCCGCTGCAAACATTCTTCGAATCTGAACCTCAAATTGGTAAAAACTCGCTGGCACATTGCACGGGGAATAGCTGCCATTTCTTCCTGGATATTGGTCTTCAACTGGTTAATCGTGGCTGGGTTATTGGAGTAGACTCTACTTTTTAGGTATCCCCACAAAAAAAAGTCCAGTGGCGTTAGATCCGGACTTCTAGGAGGCCATGCAATGTCACCTCGGCGCGATATCAGTTTCCCAGCAAACATCTCGTTTACGACCGCCAAAGAGGCATTAGCTGTATGGCATGTCGCGCCATCTTGTTGAAACCATGTCGCACGATTATAGGCTAGACTAAATTTCCGGGAACCGAGCTACTTAACCCCACCACCCGCGCAGTCCCCTCTCTAAAGCTTCAAACGCAAGAGTGTTTTTAAAATCGTACGCCTTTCTGGCCCACCCTGTATAACATATTTTACTTACCATTCCATTTTTTATGGTATTAAAATGCTAGTTCGATCCAATATACTTATTTACTATATATCTACTGTATTTTGTGTATGTATATGTAATAGTCACACTCTAATGCACTGTTCGGAAGGTTGCTTCTGCTGAGAAGAGCCGGCAATAAGCTGAGCTGTTACGGTTTTCAAAATAAACAGATATTACATTTTAAGATGACCAACCAACAGCTGAATTTGTATACATTAGTAAAAAAGATAAAGGATATCAGCTAAGATTTAGAAATTAATAACAAAGTATCAAAATTACAGAAGCACTCATTAGGGCTGCCATAACACACGACAGTGGCGCCTCCATTATTTTCTATACTTTCTTACCAGACGTAAGTACGGGCTACGCATATTATAATTTGGGGTCTGATAAGTTTTAGCGTGTGCCCAATTTCTGAGACTACAGCTACAGTGGGCCTAGGTTAAAGGGAATCCCCAAGTTTTGTGGTTAACTGATTGTCCCATGATTTTCTAAATTTTTACTGATTTGGATGGTTCAATTCCTGGTTTGTCAATGTGCCATTGATATGGCCCGACCTTTATATGTTTTAAAGACATCTTCTCATTAACTGTTTGGTTTGGTCGTGTGTGACTTGCGACCAATGACCGGCTGACACATGTGTGGGCACACAAGACAAGCGCCGAAAGCCCGACAATGTTCCGTGATCCACCTGAGTTGAGGCGATCGATCACAAGTCAAATGACTGTGCAAACGTTGGCGCTTGTTGGTCACTTATGCGAGATATACGAGCATGGGCAAGGCAAGCTAAGTGGGCTGTCTACATGTTGGCGCTTGCCTTCAACTGTCTCAAAATGTATAAGCGACTAAAGATTCCCTACCATTCCTCAGCTGAACAACACAGTGCGGTTGTGTTTCCGAGTCTGTGGCTCAATAGCTGTCGGTCGCATTGGAACTGCGATCTTAGTTTTATGATTTGTCTCATGGCTTAAAGATGCTACTAGCCTCAGTGAACAGGTGGGACTAGTGAAGCTCGTTTTTTTGTCGAGAACGTTCTTGCAACTCGGAGTATTTTCGATGGTTCATCATGGTCATTATATACAATGTTGGAAAACTTCAGTACCTTAGACTTTTGTAAGGTCTTGAGGTGTCTTAAATGACTTTGATTATTTCGGTGTTATATTTAGCGCGATTAATAGTTTCCGAATTTCAGATGCTGAGATACCATCACGATCACAGAGTCAAAGCGATTCATGGGAGATCCAAGACTCTGTATCACAATATTCTGTAACATCAGCTGGTGATCTGAACCAAGAGGGGAGCGTCAAACGAGCCAAGAAGAGACGTCACAGTTCCAGTTCAGAGGAAGACAAACGAAGATCGAATTACGCAGAGATATTGACCACCATGCTTAATAAGAAACCCCATATCGCGGAGCCTATACATGATTATTTTTATGGGAAAATGTACTTGATAAACAAATGCGGTATTCGCGGGCGGAACGCCGTCGATTGCGTACTACATGGTTTAGGTGATCACCCACTAAGATATCCCGCTGAGGCCAAGCAGTTCCGCGATCCAGACGATTTATTGGAATATTTGAAAACTGCAAAAATTAAGTATGATGGAAACAATGAGGTGAAAATAAGGACTAGAATGTTAAAATGCTTCAATTGCAAGGAAATTGGCCACGGAGTACTTGAGTGTCCGAAAGCTGTCACGAAATGTGATAAATGCAACAAAATAGGTCATTCAACTGAAATGTGTTATAAGGGAGATGAAACGCAACCCAAAAAAAAAACATTTTGTACCAATTGCGAAAAAACAGATCACAACACATATAACTGTCCTCAACCATTGAAGAAATGTGATCTTTGCTTTAACCTTGGTCATTTCTCTGACACTTGCCGTAAGCCAAAAAAAATTATACAGAAAGAAACACAAATAATAGTATGCCACAATTGCCTAAAACCAGGTCACAAAACATACTCATGTCGTAAACCTAAAGTAAAATGTGCATTTTGCTCCCAACTTGGACATTCAGCTGATGCATGCAAGTTAAAGCCAAAAGAATTAACAACGGAAAAAAGTTGCTACAGGTGCAATCAAGTCGGCCACACAAAGTCCGCCTGTCCTAAACGTGGACGCAATCAAGATCTTGGAATGAGTAATGGAACTAATAACATAATACTAAGTAATAATTCTAGCACGGCTGTTGTGCAAAAGACGGGAGAGAAAAAAACGCCTTCGCCATGGATTTGGTCCTAAGCGGATAATGGTTACCTACCGTTAATATGGAGTATAATTATGATATGATTGATATTGAGTTAATATTGATTTTGAGAGAGGTAGAGCATAGCGTTTATTCGCTCAAAGAGCAGCTCGACTGGGGAAGTACCTCCACCTTACAGAATACCGCAGCCAAATGACTTTATGTTGTGCAAAGTTGTGTTCCTGCGCGTCAGTAAGGTCGCCAGAGCTCATAGGGGAGGGGGAAAGGTCGGTAACGCGTGAGCGATGCTTCGTGTGTTGCAAGCGTCCATATGGCTACGATAACCGCTTACTTGCTTGTTTACCGACTTATTCGTATAAAAAAACAAAAAAATGAGCTATTATTACTACGTATAGAGAAGCTATCATAAACAAAGTTTATGTCCCATTTTTTGAGTCAACTAAAGTTCTCTTTAGCGTTGATACAATAATGAGTCGTCTAAGCAGACAGTAGAAACACGTAGCGATATCAGAATTCAAAAATTCAAAATCTTTTATTCAAATAGACCTTCGCAGGCACTTATGAAAAGTCTGACTCTAATACTCTAATACCGGTTCGGAAGGTTGCATTTGCTGAGAAGAGCCGGCAATAAACTTAGCAATTACTCTTTTCAAAACAGGCTTAGATTCATTACATAATATTTACATTCTAATCGCACTGACAACAATTGCGTGCCCCAGCGCGGCGGCAAAATTACAAAGTAGACTGAATAAATATTTAATAAGTAAATAAATAGCAAACTTAAGCAGACCAGCCCCCACAAGCAGCACCTGTTCACAAGTATGACGCTTTTAGGAGTATTTTTCTCGCAATCACCGTGATTTTCACGTCGCTTACGTGTTTGACTTTGAAAGGAACATAGTTGTGATTTGTGGCGTCTTCTCTATACGTATTAATAATAGCTCAATGTCCATTAATATGTTTGTATATCTTTTCCATTTTCCTACACATTTATGGATTTAAGTGCACTACCGATCGTGGCAAAGGCACATCTCGATAATTTAAGTGTAGGTACTTAGATACCTACTTAGTTACACATTTTAATAATGTATAATTTAAGGCAAATTTTGTTAAATAATAAGTTCTGACTGAGATTTCGGTTTCGTCCATTCATATTCATAGGTCGTGGGTTCGATTCCCGCACAGGACATGCATTTGTAAATATCCTGGGACATTCCTCACTCATTCCTCCTTCTCTACACACCTGGGACATTGTGTTCATGAACATGTCTGTATGTCCTGAGCCTGGGTGTAATTATGTATATTAAGTATTTATTTACAAACAAAAAGTAGTATATGTATTATATCAGTTGTCTGGTTTCCATAGTACAAGCTCTGCTTAGTTTGGGATCAGATGACCGTGTGTGAGGAAAGTCCCAGGATATTTATTATCAGCAGGATTTTTCACGATATTCATTATGATCCTGCGCGTGAGTAAGGTCGCCAGAGTTCATTAGGGACCCCCTCCCTAATGAAAGGGTTCTTGGTCTCTGCTGACAAAACAGTCTCGTTCGGAACTTAATAAATATTTGTTTAATAAGTAATTTAGTATATTTTTAAAATTATTATGCTAAGCCTCAAAAAATTTGTATCGGCGGAGTATTGTTGATAAGTACCCGATAGCTTATCTAACAAATACGGGGATTAAAAAAAAATGTTTCTGTATTTCATAACGAATTAATATTTCAAGAAATAAATGAAAATATGATTAAAAAAGTACTTTATTTATTTATTTATTAGGTCTTTATTCTTCTTTCTTTATTTAATTGTATCTATACCTAGGTGGATGGAGGGCTCTGAATGATGCTTTTAGGGTTCTGTAGTCAATCAAGGAACCGTATCCGTATTGTATCCGTATCGTAAATAAGGAAGTTTATCGTATCCCTCAGTTTTGGAATAAAACACAATAATTAAAAGCTGATTAACATCATTTATCCATTTGAAATTAAATAAACATTTTATTTTGATTTGGATACGATTACAAAACAATCATCTACATTAATATGAACATACACACAAGCGCATTAAGTTAACTGCTAATAATTGTATTATTACTAAATTATAAAATATATTTATTTGGGGGGCAATAGACAAACCATTTTTCTATACAAAAATTACAAGACAAAGTTGATAAAACTACATTGCCGGATCTCACTTAGAATAAGTTAAAAATGTCAATAAACACATTTTTAATTCAAATAAATACCATTTGAGTATAATTTTCATAAAATTACCACGTTATCGTTTCAAATTCGCACTTAATGAATTGAAAAGTGTTTATTTTCCATTATTTTCTGTCAATGGCGGACATAACAAGATTATCAAGTACACGTGTCCTTAATAAGTACTTTTGAAAATGGCAGTGGTGTTAATAGATTTGGAAGGCAACTGGTTACGGAGATACCGAAGACACGTTTTCCTCATCCCAATTCATGATAGACTTCATTCAAGCACCATAAGTATGTTTGTAAACCACCTACGTAAGGCACAATGTTGGAAGCAGATTTAAGTTCTATATATTTATTTTACATACATTCTATCAAAATTCTGAGTAAGACATATCTAAAAGTATGTTACTATTTCTATATGGAAGTCACAACGGACATTTATACGTATTTTTTTTTATGTTCGAAAATAGTTTTGAAAATTCGAAATAAATGCTGTACATACTCTTTTATTATGAAGAATTTTCGTATATCTGAATACTAGGATTTAAAAATGGCGGGATGTTACAATGTTGCCATGCGAAAATTAAAATAAGTACTAAAATCCCACCGCGAATAAATTAATTTATAAAAACTATTTTGTTAAGAATTTGCAAGAAATGCCTCATTAATGCTAGAAAAAAAATCATTATAATAAAATACTACATTTTAAGCTATACGATTAAAACATGCATTTCGGTAATCCCTAATTACTATTTATTCTTAAATATATTGTGATTTTAATGTTCGGAATAACATTCTGTTTATGTCAATTGAGGTATAATAGACTATCATAGCGTTTATAAAACTTTGCAACCAGAATTGATAATTAATTATATTTGATATGTATGTTTTAAAGATCCGTGGAAAAAGAAAACAACGGGTTGCACTCCAGGAGTGCCGGCAGAAGTGAAAACTTGAATATTAACGTTGTGCAATTTTTCAACTAAACATTTTTCACATAGTGTTTTTATACAAGGGAAAGCTAGTTCAAGATACATGTACATATAATACTTTTGAATAAATTTTTTTATTAACTTAAATGGGAACAAAAATGTTACCAGCTAGTTACTAGCTAGAGAATATTATAAGAATTTGAACATAACCCCAGTATAAATACAGTCTAATTTGCAACTACTCTCCCTCCGTCTTACGAATTTTCGATCAGGTCACGTGACACCTGACGTGAGTTTAACATTTTTTACCCATCCCAAAAAAACCTGCACAACGGCGCTAAAGAAGTTTTCACTTCAAAAACAGGAACATCCAAATTAGTTTGGGTATTATTTAAAAAAAGACCCTATATCTCTAATCAATTGTATGGAAATATTAAAAATACTTAAAGTATGATAGAATATTATCCTCATTAAAATCTTGAAATTACTCGTAATTAATGTACTCTAATTTGTCATTTTGAACTCGATGTTGCTATATTGATATAAAAACTACTTTTTTAGTAGTTTCTCTTCTTCGGGATTATCCGGGTCTGGCTTTTGGGGCGATTTGAATGTTGAGTTCGTTACAGGACTGGCCGATGATGGTACGAACTGAAAACATAAATACCACTTATTTAATGCAAGTAAACATTATCACGGTCAAAATGGCTTGAAACGAAGTGCAAGTACATAGTTTGAACGACTAAAATACATATATTGAATGCCAATTTCTCGTGTCTTATCGATACTTTTGCCGAGAACAAATGACAAGGAATGAATATCGACATATTGTCTGGCTGTAAATCAACGAGTGTACGATATATCTGTGGATGCATCTATATGGAAACTGCTCTCGCTTGGTACAAAAATGGTGGCGATTCTGTTGTAAATCGCAATAAACTAACTATTCGACGGGCCAGCTGGCATGGTTGGTTAAGACTCTGGTTAAGATTCCATCTATCTCGCCGCAGGTCGTAGGTTCGATTCCCACACAGGACATGCATTTGTGTGCATGAATATGTCTGTATGTCCTGAGTCTGGGTGTAATTATGTATATTAAGTATGTATTTACAAACATAAAGTAGTATATGTATTATATCAGTTATCTGGTTTCCATAGTACAAGTTTTGCGTAGTTTGGGATCAGATGACCGTGTGCGAGGATTGTCCCAGGATATTGAAAAAGGATAGGATATATATTTAAAGCTGTCAAATTAATCTTTGCCGTCTTATTTTGCGTGTATTTAGGCGTAACTGCGATAGATGGCGAATAATTTTATATTGAAAACAAGCATTGGACTAATTTGACAGGACTAAATTTCTTACATTTTTTTCTTATGTTCTTTGTTAGAAAGATACATAGTGAGATTAAAATTAGTTTAGTTAGGGGCGTGATTTGTGAAGATGTTTGTTACTCTTTCAGGCGAAAACTACTGAACGTATTTGGATGAAATGTGGCACACTGATAGAATATGTTCTAGATAAACACATAGGATTTTTATCCCGGAAAAACATACGATCCCTCGGGAACGCAGGTGAAACCGCTTGCTGCAACTAGTTCTACATAATACATTAAGACATACAAACCAGTGACTAATATTAATATCTAGTGTTAGGCACTTCCAAACTCTAAGCAGCATGAAATAAAGACGAAAAATATTAATTCGTAAATTCAAATATTTTTCTGAAAAATGAGGTCTATTTTCAGTGGTATAGAGGCTATAATCAAATATGCTTACCTGCTTCGGCAAGTCAGCTTCAGTAATCTCGTCGATTCTGTCTCCTTCGCGGAGCAACTGAAAAGAAGAGACAAACAGTGTCAAAAGCTGTCAAATAGACAGTCCACCTGATGGTAAGTCATTATAGTCACATATGGGCGTTAATGAAGCGCTCGTGGTGTAGCATGATAAGCCGTTCTTTATCATCGGCAAGTTAAGCTACCACCGTCGTGGTCGGTACCTGGATGGGTGTCCGCCTAGTGGTACATCAATTCGAGCGTTTCCGTGCTTCGGAAGGCACGTAAAGCCGTTGGTCCCGATTATCACTTAATAGTGATAGTCGTTAAGCTAGTTGGATGCCTTCCGCATCATCACATCCTCAAACACTCACACATATACACTCACACTCACAAATACACTACTCATTTTAAATCGCCTGAATTATTTTTGTAAATTTAAATATATTTGTTCATTCGGTACAAGTGTAATACAATGTAATTCGGAAGAGCGGGTCTCTCCTAACACAGGTTTTATAAACTTAAAAGGAGAGTCCCAACCCCTGTAATTTACAAACTTGTAATGTAATAAAGAAATTTTTGAATTTTGAATTTTTTCCTCCTAGCCTAGCCTGTCTTTCCTAGCCTACCTCCACCTCGCCGCAGTGGGCACGCGTGGTGCAGTATTGCACATTTCAGCCCACACACATTTGTGTGCAGGAGGCCTGTGCTCAACAGTGGGACATAGGCTGATGATGATGGCTGATTTTTGACTATCTAAGTGTTATTTTAACATTGAAAAAATGTATGGAACTTATTCTGCTGATTTTAAAAACTTCTACGTTTCTTTCTTTAGCTATTCAGAAAGGTATGACATCTACTAGGTATGTTTCTAAAATCTTAAAATAATGTTATTTGAATAGGCCCAAATGGCAGTACATGCGGCGGGCATCGCCTGGCCTGCACTGGCTGCCGATAGAAAGGTGTGGCATGGGATGGAGGAGGCCTATGCCCAGAAATGGGCAACCCAATTGTAATTGTACATAAAATAATGAAAAATTATAATATAATTAAATATTAATGTAATGTAAAGGCAATAAGTTTTGGGAATAAATGGCTATATTATTATTATTAAGTGGCAGTACAAATTAACGAAACTTCGAACTTAAAAATTCAATATCTCCATAACGGTTATGTTTCGGATACCATATTATAGAATAAAATTCATCAGAAATAACCTGAATAATAACGTCCTTTAATATTCAGTACATGTGTATAAATAGCAGTGGCGTGCATTGGTTTTCAGACTAGGTAGGCAGAATAAATCATGGCCAAACACGCCTAAATATGCCTTTTAGGCTATATTCCGAATTAAATAATATCGCTCACAGTGCTCACAGCAATAATTTGCGTACCGAGTTAGATATCACGATATTGACAGCTAAGAACTGTTAACAATTCGGAACGCCCGTTATCGCGCTCACAGTATTCAAAACAGAACATTTGAGAATTTAATTAAAATCTGATTTAACAATGCGCTAGGACTCCTTAGATCTTTTTTAATTTGACTCGCAAAAAGGAATATTCGCGTTCTTTATTATTTTTCTCTCTTAAAATCATAAAAAGTATCTTTGCCAAATAGAAAACCAAGAATCTTATTAGAATTCTGCCGAAAACACAATAATTAACCGTCACTTTTGACAGCGCTCACGGTGATATCAGTTTAGGGCATGGTCGGTGTGAGCGCAATATGGCGGATATCATGACGTCATCTATGACGTTTCACGGGACAACGTAATCTGTCATTACACAATTCGGTACGGGTTTAAGCACGCTCAAATCGATTACAGCGATTATATCATTAATTCGGAATGCAGCCTTAGATAGATCATGTTTTTTGACCAGATTCGTAAAATTGTTTAGGTCAGCGTATCATTCCACACACATTTAGTATGATTCATTAGCAAACAAAATACGTAATAACAGTATAATAGATTCGAATAACAGCACCCAGTTAGCCAGGTGTATAATAAACATAATATTCTGTGTTAAAATGTCTAAGATTTTTACCTTTGTTTTGAATCCATTAATGTTTCGGAGTTGGTCTACAGCAAGTTACCTACTATTTTCAACAAACGAAAACTGACTAAAGGACTAATTTATCAATACATTTTGCATCTTCACCACAAAATTTCTTCATTTCACACAGATACACTTCGTAAAATCACAATAAGTAAATAACAAGAAGATTGCAAACAATGCCAGCCAAACCATAAACAAACCAACACAAATAAATTGCGAAGTTATATTTGAGTTGCTCTAATGTTGGTAAACTGTAGTCTTTTTAATTTGGATGAGTTACTTTACTTACAACAGAGTAGGTAAGGTTACTTTTGGTCCATAAATCGCGAATGTCAAATGTCAGTATGCTACTCATAGCAAAAGCGTGATTTATGCTTTCGTCGTATTATCTTAAAGAAGTGTGTGTGTGTGTATGAATATGCCGAAATCGTTTTAGTGTGCGTGAATTTGAGAGGCGAACTCGCGAGTGCCTGCGCGGAAAAGTTTGAAATTTCGTATTGAATGTTAGGTTAGAATTTTTATTTAAAGTGGTTATGTAGTTTAATTGAATCAAACTATTATTGTATTGAATCTTATGAGGTAGGCATTGCTTATTTGCCTATATGGAATGCACGCCACTGATAAATAGCTCACCTTATCAACTTCAGGTTCGATTTGTTCGTTGGTGCCGCCCTTATTCAAGGCTCCTTTCTCCATGAGCGTGGCGCGCTTCGCCGCCAGATACATGGATCTGAAATAATTAATTAAATTATAATGTTGCCCACAGATAACTTATAAATTATCTTAAGACTATATAAAGCCCTTGTGGGACTTTTTGGCGGGAACTTGCAGAGTGACGTTGATAAATTTGTGTATTTTGAGTTTTATTGTGTATTTTTGGTGGTATTTTACACAATAAAGATCATCCATGTGCACCAGTGAAGTGAAATGAAATGAATTATTTATATCGTGACTTTTCAATTAAGCCTTTAAGTACAATGACCACCATTGTAGTAAAACATAACTTTTAAATGGACGGTGACTGACTGAGGACTATAATGTGAAGTGATTTATTGTGACTGGAAACTATAATATAACTCGACACTGGCAGAAATAAGCCCTAATTTGAGCTTGGTTGCCAAAATTAAAAATAAGAAGAAGAAGAGAATGATTTCATACTAAAAAAAAAAAAAAGCAATCACTAGTGAGGACGGAATCCATATGGGTGACCGCCATCATTTTGTATAGGCTTGTGTTTGACTGCGATCTCGCCATGGTAAGTGATGGTGTGCATACCACCAAACAAAGCCTAGAAGGAACTGACTCTCAAGTGCAGCTGTCGGAACACACCGATAGGTGCTTGGCGACAGATTTAAAGGGTTGTAGTACCTTACCACCGTGCTATGGTTTCCATCACCGAAAGCTCAAGCTCATTGTAGGATTCGAACCCAGGACCTTCGTCGCATTCGCTTACACCTTCGGTTGCCATCGTTTTTCTATCGCCTTGTTTATCACCTCTTGACGGCACAACCAAGTGATGAAATTTGACACACGGATAGATGATAACCTGGATAAACATATAGGAAAACTAAAAGTATACCTCTTAATAGTAAGGTAGTAGACTTCAGCGATGGCCCTGACGGAGTAGTCCGGCACGAAGGTGTGGCGCAGCATCGAGTCCATGTTCAGGTTCTGCAGGGAGCCCAGCGTGGTAGGCGCGGGAGCTTCCGCTACACACATATATATGTTTTAATTAAAGGAGAAACTGATAAGATTCTCAAAGGTGTACCAAGAAAGAGTAGAGACATTCAGAGACCATTAGCGCTTTCTTTTAAATAAAAATTGGATATAGAACCTAATTATGTTAACAAAAAACCGGCCAAGTGCGAGTCAGACTCGCGCACCGAGGGTTCCGTACAAACCTGTAGGTATATAAGTAAATGGTAGTATAGACCTGAGTATTTGATATTAATTTCAATTTATGACCTATTAAAAAAAAACTACTTACTAGATCTCGTTCAAACCAATTTTCAGTGGATGTTTGCACCGTAATGTACATCATATATTTTTTATAGATTTATCATTCTCTTATTTTAGAAGTTACAGGGGGGGGGGACACACATTTTACCACTTTGGAAGTGTCTCTCGCGCAAACTATTCAGTTTAGAAAAAAATGATATTAGAAACCTCAATATCATTTTTGAAGACCTATCCATAGACACCCCACACTTATGGGTTTGATGAAAAAAAAAAATTTGAGTTTCAGTTCTAAGTATGGGGAACCCCCAAAATTTATTGTTTTTTTTCTATTTTTGTGTAAAAATCTTAATGCGGTTCACAGAATACATCTACTTACCAAGTTTCAACATTATAGTTCTTATAGTTTCGGAAATAAATGGCTGTGACATACACGGACAGACAGACAGACAGACAGACAGACATGACGAATCTATAAGGGTTCCGTTTTTTGCCATTTGGCTACGGAACCCTAATAAATAAAAATTGGATATAGAACCTAATTATGTTAACAAAAAACCGGCCAAGTGCGAGTCAGACTCGCGCACCGAGGGTTCCGTACAAACCTGTAGGTATATAAGTAAATGGTAGTATAGACCTGAGTATTTGATATTAATTTCAATTTATGACCTATTAAAAAAAAACTACTTACTAGATCACGTTCAAACCAATTTTCAGTGGATGTTTGCACCGTAATGTACATCATATATTTTTTATAGATTTATCATTCTCTTATTTTAGAAGTTACAGGGGGGGGGGGGACACACATTTTACCACTTTGGAAGTGTCTCTCGCGCAAACTATTCAGTTTAGAAAAAAATGATATTAGAAACCTCAATATCATTTTTGAAGACCTATCCATAGACATCCCACACTTATGGGTCTGATGAAAAAAAAAAATTTGAGTTTCAGTTCTAAGTATGGGTACCCCCAAAATTTAATGTTTTTTTTATATTTTTGTGTGAAAATCTTAATTGCGTTCACAGAATACATCTACTTACCAAGTTTCAACATTATAGTTCTTATAGTTTCGGAAATAAATGGCTGTGACATACACGGACAGACAGACAGACAGACAGACAGACAGACAGACAGACAGACAGACAGACAGACAGACAGACAGACATGACGAATCTATAAGGGTTCCGTTTTTTGCCATTTGGCTACGGAACCCTAAAAAGGTAAACATTTCATGGAGAGAACTCGGATACGTCTCACGGCGACGCGTTGTCACGAATTCTCTCACTGAAATGTGCACCTTTTTGTGTAGTAAATAAAGTTCTATATTGCTATCTAAGCTTGCAGCATCGCGTCGCGTGTGAACCTACCCTTAGAGGTATCCAATTATTACTACCATATATATAAATACAATTATTAATTCCTCAATTATTCACGTCACTATCAAACATGTAATAATACATGCATGTTGATTTTTCATAAATTTGCTGAATGGTGATCCTAGCGGACTTTTGTTACCATATGGTGCGTCCATGCTACGCGAATCAAGCACGAGCCGAGCCTACAACGAGCACGATGCGAATCCTTTTGTACGTGAAAAACTGACAATCGCGCTCGTTCGAAGCTCGGCTCGTGCTCGGTTCGACAAGCATGGACGCACCAATAGATGTAAGCAATGCATTAAAAATATTGTCAAAAAAAGCATCTGATAAAAGAAAGTCACTGTGATCAGAAATGCCGCTGTCAGGGTTTATTTAAAAATATACATACTTAGTACAATAATCTCGGAATATACACAGATTTATCTGGTACCTCTAAAGTTGTCCTACGTTTGCATATCCACTTGACACTATTAATTTCTTATGATACCCTGTATGAAGTATGCTGCTAAGGGTTTTAACCCCTATGGGGGGTAATAATAATAATTATCCTGGGACATTACGGTCATCTGATCCTAAACTAAGCAGAGCTTCTACTATGGAAACCAGATAACTGATATAATACATATACTACTTGTATGTAAATACATACTTAATATACATTCCATTCCATCCCAGACTCAGGACATACAGACATGTTCATGCACACAAATGCATGTCCTGTATGGGAATCGAACCCACGACCTGCGGCGCTATAGGTGCGAGTCTTAACCTCAACCATGACCTTTTCTTTATATAAGTTGTCCAACTCACCAAGTCCCACGTTTTGCGTGAGGGCCTGCACTCCGAAGTAGGTGAAGGGCCCCGCCTCGAACACGAGGTTCTCGCGACCCACCGTCACCTCCACGCGACCCTCCAGGATCAACACGAAGTAGTCCACCTAGTACACAAAATATTTTTTTAAATTTACGCTCTAAGAGGGCACTTATGAGTCCAAAGTCATTTATTAAGTTGAGACTAAGGTGGCACTTATGTAGGTCCAAAGTCATTAATTAAGTTCAGACTAAGAGGGCACTTATGAAGTTAAAAAGTCATTTATTAAGTTCAGACTAAGAAGGCACTTATGAAGGTAAAAAGTCATTTATTTAGTTCAGACTGAGAGGGCACTTATGAACGTCCATAGTCAGTTATTAAGTTCAGACTAAGCTGGCACTAATGAAGGTACAAAGTCATTTATTAAGTTCAGAATAAGAGGGCACTTATGAAGGTAAAAAGTCATTTATTTAGTTCAGCCTGAGAGGGCACTTATGAACGTCCATAGTCAATTATTAAGTTCAGGCTAAGAGGGCACTTATGAAGGTCCAAAGTCATTTATTAAGTTCAGACTAACAGGGCACTTATGAAGGTCCAAAGTCATTTATTAAGTTCAGACTAACAGGGCACTTATGAAGGTCCAAAGACATTAATTAAGTTCTAAGACTCTGAAAACATGATCGATCGAGAAGTGGAATAGCCTATTGCAAAATGGGCTCTTCAATGAGCGAGGTGGGTACTATAAAGTATCCTACCACCATGCTATGATTTCCTCACGATATTTTCCTTTACCGAAAGCTCAAGCTCATTGCAGTGTCCTCCATTACCTCTGAGGTTATCGCGTCTTAGCTTTCTTCAGCTGATGATAAGCGGTCTCACTAAAACATGGTTCTCTCACTAACCGGTTTCCCCTCCTGGAAGACGTATCTCTTGAGGTCGTTCTTTTCTTCGTCCCCACGCAGCTTGATGTGTTGTATAACGTCTTGCTTCAAGAGTCGACGGAGCACAGTCTCCGAGATCATGTCTGGACGGAATGGATCCACGCCTGGTGAGCAAGTTATATAAGGATTAGTTAAATAACAAAATTTTGTTAATACAAGCTTTTTAGGCCGACTGTACTTTTTATTGTCTGTTCTTGAGAAAAAAAACTGTGCAATAAGTTTTTGTTAATAATTACATTTTTAATACAAGCTTTTTGTTGGTGACTGTACTTGAATTGTCACCCAATATACTAATGTGTACCAAATTTCAAGTCGATCCGACCACTGGAAGTGGGTGAAATTCGAAATGCAAGATTCCACCCGGCAAACAAACATACATACATACATTGCAAGTTGTAAAAATGGGACACAATGTTCTTCTTTTGAAACAGTTTCGCGCGGACAGGGAACTCGCATAAGGCTGCATGTCCACCACACATGTGTAGCGAGGGATGTGTTCAGCTGACAAATAGGATAGCTTCATTTTCACGTTAAAAATCTAATGCCAGCCTAACTAAATCAATCTTGTGACATTATGGTGGGTACAAATAAAGTGACGCACTTGGTTTTCATACGGATGGAGGGACTTGCGCGACATACTATTTGCTTTTTTTTTTACTTACTGGTACTCAAGAACTGGAAGGTGGCGAGAACAAGTTGTGGTGAGACGTGAACCCGCTGGTGTTCCTGGTGGCCCGCGAAGGCCGCCATGTTGTGGAACTTGTTCAGGGGCCGGGAGAGACGCGTCTTGGTGCGGTTATCACCTGAAAAACACGTCGATAGAATTAAATATCCTGGGTCATTCATAACACACGGCTATCTGATCCCAAACTAAGCAGAGCTTGTTTTTTTTTACCGCAATCTCACCATGGTAAGTGGTCGAAAGTGGTGCACACACAAAGCCTAGAAGGAACTGGCTCTCAAGTGCAGCTGTCGGAACACACCGATAGGTGCTTGGCGACAGAGTCTCAAAAATTCCGTGAATTTTAGTACAATGATTTGTAGTAAAACATGACTTTTATGGACGGTGACTGACTGAGGACTATAATGTGAAGTGATTTATTGTGACTGGAAACTTAAAACTAGACACTGGTAGAAATTAGGCCTAATTTGGGCTTGGTTGCCAAACTTAAAAATAAGAAGAAGAAATAAGGTTATTTTAACCTTGTTTTAAGAGCTTGTGGTAGGCCCCCTGGACTCTGATTCCAGTCTAAAAACTACATAAAATACTTACTAATAACATCAGTTTCATCGACAATCTCTGCTTGTATCATTTCTTCAATAACATCCTCCAATGTGACGAGGCCGACTGTCTCGTACACCGGGTCGCCGTCGCCTTCTTCTATTCGCTGGACGAACGCCATGTGACCCTTGTGTCCTGGGGGATAAGGGTTATATTTAAATGACAGGTATATATGTAAAGGGTATATCTATCCGAAAGTGGTGAAGACTATGGCTACATTCCGAATTAAATAATATCGCTCAGTGCTCAGAGCAATAATTTGCGTACCGAGTTAGATATCACGATAATGACAGCTGAGAACTTTCAACAATTCGGAACGCTCGTGAACGCGCTCACAGTATTCAAAACAGAACATTTGAGAATTTAATTAAAATCTGAATTAACAATGCGCTAGAACTCCTTATATCTTTTATTAGTTGACTCGCAAAAAGGAATATCCGCATTTTTTATTATTTTTCTCTCATAAAATCTTAAAAAGTATCTTTGCCATATGGAAAACACAATAACTAACCGTCACTTTTTGACAGCGCTCACGGTGGTATCAGTTTAGGGCATGGTCGGTGTGAGTTCAAGATGGCGCATGTCAAGACGTCATCTATGACGTTATAACGGGACATCGTGATCGCGCTCAAACTAATATGGAACGGGTTTAAGCACGCTCAAATCGATTACAGCGATTATATCATTAATTCGGAATGCAGCCTATATCATATACACAATCTCTATAGAAAGGTTCGGCTCAAAATAAATTACTCAAAAATTCATACCAAATTGTTGCTTACAAGTTTATTGAATTAAAATCACCGATCAATAAGGGTCATTATCTTTCACGACACTTGCTAATCTTTATATATAAAATGTAAGTGTGTATGTCACTGAACTCCTAAACGGCTGAACCGATTTGAATGTTTTTTTTGTATGCGTTTGGGTGGCGCCCTGGATGGTTTAGATTCAAAAATCAGCCCGGCAGATGGCGCTGCAGTCGATAATATAACCTGAGATATAACCTAGATACTGATTGGTTTCAGGAATTATCGCGTTTAGACAAACAAACAAAAAACTTCCGCTTTATTATATTAGTTAAGTGTATAGATTTGGAAAAAACAGCTAATATTACATTATTTATAAATAAGTTTTTGTTAAAAATGTATTTTTTTCATAAAGCTTTTTTTGTTGACTGTACTTGAACTGACTTTCAAAATACTAATGTATACCAAATATCAAGTCATTCCGACCACTGGAAGTGGGTGAAATTCACTTATTAACTTTCCAAGTTAATAAAAAACTTGTAAGAACATTAACTTAACTAAGTTTCTTGGCTTCTTCATAAGTGACTTAAGGCCTACATTGAACAAATATTAAACTAAAAAATGTTGACTAAAACGTTTTAAATATATTTCATGAGCAAACGATGACAATAATAACTATCTCCAACACACATTTAAAACAGTCTGGAAAAACATGTATGCCAGCCAAAAATTTGACTCAAAAATTTCGCCCACATTTGTACAAGGTGACTTATAGGCTAGGTCTACACTTGCCGTTCGTATTTACGGAATGACTGTTCTTGTTATGAAATACTAGCGGCCCGGTACGTGCTTCGCTACGTATGAAGTGAAATAATAAAAATGTGATAAATGAAGAACCGCTCGACCGATTTTGTGCAAACTTCACATAAACCATCAACTAAATAGTCCGAACAAAGCCTAAACATTTGGTTTGGATAGGTGAGCCCGTTCTTGAGTTATAAAATTACAACGAAAAGTGGCATTGATTTTAATATATATTGATTAAATGACTGTAATTTTTTTTTTCTTTCTTTCTTTCATCATCTGGATATAAAGGAGACAGCTAAAAATAAGTTACGACTTACGTAAAGATTACGGCTCGCCTCATACTAAGCGGTTACCGTAACCAATAGACCACCGCGACACCAGCCAGAGATATCATTCGCGAGTTGACACAGGAAAAAAAAAACTCAACACCCAGAAGGGTGGTTAAGGGCTACAGAATGAAAGACGGAACGGTCTGTTCTTAAGTGACGCAAGTAATAGGAAGCCGACGGTCTTGTAAATACATGGCGTCACACACACATATAGATCATAGGAAGCCGATCGGTTGTCATTCCGTATTGAGACGTTGACAGTGACAATAAGGCTCACTACAATTTGTGCCTGCTTGGGCCAGTACTGATTTTACTCACGCACACGTAGGAAATTTTTTGCTTCACTTTCGTATAAGGTGATACTCCGTCTTGATTTTTTTATATGTCTATGGGGTATACCACATTACATAGGTTAGGAAAAGGGAATACCATGGCGAGATGCCATTCCATAAAAATAGGAAGGGCTTAAATTTTTTTTTTCAACTTCATTAGAAAGCCACTTTTATAGATGCCCACATACAGCCCAAAATAAAAACAGACATCGTATTTAAGTTATATCACGTCCCGAATCTACCGTAATTACGTAAAAGCAAGTGTAGACCCAGCACTATTATGATTCATGTTGAAACCAGACAACCGGACGAGATTATTTATTTACATTAGATAATTTAAACTCTCAGATATATTGATTGAAGGCGCACGTGAAAAAAAATATGTGGCTGCCAAAAATCTGAAAGAGTTATGTGTTTGATATAAATCAATATTTAATACTAAAATATTGATTTGTGGTTATAAATTATAGGTTATCTTTAGCGCATTACATAATAGTACATTATGATACATGTGTGCAAAGTTGGTTATTAACACTCGAGGCTACTAGCGCCATTTGCCGGGCCAATTTGTGAATCTAAACCATCCAGGGCGCCACCCAAACGAATACAAAAAAAATCATTCAAATCGGTCCAGTCGTTTAGGAGGAATTCAGTGACATACACACGTATTGTAGAATTTTATATATAAAGATAAAAGAAAGTCGTGTTAGTTACCTACACTATTTATAACTCAAGAACGGCAGAACCGATTTGGCTGAAAATTGGTGGGAAGGTAGCTTAGAACCAGGAGACGGATAAGTATACTTTTTATAGGGTAGTGTAGGGTAGGGTTGGTAAGGGGGTAAAGAAGGGGTCGCGGGTGAAACCGCGGGCGGAAAGCTAGTATTATTATAAAGTTTTCTCTTTCGAGATCTATCCGCCTAGTATAAAAAAATAATACATTTAACATTTTGATTTTTTTAACATGGCAATACATCTCGACAACTGTATGTTTTTTTAATATTAATACAAGCACAAGTACAACTAACCTTCCTTGAACTGTTTCAACATGATGTCCAGGGTTATATCCTCGAAGACGAAGTTGCACGGGTTCTGGTAGTACTGGCAGAGGGTCCGCAGCGGCGTGTTGTCGTCAGGGTCCACGAACGCCAGGTCCTTGATGAACAGCACCGTCACTATGTTGCCGCGGTGGCCCTCGTACACTGGGATACGGGAGTAGCCTGGTGGAGGAAGATATAGCATACATTAATTGATGGCCGGTTTGAGTCAGGGGTTTGTTTTGTACGCGGACAAATCGGCGAGCACTGATGACTCAACCGGCTAAAGTTAGCAGTGTTTCTCAAAGTGGAGTATACGTCCCCCTCTAGGGAGTGTACACGAGGGCATAAATATGTATCATCATCAGCCCATAATGTCCCACTGCTGAGCACAGGCCTCCTGCACACAAATGAGGGTGAAAGGGAATGGGCAGGTACTCCACGACGAGTGCCCACTGCCGATCGGTGGATGTAGGCTCATCTTGTGGTCAACCTACTGTTGGAGTTTACAACCCGCCTATGAGGCCATCAATTAGCTTAACAACTATCATAGTTTAAGCAGATCAGCAGTTTATCGCAGATTAGGTCAGGTGACAGCCTGACCAACGGCTTTACGTGCCTTCCGAAGCACGGCAAACGCACACTCAGTGAAATTCAAAATTTTTCTCACACTGTATGCATTTAAATGTTGAGTAACGTTGCAAATGGATTGATGTTAAAAGATTGCCTGCTTAATATAATTTCGATCAATAATAAGTTAAGAGAAAATCGTTGTTACATTTCACTAAGTTTATATATATTTATGCCCTTGAATGTACGTCAATTAGTAAATTAAACTAACCGAAATAGATCGTAAAATTAAAATCCCACATCAGTTAAAACACATCTTTGCCTTAATTATTCTTAGTAAGTAAACTTAGAAGACAACTTATCCGACGGAGTCCTCTGAGAATGGGGGCCCTGGGGCTATAACTTTGAGAATCCCTGTTTTATAGGAATACTGCCTAGTTTCAGCAAGCAATGCCTAACTTAGAAAACTAACAAAATGTAATATTGATAAATGGAAAGCTGTCATTTTGAATTGTGTTACGATTCTCAGCGTTGGGCAACTCATAAAATAAATGGTCGGTGAAAATTTCCATTAGTTTTATAAATAAAATTTTACGGATCCACAAAGATATGCCTTGCTAAGTTTCTTGCCGGAGTCTTCTCAGTGGTAAATTCAACAGTAACGCCCAGAAATGCGTAAATTAAATAAATAACTTTTTGATTTTGATTTC
Organism: Achlya flavicornis; assembly: GCA_947623365.1. Classification (NCBI taxonomy): domain Eukaryota; kingdom Metazoa; phylum Arthropoda; class Insecta; order Lepidoptera; family Drepanidae; genus Achlya; species Achlya flavicornis. The sequence goes on along the minus strand of OX392494.1, from coordinate 7,257,187 downwards.
AAGACTCACCAGACTTAACAATCTCAGACATGGTCTCAAAGTCCAGCACACTGGTGATGGGGAGCATGTAACAGTCCTTCAGCTTGGTCATCACATTGCTGACAGTTTTCTTGCGAAGGTCCAGGGCTCCGGAGATGATGTTCACCTCCTCTTTGTCCAGGTCGTTCACGTGGTTTGTTACCTGGTGGTGAAAAATGTGAATGTATCTTTGATGCCTTCAGCATGTTATACGCGTTTCATCAGCTTCATAGAAAAGTTACGATTTCAAATGATAGATATCGCAACAAGATCCTACATCGCGCTAAACATGCCATACTGGGTGGAGATTTCGAGATGGCATATTTTCGGAACCTATGTTGGATTAGTCATGCTGAACAACTTTTACTATGGGACCAAAACTGAATTCTCAAAAAAAAAATTTTACTTTTCATACATTATGATCGAGCAATGTTGACATTTACTATGGAAAGTTATATTTTTTTTATTGAGAATTCACTATTGGTCCCATAGTAAAAGTTATTCAGCATGACTAGCCCAACGTAGGTTTCGAATATATGCCATCTCGAAATCTACACCTGTTATATACAGGGTACAGTCGAGGACATAAATATGTATACACAGTAAAATTCAACAACGGTTTCCTCTAAAACTACTGATTGAAATTATGAGATATTATGCAGGCAGAATCTTCTAACATATACTATTATGATTTTTGTAATATTTTAACACTTGAATGTTAAAAATGCAAGAAAATAGCTTTTGAATTTCAAAAAGTGTATACATATTTATGTCCTCGACTGTACTACAAAAGTACAAAGTAAGGCGATAATAGCTTAGTGGTAGTTAAGTCGGATATACAAGGTCCCGGGTTCAAATCCTACTATAAGCTTTTGGTAAGAAAACATCGTGAGGAAACCATAGCAGGGTGGTAGGGTAGCCCTTCTGGCTGGCTACCACCCTGAACTTGAAAATCTGTCGCCGAGCACCTATCGGTGTGTTCCGCTGCACTGGAGAGCCAGTTCATATTTTGTGCTTACCACCTTAAGCCACATCATCACTTACCATGGTGAGTTTGTGGTCTAACACAGGCCTAAAAACAGTAAAATAAAAACGCAATACTCGCATGGCTACCACCCTCAATATAGAAAATCTGTCGCCAAGAATCTTTGAAAGCCAGCCCCCCTAGACAAGATGGTTATCGACAATCGTTTTTTTTTTCTTTTTTTAAACAACTTAGTTGGTAAACAAGCATACGGCCCACCTGATGGTAAGCGGTTACCGTAGCCATATGGACGCTTGTAACACACGAAGCTCACGCGTTACCGACCTTTCCCCCCACCCCTATGAGCTCTGGCGACCTTACTCACGCGCAGGATCACAACTCTACACAACATCAAGTTATTTGGCTGCGGTATTCTGTAAGGTGGAGGTACTTCCCCAGTCGAGCTGCTCTTTGAGCGAATAAACGCTATGCTCTACCGTTATCGTTAGTAAACGATGAACCTTTGTATGGGATATAATAATAATATATATTTTTTTTTTTATCGTTCACTAACGATAACGATTGTCGATAACCATCTTGTCTACTGCCCCAGTTCCTTCTAGGCTTTGCGTGCTTACCACCTTCGGCTACATTCACTTACCATGGCGAGATTGCGGTCAAACACAGTAAAAAAAAAGTGCAACATGAGTAGGTTCCGTTCTAGACTATATGACCATCGACAACAGCACAGCACATGCAAAATTTACACGAAAGCATGCCCCAACAGAGTGTTAGTATGATAAATGTCTTATAAATCTATAATGTTAACAAGTCGACAACATACACTAACCCTGACAAGCTCCTTCAGCCGCTCCCTGTTGTAGTGTGTGCCGATCTCCTCGCCTAGGAAGTAGTCCAGGAGCTTGCTGGTAGGCCACGCTAGTGGGGCGCAGATACCCATCACGATCTGTTGAAGAATTGTTAATTTAGTATAAAATTTACAACATTTGTGAAAAATATTGCCAATTTTCCTGGGACATTCTAAACACACGACTATCTGATCCGCAACTAAGCACTTGTACCACAATATAGTCAAGATTGTCCAAAACAATATTTATTAATGAAACCTTGCTGAGTTTCTTAGCGATTCTAGGCGGACTTCCGAACCGGTGGTGATTTCTGTAGCTGTGACCTTTATAAGTGGCCTAATAGGGCCTAAATTGACTTGGCACAGAAGTTAAATGACAAAGCCCTACACTAACAAAAGGAGTTTCAAAATTCAATGTGTGTTCTACCGCTTGTACAACGGACAGTATTCTGTAGAATTGTTTAAGATGATGCCCACGGCTACCTTCCACCATCGCAACTCTCGCCATCGACAGTGAGTCCATCCTCACACATTGAAACCAGAATTGTTTCGAACTGTGCGGTCTCAAAGGAGCTTCCTTCCGCGTACGCTCAGACTGTGGAATGAGCTCCCTGGCGTGGTTTTCCCAATGGAGTACAGCATGGGGTTCTTCAAAAAGGGTGTGAAGAGATTTCTGTAGGGTCGGCAACGCGCGAGTGACGCCCTACGCTACGGTAACCGCTTACCATCAGGCGGGCCGTATGCTTGTCTGCTACCTAAGTAGTATAAAAGAAAAAAAAAAAAACAATCTACGTTAGGAGCTTCTCTCTTTTCTGCCCCCTTTGGGGAGAAAACTACTCCTTTATACATTAAAGGGCTTATATAAACTGGCAATTATTTCTACTAACCTTCATAATCCAGATACTCTTAGCACCGATGAAAAGTCCGTGTCTCGCACAAATCGCCTGAGGCGTAATTTCAGCGATGAACACAATCGCCAGCGTAGAACCAATCACAGCAACTAGACCAGAAGTCAAATCATCCAGAATTACAGTAAACGTGCTGTTCACTGCCACGTTACTCAGCAAAATCGTGCAGAGAAGGTAGTTTCCGTGAGATCTCACCGGCATGATTGCCCTAGCGTATCTCCTCTCTTTTTCCGTCCCGGTATTGGCAATAATCTTCAATTCTGTTCGATCCAAGGCCATCAGCCCAAGATTGAGACCAGAGAATAGAGAAGCCAGCATCAGTAAAATGATAATGAGCACGATTGAGGCCCAGAGAGGTAGCAGCTTGTTGTGGGTGGCCAGGATCTTCCATTTCTCTTTGCCCTGATGTATGAAGGTGTCTGAGGAATGGTTTTTAGCACAGATGTAGAACTTGTTGTCATCTAATGGCGGTGGTGCGAGCAGATCTAGCAATGCTGAGTCTATTTCTGCGGATTGTACCTGGAAATAGATTAGTGATGAATTGTGTATAATGGCTTGCGTTTGGCCTTCGACGGCCACCAGGGGAAGTTATAGGGCAGAGCATGTAGTACGCATGCTTACCCAGAAAATGCTGGGTAAGCAGGCTGCTCATTCTGGCCTTGAAAACAAAGGTTAAAAGTGTCGGAAGCAGACCCTGGAAGTGAGTTCCACTGTCGTTGCTTGATTCATCATCAGTTGGCTGAAGGACATAGTCCATGAGGCGGGCCCAGTGCAGGTTCATATTACACATTACCGTAAATGTGAGTCCTCGTGCATGCAAGTTGCCTATACATGTTTACCTTCAATGAACAGCCATTGGTTGACTGTATGTATGTTTTAAACTCAGAGGTATCAGTGATTTCTACCTGAAGTCTGAGCTAGTGTCCGACTGAAACTTTCCACGCTTGCCACAGCTTTCGGCCAAACCTTCGGCGAAGCCGAATGCGCGAAAGAATTTTAATCATCTTGTAAAAACAGTCCACATAATCTTTTAAAATCGTAATTTAATCCACTGAACTAACTCTAGATTTCTTAAGAGTTATTAAACCTTCGAATAAGCCGAGCCTATTAATCGGCTTCGGCCAGAAATCGACCTTCAGTCGGACACTAGTTTGAACCCAAGTCATAGACACAAGTTGGACCATTCAGATGTAGATTAGAAGAACTATTATTGCAATATAATAAATGCAAAAGCGAGTGTGTTTTATCGCGATGCCCCTAAAGCACAAACCAAGTGTCATGTTTAGCACAAGGATACCTGGAATAACTGGTAACTTTTTACCCCGGACAACATTAAATACCTCGAGAACGCGGGGTAACTAGTAAAAAAGTAAATGAGAGCATTAATTACCTTATATTCGCCAGTAAGTAAATGATCACAAGTTTTCCCATAGTCATCTGCAGCGTGAGTGAACGCTATGACCATTTCGCTATTGAAATTCTCACCGAAAATTCTCATTTTGAACCTCGTCTCCCGCAATACACTAGGAATCACCTCCTCAATTAAAGACGGTTCTTTATCAGCCTCTTCAACCCTTAGACCTAATAATTTGATCGGACCAGAGACTACTGGGATTATTTCAGCTTTTTCAGTTTTTTCACCCAAACTGTTTGGCCCAGCCTCGGTGGTAGTGAATGTTTCGTTTTCAACATCTCTCTTCTCTCGCTGCAACTCCTCAGGCTCTTGAAGCTTCTCTATTTTCCCTTGCGGTTCATAGGAGAACGTTTCGATGAGGCCATCGTCTTCTTGGACACCGTCATTGTTGACTGACAGGTCATCGAGCGGGTTATGGCTATCGATCTCGTTGTACAGATCATCTTCTGTGTCGAAGTTTTCTATCTTTGCACTGGGTTGCCCATTGGTTTCTTTGAAACTGTAACAAGAAATGTTATTATTAATTTTGTTCCTTTTTCAATTGAGTCTAGTTTGTAGTTTTAGCCGCCGGCGACACGCAATTGTTGTCAATGAGATCCGAATGTATATGTTATGTAATGAACTAAGCTTATGTGTACTCATAAAAATATGTCACACGGTTGTTAAACAGCTGTATAGTTATGCAGTGTGTAAGCCTTACACAGTTGCTATACACTCCCTTTACTAATAATCAGTGTGTAAGCGTTGTATAGTTATCTATTTGTTAAAACATAAACGACTGGCAACTTTTTAGGAACGTTTTGAAAATAAAACTATCTAACTTCAAAATACGGGAGAAAATATGGGGAAAAATGTGTAAAAACCAAAAGATATTGAAAAATTATTATATAAAATATTAATCATATCAATAAAAAGGTTTCTTTTTCTTAAGACTATTTTTATTTTAATAATTAAACAAAATTACTAGTAATCGTTTACTAATAGTTTATCACTTCAATTGAATTCAATTTACTCAATTAAAGCCCTGATAAGGCACTTATTAACATTAACAAAATGACTACAACGGTTCCAAATACATCTTGAACTGAGAAGACTCCGGCAAGAAACTCAGCAAGTATTTTTTTATAATACTTAGAAGTATCACAATTTACGAAATATGACAATAGCCTGCGAAGCGAACAATTCATTCAAATGCATTCTTGTCACCTACAAAATCAGAAACTTCATAGTACCCTTCTTTCTTGCATAACTTCTGTTTTACTATATTTTTAAATCTATGTATAGGTTAGCTTGCGTTATTTTTTTTGTGAAAAACTAGTGAAAATCCCCTATACTAGTTTCCGAGATTAGCCTACACAGACAAACAGAAATACCCAGGCAGGGGACTAATAGTGACGTTCAATAAGACTCGGTGTTTGAGCTCATTTCATATATGATGTCTCTTTTACTTATATGACAGACAATGAACAAGAAGCATGATGAATATTTTGCAAGCGAAAGTTCGTTTGACTTTTGTTTCGCTTTCTCTTTCGTTTAACCGTTACATCTTGAAATGCAAACAAAATGTTGTTTGTCTTTAGCCCTCGAAATGAGAGATCACTTGTGATCATTGTGTGTCTTCCAATAACTTAGGGGGCGTCAATTAATAACGTAAGCGACCACTCTACTTAATCTCAGGTGAGATTTATCAAAGCGTTTTTTTTTTGTGTAAAACTTTAAACTATGCTTGAATGCGTTGAATTTATTAAAAATAAACATAATGTGCTTAATTATTTTTATTTAAGACTACTAAGAACTTTTGCCCCCTTATTAATAAATAAGGTGTAATTCAGTCTTGTAACACCCAGGTATTAAGATATTCCCATCCCTTTTTGTTTATATGACATTAGAAAGTGACGGATATATTTAAAACTACCTAGGTATTACTAAACTTGACTTACACCTTATTTATTAATAAGGGGGCTAGAGTATATAGAATCACATTGAGAAAATCGAACAATAGAATACTATAAAAAAACAGTTTTCTCGCAACATTACCTATACTGTTTCTTGCGGTAAAAAAAATACGTATAATATTTTGTTTTTCATTTTACTCCCCCCCCCCTCCACTCTCCCTACGGAATATTGGGTGAGATTCGGCTCGACCCCCTAGCCCCTAAACGCCTCACGTAATTAATTAACGCCCCCTTATTTTTTCCCGGGATAAAAAGTATCCTAAATTAGGTTAATATATTTTTAGTAGGTATAATAATTGGTCTTGGGTGTAAATATGTATACTAAATGGTATTCAAGAGTATCTATCTATGTCCCCGTTTAATCTAAATCTGTAGAGTCACAATTAGTCACAAACCAAACTTATGTATGATTATGATTCAATAGTTAAGACGAGGTCTTACCACAAATTCACAAAAATGTGTTTCTTTGAGAGTCGAGTATGACGTAACGCAATGAAAATACCTAACACAAAAAAATACTGTGGACACAAGAGGGTTTCGAGAAAAATGTTAACCGAATAGACTATTAAAAAGTGCTTTGATATTCCCAATAAAAATATCGTAAGTTACGTCACAAAAAAGTCGTTCGCGTCGAAAATCTCCGTATTTTCAGCGATGACAACAATTTTATTTTTGAGAATATATTAGATACAGAATTATATTAGAATGTTAACCGGACACTTATACAATTTAATGTGTATACTCTGTATAATCTAAAGAAAACCCGTAAAGAAATGTCCATTTCATAGAGTCGACACATTTATGATTTACCATTTTCAACCTTATACGAGTGATGTCAAAATCGTAGTCAGTCCGCGCTTAAAGTTTACGACTTGTTAGCGCATTGCTAACATCTAGTTAAAATTAACTTACTTGCTATTAGTCTGTTAGTTGTTATTCGCTAACAAACGCTTATACAACCCATTTTGCTTCTATTTTAACATTTTAATATCGTACGAAGCGCTCGAGGTGTAGCATGATAAGCCGTTCTTAATCGATCGGCAAGTTAAGCTACCACCGTCGTGGTCGGTACCTGGATGGGTGACCGCCTAGTGGTATTTCAAATCGAGCGTTTCCGTGCTTCGGAAGGCACGTAAAGCCGTTGGTCCCGGTTATCACTTAATTGTGATAGTCGTTAAGCTAGTTGGAGGCCTTCTAGGCGGCTTGAAAACTCCAACAGTAGGTTGACCACTAGCCTACCTCCACCAATCCGCAGTGAAAGGAGACCTGTGCTCAGCAGTGGGCCATTATAGGCTGATGATGATCTACTACTCTACTCCCACGACTGCAGTTAAAACGTTTTGAACTTGTTATCAGGGCTTACTGTAATCGTGTAATTTTCGTCCATTTCAATTCGCTATACGGACGTGACCGCCTGTTATCACGGAATGAGGTCGCTCACAATCGCCTCGGAACATTTTAGTTTTTGTCACTAGTGTACTGTATACGAAACTCAATGTAGCCGTATAGATAAATAGATAGATAGATAGATAACTCTTTATTGTACACCAACAAGTATAAAAATCACAATAACAATAAATTCTTAATATTAAAATACTGTACAATGGGCGGTCTTATCGCTGAGAAGCGATTTCTTCCAGACAACCATTGGATGGAGAGGAATTAAAACACGTTAATAGACGGTGGTGTAGGTACTATCTATTACAATTCGTATTTATTTGTTGGTATACAGAACATAATAAATACTTTTTTTTTCACTGTGTATAGGTAGCGTTGCCAGGCGTCCGGTTAAAGGCGGACATAGGTAGGCTTTTTGATTGCGAGTCCGGCCAAAATAAACGGTGTCCGGCTTGTCCGGCTTTTGTTAGGCTTTTTACATTTCACGTGCGAGCGCCGAGCGTGGCCGAGCGCAGGATAAATGTTTAAGTATCGAGAATTTAATTTTGACTGATGACTAATAAATTAATACCTACATATACCTACCAATCTGATCGATTTTACTTATTACTAGCTGACCGGCGCGACTTCGTTCGCGTGGTGCCTACCCTTATCACTTAGGGGTATGAAAAATAGATAGTAGCCGATTCTCAGACCTACTGAATATGCATATAAAATTTGGTAAAAATCAGTAAAGCCGTTTCGGAGAAGTAAGGTAACTAACATTGTGACACGAGAATTTTATATATAAAAAGATTTCACTAGAATTTAGCAAGATTTATGATAATAATCAAAAAAGCTTGATTTTACAATGTAGGGTGTCCGGCCTTTCTATAATGTCCGGCCAAACTGGCTGGCTGTCCGGCTATTAGGTTTGGCGACCTGGCAACCCTATGTATAGGCCTGTGTTTGACCGCAATCTCACCATGGTATGTGATGGTGTGGCCGAAGGTGGAACGCACACAAAGCATAGGAAATGGCTCATTGACATTTAGTAAGGCAAGGAAAAGGACAAAATCGAGTCTGATATCAGGAAATCAGACTAATCATCATTATCATCAGCCTTTAAATATCCCATTACTGAGCAATAGGCAATACATCCGGCATCCCAATGGAGTACAGCATGGGGTTCTTCAAAAAGGGCGTGAAGAGATTTCTTCAGGGTCGGCAGCGCACGAGTGATACCCCTGGTGTTGCAAGCGTCCATAGGCTACGGAAACTGCTTATCATCAGGCGGGCCGTATGCTTGATAGCCACCTTAGTGGTATACAAAAAAAAACCACCACGCGTGCTTACTGCGGATTGATGGAGGTAGGCTAGTGGTCAACCTACTGTTGGAGTCGTCAAGATATCCAGGACCAACGGCTTTACTTTTATCGAATATACGGGGTGGATACGATAAAATCAATCAATTAATTATCCTATTATTAGATACATTTAAATCATTTCACAAAAAAATTGTATAAGAATTAGGAGTCAGATTGTAATGTTAAGCCAGTCACACAAATTCAAAATAATAACATGCCAAATAACATTATATCTACAAAAAAAATAACACATAATTGAACTGTTTTAAAAAAACTTAAACCGACTTCAATGTACAATAAGAAGTAATCAAATCCTGATCTGACAATGGGAGCAAACGGAAGTGTAAAAATAAAAGAAGAATTTTCCACATCGGTTAATAAATTACGGATTTATGAGGTAACAAACATAAAAAAAACCGAATTGAGAACCTCCTCCTTTTTTTGAAGTCGGATAAAACAATAATACGGGTGTTTATCTGGTCGAAGAATACTATTTCTACGTAAAGAAGGGGCACTAGGCAAATTCCTTTCTAATCGTACTTTACTCAGTGATATCTCAGAGTATATAAATGCTGTCTTAAATGTATCCTAATTTTTTAAAATGTAAATCCGTCATTGGCTGTTTGATTAATCTTATATGTTCATTCAAATTATACTAAGAGCTGTGGATTTTATTTGATTAAATATATAAATAAAAATAAAATAAATACTACGTACAAGTTATATTGAGTAAAATTTCCGTTAGGCTTTGAGGGGCGGCTTCGTGACAACCTTCTAGCTTTTAGACTCCATTTAAGGTGGAGTCGAGGGGAGAGTGTCAAACTAGACGACCAATTTTATATTTATACCTAACTATATAATAATATATAATATAAAATCAATAACTATTTGTCTGTTTATAACGTTCATTCGGGTAGTGTTGCATAGCAATAGTGAAACTATCGATAGTCTATCGATACTATTGTGACCTGGGAAAATAGTAACAATATCGATAGCGCTATCGATTTTATCGATACTATCGATAGTATTGTACTATCGACTTCGATAGTATCAATTGTATTTACTAATACTATCGACAGTATTGAGATTCAATAGGATACTGTAGATTATATTATATTATTATAGATTATATCGATAGTATTGCCATGATCAATAATAATTGGTCGGTTTGCGATATCGATAGTATCGATACAATCGGTAGCACTATCGATATAGTAACTAGTTTTCGAGGTCAACTATCGATAGTCAAACTATCTATAGTTTGACAACACTACATTCGGGTAGGTAGAAGCAACATGTCTAAAATTGCACTACATTTACTAAGTACACTCCTACAATATAACTTTTGCCGATTTTTTTACTGTGTATAGGCCTGTGTTTGACCGCAATCACACCATGGCACAGAGGATTGGAACCATGGTAAGTGATAATGTGGCCGAAGCTTGACGCACAAAAAGCTTAGAGGCTCTCAAGTGCAGCTGTCGGAACACACCGATAGGTGATTGGCGACAGATTTTCAACATGAGGGTGGTAGCAGCCAGGTGGGTACTACAAAGTACCCTACCACGCTCACGCTCACGCTCATTGTAGGATTCGAACCCGGGACCATCGTCCTACGATGAAGCTACCACTACGGCATCCGACTACCCTACCACTGAGCTATTAGTATCAGCCCTAGGTTAAACATTACTGATATTATTTATCGAATTTGTGTCTTAATTAGATACACCATGAACGAATAAAAACGAAAATTAATTAATATTAGAGGTATCTTTGTGATTTATTTCTATCGAGGAATTTTCATTCCATTATGTTTTTGCTCAGAGGGAACCCTTGCATACCTATAAAGAAAATATCCATATAAAAATATTATTTACTTGGGTAAATTTCAATTCTATGATATGTTATTTTGCACTGCACAACCGACAGCCATTTCGTTTCTTACAACTTGGGGTCGTTGGAGTTCGTACACACGGCTACCGATCAAGCGATAAATTTCCAGTATAAGCTGATCTCGCATTGTATACGATTTCCGTACAATGGGAGGTCAGCTTATACTAGAAATTATAGCTGGTAGTAGCTAGTAGATATGAACGTGCGGTACCTATCTAAAATCAAAGCTCACTAAATCTTCGTTCCCGTTTTAGCCAATCTACTGTACTAACAACTACTTGACACGATTAATCGACAATAACTCGACAAACATTATCAATACAAACATCAAAGCTGTCCAACAAAGCCACTTCAAGAATATCTTTTAAAAATAGAACGTCTATTATTTACTTTTAATATTTATTTAATATAGTTTGTTGTATTCTCAAGTACTACCTACTTAACATCGTTACTAATATTTATTGTAAAATTATGGCGAGATAGGTATATTGAATTTGTTTGTAAAAAAAAAAGTGGTTTTTTAAATAATAATCAGGGTAATTTTTTACTCAATATGGCCATCTGTTCCCAAACTCTAAAATAATCTCAACCTGTCATTATAGGTTTGAGATTAATTTATAAATAATAATTCGGCTTTGTTTCTCACGTATTATCAAGGCCGCGAAGGTTATTGACATCTCAAGAAAAATCAAAAACATCGGTTGCTGGGCATTAGCTATTATTTTATACAACCGGCATAATTAAAATATTCCATATTTAAAATGCAGTATTTGGTCCATACGACCGACCCGGTCATATTTAATTATTTTCTTTCGGGTTCTAAAAATGTTAAGGGCACGCGGAATTCTAATTTCAAATCTATTTTTTTTACTAATACTTTTTTGTTTTTTTAAATATAAAGGCGCCGATACCAAAGCAAGCAGTATAGACTTCTTCTTCGTTCATTGAAATCCGCGGCGGTCAAGGAAAACGCATGTAGACAGGGCCGTCCGGGGTCTCCGTGGGCCCTCAAGAATTTGGTGCTCCGTTTTAAATAAAAAAGTGAATAAGAAAAAAATCATTTTTCCCGCTATGATTTTATATTTTTAGTATGGTTTAAATTAAAAACTGATCTGTAGGTAGTCCGTAACATTTTAATTTAGAATGTTGAAGGTAATTTTTACTACAGGTCGGTTAACGAAAGCTGGCACGTTCACAGTACTCATAAATTTGCAATCAGTCAAGTCTAATGGACGAATGCAAAAATAGACCACTCTATATTTATGAGCAGTAGCAAAAGCAAAACAATAACTGTCTCCTTCATACTCATAAGCTTGACTTTGCGCGAGAGAGACGGTGTAAATGTGTTGAAACGTGCCAGCTTTAGTTAACCGACCTGTATCTACCTAAAATAGAAAAAAACATTTTATAGTGTATGCGAATTATATCGTCCTTTCGGGGCCCCCGTGAATGTGGGGGCTATGGGCACGGGCCCCGTGTGCCCATGCTAAAGATAAAGACGGAACAGGGCCAGTAGACAAGATGGTTATCGACAATCGTCATCGACAGTAAACGATCAACCTTTGTATGGAATGACATTTCAAATCGAAATATCACGTGCTTTTTAACAATCTCTTATGTCAATCCCATACAAAGGTTGATCGCTTACTAACGATGACGATTGTCGACAGCCATCTTGTCTTGCAAATCTAAATGCGACTACTTAATTTATCATCATAACTATCTCGTTTCTCTGGTATGCTATAATGTCCTTGTAATCTCAATTCCCATATTGGTCAAAGTTATGGGACGCAATCTACTATTTACTATAGTAATATCATAAAGCGATAAATTTCATGAGTCATAACATTTTATGATTTCCTATTATCATGATTCGCTATTAATATAAATAATGGAAGTGTCCGCCGTCGCGTGACAGTATTTCATCCAAAACTCATGGCGGTATCACACCGTGTCGTCGTTTAATACAGGCGGTTCGCCTTATTTATTCGATAGATGACGGTAAGGCATAACATCGGACCCAACATCCGTTTTTATGGTCCATAATCAAATAGGACATAGAGGTTTTTTTTGCATTATGTCAACCAATATTGGATAGTGGAAGATAATATTCTAACCCGTTGATTCTCGCGATGGACGCGCGTCTTATTATAACAAACAATTGATGTAATTGTTATTTTTTTAACCGCGAGCCTAAATAGGAACGAGCGGGAACTTTGTTAAATAACGCAGCAATTATCCGCCCGTTGTGTTAAGGTTACAAATTAAAGACCGACCTTGCCGTGACGATAAACCGGCCAAATTTGGGAGGGTCGGCTTCCAAATGGACATTACTTTCCGTTAAGTTAATGTCCATTTTGCTATAAGCATTAATCCATAGACATGCATTAATCTCTGGTTCATTAATTTAACACGCAACTTATTTTTATTAGTGCTCCAGGCCGTATCAATGATACGGAATTTACTAATTATTAGGTCTCGCCGCAGTCAGGTAGAAGGGCCCCCTAACAAATCTTGATGCGGGACCCGTCTAGGGCAACCTGCGCAACTGCTCGGCCCTCGATTCTCGCGTCGTCGTCGACATTAAAGTCTTAGGCGAATATGGAGGATTTATGTCAAAAATTATAGAATTTTGAAGATATCTGATCTTAAATTATCAAAGGTTAATTCAAACTGTTTTTAAGGTTTGTTTATTATCATTTGACGCCTCCAAGCTGTCCAAAGGCGCAACTGTAGAAGGACATATGCTTATTTTTATCCCCGAAACGTGAAACGGCGGGGGATAGCTTTAATAAAATACAATTTGTAACCTTTATTTTCCAATAAACAAAACGCTCGACTGGTTCATTTAATTCGAATTAAATTAGCGAAACACGAAAAAAATGCGACTTGACGACACAAATTACTACAAATGCATGACCTTGCGAGGCGAAACATTGAAACAGAGGGTGTTAATAGGACCCTAATTTTAAAGGTTTTATTTGAGATGTGCTCGAGACGTGGTTCGTACGATATTTGAGATGACATTTTCCTTGTAAATTCAGTTCTTTATCTAACATTTTTTATAGAACTATAGTTTTACACTCCTAGTATCTCATGTAAAAACGGCCACGACTCAGTACCGTACAATATCTATCCATATTGTTCTACGAAGTTAAACAATAATAAAAACTCGAAAATATTCAAATTTCCCGCCTCTATACTCTTAACTTTTTCCTAAAAAGTTAATTATATCCAAAAATAGTGGACGAAACCAGTCAAACCATTTTTAAGGCCTTAAAAAACTCAATTGGTGTGTTAAATTAAAAAACAAAACAGTTGCATGTTCGGGAGGCCCAAGAATTATTTTTTATAAATCTATGGTCGTAAAGTTGTATTCAGTATCTTACTGGTCAAGAAAAGTCACCTAACATGAGAGCTTGTATCTACGAAACTCTTCCCACGAATAAGGTTTTTTTTTATCAACTATTTACCACAGTATGGGTCATTCGACAAACAACTTTGATCTGCCATGAGTGGCCATGACGTAAGACAAGCGACCTCCAAATCCAATTATCAAGTACAATGGTTTCTCGACAAAGCAAGCCGAATTAGTCTATTAGTTTCCCTTGAGGTTTATTAACTTCATTAATACGCAACAGGGGCCCAAGTCTACTATTACAATTGTATTCCAATGAACTATCAGTGTTGTCAACATTTACAGATTTGACAGTGTTGGTTGTGTACTAATTCAATAGCGTCGCAAAACAATATGAATTCATCAAAATAGTTTTTCGGTTTTTATTTGAACGTCTTCCAACGTTAAGATATTACCTTACCAGTAAAAATAATACTATCATACACACATATATAGTCAGGATATCTATTTATACATATAGATATATAAATAGATATCCTGACGTAAAAACTCGATTTAGAAACCGAATAATGATAATATTGTGATAAAATATAGTTGAAAATATTCCAATGAAAAAATACTAAGGTACCTGTGAAACGTAAAATTTTCTGGGCAACTTTTCCCATTATTAGGAACTGCAATCCTATGAAAATGTAGCAAAGAAATCGAACAAAATACCGTTCTTTTTATTCCAGTTATGTTTTAAGAATATAAATAACGGGGAATCCCCTTTTTTACGTTTCAATCTCGATATAATTGTTTGTTTATCCCTGGGACACGGGCTAAAGTAATAATAAAATGTAAGTAATTGCGCCATAAGTCCCTGAACTACATTAAATATTCCATACCACTATTCCGCTTCAAATCGGTTAAAACTGGTGACACTAATATAACGAACCCCGAAAATAAATTACGTGCATACGTCACGAGAGACGCCATTTTGGCAGAACGCCATAACTCTGCATCAGAAGACGTTTATGACGGGTGTAAAATTTAAAAATGTATGAAGAGCGGCAAAGTGGCGCGAAATGAGATACTTCAGATAAAACGATGGATCGTAAAATCATGAACGGATTATATTTACTTTTCTTTTTTTATCACACTCTGAAATAAATTATCTTCATCTATTTAATAAGTCTAACAAAGTTTGTCTGGTTCTCTTGCTACGTTTGTTTTGTAATAAGTAAATGCAATGGCGGTCTTGGTAATGGCCACCGTCGCCTAAGGACATCAGCATACAAGGGTATCGCTAATGCATTGTCGATCTTTACAAAGCGAAGAAGCCAGTGCGTAGCTACCGCCGTATCAGCCGTCTCAAGGACCCGAAACTGTGTAATAAAAAATTTACCCCCCATTTGGTTTCGCCGCATTCAGGTAGAAGGGCCCCCAGCAATTTTTTATACAGGGCCCGTCTAGGGCAAGCTACGTCACTGGAAGAAGCGTAGATTTTGCGCCGACCCCAAATAATTGCGAACAGGGCAGGCAGATGATGACAAAGCCTAGAAGCAGATGACTCTTTACAAATGTGGGAACACAGAGCCTCCTTGCCAAAAGAGGTAGAGTAAAGCGTTTTTACAATTTATTATGGCACAATTTGACAATTATGTGTTCAATGACAAGACTTTAACGGCAATATAGAGAAAGAGCTCCGCGAATTGGTGCTCTGCTACTCTAGATCTTGCATTATGCAATGCTCCTTCTTCATCAGATTGTTCATACTCTTGTGTTGACAAACAGGCGTATGGCCCGTCTTGTGGTAAGCGGTTAACGAAACTACTTGCAATACCCAGGGCGCAACAGGGCATCATTCACGCGTGATCGACCCTTCCCCGGTGCGCTCTGGCGACCTCACTGACGCGCAGGTCCCTAAGTAAGGATTCCCAAGTCGTCCTGTCTACAAAATGTTATCTATACTAGCGCCACCTGACGGTTATTCCATAAACACAAGTATTTCACGGCCAACCATATCGGTCATTGGTTCAATGACGTCATTCAATTTACATTGCCGATGCAGCATGTATCTGTATAGTAAAATACCACGCCTCGTCCATTGTAGAACATCCCATTACATTTTTAACGTGCTTTGAACTTGTCATTTACATGACTGCATATCCACTACGGAAATTAGTGTTGCCAGACACAATAAAAGGTTGGGCTTAAGTAAAACTGGGTGTGAAGGGCTGGGACCAGACCGACCAGTTGAATTTGTCTTGCAATGATGGTATATTATATCGAATATTAAATATCCTGGGACATTCCTCGCACACTCCATCTGATCTCCAAGTAAACTAAGATAGGTAACCAGGACCAGGGCCGTCATTAGCCATTTCGGGGCCCTTGGGCACACGAGATAGTTGAGGCACCGTTGGGAAGTAAAAAAAGTTAATATTAAAAAACATTTTTCTGCTTTAATTTGGTAATTTTTATAATTTAAACTGTCTGGTGTCCGATTAACATTTCAATTCGCTGCAATATGCGGGGTGGGTGGATACGACACTAAGACATTAAATGAAACCACGTAAAGTACTCATGTATACGATCAACTTTTATTATGGGACCAACTTCGAAATCGCAAAAAAAAATACTGCTTTTCATACAAAAGGTACAAAAAAATACTGCTTTTCATAATAAAAATACATACCTTCGGCAAAAATGTATGAAAAGCTGTAAATTTTTTTCCGATATTTTTATATTGCACCGACTACAAATAATTACAAACAGCAGGCCAATGTTTTTTTTTTTTTTTTTTTTAATTAAATGGGCTTGCGTTTGGCCACTGACCCGCCCATAAGGGACGATGACGAAGCCTAAGATGAAACACGCTTACCCAGAAGAAACCTATTCACTCTGGCCTTGAAAGTTCCTAGATTGTAGGCGTCAGGAAACACAGACGCCGGAAGCAAGTTCCACTCCCTTGCTGTCCGCATTATAAATGAGGATGCAAAACGCTGTGTCCGTATTTTCGGTATGTCAACAACGTACGGGTGAAAATTTTCCCGGCGTCTTGTGGTTCGGTGTAAAAATGGGGATGGTGGAATTAGGTTGAACAATTCCTGCGCACACTCTCCAAAATATATCCTGTAGAAAACCGATAAGCAAGCAAGATTCTTCGATGGTCGAGCCTCGTGAGTTTCGCCTAAATTAAATGAGATAATGATGATGGGAGATCTCAGTTTCAGAGCATGGTAGACCCAAACCAGTTTTTGTTGCCCAATAAAAATAAATATAACTCGTCCAATAACATGTTTGTCAGTACACCAATTGAAACAAATCAACGAAGCGCGACAATTGGGATCAATGGACGACAAACACCAACGAAAACATAAACAATAAATTGATCATCGCCAACCTTGTCGTGAATCAACCGGGTTTATCATAGTCCAATTGTTTTTTTTATATATTAACTAGCAGACCCCCGCGGTTTCACCCGCGTACGGTTTGAATTTTCTCCTTCGAAAACTAATGCACGCCACTGATTATTAGACACAACAAATCAAAAACAGATATTTTTACAATTAAAACTAAAAACCTATATTATACCTACACAAAAAAATCTAACTCAAAGAATCTTATTTAATTATTATAACAACAAATGAGAAAGAAATTTAATTAACTACAATCAAAATATTCTAATGAAATAGAGAAAATGAACTTTTTTTCAATTTGCGTCACACGGTTGTGTATTTTGCCAATTTCCAGTTATATTATATAAGTTCTAGTCACAATAAATCACTTTCACATAGTCCTCATGCAGTCAGTCACCGTCCATAAAAGTCATGTTATACTACAGTGGTGGTCATGTACTAAAACTCTTTACGGACTTTTGAAAAGACACGATACACATAATTCATTTAATTTCATTTCACTGGTGCACATGGATTGATCATTATTGGATAAAATACCACCGATGATATGCAATAAAACTTTATGAATATAAAAATGAAAACGCAACGTCACTCTGCAAGTTCCCGCCAAAAAGTCCGAGGAAATTAACTTCCAAACAAATTTCGAATTCTAATCCGATTTAAATATTCTTTTATATTTGACATTCCAATTTTAAAGAGCATTTCAGTTTCCAGAACAAAAGGCAGATAGAGCGCGCGAAACACGGGAGTGAGGCCAAAAAAAGCAATTAGGTACAAATTGAAAAACATAAACCTGGTATTCGCTTTTGAATTTGCATTTGCTATGTTTAAAAGCTGCTGTGTCCTAATTTATTGAAAAGAGTTTTCGTTAATTAAAGATTTTTAAACAAAGCAAATACAAATTCAAAAGCGAATACCAGTACGTGGATTACGTAACTTTATTGCAATGAAATTCCGATTGAAATAACCTATGAATCGGTAGAAATATTGTAAAATCGGAAATGGTTCCATTTCTAATGAACCACTGTTTGTATTTGCGGTTATCAGAACGTAAAAAAGATATCAGAAAACCGCAATATTTTTTTCAATTCGAAAATGAATGAAATTTAGTTACTTAATCGCCCCCCTGGTATGTGTTTTTAAATTTGTATAATTTCTTTTTTGGTCTCACTCCCGCGTTCCGTTCGCTCCATCTGCCTTATTCTGTAATCTGTGAAAATCGGATTGAGATTTGAAACATGTGTCAAAATAAAAAAAGTTATTTAAATCAAAAGTACTAAGGAGTAGTGATATCAACTTCGATGCAAAACACCCCTAAAATAACTTTGTACCCCTTTTTGACCCCGTTAGGCGATGACTTTCAATAAAATACGAAACACGACTTCCATCAATTCTGTTAAGAAGTGTTTATGCAAAATTTGAAGTAGATCGGACCAAGGATTCACGTTGTCCCATACAAACTTTGCACTCGTTTTTCACCCCCTTAGGGGTAGAATTTCGGAAATTCCTTTCTTATCGGATGCCTACGTCATACAAAGAACACACCCTCCGTTGATTCTCAGTCATTCAGGACAAAGCATTTTATATATATAGATAAAGTACGGAGCGGATAGGCTATTGGCTAATTATATGTAGTATGTCACATTTAAATTATCAAAAAATATTTGACACGTTTTTTTTTTTCTGTCAATCAAAAACTGACGAAGATATGGTGTGTTAGTTCCGCGTGACGTCACGCCATGGTACACTTTTCACAAACAAGTGACGTCATGAGCCCCCACTGCCGAACTTTGGCTTTATCTTTGTAAATTTTTATTGATTTGATAAACAAAGAAATACGTGTCCAATATTTTTTTATAATCTGACTGTTTTTTTTTCAACCTGGCCACCAGCCGCAACCCTATTCCATAGTTCAACGTGATGTACGAAAAGTTTCAGAGACTATACCATCAAAGTTCAACCAAAATAGATGACCTACATTTCTTGTGTGGTGAGCAGTAGTGAGCACAGCTGGCTATTTTTCACAATAAAACATTGTCTCATTGAATTATTACACACATTGTCTATTACCGAATCTTACTCTTTGACCAGAAACGTTTGTTTGTTACCCCTTAACTACTCCACGGAACATCATGAAATTTGGCATGCAGATAGCCTATGGTATGGAGAAGGACATAGGCTTCTTTTTATCCCGGGAACGCGGGTAAAACCTTGGGGGACAGGTAGTCCTAACTAATATTATAAATGCGAAAGTGAGTTTTTTTGTTACGCCTCTACTACTCAACGGATCATAATGAAATTTGGCATGCAGATAGCATATTGTATGAAGAAGGACATAGGCTACTTTTTATCCCAGGAACGGGGGTGAAACCGCAGGGGACAGCTAGTTTTTCTTATAATGTGCAAACGGGCTTACTCGACTCGTTTGATATTCGCATATTACGTAAAGACGATTGCGTAGTGGTCATTACAATTTTATATCATTTTATTATGCAGGAGCCCCGCTGGTTAGTTTTCCATCTTTTAGACTTCTAAGTGTATGGGTGCATACCCACTTAGAAGGCATTTTATTTATTTATATATATAAAACCAAACATTTGCACCAGACTACATAAATTAAAATAAACATGGGCTTTAAAAACTAAAATAAAACGCTACACTTTTATGGTTCATTTTGTTTACAATATTTATTTAATATGGCCTGTCATAAACATACACGACAATTTGGTATTAAACATTATTAAAATAAAGACTTTAATGCCATACACGTATTTTTATGAGACATTGTTTACCTACTGAATTACTATTATTTATACTGCATTATCATTATAAGCAGGGCCGAATTAACCATATCGGGGCCCCTAGGCAATGCAATTCTCGGGGCCCCTTTACAAATAAACAAGTTCACTTGCATTTATTAGGATTGGGTATGATAGCTATACTTCAAAAATATATGCGGATTTTAAAAAGGTGATCGGATTGGGCTGGATGCGTGTGGCAAGGACTCGGAAGCAGTGGACGAAAGGCTAATGTGAGGCTCTGTATTAAAAATAAATATGAAAGAAACCGAATTAAATCTGCTGACACATACAAGAAATCCCCAGTCTTTGATTTTTTTCACCTCAGTTTGTTACTTTGGATGTTTTTGCAATGAATGCGTCATTGTGACGTCATCATCTGTTGCATTGAAGGTCCTCGGAATGATCTAATATTTAATTAACATAAAACTGAAGGTATGCGACAATGATCTGAAATTATTTACTGGCGCTACTAAATCCCTAGATCTAGGCTAATAAGGTTAGGTGATAAACTTGAACCATTTGATAAAATATATGATGTCTTAGAAGGTATCTGGGCTACACGAGTAGTGTTGCCAGTTGTCCCGACTCCCGATTTGCGTGACTTTTCTGGGGTATGTGGACATGTCCCGATTAACCCTTGATCGGTACGTGTAAATGTCTCGATCTTACCATGTGCCAAAAATATATTGTTTAGTGTAAGAAAACTACAAATAAAACCGAAAATTAGTTTATTTTATTTATTTAGGAAACCAACAGCGATACAAGTGTACTAAATGTGTGTTCGATTTCGAATTTCTTGACAAAACGAAAATTAAAAAAATAGGGGTTGTAAAGCACGCTGGGCATTAACTAATTAATAATATAAATAAATATCTTCCCACCAATAATTCCCGAAGAAGTATACAGAGTTAAAACCTAAATAAAAACTAAAATCAATCGTTCCATTTAAAAGTTGTGAATGAGAAAAAATCTTCACTCTTGCCAACTTACAATTTACTTGATCTTAGCTTGGCAATGTTGCCAATTGATTGACTGACGTATCTATTACGTCACTTTACGTCAGGGATCACTTTGATGGTTCTCATCGCAACCGTTTCAATAACTTTATTGACGTAAAACTTTTTAGCGACTATTTAGTCGTACATAAACAATTACCCCGGCTTTATTAACTAATACCGGCGGCGTCGTGTGACGAGTCGCTCACTCCCTCCAATATGGCGATGAGGGCGATGGCTGCCACACGCGTCATACTTGTGAACAGGTGCTGCTTGTGGGGGCTGGTCTGCTTCTTTGTAGTTTTGCCGCCGTGCCGGGGCACGCAATTGTTGCCAGTGCGATTAGAATGTAAATATTATGTAATGAATCTAGCATGTTTTGAAAAGAGTAATTACTGAGTTTATTGCCGGCTCTTCTCAGCAAATGCAACCTTCCGAACCGGTAATTAGAATATTAGAGTCAAACTTTTCGTGCCTGCGAAGGTCTATTTGAATAAATGATTTCGAATTTTGAATTTTTATTTCTTTTCAGTAGATTCATGACTTATTTTTATATTGGTTTGGCAACATTAACGTCTACGTAATTTCAATGAGTCACTCTTAATTATAGCTTTCTTATTCAGTTTTTTCATAGAACCCCATCATGTAGAGAGACACGTGTGTGTAGCATATGTGTAAGATAATAATAATAATAATTTACTCGTAGATGTGCAACCCTGCGGTCATCCCACCAGCGTTATCTAATAGCATTGTAACATTAAATTAGCGATGATACCGCTTACATAGTGTTTATGTTATTAAAACATAAACCCAACACAGTAGGCATTGATACATCAGTATCACAAATTCATTTGACTCCCAGATTTATCGTTCATTATGACGCATACAAAACTTATGTTAGTGACATCAAAATGTCCTCAGTATGTCTGTTGATTTGTTATTATTTCGCGGCAATAGGGTAACGGATCGGTGTGATATTTGTACAGTTATTGGCCGGAGAGCAACGTCATAAGTGGGCTAAAACGCGGGCGAAAGCTATTTATCTAATAATGATTCAGTACATTACAGAATTCATTCGGAAAAATTTGCTCTCTACTAAGAAAACTTGTCACAAAAATCGCCACTACACAACAACTTGTTTTGCCCACCACTAAAAATATACAAACCCAAAATCATAGGCCTAAGCGAAGTGGACTATACTAAAGCATTCGTTGTAAGGAGAGACTCCTACGCAAGCTTAGGAGACAAACGGCCAAAAAGTGAAATGAAATGAAATGAAATAATTTATTCATTCAAATAGGCCTTCACAGGCACTTATGAATAGTCAAACTCTAATACTCTAATGCACGGTTCGAAAAGTTGGCAACCAAGCATACGGCCCGCCTGATGGTAAGCAGTTACCGTAGCCTATGGACGCTTGAAACTACAGGGGTATCAATCGCGCGTTGCCAACCCTGCAGAAATCTCTTCACGCCCTTTTTGAACCCCATGGGTACTCTATTGGGAAAACCACGGCGGGGAGCTCATTCCACAGACCGAGCGTCCGCGGAAGAAAACTCCATTTAAAATTCCTTCCTAAATTAACATTATTTAAATTCTTTTATATTAGGTACAGTTGTACTACTGCTAGCCCATAAACATACTGCACATAGGCGAAAAATGTCTAATAATAGTTCGGCACCAGTCAATGTTCCCGTAAAGATAAACAGCACGCGATATACCTACGACGCACAGCCGCACAGCGCATGCGTTATGTAAGTGCTATAAGTCAAAAAAATTCGTTGATGAATGAGGATTTATCAACGAACGTTGGTGATTGTGGGGATTCACAATAAATAATAAATAAATAAATAAATATCCTGGGACATTTCTCACACACGGTCATCTGATCCCAAACTAAGCAGAGCTTGTACTATGGAAACCAGATAACTGATATAATACATATACATACTTTTTGTTTGTAAATACATACTTAATATACATAATTACACCCAGACTCAGGACATACAGACATGTTCATGCACACAAATGCATGTCCTGTGTGGGAATCGAACCCACGACCTGCGGCGCGTAAGGTGAACCTTAACCAACTGCGCCAACTGGCCCGTCGATGGCCCGTCGAGGCCCCACAATGGTGAGTTTTTGTTGTTTTTCAAGTTGTAGTATACACTTACAGCCACTTTCATCGCAATAAAAAACATAAAACTAGTAGTTTTCGAACGTATACATACCAAATACCAAGTCCATCCGACCACTGGAAGTGTGTGAAATTCGACTTGCAAGATTCCACCCGAACAAACATACATACATACATTGTAAGTTAAATAAAAGCTTGTAAAATAATTTTAACTGCCTTTAGTTTACACAAATTCTGCCCTAATTCTTGTACAAAATTATTTTGTTTGTCTGTAACGATCGGATGGCAAACGTGTTTTAATATACTGCCGCCGATCGCCGAACGAGGGGCGTTATTAGGTCAAGCCCTGTCAAAGACAACAGCGATGACAATAGAGCAAATACCTTATTGTAGTTGATCGTCAGAAAACACTTCAAACCTACCTAGTTATATTAGAATTTTTCCTTCCTTGTTACACCCAAAAGAACTTGTTTGCCTGTTTAACCGATATCACGTTGAATGGAGCAAGCCTAATATTATTAATTTTGTATGTATATTTTTTTTGTAGAACAAAAATAAACTTATTCATACAATGTTTTAAAACAACAGGTAGGTATTTTAACAAAAAAATCTATGTGTTAGTCAAACGCCTTTGATCACCGACGCTGAAGAGTCGAGGCGAGTGACCCCAAATGATAACCAGCCACTGTATACAATTCGGCGTTCACCTTCACTCGGCCAGCTAAGCCAGCGACGCAAGCAATGGCAAAGCAAGCCAAGTGGGCTGTCCAGCTGTCTACACGTCGGCGCTGGCCAATGAGTATAAATGGATTGAAACTAAAACAGCGTTATGATCGTATGAAACAAAGTTGCATTATTGTACAACAAAATATGAATTATATGAAAGGTATGAGAAAACGTAGTGTATATTGTTAAAAGAATTTTCAAAATCGTTCAGCAGTTATTACCTCATACAACTCACTAACAGACAGAAAAAGAGACGTTGCGTTCTATAATATGTAAGGATTATCTTTGTATGGGCTTGGTTAATTAAAACAATCAATTTTGAAACTGCCTTTAGCCAGGCCTGTCCCACTCCCATGTTTAGGTACGATCGCGCGCACGCCAGGGCTGCCAGACGTACGAGAAATCTCGTACCATTACGAGATTTAAAGGGTCTGTACGAGATTCAAGATTAACAAAAATCTCGTACACTTTTTTACGAGATTTTAACTATGTCGACTTCTTTCGCATACCTATATATCAGCCAAAAAGTTAGTTTAGTTAGTAGTAGTAGTAAATATACAATTTTATTATTTTTTTCTTATCATTAACCATGCAACACAAAACGATCGACTCGGCGCATCACTAAATGCACTACCTCATCACTAAATGAAACTTGACATCGTTGAGTGGGGAATTCCCGTTCATAATATTCTTTTGTTGCTGTCCTTATTACACTAATGTTTCGCTATATTTGTGTGTCTCTCTTACAAGAGCTATATTGAACGGGGATTCCCCTGACACTGAAACATGAAGGTTAGTTAGTAGATTTTTACTTTACCGTCTGCTTTTGTTGTAGAAGTTTCGCAAGTTTCCGTGTTTTGTTATTAAACGTTTTTTTTTTTAATTAAACAGCCCCAAGCGCAAAGAATATGACTACACAAGTTACATAGTACAGTAAATAGCATAAAATCATTAATTTTATTTGAGTTTCTTTAAATTTAAGCTTTTACGAGATTGTCTGTTAAAATTACGAGATATTTAGCAACCCTAGTACGAGATTTTTTTTTTGTCATCTGGCAACCCTGGCGCACGCGGACTTCCGGAACAACGCTAGTCGGTTGCAACGCGCACGCAGCGCAAGACGCGTGTGGGTATAAATACCTACGTACTACATATATAAAGTGTTTACTGTTCTTTTTTTAACACTATCTTGTGTAGATATCGTTGTTTTTATAGTTCTAGATATTTTGTTGTTGTTTCATTGTATTGACCTAAAGTCCTTATTATAATAATAAGCCCGTTTTGATAACATACCAGTGTGTTAAAAAGAGACAAAGATAGAACAACCAGAAGAGACCCTAATGTATAAACGGACCTCTTAGACCTCGAAAACTCATGTGAATGATTTTTAACCCACTTCAAAAAAAGGAGGAGGTTTCTCAATTCGACCGTATATTTTTTAACCGACTTCAAAAAAAGGAGGAGGTTCTCAATTCGGTTGTATGTTTTTTTTTTATTTTTTTTTATGTTTGTTACCTCATAACTCCGTCGTTTATAAACCGATTTGGAAATATTTTTTTTGTCTGGAAGGGTACACTTCCCGTTTGGTCCCATTGTCATCAGATCAGGATTTGATTACTTCTTAGTGTACTTTGAAGTCGGTTTAAGTCGGGTAAGAGTTCCCTCTTTAAATATACAGTAATTCTACCTTACAACCTCAGTTTAAAACTTGGCAACACCAGACAACATTTTATGACCAGCGCACACTGCAGTTTGGTCAGGCGAGGCGTCCGGATTTAACCGGACTTGCTTGTCAAACATTAATTACAGAGCTGTAGCAGATTGGGTCTGGTTTATAACAATTATTAATGTGAGTACATAAATGTACATTGTTTGTGAGTGGTATGTACGAACAATATTTGTTTCATGTTAACAGGGTAACGGAATTTATTAATTTTAGGAACTGTTGATTTAGACCTATTTTTTACTAAGTATAGCCACAGTCTATTAAACCATACAGTCGGTCGACGAAGCCGTCTAGACAGGGCAATCGTGCGGGGTGTGAGGGGCGAGACGCGGGAAAGCCGTTACCGACCTGCGAACAAAACGATGTTAGTAGCTCGGTAAACAGAATTCAGGGCTAACGCGTGTTTGTGTCTGTAATTATTTTATATTAATTTGTTTATTTAAAATGGTACAAACGACGTGTGCTGTGAGAGACTGCAAGTCTTCATCCTATTTAAATAAAAGTCTGCGTTTTCATCAGCTTCCACACACAGAAGAAAGGTAAATAATGGTTTGTTATCGTAGAGTGCATACAATAATAATTTTATATTTGTCATGTCGTGTCACGTTAATAACGCCAACAAAATGTCCGAATGGCGGACGGTAAAAATATCTAATAGGTAACAGGCACAGGGCATGAGTGTTTGGAAATCTTTTTTTTTTTTTCAATCGTTCTGATGTTGGAGTAGGAGGGTAAGCACTGGAACTCCATAGCGGAACTTCGTATCCTAGCCGTGTTTCGGGTTGTTGGAATGGTCGTGAGATGAACTTTGACCATGTATGATTTCAGGGTCTGATGATGGAGTAGGAGGGTAAGCACTGGAACTCCATAGTGGAACATCGTATCCTAGCCGTGTTTGGGGTTGTTGGAATTGTTGTGAGATGAACTTTGACTATGTACGGTTTCAGGGTCTGATGATGATGTAGGATGGTAAGCACTGGAACTCCATAGTGGAACTTCGCATCGTAGCCGTGTTTGGGGTTGTTGGAATTGTCGTGAGATGAACTTTGACCATGTATGGTTTTCAGGGTCTGATGATGGAGTAGGAGGGTAAGCACTAGAACTCCATAGTCGAACATCGTATTCTAGCCATGTTTGGGGTTGTTAGAATTGTCGTAAGATGAACTTTGACCATGTATGGTTTTCAGGGTCTGATGATGGAGTAGGAGGGTAAGCACTAGAACTCTATAGTCGAACATCGTATTCTAGCCATGTTTGGGGTTGTTGGAATTGTCGTGAGATGAACTTTGACCATGTATGGTTTTCAGGGTCTGATGATGGAGTAGTTATTATAATATTGTTTAAAATATAATAATGCTAACAATGTTTTATTGTTATCTGCAATAAATAAATAATTTTGTAAATATTGTTTACTTGTGACAACCCTGGCCGTCGCGATACTGTCTAGACGTTGTCGGCATTTTTCACAAGATCAAAGGCGTCGGACGACTGTATGGTTATTAGACTGTGGTATAGCATAGCGCTCGTGGTGTAGCATGAATAGTCGATCGGCAAAGTTAAGCTACATCCGTGGTCGGTACCTGGATGGGTGACCGTCTGGGTATTTCATATCGAGCGTTTCCGTGCTTCGGAAGGCACGTAAAGCTGTTGGTCCCGGTTATCACTTAATTGTGAAAGTCGTTAAGCTAGTTGGATGTCTCCTAGGCGGCTTGAAAAATTCCAACAGTAGGTTGACCACTAGCCTACCTCCACCAATCCGCAGTGGGCACGCGTGGTGGAGTATCAGCCAATCATTTGTGAAAGGAGGCCTGTGCTCAGCAGTGGGGCATTATAGGCTGATGATGATAGCATAGGTATTAATTTGGTAATAATTAATATTAATTTCTTATTCTAAAAAAATAAACTATGGAAATGTGAAAACCTCGTTTTTAAAGTTTTATACCTACACGCTGACGGAGAAACAAACTGAGAGACGTTATACGTTTTATGATGTGTAAGGATAAGGATAACATACGGCTGTAGATTTTTTGTCGTGTCAAGGTGGGAGTAAAGAATTGACGAGAGTAAACAATTACCACATTAGTAATTACAAAGAATTTGTTTGGGACGACTTCGTTCCATGAGAATTCAGCGAGGCACAGCAGGCACTGTGCCAAATTTTTATTTAATACTCATAATTCGGCAAACAGACGTTACCACCTGGTGGTAAGCGGTTACCGTATCAAATAGAATACCAATTCCTATTCAGAAATATCGTTACCTAAACGCGATAGTAAACCGTCAATTCTATACACGAAGGGTATTTTAATGTCTTTACAATAAATGATATCGTTATTCATTTGCACATAATACGTAAAATGTTATTCAAATTGATTAATTTTCTATTAATAGAAACAAGGAAACCCAATTAGGATGTCATAAATAGGTAGTCGCTCAGCAATGTAATGTATGAATACGAGTGACGCGACAAGTGTTGTCTGATTTAGTACCTATGCCTTATATTGGAGAATATAATTAGGTAAAAAAAACCCTATATTGGTTTTAAAATCGGGACATAAATAAAATTATGTAACTTTTCTTTATATGAATGGCAAATGTTATTGAATTATTTATTCGATCAACTCGATCAATTATTATTTGCTCCGTGAAAAATCGAGACACTTGGCATACCGATTGTTTAATCGGGACCTGTTCACATAATACAATCGGGACAATTACCAACACAGTAACCCAAGATTTCAGCGATACCTACAAGTACTCAGTTGTGTAACAAATACACAAAATTGACAGTAGGTACTATACGACTATACTAACCTAGGACCCACGTATATCATGGTGCGTCTACACTACGCGAACCGATCTCGGAATGAGCACACGTGGAGCTTGGGCACAGAGGGTTCGGCTCGGGCTGGACTGTGCGCTCCGCCAATTAGGTATCAGTTTTTTTACGACACAGGGATTCGCATCGCGCTCGTATACGTTGACACTTGACATCGCCAACATCGCAAACAAAGAAGACCAGCTCGGCTCACGACAGTCACGACTCTCCTTTATAATCGAGCACTTTTACTCAGTATTTTACGATTGCGAACCTATAGTATTACAGTAACAGTTGAGAATTTGATGTGAAAGTTTAAAGAACGGTAGAGCATAGCGTTTATTCGCTCAAAGAGCAGCTCGACTGCATACCTCCACCTTACAGAATACCGCAGCCAAATAACTCTATGTTGTGTTCCTGCGCGTGAGTAAGGACGCCAGAACTCATCGGGGAGAGGAAGGGTCGGTGCCGTGTGTTGCATGCGTCCGTAGGCCGTACGCTTACCATCAGGTGGGCCGTATGCTGAGTGTTGAGGAGTCTAATCCTGAGTCTAAGAGGACACACCCTGTGGGACACACCTCACATTCCACCCATCGACAATACATTCATACCATCGACAATACAGTTCCAACCAGTCGTAATGGTGCATTGTTTTATTACAAAACAACGTTTCTAGGAACGAGAACAAAAGATAATTTGGTAAGCAAATAACTGTACTCACAGAATACATAAAAGTACTTACAGTAAATTACACTGCAAACTACTATTTATTTATTTAATTTGCGGATATATTAAAACATTAAACTAAAGAACTCCCTTAGATTAAAACAAAAAGGGAAAGATACGGTACCCACCCAGTTCACAATGCGCGGGACATCTAATTAAATTACGTCTAGCTAACGTAGATCATACACAGAACATCTGTACAAAATAACCATCCATAATATGAAAAGAAAAAGTTAACATGAGTTTTATAAATGTGTGTCCACAAAAACCGACGTTTTAGTTTTTATGGAACAAGTGTTTGTTTTGTTGTGGTTCTGTTCAGCTATTTATGTTGCCTATAGTACGAACGTCGTGTGAGAACGTGCGATCTTACTGTTTACTTGTAACTTTAAATGATAATAATATGATGGTCATTAAATAGTTATAGTCCATTCAATAGTTCATCGAGGCGTAGTTTTTGTCCCACGCCCTGTGACTGTGTACCGTATCTTCCTGCTTGTTTTGATCTAAGATTACTCTAACGATTAGTTATAGATAACTAGAACATTTATTTTGCGTCTAGCTTTCCTCCCCTAATTTATACCCCATTTTTTTTTACCCCATTAGAGGTAATTTTTTTAAATAAACACTTCCAACACACGTTATAGGAACCAGTGTCAAGTTCTGAAACTGTTAATCAGTCGAGTTTCTCGTAAGAGTAAAATTCCTTCACTTCAAAAGAATAGAAGAAGAACAGCATAGAAAAAAAATACTCCTTGACTTTCTAAAGAGATTCCATAATAGTCAGGCGTGTCAGTGGGCGGCAGTTCCGTCTTTACTATAATGGCACACGGGGCCCGTGCCCAGGGCCCCACACTCTCGGGGGTAGGTAGATAGTAAGAATTACCTTCGACATTCTAAAATTTTAATCGGCCACCAGAGCAGTTTTTAATTATAACCATAATAAAAATATTAAATCATAGCAGAAAAATGTTTTTTGTTATTCACAACGGGGCCCCAAATTCTTATGTGCCTAAGGGCCCCGGCATGGTTTAAGACGGCCCTGGTGGGCGGCATCGTTTACCAACAGAATGACATAAATATATGTATTGATATTGATTGTCTTATCAATTAATACTGTTGTGTTGACATATTAGCTGTGGTATAGAGTCAAGAAACGTATTGTTAAATATATAGGGTGACTGGTAATTAGCAAACGATACACATGATTGTATTGTACTCATGATAACAAACAACTTTCCCAAAGAAACATTTTTTTTTCTTTACTTAGCATATGAGCCCATTATATTTAGTGCCACAAGAATAAGAATACACCATCAGCTTTTATTTAATTTAAGTAGTTATTTTTCCCCATTTGTTTCTCTGTGAAAGTTGTTTGTTATCATGAGTACAATCATGTGTCTAAGTTATCGTTTACTAATTACCAGTCTGCCTATATAAACTTCTTGTATAGAGTCGATATTAGACTGGTGGCAGCCCAGCTCCCACTCGGCTATGCGATTACCAGTATGGGCTCGATGACAAAAAAAATCTATATATTCCATCTTTTACATTACCAATTTTAATTTTAAACAAAAAAATACGAAGATATCGTTTGTTGAAGTTCCGCGTGACGTCACGTTAGAGTACACTTTTTACTCTAAAGTGGCGAGCAAAAAATACGTGTCCAATATTTATTGATAAAATCTAACTGACGGTCTAATTAGAATATTTTTTTTTTTAACCTAGGAATCATCCCTTTTACGATTATTGTCGTTGTTTTCTTGCTCTGTGTTCCCTACATGACAACCAGTTTCCAGCCTGCCCTATACAAGTCCCGCCATTTCGAGTCATCCGAGTATCGATCGTAAAGCGTCCTGTAGCGTGCATAAGTATAGTATACCTAATGCACATAATCAATGCAGCGGGTTTCTGACGCCCGGTTCAACGAAAGACGAAAGGTAATCTGCGAAGCGTTGCGCGTGGGAAGCGTTTTGTATTCATACATGCATACCTACTAATAATAGTAGGTAGTATTTATCTACTCTGAGATAGTAGGTACAATAAAATACAGAATTGAAATGTTTGATAGAACGAAACCTTGAAAGTTTGTTTTTCGTAAATGTATTGTTTTGTAAAAAAACATAGAACAAAAGCTGTTGTTTACACAGTCCTGCAAGGTTGTTAGTGTATTACTAATAACCAAGAATATTGGTAGGAAACATCTCTATACCACAATTCGGGATTCGGGTTGCCATCCGTCCTGGTTTACCCGGGTTTGTCTAGTTTAGAGGGCATCCGGGCGGGGTTTCATTTTTTGTCCAGTTTAAAAGATTTCAAGTCACAACAATCATAACTATTTTTTATTTTACCGAGTAATTTAAACAAAATATGTTATTAACATATCCGGGTTCCAAGTACCAAAATCCGGGGCTTTCACGCTTCTTGTCCTGGTTGCTATATTTTAGAAATGGCAACCCTACCTACAATGCGAATGACGCGGGATCTAGGAATAATGGGACCCCGCATTTTTCGATAAAAGTTATTAAAAGCGAGTAGGTAGAATACAGATATTTAAAATTACTAAAAAGAAGCCTTGTTGCTACCTCAAAAGCCAATCTATAGTGCAAAAACATCAAAATCAGGAGATCACAGGATCCCACGTTCTCAAAACGTGGTTTCCACGGACGAACATTTATAAATACATATCAAGTGGGACTAAGCCGTTATTTCGGCAAACCCACGTATCGGTAGATCATACAAGTCTTGGCATGCCACCAGACGGATGCCAGACGACACTCGGCGTCTAAAATAAGAAGTAAACAAGGTTATCTAATGTTCACTGTAGCGAGGGCTACCAACTGTGATCAAATTAATAATTAGTAGGTCTGTGGCGAAAAAATGTATTTTTTTATGCTTTGATTCTGGGGCGTAGCTTGCCTTGACTGCGGCGAAGCCAAAATGGAGTATAAATTTTTTAATGATTTTTTGCTTACACACGTTCGGGGCCCTTGTAACCAAGGGGCACCGCTACGCCTCTGCTTTGATTCGAAAAATAATAGCATACCTAATAATTTTTGTATCCTAATAAAATATGATATTTTCGCCTACTATATATTTTTTGTAGGAATATAAGTATTTCAACCCCAAATATAGTAGGGTACTATATTATACTGGGTGTAACGAAAAGAGCATAAACATCCGAAAGGGGTGAAGACTACATAAGGTTCAGACGAAAAAGTTTCGGATCAAAATAAATTACTAAAAAAATTATATCAAATTGGCTACTTGACAGTTATAATGAAAAAATATGAAATATGTAAGATATGATAGCTAATAGGTTAACAATAATTACACAATATGTTTTTTGCATAATAATATTTTTTTAATATTTTATTTTAGGAAATAAAAAGTGAGTTTTTTTATCTGTGGATTACAAGAACCGAAACGCGGGTGGCCGGGATTGAGCATCTATGGTTTGTTTGTGAGGTTTGTGACGTCAAATTTAACTAGAGGTGTGAAACTCATCAAAAATACGCGAGCTGCATAACAGCTCACGGCTCAGGTGTGTGAGCCGGTTCAATGACTCAGCTCGCAGATCAGCTCAATTTGTACCTATAGTCCACGATGTAACGCGTACCGCTCGTCGAATCGAGCCGATACGCAGTGAGCGTGCGCGCTTATCGTGGACTATAGGTACAAATTGAGCTGATCTGCGAGCTGAGTCATTGAACCAGCTCACACACCTGAGCCGTATTTTTGTTTAGTTACACACCTCTAGTTTTATTTATAGAGACGTGACGTCACACCTGACAAATGTCACGTGACCGGGTGTTTTTGCGCGAATTTCAAATGAAATGTTAAAAAATATTTTTTTTTCCTTGTAAATTACATTTTTTTGATAAAAAGATAATTTTAAGAGGTAAAAAATACACGTATGTAAATTTTAAAATATGTTTCCGAAAACTGTCAAGTAGCCAATTTTTGCATCCGAGTTTATTGAATTAAAATCATAGCCAACGCGTCACCGGTCAATGAGGGTCATATAGGTATCAATATAAACTTTTCTCTTTCGCGTTCTGTGCGCATAGGTAGTACGAAAAAAAGTTATGTAATGGATATACACTTTCCGTTATGTAACGGAAAGTGTATACTGGGTATACCTGTACACCCAGTATAGTAGGGTTGACAACCCTAACTGTAACGAGACACATTTGATTCGCTTCAGCTTGCAAACTGCTGTCTGGCAGAGGTTATTCATGTTCAAATGCTTTAAAATCGAAAGTGTTTCGTTGTTGTGTTTATTTTGATAACGTAGGGACATTAGGTACGTTACGGTTCACATTGATAACAATTAGTATCTATAAGTATTAATAGGTACCTATTCATTTAGTTTGTTTTTATTTATGATAGTCAAGTCCCAAATCATGCTTGCGGCGGCGTCGTTTGATGGGTCACCTGCTTCCCTCCAATATGGCGAGGGCGGTGACTGCCACACGGGTCATACTTGTGAATAGGAGCTGCTTGTGGGGGCTGGTCTACTGTAGTCTTCTAATTACTTAGTAAGAGAGTTGTAGTCAGTGAGATCGTAATTTACCTAAATGTGTAATGAATCTAAGCTTGTTTTGTAAAGAATAATTATTGCAGAGTTTATTGCCGGCTCTTCTCAGAAGACGCAATCTTCCGAACCTCTTTTAATTAGAATATTCATAAATTCCTGCGAAGCTCTAAATGTTGTTTTCGCGTAACATTACATCATGAATTGAGATGAGAAATTTTGTAGGTAATGAAATCAAACAATAGTAGAACAGAACTGTCGGATTCGGAGTTTTAGAATAATTTGGGATTTACCAGCTAATGAAAAAAAAAAAAATTCTAAAACGGTGTGAAGATTTTGTTCCAAAAAGGGTGGAAAGAGGTTTTTGCAGGGTCGGCAACGCGCGAGTGATACCCCTGGTGTTGCAAGCGTCCATAGGCTACGGTAACCGTTTACTATCAGGCGGGCCGTATTCTTATTTGCTACCAGAGTGGTAGAAAAAAGAAACTAATCTACCCTATTTTCAATAACTGTCATTTTACGCTTCGAAAATTCCGAAGATCGATGATTTGTAAAATGATGAAGCGAATGTTTCGGATTGGATATGGATGGCAAATTAGCTAGGCATTTTTTTATAGGAAACATGCATACGTACCGCCTAATGATAAGCGGTTACTTATCCTATAGACGCTTGCAACACCAATAGCTAATGAACCTATGTACTTAAGTGCTGTATTTTACGACACGATAAATATGAGGTTAGGTAAATAATAACGTTATTTTATTTGGAACTTATTGGAACTCATCGAGGAACAATCTCTTAGAGTAGTAATATCGAGCAATCCGATTCCGAAACTAGTCAGTGATTTGTCACTGATTTTGAACAGTAAGGACCAGTCACTGCATCGTGCTTTCTTGACTTGGCCAATCACAGCGCATGAGTCCTTGTCTTAGCCAATCAGAGAGCAATGTCGATAGTGGAAAATTGGCGGAATAGATTGCAAGCAAAATCGACGTCATTACGCTTCTTTGGGTTAATTTTTCGATGTTGGAACTAAACTTAACTTAAAAATTATTTGAAATATGTTCCTATTTTATGGATCATTCTTCTTTTGTTATCCTTATTATTGTTTAACGATGTTTGGTGCTATACCTACTTAGTACTATTTTTGTTCGTAGGTAAATAATTAATCATACAAATATTTTATTACTTACACAGTGGCACAGACAGAACAAAGAATAGGACTACCTTACTAAAGTAAACTAGGGCCTTCCTAATGGGTCACTTGACAGCATGTGTCAAAAAGAGAAACAGTGCTGCAAGAAGAAACGCCCTCTTGTCAAATATGACTTCGTAGCATGGACATAGTTTAACAGTGGCACTTTCATTACTCATGTGTCAGTGGTGCCGTTTCCGTTGTGTACGAACGAAGCTGAACGATTTGAATTTGTTAGCAGTGAGTGAGATATTTTTAATTTGAAAATGTAATGAGATTTTGGCTTGCCATCTGAGGAAGCCAAGATGTTAATAAAAAAGTGTAACTTCGAGGGTGGCATTATCATTGTGATTTAATATGCACTAAATCCTCTATAAATAAATAAAGAGATAAAAAAATATGTCTTACTATTGTCTCTTTCTAATATAGAGAACATAAAAAAAAAACAATAACGTGAATTTACACGTTAAAAAATCCTATTCTCGCTAACAAAAAACTGTGTCTATGAGAGTTGGCCACCTTCTCACACACATATTCACACATTCGATGGCTATTCCGCGGGAAACGAGACATGCGAGCGTGTCAGCTTGTAGGTATCTACGAACAGCGTGGTGGCCGACTTGACCGACAGTTTTTTGTTAGTGAGAATACTTCCGCCTTTTTTTACGTCCATGGTCCCCTTACAGAACTAGGTAGGTACCTATAAGCAGGCATGTCCGTAGGTATTTTAGTAAATATTTTTCAGGTTCCGCTCTCAGCTTGCGTGGTCCGGACACGGAAGGCAAGGGTCAGTGGGTGTCAAAAACAAACCAATTTTGTGGGTTACTCTAAATTTACTTTGGATGTTTTTTTTTGGACACAGCTTACTACTTCATCGGGAATCGCCGTTTTCGGTGATTTCTTGTTTAATTATACAGTTTTATTTCAAGATTCTCCAGAAACTATCCAGATCGTTGTGTGTATCCAGTTTGTTGTGTAGCTTACCTAACTTTTACAATTACGAGCTTGTGACCTACACACTAAAAAAGTGTCACAATTTTTTAAAACTATTAAAAAAAAATCGTCACAGGTCGACAGGTCCGTAAATGAATGTGTAAAAATCTCTTAAAACTCTTATAAGAGTTCGACAATTTGGACCAATCAGAGCGCCCCATTAGTTATAAAACTACCCACGTCACCGTCACAGAATAATCTTCTCAAATCTAATCGATCTCCAGCTTACACTGGCATCATTTTATAGATAAAAGATAAGATAATTCCACAAATAGTCGTCAATAAAGTACATTGTCGCTCGTTACATAATAAAGAGGCAAAAAAAACTCGTTTAGATAGTAATCACACACAACGGCCATTTTATGACCTCAATATTTTTTCACTGCATTCCAAATTTAAACTCAGAAATAATACAAATTAATGAGAGTCGACTCACCGTTCAGTCTGCGCGGTGACGTCATCCGCATCCAAATATACCTCCTGTCCATGATGGAACCAAACACCGTCTGGACTTTTGATGCAAAAATACAACTTGTTCTCCAAATTTGGTACTTCGTAAACTGTGTCCGCGATTTTCTTCACATCCAACAACTTTTCACATAGTTTCCCTCTTGCGCCGGATTCGTAGGTTAACGACCATTCATCTAACTTCAACCCATTCACAAATAAATTCAACTCACATTTTAAATCATTACACGTTACATTATTAATTTTAAATATCCATGGCGGGGACACGGCGCCCGTGTTTATTAATAAGAATAATAATAAAAATATACCACTAGTCCGTATTTCACTCACTGGAGCCATGTCCGACCGGTCGCGTGTACGCGAATGAAAGAGCGAGAACGAACGACCGCGCCGCGTCAAGTAGGGATGTGGCGATGCCGCGTCGAATCTTATATACGAATCGATTGTGGTTTTACTCGATTCGACGAAGGACGCGACACGATAAGCGCTTTATTTTGATAACTTATCTCATATTTACAGACGACAGATTATATTGAACATGTTTTTATTGTGGATAGTTAAATCATCGCATTTAAAGTATATCAAGATTACTTTAATAGCCGGGCCGCACAATACAGACTAAGGCTGTGCAAACACACTGCGTAAACAAAAGTTTGCCTGAGTGCCATAACTATTTATTAAAACAAACGTATAAGCTTGGTTCATGTGGATGTTACAACATTTTAGTGCAAACACACACTTCTTGGGTGGACAAGCTAATAACGTGGAAAGTACCTATCACTATTGTTTACGTAGTAACTGATTTAGTCATGTGCTATCCTAATCATCTACGTGTGCTATTGTGCCTATTCGATGCGGTAGGGATGGGCTGTTTTCATCGAATGTTATCTGTTATGATGTAAATAATTTAAATCGTGAAAATATATGAAAATCTCATTGATTACATTGTAGCAACGAGTTATTATTAAAGTACCTACGATAAGTATTTGTAAAATTTATTTGGCGGAGATTTGACTTCCCATCCCTTGAGACAATGCTTGCCCCAAGGTTGCCGTCCGCCTCCATCAATGAAAATTTGACAGTTTTGCCATTGAACCCTCCCCCCGCCGTCAATACCATACCATCACGTGATCTAAGGACGCCCCTTTTCATATAGTCTGGCCAACTAGAATCTTGTAATTATTACTTGACTTCGGTACGGTAGTTAGCTTTATTGAAACACAAGTTTCCGGTCTGGTTTTTCCGTGTTCCCGGAGATGAAGAAGTTGTTATCCCGAGATACAATTCACCCTATAAGTTATTCTTATTATAATATTAATAAGATTAATTTATAATTAGTTATTAGTAAATAGGTACCTACTGGGAATTATGATGATTGATTGACGTCTGGTATATTCAGAGAGCAATAAAGATGCAGTTAAATATTTCAGCTGTTGGTGGTTGACTCATTTGATGACTCATTAAAATGAGATGGTAATAGCCGGCAATGTCACTGCTTCTGCGAATTACATTACGAAATTTAATTGCCATGAAACAATCGCAGGGGCATTTTCGCCACATTGCAGTTTCATAATAATAAATGCTCAATTATCTGAATTAATTTCGATTTTTTTTGCCGTGCATTGAGACGAGAAGTTTACACGACAGTGTTCTAACATTTTTTTTATGAATGTAGCGAAATTAGCCACGGGTTTTACCCCTCCACATAGGAAGGTACATACTACCCGTGCGGAATGCGACTGCTTCCCCTGCACTTCCCTTCTGGTGTCTCTAAGTTTATAGCATAATCCCGCTCCTTGCCCGCTACACGTACAATACGGGAGCCATGCCACGCCATGCTTTATGACGTGTAGTATACAAGCACCATGGACAAGCACGCAACTGAAACGTCACCAAGCCGTCAATGAAAAGAAATAAATTAATAATAGCATATTTTTTTGTCCAAAAGACCACGAAAAATAATCGAACTAAGCCTCGCCAAAAAATATTCTCCCAGTTCTATGTTTGGACACCAGCAGCTGAGTGTATTATATGAATCACAAAAATATGACGAAATATATCCTTTTTCGATAAATGACGTCACTACGTATGCAGAGCTAATCGATACAGGCTTGCAATCCGGGACCGTATGCGATATACATACCTACATACCTCAATTATACTTACCGGTTATATTATACGACCTTGCTAGGGTGGATCGAGTATAGGTATTTTGGTGTGCGATATTGACAGAAAGCGAATGGTTATGAGCCAAACAATGAGTTTTCAGTGATGGAAAACGAGAGGAAGGTGTAAGGAAGGGTATTTTGTCTGTAGTTCGCCTGGCTGGCAACCTTTAAGTTGAAAATCTATCGCAAAGCACCTTACCGGAGTGTTCCGAAAGCTGCACTTGAGAGTCAGTTCCTTCTAGGCTTTGTGTGTGCACCACATAGAAATAACAATTTTGTTTCTTCGACTACATCATCACTGACCATGGTTTAATAAAACCTAAAACACAAGTTTTTTAAGAAGAAATAAAATTGTTGCCTGTTGATTTATGAAAACACTAATTTTAGACCTGCACATTTGTCCTTTTAACTGTTTTTTAAACATTTGGTAAAACTGTGATGGTTTTTAGGGTTCCGTACATACCATGGAATAAAGGAACCCTTATCGGATCACTCTCGTGTCTGGCACAGCTTATTTTCTCTTTTCTATAACTTACCGAGCGAGGAAACCGTTTCCACGTCTTCGCCAGCTTGGACACAGTTCCGTCTTTACCATAAGGGAACACGGGCCCGTGCCCAGCGCCCCCAAACTCGCGGGGACCCCGAAAGGTTCATATATTCACTTACAATACGTAGGTAGGTACTCAATGTTTTTTTTTTCTATACCTACCTAATTATATTATTATATATATACCTACCGAATATTGAATTCTAAATTAATGCCGCCAGCATTCTGGGAACGTTGCCCTCTGACAACGATTTTTTCATTTAGTTTATTTCTTTTCATTTATATAGATTTTAAGGTTTTTGTTTTTATATTTTATCTAACGAAAATAACAGAAACTAATTTATATGGATAACTACATAAAATATTCTAAATTAAAATGCTAATCGGACACCATTTTCAAATTTATTAATTTATTTACTTTCCCCGGCATGGCTCAAGCATGGGAAAATAGACTACTCCGAAACTCCTGAACCAAAAAAAAAAACTGTACATACTTATTAGAGATTTACTCATAATTTACAGGTAAACCTAAATGCAAATCCTAGTCCTTATACGTTCTCACGGAAAACAGAATAGTCCTACTCTCTTCATGCGCGTTCGGCTCGCACTTGACCAGATTTTCAATTTTAATATGGCGTCATCGATACACGTGCGGGTTACAAAATAACAGCGTTTTACCTACCAATAAAACGCTTATTAAGCGATATACTTTATTTGAAACCTAAATAATGAGAGAAGCGAGTCTGTTATCTAGTAGCGAGTCGGTTTTTGAACGAATCTCCCGTTTTACATACTCTACGTATCGTGGTACACGGTCTCCCCTCCACTTTATTCACCAGGCGGGGAGCAGATGCAAATTTTTATCTGTGCGTGCGACCTATGGTCATTGGGTCTCAAAAGTAAATACCTAGCTAATATCTGAACTGGATCTACCAGGCAGAATTAAAGTGTTAGGTTTCAAATAAAGTATATCGCTTAATAAGCGTTTTATTGGTAGGTAAAACGCTGTTATTAAGCTTTTAACTGTTATTTGAAACCTAAATAATGAGACCTGTTTGTTATCGCCTGGTGAGTGGATATATGTATAACGCCAATGTGATAGGATAAGATCATAGTATTGTTTTTAATAAGATAGGTACTTATTGTAAAATAAACAAAATAGATGGGATATATAATTAAAAAGATTATCACCAATTTAATAATTTGTATATTGACGTAAAATAAACATTGATTAGCAAAGAACATGATACAGACATAATAATTCACTTAAATACCATGTTTAGGTTCAGACATTAAGCTTACAACATAGGTATTAAAAATAAACAACGCAAATAATCATCTTTATCAATTAGGTATCATTATATAATCAACATTGTATAAACTGCTTATATATAAGAAAACTTCATAACAAAAACTTAAATTATTTTAGTACATGGTTATAATGTAATAACAAAAAAGTAGTATTTCATAAAATAAAAACATGACTAATACATTCGATAACGATTCGATACAAAAAGATAACATACAGAAAGTGGGTAGATAATAAAATATAACAAAAATTAAATCTTTTTCTACTTCAAACTAATCATCTACCGGTTCAAATAGAACAGTGACAGATTGTGATGGTTTTGTTACACTAACCTCACGGCAATAAAACTTTGCAAAAGTGTTCTCCGACCTCCAATTTCCTCGAGCCAATATATCGTCAAGAGGACAATTTTGGACCCAGTGTTTTGATGCTACTGCAGGTCGAACGCTACCAGGGCTGGCTTTAATACCTGCCTGTACTAGAACCTTCTTAACCCAGCCAGCGATAACAGTGCGAGACGCCGCTTTAGGTATACCACACGTAGTCAAAAATAAGTTACTCTGATTACAATTGGATCGTCTACTCTGGGATAAGGTTATAACTCTTTTTATCCAAAATATAGGGTCGAGTGCTCGGTTATCTTTATTCTCAAAGAGGCGCCAACCGGATTGCCTGTTGGTTACCGAGTCGGTCTTTGATCCATATTTGGGCCAGAATAATAATGAATCACTAGAAATAATACAGCTATCATCATCAATAGTCAATAAGGTTAAATCGTGGACACGACGTCCTGAGCATAGTAAAAGCAACATAGCAGAACGAGCTGAGCATTCATATAAACTATTTATATCTACAGATTTATCTTTTAGCCAGTTAGTTAGTAAATCAGTATCCCATATGGGGGCTTTCTTAGGTTTAACATTTTTTAAACTAATTGATTTTAAAACCTGTTTAACTAACGGATGGGAACTTAAACGATCACTCAGGTTGGGGTCACAAAGAGTAGATACTGCAGATTTGTGAACCAAAATAGTATTATATGCAAGACCGTGCTTTAAGTATAAATCTAATAGAAACTTTGCCAAATCTGAACCGCTCGGCTTCGAAATATTAACTGAATTTTCAGTAGCCCAAATACACCATTTTTGCCACACCAATTTATACGATTTTAGTGATGAATCTCGCCAACTTTTTTGTAAAAAATCTTTTTGATCTTGGGACCAACTTGCTAAGCTTTCTGACCACCCCCACATCTCCATACTTCTAGAACCATGTCCTGGGTCATTAAGGGGGGAAGTCCCGTTGCGGCATCTATCAAAACTTGATCCAGGTTGTGGATCGTGAATGGTGGATCGAGAGCACGGTTTTTGAGGTCGGGTCTCCAAAATACTTTTTTCCATCTCGGGGCTACTATGAGATATATTCCCTCTGCCAAGTTCAGGTGTTGTAACACACGAGGTATTAGGAAGGGTGGTGGAAACACCCACCCTAGAGGGTAACTCCACAACTGACTGAAGGCATCGTGAAGGTAAGCCCGATGATCCGTTACATCTAGCGTCCCGTACCTTGGGACTACATGCGCTGTAGCCGATGCAAAGAGATCGATTACAGGTATTCCCCATTTGGAGAAGATTTTCTCGGTTATTACAGGTAAGAGATGCCATTGTGGTGGAAGTGTCAGACGGGACAGGTGATCTGCTTCGCCGTTGTAACGACCTGGTATGTAGTGTATCTCGGCGTGGACTTTGTATAGATCCAATAAATTGAGGATTTGGTAAGTAATTTCCATTAGGGACAGTGACTTCGTACCCCCTTCGTTCCTCAAGTACGCAACTACAGACTTGTTGTCGCTCTGAATTAACAATGACGAACCTGTCAGGTGCTGACAGTGATCTTTTAAGACGTATAGAATTGCTAACATTTCTCTTTGATTGGAGTGCAGAATCATCTCTCTGGGAGACCACTGTCCCGACAGCCTCATATTGTTTAACTGGGCGCCCCAAGCCACACCGGATGCATCGGTCACTAAATAATTGGATACGGGAGGGTAATGAACAGGGGAGGACTTCGTGAGATTCACACTCCACCATTGAAGTTCGCTCAATACCGGCTGAGGGATTGGATATCGATACCGGGGGTTCTGCCGTAAAAGTACCAGGCAGTGAGAGAGAAGGGCTCGATGATTCAAGCGCCCTCTGGGTACTGGAAAGCTGGCAAAATTGACGGACCCGACTATGCTTTGGATCTCTTTTAAGTTTGCGGTCTTTCTGTTGAGTAGACTTAATATTTTTTGCCGTAAGCTGATGCATTTTTGCGCCGGGAGATATTTCTTGTTTTCGTGACAATTCCAAACTATGCCTAGATATTGAACGCATACCTGAGGGGCTAATGTTGACTTTGCGTAATTTATCTGCCAACCGAGGTGCTCCAATATTTGAGTCGTTTCGTGAATTTGACGATATAGGACCTGGGGATTCTGGTTGACGAGCAAATAATCGTCTAAATAAACTACCACCCGTATTCCCCTGTCCCTGAGAATTTGTGCCACCCAATTCGATAGGCAAGCGAAAATTTTTGGTGCACATGACAGGCCAAAAGGTAGGCAAGTCATTTGGAAAAGTCTTTGTCGATATATTATCCTGAGGAAGCATCTGTGGGACTTGGCCACTGGCAGATGATAATAAGCGTTTGATAAATCGATTTTGGCTAGCCAATCCATTGGTTGTAGAAAAGTTGAGATTCTGTGCACATTTATTAAACGAAACTTGCTCACGTATACATATCGGTTGAGATTTTTTAAGTTGAAAATCGGGCGTACAGTACCATCGTTTTTCGGTATCAGAAACATTGGAGATACAAAGCTGGGACTGTGATTTGCAGGCTCCAACACTTTCATTTCTAACATTTGATCTATTATTTTGTCCATTTCTGTCGACACGGGCGTTTGAAACGGATGATTTTCTAAATTTGGCACAAGTAATGGGGGTTTGGCAATAAAAGGGATTCGGAAATGTTGAATTAGTTTTAAAATCGATGTTGGTGCCTGCAACTCTTCCCAATGTGTCAGAAAATTGGTGAGTTTGCCCGCTTGAAATATCGAGTCAGAATTTACGCTTGGATTGCATGCGTGGTATAGGTGGTCCTGAGAATCTGCCTTGGCCTCGGCTTGTGCTTGGATAAACGTCTTGACCTTGAAAGTTACGATTCGACCTCGAACGCGAAGGTCTAATATTTTGTGGTCTTTGAGTGCGAGGGTAGTCACGTCCTTGTACCGGAAAATTATTATTCAATAGTCCCTGCGTGGGGAATCTATTTGCAACATCAGAGAAATTGAAATGAGGGTAGTGCATACCTTGCGCAGGTATTGGTTTATTTAAATAATTACTATGAGCATAACTAGGCGGTGCCTGAGTTTGCTGTGGTTGCCGTGCTTGCGCAGCGGTTTTATTTTGTGATGGCGCCCGGGGCGGCCAAAATACTTTTGCAATACCACCAGCTTTTTCGACAGCAGGGGAAAACAATTCTTTTTGGAAAAGGTAATCGCAGCTTGGCGGGATTTTTCGTAAGCTTGCTTTCACAAAAGTGTCTTTTACTGAACGCAAAACAGAGTCACGTCTCTGCTGTATCAGCTCTGCCCTATGGCCACACGTTAATTGCAATAAATCCCCGGTAATTTTTTGATAATTACCCTTTACAAAAAATTCATCAACTTTTTCTTTTAATGTTTTTGGAGACAAATCTTGAGCAGAACTTGCCCAGTCAATCAATGATTTAAAACCATTCTGAGCGGAATCATTATGCTTAATAACGGCTTGCGTTATCGCTGCAAATCCCCGCTCAATTAATGCAAGAGAATTGGATTTATCATACGGCTTAAGCTCATCATTTGTCTCCAAAAAATTAAAGCCTGGGCTTGAGCAATACTGCTTCTGGACATCCGCATAGCGCACACTATCCCAGTTTTCAGTCTCAAAATGCTGCATTGATTTGATTAAATCGAC
Organism: Achlya flavicornis; assembly: GCA_947623365.1. Lineage (NCBI taxonomy): Eukaryota > Metazoa > Arthropoda > Insecta > Lepidoptera > Drepanidae > Achlya > Achlya flavicornis. The sequence continues at coordinate 7,212,513 of OX392494.1, read as the reverse complement.
ATGCGCAGGTAATGATTTTGGGATGGATGGTTCTTTGAGAGTAGTATTTAATGCAAACTCAAAACTAAAAGGAGCCTCGCAGGGCATTGGTTGATTGTCAGCATAAAGTTCCCCACTAACATCCGCACTAACATCAGATTGAACATCGGGATCAGCATTGTAATCAGGTACATAAGTAGAATGGTGGGTAGGTTGGAATGCAACGCTACTCGATATAAAATTTTTAATATCACTTATTTGTTCCGCTAGCGTGCGAATTGCATCGTCAGTTTTACGGCGTTTCTTAGACTTTCGTGATGACACAGCCTTTCTTTTCTTACCTGCATTTGAACCCGATCGTCGATCGTTTGCGACAGGGCCCGGCGCCGCCGGAACTGACACGGGAGAATCCGAACTTGATGATGAAGAGGAAGAATCTGAGGATTCTCCAGCTCCATCTTGCAACTCTGCATCCATTATAGTTACTGAAACTATAAAATTTTATTAATAAAAATATTTCATAACGAACGGTAACACCGTTATAATTATAAAATTCAAATAGTTCGAATTATACTCACCTGAGTACAACCGAACGCCACAAGAAACAAAACGCCAATGACCATAGGTCGCACGCACAGATAAAAATTTGCATCTGCTCCCCGCCTGGTGAATAAAGTGGAGGGGAGACCGTGTACCACGATACGTAGAGTATGTAAAACGGGAGATTCGTTCAAAAACCGACTCGCTACTAGATAACAGACTCGCTTCTCTCATTATTTAGGTTTCAAATAACAGTTAAAAGCTTAATATAATATTTCCTGATAAGAATGACAATGAGCAAGTAAAACCCAATGATTGATTTGAAGCATCGGATGACGTCCGAATTTATCTAGTCTTATTATTAATTTTCATCACGTCAATCGATTTGTTAATCTTGATCGTTATTTTGTAAACGGAAGCTAAATCAGTTTTTTTTTATGATGTTCATATCGATTATTATTAATAATTATAGTAATCCTACAGCCTTTAATATGAAAAGCGAAAGAAACCTCTGGAACCTCCAAACATGAAATATTTACAGTAGACCCCCGGTAATCCGACAAACGTTTTACAGGGCAGTGCCGAACTATCGAATTTGTCGGATTATAGAGTACTGCCTAAGATCCCCTATTGTCCGTTTTTTTTTACAAAATAGTACCTACTATGTAAGCCGACAAATTACAGATCCAATGATAAGATTATATATGTTATACCTACTCTGAAGTACAAATCATACTTCATTATGCATATTATTATGTCGAATTTAGTAAATTAAACAACCCAATAGAGAGCTTACGTTTTATTATAAAATTAACGTCATTAATGCTATAAAACATACAAAAAATTATAACTTTACATTAGGACATAAATGTGTACAAACAAATACATAGGTATTTAGTAAAATAATCAAAAACTATGAAAAAAAAGTAATATGAATCAATCAATTTATGAAGCATGAAAATAAGTATTCATAAATTTTTTTTTGTTTAACATTATTGAAACGCGAGACCAAAGCTTTGTCCTCAAAGGTAAAAGTTCGTTGTAGGATGCATAATTCTTTCTCTTTTATTAGACATGTCGGATTATACAGGTGCTGGATTAGACAGGGGCCGAATTACCGGGGGTCCACTGTAGTTTGTTCACGCAGGCCTGTAAACAGGAGGGGTGATTTGGATGATCAAACACCCCTCGAAACCATCATTTTGATGCCGTGCTATACTATATCAAAACCTCTGAACCGATAGCGATGTAGCATTTAGTCGTGAAATATATATATATGTATGCCTTCCGGAGACCAGCGGGCGGGGAGTTTTTTCCGCCAACGCGTCAGCTTGGCTATCCAAAGAGGAAACGCTGCCAGCCTTCTGGGAACCTTGCCGTTAATCGGAAGCAGCGGCAGGTTTGAGGAAATTTTCTATATATAGATTGTATTTTGTACCTACATATTTGTTGTAAATAAAGCTAATTATACACTGTATGGATTTCTTCCCCCCCCCCCCGAATTTTGATCATGACTATTCGCGTACCTATTTTTTTTTCACTCAGAGTAGTCGTAGTACCTACATGCGGAAAGATATGACCTGACTTGCTTCTTGCAGCATATTTTTTGCTTCTCACAGAAAAATTCATCGAAAAAAATAGTTACAAAATCGGCCTAAGATACCTACCTACTTATATTAAATATAGATATGTTTCATCAAAGACAATAAGTAGTTACCAAGATAATGATAACATCGGAAATGGTATCACTTTATCACCACGTTACGCTACCTACCTATATATTATCTATCAGTAATCCCATCTTTCTTTCGCAAAACAAATAATCAGATTTAAAATACTATATGTAGGTGTTAATTGCGAGCTGTGATTTTATATTGACACTGATAAAATTTTAAAGTATTGGAATAAGTTAAAACATTACACGAAATAATACACGTATCACATCTACGAATAATAAGTTTATTTAATACTAGCTGCCCGGCGCGACTTCGTTCGCGTAATACCCTACCCTACATTTAAACCTTCCCCGGGCTTCCAAGAATATTTCAAACCCAAAATTATCCAAATCGGTCCAGCCGTTCTCGAGTATTAGCGAGACTAACGAACAGCAATTTATTTTTATATATATAGATATTGATTATAATTTTATTTTTCATATACATATAATGCAGAATACGACAGTTTTACGAATCAGCAGATCTTGCCCCCTAAAAAAGCAGCTACAGCCGCTTAAAGCAATATAGGTAATGGGTTCATTTTTCAAATTTACAGATCTTGATCTATGGAATAGATCAATTCCGAATTATTATCATGATGACCCATCATATTAATTGATTCGGAATAATTTATATTGTATACTAGCTGTCTCGCGCGGTTTCACCCGCGTTTCCGTAATAAAAAGTAGCCTATGTCACCCGGGGATAGTGTAGCTTCCCAACAGTGAAAGATTTTTTCAAATCGGTTCATTCGTTTCGGAGCCATAAACAAACAAACAATCAAATCTTTCCTCTTTATAATATTAGTATAGATTATAACAATATAAATGATTAAATGATGGAGAGAAGAAATAGAGAGAACTGAGTATTCTACCAAAAAATATTGGAATATGTAGAATCTGCGGAGAATTCGAAATGTTAATTCCGTTAGCAATATTGTTATTGGATATTGTAGTGTAGTAGCCATTCTTATGGTGTTACCTTTACAAAGCCTACAAGGAACTGGCTCTCAAGTGCAGCTGTCGCAGTCGGAACACACCGGTTGTGCTCGGCGAAGAATTTTCAACTTGAACGGTAGACTGGCTATGTGTGTACTGGCTACTATATGAGGATACTTCAAAGTATCCTACGTGCTATATTTTCTTCACATTATCCTTAAATGAAAACTTATTGAAGAATTCGAACTCACAACCTCAAACGTCTACCACTGAGCAATCGTAAATTCATTTTTTCATGCGATTAGCGTCATCTATTATCAATTTCTTGTATAAAACATTCCGAGACGAGACAAAACGAGAAACCGATAACAGATGGCGCTGCGTTGAATTTTGCAACACAGCTCCATCTGTTATCGGTTTCTTGTACTCACACAAGAAAAACAGGATACTTTTGATTCGCAACCGTAAATAAAACTCAAAAAACCATAAAAAATACGCTCAACATTTATTCAATTATTAACATTAGGGGATATTGGCGAGGTAGTCCTTGACGTGCGCGGGCTCAAGGCGTCGGAAGCCGGCCGCGTCGCAGATGCCAACCTCGATGTTGTCTGCGTTCATCTGACCTTCGAAGCCCTCCTTCAGCGTGAGGATCGCCGTGTGGACCGCGTCGTCGAGCTCCAAGTCTTCTGTATATCTGATGAAAAATAAAAAATAAAACTTTTTTTTTTTATACCACTAAGGTGGCAAACAAGCATACGGCCCGCCTGATGGTAAGCAGTTACCGTAGCCTATGGACGCTTGCAACACCAGGGGTATCACTCGCGCTGAAGAAATCTCTTCACGCCCTTTTTGAAGAACTCCATGCTGTACTCCATTGGGAAAACCACGGCGGGGAGCTAATTCCACAACCTGAGCGTCCGCGGAAGAAAGCTAAAATACTACTTGTAGGTAATTCCCTCAAAGAGCAGCAGGACTGGGGAAGTACCTTTACCTTACAGAATACCGCAGACAAATAACTGTATGTTGTGTTCCTGCGCGGGAGTCACAGACACAGTGCTCATTGGGGAAGGGCCGGTAAAGCGTGAGTGATGCCTCGTATTGCAAGTGTCCATATGGCTACGGTAATCGCTTACCATCAGGTGGGCCGTATGCTTGTTTGTGTATAAAGAAGAGTGATCAGACAATTTAGGAGGGCACTAAGACTGAATAAATGCCTTTTTGAGATTTGACAAGTATGTGTGGGATGTGTGTGTGCTGTAATTCTTTTTCTCGAATTAAATAAGCCTGAGTTATTCGTTATAACATTAGCTATCTGCCAGCTCTTTCGGCGATTCGCCGGAACAAACAGACAGACAGTCAAAAATAAAATAAAAAGTAATTTTTGGTATAAGTACCACACACACTTTCATATGCATTTAGTAAAATAAAAATACAAAAATCATTCATTCAAATAGACCTTCACAGGCACTCATGACAAGTCTGACTAATACTCTAATACCGGTTCCGAAGGTTGCATTTGCTGTTATTTTGACATTACAAACAGACACATCAATTTTATTTATTTGTATAGACCATTTGTGTAGACAATGTGAAGCATTTTTTTTTCTTTTGCTGTGTGTTCTTCACTGCTGCTTCACTCTTATAACAATTCCATACCTTTTCTCCAAGAAGGTCTTGCCATTATTAAAGTTCTTGCCCATAGCGGTGGCCTTCCACGCGAAGTATGCTCCGGAGGGGTCGCACTGGAACAGATAGGGGCGGTCCTCCTCCCAGCCGCAGATCAGCAGGGACACACCGAAGGGGCGCACACCACTACGGATATTATATTTATTATACTACAACCAAAAAGGTAAAAAAAGGGACTATTATGGTGCGACTCAGTCTGTCCTGTCACAGCAGTATCTATATATATCAAATTCAAAGTCCTTACTGACTGATTGATATATCAACGCACAGCCTAAACCGCTGGTCCTAGAGACATGAAATTTAGAGGATATATTCTTTGTGAAGAGCAGTTATCCACTAAGAAAGGGTTTCTCGAAATTCCATCCCTAAGGGGGTAAAATAGGAGATGAAAGTTTGTATGAATGTCAGTTTCGAAGTAAGGATCTTCAAATTTTGTGTTTAGGCTGAATATTGAAAATTAATTTATACGTGTCTCAGCGTTTTTAATAATTCCACCCTCGAAGCGCGATGAAATTCTTTATATTATTGTAGAAAAATATGTAATTTATTTTTCCTGCAGGTCATGCGGGCGAAGCCGCGAGCAGAAGCTAGTATTTTTATACTAAACTAACATTCGCCCTGCGGTTTTAGTTAGATATGATAGCTCAGTGCAATAAATATCCTGGGATATTCCTCAGACACGGCTATCTGATCCTCAACTAAGCAGAGCTTGTACTATGGAAACCAGTTCGCAATTTCACCATGGTAAGTGATGAAGTGGCCGAAGATGGTAAGCACACAAAGACCTGGATGAACTGGCTCTCAAGTGCAGCTGTCGGAACACACTGATAGGTGCATGGCGACAGATTTTCAGGTAGCCAGCCAGATGGGTACTACAAAGTACCCTACCACCGTGCTATGGTTTCCTCACTATATTCTTCCTTCACTGAAACCTCAAGCTCATTTTAGGGTTCGAACCCGGGACCTTCCACTCGGCATCCGACATCACTGCCCCTGAGCTACTATCGCCTTCAACTGACTCGTCAAAATCGAAATCTGATAGTGATAATACTCACCCAGACTGCGTGTACTCCTGCATGACAGTAGCCACTCGCTGCACCAGCTGAGCGGTGGGTATGGGTTCATGGTACATCAGGTAGTACTGTTGCGCCATCTTGCGGGCCTGGGTCACGAGGAGACGGTAGTCTGGGCCCATTCCGGAGTACACCATACCTGTATGATGGAGAAATGTGCTCATATTATGAATCAGTGTTAGAGTGAATTGTTGTCTATAAGTTCCATAACGGGGTCTGAAATCAATAGTTCAATTTAGGTTAGATATTTTTTTGTTTTATTTATTGTGCCTGTTTTAACGCCACCTAAGTCAACAATAGCAACTTTAAAGGAGAATGAAAAATACATTATTTTACATAGATTCCCCTACTTGTTACTAATATTATTACATTTGAGTTTCTATTGGACAAAGATAAAGCGAGTAAAAGTTCAGGAATGTAGCTCCTGACATCACTTTAGAGTAAAAAGTTTTCTTAACGTTTTCGTCTTAATGTCTTTCTTAAGTTATTCTTAACGTGACATAATTTTTGTTTAATTGACAAAAGAAAACATACATTTCTAATATTATTTGATAATGTAAGAGACGAACTAGATAGATTTAACACTCAAGGTACTCACCAATATGTCCAGTGATCATTTCAACCTTATTGACACTGTGTTCATCGTAAAGAATGCTCTTGTGTTTGTTCTCTGTTGCTATCACGACGCCATTTGATGCTAGAATTGGAAACAGATTTATTAATATCCTGGCCTCCTGGGACATTGTTCATCTGATCCCAAACTAAGTAGAGCTTGTACTGTAGAAACCACATAACTGATATATAACTTTTATACCCAGAAACAGACACATGTTTGTCCTGGGTGGAATTAAACACATTTCAAATGGCATGGTAGGTATTTAACCTCTGTGCTTAATGTAAAAATAAAATAATTAATAATTTTATTAGTTAATTTACTTAAAATCTTGTTTCAGTAAATTAACAGTAACAGTCAATTTACAGATAAACAGATGATTCAAAAGCCTAACATTTTAACATTAAGCTGTTGTTACTATGTATATAGAGAAGCTATCATAAGTAAAGGTTATGTCCATTAAATATTATGTATTTTTATAGAGTCAACTAAAGTTTTCTTTAGCGCTGAAAAAATAATTAGTCATCTAAGCAGATAGTAGACACATGTAGCGCTATCAGAACGCTTTTAGGAGTATTTTTCTCGAACACACTGTGGTTTTCGGCGCTTACGCGTTTCGTTCAACATTCTACAACAACAAGTGCAGCCGGATGGCCTCACTTGAACGGAACATAGTTGTCATGTGTGGCGTCTTCTCTATGCATTGTAATATTAGCTCAATGATTTTAAATTGAATTTTCACATGAGCATTGGCATGCAATATACAAAGTGGTAAGGAAATTGCAGATTTTATACAGTTATTAATGCTCATACGTTATTTTCCTTTATTAGACTGTAAAATGAGTTCCAAGTTGCTCCATTGGGTGTTAATCAAACATTACAGTTATTAGCGCAATTATATCTCTTAAAGAAAACCACTACATGGCTAAAACAGAAAATTATGTGTAGAGACTGTGAATGCTACCCCATGTCGACTGCAATCGGTGCATGTGGCAAACACTTTATATAGCCCAGATTAGCTGCCCAGCGCGACTTCGTTCGCGTGGTGCTACCCTACCCTACCCTACCCTACACCACCCTACCCTACCCTACCCTACGCTACCCTACCTTACCCTACTTTCTTTGCTTTAAACCTCACGGAGCCCGAGACCTTTCCAACGAATGCAAAACCGTGGAAATCGGTTCGTGCATTCTGGAGTTATAGGGTCAGGAAGGAAAACCCGACTTATTTTTATATAGTAGACTAGCTGCCCGGCGCGACTTCGTTCGCGTGGTGCCTTGTGTGGTACCCTGCCCTGCCCTACCCTACCCTGCCCTACCCTGCCCTACCCTACCCTACCCTACCCTACCCTACCCTACCTGAATTTTCTTTGCTATAAACCTCACGGAGCCCGAGACCTTTCCAACGAATGCAAAACCGTGGAAATAGGTTCGTGCGTTCTGGAGTTATAGCGTCAGGAAGGAAAACCCGACTTATTTTTATATAGTAGATAAAGCTCCGAGTCCTTACATTTGTCTATTTCTTGAACTTGACAATATATTTAGTGAGTCACCTGATCAAAACAGTCAATCTAAGTATCCTATTAAGAAATATTTCCAAAATTCTATAATGACAAAGCAAAATTAGCCAATTTTCTTTGATTTAGGGCTTAATATTTAAAGATGGCATTTTATCAACACGGTAAGTACTAAAACAACAATATTTAAGCTCTTTTAGCTCGTTTCTAATGAGAAAATGTACAGAAATCGGCGATCTCATGAAAGTTACACATAACCTTTAATTTTGTCAAAACTTACCTTTTATCCCAACAGACGTGCCCCCGGCTGCTACAGCGGCTAAAGCATACTCAATTTGCACTAATTTCCCTGAAGGGCTGTGAATAACACAAAGAAATATTTTTATTTAACTTGAAATACATACGAAAGTTACGATCGAATTTTTCAGCATGTTTGATGTGTTTCAGGAGAATTAAAAGGCGGAGATGCTGCGTTCAATGCTAGAGTTGAAATAAATCTAGCTATTACTGTCTAAATACACGTAAATAAATTGATTTACCTAAAAGTTGTAAGCGAAAAACTATAACGTTCAGACGCCATGATTACAAAGCAAATTGTCAAATTATTTTAGCGGCGTCATGTTGTCTGCATTGCCAAACTGTCAAGCATGTCCATAGATAAACTTTTTCTCATTGACTTGCTTGGACCAAAGACAGAAGAGTTTTCAAATCAATAATGAAATTATTTTGTTATTAAATTGTAAATTATTGTTAATTTGTTATACTTTTTTAATTTTAAGTTTATAATATAAAAAATCTCCAGTCCTATTACGTCTATGGCATAGATAATACACTATAACTGAGAGTATATGGTCCTCAGATCCTAGACACTCTTTGCTAGACACCAGATCGTGATTGGCTAATCATTCAGCCAATGAAATTGCGGAATCTTCGCTCAATAATTTGACTGACATATTTACGGAAACATTTGGGCTATTTTTACTTTCCAAGAACATTCACTGAAAACTTAATAGAAACACATAAAAGACATGTTGGGTGGCCTACGCGGAATTTCCCCTGCATCTGACGCTATGTCTGAGAGTACTCTAGAAAGGAATCGCGCTGAGAAAGCGTTGATATCAAAGACTCCTACACAGAGTCAAGTTTTCTTCAATAAATCAAGCGCAAGTGGTGTTAAAAATTATTCTGATAAAAATGGGAATGACGTTACTAAAGCCGTGTATAAAGGAAGAAAGACCTTCGCGTTTTGGACGCTTGTTTGTTTGCTATTCGTCTTGGCTATTGGGAATTTGATTCTAACTTTTACTATACTGGCGGTTCTAAGACTCGGTCAAGGTAAGTAAGGCGGCACTTATTTTTTCTTAGCGCTTACCAAATTTTTTGACTCGCAAAAAAATAAGGTGCAGATTCCGATAAGGAGAAGAGAGAATTAGGCTTTTTTTAAATGACTATAATATTAAACATTGAAACCAGATTTGTTTCGAACTGTACGGGCTAAAAGGAGTTTTCTTCCGCGGACGCTCGGACTGTGGAATGAGCTCCCCGCCGTGGTTTTCCCAATGGAGTACAGCATGGGGTTCTTCAAAAAGGGCGTGAGGAGATTTCTTCAGGGTCGGCAACGCGCGAGTGATACCCCTGGTTACTATTAAATATTCTGTGCCCTGGTGTTGCAAGTGTCCATAGGCTACGGTAACCGCTTACCATCAGGCGGGCCGTATGCTTGTTTGCCACCTTAGTGGTATAAAAAAAAAACATTTTTTTATCACTAAAATTCAGTAATATAGCGGGATTTTTCAAATACTGATATAGCTCACCCGCTCACCGTACACTATGTAGGATCGTCCCATTGTAAACTTCACATAGACTATTCTGGGCATTTACACCATTCTGGGTAACGATCGAATATAACATCTCGAATACCTTATCATAAATGTAGGTTCGGTAAAAAAGAAATTAGCCTACGTTCGCACGAACGCTTTTCAACGCGCGCTTTTTTTAACACCTCAGCACGCTGACGCTTTTTACGTCGGAATTATTCATACGTTCTAGTAAAAAGCGTCTTTAGTGCGAACGTAGCCTAAGCGCGGGAAAGTCGCGATCTATCGTATCGTACCACGTAAAAATATTGAATGAGGGGCACTTTCTCTATAGGGCACCTTCCCTATGTATTCATTCGTGACCCCATCTTTCTCTTCCAGGCATGGAAAGCATGGAGTTCCTCCCAGAACATAACGCCATAAAGTTCTTCGGCGCCACTGACCTGGAACACCTGTACAAACGAGATGGACTCATCGAGAGCTTCAGGGATACACCAATGAGTATAACCAGCGAAAATGGATCAGTGTTCATTAACTTGCAGACCAGGTAATTATTTTTCATAGTATATGGTATTAAAAAGTAGAAAGGTATATTTACGTAGGAAAAGGCGCGTAGTGGGGCAAAAGCTTTAAGGCGATGTTAGCTCAGTGCTAGTGACGTCGGATGCCGAGACGAATGACTTGATTCGAATCCTACAATGAGCTTGAACTTTCGGTGAGTCAGACTTTTCATAAGTGCCAGCGAAGGTCTATTTGAATAAATGATTTTGAATTTTAATGAATTGATCCATTTCTTTCACAGGCTCTCCCGCTCCGAAACGAAGTTAGTAGTGAACACGTCAGGAGTATTCGTTCGCGGCGTGAACGCGATGGAACTCCTCGACCCTGACTCCGGGGAGGTGGTGTTCAGTACTGCCGCCCCTGAGATGAACCTGCCCGATGGACTTAATAATCTACATGCTAAGGTGAGGGAAGCGAGGTCTATTATAGGCGGTAGCTTGTTGAGGATGTCCACTGGCATAGGCCTCCACCACATGTTTTCCAAAACGAACGGTATTTGGATACTGGCACCCAGCGACTATGACTTGGCTGTTAATTTCGCCATATTTACAGCTTCGTTGACCGAGCTATCGTGTCTCCGTTTCGAAATTAATAATCGAAAGAAAAATCTTCTACTAAGTATCTAAACTTTCCCATTTTACCCGACTGACCAGGAAAGAGGGTTATGTATTTCGAGTCGCAGTCGAGTCGAGACTCAGTCGGGTTTTTTGTTTCTTTTAATAATTTAATTTTTAGTATTATATATTTTACTAGACTCAGAGGTGTGGGCGGGTAATTGAAATATGTATATGTTGAATACAAAGTAACGTTTATTGTGGTAGTTATATATAAACTTTCTAACGTGTGACTTTAGCGTTAGTCCGGACCGGAATGCCTCGAACACAAACACAGACCTTGTTAGCTTTCGATCCGTAGAGAGAATCGTGGCGGGCGCAAGCCCGCCCTAATAAGTATTTCAGCAACTTGATTGGGCGAGCTAAGTGAGGCCCGCCCCCTGGCCAGGCAACGGCTCACAGGAAACTATATTGATTACCTATTGATCTAATTTATACAATCCAAATAATGTAGATACTAATAATATAATTATTATCAATCTTATTTCTTCCAACAGCAAATCTCAACAAAACGCATAACATCACCAGTCGACGAGGACCTGACTCTTCGTACCGAGTCATCAGCTCACCTGCGAGGAGCAGAAGGCACGCACATGGAGTCCAAAGAGCTGTTCTGGAGCGCCGATCAGGACATCTTCTTAAAATCCATAAACGGTTCTGTTGTATTGAGCGGTAAAGAAGGCGTGTTTATAAATGTCAGGTATCTGCCTATAGCAATGCCTGTTAATAAAACGGAGAAGTTCAATCAGGCGACTGGGCAGTTTAAAGTGTGCGTTTGTATGCCCCAAGGTAAGTTGTTCAGGATAGCGGTACCTACGGGGCAAAAAGTCACTTGTTCGCACATTAATATGACGGGAGAGTTGAACCCTTGTGCTTAAATTGGTTTTAACCGACTTCAAAAAAAGGAGGAGGTTCTCAATTCGGTTGTTATTTTTTTTTATGTTTGTTACCGTAATTTATTAACCGATTTGGAAAATTCTTTTTTTGTTTGAAAATTCTTCCCGTTTGGTCCCATTGTCATCAGATCAGGATTTTATTACTTCTAAGTGTACTTTGAAGTCGGTTTAAGTTTTTTATAAAATAGTCCAATTTTTCTTTTAAATAACTCAACACGGTAGAAGACCATTGGCCGAAATAATTGGCCTAAGAATGAGGCTTTCTCGTGTAACATTAACATTCCTACAGTGATACGACATTTGAAACTGAATATGTTTAATTTCAAAAGTCTTACAGTTACGGTCCAGTAAAAACAGAAGTATTGCCAAAGCCTAGGAAGCAACGAAAAATAAACACTGTTAAAAAAAGATAATAAAATCAGATGCAAAAACAAATTACTACTATTGGTAATCCTGCAAATATAATAAACGACTTGTTCTTCCCGTTCCAGGGATAAAATGGTACCTTATTCCTTTCATACCATAGTATACTTGCTACATTTATTTCTGGAAAAAATAATCACTTGGAAACGCAGGCAGAACCGCGTGGAGAAAGCTAATAAATAATACTAACGAATAGTAGTAAGTCACGAAGATTACGATTAATTTTAATATGTTAACTCCTAAGTATCTTTACGAAATATTTATGTTAGATTATTTATTATAGTTACTTATAATCACAATATCATTAGATGTACAAGTTAACTATATTATTATGAAAGTTAATATAAAATAATAGTGAAATATAATGCTGTTTAATTTAAAATCCTCATCTAAATTACTCTTATCAAAAACGATTTAGTAAACGTACGAAAAAACACACTATAGCACCATTCATAAGAATACTATGAAGCATATAGTGTTCGGGACACTTGTTGTGTTCAGGACATTTATTGTTATTTTTTATGATTACGTAATATTTTGTTAAAATTAAAATGTTTAGAACTAAGAAACATTAAAGAGTTTACTCCCGAGTGTACAATGATTACCCTTAGAATACGTATCAACATAAATTGTATAGTAAATAAACAGTACTTGAACCCTAAACATAGGTAAAAGTCTAGACAAAGTCTAGGTAGAACTAAGATTTACAATGTACTTTTAGAATCGTGAATAACCCTCTACAAATGTAAAACTTGTTACACGATAAAGTTAGTATTCATGTTGAAACCTAAGTTAACAAAAAAGTGTTAACATGTCAACAAAACACTCGATTAGGCATAGTAATCTAGTTATAATTGTTTCGTAAGCACCATATGTGCACACCAACTACTTACTATGTATTTACTGTTTAAACTCGCATTACCTAACGTAAGACCTAGATAATAAGTTTTACTACAAGCCCTGAATGAAACCCTGATGATATTTTGAAATTTACGTGATTTTACCCGGAACTATAAATATCAACAATAAAATTTCCTTATATATGCGAAAGGGAGACAAAATGTATCGGAGAACCTTTGGAGATGTGGTAACCGGACTACACTTTTTGGATTAGATCCTTCTAGAACTTTAGACAAGGTTAGCGCTATATGCAAGATAGAGAGGTTACTTAAATGCACTTAAATTAGACAAGAAAAAGATATGTTTTCTCTCGTAAAAAAGTTACTCGCTCACCGCGTGAGTCGTATACACAGCGTTTATAATTTGCATATAATCAGTACATTTTTCTCTTTTAGTATCGATTCCAGGACAGCAAGTATCTACTAAGTATAGTAGTAGTAGTAGTCAGACAGATGTCACAGTAGTAGGACAGTACCGGGACAGTACCAAGTAAGGCAGATGCCAAGTTGAGATTACCATCAAGTAGTATAACGTCAGGCAGATGCCACAGTAGCGGCTAGTTAGTTACCCCATCGGTAAACAGTAAGGCAGATGCCATAGTAGCGGCTAAGTAAATTATCAGTGTAGCATCAGGCACCCATTGTCTACGTATATTTGTGTAAATCATTTATGTAATTTAAAAAGTTTGTTAATTATTGTATTCAGACAGATTGTCACAGAAGTGTTAAAGTTCAATAAATAAATCGTTTATATACCAACCATACGGCTTTTCATGACGCCCTTGGCAATCCAGCAAATAAAATAAAGTACGGGAAAAGGGATCTCACGATTCGCGCATTCGTCCTAAGCGGCGTCTTATTACACGAGGTCCCCGGCCGCCCGTACATTTGGTCCTTCGAGCCGGATTATCCAAGATACTGAACGGCCACAGCCATGGTTGGTACCAGATCAACTACCGCAAGAGGTAGATCGCAGAGTCGCGATGGCGACGCACCGCCGCCAGCACCTGCAGACGATCTGGCCACAGATGCCGCCCCAACGGGGAGTACTGCCCCTACAGTAGCACCATCGTCGAGTCGTACTGCCACTGCTACTGAAGCTACCCTAACCTCAGGGTTTACGACTACTACTACCGAAGAGGAAACCGGAACCGATCAAAGACAGGCCCCTGATGACCGAATCGAACGCAGCACCATCAGGGGAAATAAGTCAACAAAGAGTCAACGAGCGCGCCGCATAGCTCTGGCTAAAGAAGAGGTAGCAAGACTGAAACTTGAGCTAGCAATAGCTAGCCTCGCCGTCATAGACCAATCTGAAGAGTCTGAAGGTGACGACGTAGGATCCGTGTCCATCAAATCCACTGCCCGGAGGGTGGACACATGGCTAGACAAGAGTCAGCGCCTGCTTGCTATTTCGAATGAGCCTCATCACCAGCCAGAGCACCGAGAGGTGGAACCGAATTGTAACGCCGCACCTGTTGCGGCACCATATCCATCCGTAGCTACGCATCCAGTCGTGCTCTTGGGCGCAACCTCGGAGACTCAGATGACTCAACAGCAGTCAAAAGTTGACAACGATGAGGGTAATAAAGGAATCCCTCAGCACTCTGTACAGGGTAATAAAGGAATCCCTCAGAGACCAGAAGCGCAGATGCCGACGGGAATAGAAGCTGCAATCACCCCGTATTCTGCGCAACAGAAAATAGATTTCAGTGAGTTAGCGTCAGCAATCACTATTGCTGTAAAGGCAGGTCAACGCGCAATGCCGTCGCGTTACCGATTCGAATTACCTGCTTTTACTGGCGCGCATCAGGATTGGCTGTCATTCCGAACAGCGTACTTCGAGTCAGCAACTGACTTTTCGGAAACCGAGAATATGACCAGACTACGCCGTGCACTTAAAGGACGTGCTAAAGAGGCCGTTGAGAGTCTGCTCATTAATAGTGCCAATCCCACTGAAGTGATGAAAATATTGGAGTCCCGCTTTGGAAGACCGGACTCAATAGCTCTCGCAGAGATGGATCGACTTAGGAACCTGCCACGGTTCACGGATTCATCTAAAGACCTTTGCATACTGTCAAGCAAGGTCACGAATATAGTGGCGACTCTTCGTGCTCTGAATAAGACTACGTACTTATACAATCCAGAGCTGACGAAGGTCACGATCGATAAGCTAACACCGACACTTCGATATAGATGGTTCGATTTCTCCGCCATGCAGCCCAAAGAGGAAGCAGACTTGCTCAAACTCACCCGATTCCTCGAGAGAGAAGTGGAATTATGGGCACCCTACGCTCAAGTAGAGGTCATACCCTCGACTTCACATACAGAGCCAGCTTCGCGCAATCCTTACAAGCGCACTCAACGTACGCTAAACGCTAATGCGAACGTTGATAGGAAGCCATATAGATGCTGTATATGTGAACGAGAGGGACATTCGCCACCAGACTGCGATAAATTCCGCGATGCCGACATCAACCAAAGATGGGATCTTGCAAAGACGCACCGACTTTGTTTCCGATGTTTAAGATACAGGAACAAAACGCATAATTGCAAGCCGCCCAAATGCGGCGTCAACGAATGCCCATATAGACACCACCACTTGCTCCATTATGAGAAGCAAAGGAATACGAGTGACAAGACAGATAAGACGGAAAAGGTTACGTCGACTTGGCTGCCTGTACAATCGCAGACGTACTTGAAGGTACTGCCTGTACAGATTTCCGGACCGGCGGGAGAAGTCAACACACATGCGTTGTTGGATGATGGGTCAACTGTGACTTTGATCGACGCCGACTTAGCGAACACAGTCGGCGCTTATGGACCCTGCCAACCAATGCACATCGAAGCCATAGGAGGAGCAGAAGTACCTGCTTCGACATCTCAACGCATCGCAATCACCATTAAGGGTGCAACCCAGCCACATAAGATTTACGCACGCACCATTGATAACCTGAGGCTATCGACTCAGACAGTCGCCGATGAAGATCTAGACGACTGCCAACATCTGATCGACATACAGGACGCTTTGAAGTTTGTAGAAGCCAAACCAAAGATACTTGTCGGTCAAGATAACTGGAATTTACTTCTAGCCTCAGAGGTACGAAAAGGAAAGAAGAACCAACCAATAGCATCACACACTCCGCTTGGTTGGGTTCTCCATGGTGCGCATACAAGGTCGCTGGGAAAACGCATCGACTTCGTCCATCACTTTACAATGGAGGAAAGTATGGATGCACAATTGAAACATCACTTTGCGATCGAGGCGTTGACGATTACACCTAAGAAGCCGCAGACTGATCCGGAACAACGTGCACTCAAAATACTCGATGAGTGCACAACTCGAACCGAAGACGGACAGTATCAGACGGCGCTCCTATGGAAGAATGATAACATCGCGATGCCATGCAATTACGACAACGCGATGAAGAGGCTTATCACTACCGAGAAGAAGATCGATAGAAATCCAGAGCTGAAGGAAAAGTATGAACAACAGATGACAGCACTTATAGAGAAGGGCTACGCTGAACCGGCTCCACTGGCGAAAACGATTAATAAGACGTGGTACCTACCACATTTCGCAGTGGTGAACCCTATGAAGCCGGGGAAGATTCGAATAGTCCATGATGCTGCAGCAGAAACAAAGGGGGTCTCACTGAACGACCACCTTCTCACGGGTCCTGATTTGCTGCAGTCATTACCGGGGGTCATGATGCGTTTCAGGCAACACCCCATCGCTGTCTCAGCTGACATAGCTGAAATGTTCATGCAAGTTAAGATTCGCCCTGAAGACAGAGACGCGCTAAGATACTTATGGCGCGGAAAGCGTAGACATGGAGAACCCGAAGAATATCGTATGACGTCACTGATCTTCGGCGCCACGAGTTCCCCATCTACGGCGATCTACATTAAAGATCACAATGCGTCGCGATTTAAAGAAACGCATCCTGAAGCCACCGCAGCGATTGTCAACAACCATTATGTTGACGACTATTTGGACAGCTTTCAAACGATTGAAGATGCAGTCAAGACGGCTTCAGAAGTACGCGACATCCATAAGCAAGGTCACTTCGAGTTGCGTCAGTGGACTTCCAATTCAAGTAAAGTCCTAGAAGCATTAGACGATAACGCAACTCCACAGTCGGTTATTGACCTTAGCGACGGTACCAGAACTGAAAGGGTACTAGGATTGATCTGGAAGCCGGGATCAGATGAACTTGCTTTCAATCTGGATCTAGCAAGAATACCACCGGCTATCCTAAACAGCGCAGCCCCGACAAAGAGAGAAGCACTCAAGATCGTGATGTCACTCTTCGATCCACTCGGATTGGCATCACCCGTCACGGTACGAGCAAAGCAGATACTTCAAGAAGTATGGCGCCGTGGTACAGAATGGGATCAAACCCTGGACCCCGACCTAGCACTCCAATGGCTAGACTGGATGGGTCACTTGAAGAGCCTAAAACAAGTCGCTCTACCCCGCTGCTATCTCAACTACAGCAATGCCACGTCACTTCAACTGCACGTATTCGTTGACGCAAGTGAAACTGCATACGCCGCTACGCTCTATTGGCGAGCAGTAACACCAGAAGGACTCGTGAAGATATCGCTTATCATCGCGAAGTCAAGAGTAGCTCCTCTGAAGCTCACGTCGATACCACGTCTGGAGCTGCAAGCTGCCGTAATGGGAAGTCGGATGGCAGCCACTGTAATAGACGAGCACCCCAGGAAACCAGAGTCCAAGACTTTCTGGTCAGATAGTAAGACGGTGCTCACTTGGCTGAAAACGGGATCCAGATCCTACCGACCGTTTGTCGCCCACCGCATCGCGGCTATAGAAGAACATAGTACGCTGAATGAATGGCGCTGGGTGCCTACGAAGCTTAACGTCGCAGACGATGCAACTCGCGACGTCCCGCTTCACTTCAATGGCCAGCATCGATGGTATCAGGGTCCAGAGTTCCTCATGGACGACCCGAGCACCTGGCCAACAGAGAAACCTACACAGAAGGAACTGACTGGTGAAGAGAAGACACTCAACATCACCGAGAAGCGCGAGAAAACGAAGCTGAGCCACGTCATACCTGACGGCGCTCGTTTCTCCAAGTGGGAACGATATCTCCGCGCTACAGCTAGAGTCTTACAGTTCATCAATCTGTGCAGGCGGACAAAACAGCGTGCACATTACAAACGCACGCTGAAGAACACAGAGGCAGATCCGGATTGGAGACGCAAACAGAAGGCGTCAAAACCAAGGCCAACAGCTGCCAAACCCGATGCAACAGCAAGAAGATTCATACCGTTGGACGCCATCCTTCTGAGAGAAGCCGAGAAACTGCTGGTAAGAGCAAGCCAAGAAGAATCCTTCCCTACAGAGATGGAAGACTTGAAGAACAACAGGGCTGTATCTACCAGCAGTCGTCTGCGCCCAATATCTGTCGCTTTAGTCGACGGAATCATCTTACTGAGGTCTCGCATCGGAGCTACGAAGAATGTTGACGGCCTCGAGAAGTCTCCACCTGTCCTCGGCGGAAATCACGTAACAACGAAGCTGTGGATTGAATATACCCACAGACAGCTACTGCACGCTGGCGTAGAGGCAACAATAAACGAATGTCGCCAATACTATTGGATTCTACGCCTACGTCCAGTCACGAAGATGATGGTCCACCGATGTTTACCATGCCGCATTCGAAGAAATATGCCGTCACAGCCAGCCACAGGAAACCACCCCCCATGCAGACTGGCTCACCACGTCAGGCCCTTTACATACACGGGTCTCGACTATTTCGGCCCGATGTCAGTCACAGTCGGGCGTAGTCGCCAGAAGAGGTATGGGGCACTCTTTACCTGCCTCACCACACGGGCGGTTCACCTGGAGCTGGCAGCATCCCTGACGACGGACTCTGCGGTCATGGCCCTGCGAAGGATGATAGCACGGAGAGGATGTCCTACAGAAATCTGGTCAGACAACGGGACAAATTTGCGTGGCGCTGACAAAGAGCTGCGTCAATCCATCGACGCAGCCACTGAAGACGAAGCCACCAAGAGGATGATATCCTGGCGTTTCATTCCGCCAGGAGCTCCGTTCATGGGAGGAGCCTGGGAGCGGCTGGTCCGATCAGTTAAGACCGCCCTCTCAGTGATACTTCAAGAGCAACATCCACCAGAAGAAGTACTCGCAACTCTATTGGTTGAAGCGGAGTACACAGTCAACAGTCGTCCCCTTACGCACGTGTCTACAGATCCTGAGGATGAAGAAACGCTGACCCCCAACCACTTCCTTCTTGGCGGGTCAGCGCGAGTTCCGGCACCAGGCACCTTCAACGAAAAGGACCTCATCGGCAGAACACACTGGCGAGCTTCACAACATCTTGCCGACCGATTTTGGGCAAGATGGGTGAAAGAATATCTCCCCGATTTGCAATACCGGCGGGAGCCACACGGAAGAGGCGCGGAGATCAAGATTGGAGACGTCGTACTAGTCGCCGACGACAACCTGCCTCGCAACACATGGCCAAAAGGGATCGTCGAAGCAATCTACCCCGGAGCTGATGGCATAGTACGAGCAGTCGACGTGCGCACCCGAAGCGGAACACTACGACGTCCCACGAAGAAGCTGATCATCCTGCCCACCGAGCCAGTAGTCCCTCAACCGGAAATGTCTTCATCGACACCGTAGTCGAAGAACGGCGGGAGAATGTTCGGGACACTTGTTGTGTTCAGGACATTTATTGTTATTTTTTATGATTACGTAATATTTTGTTAAAATTAAAATGTTTAGAACTAAGAAATATTAAAGAGTTTACTCCCGAGTGTACAATGATTACCCTTAGAATACGTATCAACATAAATTGTATAGTAAATAAACAGTACTTGAACCCTAAACATAGGTAAAAGTCTAGACAAAGTCTAGGTAGAACTAAGATTTACAATGTACTTTTAGAATCGTGAATAACCCTCTACAAATGTAAAACTTGTTACACGATAAAGTTAGTATTCATGTTGAAACCTAAGTTAACAAAAAAGTGTTAACATGTCAACAAAACACTCGATTAGGCATAGTAATCTAGTTATAATTGTTTCGTAAGCACCATATGTGCACACCAACTACTTACTATGTATTTACTGTTTAAACTCGCATTACCTAACGTAAGACCTAGATAATAAGTTTTACTACAAGCCCTGAATGAAACCCTGATGATATTTTGAAATTTACGTGATTTTACCCGGAACTATAAATATCAACAATAAAATTTCCTTATATATGCGAAAGGGAGACAAAATGTATCGGAGAACCTTTGGAGATGTGGTAACCGGACTACACTTTTTGGATTAGATCCTTCTAGAACTTTAGACAAGGTTAGCGCTATATGCAAGATAGAGAGGTTACTTAAATGCACTTAAATTAGACAAGAAAAAGATATGTTTTCTCTCGTAAAAAAGTTACTCGCTCACCGCGTGAGTCGTATACACAGCGTTTATAATTTGCATATAATCAGTACATTTTTCTCTTTTAGTATCGATTCCAGGACAGCAAGTATCTACTAAGTATAGTAGTAGTAGTAGTCAGACAGATGTCACAGTAGTAGGACAGTACCGGGACAGTACCAAGTAAGGCAGATGCCAAGTTGAGATTACCATCAAGTAGTATAACGTCAGGCAGATGCCACAGTAGCGGCTAGTTAGTTACCCCATCGGTAAACAGTAAGGCAGATGCCATAGTAGCGGCTAAGTAAATTATCAGTGTAGCATCAGGCACCCATTGTCTACGTATATTTGTGTAAATCATTTATGTAATTTAAAAAGTTTGTTAATTATTGTATTCAGACAGATTGTCACAGAAGTGTTAAAGTTCAATAAATAAATCGTTTATATACCAACCATACGGCTTTTCATGACGCCCTTGGCAATCCAGCAAATAAAATAAAGTACGGGAAAAGGGATCTCACGATTCGCGCATTCGTCCTAAGCGGCGTCTTATTACACGAGGTCCCCGGCCGCCCGTACATATAGCATATTAGATTCAAGTCTCCCAACGTGGGAGGTCGGGAGAAATGAAACAGTTTAGTAAAATAAATATCTTGGGACATTCCTCGCACAGGCTATCTGATCCAAAACTAAGCAGAGCTTGGAACCAGATAACTGATATAATACTATTAGCCGTCAGAATCCATTTTGTTTTGTGACCGACCGCCATTATATAAAAGCAAAATGCGCTTCGGTATCGGGTTCACTTTTCGTCGAGACTTCGGAGCGGCAACACCTACCATATTCGTAGCTATAATTTGTCTTATTTTCTTTACTTGATTTTGTGCTAATTAATTGTTAAATAATTTCATTACAAATAGATTTCTGGTAAAGATTTGTATTTTTTTAAAATAAATTGTCATAAGTATCGCTGGTCATAAGTATTTCTGGTTAAGATTTGTATTTTTTTTAAATAAATTGTCATAAGTATCGCAAAAAATACATATACTAATTTTTGTGGGTAAACCCAATTACTTATTATACATAATTACACACAGACTCAGGACATACAGACATGTTCATGAACACAAATAAATGTCCTGTGTGGGAATCGAACCCACGACCTACGGCGCGATAGGTATATGGAATCTTAACCAACTGTGTCTATAAACACTAAAATTAAAACAGAGTTTATCCGTGGGTACGATTTTATTCAATGTTTTGATCGTTCACAATTTTCACGTGTGACCTTGACCTTCCCAAGGTCACGTAAGGTACACACCAACATTCGCTTCGAATTAAAATATAATTCACATTTAATTCTAAATTACAACCATAAATATTTTGTGACCTTTACTAAGGTCGCTTCAATTTATTACATACAATTTGGAAACTTTATTCTTACTCGCGTAAGACTTAAAACCGCACAATGTCACCTTATCTCATTTGACCTTGACCTCTCCAGGGACACATAAGGTCAGTCACCTTAAATGTCTCCCAAAAATGTCCAAAGACATTTGTTTTTCAACCATTAAATTCGAATAAGGATTTAAAATTCGACTGTAAACGAGGCGAGATGACTTGTAGCTTGCTTAAATTTTATTAATTTGGCATTGAATAATTAATTTTCATAGATTATAAAAGATAGTACATGCTAGTTTTTGGAAATTATATTATAGAAGATATTGAGGAACAAAATTATTATTTCTGTCTTACAAAGAGTTAGGAATAGTTGAAGAGGGAGAGTTGAATCAGTAAATATCATCTCTTCCTAACCAGGTTAAGAAAACGTAATGTTTTTAGTTACTCAGATGGTTTTTTAGGGAAGGTTAGGTGATCATTGCGCACTGTTACAAAAGGGAGCCAAACAGAGACCCTATACGGGAAACGCGGGCTTAGACTAGTACAGCTAACCCTTTGTATTTATGAAAAAAAAAATAGAATTCCAGAAACTGCACCTTTTCGGAGTCAAAAATCCATTTGAATCTTAGACCTAATGCCACAGGGCTCATTATCAATTAACACAAATTCCGAGTCTTAAGTTTTGATTCTCATACAAAAGTACAGTCACCTCGCCTCTTTAAGTCTTTATGTACATAGTGTCTGGTACCACAAAGTACAATTGCATGCACCATAGACACACGAATACTGCTTTAAACACAATTATTTAAATTATTTATAAACTAAACAGCCCCCGTATTGCTCTCCGCGCTCACAATCTGGTACGTGATCAGATATTCTGGGTATGCCTGAAATAAATAAATAAAATAAATATCCTGGGACATTCGTTATCTGAACCCAAACTAAGCAGAGCGTGTACCACAGTCTATAAAACATACAGTCGTCCGACGCCTTTGATCTCGTGGAAAATGCCGACAACGTCGAGACAGTATCGCGACGGCCATAGTATGCTGTGTCCCGAACTACTAACATCGTTGTGTTCGCAGTTCGGGCTCGGCTTTCCCGCGTCTCGCCCCTCACACCCCGCACGATTGCCCTGTCTAGAGACGTCTTCGTCGGACGACTGTATGTTTTATAGATTATGCTTGTATGGAAACCAGATAACTGAAAGGGAAAGAGTATTTATTCATTTTTATTTGCATGCGTCTATAGGCTACGGCAACCGCTTACCATCAGGCGGGGCGTGTGCCACCTTAGTGCAATAAAAAATATCTATGTGATACTGGCCTGTTCTCCTCTGTAGACGACATATTCGGGGAAGCACAGGCCTCCCTGGCTGGGCTTCCCCGCCACGCTGTGGTGTCCGGGCGGCGCGTGGGCCATCTTCATCGCGCTCATTAGTTGGAAACCTCTGCCCAACGTCACACGGCATAGGAGCATGTGTCTGGAGAATTGAGATTTTTGTAAAGCCTTTGATATTATTGACCATGGCATTTTGGTTGTTTAATTAGATTATTTTTGTCTTTACATCCTACTTTTAATTATATATCGTTTAGTTTTAGCTACGTCAAAAAAAGAAACATATTTTTGGCTGCATAATAACTTTGAGGCTTTGAATAAAAATTAAGAGTACCACAGGGTTCCATATTTAGGCCACTGTTGTTTATTTTCTATGTGTGAGCCTCTCATATGTTTGCTTCTAGGGGTACTTATTATATATGTTGGCTACATTTAAGACGGAATTAGTGTTCCACATGGTCAAACTCTGGCACACTTGCCGGAGTCTTCTCAGTTGAAGTGTATTCCGAACCAGTGGTAAATTCAACTGTATGTATCTCAGGGTCGGCAACGCGCAAGTGATACCTCTCAAGCTTGCAAGCGTCCATATGCTACCGTAACTGCTTACTATCAGGCGGGCCGTATGCTTGTTTGCCACCTCAGCGGTATAAAAAAAAAAAAAAAACAATTTAACGTTCATAAGTGCCTTACCAGGGCCTAAACTGAATAAATTACTTTTTGATTATGATTTTGACACTTGCATAATGCATAGGTATAATTTCATTTCCTCAGTAATTTCGGAATCATAATCTGCCTGCTCTGTTATAATATATTTACAATTCACTTCTTCCATTTGCTCCCTTGCACTCCTTCCATCTTTCACAATTTGTTCTCTTCTCTCAACAAACCTTAATATTAATTTAACAATTATTGAAACACAATTACCTGTGACATAAATAACAGCTCCTGTCCTTATGCGCCGGACATCCGGATCCGCCTCCAAATCCGTACACGTATTGATTACTTTTGGAAGAATGCTCCGCGAAGTAAATACCCGCGCCAAACATGCCGCCTGCAAATATTCACATATAAATTGAATCCGTCTGTATCAAAGCAATCATTGTATATTTTAGCAATGCGGTTGCTTTGAGCTATGAATTAGTTATTGTACAACGTTGTGGAGATGATATTTCAAATGAAATAGTATGGAATAATGTCGGAATCTACGGACCAATATAAATTATGGCTAGTATTCACCAAGAGCCTGGCTAGTTTGGTTATATGAGAAATACAGCGCTGCAGCATAAGCTGAAACAGGTCCATTTTTGATTCACACAGATCAGAGGGTTTTGTTTCCAAAAAATAATAATTTCATCTTGCATTATATTCATTAATATAATAATCTTAAGGTTTTCATTGTTTTTTACCTATGTACAATATCATACATACGTATAATATCGTACATATCGAGAGAGGTAGAGCATAGCGTTTATTCGCTCAAAGAGCAGCTCGACTGGGGAAGTACCTCCACCTTACAGAATACCGCACACAAATAATTTTATGTTGTGTAAAGTTGTGTTCCTGCGCGTGAGTAAGGTCGCCAGGGGCTCTACCGCGTAACTTTGGTGGCAATCGTAACGAACACCATTAATGAATTTCATCCAATCACGGCCCATGAATGGTCATCGTCGCGTCATACCGCGTGAGCGTCATTGGATGAAATAATTATTGGCGTTCGTTACGATTACCACCAAAGATACGCAATAGCCCGGCTGAGCTCATATGGGAGGGGGGAAAGGTCGGTAACGCGTGAGCGATGCTTCTTGTGTTGCAAGCGTCCATACGGCTACGGTAACCGCTTACCATCAGGTGGGCCGTATGCTTGTTTACCGACTAAGTAGTATAAAAAAAAGAAAAAAACAATATGTCTAAATAATTCAAATTATAATTAGAATTATTTCAAATTATTTATTATTTTAAGCGACTTAAAAAAAAGGAGGAGGTTCTCAATTCCAACCGAATAGAGAACCTCAATAAATGATGCAGAAAAATATCGAGCAGAGCACCTAAAACAAAAAATTGCAGGTAGTGTTAGCATTAAAATTATATTATTTGAATATTATTTAATTTCATGCCATTGAATATTGATTATTTATAATTAATTGTCAGCATTATTTATTATGAAAGTGTAAAACGGTTTATTTCGATATTGTGTATTTGAATATCGAGTAATGGCAACACCAGAAAAGTATAATTGTAATAATGGCGGCCATTGGAGAAAGTGTTTTAATGCATTTCGTGGTAATTACCAAGTTTACCAACGGTGTAAATACAGATTTAGCTTGTTTAAGCCAACTTCTTTTCAGTAAATAAGGGATGGTTAATAGTGTTAGATATTTATTAGATAATTATTCATATTAGCTGGATCATATTATTATGGTAGAAGGCACATTGAGTGATGTGGCAACACTGACCATAGTAGCTTATAAAAGTGTGGGTATTTGTATTTGTAAGAGTTAGTTTGAGACTTTTTGGCGGGAACTTGCAGAGTGACGTAGCATTTTCATTTTTATTTTCATAAATTTGTGTATTTTGAGTTTTATTGTGTATTTTTGGTGGTATTTTACCCAATAAAGATCATCGATGTGCACCAGTCAAGTGAAATGAAATGAATTATGTGTTTCGTGACTTTTCAAGTTGTCTCAAAATGTCCGTGAAGAGTTTTAGTACAATGACCACCATTGTAGTAAAACATGACTTTTATGGACGGTGACTGACTGAGGACTATAATGTGAAGTGATTTATTGTGACTGAAAACTATAATATTACTCGACACTGGCAGAAATGAGCCCTAATTTGGGCTTGGTTGCCAAAATTAAAAATAAGAAGAAGAGTTAGTTTTTATCACAAGCTCTCGAGCTATACCACAGCTCAGTGCGATCGATGTTTTACCCGGTTCTGTAACTTATTATAATTAAAGTCTAAGATTGTGAAGTGAAGTGAATATGTAATTAATTGTAATATTATAACAATAAATCTATCGGGGCCCATGAGTGAGTTTGTTGCGTCGCTTCTTCTCCTCATACGGGACTTTTTCGAAGCGATAGTATTACGTTGTTTCATTGCCTGCACTACGCCCACTGAATCCTGATACCACAGAACTTTAAACATGGTGTTCGTATCGCTTGGCAGTCGCTGACGCTTTTAATAGTAGTGTAAGCGCATAGTGATAGTGAACTGACCGATGTAAGCGTGCCGTTCGTCGAAGCCCTTCTGCACGATCGCGTTGATGAAGGGCGAGCCGTGGAACAGCATGCGCTCGTGCGGCGCGCCCGCCTCCGCGCCCACCTCGCGCCGCCGGTGCTGGTACCGCTCCCACACGCGCCCGTTCACTATCTTTTGTATCTACAATAAATAAAACCGGCCAAGTGCGAGTCAGACACGCGCACCGAGGGTTCCGTACAAACCTATAGGTATATAAGTAAATGGTAGTATAGACCTGAGTATTTGATATGAATGATATTAGAAACCTCAATATCATTTTTGAAGACCTATCCATAGACACCCCACATTTATGGGTTTGATGAAAAAAAAAAATTGAGTTTCAGTTCTAAGTATGGGGAACCCCCAAAATTTAATGTTTTTTTTCTATTTTTGTGTGAAAATCTTAATTGCGTTCACAGAATATATCTACTTACCAAGTTACAACATTATAGTTCTTATAGTTTCGGAAATAAATGGCTGTGACATACGGACAGACAGACAGACAGACAGACAGACATGACGAATCTATAAGGGTTCCGTTTTTTGCCATTTGGCTACGGAACCCTAAAAATGAATATTTGTTTTGTACAAACACAACACACAAAACAAATATTCATATAAACAAGTCCAAATCTCCACCAGATTTGGACTTTTTGGCGGGAACTTGCAGAGTGACGTAGCACTTTCATTTTTATTTACATAAATTTGTGTATTTTGCGTTTTATTGTGTACCCAATAAAGATCATCCATGTGCACCAATGAAGTGAAATGAAATGAATTATGTGTATCGTGACTTTTCAAGTTGTCTCAAAATGTCCGTGAAGAGTTTTAGTACAATGACCACCATTGTAGTAAAACATGACTTTTATGGACGGTGACTGACTGAGGACTATAATGTGAAGTGATTTATTGTGACTGGAAACTATAATATAACTCGACACTGGCAGAAATGAGCCCTAATTTGGTCTTGGTTGCCAAAATTAAAAATAAGAAGAAGAAGAAGGTGGAGATTTCGAGATGGCATATTTTCGATACCTATGGTGGATTAGTCATGCTGAGCAACTTTTACTATGGGACAAATACTGAATTCTCAAAAAAAAACTTGAAAGGTGTCAAGGGACACCCGGATGGAACGAAGTAAAAAACAAATATGTATAAATATTACTATATATTTTACATATTTGTTTTTTCAATGCGAAATAGAAAGACGAAACGAAAATAACTGGCTTGCATTCTATAAGAGAGAGAGAGAGAGAGAGAGAGAGAGAGACAGACAGAGAAACATGCGCACGCCGCGCGGCTTACAACTACAGCAAAAAGTGTCGTTACAACTTTTGGTCTTAATTTTAACCTTGTTCGATCATAATATGTGAAAAGTCAAAAATAAATGAGAATTCCGTGTTGGTAATAGTAAAAGTTGTTCAGCATGACAAATTCAACATAGGTTTTGAAAATATGCCATCTCGAAATCTCCACCCAGTAACATATAAAATTTATCACAAAGTAGGTAGAAATCGACCTACCAATATGATATAAGCAATAATACGGACTACGCAAATTTTTCTAGAAGTATAATTTAGCATAAAGAATTTTCTTAGGGTTACGTAGATCGCGACCGGCTGCAAACTTAAAACTAAGTGTAAAAGGCTGATAGGGCCCAACTGATATGGCTTACCGATGTACCTGCGCATAAGATACATCTTCAAAGCGCGGGAAGTGCTATTGGACGGAACTAACAGCTGCCCTGTATTATGAACCTTATAGTAGTGATCTAAGGTTGATTGTAACTTTAAGCATTCTTTCGTTAATCTTCGGGCCATACTTTCTTTTCTGTGCGAACAAAGATTCACGACGCGCCTTATCAGTTGGGTACTACTGAAACATTAGACTGCTATCCTTCCCAATTATGTGGTCGGCGCAGTATGTCCGCTTCTTCCCGTCATAACAGCATTATCTTCTTACTCATATAATCTTACACACAATCCATCCATCTCTCTCTCTTCCTGTAGGAAATGTTCAACTCACCCTAACAACGTTGTAGTGTGAGAAGTTCCCGCCGGCGCCATCTCTGTGCGCGCGCACGGACGCTTGCATCTCCCTCTCTATTATCGCGTGCTCGCTCTCGCTCTCCGAACACTCGCCTTCGTTCGACGGTGTTACTTCTATTAGTGTTGTTCCGCCGTACCATTCTGTGAAAAAAAACCGGTATTGGTACCGATTCTGTTGTAAATCGCACTAAACTAATTTTAGTCACATCTCATCTCTTTCTTACGAGCATTATTGAAAAAGGATAGAACATATTTAAAGCTGTCAAATTAGTCTTTGCAGTCTTATTTTGCGTGTATTTAGACGTAACCGCGATAGATGGCGACTAAATTTATATTGAAAACAAGCATTGGACTAATTTGACAGGACTACATTTCTTACATCCTTTTCTTATGTTCTTTGTTAGAAAGAGACATAGTGAGATTTAAATTAGTTTAGTTATAAACAACAGAATCAGGGCCATTATCGAGTATCGTAATATTGCGTGCCTATAAGTTTTTTACAGGCTATATTTTTTTTTTTTTTTTTAATTAAATGGGCTTGCGTTTGGCCGCTGACCCGCCCATAAGGGGCGATGACGAAGCCTAAGATGAAACACGCTTACCCAGAAGAAACCTATTCACTCTGGCCTTGAAAGTTCCTAGATTGTAGGCGTCAGGAAACACAGACGCCGGAAAAGCAAGTTCCACTCCCTTGCTTGCTATATTTTGGAGAGTCTGCGCAGGAATTATTAAAACTAATTCCACCATCCCAATATTACACCGACGCCGGGAAAATTTTCACTAGTACGTTGTTGACATACCGAAAATACGGACACAGCGTTTTGCATAAAAAAAAAATTGAGAATTCAGTGTTGGTCCCATAGTCAAAGTTGTTCAGCAAGACTAATCCAACATAGGTTTCGAAAATATTCCATTTCGATACCCAGTATAACTCGAAATTGGCAAAATACACTAGCCGTGTGATGCCATGAAGAATAAAGAAAAAAAAAAGGACTTTTTGGCGGGAACTTGCAGT
Source organism: Achlya flavicornis (assembly GCA_947623365.1). Lineage (NCBI taxonomy): Eukaryota > Metazoa > Arthropoda > Insecta > Lepidoptera > Drepanidae > Achlya > Achlya flavicornis. Next base: position 7,182,763 of record OX392494.1, on the reverse strand, counting down.
GACGTTGTGTTTTCATTTTTATTTTCATAAATTCGTGTATTGAATTATATTGCACAAGTGAAGTGAAATTAAATGAATTATGTGTATCGCGACTTTTCAAGTTGTCTCAAAATGTCCGTGAAGAGTTTTAGTACAACCACCATTGTAGTAAAACATGACTTTTATGGACGTTGACTGACTGAGGAATAATGTGAAAAAGAAACTATAATATAACTTGACACTGACAGAAATAAGTCCCAATTTGGATTCGGTTGCCAAACTTAAAACTAAGCCGAAAGAAAAAAACACATAAAATACTCTTTATTCCTGGAAAAGACAAGATCCTTCGAAAAGTAGGTGATACAAAACTCACCACTTGTCGCCTGCAGACTATGCCTAGCCGCCTTGAGCAGCCGATGCCTATGTCCGTACGCGCACACACCCACCGCCCTCAAATCTTCATGAGACATCTCCGACAGAATGTCCACAGTTATCTGTTCACGTTCTAATACTGGCGTTAGTTGTTCTAAACCGATACTGTAAAAAAAAAAAAACTGTAGAAACATACACACGGAGAGCTCACAAGCGGTAAGATCATCTTGCCAATTTATATGTATCGTTTCTGTGGCCAGATGGCGCCACTAGCGAGTAAGGTCCTATCGCTGTCTTTGAAAAAGTATTTAAATAAATAAATAAATATCCTGTGACATTCCTCACACACGGTCATCTGATCACAAATTAAGCAGAGCTTGTACTATGGAAACCAAATAACTGATATAATACATATACTACTTTTTGTTTGTAAATACATACTTAATATACATAACTAGCAGACCCCCGCGGTTTCACCCGCGTACGGTTTGAATTTTCTCCTTCAAAACCAATGCACGCCACTGATAATTAGACACAACAAATCAAACACAGGTATTTTTACAATTAAAACTAAAAACCTATATTATACCTACACTAAAAAATCGAACTCAAAGAATCTTATTTAATTATTACAACAACAAATGAGAAAGAAATTAAATTAACTACAATCAAAATATTCTAATGAAATAGAGAAATATAACTTTTTTATTTTCATTGGCGTCACGCGGGGTGTGTATTTTGCCAATTTCCAGTTATATTATATAAGTCACAATAAATCACTTTCACATAGTCTTCATGCAGTCAGTCACCGTCCAAAACCCAAAATACACGAATTTATGAAAATAAAAATGAAAACGCAACGTCACTCTGCAAGTTCCCACCAAAAAGTCAGAGAAAATTAACTTCCGAACAAATTTCGAATCCTAATCCGTTTAAATATTCTATAATATTTGACATTCCAATTTTAAAGAGCATTTCAGTTTCCAGAACAAAAGGCAGATAGAGCGCGCGAAACACGGGAGTGAGGCCAAAAAATGCAATTAGGTACAAATAGAAAAACATATACCTGGTATTCGCTTTTGAATTTGTATTTGCTATGTTTGAAATTCCGATTGAAATAACCTCTGAATCGGTAGAAATATTACAAAATCGGAAATGTTTTCATTTCTAATGAACCACTGTTTGTATTTGCGGTTATCAGAACGTAAAAAAGATATCAGAAAACCGCTATATTGAACCGATTTCAATTCGAAAATGATTGAAATTTAGTTACGTAATCGCCCCCCTGGTATGTGTTTTTCAATTTGTAATTGCTTTTTTGGCCTCACTCCCGTGTTCCGTTCGCTCCATCTGCCTTATTCTGTAATCTGTGAAAATCGGATTGAGATTTCAAACATGTGTCAAAATAAAAAATGTTATTTAAATCAAAAGTACTAAGGAGTATTGATATCAACTTCGAAACAAATCACCCCTAAAATAACTTTCTACCCCTTTTTGACCCCGTAAGGCGATGATTTTCAATAAAATACGAAACATGTCTTCCATCAATTCTGTTAAAGAATGTTTATGCAAAATTTGAAGTAGATCGGACCAAGGAATCACGTTGTCCCATACAAACTTTGGCCCCGTTTTTCACCCCCTTAGGGGTAGAATTTCGGAAAATCCTTTCTTATCTGACGCCTACGTCATACAAAGAACACACCCTCCAAGTTTCAGATCTCTACGATCAGCGGTTTAGGCTGTGCGTTGATTGTCAGTCAGTCATTCAGGACAAAGCATTTTATATGTATAGATTACACCCAGACTCAGGACATACAGACATGTTCATGCACAAAAATGCATGTCCAGTGTGGGAATCGACCTGCGGTGCGATTGGTGGTATCTTAAGTCTTAAGCAACAGCGCCAACTGGCCCGTCTATAATCGTTTTAATTCGCACTGTGATGCCGCTGTTGGCCAAAAAAAAGTATCCTATGTCAGTCTCCTGGTTCTAAGCTACCTCCCTACAATTTTTTTTCCAAATCGGTTCAGCCGTTCTTGAGTTATAAATAATGTAACTAATACGACTTTCTTTTATATATATAGACTAGCCGCCCGGCGCGACTTCGTTCGCGTGATGCTACTCTACTACCATTTGGTGCTTCCCTACCCTACCCTATTTATCAGTCGGTATCTAGGTTATATTATCGACTGCAGCGCCATCTGCCGGGCTGATTTGTGAATCTAAACCATCCAGGGCGCCACCCAAACGCATAGAAAAATCGGTCTAGCCGTTTAGGAGGAGTTCAGTGACATACACACGTACAATAGAATTTTATATATAAAGATTAGCTTGCAAACAGTAGTCGTTTCTAGAGAACTAACTCCACACTGGCGCCCCTCGCGAAACACCCTGCAAATCTCATAAAAGCAAATTAATAACTCACCTTGATAGGAAAGTTTGTAATGATTCTGACGTGGAAAGCGCTGATGCTGGTCTTCCGGCCGCATCTTCTAAACTACCCCTGGAGCCTTCCGCCCAATAGTTGCTCGGGACCACCTGGTTCACAATGGAGTAAATAAGTAAGAGAGGGAATAGCTTAGCGGTAATTCTGTCGTATCGACAACCTGCACGAAGAAGTTCGCACACGTGTAGCGACATCTATCCACCATCTGAGACCCAATCAGTTACACTGCGATAGTTCACACAGAGAAAGATAGATGGCGCTACAACATCCTGCATCGCACTGACGAATTTTTCTCGGCGATCTGCATATATAGGGTGACTCTGTAATTACTGAACGACACTTAGACACATGATTGTACTCATGATACTAAACAACTTTCCCATTTAGTCTTTTAATGCCATATTCGACTGGCTTCAACCGTAAGGGTAGCTGCACTCACTGACCCATCTAAAACTTCCACCCTGTATACATCATGTACAGACCGCGGTCCCAAGACACGATGACGCGCAAGATCTGGCTAGTCCTGGTCCATAAGGAACAAGTAAGAACAACACTGGCTTTTTGGCGGTAACTTGCAGAGTGACGTTGCGTTTTCATTTTTATTTTCATAAATTTGTGTATTTTATTGTGTACTAGCAGACCCCCGCGGTTTCACCCGGGAACGGTTTGAATTTTTTTGCGCGGAACATTTATTTTTACAGCCAATTCCACAACAATTGTTTAAGACGCGTCACGGGAAAGCAGGTGCCATTTCTGTGCAGTGGTGTCTTTATAATTTTCGATTTCTACGTCCAACAATGATTTCACCGTCGAGTAATCCTCGAAAAGCGGGAACCTGTCACGCGCGGAACATTAAATCTTGGGCTAAAAATCGGGTCGTCTGGCAACGCTGATACAAAGTCACAAATAACATACAATTTACAGTTTCACTGCTCTCATAAAAAAATATCATAATACCAAAACTTTTTTGGCCTCTACGACACTGAGGTCAAACAATAACAATCAGTACGCTAGATAGGGACAAAGAAATACGCTTAGTCTTGCTCACACATAAACGTTTTGACATATGCGTATCTTGGCTTGTCTACCTGTAATTCTCCGTCTACGGTGCAATGCTCTTTAAAATTGGAATGTCAAATATCAAAGAATATTTAAATCAAAAGCACTAAGGAGTATTGATATCAAGTTCGATGCAAATCATCCCTAAAATAACTTTCTACCCCTTTTATAGCGCGTTTGGCTATGAGTTTCAATAAAATATGAAACACGCTTTCCATCAATTCTGTTAAAGAATGTTTATGCAAAATTTGAAGTAGATCGGACCAAGGAATCATGTTGTCCCATAAAAACTTTGCCCCAGTTTTTCACCCCCTTAGGGGTAGAATTTCGGAAAATCCTTTCTTATCGGATGCCTACGTCATACAAAGAATACACCCTCCAAGTTTCAGGTCTCTACGATCAGCTGTTTTGGCTGTGCGTTGATTGTCAGTCAGTCATTCAGGACAAAGCATTTTATATAACTCGACACTGGCAGAAATGAGCCCTAATTTGGGCTTGGTTGCTAGACTTAAAAATAAGAAGAAGAAGAAGGACAATACTGACAGGCAAGGCGAGCGGCACCGTGTCCCCGCTGGGCATGAGCACGGGCACGGCGGGCGGGGGCGTGGGGGGCGCGGCGGGGGGCGCGGCGGGCGCGGGGGGCGGCCCCTCGCCCGCCGCCGCCGTCATCGCGTCCTGCAGCAGCGAGCGCACGTCCTCCGCGCCCGCCAGCTCCACCGCCGTCTGGCCCTCCTGGTTCTTCAGGAACGGGTCCGCGCCGTGGGCCAGCTGTGTACACGATACAATCATATACATACCATTACTTTCGAGATAATTAATGTAAACATAGTCTAAAGCATTTTTTTTTTAATTTTTCAGTTTTTTTTTTTTTTTTCTTCTGTGCTAATCTGCGATCAGTCTTGAGACTATGAGCAGATGTGTTAAGAGGTTGCTCTCATTTAAGGGGTATTCCCCAGTGGGATATCATGGCGCTTAAGGCGTTTGGAGTATGTCACTTGTGTGAGCTCGTTGGCTAGGTCATTAGGATGGCTTTGGAGCCGACCTCTGTAGTTGGAGGCAGATTGTTTTATCTCCTCCTTGACTGACAGTTTTGTAGACAAAATAAAACAAAAATTAACCAGTGCAGAATTCTTTTTTTGCTGGTTTATTATCATTAATAGAACGCATTACAGTAGTACCCAACTGATATGGCTTACCGATGTACCTGCGCAGAAGATACATTTTCAAAGCGCGAGAAATGCTATTAATCGGCAGCTGCCGCCATGTGTGCAGAGGGACGTCACTTGTGAGCGAGACGGAACTAACAGCTGCACTGTATTATGAACCTTATAGTAGTGATCTAAGGTTTTTCTCTAGTGATCTAATTTTTTAACCGACTTCAAAAAAAGGAGGAGGTTCTCAATTCGGTTATGTTTTTTTTTTTTTTTTTATGTTTGTTACCTCATAACTCCGTCATTTATTAACCGATTTGGAAAATTCTTTTTTTGTCTGGAAGGGTACACTTCCCGTTTGGCCCCATTGTCATCAGATCAGGATTTGATTACTTCTTAGTGCACTTTGAAGTCGGTTAAAGTTTTTTGTAAAACAGTTCAATTATTATTTCGTGTAAAAACTAAAGTTTATAACAATACATACAAGTAATGCGCACAGCTGCGTCCTGGCCTTGTGCGCAGCCTCGTGCAGCGGCGTGAAGCCCCACCGGTCGGCGGCGTTGGGCGGCGTGCCCGCGCGCAGCAGCAGCGCGGCCAGCTCCAGGTGCCCGTACGACGCGGCGTTGTGCAGCGGCACCAGCCCGCCCTTGTCGCGCGCCGACACCGCCCCGCCGGCCTCCAGCAGCGCCTCCGCTACTTCTAGGTTGTTGTAGCCGGCTGCTCGACGACATATTAAAGTCAACAAACACTTTTGTATTTTTATTATAAAAATCTAAAGACTACTTACGTACAGTCGAGGACATAAATATGTATACACTTAGTAAAATTCAACAACGGTTTCCCCTTAAACTACTGATTGAAATTATGAGATATTATAAAGGCAGAATCTTCTAACATATACTATTATGATTTGTGTAATAGTTTAACACTTAGATGTTAAACATGCGAGAAAATTGCTTTTGAATTTCAAAAATTGTATACATATTTATGTCCTCGACTGTACGTACTTAACTAATATATATAATCCCCAATGTCACTGCCTCTGGGAAAGGTTCCCATAAGTTCCCTCCAATATGGCGAGGAGGGCGATGGCTGCCACACGCGTCATACTTGTGAACAGGTGCTGCTTGTGGGGGCTGGTCTGCTTAAGTTTGCTATTTATTATATATATTTAATATTTATTCAGTCTACTTTGTAATTTTACCCGCCGCGCCGGGGCACGCAATTGTTGTCAGTGCGATTAGAATGTAAATATTATGTAATGAATCTAAGCTTGTTTTGAAAAGAGTAATTGCTGAGTTTATTGCCGGCTCTTTTCAGCAAATGCAACCTTCCGAACCGGTATTAGAGTATTAGAGTCAGACTTTTCACAAGTGCCTGCGAAGGTCTATTTGAATAAATGATTTTGAATTTTTAATTTTTTAATGCTGGCCACGTTTCCTCGTCGGATAGCAATTCCTATCCGTTGACCGAGGAAGTAACCAGCCCTGTGGTCTAAAATTTTTTCAACACGCTCGTAAAGTCACATTTATTGCACCGTTTTTAGTATCTTAATGCCGTTTATTACGCACTTGTGCTTTTTACTTTACATTACCGCACAGTTTTATGATAGGTATAATCCAGATTATGATAAGTTTGTACCTCACTGCAAGTGATATGTGTGTAGACCAAGCATTCTTAATTTAAATGGGTAAAACAGTTTGACAGCGGATCGCGGTTCAAAAATATAAAATTGTGCGCCATATTTGTTAACATTCTCAATGTTTGGTTGATGTATTATTTAAAAAATCTACTTTTTTTTTTGGTACGAAGTTTCTTATCGCGCGTTGCGAAAGGGGGCTAGACGGAAAAAATTAAGAGTTGTAACCACACTTTTTGCTACAGTTGTAAGCCGTGCGGCGTCCGCATGTTCTGTCTCTCTCTCTCTCTTATAGAAAGCAAGCCAGTTATTTTCGTTTCGTCTTTCTATTTCATATTGAAAAAAACAAATAATGTAAAATATATAGGAATATTTATACATATTTGTTTTTAACTTCGTTCCATCCGGGTGTCCCTTGACACCTCTCAAGTTTTATTTTTTTATACCACTAAGGTGGCAAACAAGCATACGGCCCGCCTGATGGTAAGCAGTTACCGTAGCCTATGGACGCTTGCAACACCAGGGAAATCACTCGCGCATTGCCGACCCTGAAGAAATCTCTTCACGCCCTTTTTGAAGAACCCCATGCTGTACTCCATTGGGAAAACCACGGCGGGGAGCTCATTCCACAGTCCGAGCGTCCGCGGAAAAAAAAACAAGTCATGTTTTTTTCTTTGCAATAATATCCTTGAAATAATCCTTGTAATAATTAATGCAATGCGTGTCATACGACGTTTTTCAACACACTTGCGACTCTTGCGAGGAAAAAACAGACATTTCTTTAAGTAATTTTTGAATAATCATCTACCACACAATGAGAACGTTAGCAAATATGACGCGCAGGTTTTTTTTTTGACCTCAATGAGCTGTCAAACTTTTTTACCCGTATAAATTAAGAATGCTTCGTCTACACACTTCACTTACATAATCGGTTTAATATAATAAAACACTAGTGCGGTACTGTAAAGTCAAAATCACCAATTCGTAATAAGCTGTCTTATGATACTAAAATCGGTGCAATAAGGTCCACTTTACGAGCAAGTGTATTGAAAAAAAAAAAAATATATACACAGTAAAATGGCTTTGGCGTGACAACTCACCGGCAAGGTGTAGCGGTGTTGAATTCCTTCCGTGTGAGTCTCGACAGTTAACATTTTGTGGTGTAATTAATTTCCTGCAAAAACATTTTTGTTTTTTTAATAATAATTAAAAATAAATGCACAAAAACGATATTACATTATACATGAAGCTCGCCTGTGCTAGTTATATAATAACTGTGTTACAGGCGAAATTGGTGCCGATTCTGTTGTAAATCGCACTAAACTAATTTTAGTCACATCACATCTCTTTCTAACGAACCTTATTGAAAAAGGATAGAATATATTTAAAACTGTCAAATTAATATTTGCCGTCTTATTTTGCGTGTATTTAGGCGTAACCGCGATAGATGGCGACTAAATTTATGTTGAAAACAAGCATTAGACTAATTTGACAGGACTAAATTTCTTACATCCTTTTCTTATGTTCTTTGTTAGAAAGAGACATAGTGAGATTAAAATTAGTTTTGTTGTAAACAACAGAATCAGAGCCAGTGTCTTCCCCGTTAAAACTAATAAACTAAATGTGTGTTACAAATTATTGTTTGATTAATTTATAAAACAAAAAGAATAGTGCTAACAAAATAATTAAATAAAAGGATAATTAGTCACTAATGTGTGTTTGTGTATATATGATGTGTGTGCGTGCATGTTTGTGTGTAGGGTGTGTGCATGTGTGTTTGTAATCTTAGAAATATACAATATTAGTATAGATTACTGGAAAAAAATAGAGGACTACATACCTAGCTCTGGCCAAGTCCCCTCGCTTGGCCGCGTCAAGTAACGCCGCGTCTCCTCTCAAAGCATCTGCGGTGTCACTATCGCCTGCTCGTACCAATTGTAACGCTGTTAGACCGTCTCGATTCCGTCGTGTGGGATCTGCTCCGTGCTGTGAATATTAGATTTTATTGAAGCCTTTGATCAAATCAATCAGAAATTATTAAAAAAAATATAAAAATATAATGGAATAGATGATATTGTTTATTTTTAAATTAATATTGTAACATTGAGAGACCAAAACTAGTCACATTTAACATGTTTCAGTGAAAAAAAAAACTCGAAGCTATGGTATTCCTCAAGGATACCATTTGGTTCCTTCACTTTTTATTTTGCATAATGATGATATTATTTCAGAACTTCCTTTAGGATGTCTATGGACTATGGATGGGCTTTCAATTTTAGGTAATGATTTGTGATAAAATAACGCTAGAACGTTGTACAAAGAAGCAAAATCCTAGTTTATTACTAATTGGCGATTTTGAGTTGGAAATTTGCTAGTTGTTTGGTTATTTTTATCCAATTATAGTATTTTATGTATATTGTGGCCTATTGACTTAGGCAATTAGAGGCAGAGGTGAGGAATTGTCGGAACAGATTTCAAGCAAAATTAACGTCTTTGCACTTCTTTGGGTTAATTGTTCGATGGGATACCTTTAGCAATAGCCGCACTATATCGGCCTTTCCCTTAGCAGCGGCCTCATGCAGCGGCGTGAACCTCCACAAGTCTGCCGCGTTGACCCCCGCGCCGGCGGACACCAGGAGCTCCGTCACCTCGTAGTGCCCGTACGAGCACGCGTTGTGCAGGGGCACTAGCCCTCTGTGTGTACCACAAGTATCTCTAAACTATTGTACAGGTCGGTTAACTAAATCTGGCACGTTCTCAGTACTCACATTAATGAAATTTCACGACACATTATGTATAAAAACTAAAACGAAATAATAAGTTTAGTTTTTAGTATTTTTTAAGCTATTGCATAGCTTCTATCGCGGGCCTTGAGCGTGGAGAGTTGGAGACCGAATCCAGAAATTCCGTAACGAAAATAACCTAACACCCCCCACTCCGACCGGCACAGCGGTGATACTTTTTAGTTTTGCCATCTATCGATGAATAGCAGAACTTTTAATGATTTCTTGAAATATCACGCTTGTCTCTTTAGTTCAGCAAACCGCCTCTAGGTGGCATTGATGCAATAGCTTTACCGCGGCAGTCTCCGAGTGCCACACGTTTTTTTTTTTTTATTTGTTAATGTTAGTTAAGTTATGTAACACTCATCAATAATAAGCATGTGGTATATACCTATTATTGGTTATGCATTTAGCATTTTTTTTTAAATGTATGTTTTTATTCAATCTGTGATGTAATAAATAACTGTTGGTGTGTATGGTTATGTGGGTTATGAATAAATAAATAAAAAATGCGTTATTTGTAATACACATTGGCTTATTACATTATTGCTTCTAATCAGTCAGTAACAGACGAATGCAAAAAAGACCACTTTATATTTATGAGCAGTAGCATAAGCGAAACAATAACTGTTCTTTCATATTCATAAGCTTGACCGCACGCGAGAGAGACGGACAGACTTTTTGATGCGCATGCAGTGCGACGTGACGCCGCGCGCTTATTTACAGACACTACACAAACGGAACGTGTAAATGTGTTGAACGTGCCAGATTTAGTTAAATGTAAATAGGTAACACAACGAAATACAACGTAATAGTACATTATGATACATGTGTGCAAAGTTGGTTATTAACACTCGAGGCGGTATTAAGCGCGTGAGCCGCTGGCGAAAGCTTTAAGTGAGCCGAGAGTGTAATAATCAATGCACACGCGTGTCATACTATGTTTTTCAACACACTTGCGAGGAGAAAAAAACAGAAATTTAGAAAAAAAATTTTTTTTTTTTTTAAGAAGATATTTTGTTAATAATCAACCACACAATGACAACGTTAACAAATATGGCGCGCAAGTATTTTTTTTTGATAGCTGTGTGTCAAACTATTTTACCCGTTATAAGAATGCTTGGTCTAGACACATATCACTTGCATTGAGGTACAAACTTATCATAATCAGGATTATACCTATCATAAATCTGTGCGGTAATGTAAAGTAAAAAGCATTAGTGCGTAATAAGCTGCATTAAGATACGCTTAGTTGTTCTAACAACCACAGTAAAGCTTTTCTGCATCCATCTATTAATAAAACATTAATATAATCAAATCGTAATCCTCACCCTTTGTCTTTCGCGTGAACATCGGCACCTCTTTGTAATAATAGTTGAGCAAGTGGCAGGCGGTTGTATCTGAAAGAGGACCACGATGACTTATCGTCAAATCAAAACTGATTGCAACTAGGTACGTAATAGCCCCGTTGATAGCAAACATCGTAATGCTACCAAAATTGACCCGTAACATTTAACTTTTTTTTATGTTTTTGTATACAACTTAGTCGGTAAACAAGCATACGGCCCACCTGATGGTAAGCGGTTACAGTAGCCATATGGACGCTTGCAACACAAGAAGCATCGCTCACGCGTTACCGACCTTTCCCCCCTCCCCTATGAGCTCTGGCGACCTTACTCACGCGCAGGAACACAACTTTACACAACATAAAGTTATTTGGCTGCGGTATTCTGTAAGGTGGAGGTACTTCCCCAGTCGAGCTGCTCTTTGAGCGAATAAACGCTATGCTCTACCTCTCCTAAAATACTGAGTCACCATCCATTTATAACTAGAAACATTCAGTGATTTTACGCATTCTCTCGGAGGTCGTAGATTATTAGTTTGCAAATGTTCCACTAGGATCTGCTATTTGTAACCTAGTCCCAATTGCATCGGGATAAGGGGCATTATTTGTTCATAGTAATGTGCATCTGGCAGCCGTTCCCAATAATTTGTGGTCGGCGCAATATGAACGCTTCTTCCATTCGCCTCTTCTATCCGTCATAGCAGCATCCACTCCTTTCTTATTACCCATATCATCTTTCACACAATCCATCTCTTTTTTTGTTTTCCTCTTTCCGTATATCCATCCACTTTCATATTCATAACTCTGTAGCGAACCACTACATAATGAAGTTCATACGCCGATAGATAGATGGCGTGGCGCCACATTATCATGCATCGCGCTTGCGAAGTTTTCTCGGCGATCTCCATGTACAGGATGCAAATTTTTGACGGGTCGGTAAGGGCAGCTACCTCAAGGGTTGAAGCCACGCGAATGTGGTCTTAAGTGACTGTCCTTTATTTTTGAGTTATTTCAATCGGCATTTACTGATTTTTAAAAGTAAACGTCGATATTTGAAAAACATTTTTATTAGCTTGTTCGACCGTCTCCGACAAATATCAATAGGCTCTATGAGACCAGGGTAGGGCGCTATGCCCCAGGCACGATGACCCAGCTCGGCAGAAGATCTTTATCGTCATCCACCTTGCACCCTCAAACTCTTTTAGTTATGTGGCTTTCATTTCTCCACGTGTTCAGAGCTAGATTACAGGTTCAAAATAAAGACTTACCCAGCAGCAAAATGCAGCGGCGTGGAATGCCTGCCGTCGACATCCCGGCAGTTGACAAGACGTGGTCTGGCGTCCAGGATCGCTCTGGCAGTCTCCACGTCGCCCGTCCGAGCCGCCTCGAGGAGACGCAACGCAGCTGCGTTTGCACACGCATCTTCAAGAAGAAACAAATGTAATATATGTACAAAATAGGTATCTCTGTATTTTATTTTGTAAAATAAAAAGTATGTATGTATACCTACTAATGTTTTGGGAAAAATAGCCAATACATAGTCAGATTGTTAAAAAAAAAAAAAAAAAAAAAAGTGTAACCTTGCTGAGTTTCTTGCCTGTTCTTCTCAGTTGAAGGCCGACTTACGAACTGGCGGTAACTTCAGTAGCTTTGACCTTCATAGGTGCCCTTCTAGGGCCTAAATTGAATAAATGGCTTTGACTTTGTTCTTCTTCTTATTTTTAATTTTGGCAACCAAGCCCAAAATAGGGCTCATTTCTGCCAGTGTCGAGTTATATTATAGTTTTCAGTCACAATAAATCACTTCACATTATAGTCCTCAGTCAGTCACCGTCCATAAAAGTCATGTTTTACTACAATGGTGGTCATTGTACTAAAACTCTACACGGACATTTTGAGACAACTTGAAAAGTCACGATACACATAATTCATTTCATTTCACTTCACTGGTGCACATGGATGATCTTTATTGGGTAAAATACCACCAAAAATACACAATAAAACTCAAAATACACAAATTTATGAAAATAAAAATGAAAATGCTACGTCACTCTGCAAGTTCCCGCCAAAAAGTCTTTGACTTTGTTTGTTGTTCAAGTGTAAGGTGCAGCACAGACGACAGACTATCCGTGCCGCACTTTTTAGTCTGTGAAAATATAATCTATACATTCTAAGCAGTAACGACCACGAATAGGATATACCCAAATCTCTATTTCTTCTCCTCGTTCTGTATTTAAAGTACAAAATAATACATCGCAATCTCTGCATATCCATTTCATGGCATTTACGTCCCTAGTTAGTTCTGTTCGGCGACATCATTCTGTCGAAGATGTAATCGTTGTCTTGTTCTTCTTCTTAATTTGACGGGCCAGTTGGCGCAGTTGGTTAAGAGTCTGGTAAAGATTCCACCTATTGCGCCGCAGGTCGTGGGTTCGATTCCCGCACAGGACATGCATTTGTGTGCATGAACATGTCTGTATGTCCTGAGTCTGGGTGTAATTATGTATATTAAGTATGTATTTACAAACAAAAAGTAGTATATGTATTATATCAGTTATCTGGTTTCCATAGTACAAGCTCTGCTTAGTTTGGGATCAGATGACCGTGTGTGAGGAATGTCCCAGGATATTTATTTATTATTATTATTTTAAGTTTGGCAACCAAATCAAAATTAGGAATTATTTCTGCCAGTGTCGAGTTATATTATAATTTCCAGTCACAATAAATCTCTTTCCCAGTCCTCAAATTCAAAAATTATTTATTCTATTTAGGACCTGATAAGGCACTTATGAACGTTAACAAATGACTCTAAACCGGTTCCAAATACAACTTGAACTGAGAAGAACTTGAACTCAGTCAGTCACCTTCCATAAAAGTCATGTTTTACTACAATGGTGATCATTGTACTAAAACTCTTCAAGGACTTTTTGAGACAACTTGAAAAGTCACGATACACATAATTCATTTCATTTCACTTCACTTGTGCACATGGATTGAACTTTATTGGATAAAATACCACCGATAATCTTCTATACATATAAAATGCTTTGTCCTGAATGACTGACGGATCAACGCACAGCCTAAACCGCTGATCGTAGAGACCTGAAATTTGGAGGGTGTGTTCTTTGTATGACGTAGGCATCCGATAAGAAAGGATTTTCCGAAATTCTACCCCTAATGGGGTGAAAAACGGGGGCAAAGTTTGTATGGGACAACGTGATTCCTTGGTCCGATCTACTTCAAATTTTGCATAAACATTCTTTAACAGGATTTATGGAAGACGTGTTTCATATTTTATTGAAACTCATCGCCCAACTGGTTAAAAAGGGGTAGAAAGTATTTTAGGGATGATTTGCATCGAAATTGATATCAATACTCCTTAGTGCTTTTGATTTAAATATTCTTTGGTAGGTATTTGACATTCCAATTTTAAAGAGTATTGCCACAAGTATTGCATTGTACCGTAGACTGAGAATTATAGTTAGACAAGCCAAGATACGCATATGTCAAAACGTGTATGTTTGAGCAGGACTAAGCGTATTTTTGTGTCCCTATCTCGCGTAGGTATAGGTTTTTATTGTTTGACCTCAGTGTCGATATTTGTTGATGAGAGCAGTGAAACTGTGAAATCCTAATTGTATGTTATTTGTGACTTTGTATCAGCGTTGCCAGACGTCGTCGTTTTTTTTAACTGATACAGTAAGTAAATCAAAGGATTACTATACCTCAAGTGTATTTTCTGTCAATATCATGCAAATTGTATAGATAATTTCGTCTAAATTCGATAAAAATCCAAATATATTATGTAATTATGTCGAACTATAGCTATCTTCTTCGCTTTACGCTGACAGCCTATCTACCTACAATTCTCTATCTACGCATTGCATCAAGCTTTCAACTCACATAGAGTTCAACTATTTTATAAAATCGGATTGAGTTTTTCTGTCTGTTCCGGTTCATAGCTGATGTTATAAGGAGTAACTTAGCTACTTGTATTTTTGAAAATAATTAGTGTTCCGCGCAAAAAAATTCTAACCGTTCGCGGGTGAAACCGCGGGGGTCTGCTAGTATGCAATAAAACTCAACATACACGAATTTATGAAAATAAAAACGAAAACGCAACGTCACTCTGCAAGTTCCCGCCAAAGAGTCCCAAACTTGTTGTGTGCTTTGAATCTGTGTAAAATCAGTGACGGACTTTAACATCTAACATCTTACAATGTAACAAACATGAAGCAATTAATAAATGAAATATGACTTTATTGTGTGCAGCAGACTCGAGGCACACAAAAAAGTCTGTCTGTCGTCTGAGCTGCACCTAAGGGTAACCTCACACCGAGACGTGACGCGACGCAACGTGACGCGCACTTTTTAAAATAGCAATAGAATATAGAACTTTAATTAGGAAACAAAAAACGCGAGTCACTTGTCACGAATTCTCTCACCGAAATGTGCACCTTTTTGTGTAGAAAATAACGTTCCATATTCTATTGCTATCTAAGCGACGTCGACGTCGCGGTGTGAACTGATCATAGTTGTGTTGTGTGCTATTGCAGAATACATGTTTTTTCTTTGTCTTTAATTACAGGAAAATTATGAGACAGGTTGGTGTCCTCCAATAAGGCGTACATTTCCTTGGAATACAATAAAAAAAAAAAAAAACACGTGTATAGAATATGACAATAGGTACAGACACCATAGTTCGTAAGGTCAACATGAAAATAATTTGAATATGTACAAAATTTCAACACATAAGATCAGTAAAATTGGAAAACCCCGTATAATGTACGCACCGATTAATGGCCGATTCCAATAACTTACGGCCCCTTATCGGTTAAAATTAAGACTATATTTACTAATAATGAAGCAAAGACCTCAAAGCTTTGCATAACAGACCCTACCATACGGAAGTAGCTATCACAGGTAAAATTAGCTTACGTAGATCTATATGCCCAGTTTGGCAACAAAAAAACCTACCATTGGTAAGCAAAACGATTCGTTTTTGTTCATAGAAACCGGGCATAACACGGGAAGATATGGATCCCAGTTACAGGGCATGATTTTCAAATCCCTAGATTTTTACGGGAGGTATTTATTATGGTAGGCACAGATTACAGAATAAAAGGCAGATGGAGCGCGCGCTTTCTTTCTTTCTTTCTTTCTTTCTAACACTTTTTTGCTTTTTTGGCCTCACTCCCGTGTTCCGCGCGCGCCATCTGCCTTATGGTAGGTATTAATTATTTGTTACTTTTTACTGTTGTGCATAAGCCTGTGTTTGACCACACTCTCACCATGGTTACTGAAGTAGGAGGAACTGGCTCTCAAGTGCAGCTGCCGGAACACACCAATAGGCGACAGGGTACTACCACAACTATGCTAATGGTTTCCTCACGATGTTTCCTTCACCTAAAACTCAAGCTCATTGTAGGGTTCGAAACCCGGACCTTCGACTCGGTATCCGACCTCACTACCACTGAGCTATCATTACCTTCAAAGTTTAGGCAAATATAATCTTCCTATTCCGATCTCTGGTGATATAGTCAAGCCGCGGGTCTCAAAACCAGCTTGACGGATTGTATACAAATAGCATATACATAATTTAAAAAAACGGCCAAGTGCGAGTCGGACTCGCGCACCGAGGGTTCCGTACAAACTTGTAGGTATGTAAATAGTTCATACATGACGGGAATCGAGTCTCGGAGATTGTTCCCTTTTCTTTCTGATGTAACAACCAATTTACGGTTTTAGGATTTCTGCTTTTACTTGTGCTACATGGCATTTCATCATGCCAAAACATGATTCTAGGTCAACGGTAAGTACCCTTCGATTCCATTTTTCGAGGCTGTATTTTTTGATTGCGTTTACTTAGAAATTTGATATTTTCACTGCTCCAAGGGATTGCAGACCTGAGTATTTGATATTCATTACAGCTTGATACCTCCGCGCGTTCCTGAGAAAAAGGGTCTTGCGATCCTATAAGGGTTCCGAACCTCAAAAAGTACAAAATGAACCCTTATAAGTAACTCTCTTACTCTCTTGTCCGTCTGTCTGCCCGTGTGACACCACCGATTTTCTCAGAAACGGGTGGACCTTGTAAGTTGAAATTTATACCAGATAGTGAGCTCTATAGTGACTATTTGGTGTATAAAAATCATGGTCCAGTGTGAAGCGCTCGTGGTGTAGCATGATTAGCCGTTCTTAATCGATCGGCAAAGTTAAGCTACGTCTGTCTTGGTCGGTACCTGGATGGGTGACCACCTAGTGGTATTTCAAATCGAGCGTTTCCGTGCTTCGGAAGGCACGTAAAGCCGTTGGTCCCGGTTATCACGTAATCGTAACTACAATATATTCGCCCTTCAGGTATTTTCCAACAATACATCTTTCTATAACCCCATTGTTCGAATGTGTCGCCAATACAATGAGATCCTCGTAACTAATAGAGACATCGATATTTTCAATGCAACATTGTGTCAGTTCCGGAGACAATTAAAAAATATTCTGTTTTAGTTTTGTTTTTTATAATATTTGTTTTATTGTAAACCATACATATATTAATATTAAACATATACAAATATTAAACATATACAAATATTAAACTTAATACTTACCTACCTTCTAGCGAACTTGTGTATTAGTATTTTTTTTGATGCATTTAGGCATACATGTATTGGGATACATTCCAGTTTAATACCTCTACTTGTTTGTAACTGCCATAAATTGATTGTATTCTGTGTTGTGTGCTATAATAAATAAATAAATAAATAAATAAATTGTGATAGTCGTTAAGCTGGTTGGATGCCTCCTAGGCGGCTTGAAAAACTCCAACAGTAGGTTGGCCACTAGCCTACCTCCACCGATCCGCAGTGGGCACGCGTGGTGGAGTATCTGCCCATTCCCTTTCACCCTGATTTGTGAAAGGAGGCCTGTGCTCAGCAGTGGGACATTATAGGCTGATGATGATGATGATGATGATTTACTGTAAGTGTTTTTCCATGATTTATGGAAATATGGAAATTATATTCTCACAATGTTATGTTTATGTTATGTTTGTTGATGTATTTACCTCGGAATAGAACGAAAAGTAGCGAACACTTATACGGCCCGTCTTATAGTACTGATTACCGTAACTTACATAGGTTACGGTAATCAGTTTTCATATTCACGTTTGCAATATTAGGGGCATTTTTTTTTTTTTAAGTTCATGACCATGGATTAAAAGTCCTTCAGTCGCATACATTTTATTTATTATATCACTTTCATATATATCAGTATCAATATCAGTCACCGTCCAGTCATGTTTTAGTAAAATGGTGGTCATTGTACTAAAATTTTTCACGGATATTTTGAGACACGACACACAATATTCATTTCATTTCACTTCACTGGTGCACATGGATTGATGTTTATTGTTTACAACTCAAAATACACGAATTTATGAAAATAAAAATGAAAACGAAACGTCACTGCAAGTTCCCGCCAAAAAGACGTAGGGGTATCTATCACTCGCGAGTTGCCCACCCTACAAAAATCTTTCCATATACTTATAATTATACTAACAGCTCTATGTCACTCGCTGTGGGCCAAAAAAGACAGAAGATAAAATATATATATACGGTCGAATTGAGAAACCTCCTCCTTTTTTTGAAGTCGGTTAAAAATAATAATTATTTTTCTTAACAGCAAATCTTTAGTAGCTTATATATTCGAAACATGACACTTTACGAAGTTTTGTCACAGAATATTTCTTGATTTTATTCATTTCAGCTATCGATTTTTATATAACCCATCTGTGGCCGCCATTTTGAAATAAAATCAAAATGGCGGAATGATAGGAATGCTAGGGTCCATACTAAAATCTTCAATCCCCTGTATTATTACTATCGTTATTAAAAACTACGCAAATACGAGTGTCAGGGACATGATAAAGCAATCATAATCCGGTACAAAGTATGAAATTGGACAATTCGATCCATAGTAGCATGCGCATTTTTAGGGTTCCGTAGCCAAATGGCAAAAAACGGAACCCTTATAGATTCGTCATGTCTGTCTGTCTGTCCGTATGTCACAGCCATTTATTTCCGAAACTATAAGAACTATAATGTTGAAACTTGGTAAGTAGATGTATTCTGTGAACCGCATTAAGATTTTCACACAAAAATAGAAAAAAAAACAATAAATTTTGGGGGTTCCCCATACTTAGAACTGAAACTCCAAATTATTTTTTTCATCAAATCCATAAGTGTACCCGTGTCTATGGATAGGTCTTCAAAATTGATTTTGAGGTTTCTAATATCATTTTTTTCTAAACTGAATAGTTTGCGCGAGAGACACTTCCAAAGTGGTAAAATGTGTTTACCCCCCCCTGTAACTTCTAAAATAAGAGAATGATAAATCTATAAAAAATATATGATGTACTTTACGGTGCAAACTTCCACCGAAAATTGGTTTGAACGAGATCTAGTAAGTAGTTTTTTTTTAATACGTCATAAATTGAAATTAATATCAAATACTCAGGTCTATACTACCATTTACTTATATACCTACAGGTTTGTACGGAACCCTCGGTGCGTGAGTCTGACTCGCACTTGGCCGGTTTTATTTTTACTTTTCATGGTATGATATTAAGTGAGGACTTCTAGTGGGTGAAAGAAAACAAAAGTTCTTTTAAAAAGGTTGCAAGACATTGGCATAAGATTTTTGGTATATGTTAACACTCCAAATAAGGTTATAAATGGCAAGTAACAGTGCCTTCACCAGATGTTGGGATTTTTTATGATGTGGCTACCAGGAAGGAACATTTTCATCCAGTGATAGATAATTTGGTAAGTTTTTGACAATGCAAGTGAACTAACGAGTCGAAGGTCTATTGCTTCAGTTCATCATCGTCATCAGCAGCCTATGTCTCACTGCTGAGCACAGGCCTCGTGCACACAAATTATGATGATAGGGCAGATACTCCACACGCCCACTGCAGATCGGTGGAGGTAGGCTAGTGACCTACTGTTGGAGTTTTCAAGCCTCCTAGTAGGCCTCCAACTAGCTTAACGACTATCTATTTTTTTATGATAACCGGGACCAACGGCTTAAATTGCCTTCCGAAGCACGGAAACGCTCGATTTGATATACCACTACGCGGTCATCCATCCAGGTACCGACAACGACGGTGATAGCTTAACTTTGCCGATCGATTAAGAACGGCTAATCATGCTACACCACGAGCGCCCATTGTTATTAATGAAGAGAGGTAGAGCACATCGGTTAATCACTAAAAGAGCAGAGCTCGTCTGGGGTATACCGTAGACAAATAACTTAATGTTGTGTTCCTGCGCGTGAGCAAGGTAGCCAGACCTCATTAGGTTATTGGGAAGGATCGGTAACGCGTGAGATGCCGTGAGTTGCGAGCGTCTGCAGCTGTAGGGTAATCCAAAGGCCGATACATCCAGATTGAGTGTCGGAGCTGTGCACGCGTCGAAAAAAATAGCCCCTAAATGTTAGGGGCTAAATCAAATAAAAATAAATAAAATTGCAAAATAATGTTTAATATTTTAATTTCTCCCTATTTTAATTGGAATATTTCCAGAATGACGCAGAGGGAGCGTAAAACGTAGCTGTTACGCGCAGCAGCCTATAAAAGTTGGCCTGTTTTATATATTCGTGTAGTATGGCGACGTTCTTTCCAGGTATATTTATTTCTATGGGCCGAATGCTTCTCAGCCGAAATTTTATTAGTAAAAAAAAAACTACTTTTCATACTTTACATTAATATTACATTACATTAATGTTACACGTGATTTGTGTTTTTCTGTAACACGTGACTATTAGTCGAAGCGACGGGTACTAATAACACATGAATGTTATTTCCACAGATGTTGAATTAAAAAAAAAACAAAGTCGTCTTCTATAAGACACGAAAGCATTGACTAAGGGACCCGTAGGCATTTTAAACCGATATTTATACACGTATTCTGTAAAACGGCAAACACAAACGGTCATGTAAAGCATTCTCAGCAAATGCAACCTTCCGAACCGGTATTAGAGTATTATACTGAATGTAACGGAAATGGTATATCCCACCAAAAACATTTTTATGTAAAATGTTGCCGAGACATGGCTCGCAATGTCAAAAAGTTATCAGATCTCATGTAGAGCCAAGCTTATAACTCTACATGCCCTTACTCTACAAGCCCTAAATTCACAAACTCTACACCTTAGTCATATGTGGCTTGGCCGTTTCGAAACAAACCCGGGTTTCGAATCCCACAATGAGCTTGAGCTTTCGGTGAAGAAAATAGGGGCCGGCTACCACCCTCAAATTGAAAGTCTATCGCCAAGGTCCTAGCGGTGTGTTCCGACAGCTGCACTTGAGAGCCAGTTCCTTCTAGGCTTTGTGATCATTATTTTTATACAACCAATGAGAGATGGGTTGGTTGGTACAGCATGGGGTTCTTCAAAAGGGGTGTGAAGAGATTTCTGCAGGGTCGGCAACGCGCGCGTGATACCCCTGGTGTTGCAAGCGTCCATAGGCTACGGTAACCTCTTACCATCAGGCGGGCCGTATGCTTGTTTGCCACCTAAGTGGTATAAAAAAAAAAAAGATGGCGAGATTGCCGGCAAACACATACACATCATGCATCAGAAAAAAAAACCGTGTAAAACTTACTTGTTAATTGAAAATGCTAATTATTGGCACGAAAATATCGCGAAATCCATTGTTATAAAATGCAGACTTTAATATTTTTATAATAAAGAGTTTATGGCAAAACCCCATGCGTCCTAGGCTGTAGGCGTCACGGCGAAGGTCATGAGTTCGCATTATGCAATAGGCTAGTTGCCTTTTTGGCGGGAATTTGCAGAGTGACGTTGCGTTTTCATTTTTATTTTCATAGATTTGTGTATTTTGAGTTTTATTGTGCATTTTGGGTGGTCTTTTACACAATAAAGATCATCCATGTGCACCAGTGAAGTGAAATGAAATGAATTATGTGTATCGTGACTTTTCAAGTTGTCTCAAAAAGTCCGTGAAGGGTTTTAGTACAATGACCACCATTGTAGTAAAACATGACTTTTATGGACGGTGACTGACTATAACATAGCTCGACACTGACAGAAATGAGCCCTAATTTGGGCTTGGTTGCCAAACTTAAACATAAGAAGAATAGGCAAGTTTCCCAAAAAAATCTATTTAGTCAGTATTTTACGTTATCAAAAAATATTAGACAGGTAGGTATTTTGTCAATTAAACAAAAAAAAAAACGAAGATATGGTTGGTTGAAGTTCCGCGTGACGTCACGTTGTGGTACACTTTTTAGTAACAAGTGACGTCATGAGCCCTCATTCCCGAACTTTAACGTGCTTTGTAAATTTTTAATGAATCGGTAAAGCAATAACGCGTCCAATATTTTTTGATAATCTAACTGACAGACTAATTAGAATTATTATTTGTTTACCCAGGAAACATCAGGAGTCGTATATGCAGTATAGCATGCAGGTATCTGGTTTCCATAGTACAACTATAGTAATTAGTTTGGGATCAGATGACCGTGTGTGAAGATTGACCAAGGAAATTATGTCATCATCATCATATCAGCCCATGGATGTCCACTGCTGAACATAGGCCTCCCCCATTGATTTCCACTGCGAACGGTTGCATCCAGCGGGACCCAACGACTCTGACCAGGTCGTCGGTCCACCTGGTGGGAGGTCGTCCCGCTCGGCGCTTTCCAGTACGTGGTCGCCACTCGAGAACCTTTCTTCCCCATCGGTTATCGGCTCTGAGCGATGTGGCCTGCCCATTGCCACTTCAGCTTACTAACTCTACGAGCGAGTCCTCATTTCGGACCCTGTCACGTAGAGACATTCCGAGCATAGCTCGTTCCATAGCTCGCTGAGTGACTCAGAACTTATTAATGCGGCCAACAGTGAAAGACCACATCTCTGTCCCGTATGTCATCACTGGTAACAGGCACTGATTGAAGATGTCTTCAGACATTTATGTCATGCATAATGAAAATCCAACCCATTGACGTGAATGTACCTAAACATTAAAATTTTACCACTACCAAAACGCACACATTCAAATCCTTATTTAAAAACATTTGTCTTTCGAATGATTAATTCGGTGTAGACACATTGTTTTATTCGACACACAATAACCTATCCTAATCCTTCAATAACCGCTCAAAAGCGGTTCAGGCTGCGAGCGAGGGTTCCGGCTGTATTTAAAAACAGAGTCAAAACCTATGTATGTTTTTTCTAGGCTGCTCCTATAGGCCCTCATCATCATCATCATCAGCCTATAATGTCCCACTGCTGAGAACAGGCCTCCTTTCACAAATGAGGGTGAAAGGGACTGGGCGATACTCCACCAAGCGTGCCCACTGCGGATTGGTGGAGGTAGGCTAGTGGTCAACCTACTGTTGGAATTATTCAAGCCGCCTAGGTGGCATCCAACTAGCTTAACGACTATCACAATTAATTGATAACCGGGACCAACGACTTTACGTGCCTTCCGAAGCACGGAAACGCTCGATGTGAAATACCACTAGACGGTCACCCATCCAGGTACCGACCACGACAGACGTAGCTTAACTTTGCCGATCGATTAAGAACGGCTAATCATGCTACGCCACGAGCGCTTCCATTTCCTATAGGCCCTAAGCGACCCTAATGATACTCTGTGGCCAGTAGTCGATAAGCCAAATTAAATTATAGTCTGAGCGTCGACCGTCCCTTATTCGCGTTATTTACTAGCTCCTAAGGTATCAATGAATCTGATTAAATCTCTTACATGCTCCGCATAATAAACGAATGTTGTGTGTTATTCAATATAATAATGCCTTCAGGGTGCTGTTGAGGCTTCCTCCTTACTGTAGTGCTTCAGGCATGTTTGCGGATGCGCATACGGACGATTTTTTCGCCATAATGCGCAAAAAAGTGGCCTCTATTTTATACAGGGTCAGAGGGAGCACCAACAGCATCCTGAACGTGTTTGCTGTGAGGTCAGATGGGCCTACTTTAGGCAGGTTTATGAAGCTGCACGTCATGTGTAATGCTTCATAAACAAGCTGTATATTTTTCTGTTGTTGTCATGTTTTAAATGTGTACTAACATAGCTCTTAAGATTTGTGTATCTATTATATACTAACAATCTATGGACCCTGTTGTCTGAGAATAAATGCATTTTATTTTATTTTTTATTATGGATTGTTCATATATATCTAGTTAAAAGGCCATCGCAAGTTGCTACCTTTATTAATTAAAAATCCTTTTTTTTGCCACAACTATTACATTTTCGGAATTATCCGCACTTTTCCTGTAAACTATGGCTTTCGAATAAAATTTAAAGACAGCGAGAATTAAGCGAAAAAAAAAGATATAGCTTTATGGAGGTGCAAGGTGGATGACACCTCCATTTAAAAGGGAAGATCTTCCGCCAGGCTGGGTCATCGTGCCTGGGGACCGCGGTCCAACTGTACATGTCGGACAGTTGTATATATGCAGATTCTCAGGAAAACTTCGCAAGCGCGATGCAAGATGTAGGCGCGCGATGCAGGATAATGTGGCGCCACGCCATCTATCTTTCCGTGTGTGAACGATCTCAGTGTTACTGATAGATGGCTGATAGATGTCGCTACAGCTTAATTAATTGATCCATCGATCGAAAGGCTCCATCTTTAGGCCAAGTTACGTAAGGGTCCTAGAAACGTCACAGATCGAAGAAACTTTTTCCACAGGTACATTTTGTTAGGATTTTTATTTTTATACCACTTAAGTGGCAAACTATTGGTAAGCGGTTACCGTAGCCTATGGACGCTTGCAACACCAGGGCCAGTAGACAAGATGGTTATCGACAATCGTCATCGTTAGTAAACGATCAACCTTTGTATGGGATCGACATTTCAAATCGAAATATCACGTGATTTTTAACAATCTCTTATGTCAATCCCATAAGGATGATCGTTTACCAACGATGACGATTGTCGACAGCCATCTTGTCTAGGGGGGCTGGGGTATTACACTAGGTAAGTTATCGTAAATTGACGTGAGTTTTTTTTTTCTGTAAATGCCGATAGCTATTACTCAATGCAATAAGTTAGGAATAGTTCCCGGAACCACATTTGCGTGGCGTCTACCCTTAAGGTAGATTCATAAGTGCCCCTCTAGGGCCTAAATTGAATAAATGGCTTTGACTTTGATTGCTATTACTGACTCGTCTAAAATTTCTACCACATAGCTGTATGCGCATCCCGTCAAGATCTATCACCATTTTTTTCTTTTATGGTCCGATACCCTAAAAAGGGGGCAACGGAACCCTAAAAGCTCTCGAGAATTATTCTGTACGCAGCACACAGATTATAAATGTTAGGCGCAAGCACAGATACTTCAGTAATCTAACAGATAGTCACAAGAAAGCAGCAACTAAGACAGTATTAATAAGAATAACATTAAGTTTGTTAATTTTGCGAGTTAAAGGAGAGCAAGTAAGTTATCCTAATTTCTAACTAATATTATAAATGCGAAAGTGAGTTTGCGCCTTCACTAATCAACGGATCATCATGAAATTTGGCATACAGATAGCCCATGGTATGGAGAAGGCATAGGCTTTTTATTCCGGCAACACGGGTGAAACCGCGGGGGACAGCTAGTAATATTATAAATGCGAAAGCGAGTTTGTTACGCCTTCACGCCTCAACTTCTCAACGGATCAACATGAAATTTGGCATACAGATAGCCCATGGCATACCATGGGCTATCTGTATGCCATATGTCCATAGAGAAGGCATAGGCTTTTTATCCCGGCAACGCGGGTGAAACCGCGGGGGACAGCTAGTTTTATTATACTGCTCAAAGATAAACAGAGACAGGTAGAAACGCGACGAAAATGAATGTTAACTGGATAATATTTAATCGGACAAATAAAAAAAAATATGAATTTATTCTGATGATTTTGGGGCGGAGATAATAATAATCTGTATTTGCCACCACAGAATAAAATACAGACATTGCTAAAATATTGGTGCTGATTCTGATGTTTATAACTAAACTAATTTAGTCTCACTATATCTCTTTCTAACAAAGAACATAAGAAAAGGATGTAAGAAATTTAGTCCTGCCAAATTAGTCCAATGCTTGTTTTTAATATAAATTTAGCCGCCATCTATCGCGGTTACGTCTAAATACCCGGAAATGAAGACGGCAAAGACTAATTTGACAGCTTTAAATGTTTCTATCCTTGTTCAATAATGTTTGTAAGAAAGAGATGTGATGTGACTAGAATTATTTTAGTGCGATTTACAGCAGAATCGGCACCATTGTGTTACATTGCTAAAGAGACAATTTTGGTTGTGGTTCGCTGGTACCTGTGGTAGATTTTATGAACCTGAACAGACGGACAGATGAACGACAAAGTAATCCTATAAGGGTTCCGTTTTTTTTCATCTGAGGTACGGAACTCAAAAAAAGTCACTGAAATTACCATTTCGGTAGAAAATCATTCGTGACATGACCTTGGACTCATAAAGGTCATGGTGACAACAGAACAGTAATATTTAGCCACTTAAGAAAACCTACGTTACAATTTAATGCATTTATTACACATTTGTTATATAATTACACGTTATTTTTTGTCGCATTATCTAGACACAACTGCCACAAATTATAACAAATTCAAGTACAATTATCTTATTTGCTTTTTGGGTTCGTGCCAAAAATAGAAAACAGCGTTACGCATCCATACCGTGGGATTCCGTAGTATGACATTGGAGGTGTAAAAAATATTGCTAATAACTATGTAACGTGGCGTTTAAGGACATAGTCACCCACGTATTTTTTGTTTGTACGAGTGTCCCCAATCGATGTATATATGTATAATCGTGCACCACCATTCGCAAAGAAAAATTATGGTGGCCACAAAGTATGCCAACATCTTCGAACTCCTTTAATCAGAAATTAAAAGTTTATTAAGTTGCACTGTTGCATACAATGCAAATGTTACATAACCGAACAATATACAATAATATTTGAATATACTATATTTGGTCATGTGACTTTATAAATAGAGTTTTTTAGGATCAATACAGAAATCAATAAATTTTAAATAGCTAGCTTTAACTTCCTAACCAACGTAGTGTCTGCAAAGAAAATTCGTAGTTCGAACGACGACAGAACCCTAACTACGCGAATCCAACTCGCTCTTATCCAGTTTTTATAATCTTGATAATTATAGTGTAGGTAATATAAGAAGGGAAGTGCGTGACTGACAAACACTTGAGAATACATAATAATTGTAGGTACATCAATACATACATATGTACAATAAAAACTTTAAACAAAAATAAAACCGGCCAAGTGCGAGTCAGACTCGCGCACCGAGGGTTCCGTACAAACCTGTAGGTATATAAGTAAATGGTAGTATAGACCTGAGTATTTGATATTAATTTCAATTTATGACCTATTAAAAAAAAACTACTTACTAGATCTCGTTCAAACCAATTTTCAGTGGAAGTTTGCACCGTAATGTACATCATATATTTTTTATAGATTTATCATTCTCTTATTTTAGAAGTTACAGGGGGGGGGACACACATTTTACCACTTTGGAAGTGTCTCTCGCGCAAACTATTCAGTTTCGAAAAAAATGATATTAGAAACCTCAATATCATTTTTGAAGACCTATCCATAGACACCCCACACTTATGGGTTTGATGAAAAAAAAAAATTTGATTTTCAGTTCTAAGTATGGGGAACCCCCAAAATTTATTGTTTTTTTTCTATTTTTGTGTAAAAATCTTAATGCGGTTCACAGAATACATCTACTTACCAAGTTTCAACATTATAGTTCTTATAGTTTCGGAAATAAATGGCTGTGACATACACGGACAGACAGACAGACAGACAGACAGACAGACAGACAGACAGACATGACGAATCTATAAGGGTTCCGTTTTTTGCCATTTGGCTACGGAACCCTAAAAAACCCACCGAAAAACTGAAAAGTAAAAAAAAAACCTTTTAAATAACTGAAAACAGAAAAACAAGCTCTTTAATCTATAGAATTTTGATTATTACTTGAATTGTATAAGGTTTTGCAGTCAATGCAAATGTAATTAATATTATTAAATATATTTTTACAACATACTAGTATTTTTAACCGACTCCAAAGAAATGAGGAGGTTCGCAAATCGGTTGTTTTTTTTTAATGTTTGTTACCTCATAACTCCGTCGTTTATTAACCGATTCATCGTAAATAAACTAGAGAGGGAATATTTTCATCGCTGCAGTCAAAATGTCAGTGACATTGTATAAAGAAAACATTTTTCCATATTATTAAAAAAGAAAAAACCGGCCAAGTGCGAGTCACACTTATTTTTATTGGGGTTCCGTGCACAACTTACAAACTACATTACGAACCCACGATATCAATATTTATTATTTAACTACAGTATATACGCATTTGTGATAGAAGACGAAAATACAAAGGTTGATCGTTTACTAACGATGACGATTATCGATAACCGTATAAGAGAGGTAGAGCATAGCGTTTATTCGCTCAAAGAGCAGCTCGACTGGGGAAGCACCTCCACCTTACAGAATACCGCAGCCAAATAACTTTATGTTGTGTAAAGTTGTGTTCCTGCGCGTGAGTAAGGTCGCCAGAGCTCATAGGGGAGGGGGGAAAAGTGGGTAACGCGTGAGCGATGCTTCGTGTGTTGCAAGCGTCCATATGGCTACGGTAACCGCTTACCATCAGGTGGGCCGTATGCTTGTTTACAGACTAAGTTGTAAAAAAAAAAAAAAAAAAAATAACCATCTTGTCTAGGGGGGCCGTTTTGAGATATTATTATACGATAAGTTCTTTGTTAAAAATTTCATTTTTAATATTTTCTTTTTTTGAGTGACTGTACTTTTTGTTGACTGTACTTGCATTGCCATCCAATATACTAATGTTTACCAAATATCAAGTCAATCCGACCACTGGAAGTGGGTGAAATTTTACTTGCAAGATTCCACCCGAACAAACATACATACATTGCAAGTTAAATAAAAGCTTGTACAATATCCAAATATCATTAGGATTAGGCAAAGTACATTTCGCGCGAATTTGCGAATTTCGTTTGCGCGAATAGCGTCGGCAACGCGCGCGTGATACCCCTGGTGGTGCAAGCGTCCATAGGCTACGGTAACCGCTAACCATCAGGCGGGCCGTATGCTTGTTTGCCACACAAGACGCCGGGAAAATTTTCACCCGTACGTTGTTGACATACCGAAAATACGGACACAGCGTTTTGCATCCTCATTTATAATGCGGACAGCAAGGGAGTGGAACTTGCTTCCGGCGTCTGTGTTTCCTGACGCCTACAATCTAGGAACTTTCAAGGCCAGAGTGAATAGGTTTCTTCTGGGTAAGCGTGTTTCATCTTAGGCTTCGTCATCGCCCCTTATGGGCGGGTCAGTGGCCAAACGCAAGCCCATTTAATAAAAAAAAAAGTGGTATAAAAAAAAAACTCATTCCGTGTTCAAGCTGGAGATCTGTGACATAAGTACTGAAAGCAGTTGATAGCCAAACGTCAGCGTAAAAAATAAATCGTTTTTTTAATTATTTAAGTTAATAGCTTGAGTCGAGATCCCTAAAAAAATCAGATTGCATAGTTTTAGGTGACTTATGACCGTCATTCATCATAAAAGGTAACACCTGTCCGTGACAAACATATAATTATGATTTTAAGTATGTTACATCAAATAATGTTGAGATAACATGAGCAATTAGCCTCTGAAATGTGTTATTAACGCTTTGTAATTGCAAAACTTTATTATGTTTATTATGACCTCAAATCCTAGCAGACACTCTTTCGGACGCGGGCCTCACAACTGTTCTGTAGCGAAGCGACTGACGGCTGTGGCACAAGATTCGTGTTTAGGTATATTTTCTTTAACTGCAGAATGGAGCAAGCCAGCAAGAGTGTTAAACAGAATATCAGCAATATTCTGTTATTATAAAAAGTTTTTTTTTGCGAAACTTATGGGCAAAAACTGTAACGCCACGCCACTCCCATTTAAGTTGTCACTCATTATAGCAGCACCGCTTCGACTCAGCAAAGGCCCCAGGGGCGTGTCACGCCCAAGGGAACGGGTCACTCGCTGTAAGCGCATGGTCAGCAGGACTAGTGCCCTGTAGCGGAAAGCTCGCTTGCCGCGAGGTATCTACTATTTTATCTCGTCTAATTTGCTTTAACGCACATAATTTTATTTTTTTGCCGAGGCGTAGCGGTGCTGATATAGTCAGTGGTGACCTTAAGTCGACATTTGACAGTCAGTATCTATAGAATATGGCCTTCTGAAGTATTTATGACGGACGTTTCAGTTTTTCGACAACTTAACCCTTAACCTAAACCTCTTCCACAGAAACCATGGCACCAAACACAAAAGACACACTAACATTTCACCGAGAAGACGAACAGTTTGAGAAGCTGGTGGCACCACAAGCGTCGGAACGGAAATACGAGATCGTCTACACTAATCTATTGACATTTGGATATTGGCACATCGCAGCCGCTTACGGGTTGTATCTGTGCTTCACTGAAGCGAAGTGGGCGACTATTATAATGTGTAAGTAACAGAAACAATTATTATGATCGCTATTTTAATTACTCTCTATTTTACAAGCTTTTATTTGACTTGCAATGTATGTATGTATGTATGTTTGTTCGGGTGGAATCTTGCAAGTTTTTTCAACCACTTCCAGTGGTCGGATTGAATTGATATTTGTTATACATTAGTGTATTGGAAGACAATGCAAGTACAGTCACCAAAGAAGCTTGTATTAAAAAGTCAATTTAAAAAAAACTTAATAAGTAAATACTTCAGAAATCTGTCAGGCGACGGTGGATGTAGAAAGTGGAGATACGAAAGAAATTGCAACTATTAGGAAAGTGTTTTGACCATAAGGCTCAGAATCATAGCATTATGCTAAGCTGGTAGTAATAGGGTCCCACTGGGAACCCCAAAGTTTACCCAACCAACCTTACGCCGCCGCGCCGTCAGTCCGTCACATGACTATATCTTTTAAATGCTTATATGTTATTTGGTATGTCTTCCAATGTTTGGACTAGATTACCAGCAACATGAAATCTTCAATTTACCATCATTATTTTTAACAACAGATGACTGAATACATATTAATCAATACAAACTTCCACAGCATACTTCATCTTCGTAGCGGCATCGATAGGTATCACGGCGGGCGCCCATCGCCTTTGGGCGCACAGAACGTACAAAGCGAAACTACCACTGCAAATAATCCTCATGATCTTCAACACCTTCGCATTTCAAAACACTGCGATCAACTGGGTCAGAGACCATAGACTGCACCATAAGTTCAGCGACACTGACGCGGACCCGCACAACGCTACTCGCGGCTTCTTTTATTCCCACATCGGGTGGTTGCTGGTGAAGAAACATCCCGAAGTGAAGAGGAGGGGGAAACTGATCGATATGTCTGATATTTATGCGAATCCTGTGCTCAGGTTTCAGAAAGAGTGAGTACTGTTCATTTACTTTGTTAATTAGGAATTTGGAATTTAAATATATCATGCCGAGATTAAGTCGAGCATAAGATAAGACGGTGCTTGGTGGGACGAGTATGTTTACCTAGGATACATTGTCCAACTAGGTAGTTCCAACTTCGACAAAAAGGTCAATCGAAGAATCCAACTCGGTTCTCGAGTGGCGACCACGTACTGGACAGCGCCGCGCGGGACGACCTCCCACCAGGTGGACCGACGATCTGGCCAAATTGGCGGGCTGCCGCTGGATGCAAACGGCCCAAAACCGTTCGAAGTGGAAGTTAATGGGGGAGGCCTATGTTCAAAACCAAATAAAAAACTCATTTATTCAATTTAGGCCCGGGTAAGGCACTTATGAACGTTACACACAGTTGAATTTACCACCGGTTCGAAATACACTTAAACTGAGAAGACTCTGGCAAGAAACTCAGAAAGGCATTTTTTTTTGTCGTGGAAGATCTTTTCAGCCGTGGACATCCCTAGGCTGATATGATGATGATGAAGATAAGACGGATGAATTCCGAATCCAAATGGATATATCTTATCCCGTTTCTTTTAAATTCTTCTATGTAGATTTAAAAGACCTCATGTTTTAATGGATTAGCCAATCTTACAACGACTTTTCAATTTCAGACACGCAATACCGTTCATCGGCACAATCTGCTTCATCCTCCCCACCCTAATACCCATGTACTTCTGGGGGGAGACGTTAAACAACGCATGGCACATCACTATGCTCCGCTACGTAATGAACTTGAACAATACCTTTTTGGTCAACTCCGCTGCACATTTATGGGGGAACAAGCCATACGACAAGAACATACTGCCTGTCCAATGCCTTCCTGTGTCCTTCGTCGCTTTTGGCGAAGGATTCCATAACTACCACCACGTTTTCCCATGGGATTACCGAACAGCCGAATTGGGGAATAATTATCTAAATGCGTCGACTAAGTTCATTGATTTTTTCGCGTGGTTAGGATGGGCGTATGACCTCAAATGTGTTTCTGAGAAGGTGGTGACGTCGAGGTCTGAGAGGACGGGTGATGGAACAAATCTATGGGGGTGGGGTGATAAAGATATGGGTGATGAGGATAAAGTTGTCACCGAGGTGTTGAGTCCTGAGTCTGATTAAAGACGGGCCAGTTGGCGCAGTTGGTTAAGACTCTGGTAAAGATTCCACCTATTGCGCCGCAGGTCGTGGGTTCGATTCCCGCACAGGACATGCATTTGTGTGCATGAACATGTCTGTATGTCCTGAGTCTGGGTGTAATTATGTATATTAAGTATGTATTTACAAAACAAAAAAGTATTATATGTATTATATCAGTTATCTGGTTTCCATAGTACAAGCTCTGCTTAGTTTGGGATCAGATGACCGTGTGTGAGGAATGTCCCAGGATATTTATTTATTTATAATTATATTGATTTTTTTAAGTTAAGAAATTTGTTTTATTCTTATGTTCCTTGTTGATGATTTTTGAGGACGATTTGATTCCTGATTAATTCCTGATTGCATTTTTTTCAATGTTTAGGCCTATGTTTGACCAGCTTCAACATGGCCAGTGATGATGTTGCCGAAGGTGGTAAGCACACAAAGCCTAGACGGTACAGTAGTACCCAACTGATAAGGCGCGTCGTGAATATTCGTTCGCACAGAAAAGAATGAATGGCCTGAAGATTAACGAAAGAATGCTTAAAACTTACAATCAACCTTAGATCACTACTATAAGGTTCATAATACAGTGCAGCTGTTAGTTCCGCCTCACTCGCAAGTGACGCCCCTCCGCACACATGGCGGCAGCTGCCGACCAAAAGCATTTCCCGCGCATTGAAAATGTATCTTCTGCGCAGGTACATCGGTAAGCCATATCAGTTGGGTACTACTGTACCGGGCTGTAAAATTCATAGCTAGAACATTACTGCGGTCATTTCGATTTCTTTTCGATGAGCATTTGGCTTCAGAAGTTACACACATGCTCAGTTTTTTTACTAGTCTGACGGGCCAGTTGGCGCTGCGCCGCAGGTCGTGGTTTCGATTCCCATACAGGACATGCATTTGTGGGCATAAACACGTCTCTATGACTTGAGTTTGGGTGTAATGTATATAAATTATGTATTTACAAACAAAAAGTAGCATATGTATTATATCGGTTATCTGGTTTCCATATTACAAGCTCTGCTTAGTTTGGGATCAGATGACCGTGGATGACAGAAAGCCTTAAAGGAAACTGGCTCTCAAGTGCAGCTGTCAGATAGTAGTAATAGCTAGGTATTCCCTGCAATCTCTTCGATATCACAGGCTGGTACCGAAGTTGCGTCATACTTGTGAACAGGTGCTGCTTGTGGGGGCTGGTCTGCTTAAGTTTGCTATTTATTTACTTATTAAATATTTATTCAGTCTACTTTGTAATTTTGCCGCCGCGCCGGGGCACGCAATTGTTTACAGTGCGATTAGAATGTAAATATTATGTGATGAATCTAAGCTTGTTTTGAAAAGAGTAATTGCTGAGTTTAATGCCGGCTCTTCTCAGCAAATGCAACCTTCCGAACCGGTATTAGAGTATTAGAGTCAGACTTTTCATAAGTGCCTGCGAAGGTCTATTTGAATAAATGATTTTTGAATTTGCCTATCTAATAGTTTTGAAGGTGTCTTACCTGACTGCTGGTCTCCCAACGATGTGTACCAGCTATAGTTACAAGTATCCATACGGACTTTTTGGCGGGAACTTGCAGAGTTACCTTAGTTTTCATTTTTATTTTCATAAATTCGTCTATTTTGAGTTTTATTGCATACTAGATGCCCGGCGCGACTTCGTTCGCGTGGTGCTACCCTGTGGTGATACCCCACTTGCGTCACTGTCACTTGCGAGTGAGACGGAAATAACAGCTGTACTGTATTATGAACCTTATAGTAGTTATCTAAGGTTGATTGTAAGTTTTAAGCATTCTTTCGTTAATCTTCGGGCCATACTTTCATTTCTGTGCGAACGAGGATTCACGACGCGCCTTATCAGTTGGGTACTACGGTACTTAAACATGACTTTTTTGGACGGTGACTGACTGAGGATGATATGAAAGTGATTTATTGTGACTAGAACTTATAATATAACTGGAAATTGGCAAAAAACACAAGTCGTGTGAGGCACATGGAAAAAAAAAAAAAAAAACCATACATCACTTACCGTCAGGCTGCGTATAATGCGGTTCGGGTCTGGTATCAGCTCCACAGGCAAGTAAAAGTCGACACGCGGCGGCCGAGTCTCTCCTGGCGGCGAGGGATAACGCACTTTCGCCTCTCGCGTCACACGCGTTCACTTTTGCACCTATGGACATTTGTTCGTTTTTTTTTATACAAATATGTCGGTAAACATACGACCCGCCTGATGGTAAGCGGTTATCGTAGCCATATGGACGCTTGCAACACAAGAAGCATCGCTCACGCTTTACCGACTTTCCCCCCTCCCCTATGAGCTCTGGCGACCATACTCACGCGCAGGAACACAACTTTACACAACATAAAGTTATTTGTCTGCGGTATTCTGTAAGGTGGAGGTACTTCCCCAGTCGAGCTGCTCTTTGAGCGAATAAACGCTATGCTCTACCTCTCCAAAAACGTGTAATGGAAAGGGTATTTTTGGGGTTCCGTACCCTGTTCTAAGACTCCGCTGTCCGTCCGTCCGTCTGTCTGTCAGTCGGCTGTATCTCATGAATATATATATATGTAGACAGCTGAAATTCTCACAGAATACGTATTTCTATTGCCGCTATAACAACAAATGAAATAACATTAAAAATTAAAGAAGGCGCCCATACAACAAACGTCTTTTGTTTTTGGTATTTTGTTTTCATAGTACAATGGGTTAGTTAATATTGTACGGAACCCTCTGTTTGCGAGTCCGACTCGCACTTGGCCGGCTTTTATACAACTAATGTAGCAAACAAGCATACGGCCCGCCTGATGGTAAGCGGTTACCGTAGCCTATGGACGCTTGCAACACCAGGGGTATCACTCGCGCGTTGCCGACCCTGAAGAAATCTCTTCACACCCTTTTTGAAGAACCCCATGCTGTACTCCATTGGCCATGGCCTACCCTACCCTCGAAACTTTCTTATTTTTTTCGGGTTCCGTAGCCAAATAGCAAAAAACGGAACCCTTATAGTATCGTCATGTCTGTCTGTCTGTCTGTATGTCTGTCCGTCCGTATGTCACAGCCATTTATTTCCGAAACTATAAGAACTATAATGTTGAAACTTGGTAAGTAGATGTATTGTGTTAACCGCATTAAGATTTTCACACAAAAATAGAAAAAAAAACAATAAATTTTGGGGGTTCCCCATACTTAGAACTGAAACTCAAAATAATTTTTTTCATCAAACCCATAAGTGTGGGGTGTCTATGGATAGGTCTTCAAAAATGATATTGAGGTTTCTAATATCATTTTTTTCTAAACTGAATAGTTTGCGCGAGAGACACTTCCAAAGTGGTAAAATGTGTGTCCCCCCCCCTGTAACTTCTAAAATAAGAGAATGATAAATCTATAAAAAATATATGATGTACATTACGGTGCAAACTACCAACGAAAATTGGTTTGAACGAGATCTAGTAAGTAAATACTCAGGTCTATATATACTATTTACTTATATACAGGTTTGTACGGAACCCTCGGTGCGTGAGTCTGACTCGCACTTGGCCGGTTTTTTCTTTCATAAGAACCTTCTCCTGACAATGACAAACACAACAAAAAAAGAATAAGCAAAATCGGTCCAGCCGTTCTCGCGTGATGGCGTGACCAAGGGAAATAGGGATTAATTTTTATATATATACATTGAAAAAACCACGGCGAGGAGCCTGTCCCCTTCTAGGTTCTTTAAGTGCAGCTGCCGCCACACTGGTAGCTGTTTACCGACAGTACAACATATCCTAGCAAGGTGCTTAGGTTTCCTTAACTCCTAACTCAACATTCGAACCCACGACCCCCGCGGTGTTACTGAGCGCATATTAATAACTTACCATGCCGCAACAATAAGTCCATAGCGTCTAAGTGTGCGTGTTCAGTGGCCACGTGTAGTGGCGTCTGTCCCTCTTTGTTCTTCTCGTTAACACGCGCGCCTTTGCGTATTAACATCTCCATTACCTGAAATAGAAAAAGACGTTTAGTTTCTTTTTTGATGTAAGAGGCGGGCAGTGACTGGGTGTGTAGTGTAGCAAAAGTGAAGTGTAGCATCAGTGAAGAGTAGCATTAGTGTAGCGTCAGTGAAGTGTAGCATCAGTGAAGTGTAGCATCTGAAGAGTAGCATTAGTGTAGCGTCAGTGAAGTGTAGCATCAATTAAGAGTAGCATTATTGTAGCGTCACTGTAGTATAGCAACAGTGAAGTGTAGCATCAGTGTAGTGTAGCATTAGTGTAGCGTCAGTGGAGTATAGAAACAGTAGAGGTGTGTAACTCAGCTCTGAACCAGCTCA
Organism: Achlya flavicornis; assembly: GCA_947623365.1. Taxonomy (NCBI): domain Eukaryota; kingdom Metazoa; phylum Arthropoda; class Insecta; order Lepidoptera; family Drepanidae; genus Achlya; species Achlya flavicornis. The sequence goes on along the minus strand of OX392494.1, from coordinate 7,145,965 downwards.
ATGAATCAGATCACTCGGGTTTGAACCGCTGAGCTACAGCTCAACAACATAATGACTAGCTCACGGCTCAATCCAACTTCTATTGTATCTGCGACTCCCTCCATAGATTATATTCTTGTAATTCTAAACCTATGTAACATAACTCTCAGATCAGATCATGTAAACAACTCTAAAGTATGAAAAGAGTCGCTCGGCGGAGTCGAATGAATCGCAGCGGCTCAGTCGGCTCAATTCGACGCGCGGTACGCAGTGAGCGTGCGCGCGTATCGTGGACTATAGGTACATTGAGCTGATCTGCGAGCTGAGTTATTGAACCGGCTCACACACCTGAGCCGTGAGCTGTTCTGCAGCTCGCGTATTTTTGATGAGTTACACACCTCTAAGCAACAGTTAAGTGCAGCAACAGTGAAGTGCAGCAACAGTGAAGTATAGCAACAGTGAAGAGTAGCATTAGTTTAGCGTCAGTGTAGTGTAGTATGGTCGGTCGTAGTGTAGGATCAGCTTAGTGTAGCAAGAGTCAAGTGATGCATCAGTGTATTTACCGTCAATGTAGTGTTAGTGTTGGTAGAGTGACTGTAGTGACACATTGTAGCAGTTTAGCATCAGTATTTGTAGAATCAGTGTTGTGTAGCATCAGTGTAGTTTAGCGTCAGTGTAGTGTATCGTCAGTGTAGTGTATCGTCAGTGTAGTGTATCGTCAGTGTAGTGTATCGTCAGTGTTATACCTGTTTCCGTTTAGGGTAGACGCTGGCTGCGGCCGCGTGTAGCGGTCTATCTCCTGTGGTGACGTGTTGATAGTTGACGAGGGACTCGGCGCTGACCGCGCCGGGCAGGGAGGCCGTGCTGTCCGAACCGGAACCGGTTCCGGCACACGACACGGTACCGGCGGCGGCGCCTGTTACCGTGCCGGTTGTCGACACTTGCGAGTTTTGTTGCTGGAACGAAACATGGTGGACTTTTTGGCGGGAACTTGCAGAGTGACGTTGTGTTTTTATATCAATTTTCATAAATTCGTGTATTTTGAGTTTTGTTGCATATTATCGGTGTAATTTTATCCAATAAAGATCAATCCATGTGCACCAGTGAAGTGAAATGAATTATATGTATCGTGACTTTTCAAGTCGTGTCAAAAAGTCCGTGAAGAGTTTTAGTACAATGTCCACCATTGTAGTAAAACATGACTTTTATGGACGACTGAGGACTATATGTGAAAGTGAATTATTGTGACTGGAAATTATAATATAACTCGACACTGGCAGAAATTTCACGCAGTAGTACGAAACATCAGTCTATTTTCCACCAATGTTTAACTAGTAAATAACAGACTGGAACAGACCAGCCCCCACAAGCAGCACCTGTTCACAAGTATGAGGCGTGTGGCAGCCACAAGGGGGGTTTTAGGGGAGGCTCGTGCATGTATGAGTTGGTGATGGAAACTTACCGAATGCTGACCACCTGTGACGGAAGACAGCTGTTTCTTCACTCTTGTGGGCTCGGCAAGTCGGCATGCTTCTAATAGGCAATGGCCGCGGTATTCAACTGTCGAACGTAATGTTATCAAATGAGAGTTCTATTTTAAATAACACATTTTTCAACACACTTGCTCGTAAAGTGAGATTTATTGCACCGTTTATAGTATCTCAATGCAGCTTATTACGCACTAGTGCTTTTTACTTTACATTACCGCACAGTTTTATAATAGGTATAATCCCGATTATGTTATGTTTGTACCTCACTGCAAGTGATATGTGTGTAGACCAAGCATTCAGTTTCAAAACAGTTTGACAGCCCAAAAACAAAAAACCTGCACGCCATATTTGTTGACGTTCTCATTGTGTGGTTGAAGGTTATCAAAAAATTTACTTAAAAAAATACAAGTCTGTTTTTTCCTCACAAGTGTGTTGAAAAACGTTGTATGACACGCGTGTGCATTGATCATTACACTCTTGGCGTTCGCGGGCGGCTCACGCGCTTAATACCGCCCCGAGTGTAATAACCAACTTTGCACACATGTATCATAATGTACTATTACAAAATAGAGGTAAAAAAATACAAACTATTGATCTTTGCGCCACAGAAATAAGGTCTAAAATTGGATACAGACTTAATATACTAAGTAAACTTACATGCAAGTCTTTCTTGAAGCTCCCTAGTGGGTGCAACATCAAGGGCTGATTTTCCGTGGCAGTTTAATAAAGTAGGGTCCGCACCTTCGCTTAATAGCAGCGAACATACCTGTAGAATTAATCATCATCATCATCATCATCAGCCCATAATGTCTCACTGCTGAGCACAGGCCTCCTTTCACATATGAGGGTGAAAGGGACTGTAGAATTTATATTGCGATAGATATATTAAACATACCGGCTGTTTAGCGGCTTCCCCGTACCCGGGTTAAAATTAACCTATGTCCATACCCGAGCTCCAAAATACCCTTCTGCCAATCATCATTAAAATCGGTTGTGTAGTTTAGCCATGAAAATGTAGTAGCTTTTACAATACAAAATGTCTTCATCAACGTTGAGTTCATCAACATAGATAACGAATAGGATAGGCCCCAGTATACTGCCTTGTGGCATATGCCTTGACCATAATGTAGTGTAAGTTTAATTGTAAACATTTCTTTCTTTTTTTACTTCCCAACCGTCTGTCTGTTAGCACGGTTATAAATTGACTGAACACGGTTTCTGAAACGATTTTCACAGCAACTAAGATATTCTTTGAACAGGACCGGAACTGTGGTGGGGCAAACCGGGGCTCCTGCCCTGGGCAGCAGTTTAGAAAGCGCCAAAATCATAATGTTCTTAATCACCTAGCATCAGCGCACCTTGCTCTATCGATCTTTACTTCGATTTTAAAACAGCCAGTAGGTTTTTGAACACATTTTTTTTCAAATTATCTCAAACAACTAGTTTCTAGATCCGGGGCAGTCTTTGGGGCAAATTTTGTGCTCTTTTAAGTTAAAACCCTTCCACTGAGACTAAAGGGAATATTAAGTCAAAATCGGCATACACAACAGTATCAAAATCTTTAACAAAATCAGACCGGTATAGATACAGTGTCAAAAGCCTTAGCGAAATCCAAATCTAAATCTCACCTCAAGCCTTGCTTTACTGGCGGCTTCGTGCAAGGGTGTGAAGGCCCACAAGTCTGTGGCGTTGACATCAGCTCCTGCCCTCACCAACAACTCCGTCACTTCGTAGTGGCCGTACGAACACGCGTTATGGAGTGGTACTAGGCCTCTGTATTAATATATTGTTATTAGTTTTATACAAATTAGTTTTAAATGTAATTTTGTAAGTATTTGAGGTCAACTTTGCACACTTATCAAGGACTAAAATACAATAATTTGTTGTTTGCTGTCAAATTTAAACTAGGGTAGGGTAGGGTAGCACCACGCGAACGAAGTCGCGCCGGGCAGCTAGTACCTATATAAAAATCAATGCCACTTTTCGTTGTAATTGTATAACTCAAGAACGGACTCACCTATCCAAACCAAATGTTTAGGCTTCGTTCGGACTATTTAGTAGATGGTTTATGTAAAGTTTGCACAAAATCGATCGAGCAGTTCTTCATTTATCAATTTTTTTGTAACAAATGTTTTGAATAAATGGCGGATCATTTTGCTAAGGGGGATTGTGCTGTCAAATTGAAACTTTTTCCAGTGTTGACAGTACAAGCATGTTGTTATGTCATTCATTCCTGTCATTTCATTTTGGACGTGCTTCGATTAAAGCTTGCAGTCGATAATTATAACCTAGATACCCACTGCAGCGCCATCTGCCGGGCTGATTTGTGAATCTAATGTGATGGTTGAGATAGGGTAGGGTAGAAGAGTAGAGTAGGGTACGGTACGGTAGGTTACGGTACGGTACGGTAGGGTAGGTTAGGGTAGGGTACGGTAGTGTAGGGTAGGGTAGGGTAAGGTAGGGTAGTACCATAGGGTAGGGTAGGGTAAGGTAGGGTAGTACCATAGGGTAGGGTAGCACCACGCGAACAAAGTCGCGCCGGGCAGCTCACTTATAAAATTCAAATTCAAAATCATTTATTCAAATAGACCTTCGCAGGCACTTATGAAAAGTCTGACTCTAATACCGGTTCGGAATGTTGCATTTGCTGAGAAGAGCCGGCAATAAACTCAGCAATTACTCTTTTCAAAACAGGCTTAGATTCATTACATAATATTATAATAAAATAATATAAATAAAATATAATAAAATACATGCCCCTTGTCCTTGGCGTGCACGTCGGCGGTCGCGTGCAGCAGCAGGCGCACGATGCGCGCGCGGTTGTAGCCGGCCGCCAGGTGCAGCGGCGTGGAGCGCCGCCCGTCGGCCGCGTGCACGTTCACGTTCAGCGGCGTCACCAGCGCCGCCAGCCGCTCCTCGCCGCCCGACCGGGCCGCCTCCAGCACCTCCGCCGCGCAGTGTTCGCCTGCACGTCACATCACGACACGTACACGTACACGATCATTCACGGTTTTGTTATATTAAAGAAAGAAATAAAATATTTATAAGGCTCTTTTATTACTCATACTAGCTGCCCGGCACGACTTTCTTCGCGTGGTGTCCTACTAACCTATACCCTAACCTACCCTACCGTACCACTACCCCTACCCTAACTTACACTTTTTTTTTTTTTTTTTTCGTGGGGAAATCCTCATAGGATACCCGACCGCCTCGGGGGTAGCGGCCAGGTTATGCCGGACTTGTACCGGCTAAAACCCCACGGTGGTCGCCATCTGCGCTATAGAGAGGGGGGCGGGCTCTCGTGTTGAACGCGTACCTGCTCAACCCTCTAAGCGCGGCGCTTTCATAGCTCGTCCCGGGGGTCTGACACCTCCCCCCAGCACCCTCGCTGTGCTATCGCACAATGAGTCTGACCACCCCTATCCTACCCTACCCTACTATCCTACCCTATCATACCCTGAGCTACCCTACTGTTCGGGACACTTGTTGTGTTCAGGACATTTATTGTTATTTTTTATAATTACGTAATATTTGTTAAAATTAAAATGTTTAGAAATAAGAAATATTAAAGAGTTTACTCCCGAGTGTACAATGATTACCCTTAGAATATGTATCAACATAAATTGTATAGTAAATAAACAGTACTTGAACCCTAAACATAGGTAAAAGTCTAGACAAAGTCTAGGTAGAACTAAGATTTACAATGTACTTTTAGAATCGTGAATAACCCTCTACAAATGTAAAACTTGTTACACGATAAAGTTAGTATTCATGTTGAAACCTAAGTTAACAAAAAAGTGTTAACATGTCAACAAAACACTCGATTAGGCATAGTAATCTAGTTAGAATTGTTTCGTAAGCACCATATGTGCACACCAACTACTTACTATGTATTTACTGTTTAAACTCGCATTACCTAACGTAAGACCTAGATAATAAGTTTTACTACAAGCCCTGAATGAAACCCTGATGATATTTTGAAATTTACGTGATTTTACCCGGAACTATAAATATCAACAATAAAATTTCCTTATATATGCGAAAGGGAGACAAAATGTATCGGAGAACCTTAGGAGATGTGGTAACCGGACTACACTTTTAGGATTAGATCCTTCTAGAACTTTTAGACAAGGTTAGCGCTATATGCAAGATAGAGAGGTTACTTAAATGCACTTAAATTAGACAAGAAAAAGATATGTTTTCTCTCGTAAAAAAGTTACTCGCTCACCGCGTGAGTCGTATACACAGCGTTTATAATTTGCATATAATCAGTACATTTTTCTCATTTAGTATCGATTCCAGGACAGCAAGTATCTACTAAGTATAGTAGTAGTAGTAGTCAGACAGATGTCACAGTAGTAGGACAGTACCGGGACAGTACCAAGTAAGGCAGATGCCAAGTTGAGATTACCATCAAGTAGTATAACGTCAGGCAGATGCCACAGTAGCGGCTAGTTAGTTACCCCATCGGTAAACAGTAAGGCAGATGCCATAGTAGCGGCTAAGTAAAAATATCAGTGTAGCATCAGGCACCCATTGTCTACGTATATTTGTGTAAATCATCTATGTAATTTAAAAAGTTTGTTAATTATTGTATTCAGACAGATTGTCACAGAAGTGTTAAAGTTCAATAAATAAATCGTTTATACACCAACCATACGGCTTTTCATGACGCCCTTGGCAATCCAGCAAATAAAATAAAGTACGGGAAAAGGGATCTCACGATTCGCGCATTCGTCCTAAGCGGCGTCTTATTTACACGAGGTCCCCGGCCGCCCGTACATTTGGTCCTTCGAGCCGGATCATCCAAGATACTGAACGGCCACAGCCATGGTTGGTACCAGATCAACTACCGCAAGAGGCAGATCGCAGAGTCGCGATGGCGACGCACCGCCGCCAGCACCTGCAGACGATCTGGCCACAGATGCCGCCCCAACGGGGAGTACTGCCCCTACAGTAGCACCATCGTCGAGTCGTACTGCCACTGCTACTGAAGCTACCCTAACCTCAGGGTTTACGACTACTACTACCGAAGAGGAAACCGGAACCGATCAAAGACAGGCCCCTGATGACCGAATCGAACGCAGCACCATCAGGGGAAATAAGTCAACAAAGAGTCAACGAGCGCGCCGCATAGCTCTGGCTAAAGAAGAGGTAGCAAGACTGAAACTTGAGCTAGCAATAGCTAGCCTCGCCGTCATAGACCAATCTGAAGAGTCTGAAGGTGACGACGTAGGATCCGTGTCCATCAAATCCACTGCCCGGAGGGTGGACACATGGCTAGACAAGAGTCAGCGCCTGCTTGCTATTTCGAATGAGCCTCATCACCAGCCAGAGCACCGAGAGGTGGAACCGAATTGTAACGCCGCACCTGTTGCGGCACCATATCCATCCGTAGCTACGCATCCAGTCGTGCTCTTGGGCGCAACCTCGGAGACTCAGATGACTCAACAGCAGTCAAAAGTTGACAACGATGAGGGTAATAAAGGAATCCCTCAACACTCTGTACAGGGTAATAAAGGAATCCCTCAGAGACCAGAAGCGCAGATACCGACGGGAATAGAAGCTGCAATCACCCCGTATTCTGCGCAACAGAAAATAGATTTCAGTGAGTTAGCGTCAGCAATCACTATTGCTGTAAAGGCAGGTCAACGCGCAATGCCGTCGCGTTACCGATTCGAATTACCTGCTTTTACTGGCGCGCATCAGGATTGGCTGTCATTCCGAACAGCGTACTTCGAGTCAGCAACTGACTTTTCGGAAACCGAGAATATGACCAGACTACGCCGTGCACTTAAAGGACGTGCTAAAGAGGCCGTTGAGAGTCTGCTCATTAATAGTGCCAATCCCACTGAAGTGATGAAAATATTGGAGTCCCGCTTTGGAAGACCGGACTCAATAGCTCTCGCAGAGATGGATCGACTTAGGAACCTGCCACGGTTCACGGATTCATCTAAAGACCTTTGCATACTGTCAAGCAAGGTCACGAATATAGTGGCGACTCTTCGTGCTCTGAATAAGACTACGTACCTGTACAATCCAGAGCTGACGAAGGTCACGATCGATAAGCTAACACCGACACTTCGATATAGATGGTTCGATTTCTCCGCCATGCAGCCCAAAGAGGAAGCAGACCTGCTCAAACTCACCCGATTCCTCGAGAGAGAAGTGGAATTATGGGCACCCTACGCTCAAGTAGAGGTCATACCCTCGACTTCACATACAGAGCCAGCTTCGCGCAATCCTTACAAGCGCACTCAACGTACGCTAAACGCTAATGCGAACGTTGACAGGAAGCCATATAGATGCTGTATATGTGAACGAGAGGGACATTCGCCGCCAGACTGCGATAAATTCCGCGATGCCGACATCAACCAAAGATGGGATCTTGCAAAGACGCACCGACTTTGTTTCCGATGTTTACGATACAGGAACAAAACGCATAATTGCAAGCCGCCCAAATGCGGCGTCAACGAATGCCCATACAGACATCACCACTTACTCCATTATGAGAAGCAAAGGAATACGAGTGACAGGACAGATAAGACGGAAAAAGTTACGTCGACTTGGCTGCCTGTACAATCGCAGACGTACTTGAAGGTACTGCCTGTACAGATTTCCGGACCGGCGGGAGAAGTCAACACACATGCATTGTTGGATGATGGGTCAACTGTGACTTTGATCGACGCCGACTTAGCGAACACAGTCGGCGCTTATGGACCCTGCCAACCAATGCACATCGAAGCCATAGGAGGAGCAGAAGTACCTGCTTCGACATCTCAACGCATCGCAATCACCATTAAGGGTGCAACCCAGCCACATAAGATTTACGCACGCACCATTGATAACCTGAGGCTATCGACTCAGACAGTCGCCGATGAAGATCTGGACGACTGCCAACATCTGATCGACATACAGGACGCTTTGAAGTTTGTAGAAGCCAAACCAAAGATACTTGTCGGTCAAGATAACTGGAATTTACTTCTAGCCTCAGAGGTACGAAAAGGAAAGAAGAACCAACCAATAGCATCACACACTCCGCTTGGTTGGGTTCTCCATGGTGCGCACACAAGGTCGCTGGGAAAACGCATCGACTTCGTCCATCACTTTACAATGGAGGAAAGTATGGATGCACAATTGAAACATCACTTTGCGATCGAGGCGTTGACGATTACACCTAAGAAGCCGCAGACTGATCCGGAACAACGTGCACTCAAAATACTCGATGAGTGCACAACTCGAACCGAAGACGGACAGTATCAGACGGCGCTCCTATGGAAGAATGATAACATCGCGATGCCATGCAATTACGACAACGCGATGAAGAGGCTTATCACTACCGAGAAGAAGATCGATAGAAATCCAGAGCTGAAAGAAAAGTATGAACAACAGATGACAGCACTTATAGAGAAGGGCTACGCTGAACCGGCTCCACTGGCGAAAACGATTAATAAGACGTGGTACCTACCACATTTCGCAGTGGTGAACCCTATGAAGCCGGGGAAGATTCGAATAGTCCATGATGCTGCAGCAGAAACAAAGGGGGTCTCACTAAACGACCACCTTCTCACGGGTCCTGATTTGCTGCAGTCATTACCGGGGGTCATGATGCGTTTCAGGCAACACCCCATCGCTGTCTCAGCTGACATAGCTGAAATGTTCATGCAAGTTAAGATTCGCCCTGAAGACAGAGACGCGCTAAGATACTTATGGCGCGGCAAGCGTAGACATGGAGAACCCGAAGAATATCGTATGACGTCACTGATCTTCGGCGCCACGAGTTCCCCATCTACAGCGATCTACATTAAAGATCACAATGCGTCGCGATTTAAAGAAACGCATCCTGAAGCCACCGCAGCGATTGTCAACAACCATTATGTTGACGACTATTTGGACAGCTTTCAAACGATTGAAGATGCAGTCAAGACGGCTTCAGAAGTACGCGACATCCATAAACAAGGTCACTTCGAGTTGCGTCAGTGGACTTCCAATTCAAGTAAAGTCCTAGAAGCATTAGACGATAACGCAACTCCACAGTCAGTTATTGACCTTAGCGACGGTACCAGAACTGAAAGGGTACTAGGATTGATCTGGAAGCCGGGATCAGATGAACTTGCTTTCAATCTGGATCTAGCAAGAATACCACCGGCTATCCTCAACAGCGCAGCCCCGACAAAGAGAGAAGCACTCAAGATTGTGATGTCACTCTTTGATCCACTCGGATTGGCATCACCCGTCACGGTACGAGCAAAGCAGATACTTCAAGAAGTATGGCGCCGTGGTACAGAATGGGATCAAACCCTGGACCACGACCTAGCACTCCAATGGCTAGACTGGATGGGTCACTTGAAGAGCCTAAAACAAGTCGCTCTACCCCGCTGCTACCTCAACTACAGCAATGCCACGTCACTTCAACTGCACGTATTCGTTGACGCAAGTGAAACTGCATACGCCGCTACGCTCTATTGGCGAGCAGTAACACCAGAAGGACTCGTGAAGATATCGCTTATCATCGCGAAGTCAAGAGTAGCTCCTCTGAAGCTTACGTCGATACCACGTTTGGAGCTGCAAGCTGCCGTAATGGGAAGTCGGATGGCAGCCACTGTAATAGACGAGCACCCCAGAAAACCAGAGTCCAAGACTTTCTGGTCAGATAGTAAGACGGTGCTCACTTGGCTGAAAACGGGATCCAGATCCTACCGACCGTTTGTCGCCCACCGCATCGCGGCTATAGAAGAACATAGTACGCTGAATGAATGGCGCTGGGTGCCTACGAAGCTTAACGTCGCAGACGATGCAACTCGCGACGTCCCGCTTCACTTCAATGGCCAGCATCGATGGTATCAGGGTCCAGAGTTCCTCATGGACGACCCGAACACCTGGCCAACAGAGAAACCTACACAGAAGGAACTGACTGGTGAAGAGAAGACACTCAACATCACCGAGAAGCGCGAGAAAACGAAGCTGAGCCACGTCGTACCTGACGGCGCTCGTTTCTCCAAGTGGGAACGATATCTCCGCGCTACAGCTAGAGTCTTACAGTTCATCAATCTGTGCAGGCGAACAAAACAGCGTGCACATTACAAACGCACGCTGAAGAACACAGAGGCAGATCCGGATTGGAGACGCAAACAGAAGGCGTCAAAACCAAGGCCAACAGTTGCCAAACCCGATGCAACAGCAAGAAGATTCGTGCCATTGGACGCCATCCTTCTGAGAGAAGCCGAGAAACTGCTGGTAAGAGCAAGCCAAGAAGAATCCTTCCCTACAGAGATGGAAGACTTGAAGAACAACAGGGCTGTATCTACCAGCAGTCGTCTGCGCCCAATATCTGTCGCTTTAGTCGACGGAATCATCTTACTGAGGTCTCGCATCGGAGCTACGAAGAATGTTGACGGCCTCGAGAAGTCTCCACCTGTCCTCGACGGAAATCACGTAACAACGAAGCTGTGGATTGAATATACCCACAGACAGCTGCTGCACGCTGGCGTAGAGGCAACAATAAACGAATGTCGCCAATACTATTGGATTCTACGCCTGCGTCCAGTTACTAAGATGATGGTCCACCGATGTATACCATGCCGCATACGAAGAAATATGCCGTCACAGCCAGCCACAGAAAACCACCCCCCATGCAGACTGGCTCACCACGTCAGGCCCTTTACATACACGGGTCTCGACTATTTCGGCCCGATGTCAGTCACAGTCGGGCGTAGTCGCCAGAAGAGGTATGGGGCACTATTTACCTGCCTCACCACACGGGCGGTTCACCTGGAGCTGGCAGCATCCCTGACGACGGACTCTGCGGTCATGGCCCTGCGAAGGATGATAGCACGGAGAGGATGTCCTACAGAAATCTGGTCAGACAACGGGACAAATTTGCGTGGCGCTGACAAAGAGCCGCGTCAATCCATCGACGCAGCCACTGAAGACGAAGCCACCAAGAGGATGATATCCTGGCGTTTCATTCCGCCAGGAGCTCCGTTCATGGGAGGAGCCTGGGAGCGGCTGGTCCGATCAGTTAAGACCGCCCTCTCAGTGATACTTCAAGAGCAACATCCCCCAGAAGAAGTACTCGCAACTCTATTGGTTGAAGCGGAGTACACAGTCAACAGTCGTCCCCTTACGCACGTGTCTACAGATCCTGAGGATGAAGAAACGCTGACCCCCAACCACTTCCTTCTTGGCGGGTCAGCGCGAGTTCCGGCACCAGGCACCTTCAACGAAAAGGACCTCATCGGCAGAACACACTGGCGAGCTTCACAACATCTTGCCGACCGATTTTGGGCAAGATGGGTGAAAGAATACCTCCCCGATTTGCAATACCGGCGGGAGCCACACGGAAGAGGCGCGGAGATCAAGATTGGAGACGTCGTACTAGTCGCCGACGACAACCTGCCTCGCAACACATGGCCAAGAGGGATCGTCGAAGCCATCTACCCCGGAGCTGATGGCATCGTACGAGCAGTCGACGTGCGCACCCGAAGCGGAACACTACGACGTCCCACGAAGAAGCTGATCATCCTGCCCACCGAGCCAGTAGTCCCTCAACCGGAAATGTCTTCATCGACACCGTAGTCGAAGAACGGCGGGAGAATGTTCGGGACACTTGTTGTGTTCAGGACATTTATTGTTATTTTTTATAATTACGTAATATTTGTTAAAATTAAAATGTTTAGAAATAAGAAATATTAAAGAGTTTACTCCCGAGTGTACAATGATTACCCTTAGAATATGTATCAACATAAATTGTATAGTAAATAAACAGTACTTGAACCCTAAACATAGGTAAAAGTCTAGACAAAGTCTAGGTAGAACTAAGATTTACAATGTACTTTTAGAATCGTGAATAACCCTCTACAAATGTAAAACTTGTTACACGATAAAGTTAGTATTCATGTTGAAACCTAAGTTAACAAAAAAGTGTTAACATGTCAACAAAACACTCGATTAGGCATAGTAATCTAGTTAGAATTGTTTCGTAAGCACCATATGTGCACACCAACTACTTACTATGTATTTACTGTTTAAACTCGCATTACCTAACGTAAGACCTAGATAATAAGTTTTACTACAAGCCCTGAATGAAACCCTGATGATATTTTGAAATTTACGTGATTTTACCCGGAACTATAAATATCAACAATAAAATTTCCTTATATATGCGAAAGGGAGACAAAATGTATCGGAGAACCTTAGGAGATGTGGTAACCGGACTACACTTTTAGGATTAGATCCTTCTAGAACTTTTAGACAAGGTTAGCGCTATATGCAAGATAGAGAGGTTACTTAAATGCACTTAAATTAGACAAGAAAAAGATATGTTTTCTCTCGTAAAAAAGTTACTCGCTCACCGCGTGAGTCGTATACACAGCGTTTATAATTTGCATATAATCAGTACATTTTTCTCATTTAGTATCGATTCCAGGACAGCAAGTATCTACTAAGTATAGTAGTAGTAGTAGTCAGACAGATGTCACAGTAGTAGGACAGTACCGGGACAGTACCAAGTAAGGCAGATGCCAAGTTGAGATTACCATCAAGTAGTATAACGTCAGGCAGATGCCACAGTAGCGGCTAGTTAGTTACCCCATCGGTAAACAGTAAGGCAGATGCCATAGTAGCGGCTAAGTAAAAATATCAGTGTAGCATCAGGCACCCATTGTCTACGTATATTTGTGTAAATCATCTATGTAATTTAAAAAGTTTGTTAATTATTGTATTCAGACAGATTGTCACAGAAGTGTTAAAGTTCAATAAATAAATCGTTTATACACCAACCATACGGCTTTTCATGACGCCCTTGGCAATCCAGCAAATAAAATAAAGTACGGGAAAAGGGATCTCACGATTCGCGCATTCGTCCTAAGCGGCGTCTTATTTACACGAGGTCCCCGGCCGCCCGTACACCTACCCTACCCCTACCCCTACCGTACCCTCACAACTTTCTTAGTTCTTTCATAAGAACCTTCTCCTGACAATAACAAACACAACAAAATAAGAATTAGCGAAATCGGTCCAGCCGTTCACACGTGATGGCGTGACCAAGGGAAATAGGGATTCATTTTTATATATATAGATTAAGATTATTTAATTATAAAACAAATCTGTGAATATGATGCATTATCAATGTTGCATGACCAATGATTAGATACTAGAATTAGTAAAATTATTAAGAATTACTATGAAACTAAGTTTGTTTTATAACTGTGAGAGATTTAACTGCTTAAAATTGAATCTGTATGTGATTAAAAAAAAACAAAGCAATTATCTGTTTAATGAATGTTTTTTTTTTTTACAAAAAATGCCTTTGGTCATAAATTTAACCAGAAACGACCTCAATAAAAATCATCAAAAAAGGCTTACCCCTCCTAAAAAAAAACATTTTTTTTTCTTAAAAGTCTCGTTAGTCTCGGGAATTCCCGGGCATGCAGATAGAATATTTTCTGGATTAACAAAAAATATATATCCCTTGGATGAAACCAAAGGGCGAAAACAAGCAATAAATAATCTTGCCGGGCACATTTCTTTGCATCTGATCCCTAACTTGAGGTACTTCCACCCACAGTCAAGCTGCTCTTTGAGCAAATAAACATTATGCTTCAGTTTCAGTAGTACATAGTTAACGATACTTATACACAAACAGCCATATTTGTTTTTCTAACTCACCTGTTAAAACAGGCCTGGTAGCGGAGTCAGCTAGATCTAAAGGAGTCTTCCCCTCTGTGTTCCTTATGTTAGGGTCCGCGCCGTGCTGTAGTAACGCTGGAATGAGATACACGTTTGATAAGCCTTGTTTTTATCAGGGAGAATTCTTAGACAAGATGGACTATGAAACCATTTTTTTTGTTTTACTGTGTTTACGCCTGTGTTTGACCACAACCTCAAAGATTTGCTGGTCCTGTGAGCTCTCATTCCCTTGTACACCTATCATCCTGCCCGCTAACTAATCGTGAAGTTATCAAGACTTATTAAAACCCAACTATATTTACACAATTATTTTTGCTTTCACAGTTTCTGCCACAACAGTGATCTGTCTTTTTTAGAGAAATAAATCAGTCGGAAACATTAACAAGCGGAGTCGCGACATAGGTCACATAATTTTGAAATTTACTGCTAATGATCTTTAGAAAATATATTGTTCTTATTAGAGAACAACTGATGAAGGACACTCACCGATACAAACATCGACTTTCCCCTTAGCAGCGGCTTCATGCAGCGGCGTGTAGCCCCAGTTGTCCCTAGCCGCGGGCGCCGCACCAGCTGCCAGTAACGCTCGCACCACATCCGCATGTCCGAACGAACAAGCGTTGTGGAGCGGCTGTAGACCGCCGTCGTCACGCGCTTGCAGCGCTGCGCCTGCTGCTATGAGGATCTCTACTACTTCTCGACGCCCGTAGCCTGTGGATAAAGGTTTCAATGCCATTTTTTTCAAGCGATCTAAGCTACTTGCTGAAAAAAAGCCCTCAACAAGTAACAAGTTGAAACCAGAATTGTTTCGAACTGTGCGGGCTAAAAGGATTTTTCTTCTGCGGACACTCGGTCTGTGGAATGAGCTCCCTGTTGTGGTTTTCCCAATAGAGTACAGCATGGGGTTCTACAAAAAGGGTGTGAAGAGATTTCTTCAGGGTCGGCAACGCGCGAGTGATACCCCTGGTGTTGCAAGCGTCAATAGGCAACGGTAACTGCTTACCATCAGGCAGGCCATATCCTTGTTTGCCACCTTAGCGGTATTTATTTATTATTTATTTATAGACGAGCAGCTTGTAAGCTGATGTGTCTATTTCACACAGTGTTGAAAGTCACTCCGCACTTATACATAGTTCACTTTTCAAGATTTATGATCTTTGTTCAGATATCCAATTTGTTTTTAAAACAGTTTAAAAAAAAACAAGTAAATTTGTTGCTGTAGTATATATTATTTAAGGCAATGTTAGCTCAATGGTAGTGACATCGACCACACTGATAGGTGCTTGGAAACAGATTTTCAACTTAAGGGTGGTAGCCAGCCAGATGGGTACTAAAGAGTACCCTACCCCTGCGCTATGGTTACCTCACAATGGTTTCCTTCACTGAAAGCTCAAGCTCTTTGTAGGATTCAAGCCCATTACCTTCATCTTGGCATCCATTGTCACTTCCATTTAAATTCCAGGAACTGCAAGTCAACTAATTAAAAGCCTTTATCATCATGATCATCAATTATTTATGAATTCAAATCTAAATCAATTCATTATATTAATGACTCAGGCACAAGCCACACTCTTAGGACGGGATGTGGATGCTTTTGTTGAAGCAATTTCAACCTTAGCATTATTTTAATACAATACAAATAACATGCGACGGCCGTAGACGAAAGACATGGCTGCGACCTTTACACTTTTGAATCACATTGAAAGAATAATAAGGTTGAAATTGCTTTGAAATGTGCGTGCGTATCTGCGCCCCGTCTTACAAGTGTGGCTTGCGCCTAAGACTGAATTTATGCTATAAAAAATAAACAAATAATTATAAACATTATAAAAATGTCATCAGGTAAGTAATGAACAAGCTACTTGAGATGGATATGGGAAAAATAAGAACTAAATAACATACTCACAACATAAACAAAAGACTCTGACAAGCAAAAATTTTGAGTTCAATTTTCAACAACAAAATGAAGTGAATATCTTTGTTCACACACAACAAGAACAGAAATCTTCTCTTGACTAAATTACGTCAATGTAATCCAAAACACGGTCGTACATAAAGCACAAAACGGAATCATGGACCGTAACTAATTATGCAATTGCCCAATTGCCTAAATTTATGACTTCCTACAAGCCCAGCCTTTCACTTCTTGTTTTTGCACATTGTTTTCATCGATAAAATGAAATTAATGTTTGTTGTTGTAATAAATACCTGCGGCGAAGTGTAGTGGAGTAGATTTACGGCCAGCAGTGTCCCTGGCATTCACTGATTGAGGTGTAATCAACTTTTTTACTCGAGCTGCATCGCCTGTTTTGCAGGCTTCAAATAACTCGCGTAGAGGATCAGTAGGGGCTGGCAACGCGTCTAGCGCCGAACCTAGCAACGAACGACGGCTCGACATGTTTAATTCACGATTCACGTATAATTTTGTTATTACATAGGCTTCATACTGCCATTTTCGCTAATTTATTGTACGAAAACACGAAAGCACAGACAGCTGCTTGGTTGCTTTTTTTTGACAGACAAGTTTGGCAGTGTTGCCATTGAGGATATTATTAATTTTAAAATCGATATAAAATCGTCTATGGGAAAATGGTATTATTTTATTTAGTTGATAACTTCTGATTCCGAACGGGCTCTACCGCGTAACTTTGGTGGTAATCGTAAAGAACACCATTAATGAATTTCATCCAATCAAAGCCCAAGAATAGTCATCGTCACGTCATACCGCTTGCGCGTCATTGGATGAAATAATTAATGGTGTTCGTTACGATTACCACCAAAGTTACGTGGTAGAGCCCCGGGTAGTAGGTAGCTTCAGTAGTTTCATAGGTGCTCGTCAAGAATCTTATGTAAGCTTCTTGGTGCTCCTATTTTAATAGGTGGAAACGACAAATTTTTTAACATTAAGGTGAACAATGGCTGAACCTAGGTTCATTGGATAAAGGAAGGATAAAGGGCACCCTCTCTGATGCCAAATATGTCAGTCTGCCTGCGCCAAGTGGGTGTGTTATCTAGACTTGGCGCCTGGAAAACTAGTTAACGTAACTAAAAAAATATATCTTAAATGGCTGAACTCAAGTACCAACTTAAGTCAATTAAAAAAAAAATACTAAACATTCTTCTTGCCAGACTGTAAATGATATAGAAAATGACGTAACATCACAGGCACTCAGACAGATTACAGAACAATATATATTCTGACTTTTTGGCGGGAACTTGCAGAGTGACGTAGCATTTTCATTTTTATTTTCATAAATTTGTGTATTTTGAGTTTTATTGTGTATTTTTGGTGGTATTTTACCCAATAAAGATCATCCATGTGCACCAGTGAAGTGAAATGAAATGAATTATGTGTATCGTGTCTTTTCAAGTTGTCTCAAAATGTCCGTGAAGAGTTTTAGTACAATGACCACCATTGTAGTAAAACATGACTTTTATGGACGGTGACTGACTGAGGATTATAATGTGAAGTGATTTATTGTGACTGGAAACTATAATATAACTCGACACTGGCAGAAATGAGCCCTAATTTGGGCTTGGTTGCCAAAATTAAAAATAAGAAGAAGAAGAAGAATATATATTCTGTAATTTGTTCACAGGCATATATATATGTCTGTGTGTAGCATGAACCCGGTTCAGCCATTTACCTTATCGTTACCATTTTGTCTTGACCTAAACTACATATATGGCCTAATTGCTTTGACTTTGGCTTTGCCTACGTACAACATTCTTTCTTGAGATTTTCGTGCTTTTACTATATGTTCCCCATAATTATGCTATTTTATTGTGTTTCGTACACTATTTTTTTAAGGTGATCTTGGTTGTTTCTACCTTGCAACTGTGATACAAACAAAAGTTTCCATTGGTTAAGTCTTAACCAATGGAAACTTTTGTTATTTTTCATGTTATTGAAGTTAAAAATTGAGTAAAATATGATTTAACTCGTTGAATATCTTTACGATTTTGCTTTGCGAGTTTAAAAATTGAATTATTTTATTTGTATGATTTTGCAAGTACATAACGTTTTTCCTCTATATTGTCTATAGTCGATAGTTGACGAAATCAAAATGGCGTCTTTCACGGGCTAGCGCATATCCGCCGCATACTGGATTATGGATACCGTTTTCATTAATCGTGGGTGTACCAATTTATCAGTGTTATAAACTATTTGTGAACTATTAGTTTCGTGCTATCGTGTTTATTTTTCCCAAACGGACTAATTACAGTTGGATTCCATAGTATATTACGACTCCATTCAAAGGTATGTCCCCTTTCACCTATCAAATATTTTAGTGTGTTCTATGAATTATCTGCTCCATTCATTTATTATAGCTACAAAAACAATTAGAGCATCTGTAATGCGACAGCTCGGAGTTCAGAGCGACCGGAAACTTCAAATTCTTTGGTTTAGTAGGTGAATCTATAGAACTGGTTTTTTTTTCTCGAGGACGCGGGTCTCGTCACGCGAGGCCGGGTCAAATCTTCACTTTTCTTGGTTCCTCATTCTAGTCGCGCGTCGCACTGCCTACGGTCCGCTTATACGTCAGTAATATTGAATACAGGCACGGGCGTAGCACCTCTAATTAAATTAGTGATAGACGCAGTTTCACCTCTTCTCATAGCGTGTAATTCTTATTTCCCGACCCTACACCATTGGATTGCAGTGTTGTGTGAGATTTAACCATAATCTTTAATTAGATGTCACGATGGACAGCATGAATGAGGTAATTTAATGTTTACATACTGTCGGGCCGCAACGACCTTGTATCCAACAAAAAATATGCCGAGATATTGTCTGTGCTATATTCGGGTAAGACCCCCACTGACATAAGAAAATAATTTCTCAGTACTATAAATGATTCATTATTACCACATAATCAAGGCCACATATTATTAATATCTTTATCTTACATCACCAATGAGAAATTTAAAATTCTTATGGCTATCTCTAGCCATCCTTGTTAAAGCCCAAGTTAGTTTTATGTGCCCGGACGTATGATGATGATCATATTATTTTATGATCATCATCTTCAGCCTGTATGTCTCACTGCTGAGCACAGGCCTCCCAAATTACTCCCTATCACAAATTAGGGTGAAAGGGCAGATACTCCACACGCATGCCCACTGCATGCCCACTGCGGATCGATGGAGGTAGGCTAGTGTTCAACCTACTGTTGGAGTTTCAAGCCACCTAGTAGGCCTGCAACCAGCTCAACAACTATCACAATTAAGTGATCACCGGAATCAACGGCTTTACATGCCTTCGGAATAACGGAAACACTAAATTTTAAATACCACTAGGTGGTCACCCGTGCAGGTACCAACCACGACAGTGGAAGCTTAACTGACGATCAATTAAGAATGGCTAATCATGTATATTACCTACAGTCTATATCCCATTTGCTTACGGATAGGATGTGCATCATATAACTGCATATTAAATATTAGAATTTCCAGGATATGATATTCAAGTGAGAGGCATATGAGCTCCTTTCCTTCATAGACAGTTGCAGACTCCCACTCTAATATATAGTAATGGTCTTAGAGTTACTTTGTAATCAATGGAATGCTGAAATAAATACCATTTCAGGAAATATGCTTTTAATTATACATAGCGATGAATAAGGAAAATTTTATCATATAAAGTATGCCTAATTCATATACTGTCATTAATAATTAACTATTCCTCATTCCTCGTCAAATAGGTAGTTAATACATTTATCAAAAAACGGTTAGGTTTCAACCTTGCAACCATGGGATAGCGATTAACCAATGGAAAACATTTTGTTATTTTTCATGTTATGTTATTTAAAATTCACTAAAATATAATTTAACTGCTTGAATATCAACAAATAACAATGTATATTATGTGTCATAATTTTATCACTTGTTTAGCTGTTTCTGGAATTCAATTCAAATTTCAAATTCAAATTTTTTAGGATGCAAATACTATCCTGAGCCAAAGGGTAAAATAATTATGTTTTTTTCAACACAGAAATCACAGTCGAATAAGCTTGATGAGGCCATTTTTGTATGAAATTTGCGAGCTATGTCTCTATTCAGCCTAGGTCTGTTCAGAAACATTTACAACTACTGTTTTGACATCAGAATGTCACCTATCAACTGAGAGGAACCTTTTTTTTAAATTCAATATTTCAGAATAAAATATTAACCTAAAATTGTCTCTAATAACAATGCATGGAGCAAAGTAGCTAATCTATGGCAATGCTTAGAAGTCATATTTGACAAGAGGGTGCCTCTCCTTGCCGCACTATATACATAGGCTGTCAAAAATTACCTATTAGGAAGGCCCTATTATAAGTAGAAGTAGGTAATAGTGTTAGAAACAATTTAACTCAATTGAGTTTGTAAAACTGTAGCTCTCAATTAGGGCAAATTAGCAGTGCAAATTATAATTAATTCAGTTGCTCTGTGCACTAATTTCAAAAGGCCTCATCATAGGCATTTGGTAACAAGACAGGTTAAGCACTTTATTAGTGATTTAGCTTCATTAGGCATTTTTGTAGAAAATCACACTAAAGAAAGACGAAGAGAAGTCATATCTTTCTCCTTTTGCCTGGAATAAACAGAAATAAACTTTTACCCCCTAATTAATAAATAAGGTTTAAGTCAGCATTGTAACACCCAGGTATCAAGATAGCCTCATCCCTTTTTAGGGTTCCGTAGCCAAATGGCAAAAAACGGAACCCTTATAGATTCGTCATGTCTGTCTGTCTGTCTGTCTGTCTGTCTGTCTGTCTGTCTGTCTGTCTGTCTGTCTGTCTGTCTGTCTGTCTGTCTGTCTGTCTGTCTGTCTGTCTGTCTGTCTGTCTGTCTGTCCGTCCGTATGTCACAGCCATTTATTTCCGAAACTATAAGAACTATAATGTTGAAACTTGGTAAGTAGATGTATTCTGTGAACGCAATTAAGATTTTCACACAAAAATAGAAAAAAAACATAAAATTTTGGGGGTTCCCCATACTTAGAACTGAAACTCAAATTTTTTTTTTTCATCAAACCCATAAGTGTGGGGTGTCTATGGATAGGTCTTCAAAAATGATATTGAGGTTTCTAATATCATTTTTTTCTAAACTGAATAGTTTGAGCGAGAGACACTTCCAAAGTGGTAAAATGTGTGTCCCCCCCCCCTGTAACTTCTAAAATAAGAGAATGATAAATCATATATGATGTACATTACGATGCAAACTACCAACGAAAATTGGTTTGAACGAGATCTAGTAAGTAGTTTTTTTTAATACGTCATAAATTGAAATTCATATCAAATACTCAGGTCTATACTACCATTTACTTATATACCTATAGGTTTGTACGGAACCCTCGGTGCGCGTGTCTGACTCGCACTTGGCCGGTTTTGTTTATATGACATTAGAGAGTGACTGATATATTTAAAACCTAGGTATTACCATACTTGACTTACACCTTATTTATTAATAAAGAGGTGACAGAGTATCTAACTTGGCACCTGGATTGGCCTATTGAATTCTTGGATTATAGTTTTTTTTTTTTTTTTTTTTTTTTTAATGTTAAATGGGCTTGCGTTTGACCTTCGACTGACCCCAAGAGGAGTTAAGTCGAGGCCGAGGATGTAGCACGCTTACCCAAAAAAAGCCTATTCACTCTGGCCTTGAATACATCTAGGTTGTAGGTGTCGGGAAACACAGATCCCGGAAGAGAGTTCCACTCCTTTGCTGTTCGTATAAGAAACGATGAAGCGAAGCGTTGAGTCCGGATACGCGGGATGTCGACAACGTATGGGTGGAAATTCTCCCGGCGTCTAGTCTGTGGGCTCTTCCATTTCCTTACATATTTATATTTATATGGGCTGTCAAAAGTAATCTATTAAAATGGTTCAACTTTAGTACTTCCAATAAATTTTATAACATTGTTTCTTTAAATATAACACCATAACTCTGATTGCATAATGGTAGTTAGTAAACCAAGATAAAATACACAAACAAAATTCTTTACTGCATCACCCATCAAATATTCATGTGATAACAAATTGTCACATTCAAGATAATCTTCTCCGCATATCTGATGATAAGGCATGTCTGTATTGATAAGGAATCGGTGAAGCTAGGGAAGGACCTGAATCAATCAATCATTATTGGCTAAATGTGAATATTATACCTGGGATGGGGTTCTGATCCCGAACCCAGCAGAACTTTTTTTTTTTTTACTGTGTATAGTCCTGTGTTTGACCACAATCTCACTATGGTAAGTGATGATGTGGTCGAAGGTGGTGCACACACAAAGCCTAGAAGGAACTGGCTCTCAAGTGCAGCTGACGGAACACACCGATAGGTGCTTGGCGACAGATTTTCAACTT
This sequence comes from Achlya flavicornis, assembly GCA_947623365.1. Taxonomy (NCBI): domain Eukaryota; kingdom Metazoa; phylum Arthropoda; class Insecta; order Lepidoptera; family Drepanidae; genus Achlya; species Achlya flavicornis. The sequence continues at coordinate 7,123,455 of OX392494.1, read as the reverse complement.
GAGGGTGGTAGCCAGCCAGACGGGTACTACAAAGTCCCCTACCACCGTGCTATGGTTTCCTCACGATGTTTTCCTTCACCGAAAGCTCAAGCTCATTGTAGGATAGGACTTGTACTATGGAAACCATATAAAGTAGTAGGAGTAGTACTAATGTAGGATATATGGTATACTACCAAGCTGTTCGAGCACCCCAGAATGCGCACAATCATTTCAACAATCATCAAACTTTTTTTTCAAGAAAACTCTGAGACTTGACGTTTTAGGACATAGACCTTAGGAAGTAATTTTTGTTCGTATGAGTGTCACCGATCGATGCATACTATAGGGTTAATCGTGTGTCGCCATTTAAAAACACCCTATAAGTATGCCAAAATCTTTATACTCTTACTACTACTGGGGCAGTCTATTGACGCTGTCTGTGTTTATTTTCCGATCCCATTTGCCAGCTAAACACATCCCTCGCTACGCATCTCTGGTGGACATGTAGCCTTATGCGTTTTCCACATCCGTGCGAAACAGCGTCAAAAGAAGAGCATTGCCCTGCTCTCCCTTTTGGCACGCAAAGTACATACAATCACGTCATCTATTTAGATTGATGTATGTGTATATAGGCCAATGTTATAGTATATCATCATCATCATCATCATCATCATCAGCCTATAATGTCCCACTGCTGAGCACAGGCCTCCTTTCACAAATCAGGGTGAAGGGAATGAGCAGATACTCCACCACGCGTGCCCACTGCGGATCGGTGGAGGTAGGCTAGTGGCCAACCTACTGTTGGAATTTTTACAGCCGCCTAGGAGGTATCCAACTAGCTTAACGACTATCACAATTAAGTGATAACCGGGACCAACGGCTTTACGTGCCTTCCGAAGCATGGAAACGCTCGATTTGAAATACCACTAGGCGGTCACCCATCCAGGTACCGACCAAGACAGACGTAGCTTAACTTTGCCGATCGATTAAGAACGGCTAATCATGCTACACCACGAGTTCTTCTTATAGTATATACGTGGGTACATCTGAGCAAATTATTTGTTTCAAAGATACTTCTAAAACGAATGACACTTAATTTCAACAACTGATAATTGTTTCATAGCACAAACATCATGACACATGAACTGATAAACGTATCCGGCGGTGTCGTGTTGCAGTTATCTGAGAACGGCTCCCGTTTCGTACGCAATGCGTGCGAGGGGGACGGTAGATGAGATGTCATGAGAAAATCTGATTTTAGAACCTGATGATCGTCTTACATCCTTGCTAGAAGGGATGTTTCCGAAAGTGGCCTCACAATTTGAAATTGATGTTTGATGTGATAACTAACTAGCCGTCTCCGTGATTCTAAGGCGATAGCTCAGCGGTAGTGATATCGGATGCAGAGACGAAGGTCCCGGGTTCGAATCATACAATGAGCTTGAGCTTTCGGTGAAGGAAAACATCGTGAGGAAACCGTATCACGGTGGTAGATACTTTGAAGTACATACCTGGCTGGCTACCACCTTCAATTTGAGAATCTATCGGTGTGTTCCGACAGATGCACTTGAGAGCCAGTTCCTTCTAGGCTTTGTGTGTGCACCACCTTCGGCCACATCATCACTTACCATGGTGAGATTGCGGTCAGCCACAGTAAAAAAAAACATTGTAGTAAAAAATTTTTGCCCAGCAATCTCAGTATTTTTATTATGGGCCCGCATTTTCGATGCGAAAATAGATTTACACATCAAAAATTCTGCGCTATTTTTAATTTGCCATCACCATCAAGTTTAAAGTATAATAGCCCATTTCGACTCGCATTTAAGAGCTAATTTAGCGTGTAGCTTTTCGTGGCCTTCAAAATTGTGGTCAGTATTTGCAGGTCAAGTTATTGTAAACTCAAGATTAGTGTTAGGGCATTAAGTTTGATTTTGTTCGCACTTGGGCAAAAGTCATTAAGGAGATTGCTTCTTGGTTTCTAGAGCTCGTGACCTCTTTCTCATTATTAGACCTAGGGTGTTATGAAAATTACGTTAAGCAGTCTTCCCTGATTTTTCCGAATACAGCCTTGGCAGGACGTAAACTCCCTTTCCGGTAAGACCCATTTTTGCTTAACCTCTGTTAAGAAAAACGTCACACTACATATAAATCTAAACAGAAGCCGTCTGCAAAAATTGTGTGCAGTGTATGTACTTCGCGTGTCAAAATCGTTGCAAAAATGGGACACAGACACAATGTTCTTCTTTTGAAACTGTTTCGCGCGGACAGGGAACTCACATACGGCTGCATGTCCACCAGAGATGTGTAGCGAGGGATATGTTTAGCTGACAAATAGGATAGCCAATGCCAGCCTAACTAAATCAATCTTGTGACATTTTAGTAGTTACAAAAAAAGTGACACGCTTGGTTTCGTGCGGATGGCGGGACTTGCGTTATCTATTTAGATTTATGTCTGTGCGTCATACTATTAACAGCACCTGCTATCAACGAGCAAGAAGAGAGAGGTACCATCTGCGGTAGGTCTTGCCGCCAAAGCTGTTGCGCTGCTGCTCATGGTGTTGTATTCTGATTCGGTGTCTAAAAACATATTGTTGAATATGTATGGAAAAGCAGTGAACTCCTTAAAGCGTAACGCTCATACAGTCGCCAGCTGACAATTTGGTGTTAAGACAGCCTAAAACAGATTTCCTGGACTTGTGCCACTTCCCGCTACAGGGGTGCGTCCGAGGTCATTGTCATATTAGAAAGCTGCATTTTTCCCCCACGTAGCAACCCTACTTATGCTAACGTGCAGCACTTGTATTATGTAATTATCGAATGCTGGTATTTTCTTGCAAGTCGCGTGTTGCTTCTATTACTTTTCACTATGTACTCGTAATTATTTGTCAACACGCGATATCCACGTGCTGGCTTGTGTAAGAGAAAACGTCTCCCTTCTCTTGTTTGCGGATTTTAGGGGTACCGTCGCGAAATCTGGTCTAATTTGGGATGAAAAATAAAGTATCTCAAAGGCAATTCCTTTACGCATTACAAGACTACTATCCCCCGCGGTTTCACCCGCATTCCCAGGACAAAAAGAAATAACTAATAACTTCATTATTAGTAAAGATATAAGAGAATACACAAATACCTCAAAGCTTTGCATAACAGATCCTCCCATATGGACGTAGCTATCAAAGGTAAAATTAGCTTATGAAATGACCGATATGCCCAGTTCGGCCTTAAAAAAACCTACCATTGGTAAGCAAAACGTTTCATTTTTGTTTATAGAAACCGGGCATTAATCGTGAAAATATACCAAAAAGACACGGTTACTTTCGCATTTATAATATAACTGCCTTATCCTGCCTGCCGTCTCTGTTTATGGAATAGATTTAGAAAGGGACAGGTAGTTTGTGCGATGACAGTGTAAAATAAAACGATCACTAATTATGTAAGAATGCGCAAGTAAATTAATTGTTTTGTTTACGCACATAACGGTACGGCACCATCGGAATAATCGCTACATGTAAATTCATTGATAATTAATTGCGCTAGGGTGTCCATATCTATACGGCCTGGAATCTAGGACCTATTTAGGACAACTGGGTAAGGCTGGTGAACTGTGCTTGGCAGGTTGGTGATTGCTTTTGGTGGCGCCAGCCAGCTGCATACATAACAAAGTACATTCTTATTTTTGATATCAATGAATAAAATTCAAATTTTGTAAACGCCGTCGAGTATCTAATATTTAGACATGTGGAAAGTGGGATTCCTGTTTAGATAAAGAAAACATCGAAACGGACACCCATCTTGATGCGGTTTTCTAGTATATAAACCATATATCCCTACATCTGATCCGTCCACAACCAGCTTACCTAGCGGAGCAAATGGTTTCATCATATTCAGTCCATAGATGTCCACTGCTGAAACAGACCTCCCCCAATGATATCCAAAATGAATGAGTGCATCCACCGGCCCTATAGACTAATCAGGGTGTCGGACCTACTAGTGAGAGGTCGTCCCACTCGACGCTGTCCATACGTGGTCACCAGTCGAGAACCTTTCGGTTCTTTCGGCTCTTCTAAGTGGTGTGGCCCGCTCATAAACACTTAAGCTTACTGAATCGCTTATGTCCTTCTACGAATGTCCGAAATTCCGAACTAGCTGGTCCCGTAGCTCGCTGAGTGTCTTAGCTAATTAATGCACACTACCGAGCTAATTGGAGTTAAGCCTTCATATTGAAAATGGCACGCGAACGGGTCACCTACCTTCCTAGTAGCAAGAAGCATTAACATTATGTAAGCGAGTACAGTAAATTATGAATATTCAATGTATAAGTGCAATCAACTGTAGTCAACTTGAAGTAAGGTTTCATGGTGGACAGAGAAATTAGAAATAGACATGGATGTAAGAAAAAGTGGCTAACATAGCTCCAATAACATATACCCTGAACAAATGTGGCGGTTTTATATTACGAGGAGTTTTGATACTTATTGAGTGAGTGTTTGCTAAAAAAGATGCGGGATCGGTTCCTTAAAGTGCTGGGATTCAAGGGACCGATCCCACAGCGAGCGGCCAAGAATTCTGCGGTTCTCCTTGACCGCCACGGTCGCTGTGTGCAATGATCAAAATCGCCGCATAGATTACAGTGAACGCGGAACGCAAAAGTGACCGCAGAGCTCTAGACCGCTTGCTGTGGCATCGGAGAACAGGGGCCTAAATAAAAAAAAACAACGGCTGACTTTAAAATCATCTCTTGCTGATAAAAAAGTAACACTCACTCCTCAAACATGCCCCTACGGACACAAAATTAATAAAAGTAGACCGACACATTAACATCGAAATCTAGTCAAGAATGCATAATAAATATAATATTGAATACCATTGGCATTAATTCGAATGATACGTGCAGTTGGAATGTGAATGGCCGCCCCACCTGTTAGGCCATCTTGGTACATCTGACGTCCTAGTATTAGTCTCAGCTGTTAAAATGACCTTACGAAGTCGTATCAGTTTTATTTATTTATTTACTTACTTAAATCTACTTTTACAGGGATACCCTAATACAGTAGTGTAGAACTAACTTCACAATTTATTAAATTACATTTCCGTGTAGCACAAAATTTGGATTGCTATCCTTGTGAATTCACTCAGAGTAACAGTGGAATATGTCGGTTTCCGCAGCAATGAGATTGAGGGTGCGAAGAGCGCGCGTCAGCGGCGCCTCTTTCAGTAGGTTGCACGCGCGCGGGGCACTGCCACCAGCTGCGGTCGCCGTCGCCGCCACACGTACTTATCCGGGGCACATAATCCTATCTGCCCTAATATGTCACCGTTATCTACCCTGCCTATCAACCTTAAATAAGTATGACACGAGTGCCAGCTCCCTCCTAACCTTTAACTCGGAACTCTTTAACCCTTAACTCTTTTAAGCGGAACATACTGGCAAAGGAGTGAGCATTCCTGAACTATGCTACTCCGTTTAAATGGCACGACGAGCTCGAAGGTCCAGACCGATTACGCTAGCAAGACTAAGCTTTGTGTGTATACTATCTCACTACACATCACCTACCATAGTAAGTACCATGTGTTAATATAAGCCTTGCAGGTCCCAAGTGATAAGACTAAACTCAGTGGCTTGACTCATTTGGTACCCATTGGTCTAATTTGAGTACTAGGATAACATAACTAGGTTAGGAAGGAACCCCGATGGTCAATGCACGAGCTTTTTATAACGTTCGCTTGGGAGAATCATCATCATCAACCTATAATGTCCCACTGCTGAGCACAGGCCTCCTTTCACAAATCAGGGTGAAAGGGAATGGGCACTGCGGATCGGTGGAGGTAGGCTAGTGGTCAACCTACTGTTGGAGTTTTCAAGCCACCTAGAAGGCCTCCAACTAGCTTAACGACTATCACAATTAAGTGATAACCGGGACCAACGGCTTTACAAAGCACGGAAACGCTCGCTTTGAAATACCACTAGGCGGTCACCCCTCCAGATACCGACCACGACAGTGGTAGCTTAAATAGCCGATCGATTAAGAACGGCTTATCATGCTGCACCACGAGCTGCATGAAGTTTGGGTGAATATTCTCTACTAGAGACTGCTTCGAAGTAGTCCCCATAAGTTATGCGTTGCTCAATGAACGACCTCTATAACTTTGCACCTTTATTTATCTAAGTATTTCCCAACGGCCGAGTATTTGAGTGACAATTTGCAAATAACTAGCATCGATGTGTGGATAGAGGAATCGAAAGCGTGTCACAGACGCTGGCGACGCATGCCCGCGTGTTTCGCTCCCACTAAACGATTTAGACGTGTACACGTGTGGTTACAAGTGTTATCGATCGTTTTATTTAATACTATCTGTCTCCCGTGGGGTCTTCCACGTTCCTGGGATGAAAAAGCCTATAACACTCAGGGATACTGTAGCTTCCTATCAGAGTTTTTAGAATCGGAACAGTTTGAGTTTTTTTTTTATGTCAATAGGTTGACAAGCAGGCAGACGGGCCACCTGATGGTAAGTGGTCACCGCCGCCTATGGACATTTGCAATACCAGGGGGATAGCCAATGTGTTGCCGACCTTGTAGAGCTCTTTTTACGCCTTTTTTGAAGAAGCCCATATCGATTACCTCTTTATAAGAGTTTGCCTGCGGCTCAAACCTCTCGAAGCATTTTTTAATATCTAAAATGATTACTGCTGATCTCCACGATACATAGACCAGAATCTCTGCTAAAACCAATGCGTCCTTATCTTTGTTTCTTGGGTTATAAGCTAACGAACGGCCCGAGAGTTTAAGAAGCATGATGACCACTCGTGTCCTTTGGTAATACAAAAGGTGTGTGCCTGGAGCTGCACTTGAGAACCAATTCCGTTCTATGCTTTATCTGGTTACCGTTGGCCGCTATGGTATAGTAAAAAAAAGTATATTCAAAAAGATTATTCCCATAAGAAAAGTCCATGTATAAGTAGATAGGTTTTAGATCCCCCAAATTTAAACTTATCCTCGATATTAATAGAATCACTTTTCCAACCGCTCATACACTCGCAGGTTGGCAGTCAACATACTTCACCGGAGGGCGTCAACTGCACGCGGCCGTTGCGATCGGCGCCCGCGCACAATCTAACTGCAATTGACGCGTGATCATGCTCCCTATAGTAGTTAAGGTAGGCTCGTGCCGTTGCAGTGGGTACGATTGTCTTGATATCGTCCACAGACAAATGGGACGTGGAATGAGCATTACTGTTTTCCATCAGCGATACGTTAGGGCGTAAAAAGATCAAGAGGCATTCCTTTCTTTTATTACAAATGTCCCGTTTAGAGTCGCCAGGTGATTTTTTCATTCGGTTAGGCAACGCCATTGAGAGAGCCGGACATTCAAGTTAGACACAGCCGTTGCTAGACGTTGAAATATACGTGCCAGATACTAACTGACTGTAAGGCATTTATTTCCTATTTGAGCTGATTAGTTGATTCCTTGTTAGGCGTTCATGCTTACCGTCTTCGGAAAAATTATCAATAACTGAGAGATTGTTACTGCAAACTTACCCACCTCTCAAAAAGTCCTAGTCAGGTGATGACAATAAAAATAAGAATGACATCATTTGACTAAGGATCCCATTTTCACCAATGGCCTCAAGAAGCCCATAAACCTAGATATACCATCAAGACACGTATCACTTTCTGTTTTTTTATTTATTTCTATCTTTCTCGAACCAATTCATTCAGTAGATACAACATTATGGTATTTGTAGGTTTGGATAGTGGTGTACAGTTTTTAGGTAATGTTTTGTCGATATTCAAGAAGATTATGATATTATTCAAAAAAGTAGAATGTAGAATGCCAATGCTATTTGCTATTTATAAATGTTACTTACTAGCTTTAACCCGCGGCACCACTTGCATCGACCCCTAAAACAAATTACCTATTAAACATTTCGTCAAAACAATTTCTATAAATGTAAGACTTGCCCTGACAGGTTGATTAAAAACGTACAGCCTTACCTGCTGAGGTCAGTCTTGAAATTATCCATACAGCCGGGCTATAACATATCTTTGGTGGTAATCTTAACGAACACCATAAAGAATAATGGCGAGATTTGAACAAAAAAATAAAGATTTTAGAGACGTTGAAATGCCGTTATTATTTATCCTTGGTGCCTAAGGAATAACTATTTTAAAATATTTTTAGATCCCCGGGATATAAATACTATATTCTATGCCATGCTGGCGAATCGCGACCAAAACCGTTATTTTGTTTTTATGTTTTGCGGGGTTTATAAAATATTTCAAGTATATTAAGTATGGTAATATAATCTTAACATTAGAAGTGATTCAAAACTCTAAAATGTTTTATTTTTTCGTACAAATCAATGTATGGATCTCGCCATGATTATTTCTACCAATTACGCGGTACGACGATGACCATTCATTGGCCTTGATTGGAAATTAATTAATAATGTTCGTTACGATTACGATACGCGGTAGAGCCCCAGGTTCTTTATATAAAGGAACCACATGCTCAGTTTTGAGACGAGATTAAAACAATTGAATTCGGATCCTGCACCGATGATTATAGGTTTATTTTCTATTGACATGATCTATCTATTTATTAGGGTCGGCAACGCGCGCGTGATACCCCTGGTGTTGCAAGCGTCCATAGGCTACGGTAACCGCTTGCCATCAGGCGGGCCGTATGCTTGTTTGCAACCTAAGTGGTATAAAAATAAAAAAAAACCTTAGACTTGCTCTACATTTTGATTTCGTTCGTTATAATACAGGCCTAAGAAAGGCTTTCCTTAAAATACAAAAAAAAATGGGAAACTAGTTATCGATAAAATCTATCGATAATCTGTTCCCATCCCTAATCGTAAACCGGTATCATCAGTGACAAATACCACGGTCTATTCGTTATCGGTTTGCATTAGCATAATTTGTGCATTCTGTGTTATTGGAAATTTCGTTGCTGTTTATTTGTGCTTTTGTGTGGCCGTTTTGAATTAGAATTGTTGAAGGTCACGGTGACTTACTTCAATATTACTTGTATTGTCTAAGAGATGGTTTTAATTTGGATGACGTTTAAATATTTTGTCTGGGATACACTGTCATCAAACACCAAGTCTGCTATGACAATGAGGAGTTTTCTTTTAGGTATATAAGGAGTTGCTGAAACATAACTGGGTGGCGCTGTCCGCTACAGATCAGAGTTGACAGAAAGTCAACCAATGTTCAGAATAGCAAAACTTAATTTTTGTTGTTTTTTGGTACTGCCTGTTATCTTACGTCCGTCTTTTTTTAATTATTTATAGAATATAGATATTATATTGTGTGTAAAATTATGCTCAGATCCTGTATTTTTTACGGCCCGGCTGATGGTACCTAACTCACGCGCAGGAACACAACATGTTATTTGGCTGCGGTATTCTGTAAGGCGAAGGCTGGAGGTACTTCCATATACAGGGTGGAATTCTGTAACCTTACCTGTAGGGAAAGTACTCTAAATACTGGAGATAGCAATTTTTACTCAAAGGAAACATTCCTTTATTTTCAAAAAGAAACAAATCTGCATTTAAAGATTTTCGAAAGTTCACATGGCACTCTCTGGAATCGAACCGGCTTAAATTCCGAAAAAATAACATCCTGCTCTTTTATGGCATAAATCGATAGGGTGATATGGATCAAAACTCAATAACAAACATGATAAATTAAATTAACGGAAAATCATGAATTGTAAACATTAAATTCAATGGGACAAGTTAAAGCACTTTTACTCAAAGGTCCATCTTCCATCGGACTTACGTTAGTATCTTAATAACAATTATCTTTGACGTCATTTATTTATTAAAATTCCACCCTGTATACATACATTATTATATTATTAAGTTTCTTCAAGTGTACTAAGAACCGGTGGCAGAATCAATAATTGTAACGTTCGTAATTGCCTTATTAGGGCCTAAATTGAATAAACGATTTTTGAATTTGACCCTTCGTAATGTCTACATGTCTAGCCAACAATTAAATACCCTCGGAACATGTAAGATGTACCAATTAGACGGACCGTCTTTTTGTAACGCGCGACGAGTTTAAATTGTGTAAGGTAGGGGTTTTGTTGATGAGCAGAGCGGTTTTATAGTTTGTTGATTCATAGAAAGTTGTGCAAAACATCACGCTTTACAGACCCTTCCCCCCTCGCCGATGAACTCTGGTTAGGAGATCATGATAAAAATCTTTTCCCATACATTTTGTGAGGAAAATGAACGTGAAAAGTTTTTTTTTAAATTCTGTAAATGCCGATAACAATAACTCAAATAGTTAGAGATAGTCTCCTAAGACCCTATTGGCATAGCTTTAAAACTTAAGTTTAACTTACTAACCCGTCTAAAATAGAAACTCGAATGTACTGCATCTGGCTGTCACCCATCAAAAATTCTCTGCAAATCCTGCTATAATTCTACAAGTCATTGTCTATTCTGCCTCGCTCAACTAGTACCAAACGATAGAAACTCTCATCTCTTATGAATCGCACCGCATCACACATGACACAGAATGATGTCACCCGTTGACTAATAGGACATGAGACGTCACGCGTATTTAAGATCAGCCCGTAGATGACGTGCACCATGATTCTTATGGGTTTTGGACAAGAAGTGATTTAACCTTAGGGAGCATCCATTAATAGGGGTGTTTTTTTTTTTTTTTTTTTTTATACCACTAAGTTGGCAAACAAGCATACGGCCCGCCTGATGGTAAGCGGTTACCGTAGCCTATGGACGCTTGCAACACCAGGCGTATCACTCGCGCGTTGCCGACCCTGAAGAAATCTCTTCACGCCCTTTTTGAAGAACCCCATGCTGTACTCCATTGGGAAAACCACGGCGGGGAGCTCATTCCACAGTCCGAGCGTCCGCGGAAGAAAACTCTTTACTGTGATTACTGGTGATTACTGGGTTCTAATTAGTATAGTACCAGATTTAATCAATCGAGAGATAGTTTTAAGTATTGTCATGGGGGCTAATGACTCCCGAACTTAGACGGGCTTTATCTTTGTTTTTTTTATGACATCATAATGGTTATGCAAAAAATAACGTGTGTACGTAATTACTAGACTTGATGCCCACGGCTACCTTCCACCATCGCAACTCTCGCCATCGACGGGGAGTCCATCCTCACACATTGAAACCAGAATTGTTTCGAACTGTGCGGGCTCAACGGAGCTTCCTTCCGCGAACGCTCAGACTGTGGAATGAGCTCCCTGCCGTGGTTTTTCCAATGGTACATGGTATAGTACAGCATGGGGTTCTTCAAAAAGGGTTTGAAGAGAATTCTGCAGGGTCGGCAACGCGCGAGTGTTACCCCTGGTGTTGCAAGTGTCCAAAGGCTACGGTAACCGCTTACCATCAGGCGCGCCGTATGCTTGATTGCCACCTTAGTGGTATAAAAAAAAAGTGTCAAATATTTGTTGATAATCTAAATCTATTGCGTGAGTTCAAAATAATAATAACATTATAATAAATTATGCGCCCCTCAGTTTAAATGAGATTTTACTGGACCCTCGCCTCCTCAGACGGGCCAGTTGGTGTGGTTGGTTAACCTGTTGGTTCTCGCGTGGGACGCGCGTCCTATGTAGTTGCGCACCACTTGGTTCTCGCATGGGACGCGCGGCGCAAAGCGCCCTTGAGTTCGTTTATCACAGATTGCTTAGCGATCCTGCTCTCTCCTATAGATTTTTTGGTACCTATGGAAAGAGAGATAAATTATCTATGCTGTGGTATACGATATGTCTTGGGACTGGAACGCGACGTGTTGACATTACGAAGAATAAAAAAAGCAAATTACTTCGACATTTTCGTGAACACGAGTGCGAACCGTACGAAAGAAATTAAGTGTTTATATTGAAAATAGTGGTTTTCAGTGATTGAAGGTGAGTAATTTCATAATAATACTAAGCTTTCTATATAAATAAGTTACTATTTACGTCAATTTAGCAGTGTAAACATAAATTTTCTTGAAATCAAAACCGGTATGTAGCCGTTAGAAGGTACTTACGAAGATGTTTTGAGTTAGTTTACCGTCATAAAGTGAGTATTGTTGTGTGAAATGTTTGTTTTTGGATTATAAATTTCATTGTGACAATATTCCATCCATAATTATTGTAAAGTAATTCATTCCGATTTCATAATTTCGATATTTATTGAAGGCCAAGATTTTGACGTTTACAAAAAATGGCGCCAATACGCCATGTTGTGCAGAAATTTGCAATTTGATGTGGGTGTAGTCGATAAAACGTTATCGATATTTATCGATTTTATCGTAAATTTTCTGTATACAACTAAAATTGTTTTTTTTTGTTTTTTATAAAGATTTTTATTTCCCCCGACGCGCCTTGTACAAAACGTTCGTGTTTAAGCCAAAAGCGGCCACCGCGACTGATACACAGTGTCTGTGTATAAGGAAAATCGCCACATTGATCATTATTTGTTTGCTAACTAATGAACCGATCGCGATAAAATTTGATAAGCACATTGGCCATGCTATGGAGAAAAATATAGGCTCCTTTTTTTCCCGGAAACGCGGGTGAAACCGACGAGGACAGCTAGTATATGAATAAATAAATAATAATTTTGTATTATTTATTATTACTAGCTGTCCCGTGTGGTTTCACCCGCATTCCCGGGATAAAAAGGAGTATGGTAAGTATAAAAAGGATGTTTTTCCATACCATAGCCTATGTGCATACCAAATTTTATCGCGATCGGTATATTAGTTTTTGAGTGATGCTTGGACAAACAAACAGACATATATACAGACAACCAGACAAAAATAATTTAAAGCAGCTGTTTTGGGGTCTGTATTACGTATATAATATATACCACTTACGTTTAAAAAAAAACATAATGTACAGTTAGCTTATTATTATCGTTTTAGATGTGGAATCCTAATCGCTCGTCCGCCGCTCCCAGTGAGTTCTATGATGTCTTGGAAGACGATGCAGACTCTGGGAGCGAGCTGGGCAGCGATTATGACGAGCTATCTCTCGGGGAGGATGAAGACGATTTTGAGGAGGTTCACGAGGGGGTGGATGCTCAAGACGAGGAGGTGGATGCTCCACCTCCTCGTGAAGCTCACGAGGATGTTCAGGAGGAGGTGGCAGCTCACGAGGAGGTGGAAGAGCAGGTTGTAAAGGACATTTATATTCTAGTTGCAGAACATTTATATTCTATTTGATAACTATATTTATATATAAATTTATATATAATAATTCCTGTATTTTTAGATGGATATCGAGTCTATGCTCATCCTTTCTATGGATGAAGGCGGCATGCTGCATAGACTGTAAGTTAAATACTTTATTGACAAAGAATATTGGTGAGTATTTATATTTATTAACAAAAATAATATTTCAGCGATAGTCCCCGACCATCACCGGATCGCGTGCCTGCGTCGTCGAGGACACCGTCTCCGCCACCCTACAGCCCGCTCACCAGCCCACGCAACAGCCCTCTTGCCAGCCCAAATGATAACCCTGGGCAGGACAGGTACCGATTATATCTATACTTATAAAGAGAGAGTGCGAATTTTGATTGTTTATGATCCACTGATCGGATTCCAAAAATTCATTCACTGATAGGAACTTGGTATCCTGGGTTAAATTTTACGCTGGGATTGATACTTTGATGAATGGACAGATTTATATGAAAGCACATGTACGCTTATATATATTTTTTTTATAATTATAGAAATGTGGTGCGTTTCTACTCCGATTGGCATGGAGAGACTGCTGACCAGGATGATGAAGACTGGAGTCCGAGGTACCTATTATTGATTTATGAACAAGTACTCTTCTTTTTTTTCTTAACCTGTATAAGCTTATAGCAACTACCTACTACAATAGACGTAACTGACTACAATTACAAGGCAAAAAATATTTAGTAAAAAAAAATTACAGGGCCAGTTCAGTCTCTCTTCGTGGCCGTAGCCGCGGTCAGCCGCGATCGCGCGGCACCCGTCCACGAGGTGCCAATCGGGGTAGAGGACGCCTGCCTGCGGTGCAACGCCCGGCTGGGAGAGGGCGCAGCGTACCAGCTGCGAGTGCGGTGGGTGCGGGTTTTGTGCGGCCAGATGGGTTGGTGGTGGAGGTGTGCCTGGATGACGCTGACGTTCCGCCAGCGCTGCGGCAGATGGTCCATGAGCTCGCACAGAGCCGTGCGAGGCAGACCAGGCGGCAGCAGTCTGTGCGAAGGCACGCGGAAGAGGAGGATGAAGAGGGCGACGAAAGCACCGTGGTATCGGAGCTATTCGGTGGGGATGAGTCGGCGCGTAATTTTCAGTGGTCGCCGATGGCCACTTTTGAGGGATCCAGGTGTCCTTTTGACCCTGGATTCGAAGTTGGCCCCACCCGAAGTTGCTCCGATGCCTACGGTGCTTTTCGGCAATTTTGGGACGACGAAATCCTTGAGCATATCGTGCGGGAAACCAATCGATATGCTCAAGGATTGAAGGAAAGTTCCGTGAGGTTTGCGAGGGACTGGTATGACACCAACGTCCACGAAATTTTAATATTGCTATCATTTTGGATGATGCTTGGCATCATTAGGATGCCAAGCATCAAATCTTGCTTTTCGTATTCCCCTCTTCTGAAAACTGACATTTTTAGGTCCCTTATGACGCAGTCGCGTTATTGGATATTAAATCGGGCGTTACATTTAGTAGACAATGGGACGCGAACCGCAGACTCGTCGAAGTTGTTTTGTCTTGGCCCCATACCAGAACATTTTAACCGTAAATTTAAAGAATGCTACAATCCGGGCCAAGACATTGCAATAGACGAGTCGCTTACGCTCTGGAAAGGTAAGTTAAGTTTCCGGCAGTACATAAAGACAAAGGCGGCACGTTTTGGTATCAAAACGTTTGAACTTTGTGAGTCGGCGACCGGATATTTATGGTCTTTTACCATTTATCAGGGTAAGGACACCACCAGCACATCGTCACTTCCGAAGAGCACGGAAGTAGTAGTGCGTCTTATAAGACCACTGCTAAATAAGGGTTACCGGTTGTTTATGGACAATTGGTTCAACTCTCCAATCCTTGCAAGGTTTCTCAAACGGAACAATACGGACTGCGTAGGTACGTTGCGAAAATCTCGCAAAGACGTGCCTTCACTTATTAAAGTCGCAAAAGTCCCAGAAGGAACCTTTGTAGCGCGTCATTCTGGTGATGTGGCCGTCATGGTGTACCAGGATAAAAAAACGGTATACACAATATCCACACATCACAACACTGGCGTTACTCATTTTGAGGGTAAGCCTGGTAAGCCGGCTCATTTCAAGCCTACTGTCATTGCCGATTACAATGCCAACATGGGGGGAGTAGATCGTAAGGATCAAATGTTGGAACCATACTTAATTGAGCGAAAGAGGTGCCAGAAATGGTATAAGAAACTGTTCAAAAGGTTTTTGAACATTTCTATTTTCAATAGCCATATAATCTATGAGAAATCATTTGAACGACATAGCCAGACCAAACAGTTGGCATACCGCTTGTCGTTGGTCGAGCAAATTATGCAACACCATTTGGCCCACGTGCCGCAACCTCGAATTGCCAGCACTGTTACAGTAAGGCCATCAGTTCTGCCTCCTTCGCGCTTGATCGGCAAGCATTTTATTGTACGTGGGGAGGTAGAACAAAGGACAACGGGAGCCGCCCGAATCTCTCAGAGTCGCCGCTATTGTGAGTGGTGTGCTCATGAGAAAAAAAGAAGCAGAACTGTTTGGGTCTGCGATACCTGTGAGGTACCGCTTTGTTTAGAGGGGTGCTTCAAAAAGTATCACACCTAAGGTGGACTTGTGTTCTGATGAGTGTGTGAGCTGATAAGTGGGGTGGCAAGGGGAGACCTATGTTCAGCTAGGAATGTCAATGGTGTTGCAGGTTTTTATGGGGGTAGGCCTATGTTCAGCTGGGAATGATTATAACGGTTCAGTTATGGCAATCTATGGAGGAGACCTATGTTCAGCTGGGAATGATTATAACGGGGTAGGTATGGTAATCTATGGAGGAGACCTATGTTCAGTTGGGAATGATGATGGTGTATGTGAAGTGGATGTTCTAAGGGGAGACCTATGTTCAGCTGGCTATGATGATGGCGTAAGTGGAGTGGCAGTCCAGGGGAGACCTATGTTCAGCTGGCAGTGATTATGATTAAGCAAGATTGGAAATTTATGGAGGGAGGTATATGTTCAGCTGGCAGTGATGAATGACGATGTGGTGCGTAGGTTTGTTAGGAAAGGCCTGTTTTCAGCTGACAGTGATGATTGGTCGTCGTAATAAGCTCAAGCCGCAGGGGAGGCCTATATTCAGCAGAGGACATCGATTGCTGCCGGTTATTGTCTGCAGGAGAAAGCCTATATTCAGCAGTGGACACGCTCGCCCGATTCTTCGTTCCCACATATTTATTTATTATCTATTTATTTCATTTATTACCTATTTATTTTATTTATTACCTATTTATTTTATTTATTACCTATTTATTTTATTTATTACCTATTTATTTTATTTATTACCTGTTTATTTTATTTATTACCTATTTATTTTATCTATCACTATATAACACTTTCTTTCACTATACAACTTACCGTCTCTTCTTCATGGATGTTGGTGTCATACCAGTGTTAGGTAGTTTTCGTGTGAGGGCCTTGCTGAGTTTTTTGCCGGAGTGTTCTCAGTTTAAGTGTATACCGGTGGTAGCGTTCATAAGTGCCTTACGAGGTCTAAACTGAAAATATGACTTTTTCATTTTGTTCTTGCATGGTGAGTTCAAATAATGGTAAACCGGTGGTGAAATTCACCTGTATGTACCAATTTAAAGTGCCTTACCGGGGTCAAAACTGAATAAATGACTTTTTGATTTTGGTAATTTTTTGATACACTCATGTATAAAAGTAGCTGTGATTAATATCCTGAACCACTGGCAAATAATGTTTGATCATCCGTCGTCACAATAGAAACAGTAATGATAATTCAATTTCAATTGTATTTCACCTCGCAAAAACCTGAAAAGTGTAAATAGACTAGATGTTCAAGTTGTATTGTAATTCTCATTGTTTTTAAATTATATATGTGAACAAATCGAATAATAAAAAAAATATAGTTATAACTTTGTTTTTGGAAAAAAAAAGCCAATATAGTCAGATTGACCAAAAAACATTCAAAAAATGTAACCTTGCTGCTTATATAGACTTTGACTTTCAACCGTCTACCTATTGCCATTTTTAAAATCTAGTAAATACGCCAAAAAAAGACGTTTCTTGTATGGGTTTTAATTTTATTTCAGTTTTATTATTTATTGTTATAGCGGCAGAAGCATATTCTGTGAAAAGAAGCCAATATAGTCAGATTGTCCAAAAAACATTCAAAAAATGTAACCTTGCTGCTTATATAGACTTTGACTTTCAACCGTCTACCTATTGCCATTATTAAAATCTAGTAAATACGCCAAAAAAAGACGTTTCTTGTATGGGTTTTAATTTTATTTCAGTTTTATTATTTATTGTTATAGCGGCAGAAGCATATTCTGTGAAAATTTCAACTGTCTACCTATTATGGTTCATGAGATACAGCCCACTGACAGACAGATGGATGGACAGGATGGAGGCTTAGTAATAGGGTCCCGTTGGCACCCTTTGAGTACGGAACCCTAAAAACCAAAAATATTTTTGTAATTATCAATGTTGTGGAATAAATCTATAAAATATATTATACGTAACTATACGACTTATTATTTTCTAAAACCCTACCAAATAAAATTAAATAACTAGGTGAATTCGCATTGACTTTGTTGCTTTACAAATAACTTATAAGGAGCTAGTAAGAATCTTATAAGTTATTTGTAAAGCAACAAAGTCAATGAGAAACGTTTATACTGTTCGAAATAAGGAAGAAAAATTTATCGATATTTTGCCCAGTTATGCACATCACTAGTGCTACACCTGATATGTATGAGAATTTCACCGAAAATAAAATTCCTATTTCTCGTTATATTTATATGTAAAGTGGCTAAATGAGGTAATAAATTGTATTATTGAGGATTTCTAGAAACTTATTGCATTTATAATTTTACACTGGAAGCCTAAGATTCGACGTAATAAGACTTCAAATTGAGGAGTCAATTTTCGTCGTCGAGTCTTACATATTTGTATTTTTCTAATTGGAAATGAATGAAACACTAGCTTCTTTCTAATAAAAAGTAGAGAAGAATAATCAATTTATCTAATGACATATTGGTTTTATAGTAATTCTGATTTTATGTGGTAAATTTATACGAAATACGCCGATTTTTTTCAATCCACTGCAAGCTATTGACGCCGTAACTTCAGAACCAATTTATATATTATTTTTGTATGGGATAAAATAAAAACAACTATACATTTTCATTAATTCTTTATTCATTTTCTTGAAAACATTTGTTTCAGACCTAAATAGCAACAGATTTAGCAATACTTATTCGAAATACATAGGAAGGGTACCTTCTAAGGTCGTGACGATTTTTGAAGTAAGATTGTGGTCGATTCTTATAAGATTGTCACAAGTGATAATAAGATTCCAATAGGAAATTTATCTAAGATTCCACTGGTAGTTTTGTTTTTTAGAATAGATGTCTAGTTTTCGAGATATAAGCTAAAATCTCAAGGTCGGCGCGCGTACCCATTCCAAGGACCCGCACCTCGCGATTAAAGGACATTTTGACAGTTGGTTTTGGCGAGCCAACAGGTTAAGATTCCACCTATCATTCTTTACACTGTCTCTTGTAACACAGTTAATTTTTTAATGTATTTTACTTTTTTGTACACAATAAAGATTATTATTATTATTCTGCAGGTGGTGGATTCGATTCCCACCCAGGACATGCATTTGTGTGCATGTCCTGATTCCAAAGCACAAGCTATGCTTACTTTGTGACCGTGCCGAGCCGTGTGTGAGGAATGTCCCAGGATATTTAATTATTTTAATATATGCAGTAAGAATATAACTAACGAACCGATTTTGATGACAAGTTGTTATTACAAAATGGTTTGTTTTTTTTTTCTTTTATACAACTAAGTTGGTAAACAAGAATACGAGCCGCCTGATGGTAATCGGTTACCGTAGCCATATGGACGCTTGCAACAAACGAATCATCGCTCACGCGTTACCGACCTTCGCCAGGTCGCCAGAGCTCATAGGGGAGGGGGGCCTCCCCTATGAGCTCTGGTGACCTTACTGACGCGCAGGAACACAACTTTACACAACATAAAGTTGCTACGGTATTCTGTAAGGTGGAGGTACTTCCCCAGTCGAGCTGCTCTTTGAGCGAATAAACGCTATGCTCTACCTCTCTCAAAAGGTGGTGGATTGGACCTTGGATATTTTTGATCCAGGAAAGCGTGTGAAACCGCGGGGGACAGCTAGTATCTATATAAGCTTCCCGTATTTTATAAATCAACATAATTTGAGCATTAATTTCAAAATTATCACAAACCAACGGAAACTAGGGTGCTACGATAAACAATAACTAATAATATACGAATGATTCACTCCGTCTGACTGTGACGCACTTTAAAAATCTTATTTACGAGTGTTTGCTTAGGATATTGTGTCATAAGTATATTTAAAATTAAATTACACTGTTATATCACGGAGAAGGTAATTCTGTAACTAAATAAATAAATAAATATCCTGGGACATTCCTCACACACGGTCATCTGATATCAAACGAAGCAGAGCTTGTCCTATGGAAACCAGATAACTGATATAATACATATACTACTTTTTGTTTGTAAATACACACTTAATATACATAATTACACCCAGACTCAGGACATACAGACATGTTCATGCACACAAATGCATGTCCTGTGTGGGAATCGAACCCACGATCAGCGGCGCGATAGATGGAATCTTAACCAGAGTCCTAACCAATCGCGCCAGCTGGCCCGTCAACTATTTATGAATGAGGAAATTTAGAGTCGTGACGGTGTTTTTTTTTTAATCGACTTCAAAATAAATGAGATTATCATTTCGACACGTATGTATGTAATATTATTGGATCTGAAATATATTCAGATTATGATAATCTATTAGGGCTTCCAAACAAATATACAAAATTCCATGGGTGTATGTATGTTTGTCCACGCATATCTCCGAGGATATTAATCGGTTTGTAACTATACTTCATTTTTTATTGGTTTACATTTACTAGAACTTAGGGTACAGTGCAAGTTTCATCGAAATCTGTTCAGTAGTTTTCAAGATATGGACAAATATGTGTGACGGCCTGACTTATTTTACTTGTTTCTCGCTCAATTTGCTCGTTTCGATTTAAGAAAAACTAAAAATGACGAAATAAAGAAGTTATTTAAAATAATTAAATCGACTTCCAAAATAAACTAAAAAGTATGAAATAACTAATCTGACACTGATTTGAAGTCAGCGCAATATTTTCAATGGAATACTACTTCTTTACTCTTTCTTTCGAACTTCATAAATGGCACACTAACGTACACATAAGTAACGTAATATTATAATGTCTAACATGTCGTGTCGTTGAGGCTCTCACGGGACTCAGTGCTAAAACGAGCTAAGCTAACTAGCACAGTTTTAACGTGCCACTTTCGGAGCTTATAGATGTCGCTAGCATGACAACTGTCGCCATCGACGGGGAGTCCATCCTCACAAATTAGAACCAAAATGGTTTCGTACAAAAAGTATGTGAAGAGATTTCTGCAGGGTCGGCAACGCGCGGGTGATACCCCTGCCCCCCTAGACCAGATGGTTGTCGACAATCGTCATCGTTAGTAAACGATCAACCTTTGTATGGGTTTGACATTTCAAATCGAAAAATCACGTGATTTTTAACAATCTCTTATGTCAATCCCATACAAAGGTTGTTTATCGTTTACTAACAATGACGATTATCGATAACCATCTTGTCTAGGGGGGGCTGGTGTTGCAAGTGTCTATAGGCTACGGTAACCGCTTGCCATTAGGCGGGCCGTATGCTTGTATGATACCTTAGTGGTATAAAAAAACGTTTGGACTGATTGAGTGTAAAGTTACTTACTTAGTCCACACACGAAATGTTTTGATATTTTTCAAAACCGGAAAACATTGTATTTCTTTTAGTTTGAAAACGTAAAAAGTACCAATTGCTTCAACATTTCAAATGCGTTACAACTACCTTGGATTTAAAGAATAATTTTCCTCAAAATCAATTCGCCACCAGAAATTCCAACACATTGCAAAATGAATCACCTCCTTATCTCTATTACAATAAGATTTATAATAGTGTACAAACATTAGTATCATCTTTATCACAAGGCCGGTGGGCAAGGATGTTTGCATAAGGTTGTTATTAACGTGTTTAAAATTTAAAACATGCTTTAGTTATGTTGGTGGAGTCACTGATAAGGTAAAAATTTGCTTTCTGTGTCGATAAGGTTCCAAATAGCAAGAATATTATTGTATTTACATATTTTTACGTCCAATGCCGACACAAAAGTCGTGAAACCTACAATGATGTTTTGGTGAACCAAATCATCGTGAGGAAGCAATAAGCACGCTGGTTAGGTACAGTCATCAAAAGAAGCTGTACCGATAAATTAAGCAGGTCTCAACAAAAACGACGGACGTAGCTCGTAGAGTTAGTAAGCTGAAGTGGCAATGGGCAGGCCACATCGCTCGAAGAGCCAATAACCGATGGGGAAGAAAGGTTCTCGAGTGGCGACCACGTACTGGAAAGCGCCGAGCGGGACGACCTCCCACCAGGTGGACCGACGACCTGGTCAGAGTCGCTGGGCGCCGCTGGAAGCAAGCAGCCCAGAACCATTCGAAGTGGAAATCAATGGGGGAGGCCTATGTTCAGCAGTGGACATCCATGGGCTGATATGATGATGATGAAGCAGGTGTCAAGTCGCCAAACAAGCATAGGGTTTGCCTGGTGTTAAGCGGTTACCGTAGCACGCTTATAACACCCGGAGTATCACTCACGCGTTACCGACCTTTCCTTCCGATGAGTTCTGTCTCTGTTACTCACGCGCAGAGACACAACATACAGTTATTTGTATGCGGTATTCTGTAAGTTGGAGGTACTTCCTCAGACGAGCCGCTGAACGCAAAACTATGATAACCATAAATCATCATCATACTCATAATTATCAGCCTATAATATCCCACTGCTGAGAACAGGCCTCCTTTCACAAATGAGGGTGAAAGGGACTGGGCGATACTCCACCACGCGTGCCCTCTGCGGATTGGTGGAGGTAGGCTAGTGGTCAACCTACTGTTGGAATTTTTCAAACCGCGTAGGAGGCATCCAACTAGCTTAAGGCCTTACCCCACCTCAAAAGTGCTCCTTTGATCCTGCATATCAATAAAAGTAAACAATCAATAATTTTGAAAAAAATATATAGTACAGTTGAGGATATATACTGACTCCTGTATGATGTGAAAACACGATTCCTAAACATTTTCTCGATAGAAAAAAATCTCAAACTTCCCTCTGAATTTTACAAATAAATCGCATTAGTCAATTAATACTTTACCTATACTAATGAAACTTTTTATATAAACTGTAGTTAGTACAATACGTGTACCATATGATTTGAATTTAAAATAATGTTTTATTTTAATTTGTTAGAAATTAAATCTCAAATATTTCGAGTGGTACGATGCGCTGCCGCACAGATTCAGTCGCGCTCCGGCGTTCGAACGGGGAACCCGTGTCTCTTGCTCTCACGACCCACGTAGATACGTACCTAATAAATTATAAGTGAAGTGTATTTTGTTTTAAATGGGAAATGATCGAGACAAGAAAAGAAAAGATGGAATTGGAGAAAAGAAAATGCTACACATATTAAGAATAAAATATTGAAGTAAGTACCTACCTAAAATGAATCATAATATGTGTTTTTACCTAGGAAGGCATTTTGGTTTGTATCTACCAATAAATTCTGAGTCTGATTATTGTAATGGGTAAGAAAAGTAGGTAATTTCCAGTATAAGCTCCTCTGATCTGACCTTCCATTGTACGGAAATCCTATACAATGCGAGATCAGCTTGTACTGGAAATTTATATCTTGATGTGTAGCCGAAATAAAGAAAATATAGGTACCGGACGTGGACCCGTGCCCGTAAGTATCAACCACCTAGCTAATTAGGTTAGATACTAAAATGTTTTCACAACAGCGTAAGTAAAGCATGTACATTTAGGTTCCTACCTACTATGTAGGTATATATTATGCAGTAAATTGAATTTCTACAATAAACATTTTATTGGTAAATATTAGGGTAGTCGTCCAAGTAAATGGCCACGGTCACATATTATTTTATTAGTATGAGATAAAGAGAAGTAAAGCCTATTTTGTTACAGAATGCAAATACCAACGTACATACCTAATCATAATTACATTACCACAGTACCTACTACATACATTTTTCATTTTCAGAAATAAACAAATACCCGATTCTGACTGCAATACAGAAAATGTACCGCACGTGGACCCGTGGCCGTGAGTATCAACCACCTAGCTTATTAGGTTAGATACTAAATGTTTTCACAACAGAGTAAATAAAGTTTGCACAGGTTATTAGGTAGGTATCCAACTTCTTGGTAGGTACCCACCTACTAGGTAGGTATATGTTATGTAGTGAATTGAATTACTTCAATAAATATCTTATTGGTTATCCTTACTACTATTATAAATGCGAAAGTGAGTTTGTTTGTTACGCCTTCACGCCTCAAATACTCAACGGATCATCATGAAATTCGGCATGAAGATAGCCTATGGTATGGAGAAGGACATTGGCTACTTTTTATCCTGGGAACGCGGGTGAAACGGCGGGGGACAGCTAGTTCTAAATATAAGGGTTAAATATTAGGGTAATCGTTCAAGTAATTGGCCACGGTCATATTATTATATAATTTTAGTAGTATGTAAGAAGAAACGTATAGCCTATTTTATTACAGATTGCAAATACCAACGGAACACATGGATGCCAGTAGTTCTAAACATGCAAACGAACCTGATTTGATGGCTTTACAAACTGTAGAATTGTGAGTTTATCTAACTATCGTTACCTATTAGTGTAAGTAACTCTTTCTGTCTATTATATTTTTACATCTTAACTTTTTTCAATACATATAATTCTTAGTTTACATACATATAATATATTTACATACATTTTTTTCTCATATATAAGTTTGAATGTAATTGGGTACCTTATTTCTGCGTTTCTTAACTTATTATTACTCACTTAGAACGAAGTGCTAGTTACATAAATTACATAATTAATTTATTATTGAAACTGGTTATTTCAGGTACGTAATAAACTATTGTGGAAGCGAAGCAGAGCATATTCAGTGGCGTGCATTCCATATAGGCAAATAAGCAATGCCTACCTCATAAGATTCAATACAGTAATATTTTGATTCAATTAAACTACATAATCACTTTGAATAAAATCTAACCTAACATTCAATACGAAATTTTAAACTTTTGCCGCGCAGGCTCTCGCAAGTTCGCCTCTCAAATTCACGCACACTAAAACGATTTCGGCATATTCATACACACACACACACTTCTTTAAGATAATACGACGAAAGCATAAATGACGCTTTTGCTATGCGTAGCATACTGACATTTGACATTCGCGATTTATGGACCAAAAGTAACCTTACCTACTCTGTTGTAAGTAAGGTAACCCATTCAAATTAAAAAAACTACCTTAACCTAAACTACCTAAACTAGTTTACCAACATTAGAGCAACTCAAATATAACTTCGCAATTTATTTGTGTTGGTTTGTTTATGGTTTGGCTGGCGTTGTATCGTCATTGTATGCAGTGTTGTTGTTATTTACTTATTGTGATTTTGCGAAGTGTATCTGTGTGAAATTAAGGAATTTTGTGGTGATGATGCAAAATGTATTGATTAATTAGTCCTTTATTCAGTTTTCGTTTGTTGAAAATAGTAGGTAACTTGCTGTAGACCAACTCCAAAACTTTCATGGATTCAAACAAAGGTAAAAATCTTAGACAATTTTATTAATTGTGATTTTGCGAAGTGTATCTGTGTGAAATGAAGAAATTTTGTGGTGAAGATGCAAAATGTATTGATGAATTAGTCCTTTCCTTTAGTCAGTTTTCGTTTGTTGAAAATAGTAGGTAACTTGCTGTAGACCAACTCCAAAACATTCATGGATTCAAAACAAAGGTAAAAATCTTAGACATTTTAACACAGGATATTATGTTTATTAAAAACACCTGGCTACCTGGGTGCTGTTATTCGAATCGATTATTCTGTTAATATGTATTTTGTTTGCTAATGAATCATACCAAATGTGTGTGGAATGATACGCTGACCTAAACAATTTTACGAATTTGGTCAAAAAACCTGATCTATCTAAGAGCCCTATTTAGGCGTATGGCCAAGATTTCTTCTGCCTACCTAGTCCGAAAACCAATGCACGCCACTGAGCATATTATTCCCGTGGATGGACGAAGCATCATCGATTTGGATCATTTTTTAAATCACTTCAAACAATATGTAATCACAACAAAGCGTTTGGATGTACATTGAGTAATGTCCACATTATTGGAGAAAAAAGAAAAGGACTACTTTCCAAATACACGTTGAAATGCAACATGTGCAATTTAAAATTTAGTCTCGACTCGGAACCCAAATCAAACCAGGATTTAAATAAAGCTGCAACATCTGGCATTATATCTACTGGTATTGGCTTTTCCCAATTTAACGAATTATTTTCATCAATGGATTGCCCGTCTTTTACTTACTTATTTATTTTCCCGAACGACTTTACCAACTTCATCTTTCTATTGAGAAGACTCTTAGTCTTCTCAATAGAAAGTCGTTCTCAAGTTATTGCATGACCAAGGGAAATAGGGATTAATTTTTATATATACATAGAGATCTCTAATAGGCATGTTTAGTTTTTCTTACATGCACTAGAATTTGACTTGAATTTGATGTTTTCCCTTTGAGACCGCACCCGTAGCTGGTATCAATAAGCCAGGCCGACACACTTATTAATCCATATTTTGAAAACTACTGAACCGATTCTGAAGAAACTTTCACTGTTCCCTTAGTTGAAGTAAATGTAAATTAAGCCTACAATTTGTACAATTGCAATTATTTAAATACATTTAAAAAGATAGTCAAACATAAGTTATGCAAGAAAGGGTACTATAAAGTTTCAGAATTTGTAGATGACAAGAATGCATTTGAATGAATTGTTCGCTTCGCAGGCTATTGTTATATAATAATATATCGTTTGTAAATTATAATACTTCTAAGTACAAATAAAAAGCTTGCTGAGTTTTTTGCCGGAGTCTTCTCAGTTCAAGTTGTATTTGGAACCGGAGTAAGTTTACGTTCATAAGTGCCTCATTAGGGCTTATATTGAATAAATACTTTTTGATTTTAATTTTTTACCATATTCCTAACACCATGTGATCAAAATGAAATAAATTGTTTAATTAAATCGCTAAATAATACATCTGCAGAAGGATATGACGAAATCGCTACAAAAGTAATTAAATACTGTAAACAAGAGCTTAGCCCGATTTTAGCTCATTTAATAAATCTATCCTTTGAAAATGGTGAATTTCCAGACTTATTCTCTCTGGTCAAACCACTACACAAAAAAGGCGATAAATCGAATATAAATAATTATAGACCAATAACGTTAGTACCGATTCTGTCAGTTATTCGAAAAAGCTATGCATAAAAGGATTATGTCGTTTGTAAATAAGCTGAATATTATTAAAGAGGAGCAATTTGGATTTCAGAGTAAAAAATCCACTACATTAGCTGCACTGGTACGTGAAATAACAGATTCTCTCAACTCAAGACTGGCAACGTCTGTTATATTCTTTGATATGTCGCGAGCTTTCGATTTCGTATCACATGAGCTTCTAGTCACTAAATTAAATAATATTGGCCTACGAGGTACAGCGCTTAAGTGGTTGCAGACTTATTTACAAAATCGGGAACAATATGTCGAGATAAATTGTTTAAATAAAGAACTGGCACTAGTTTCTCATAAATCGATAAATAGAGTTAATGGCTGTGGTGTGCCTCAAGGTAGCGTCCTGGGGCCGTTGCTTTTCTTGATCTATATAAACGACCTTCCGGATGTGACTACAAATAAATGTACCCTTTTTGCTGATGATATATCAATAATTATAAGTTGTAATAAAAATTAAATAAATAAATTCATATACGTATAGAACAGATTGAAACAAACATCCGCGCGTTCTACTATATTAGCAGCGAACCATGGTCACATAGCATCTACATTAAAATATGGGTTACTTATTTGGGGAAATTCTCCAGATATACATAAAGCATTCATTGCACAAAAGAAATGCGTTCGAGCAATATGTGGTGTACCACCACATGCCTCATGCAGGCCCCTGTTCGATAGTCTGGGTATATCTCTTCCTTGTATGTACATACTTGAAGTTGCATTATTTGTAAAATCTCATCATAGTTATTTTAAAACAGGGCAAGACATTTATCCAAGAAGCACAAGGCATCCAGATCGATTGGTCTTTGACAATCCGCCTCGAATGGCTCTTTATCAAAAGCAATGTTTTGCAATGTGCATAAAGGTATATAATGCGATACCAAATAACATTAAAACACTTCCACTGATACGTTTTAAATGTAAATTGATACAGTGGCTAAAATCCCAACATTTCTATAATATTAATGAATTATATGGGTACAATTGTTTGACATAGGTTTTACGTTTTTTTTTTTTTTTCGTTGTTCGTAGGCTAAATTGTATTTGACATGTGAGTAAAATAGACAAAAAGTTAACATAGTCAATTAATATAATACCTTGTTCTTATATGTCTGTGTATAATACTTAATTTTAGTAAATGAATATTTAAATTGATAACGTGTTTTTGATTTAATAGTAATTTGTATTTTATTTAATAATTATACCTAATGTACCTAGTGTACCTATTTGCATGCTTATTATGAAAGCTGAATGTGCTGAATACTATAACAATGAACTGTATAAATTTTAAGACCTTGTAAAACCACATTTAAAGCAAATAAATGATATTCTATCCTATTCTTTGATTTTATTTCCATACATAGTAGTAACTAGGTATGGAAATCTAGTAAGATGTCAAATACTGGTGTATTTACCCTATCGTGCGGCGCTTTAGTAATTTTCTACAATCGTTTTATTTTATTTCCATACTTAGGTCAAATAACTGTGTATTTACCCTATCGTACGGTCGACTCGTGAGTCGTGCGTGACTCCTGCCGGGCTGCCGTGTCATGAACTCGTGCGAGTGAGATAGTTGCGACTGCGCGATGCGGGGGCTGCACGGCCGAGCCATGAAGCGGGGGCAAAATGTGGATTTGAGCTGGGGTAGTATACGCTCTTAACGACTATAACAATTTAGTGATAACCGGGACCAACGGCTTTACGTGCCTTCCGAAGCACGGAAACGCTCGATTTGAAATACCTCTAGGCGGTCACCCATCCATCCAGGTACCGACCACGACAGACGTAACTTAACTTTGCCGATCGATTAAGAACGGCTAATCATGCTACACCACGAGCGCTCCGAACCATAAATACTGATGACCATATGATAAAAAACGTCTGTTTCTTTGTTTCCAGCAATGCGCAGGAGTGCGGCCGTGTGACAGGATGTGCAAAGACGGTTGAGGCGCCCGCGCGCCGTCACAAGACGCGCACGCGAACACACACGGCAACATGTCGTTCTTTAATAATCTTAAGAAGGTAAGTTTGTTTATCGATGACTTTAGACGACTTTGTACTTGATGTCACTTCGTTACCGCAAGTAGGCCGCTTGAGTGGGCTCTTTTTGCGAAGATTGATCTTTATTTCTAGTGAAGCTCTATGCCGAAGCGCAGGACTTTCCTGGGCTCCGCAGGCCTCGAGTGACCTCTGTCTGACGTATCAACGCATAAATCAAATTGCACCGTTTAGAAAAATCTAAATTCACATACAGTGGCGAGTAAAGCTAGTTTATCAAAGGAACACTTTCTTCTGTAATTCAAGAAAAAAACCTCAATATATTTTGATTATATCCAAGGATTTTCAACCATAGTTAAATATACAAATAAATGAAATTGAACTGTCTGTTTGTATTGGAATGTTATGATCACAATCGACTCCCGGAACGTCCCTAATAGTGGGGTAATTTTGATGGGACTTTTACTGGCAGATAGATGACGTTAATGGAACTTAGGCTACCTTTATTTTAGAAATAGAATTAGGGTCCCGCACAAAAAACAAAAACCAAACGCGGGGGAAACCGCAGGTGTCAGTCAGCTAGTTAGTTTTTTTTTTTTTTATACGACTAAGTCAAACAAGCATACGGCCCACCTGATGGTAAGCGGTTACCGTAGCCATATGGAAGCTTGCAACACACGAAGCATCGCTCACGCGTTGCCGACCTTTCCCCCCTCCCCAATGAGCTCTGGCGACCTTACTCACGCACAGGAACACAACTTTACACAACATAAAGTTATTTGTCTGCGGTATTCTGTAAGGTGGAGGATACTTCCCCAGTCGAGCTGCTCTTTGAGCGAATTAACGCTACGCTCTAACTCTCTTCGTAATATTTATATTTAGTATTTATTTTTGTATTTAGTAACATAATGTTAAATCAAAATGTTGACCTCACGATGTACTCCACGATGAACAGGTGCTGCACCTGGGCGGCGGCAACGATGCCAAGAAGAAGAAGGTGTTTAACAACATCAGGGACAACAGCGACCCCGCCGACAACTGGGACATGGTGGGAGAACTCGGCGATGGCGCTTTTGGAAAGGTAACACCATCCATGACCATAGGATTGAGCCTGAACAGTCTTAACTATATGACGCAAATGTATATACTTCGCGTGTCAAAAGCTGCCGAGCTTTGCTCTTCTTTTGAAACTGTTTCGCGCGGACCGGGAACTCGCATAAGGCTTCATGTCCACCAGAGATGTGTAGCGAAGGATGTGTTTACCTGACAAATAGAATCGATTCATTTTCAAGTACGCCATGCTCTAATGCCAGCCCACCTAAATCAATCTTGTTACATTATGTTAATGCTGTCAAGTTATACGTATCTGCGGGAGTACCCCCCGCCAAGACAGCCAAGGGCACTACCTACCTTTTAGCTTCGTCGTTTTTTTGAACCCTCATAACTAGGGTTTGGATTATACCAGATAAACAAAATTCTCGGGACATGATGTCAATAGTGTATATTAAGTTTCAATAACATAGCTCTAGACTACTCTAGATTAGTTTTATGATATTTTTTTGGTGGAATTATTGGTTCAAAAATATAGTCGAATTTTAACTCTTGGGCGAGCTCCAATTCTTATTCATAAATGTTATTTTATTATAAACAGGTGTACAAAGCCCAGCACAAGACAACGAACCAGCTAGCCGCGGCTAAGATGTGCGTTCTGGACAATGAAGACGACCTCGCTGACTTCACAGTGGAGATAGACATACTGTCGGAGTGCCGGCATCCCAACGTGGTGGAACTGCATGAGGCGTACTTTATTGACAACAAGTTGTGGGTGAGTTATCATCAGTATGCTGGGTGGAGATCTCGAGATGGCATATTTTCGAAACCTATGTTGGATCAGTCATGCTGAACATTTTTTACTATGGGACCAACACTGAATTATCAAAAATATTTTTTTTACGAACATTTTCTAAGAAAAGTTTAAAAAAATATTGAGAATTGACTATTGGTTCCATGGTAAAAGTTGTTCAGCATGACTAATCCAACATCGATATTTTTGTGAAAACCGTTAGTTTATATACTTCCTAGCGAGATTATAAACGCCCCGATATATTGTGAACTGTACCATACTGCTTTCAATATAACGTATTCATTTTCGATAGTTTATAATCTAACGTTTTTAAACCGTCATATTGTATCCATTAAATAGCTTTTGACAAACAGTTGAAAACATTTGAGCGGATGATAAGATCAACACTGAAATATCAAAAAAAAAAGTTTACTTTTCATACATTATGATCGAGCAAGGTTTCATTTACTATGACAGTAACATTTTTTTTTGAGAATTTATTATTGGTCCCATAGTAAAAGTTGTTCATCATGACTAACCCAACGTATATATACATACTAGCTGCCCGGCGCGACTTCGTTCGCGTGATGCTACCCTACCCTACCCCACTCTACGCTACCCTACCCTACCCTACCCCACTCCACCCCACCCTACCCTACCCTATCCTACCCTGACAGCAAAATCCCCATTAACAAAATGATCCGCCATTTATTCAATTCATTTGATACAAAAAATGTGATAAATGAAGAACCGCTCGACCGATTTTGTGCAAACTTCACATAAACCATCTCCTAAATAGTCCGAACAAAGCCTAAACATTTGGTTTGGATAGGTGAGCCCGTTCTTGAGTTATAAAATTACAACGAAAAGAGGCGTTGATTTTTATATATTATTATACTAATAAATGTTGCAATGCCCTTGCAGGGCTCATGTTGTGAACTAATTAAAATTATAACACCTATATATTTGTACCACATGAAGCAATGAATGAATAAATAAAATAAATAAATATATATAGATATACAAAAATTGCTTGCTTAAAGGAAAATAGATTCCCTTTCCGTTATACGTCGTATATTAGCTTGAGTATGTATACTCCATAGACAACCAAACCCACGACACCACTAATCATAAACAACGTTCCAGATGCTCCTAGAGTACTGCGACGGTGGCGCCCTCGACTCTGTGATGGCGGAACTGGAGAAGGGCCTCAGCGAGCCGCAGATAGCGTACGTGTGTCGCGAAATGTGCCGCGGCCTCGAGTTCTTGCACTCCATGAAGGTTATACACCGAGACTTGAAGGCGGGGAACGTGCTGGCCACCATGACTGGTGGTGTTAAGTTGGGTAAGTCGGAATAGGGATGATTGACTAGGTATTTTGAGAGAGGTAGAGCATAGCGTTTATTCGCTCAAAGAGCAGCTCGACTGGGGAAGTACCTCCACCTTACAGAATACCGCAGCCAAATAACTTTATGTTGTGTAAAGTTGTGTTCCTGCGCGTGAGTAAAGTCGCCAGAGCTCATTGGGGTGGGGGGAAAGGTCGGTAACGCGTGAGCGATGCTTCTTGTGTTGCAAGCGTCCATATGGCTACGGTAACCGCTTACCATCAGGTGGGCCTTATGCTTGTTTACAAAATTCAAATTCAAAATCATTTATTCAAATAGACCTTCGCAGGCACTTATGAAAAGTCTGACTCTAATACTCTAATACCGGTTCGGAAGGTCGCATTTGCTGAGAGGAGCCGGCAATAAACTCAGCAATTACTCTTTTCAAAACAAGCTTAGATGCGTGCCCCGAAAACAAGCGTGCCCCGGCGCGGCAGCAAAACTACAAAGTAGACTGATTAAATATTTAATAAGTAAATAAATAGCAAGCTTAAGCAGACCAGCCCCCACAAGCAGCACCTGTTCGCAAGTATGACGCGTGTGGCAGCCATCGCCCTCCTCGCCATATTGGAGGGAAGTGAGCGACCCGTCACACGACGCCGCCGCAAGCAAAGGCCTTAAAGTGAGCATGACTTACTTAAGTCTGCCTTAGAAATAAAAAATAACTAAAGAGAAACACTAAACACACAATTTGTTATCACTGTGACTATTGTACTATCTAATTAGTCCGACGGTTAGATTATCAAAAAATATTGGATTTTTTGATTTACCAAATCTAATTAGTTAGTTACACTATTAATAACTCAAGAACGGCTGAACCGATTTGGCTGAAAATTGGTGGGGAGGTAGCTCAGAACCAAGAGATAGTATTAAAACTTAAATTTCATCCACAGCTGACTTCGGCGTATCAGCGAAGAACAAGTCTACCCTGCAGAAGCACGACACGTTCATCGGCACTCCATATTGGATGGCGCCCGAGGTAGTGCTCTGCGAGACATTCAGAGATAACCCCTACGATTTCAAGGTTAGTTTTATTGCTACGAATATTATGGATGGCGGGCCAGTTGGTTAAGACTCCACCTATCGCGCCGCAGGTCGTGGGTTTTATGCCCGCACAGGACATGCATTTGTGTTCATGAATATGTCTGTATGTCCTGAGTCTGGGTGTAATTATGTATATTAAGTATGTATTTACAAACAAAAAGTAGTATATGTATTATATCAGTTATCTGGTTTCCATAGTACAAGCTCTGCTTAGTTTGGGATCAGATGACCGTGTGTGAGGAATGTCCCAGGATATTTATTTATTTTTTTGCTTCCTTCCGAGCTCCCCGCCGTTGTTATCCCAAGGGAGTAAAGCATTGGGTTCTTCAAACTATGGCCGAAATCTGAAAGCGTTGCAGACATGTGATAAGACAGTCGGTTCTTAATGCCGAGTTGGGAGAGAATAAACAAATAAATATCCTGGGACATTCCTCACTCAGAGCTTGTACTATGGAATCCAGATAACTGATAATATATACTTTTTTGTTTGTAAATACATACTTAATATACATAATTACACCCAGACTTAAGACATACAGACATGTTCATGCACACAAATGCATATCCTGTGTGGGAATCGAAACCACGACCTATCTCAACCAGTTTTAACCAACCGCGCCAACTGGCCCGTCAAAACCTCCTAAGCTCCTTGGTTTCAAAGGACTGCAACGTTTTGATTTTCATCAAATAAATAATGTTCGTTTTGTCCACAGGTGGACATCTGGTCCCTAGGCATAACTCTGATAGAGTTCGCTCAGATGGAGCCCCCGAACCACGAGATGACTCCCATGAGGGTGCTGCTCAAGATACAGAAGAGCGACCCGCCCAGCTTGGAGCAACCCTCGCGCTGGTCCAAAACGTTCAATGACTTCATTGCTAAAGCGCTCGTTAAGGTATGTACTTTTTTTTTTTTTTTATACGACTATTTCCCCCCTCCTCTATGAGCTCTGGCGACCTTACTCACGCACAGGATCACAACTTTACACACCATAAAGTTATTTGGCTGCGGTATTCTGTAAGGTGGAGGTACTTCCCCAGTCGAGCTGCTCTTCGAGCGAATAAACGCTATGCTCTACCTCTCTCAAAACCATACTGTACATGTACTGTACCAACATAGCTCTAATATAGTTTGCTCAGATGTAGCCCCCAAACCACGAGATGAAGCTCTCAAGTACAGGTTCAACACGCCGATTATAGGTTATAAAAAAGTAATTTAAAAAAAAACAACTTCAAAATACATTAGAAAGTATGAAATAACTAATCTGACTGATTTGAAGTCAGCGAAATATTTCAATGCAATACGTCGTGCTCTGTGGCTGACTTCAAGTCAGTGTCAGATTAGAGTTATTTCATACTTTTTAGTGTATTTTGAAGTAGTTTTTTTTTTAAAATAACTTTTATTTTGTAATTTTTAGATTTTCCTAAATGCACTAGAATTTGACCAGTTTTGAGATGTTTTTCCTTTGACACCACACCCGTAGCTCGTATCAATAAGCTGGGCCACCACACACATTTATCCATATCTTGAAAACTACTGAATCATTTTTAGTTTCTCTTAAATGCACTAGAATTTGCATACTAAATATTATGAAAACTGTTGGAGCCGTTTCCAAGATTCAGATTATAACAGGTGGAGATTTCGAGATGGCATATTTTCGAAACCTATGTTGAATTAGTCATGCTGAACAACTTTTACTATGGGACCAGTAGTGAATTCTCAATTTTTTTATACATACAGGGTGTTGTTTTGCATTCGTGCCATATTTACAGAACCAATAGTAAATGATTTATTTAGTTATTATAAAATAGGTAATTAGTTCTGGGCTTACTAAGTAAACAATTATTGATGATTTGTAATTAACGTCAAATCAGAATAATACTTCATAACTGCACAGAATAGGTCTGCGATCCGGGGCGAGGGGAGAAACCGGGCCGCTGCGCAGCGGTCACCAACCTAGATCTTATAAATCTTTATAAAACATCGTCAAAGACGGGGATTTTTATTTTTACAAAACTTTAAAAATAATATTTAATTTTACGAGCATGATTTTATAATTGATTAGTGTTCTATACAAGGTAAATATCAACCTCCTTAAATATGGCACAAATGCAGAACAACACCCGGTATAGACGGGCCCGTTGGCGCAGTTGGTTAAGACGTGGAGTCTTAAACTATAGCGCCGCAGGTCGTGGGTTCGATTCCCACACAGGACATGCATTTGTGTGCATGTACATGTCTGTATGTCCTGAGTCCGGGTGTAATTATGTATATTAAGTATGTATTTACAAACAAAAAGTAGTATATGTATTATATCAGTTATCTGGTTTCCATAGTACAAGCTCTGCTTAGTTTGGGATAAGATGACCGTGTGTCAGGAATGTCCCAGGATATTTATTAATTTATTTATTATTTAATCTGGTTTCCACAGTACAAGCTCTGCTTAGTTTGGGATGAGATGACCGTGTGTCAGGAATGTCCCAGGATATTTATTAATTTATTTATTATATACAAGAATTGCTTGTTGAGAGGTATTAGATTAGATGTGTATTTATTTCAGGACCCAGAGAAAAGGCCGACAAGTCTAGAACTGTTGAAGCACGAGTTCGTCGGCGGTAATCTAGACTCGAAGCCGCTGAGGGACCTGCTCCTCGAGTACAGAGCTGAGGTGGTCGAGGAGGAGTTGCTCGACGATGACTCTGAGGTCAGTTACTCTTTGATTTCCTCGTTTTTTTTTTATATCTACAGCTATGAAAAATTTATATAAAGGTCAGAAAAAGGATAAAAAAAGGAGGTTCTCAATTAGGTTGTATTTTTTTTTACGTTTGCTACCTCATAACTCCGTCATTTATTAAACGATTTGGAAAAATCTTTTTTTTGTTTGAAAGGGTACACTTCCCGTTTGGTCCCATTGTCATCAGCCACTCTAGACAAGATGGTTATCGGCAATCGTCATCGTTAGTAAACGATCAACCTTTGTATGGGATTGACATAAGAGATTGTTAAAAATCACGTGATATTTCGATTTGAAATGTCAAACCCATACAAAGGTTGATCGTTTACTAACGATGACGAATGTCGATGACCATCTTGTCTACTGGCCCAGATCAGGAGTTGATTACTTATTAGTGTATTTTGAAGTCGTTTTTTTTTTTTTTTGTAAAACAGTATTTGAAATAACAATAGAATGTAGAACTTTATTTAGTAAACAAAAAATACACATTTCAGGGAGAAAATTCTGTGGAAATTCGCGGCGGCGCGAGTCACTTCACTTGTCACGAATTCTCTCACTGAAATGTGCACCTTTTTGTGTAGTAAATAAAGTTCTATATTCTATTGCTATCTAAACTTGCCGCGTCGTGTCGCGTCTCGGTGTAGGAGACTGACCCTTAGAATGTAAAGCATAATATGAAATGCAATAGAATTATTCTTTAAAAAGAAAAAATATATGTTTTTGTTAACCTTATGTCTCTAAGGATAAAGTCGGTTTTATATCAGATTTAGGACACTATTAAAATTATATAGCACTAGCTGCCCGGCGCGACTTCGTTCGCGTGGTGCTACCCTACCCTACCCTACCCTGACAGCAAAATCCCCATTAACAAAATGATCCGCCATTTATTGAATTCATTTGTTACAAAAAATGTGATAAATGAAAAACCGCTCGACCGAATTTGTGCAAACTTCACATAAACCATCTACTAAATAGTCCGAACAAAGCCTAAACATTTGGTTTGGATAGGTGAGCCCGTTCTTGAGTTATAAAATTACAACGTAAAGTGGCATTGATTTTTATATATATAGATATAATAAACTAATAAACACGTGTGTTGCTTCCCGCACGCTTACTAACATTTTGGGATCGCTTTACATTGATCAGTCCAAGTCAAAGAAAGGCAGACAGAAACCTAACAAGGAACAGTATCAGAGAATTGGTTAGTATGTAATGTTGATATACTCGTATTTATGTACATAATATGTGTTTTTATATTAATTTATTTATAGCTTTTTAAGCATAGAGTGACGCAGAATTTTGGGACATCTTTCTGTAATGTTCTGGTCTTAGGGAAACTGACGAAAGGCATGGCTTCGAATGCTATAACGAGTTTAAACGTTTGGTTTATTAAAACACCGTGAGGAATCCACAGCACGGTGGTTACCACCCTCAGTGTTGAAACTGAAGAAGAGACGTTAGATCGTTCGACTTCGATATGTTGGATTTTCGATTTAGGTGATTGAAATATGAATAATATTCAATGTAAAGAGTTATACTGGTTGTCATACAGTTTTCTTACACCAGAATTCAACCATAAGGCGCCGATCTCACAGAAGAGTTCTAGAGTTCCGAGTTCCGAGTTCTGAGTTCCGCGTTCACTGTAATTGATCATTGCACACAGAGAACTCGTCGTTCAAGAGAACGCGAGTTCTGTCGGAGTTCCGTTCTATAAAGCTGGTAGTTGAGGTGACACGTCTGAGCTATCACTGTCTTATTTACTGAGTGACACAAGGCATAAAGGACAATGGGCATTAAAGAAACTTAGGTAAGGTTAATGAGACGAGATAAAGAATGTAAACAAACTTTTGCTTTATAATTACACCTTTTGGTACGGGATACTAACATTTAATGTAACTACCTTGCAATTTCATAATATCTCCAATTATTTCTTAAATATTCAATACTCTATATTTTTTTTCTAAATACACCACTGTAATAAAATTTCATATTTATATTACATACAAAATTATTACTGGCCGCCAATGGGATAAGCTCCATACAAATTTGCCCATTTACCTTTAGAATTCTAGACTGCTCGCTCGCTGTGTGTACAGCAGTGAACTTAGAACTCGGAACGCGGAACTCTACAACTCTTCCAACTGTGCGATCGATAGAAAGACCCTTGAATTCCTATCATTTTGCGCCACATCATACGCTTAGCCAGGTTGTTGTTCAT
Source organism: Achlya flavicornis (assembly GCA_947623365.1). Classification (NCBI taxonomy): domain Eukaryota; kingdom Metazoa; phylum Arthropoda; class Insecta; order Lepidoptera; family Drepanidae; genus Achlya; species Achlya flavicornis. The sequence goes on along the minus strand of OX392494.1, from coordinate 7,085,471 downwards.
ATATTTTGGCTATAGTACAATTTATTGGAGCCTCGCTTGCTTAGCTCATTCGTTTTGCTGATAAAATTGCAACACAAACAACTGAACCGAGACGATCCCAATACCTGGGTTTTACTAGACTTGGCTTAAACCATCTCATGTAATAAGACAGTAGATGTTCCCCGCGATTTCACTATACCCGAGAGAAAAAGTTGTTTAGGTCTCTCGGATCAGACTTCAAAAAAAGGAGGAGGTTCACAAATCCGATGTTTTTTGTTTGTTACCTCATAACTCCATCATTTATTAACTGATTTGGAAAATTATTTTTTTGTTTGGAAGGGTACACTTCCCGATTGGTCCCATTGTCATCAGGTCAGGATTTGATACCTTCTTAGTGTACTTTGAAGTCGGTTTAAGTTTTTTTACTGTTCGAAAGTTATGATCTTGTTTTATTTTATACTAAGGTAGCAAACAAGCTTACGGCCCGCTTGATGGTAAGCGGCTACCGTAGCCTATGGACACTTGCAACACCACCTTACAAAAGTCTCTTCACACTCCTCTTGAAGGACCTCAACTCCCTTGGGATAACCACGGCGGGGAGCTCATTCAGAATTTTTTTTTATTCAATTTGTTACGTATAGAAAGGTGATGAACATTGGTAGATATGATTCCTCCCCCATGAATCTGATTCGATCTATAATTTCCGGACATACTATGTATACATGTACAGTATGAGGCACGAATGGTGAGCACAGATAACCAGGCAAGCTCGCAAATTTGCATTTTTTGCCAAATCACAGTAGCCAAATGACACGCGAGAATCCAATAGACGACGAGCATCGACTGACGAACCAATCGCGTGCAGCTCGCCGCTTACCCCTGCTTAATTCCGACAAACAGACCGAAAATTAACTACTGCGCAGGTGTCAGTCTGTGCTCACTACTCGTGCCCCTTAAATAAATAGTATATATAGTAAATATTCACCTTGACAAGAGCACATCGTTTAATTTTACGTGTGTGTGTGGTTCATATTGCATGCGAATCGGACGCCCAGCCGCCAGAGCCTCCGCCTGCGTTGAAGGTACACGATAATGCACCTTGTGTCTCATGAAATAGAACATTAATTTGTTCACCTATACGCACGATTATTGCCTGTATTTTAGTTTGTTACTTTGCGTATATTTATTAAGGATGGCATCTTTTCCCTGCACAATGTACTATTGGAGAAAACAATTTCATACATTTTGATCAAGGAATGTTAATCTTTTTTTAGAAAAGTTTCTTTTTGTCATGATTTCAAGGTATAAGGCTATTGTATGTGTTGTTCAAAATAAAGAACCGTAGTTTTCGAAAATGTGCCATTTCAAATTCAGCCTGTGTTTTTAACGCTTTTATTGACAAAATCTTCAAACATAATTTTAAGACAGACTATACAAGTATTTGGTACCATTGTTAATACTTTTTAAGTACAGGGCTTTTTAAAGCATGTTTTTTTACACCACAATGTACAACTTTGCACTTAATTATTACATAGTTTTTTTCCATTTTAGACTTAATGCTAATCCAATAAGGTGTATATTAACGTTGTACGTTTGTGTGTAACAGGAGCCGCGCAGCTCTCATATGCCTATGGAGATGGAAGATGACTCGACTTCGGTGAGGTCGGGCGAGACGCCGGACGTCAAAAGTGAGTTATACGAATATCTACCATATTCACTTACCTTTATGGTTCATTATTATCACACACATTTTATTTTATAAATATTATTTAATAAAATGATAGCCTAATGTTACTTCCGGGACAATATTATATGAAATCATTAAAAAGCTAAGAGCCACGGCCAAAGTGAATAGGTTACTTCTGGGTAAGCTTGTTTCATTTTAGGCTTCGTCATCGCCCCTTATCTTTTCTTTAATAAAAATCTGGTTTATTTTTTTGGAAATATATCTATCACTGTGCCAAGTTACATCGAAATCCGTTCTGTCTTTTTTTTAAACGAGTTTGCGTTTGGTTTCAGACTCCCTCTCTTTCTTTCAAATTGTAGGTGTCGATTATTTAATGTTATTTATTGTCGCAACAGTGTCAGAATCAGAGCCCTTGCCGGGCACGACGCCGGTCCCCCCCACCGGGCGCACCCCGCCCTCGCCGCCCGCCGCCACGCCAGCATCAGCATCCACACCCACAGCAGCATCAACACCCACAGCAGCATCAGCAGCAGCAACAGCACCCGCGGCAGCGAAGCGCCCGCACGACGACGATCACCCGCCCGCTGACAGGAAGGCCCCTGTGAGTATGCATCATCAACATCAGCCTATAATGTTCTACTGCTGAGCACAGGCCTCCTGCACACAAATCTGTATGGGCGAGAAAGGGCAGATACTCCACCACGCGTGCCCACTGCGGCGAGGTGGAGGTAGGCTAGTGGTCAACCTACTGTTGGTGTTTTCAAGCCGCCTAGATGGCCTCCAACTAGCTTTACAACTATCACAATTAAGTGATAACCGGGACCAACGGATTTACGTGCCTAAACGCTCGATTTGAAATACCACTAGGCGGTCACCCATCCAAGTACCGACCAGTTTTTATTCATATTTCTTGTTTATTTTGTGTCTATGTTCTTATTATTTAGAATTTGTTAAACTTTTTAAAAGTGGCTGAATATAGAGCTTTTCGTAACTGCTTCGTGGCAACTTTATGCCATCACAAAGACGAATGTCTAGTAGAAATTAACGTATAGAGTTCCCTAAAGTTACAAATAAAACGTAAGTGTCCATAAAATGTTTGATAAAGTATGATGTAAGTGTATTTGTCACATTCAATAACTCAAAATGTACATTGAACATGGAAATCAATTTACCATTACAATTTCGTATTTGTCCAACAGGCGCCAAAGAAAGAGAAGGGCCCCGCGCCCCCGCCGCCCTCCGCGACGCCCCCCGCAACCCCCACGGTCGCCTCCACCCCCACTCCCACCAGCACCCCTACTCCTACAGTAGTCCCCACTACCACCCCCACTCCTGTCCCCACTGCCGCAAAGAAACAGCCAGCGCCGCCGCCTCCCGCGCCACAACCCAACGCTGCAACGGCTGGAAGACTTATTGTCGATCAGGTAACGTTTACATTCACATAGATAACCTAACCTATATATTGAATACCAAGAAAATAAATAAATCATCACTACATCAATACATCCCACACGGTCATCTGATCCCAAACTAAGCAGAGCTTGTACTATGGAAACCAGATAATAATAAGCAAATTACATCACACTCTGTTGAGTAGTTAAGGCCTGAAAGCGTAACAAACAAACTCACATTCATATCACACACATTTCATTTATAATATTATTATTAGGATTACTGTACTTTTCCCTGATTTACGGAATTATTGAATTTTTTAACCGACTTCAAAAAAAGGAGGAGGTTCTCAATTCGATTGTATTTTATTTTTATTTTTTTTATGTTTGTTACCTCATAACTCCGTCATTTATCAACCGATTTGAAAAAATATTTTTTTGTCTGGAAGGGTATACTTCCCGTTTGGTCCCATTGTCATCAGATCAGGATTTGGTTACTTCTTAGTGTACTTTGAAGTCGGTTTAAGTTTTTTGTAAAACAGTCCAATTATTATAATACATAAATCTTTCACAGGTATGCCGCGACGCAGAAAAAGCTGTAGAAGACAAGAAAACAGACACGCAAGACAATGCAAAGCAAAAACCAGAACGACCAAAATCCGAACACCGGCTTTCAACTCCGGAACCAAAAGAACTAACTAACACAGACAGAGAAAAGAAGAAGAGATCCAGCAGTGTAGATAGGCATATAGAAGTTAGAAATGACGTGAAAGAGTTGACAGAGAGAGAGAAAGAGTTCGCAGAAGTCATTAGAAGAGATAAGGACTATATAGAGAGAAGAGAGAAAGATTCTGAGGAGAAAGCAGATGAAGTCACAAGAAGAGAACCTTCGAGATCTTCCTCTATAGAAGATAATTTAGGAATAAAGAGAGTCAGCGCAGAAATTAGTAGATTAGAGAAGAGAAGATCCAGTTCTGTAGATAGACCAATAGTAGAAGTAAACAGAGTGAGCGCAGAAGTCAACAGGATAAATGCAGAAGTTAATAGAATAGAGAAGTCTTATTCGAGGTCTTCTTCTGTCGATGAGGGAGTGGAGAGAGATAGAGCTAAGAGGAGAGAGGATAAGGACCACAGACGGCAGCAGAATGCTGTTGAAATTAGGCCTGTTACGGTGAGTTTTTTTTATTTTTTATTCATCACCATGGCAAGTGATGATGCGGCCAAAGGTGGTGCACACACAAAGCCTAAAAGGAACTGGCTCTCAAGTGTAGCTGTCGGAACACACCGATAGGTGCTTGGCATTTAGATTTATGTCTGTGGCTCTACCTGTCTCAAAATGCTGTTCCTTTGTACCTTCTAGCCGCCAAAAGACTCACCAGGGAAGCGTCGGGCCACTCCCCCCTCACCGCAGCAGGTGGTGGTGGTGACGGCCCCACCGGTGGTGGTGGCGGTCAACGATAATGTGCTGGTGGTGGAGCCCAACTCCCTCGCTGCAGCAGCTGGACTAGTTACTGTTACCACCACGCATCCGCCTGTGTTGGCTACTGCTCACCCGGTTAGTTACCTTTATTAATAATAATCTTTTCAACACACTCGCTCGTAAGTGACATTTATTGCACTGTTTTTAGTATCTTAATGCAGCTTATTACGCACTTTTTTTTATAATAGGTATAATCCCGATTATGTTAAGTTTGTACCTCACTGCAAGTGATATGTGTGTAGACGAAACACTCTTAATTTAAATGGGTAACACAGTTTGACATTATTTATATCAATACTAGCTGCCCGGTACGACTTCGTTCGCGTGGTGTCCTACCCTATACCCTACCCTACCCTATCTAAACCATCCAGGGCGCCACCCAAACGCATACAAAAAAAAACATTCAAATCGATCTAGCTGTTTAGGAGTTCAGTGACACACACGTACAGTAGAATTTTATATATAAAGTTTTTTTTTTTATAATCCATTTATTCAGACTAAATTTAACAGTCTGTGTGCCCTTTGACATAGGCCTCCTGCAACTCCTTCCATAATAGTCTGTCCTTTGCAGCCCTTGTCCACAACTTTCCTCCCGTCTTTTCCATTTCGTCTCTCCATCTTTTATTTTGCCGTCCTCTGTTCCTTTTTCCATTTCTTGGATACCAGGTTGTTACCCTTCTACTCCACTTATCCATTCCTCTTATGGTATGGCCAGCCCATCTCCACTCTAACCATATATAAAGATAACCGTAACTAAATAGCGACATGTTGGATCCCCAGCTACCACCAAACGCCGTGACGATATCGACGACCCCGCCCATAGCGGACGAGGTGGTGATCGTCGGAGCTGGCTCCTCGTCTGATGATGACTGCTTTGCGCCATCATCGCTCGACTCGCTTGACTGCAGCAATTCTTATACTGGTATGTTTAGTTGTTAATCGCACATCTGTTTCTTACAAACTTTATTGAAAAGAGATATAATCTATTTATATCTGTCAAATTAGTCTCGTTTTCATTATTTTTTATACCGTTATGTAGCAAACAAGCATACGGCCCACCTGATGGTAAGCGGTTACCGTAGCCAATGGCCGCTTGCAACACCAGGGGTACCACTCGCGCGTTGCCGACCCTGAAGAAATCTCTTCAGACCCTTTTTGAAGAACCCCATGCTGTACTCCATTGGGGGCACCACGGCGGGGAGCTCATTCCACAACCTGAGCGTCCGCGGAAGAAAACTAGCTTTAGCCCGCACAGTTCGAAACAATTCTGGTTTCAATGTGTGAGGATGTGATGAGGATTTGCGGGTAGATAGACGTAACCTGATGGCGACAAAATTTCTTACATCCTTTTCTTACGTTCATTGTTAGAAAGAGATGCAGTAAGACTAAATTATTTTAGTTGTAAACAACAGAAGCCCCAGTGTGTGTAATAATCGAAGCGAAAACAAATATCATGTGACTTCAGTGCAAAAAATTCTTTAGAACTCACTCCATATCCAGAGGATATCACGGATGTTGGAGTTACGAAAATTTTTCAAATATTTTCGGATAGGGGCGATGTCGAACTAAGACACGTCATGAAAATTTTACCCGGCCGAGCCGCACTACTGTAGTACAATCACAAATCATAATCTAGAAATAAAGTCAAATCTTCCCATACCATAGGCTATCTACATGCCAAATTTCATAGCGATCCGTTGAGTAGTACAGGCGTGAAGGCGTAAAAAACAAATAAATAAGAAAACTCACTTGCGGATTTATAATATTAGTTAGGATTCATATATCCGTATCTATATCTAGATCCGAACCGGTGGTAAATTCAACTGTTTGTAACAATTTAACGTTCATAAGTGCCTTACCAGGGAGCCAATTCTCATTCACTCGAATTCATCACTCGTTCGAAATAAAGTTCGAACTTGTACTTTATTTGAGTGAAAATCAAGTTACTCTATTCTGACAATTTCGAAGCCGCCATTTTGTCTTATTTTTCGATGGCTAGCGCTCGAACTGCTTCGACTGGTCGGGACCGTTCGAAACGTATTTCGAATGCGAACTATCATACGTCAATCAGTTAGGTTGTCATTAGGAAACGTAATGACAGATAAACCTAAGGATTTCCGTTACGCACAGTCAATAATTTTTATATTAATTTGTAATTATTAAATAACATTGATTAATTTATGAATTCCGGATATATCAAGATATAAAAAGTGTAAAACGTTGTTTCAAATATGTCATAGTCATTCATATTTTTTTAGAATTTAATTTAAGATACGTAGGTTAACAAAACGCTATTATCAAGTGAAAGTGAAACGAAACACATCGTGCAATTCGTATGTATCATAATGGCAACCAGTCTGACGCAAGTAGGAACAGATGGTTTGATGTATGGAATTGAAGCAGCAATTTATGGTGTATACTGCCATCTCTCTCTCTCAATGCTTTCCTACTCTTTGTCTTTTTTGACAATATTTGAAGCGGCGCCATTGTTGTCATTTATTGTTAATTTGTTGGAGTTTAAAAATTTCAGTTTGGTGATAATTCGTATTTTCCGTGAGTGGAAGGATAATAGTGAGTTACAAAGTCGCCAATTATCTTTGGTCACTAAATCATTTGCATTCAAAATGCCACCGGTCCGGTCTTTTAGAAAATGTGAGATATGTGGAGAACGTGGGAATGTTAAAGAAAAAAGAAAATTTACGGCACGACTTCCCTTGGATGAAACCCGGTAAGCATGTTATTTGTTAATAAAAGGTTTATAAGTTTAAAAATATGTTATAAACTTAAATATACGTAATTTCAATGTTGTCTACTAGTGCTGACCGGTGATTTGTCGATAGTTTTGAGACCTGTTATCAATGTTACAGTTATTCGAAAATAGCAGTTCCAAATATCTGTTGTTTAGTAACAGCTGGTATTTTTGTGACAATGAGTATGATATTTTCATTTTTTTACTTTATTTCATTTTTTTTTTTTTTTTTTTTATACAACTTAGTCGATAAACAAGCATACGGCCAGCCTGATGGTAAGCGGTTACCGCAGCCATATAGACGCTTGCAACACATTGGTAACGAGGATCTGGCCTGTGCTTCAATTGAGAAATTGCACCATTTAAAATATGTTTGTGGTGATTACTTTCAACACAAAGATTTCAACCGCAAGAAAAGTTGACTTAAGAGATGGTATGTTGATATAATGTGTAAATAATATTGTGTACAAATGTCAGGGCTATACTATCAGTGGGCATTCGTATGGAAACATTATCAGACGATTTACTTGAGCAATTTCCATATCATCATACCTATCATCTACATTTTGTACTAAATAAATAATACTTAAAAAAAACTGTGCCTCCTTATGATATAGGTATTTTTTTATTTTTAACTTATCTCACTTTCATTCACATTTATAATCACCAATTTCTTTCTTTCCCTCCGTGTGACATAGCCGTAAGTTTCTTGCCAGTCTTGTTTTAAAATTGATTTTAATTACAGAATCTTCAACATCGACTCTAATATCTGTGCCAGTAAAAGAAAGTAAAACATCACCCAATCTTGGTAAGGTTCTTTTTAATTTTAATAATCACAAATATGCAGTAGCATACCTGTTATTATCCATATTTCATATGTTTCAGACGCATCAAAACTTCACCTCGGAAGAAAAAACTAGTAAAGAAATTAGAAAAAAAGTAAAATTAAAATTAATATCCTGTAGTGTTAATATCCTTCAAAAAATAGTGGCACAGATTGACAAAATAAATTCACCAGTATTATAAAACCTAATACACGCGACAATTAGAAATCAAGGCTGGAAAGCGCATGTTAAAAGGCGGACAAAATCAGACAAAAGTATAGCTCTTGCCATCTACAAAAAATCTCCAAAAGTATATAGATATTTGAACTATCTGTTCACAATGCCAAGTCAGAGATCACGACAAAAAAAATTGCAAAACGTTGGGATGAATCCAGGTGTATACCCTTCCGTAATGGCTCATTTAAAAAAAGAAGGAGAAAAATTAATAGAAGTAAACAAAATATGCGTTCTAATGTTTAATGAAATAGCACTTAAAAGAAGACTAATTTATAATATTGTTTCCGACAAAGTTGATGGTTACGTAGATTTTGGAGATGAAGAAGGTAGGATAAACGAAACGGCTGACCATGCCTTGGTTTTTATGCTTCAAGGTATATGAAAAAAGTTCAAGCAACCAGCAAATTACTTCGAAAAAGGTACTATTTCGACAAAAAAATTCAATAGCAGTGATTATAAAAAAAAATATTCGGTCGGTAAGAATTGTTATACTGTCGGATAACCTATGTTTTTATGAACTTACTGGCGAACAAAATATTATTAGATATTGTGTGTATTATATTAGGTATTTATTTACTAGTGCCAAACACAAGATCTCAAAGAATAATACATTATGTAGTCTTAAGAATATTGTGAACACAATTTAAATACTCAATGTTGATTTTTGACATACTTTCATGTTTAATTGATAATAAATCATAAATCCATAGTGTTGGTACATACTTCAATGAAGAGTTTTCTTAGTTCCTCTATTCTCAAAATATCTATCAAACTGTTGACAATTCGTACCAATTTGAACCTTAAGAACAATATTTGTTTAAAAATATTTACTAACAATAAAATTCAGTTTTGTTTAGAAAATATATTAGATTTCTTTATACAATACATTTTTTTTTTTTTTGTGTTAATGTTATTGTGTAATATGTAATAAAAGAGGTGTGATGATTAGGCATGGCATAAATCACAAGTAGCAGGTGATAAAGAATATGATTCTGTTTTCATATGTCACATCTGTTACCGTCCATGACATAGCCTGTTACATGTTATAAAGAATATTTAAGAATATAAATAAAATGTATGCGACTGAAGGACTTTGTATCCATGGTAATGAACAAATTTAAAAAAAAAAAAACTTTATCATTGATTAGCTTTTAAGAGTATTCAAAAATAAACCTTAAATCAAGTGACATAAAGTGTTAACTTCTTTAACATGTTATGTAGTAGGATAGAAAAATATTTTTTTGCTACGATAGTATATATAATTTGCATCAGTGATAATTTGACACTTGCGTGCGATACTCGTACATGATTTTGTGAAAAATACCGTCGATCAGCATCGATGACGTAGGTTACAAATCATTGCAAATCATATATCGCAAGTGAAATCATGCTATAAAAAATAATAATATCATCAAATGAGAATTCCTTTAAAGTAGCAATAATTTCCATGCCTAGTGATGATAAATGTATGTTTTTCATTTCAATTGCCCTTTTAAATCTAATAAAAATACTGTCAGGTGTGCAAGCATGCGCTGACGTCATACATTTTATCGATATCGATAAAACAACCCCATACTTGCCAACACCACTATTTTCTCCGTTTGCTCTGTTACGTTGGTATTAGGTACTTTTGACAGTGAAATGACTCTTGACAGTGTCGTTGCCTAAAAATGCAGCTTAAATAAATTCCATTCAGTTCATTCAGTTCTTAGGGAGTCCCGCCTCTTCTTAGCGTAGCGTTATATTCTCTTTGATGGCAACATTTATTCCTTACACTCGAAATTATTTCGATTAGTGCCGAGAATACAGGAATCGAAAAATTTACTCCGTCCCTCGAAATTTTACGGTCGAAATTGCACTCGTATTGCAAGTTCGATTCGAAGGCTAGTTCGTGGGAAGTGAGAATTGGGTCCCAGGGCCTAAACTGAATAAATATTTTATTTTGATCTGAAATATCTTTAACATCCCTCCGGTATACTCCCGTCATAAAATAAAAATCTATAGATAATTAATATATTGAAATTGTGTGATTTTACAGAGAAGACCCGCGGCCGTCGGTTGGACAGCAGCGAAGTACTGATACTGAGTCCGGGCGCCGCCGGCGACTCCGGAGTGTTCGACGACAGTACCAACAATCAACTCAATCTGGTAAATACCCTCATATATCGACAAAAAACAACACTTCTCTTTCGTGAATTTTTGTGAAAGAAAGTGAAATTGAGTGTGTGTGTGATTGGTGTATATGTGTTAGTATGCAGCACCTTTGCGCGGAGTCATCGACGACGTTTAAATTAGAGTAGCGGTTCTGAAACTTTTTTGGACCAGACGGACCGGACCCCATTTATTAAGCGAAATATTTGATGTAGCCTAAAAATTATCACAGAATAAGTTATGTGGTACAAATTAACTATTTCGAATTATTTATTTTCTGAACTTGTCTTCCTAAAGAATGTATTTAGTGGCCAGTAATATCGCGGCCTATAATAGAGAAAAATGGACGAAAGACGTCATGGAATGGTACCCCAGAAATGGGAAAAGACAAAGAGGACGTCAAATAAAGAGATGGGAAGATGATTTACCAAAAGAATAGAGAAGATTAGCTCGCGACAGACAAGTGTGGAAGGCACTAGGGGAGGCCTATGTCGAAGGACAACCTGACAAAGAAAATGGTTGCTGAAAAAAAAAAAAAAAAAAACTTTGTTACTAATTTACCTCAGTTTAAAATTTATATATGATTGTATTATTTAAGTTTATTGTCAGCGAATAAAGGCTTTATCTATCTATCTATCTAATATCGCGGCCAGAACTGTAGCCCCCACAGAGGCTTCGTGGAACTCTAGGGCTCCGCGGAGCACACTTTGAGTATGGTTTGATTAGAAAATGGATTGAACCCTATAGTTTGCTTAGCTGATAAAATTAATTTCATTTTTCCCCACAGGATACGTCCCACGTTTCAGTGGTGACGGTGGGAGTGGAGGAGGTGAGAGTGAGGGATTCCGCGGCGACGCACATCGCTCTCGGCAACCTCTCCACCAGACTGAGTCCTGACAGCTTTGAGAGGTGTGTACTACGATGTTCTTATCATTATTAGACTTCTACGTAGTGTCTTACCGAAGCTTCGGGCGATGTTTTGGGCGAAGCAAGCCCCGAAATTGAACAAGGTAACGAATACGCGAGAGATTATTATTATTTATAACTAGCTGCCCGGCGCGACTTCGTTCGCGTAATACTCTACCCTACCCTTCATTTAAACCTTCCCCGGACTTCCACGAATATTTAAAACCCAAAATTAGCCAAATCGGTCCAGCCGTTCTCGAGTTTTAGCGAGACTAACGAACAGCAATTCATTTTTATATATATAGAAGATAAGTAAGAAGGTAATTTTAATAATTTGTCGGGGCAGCTGGCACAGTTGGTTAAGACTCTGGTTAAGATTCCACCTATCGCGCCGCAGGTCGTGGGTTCGATTCCCACACAGGACATGCATTTGTGTGCATGAATATGTCTATGTCCTGAGTCTGGGTGTAATTATGTATACTAAGTATGTATTTACAAATAGTGGTATATGTATTATATCAGTTATCTGGTTTCCATAGTACAAGCTCTGCTTAGTTTGGGATCAGATGACCGTGTGTCTCAGGATATTTATAGTTATTATTTACTAGCTGCCCGGCGTGACTTCCTGTGCGTGGTATGCTATACTGTACCCTACCCTACCGCGCTTTGATTGCATTAGAAAAGTGTTCTTAAATTGTCAAAATTTCTAACTAAATTACTAAGGGACAAGGTTTAATTATTTTTTTATCTTAACTGCAGGCGTTCGCAGTCGGACAGCGGTTCCGTGGCGTCGTCATCGTCGAGAGCGTGCGCCGACGCCGACTCGCTCGGGCACGGCTCCAACACGGACCACGACGACCGGCTGCATCGGACACAACAAAATGGTGGCACCAGGTCAGTCGACACTACTATACCAATACGGGGCACTTAGTACTGGCAGACCGTAGCAGCGTTTATTCGATCAAAGAGCAGCTCGACTGGGCAAGTACCTTATAGAATACCGCAGACAAATAACTGTATGTTGTGTTCCTGCGCGTGAGTTGTTCAACCTTATTCCACTATCCCCATTTTTTCATCGAACCACAAGACGCCGAGAAAATTTTCACCCGTACGTTGTTGACATACCGACAATACGGACACAGCGTTTTGCATCCTCATTTATAATGCGGACAGCAAGGGAGTGGAACTTGCTTACGGCCTCTGTGTTTCCTGACTCATACAATCTAGGAACTTTCAAGGCCAATTGGAATAGGTTTCTTCTGAATAAGCGTGTTTCATCTTAGGCTTCGTCATCGTCCCTTATGGCGACCACCGTGGGGTTTTAGCCGGTAAAAGTCTGGCATAACCTGACCGCACCCCCCCAGGGCGGTCGGGTATTCTATGAGGATTTCACCAGGCTAAATAAAATTAAAAAAAAAACGAACTTTCAAGGCCAGAGGGAATAGGTTTCTTCTGAATAAGCGTGCTTCATTTAAGGCTTCGTCTTCGCCCCTTATGGGCGGGGGCTCTACCGCGTAACTTTGGTGGTAATCCTAACGAACACCATTAATGAATTTCATCCAATCAGGGCCCAAGAATGGTCATCGTCGCGTCATGCCGCGTGCGCGTCATTGGATGAAATAATTAATGGTGTTCGTTACGATTACCACCAAAGTTACGCGGTAGAGCCCCTGTATCCGGTCCAAAAATCTATGAATATTATATATATTTACTATAATAAAATAATAATATATTTACTTTCAGAGTGAACACAGACGGTCAAGGTCTAGAGAACGGTGAACAAGTTGTGTTGAGGAGAAAGAACCAGGATGGACAACCAGTCAACAGGATACAAAGGTATGTTAAACTGCTATTTAATTTCACCTGTCCAGGGTCTGTAATCGACCCACTTCCCAGTGTCCGATTGAGCTGACATCCAATATACTAATGTTAGTTAGTATACATTGGTATATTGGATGACAATGCAAGTACAGACAACAAAAAGTACAGTCAACATAAAAAAGCTTGTAATATGTTGTTGGTTTTTTTTAATTTATTTTTTATGGTTAGCCAATACAGTCTGATTCCAAGGCAGAAACAAATTTGAAAATTTGGAAAAAATATATTTTATTTTTGCTGAGTTTCTTGCCTGCTCTTCTCAGTTGAAGGGCGACTTACGAACTGGTGGTAACTTCAGTGGCTTAAGCCTTCATAAGTCCCCAACTAGGGCCTAAATTCAATAAATGGCGTTGACTTTGAATAAAAATTTAATTTTTAACAAAAACTTTTCACAAAATGCTCTGACAGTTGGTTGTGGTCAAAATTGAATTTGACTATTAGCATGTGGAATTAGCCCCCCCATTATGGTTTTCCCTCAGTGCTTCGATATGGGGTTCTTTTTTAGGATTCCGTAACCGAAAAAACGGGACCCTATTACTAAGACTCCGCTGTCCGTCCGTCTGGCTGTCTGAGAGTGAGCTGTATCTCATGAACGGTAATCGCTTACCATCAGGCGGGCCGCATGCTTGTTTGGCACCTAAGTGGTATAAAAAAAAAAAAAAAAAATTCAAATTAAAGCCGTTTTTTTTTCATAGCAATGTTGAGTTAGATAATAGTGTACGGAACCCTCCGTGTGCGAGTCCGACTCGCACTTGGACGGCGTAAAACAACTATTTTTTAAGTTGGTTAAAAACATGTAATTGTTCACAGGTCGAAGGAAGACATCCACATGGCCAACCTCAAGAAGAAGACTCGAAAACGAACGAGAAAGTTCGAGATCGACGGTGTCATCGTCACCACCACCACCTCCAAGGTAAACCAAACTATATTTGTTGTCTTTTGTACTGTACTAGCGACCCGCCCCGGCTTCGCACGGGTGCAATGTCGTGTGGTTTGCGTGCCCGCGCCCCTCTCGGCCCGCCGGTTCACGTGTTTTTTTTTTATACGACTAAGGCGTTAAACAAGCATACGGCCCGCCTGATGGTAAGCGGTTACCATAGCCATATGGACCCTTGCAACACACGAAGCATCGCTCACGCGTTACCGACCTTTCCCCCCTCCCCTGTGAGCTCTGGCGACCTTATCACGCGCAGGAACACAACTTTACACAACATAAAGTTATTTGGCTGCGGTATTCTGTAGGGTGGAGGTACTTCCCCAGTCGAGCTGCTCTTTGAGCGAATAAACGCTATGCTCTACTACCTCTCTCAAAATCACGGTATCGCGAATACTGTTGCTCATTTTAAAACTGTGATATATTTTAAAATATAAATGATTATGATTTTCTGTAATGAGCAAACTTTATCTTCATTAAATGCCCGTCGTAACTAACTTATATAAGTAGATAAGGATTAATATTATAGGGGTCGAAATAACTTCGAAAGTATAACAAACAACATCTAAATCGCATAAAAATTGTTACTGTGGGTTATCCATGGGATATAGACATATACCTCCTTATGTGTGTTCTACCGCTTGTACAACGGGGTTTTAAAAATTGTTCGACATGATGCCCACGGCTACCATCCACCATCGCAACTCTCGCCATCGACGGGAAGTCCATTCTCACAAATTGAAACCAGAATTGATTCGAACTGTGCGGGCTAAAAGGAGTTTTCTTCGCCGACTCTCGGACTGTGGAATGAGCTTCCCGTCGTGGTTTTCCCAATGGAGTACAGCATGGGGTTCTTAAAAAAGGGTCTGAAGTGATTTCTTCAGGGTCGGCATTCGCGCGAGTGATACCCCTGGCGTTGCTAGCGTCCATAGGCTACGGTAACTGCTTACCATCAGGCGGGCCGTATGCTTGTTTGCCATCTTAGTTGTATAAAAAAAACATTGCGGACTCTGGTTAATTTTCCGAATGAATAGTTTGTTTGTTGGTAGATATTCCGTAAAGAACGGTTTCGTTTCCAGGTGATATGGGGCGACGAGGAGAGCGGTCGCACCTGGGACGACCACGCGCTGCGCAAGCAGGAGCTACGCGAGATCAAGATGCTGCAGAAGCAGGAGCAGAAGCAGTTCCAGGACCTCAACGCCAAGGAGCTGCAGCTCAAGGAACACCAGGAGAAGAGGTCACACACACTTATTTGTATAATCATCTGAATGTCACCATTACAGACCGTCTTTTCGGAGAAAGCTCAGCCTTCGTCGATAAGTTTAAAACTTCGATAAACTATATTTTTGTCATTTGTCGATATAAATCGATTAAATTATCGATACATCTATGCTCGCAGCGCTGTTATGACTAAGTAATATAATAAGTATTTCACGGGTTGCGATTCGGTTTGTTTAATATGGTTGCGAAGCAATTTATCGTCACAATGCAGTGGAGCTGATGGTGAAGTACCGGGAAACTCCTCAACAATTAACATCACTGCATCGGGAAAAGAAATATTTTATAAAAGATGATGAGCACTGGATATTAGGATATATCTAGATGATGTGAGTGTATGTAATTCGCGTGCCAAAAGGGCGGGCAATATTTTTCTCGCCTTCTAGTTGGTAGTGGAAATTTATGACACTTATAATATAACTTAGATATTCTACAAAAAATATTTCGCGCGTACTATTAAATGTTTTTTTTATTAACTTATTGTAACTCATTCTAGGTTCGAAGCGGAACAAGCGTCACTAACGCGAGCTCACGAGACTGACTTAGAGAGCCTCGCGCGAGCGCAGAGAGCGGCCGCCGAGAGAGCGGAACAGCAGCTTGAGACCGAGCTCAGAGCGGCCGCTAAGAGGCTGCGCGCCGAACACGAGCGCGACTTGAGACACTTCCGAGACACGCTCAAGCAGGAGCTAAGGTTGCTCAAACAGGTATTGAAGCTTTTGGACATTAGAGGTTATATTTTTATAGCTGTGGTTGACGTAGGTAACGGGTTCGAATCCTACAATGAGGCAGAGTTTTCGGTGACGGGAAACCGTAGCACGGTGGTTCCACCAGGCTGGCTTCCACCTTTAAGTTTGGAATCCCTCATGTCGGTGTTCCGAAAGCTACACTTGAGAGCCTCCTTGTAGGCTTTGTGTGATCATCATCACCATGGTGAGATTGTGGTCGAAAACAGGTCTATACATAATTTAAAAAAATATAACGACAGTACACTATAGTCTGGTTTTTATTCCGTGGACTAAAATGACATATGATGATTTTTTACCTTATCGTACAGTAGAAATAGTATTGTATCCTGAGTGAGTCCTCATTTATATTATACTTCATGACATCGATCAATTAGACACTAATTAATATTATTTTACTACAAAAATTAGTTAAATTAAATTGAGGGGTCGTGTCACAATGGCTCGATGAATCACTAATAAGTGAGCCATACACAACACTATACTCAACGCTTGTAACATTAAAAGAAAAAATTGACGATCGCATCTGTCATTTTAGTCCACGACCTATAGTAAATAGATTTTATACAATATAGGTATTTTCAGCAAAAAAAACTCGTTAATCACTATGATACTTTCCTACCAGGAAGTGGAGCTAGTATCAAAGGAGCGTCGCAAGGATGCGTACAGACAGCGGCGCAGCCGGCTGGACGCGGAGCACGCGGAGCGCGAGCGCGCGTTCGTGGCGTCCCTCGCCGACGCGAGCGACGGCGTGCTGCGCCGCATACACGAGAACCACCGCGAGCGGCAGGCGCTCGCCGACAGGCAGTACCTGCAGCAGAGGCATCAGGTATTACCTACTCATTACCATCTGTACAACACTACGTATACGTACACAATGTTTAATAACTAATTTAAAAATGTGTATTATATTACACACGCACACATACACACACCCCCACAAGCATCCTACACAAATTCACACCCACATTCTCCCACAAATACAGTAATGTACACACCTACACGTACCAATAAACATACACACCAACTGTCCCATACACACAAACTATACACTCGTACAAATACCCACACCCACCATCTTAAATACACACACCCACCCGAACAAATACAAACACCCACACATACAAATACACCCCCTCTAACACAGATACACACACCCCCACCCCATTTCCCCTAAACACTCATTACCATATCAAACTTAGATTCATTACATAATATTTACATTCTAATCCTCATACCGATACCACCTGCTGAAATACACACACCCCTCCGCACAAATCATACACACAAATACACACACCCCCCCAAACAAATCCCACATACAAATTCACCCCCACACACACAAATATATACACACATAGTCCAAGACACCAAGCTTCAATTGTTACGTCATCAAATCCTTTCACTCATTATCCAAAGCTTCTACACACTACAACTCTACACAATATTGATATGTATCAGATAATGCGGACCCGTGAAGCAGCCATGTGGGAACTGGAGGAGAAGCAGATCCACGAGCGGCACCAGCTCGCCAAGCGTCAGCTCAAGGACGAGTTCCTGCTGCGGAGGCACCAGATGCTCGTGCGGCACGATAAAGAGTTGGAGCAGATTAAGAGGTATGCACCATGGAATACGTAATTGAACTTTTGTATAGAAGTATCACTCTGCAAGGAAACTAAGCGACCATAGAATATGTAATCGTAGAAGTATCATGCATTGACACTGTACGTGGATTATGTAACTTTATTGCAATGAAATTCAGATTGAAATAACTTCTGAATCGGTAAAAATTCTAGCGATCAATAATTTTCGCAGCGCACGCGATGTAATGAATATTGTAGGTATTTTTTTTACACCTTGGGTTACATTATTGGAGTTTTAGTAAGGATCCCTAATTATTATGAAAATATAATATAGCCTATGTCAACCGGGGACAGTGTAGCTTCCCAACAGTGAAATAATTTTTCAAATCGGTTCAGTACTTTCGGAGCCTATTCAATGCAAAAAAAAAAAACAAACAAATGTTTCATCTTTATAATATTATTATATATTATATTATATGTGCTTGCGTTTGGTCACTGACCCGCCCATAAGGGACGATGACGAAGCCTAAGATGGAACACGCTTACCCAGAAGAAACCTATTCACTCTGGCCTTGAAAGTCTCTGGATTGTATGTGTCAGGAAACAGACGCCGGAAGCAAGTTCCACTCTCTTGCTGTCCGCATTATAAATGAGGATGCAAAACGCTGTGTCCGTATTGTCGGTATGTCAACAACGTAACAGTAAAACTTTTTTAATACAGTTGCTCAAAAAGTGGCGTATTGCAGGGACGTATAGCGTTCGGGATGTGGGCTATTACATACTCGAGCTTTTCTTTACCTTTTCCGAACTCGTGCGTTCTCTTTCCCAACTGTCAAAATAATGTCTATTAAAAAGAAAAAACCAACCACGAAGTTTAAAAAAAAACATAAAAAATTCATATATTTTTTTTTTTATTATTATTTTTTTTTTCAATTATAACTTTTATAAGAAATAAATGATTACTTAGTTGAGTTTATTGTGTTTTTATTATTTTATTAACTTGCTTCATTTTTTCGCAAACTGTATTAAAAATAGTGGTTCAGTACACGTGCGGAACCGTCATTGCAACTTGTTCCGACTGTTCCGACACTTGTCGGAACTCTTTGCAATGACAGGCTTTCCGCAATATTAATGAAATATACTATTCCCGGCGTCTTGTGATTCGGTGTAAGAATCAGTGGAATAAGATCTCCTTTTTCCTTCATCCATACATAACTGAATTTTAATAGTCACAAATATCCATCGTCTAACGACTTAACATTGTTATTTTATCAGGAAAAACACCCGCAAAGAGGAGGAGCTGGCCAAATTCCAGACGTTGGAGAAGCGATCGCTTCCGAAACGTATCCGCGCGGAGCAGAAGGCGCGCGAGATGATGTTCAGAGAGTCGCTGCGGATCAGCACCACCGCGGCAAACCATGAGGACGATCGGGAGAGGCTCAAGAAGGTAATAGCACATCAGCATAACTATCTTCGCACTCTTCTCGCCTCCAAACTCCTTTACACACTTCTCATTCTCTTGTCAATCTTTCACTGTTTAAGCTTTGGAACGCCTTACCCCAGATAAGCTCAGACTATTGAATCTTTTAAATCTCTTATATTCTCCCACTATAATATAATATCATTGTCATCATCTGATAAATTGGGGTGCACCCTCTGTCGCCCGCATATCGTCGAATTTTGGGGCGCGTTGTATATTGGTATAATACTTGCAATATAGACTTATTAATTCTTTGATATTTGCAGTTCCAAGAGAACGAGAAGCGAAGAAATAGAGCGGAACAGCAGCGGCTTGCGACCAAACACGCCAAAGCGAGGGAGGAACTCAAAGCGGCCGGCGAGGTGAGATAATGTTATAAACAAAAGAACACCGGCCAAGTGCGAGTAAGACTCGCGCACCGAAGGTTCCGTACAAACCTATAGGTATATAAGTAAATGGTAGTATAGACCTGAGTATTTGATATGAATTTCAATTTATGACGTATTAAAAAAAAAATACTTACTACATCTCGTTCAAACCAATTTTCGGTGGAAGTTTGCATGGTAATGTACATCATATATTTTTTTAGTTTTATCAATCTCTTATTTTAGAAGTTACAGGGAGTCCCCCACATTTTACCACTTTGGAAGTGTCTCTTTTCAGTTTAGAAAAAAATTATATTAGAAACCTCAATACCATTTTTGAAGATCTATCCATAGACACCCCGATACACGTATGGGTTTTATAAAAAAAAATGTGTAACCCCCAAAATTTATTGTTTTTTTTTTCTATTTTTGTGTGAAAATCTTAATGCGGTTCACAGAATACATCTACTTACCAAGTTTCAACAGTATAGTTTTTATAGTTTCGGAAAAAAGTGGCTGTGACATACAGACGGACAGACAGACATACATGACGAATCCATAAGGGTTCCGTTTTTTGCCATTTGGCTACGGAACCCTAAAAATGACAGCAAATCAACTCTTATTTGACACTGTTTTGAAGTCAGCGAAATATTTTCTACAGAACAAGTCATGCGATTTCGCTCACTTCAAAATAAATCAAATAAGAGTTATTTCTTAATTTTTAGTGCAATTTGAAGGCGGTTTATTTTTTTGTTAAAAAGTTAATTTATCTAAATTTTTTTAAGCTGTAAGGAATAAATGTTTTATTATTTCTTTTTTTTAAATAAACGGCTAATGTGAACTCGGCAGGCGTTACTCCGCGAGTTGGAGCAGTACCAGAACGAGAAGCGCAAGGCCCTCATGAACCACGAGAGCAACAAGCTGAAGGCCGTCGAGGAGCGCTACTCGCACGACCTCAAGGAGTGGCGCGCCACACTCGGCGACAGGAAAGCTGTGAGTACACATACAAACATACACACACACACTGGTGCTCGCGGTTGAGAGTTTACTCGCCGATTTGTCCGTGTAAAGTCCTAAACTTTTAGTCAATTTAAAAAAAAAATACTGGTGCAGATTCTTTTGTTTACAACGTAAACTAATTTTAGTCTCACTATGTCTCTTTCTAACAAAGAACATAAGAAAAGGATGTAAGAAATTTAGTCCTGTTTTCAATATGATTTTAGGGGCCATCTATCGCGGTTACGTCTAAATCGCAATGAAGACGGCAAAGACTAATTTGAAAGCTTTAAATGTGTTCTATCCGTTTTCAATTATATTCGTAAGAAAGAGATGTCATCCTTTTCTTATGTTCTTTGTTAGAAAGAGATAGTGAAAGTAAATTAGTTGAGTGCATAAACAACAGAATTAGCGCCAATGACAAGTTGACAACATAGTCATAACGCAAGTGATTTTTTCCCAACTTATGTTGCTTATGTTTCATGTACCGTTTTATTTTCGAATGAGAATAAAACTTGAGCATCTGATTATGTGATCGTTGCCAGGGAAAGTTGTTTACTAGTCCTTTAAATATAATGTCCATAATCCAACAAAGCGGGGTGTGGTATATTTCATATAGGCTCGCTTTAAAAAAAAACTTTAATTATTATTATTAATTATTTTACAAGCTTTTTATTAGCTTGCAATGTTTGTATGTACGGGTCAAATCTTGCAAGTCGAATTTCATCCACTTCCAGTGGTCGGATTGATTTGATATTTGGTATACATTAGAATATTGGATGACAATACAAGTACAGTCAACAAAAAATACAGTCACTAAAAAATATTGTATAAATTTATTTTTTTTACATTAAATTTCTCCACATTGTTGGATTATGGTTCTTGGACTGTCAAAATGTCTGAGGGAAACAAATAAGGATTTTAGACTAGATTAAGCTGATTTCCTAGGTCAGGCGAGCGGTTGTAGTAACCTTAGGTACGGGTGATACAGGATGTAGAAATACTTTTGCCGAATACGATTATGCCGAAATCGAACGTCGAGGATATTTTTGTAAGCACAAGTGTTTGCAAATATAATCTTGTGTCTAATTAATGAAATGTTGTCTTGCATCTTCAGCAGTTAACATTAAAAATATTTTAAATATCGTCTATAACATGCAGCAAAAAACTGTTTTACAAAAAACAAACCAACTTCAAAGTACACCAGAAAGTAATCAGGTCCTGACCTGATGACAATGGGACCAAACGGGAAGTATACCCTTCCAAATAAATAATTATCCAAATCTTTTAATAAATGAAGGAGTTCCGAGGTAAAAAACATGAAAAATAAATATACAACCGAATTGAGAACTTCCTCCTTTTTATGAATTCGGTTAAAAAACTGATGAGCTATCTATATGGTACACCCGATAAAGCGAAGTATACGTAAAATCAAATTACTTGTCGGGAACTTGCAGAGTGACGTTGCGTTTTCATTTTTATTTTCATAAATTCGTGTATTTTGAGTTTTATCCGAGGCACTTTATTGCACATTATCGGTGGTATTTTATCCAATAAAGATCAATACATGTGCACCGGTGAAGTGAAATGAAATGAATTATGTGTATCGTGACTTTTCAAGTTGTCTCAAGAAGTCCGTGTAAAGTTTTTGTACAATGACCACCATTGTACTAAAATATCGACTTTTATGGACGGTGACTGACTGAGGACTATGTGAAAGTGATTAGAACTTATAATATAACTGAAAATTGGCAAAATACAAAAAAAAAAAGAAATTACTTGTCGATCCAGCGTGTCGCATGACACGTTCCTTCAACATTTATAAAATATGTTGCTCTTCAATTTCGGTTTCGGCAAAAGTATTTTTACACCCTGTACATATTCGTAAGCAGTATAAGCAGATTCGGGTAAGAATAGTTATTAAGTCTTTATCCTCACTTATCTTAGGATTATCTTTCTTAATGATTCTAAATAATTGTCAGCACAATTTCTACCACTGATGTTTCTATAAACAAAAATTGTTAAATCTACGCTATGTGAAATTAAATTAAACCATAGATTATTGCATATAAAGCCCTATTTGGTGTGTCCTAAAGTCATATTTAATTGATTTTACAGTGTTCATTTTCTGGTTTGTAATAATAGCGTAGATTTGACACGTCAAAAATTAATATAACTACAATTTGACATGATATTTCAAAACACTTCACGACCAGTGTATTGTAAGTAGGTAAAGGTATCACAACAATTTTGATAAGCACCCTACTCTTTGTACATAATTTAATTACAAAGAATGTCTATATCATGCCAAGAGTTAAAGATGTTCAAAGTCCCAAAATGATGACTGGCATATTTCCAATTCCAAATCACTTCTTGAAGTTACGAATCAAATTGGACTTAAACTCAATTGAGATAGAGTTGAAATTACAATACTCGAAACGCAGACTAACGTTGGCATTGCAATTTCAACTTAATTGCACTTGTAATAAAGCTGAAGAATAAATATCATGTCAAGTTGTAACCTTACACTAAAGTCGCTCAATAATAAGCGTGATAAGCACGTATTCATTAGCATGTACATATATATATGATAGCATGTATTAATGGTGGGGGGAGATTAGGGGGGGAGCATGTGTTGATGTGGTGGCATGGTTTTATGTGGTGTTAGAGTTAACAAAGTTATGGTGGTATGAAGAGATGCTATTTTTTTAAATGGGAGATTCTAAACGTTGCTATTTGATCCTAAAATAAGCAGAGGTTGTACTATGGAAACCAGATAACTAAAACAAGATTACATTAAATATACTACAGGTCGGTAAACTAAAGCTGGTACGTTGACAGTACTCACACATTTGAAATTTCACGGTACAGTATGTTTTAATAATAATATTTATTTATTTATCAGAAACAATAACAACAGGTACACACTGTAGAACTGTAGTGTATAGGTTAATCCTAACTAATATTATAAATGCGAAAGTGAGTTTGTTTGTTTGTTACGCCTTCACGCCTCAAGTTCTCAACGGATCATCGTGAAATTTGGCATGCAGATAGCCTATATTATAGAGACGGACATAGGCTTTTTATCCCGGGAACGCGGGTGAAACCGCGGGGGACAGCTAGTAGGGATATAAATTAAGTTAGATTGAATAGAAAAAAAAATACTTTATACATGTTTTATTACACTATTGCTTCTAATCAGTCAGTCAATATTTGACTAATGCAAAAAGCCGCTCCATATTTATGAGCAGTAGCAAAAGAAAAACAATAACTGTCTCCTTCATACTCATAAACTTGACCGCGCTTGAGAGAGACAGACTTATCATGATGCACATGCAGTGCGACGTGACGCCGCGCGCTTATTCACAGACACAACACAAGCGGAACGTGTAAATGTGTTGCACGTGCCAGATTTAGTTAACCGACCTGCAATTAGATAACTAATATTAAGTATACTACATATTATAGAACAAAAACGTAAGAGTCGAGAATAGATTGGGTTTATCGAAAAAAAACCTTATATCGTAGATGCAGGTAACAAATTCAATTGTTTTAATCTTAACTCAAAACTGGACTTGAACTTTGTCGGACTACGAGCAACCTGTCTAGAAACTGTAAAGATTTATAGATTATTGTTTATTTAGATATGAAGATAGCATCCGCAACAGTTCGAGTTGATTTTCTATGTACTCTTTATACATTAGCATAGCTTTTTTAACTCGTAACACATGTTCATTTATTTAGCTTACTAATACAAAGGTGGTGGGGAGAGGGGTCGAAGGATCGTAGGTTTAAACTGTGATATTTTATCTATTGGAAATATCATTAATGTATTGATGCAAATTTTAGAAATTTACTATTGAATTTAAATATATTCGCCTGAATGCAAAACCAATACATAAATGAGGTTCCAATAATCAAAACATAGGTTTATATAGCTACGAATATCGTCGAATAAATGTTTGTGCCTTCAATATAAAAGTAAAGTTGTATAACATCGAAATTTGTCACGACAGAACGTGATTAGCATCTTCGAGAAACAGTTGGACGACCACGTGAAAAAGTTCGGCAAACCCATACCGAATAGGAGCGCGTACATCGACGTACCGTGGCCGCAGAATGTATTACAACACGTATTGAGCGCGTATCACCAGCGAACATCATTCATTGGCTCCCTATCTCGCTCGCGGACTAGTCTCAACTTCCTATCCGCCGCTAACACCCCTAGCATGGACAGGAGACGTAGCATTAGCCCTATAAATCGAGCTACGAAATCCGCCGCGACCAGCGCCAACAATACAACTAAACGCGGCAAACTAGCCAAAACATCGCGATACGCGTCGACATCAAATCTCAAGTTGGTCTCGGAGAAAATCAGCGGCTTCTCAGTCTTTAGCGGGAGCGAAGACTTCAAACGCGAGCCTATTATGGCTTTTGGCGATAATAAAATTGTTGAAGAGCCGCGCAGGAGTATAGAGCGATCGAAACCTGTTGACAAGAAGAAGTATCGGCAGAGCATGTCCGATCAACTTCTCAAGCATTACGAGATCGCAGAGCCGATGAAACGGAGTATATCCCAGCAGAGTTTGAAACAAGATATCGCTTTGGAAGCCGTCATGATTGATATGCCGTCAATTGATGACAAATATGGTACAGTCAAAAGTGATAGTACGTTGTCGTATGATAGCGAGGACTTGGACGGTTCACATTTCAGTCGATGGGGACCAGTTAGGGGTTCTAATAGTTATTCCCAAACGGGTGATGTACCCGTCAGCCAATTATCTACACTAAACCTGAGGAAGTCTATTGTTTCTGAGAAAAGCGACGGTCCTAATGATTCGAATGTGTAGCATGATTAAAATGAGCGTATTGTCTTGTACGGGAGGTTTTCTTTGAAGCGGACGTGTTTTACAAACGCCTAGTAACTCTTAGGCCTTCCACACACGTAGCAACTCAAACGAAACTTGAAACATTCTAATTACATGGTGAGGAATTCGAGTTGTTTTTGACGTCGGCCGTATGAATATGTTTTGTTACCGACATTATTTATTAGTTGGTTAAAAGTTACCGGGCGATTGTAAAGTCGAGTCAAAAATGCCAATTAACTTATGAACGCTTTACGCCTTTATATGGAAAACGTCCTAAAAATGGTTCTTTATTATAATTTTACATTAAGAAATCATAACGCTATATTAAAGCTTCCAGATTACTAACCAACGCATTTTTACAAAGTATTTTGTAAATATAGAATTGCAAAAAATGCTTGCTTTTTTATTGTATAAAAATTACTAACCGTAATATAAGTTAAATTATAGCTACGAATTGTCGTAATAACAATACATTCCGCCATATTGGAGAAATTATGAGATACTTACGTCACAAAACTTTTTTAAATAATTCGAAAATTTTGAAAAAAATATAGAATAGGACATAGCTCAAACGGAACCAAGATAAAACTCATTTTGCTTTACCAATCAGTTATTGATACGCCCCATCTATACAAGATTATTATTACATAGTACTGTCAGGTTTCGAACTCGAAAGTTTTTTCAGTCTTTGTGGAGATAATTGGTCTGTTTTACAAAAAACTTAAACCGACTTCAAAGTACACTAAGAAGAAATCAAATCCTGATCTTATGACAATGGGACCAAACGGGAAGTGTACCCTTCCAGACAAAAAAAGATTTTTCCAAATCGGTTGATAAATGACGGAGTTATGATGTAATAAACATAAAAAAACAAAAAAATACAACCGTATTGAGAACCTCCTCCTTTTTTTGAAGTCGGTTAAAAAAGCATTGCTAGTTTCGTTGCATCAATCAATTTTTTTTTCAAATGGTAACATTGTATATGATTGTCTCAGTGAAACGGTATGTTTATATCAGCAACTGTTGTGCGAACAATCGTTTCTATACATTTCATATAAAATTCTTCGTCGTTGAACTTTCTTATGCCAAATACATCGAAATCGTCACTTCCATTACTCAGTTCTGTCGTTGGCGATTATTTAGTGTAAGATTTTATATTTGCGGTATTTGAAGGGTATAGGAGAGTTTAAAATACCTATAAGCTAAAGACATCAATTAGCTGGTGACCCCCGTTCATCAAACTTATGCACTAATGAATAAGAAGGGATCCGCAGACCAATTAAAACACGCCGTCCGCCCTTCCCCCTATGTTTTACGATTGCGTTCTCATCTTTATTGATGTGACGTCTATTGTACTTATTGGTCTGTGAGGCAATATAAAGTTTCCAATGCATAGTCTATTCGGGCTACTATATTCTTCGGCTGATATCCATATTTAGCTTTATGACTACAATGTCTGAATCCTGTTGCTAGCTTTAGTCTGTGGTTTCATCTGTGTTGGCTGTATAAACGGTATCCGGCCGTATCAGAATACGAGAATTAATAACCACGTCACTTCTATCTTAAAATGGTTTTTAAGCCGTTTTCTTGATATCTACATCAGAAGGCCATCTTAACAATCATATGTAAATGATTGAAAAATGTACTTTATGATATCATCATTATCAGCCTATAATGTCCCACTGCTGAGCACAGGCCTCCTTTCACAAATGAGGGTGAAAGGGAATGGGCAGATACTGCACCACGCGTGCCCACTGCGGATCGGTGGAGGTAGGCTAGTGGTCAACCTACTGTTGGAGTTTTCACTTAAAGACTATCACAATTGGCTACTTGACAGTTTTCGGAAACATATTTTAAAATTTACATACGTGTATTTTATACCTCTTACAATTGTCTTTTTATCAAAAAAATGTTATTTACAAGGAAAAAAAATATTTTTTAACATTTCATTTGAAATTCGCGCAAAAACACCCGGTCACGTGACATTTGTCAGGTGTGACGTCACATCACTATAAACAAAACTAGAGGTGTGTAACTAAACAAAAATACGCGAGCTGCATAACAGCTCACGGCTCAGGTGTGTGAGCCGGTTCAATGACTCAGCTCACGATGAAACGCGTACCGCGCGTCGAATCGAGCCGATACGAAGTGAGCGTGCGCGCTTATCGTGGACTATAGGTACAAATTGAGCTGATCTGCGAGCTGATTCATTGAACCAGCTCACACACCTGAGCCGTGAGCTGTTATGCAGCTCGCGTATTTTTGATGAGTTTCACACCTCTAGTTAAATTTGACGTCACAAACCTCACAAACAAACCATAGATGCTCAATCCCGGCCGCCCGCGTTTCGGTTCTTGTAATCCACAGATAAAAAAACTCACTTTTTATTTCCTAAAATAAAATATTAAAAAAATATTATTATGCAAAAAACATATTGTGTAATTATTGTTAACCTATTAGCTATCATATCTAACATATTTCATATTTTTTCATTATAACTGTCAAGTAGCCAATTAAGTGACAACACCACGGGACCCACGGCTTTACTCGCCTTCCAAAGCACGGAAACGCTCGATTTGAAATATCACTAGGCGGTCACTCATCCAGGTACCGACCACAACTGTAGTAGCTTAACTTGCCGATCGATTAAGAACGGCTTATCATGCTACACCACGAGCGCTTCATGCACTTTATGATATACCATAAAAGAATCCATATAGAATATACGGAAACAACATTTTGCATCCTCATTTATAATGACGACCGCGAAGTAGTGGAACTTGCTTCCGGCGTTGTGTTTCCTGATTCCTAAAACTAAACGTTCGAGGTCAAACTGAATAGGTTTTTTCTGGGCAAGCATGCTCCATCTTCGGCTTCGTCATCGTCCTTTATTGGCGGGTTAGTGGAATGCAAGCCCGTTCGGTATAAGAATACCATTTAGATTATCAACGTCTTTCCATCATGAAAATATGATAAACACACCTTTGTTATTAAGATATGGTTTATTGTTGCATGCTCTTCTATTCGTATTCTGATTCTCAATCCTTTAAGAGATGAACTGACATTTAATAGTCGCAATCACGACTTATGGCTTGACATATGGAGATGATATACGGAGAGTTTGTTTCGTCGGCATTCTGTATCTCCATGTCATCTTATGCTTTCTTTCACGGTTACTAAAAGAGTCTTCTAAAAATAGTCATCTTCTTTTATAAAATGAGAAGTCCTGACTGCTTGATTGTGAGCGATCAACGAAACATAAACTACTATGCAATTTGGAGGTTCGTTTCTTCTTCTGAGATAATATTTACCTAAATTCAACTGCTAATGGGGGTATTATTAGTCATTAGTATTTAATTCGATGTGCCTGAATTAAAAGTCTTATGTGTTAGTATTTAAAAAAGTTGATATTTTTAAAAGTTAATTATAATTTGCGTTAATTTTGTATTCATAGTGGCATAATTGATAATAAGTTATTTGCCAGCAGTTTTTAATTAATTTAAATGTATAATAGAATTAAATAAAGTTTTTGTGAGGTTATTATAAGTTCCTCTTTATTTATACACAAATAAATATACTTCTTAAAAGATACTAGTGATTTTCTCTTGGTTAGTACCACTGATTTCATAATTTCCATAAGAAGCCGATTTCATGATAAACAACCACAAACAATAGAAAACACGAAAAAAATGAAAAGATCGACACTATTTTGAGCTTTAAATTAAATTTGTTTGAGTCAATATTTGTATGAGGTTATACCCTCAGAGGAAAGTATCCAAAACCCTTACAAAACTTGTGTATTTACAATAATTTTAAACCTATCATATTTATTAGTTGTAGGTACTTAAATTATATTCAATATTTAATTTATAATCGTTTGATTTTCGTATTTATATAGATTGGATATTTCTAGAAATGTTCGCAAACTATGTTGGGATTCTCATGGGACCAACTTTGAAACTGACGTATCCACCAAGTATTCATCCTATTTTATAAAGTAAAATTCTTTATTAGTACAAATTCTAAGAAAAACTATATTTCCCCTTTTTAAGCGATTAATAGTTGCTCTTACAATCGTTCAGTGTGTAGATACCCTTAGCCGCGGTATACAATCAGTAAAGTGTAAGTTTTGTAGTCATTGTCGAAAATAGGTTATAGTTTTAATAAATTGAGTTAGTCCTATTTTGATTCAGAGAGATGCGAGTCAACGTGCGTAGTGCGTCCACACTGGATGTGCGGCTTTTTTACTAACAAGTCTCTCAGTCGCCCAGTTTGTAGTCATCCTTATTTACCAACTATTGTTCTGACAAGAAGTATTTGGTCGGCTCAGTAAAAAAATATTGCATAAATACTATTCGTTTATTGACGTTATTTTACTGTTTTGTCCTTAGTATTAAAATTGTTATGTGAATGCGCGGATCCCGGAGTCATAGAACCTATGAAATACATCGTTAGACGCATTTATCTCGATTCTTGTATAGCTCGTTTTATCGATAAAGACTTCCTATTATTGTCCATGAAATATTGTGAGTTTTGAAATGATTGAACTCTGGATCCGCGTTCGCTTCCTTGCCTACTTCCTACAAATAATATACTCTTAAAAATATTAAACGACATACCGGCAACTTTTTTATCGCCTAGTGTGCCGCCGGCATTAGGTTCACTGTAAATTGTATAGGCACAGCATATAAGTCAATTACTTACCAATTTTATTGTATATCGGTTTTATATTATTATATTATAGGTTACAAAGGTGTTATTATGTTTATTTACTGGCGGTCTGTACCCGCTTTTAATAAAATTATTGCAAATAGTTGATTATTGTGAATAAAGATGTTACCGTTTCTAATACTGATTTTATTTTATTTACAATACGGTGGTGGATGGATTGCTTTAAACACTTGTATGGGTCATACTGATTCTATATGTATGTTAGTTTATATAATTATTTATTGAATGACGCATGAATAAAGATTTTATCATTTCACGATCAGGTTCTGGATTATTTTACACTTATTTTAAGCGATACATTTTAATAAAATAACAATTGGTATTATTGTCGGTTTAGAAATGCTGAACGTTGATTTCCCTGGTAATTTTGCAGCATAATCGCCGCTTATTTAATTAAATAGGCCGTGAAAAAGTTTCTATAGTAACAGTTACAGGAATTTCGTATCAGTGTGGCCCAAAATAGACTAATAAAGAAAGAATGAATGCTTATCGAATAACAAAATATTAACTGTGTACATTTGGTTTGATTGCGCTACTAAATGCTGTGCAAAAAGAAAACATTTTGTGTATAAATCAGCATGCTCACATCATTTTCAGAAAAAATAATTTCAATTGATTAGTCTTTTATTACCCATACATGTAAAGGAAAGGAAAAAAAAAGTCTCGTTCATTCGATAACAGTGTATAAGCAAAAATATCTAAAGCTGAATAGTCGCCGCCATTTTTTTCCTATTCTTTATATTCGAAGATAATAATTGAAAATTAATTACTGTAAATAATCTTATTACTGATAGTATCAAGAGAAAATAAAATTATACGCATAGTTTCGCACAGCAACAAAAAAGTTGCGCAACTTATGTTGCTTACTGTATCAACAGCCTTATAATAAAAGTGTACAAAACAAGCATTCTGAAATTACATTACAAAAGTGGCGCGACAGTCGCGCGACTCATTTCAAGCATGAAATTCGTTGTAAATATGCATGAGCTTGTATTTTAACGCCGAAGTATGACTTAACACGAGGAACCTGGATTTTGACTGCCAGCGCGGGAAATTGCATGGTATGTGGTTATTACTACTATTTTTGCGTAGATAAATTTTGTAAATATGCACGAATACTCGCACATTTTTTTTTAATTATTGTTTTTTTTTTTTCAACTGGTCTCTAATTGTATAATGTTCCATACAGACTCTAGATGAGGAGTTCTCCGCTCAGCTTGATGAGCAGGAACGACAAGCGGCCAACGCGCGCTTACCACCACCTCCAACAAACATGCCTCAACATAGCTCTACTCTTCACTCTTCTAGAACGAGCTTAGCTTCCAGCCATTACGACTAATCATAGACATTATAATGTTCTAGAGTTATTAAAAAAAAAATTGGTTGGTAATGCCAACTGTCATATTTGCCGCGAAAATGTTAAACGCAAAGGAATTATTATATACAGCCAATGCTGTCGGATTTGAATATGGAAAAGGTGTAAGGAAATAAGGTCTTTTATAGTCGCTACGTGAAATTTTTCTGATAAGGCAAAACGGTGCAAAATTTTTTAGGAACGCCCGATATTGAAATTAAGTGCCAAATGAATTTAAAACTTGTCATTTACCAGTATATACATACTTAATTGGATTTTTTTGAAGGGCGTGGATCTATAGTTTTTAGGGGAATTTAATAAATGGCGGAAGCATCTGAGCTTGCGGCCTGCTAAATTTAATAATGCAAGTAATCTCGGCTTAAGATGTGGTTTTGATATCGAAATGCTGGTACAATGGATTGGCGTTGCGTACTCAGCCAAAATCCATTGTTCCATTATTCAAAATTTATAAAAAAAAGTGTGCTGATTGTAAAAGGAATTGATACCTTATTGAGTGAGTAATTAAAGGTGCTTTTGTCATGAGTGAAATTTTAAGCAATGTAGCTTTAAATGAGCTTGTTCCACGAGACTTTCTATTTGTCGTTTTCGACAGATTAGCGAAATTAGAAAAACCCGTACTTTTATAAAAATTAAAATCAATTGTTATTTTTTAACCGCAATACAATGGGTTAAGCTCAATTAGAATGATATTAGGGTAATTTGCTAAATATAACGAATTATTAAATCAGAGATACGTATTTGAATTTTTTTTTTTTTTTTTAGAAAATATGAAATAATATTTTGGATAACTTCTAGCAACTTGTGAGCAAGATTGTGATACATAATTTCGTTCATATGTGAGGTAGAAGCAGAATTTTGAAAAAAGTCCATATTGCTGAAAAAACCACAAATTCAGCTCGTGGTTCCCTTCAGCGTTTTTCTCGAAGACCTGTAGTTCAGAATTTGCCCATACTGGCTAGAAAACAAAATCACATTGTTATAATCTGTAGCTCGTGGAACTACGGCTTTTTATTAGACTGGTAAATAAGGCACCAAGGAGGTTAGATAGGGCGCCGTAGTGTTGGCTAGGTTAAATTGATAAGCAATGGCCTAAAATGTTCCTATTGCGCTTTGAACATTAAATAAATGCAATGGTTTGTCTGAAATGGAATATGTAGATTTACATACGTCTCTTGATAATTTTAGGATTTATGATCAACCAAGATTGAAATACTGAACTGTCAATTTTAGTACACACATTTTACCGAAAGAGGCGCTAGTGTGAATCTACTGAGAAATGTGTTCCTTTACAAAAAAAGTCTGTATAGTACATATATATTACATTGATTTTGCAATGTGTAATTTTGTATAATGTAATGCTTACTCCAAACTTAAAATAAAGCGTAGTGAAGTGCTGATTCCATTATTTAAGATGTTTTGTAATAAATAAATGGATATTTGGAAATTCGAACGTTCCCGCGTTCCAAATTATCCAGCATTTTAGATAGAAACTGGACTAAAATAAAAGTTTATCACTAAAGAGCAATCGGTTTGTAAGTAAACTTTTTACAAAAGCGATTGTTCTTTTTTTTAATAATAATGTATGGTGTTTGGTGCCGTGACCAATACTCGATATTTTAAATGCAAGTGTTTAGTCGAGTAGTCAAATAAAATAACGATAAGCGATATGTAACGATTTTTTTTATTTGTATATTTTGTACAGGTGTTTATGACATACAAACTTTAAAAAAAATGTGAAATTTAGTCAGCTATATAGAAAACGGTACTGACTTGTAGATATAGCGAGGGTGTGAAAATAAAATATTTTTTCATGTACAGTATTGGTATAAACATAAGTACATGTGCCTACTTAATTTATGAAAAGACTTTTCATTTGTAAGGTACTTAAAAAGCCACTTCTTTATCTAACTTTGAAAATGGTAGTTTTTTTTGCGACAATCGCTGACGAAATTTGCTTATTTATGAGAAAGCGTTTTAAGCACAGTCGGTCTGATTCTGTTGTTCACAACTAAACTAATTTAGTCTCACTATATCTCTTTCTAACGAAGAATATAAGAAAAGGATGTAAGAAATTTAGTCCTGTCAAGTTAGTCCAATAGTTAGTTTTCAACGTAAATTTTCTCGCCATCAAGTATATTACGTCTATTTACCCGCAAATGAGAAATGCAAAGACTAATTTCACAGTTTTAAATATGTCCTGTTCTTATTCAATAATAAGAAGATTATTATTATTTAAGAGATGTGATGAGATTAAAATTAGTTTAGTGCGATTTACAACAGAATCGGCACCATTATCGCTCAGCAAGCTTTGTCTATCTTTAAATATTGTTTTTACTTTAGTCTGCCATATTAATCTTTCATTTCTGAACAGTTAAACCAAAGAACATCAGAATTTCAGCTATATACAATCTTGTTTTAAATCACTAGTCTATTATCGGGCTGATATAATTACGACGTGGAAAAAAAGACGTAGGTTTTATGTAATTCTTTTTATTTAATTATTATTAAGTCACAGCACTACTTAAAACAACGATTTTTTTATGAGGGCAGTAATTTTAGTGACGTAAGACAGTGTAGTACATTACAAACGTATGTAAACAATAATTTTGTAAAATAAGTCCTAGTGAAAAGGATTTGATCGCCAAATTGAAAACTAAGAACACTAAATTCTTGATTATATTCCTGATTGAGCAACATTCTGGTGATTATTAGTTCTCGTTATGAATTATATTTAAGTCAACAATAGAAATAAACCAAAACGATTGCTATAAATGCAATTAGTATAGGAAAAAAGCCCGTTTGTCGAATGTTTAGACGAGTCCATTTGCAATTAAGCTAGATTCAAATATAACGTTCTTGAGTTGAATTTCGCAGACCAATTTCAATGTTTTTTCGTTCAGAAATATTGTTGACACTATTGTTCCATGAATCAAAAACCCCCATAAGTTTTATTAATATTGTAAATAGTAATCTTTACTTAGTGCATTTTAAAGTAACAATATTTTTTATCATAATTTTTATGAGATTACCGCAGTATTTTGTAAAGCAATGTTATTATTATTATTTTTAAGTAATAACAAGGTAGCCATAGCCATTTTTTTAATGTTAATTTTTTTTTTGTCTATATGAATTAAAAAGTAAATTATTGTTACAACCTTTCAAGATATAAAGAACTTACTTTGTATATTTTTGTGTTTTATTTATCATCATTAGAGAGGAGGAGAGGAGTTCTTACGTAGTACATTTTC
Organism: Achlya flavicornis; assembly: GCA_947623365.1. Classification (NCBI taxonomy): domain Eukaryota; kingdom Metazoa; phylum Arthropoda; class Insecta; order Lepidoptera; family Drepanidae; genus Achlya; species Achlya flavicornis. The sequence goes on along the minus strand of OX392494.1, from coordinate 7,050,588 downwards.
TTCCAAGCCTAGTCGAAATTATGTCGACGATGCGAGAAGGGCCTGGCGGCATTACTATAGGGAAACTACCTTATAGGAAATAGGATTATGGCCGTTAAATTAAATGCAGAGTTTGAAATTATAAATAGAAAACTTGTATCTATATTAAAATTAAATATGGCCAAAATGAAGGTTATAATGTCGGTCTCTTAGCACACTGAAGATAGAAAATTATGTGAGAAAGTAAGGGCATTGCTTTTATAATAATCGTTTGGTGACTGTGTTGCCAGTATTAAAGTAAATAAAATCGATTAATATTTGCAATGTAAAATCACTACAAATAAATGCCAACAGATCTAATTACTATAGGTACCTTAGAAAGATACAGAATTTCCTCTGAAAGGATTTGCAGAGGTTACAAGACATATATGTTGCTGTACGAAGCCGAGTGCTGGACCGAGTCGAGGAGTGCGACAACAAAAGGGTGATCATCATGTTAGTCGACAGTTATAATGTTGCGATAGATACGAAAATAGGATAAAATAAGGTTAAAAAAACATTATCTAATAATGTCTTCAAGGAACTAATAAGTTTTACTAAATTTCTTGTTGGGTCACGTAAAAAGGCAATTTACGTCAAGCCCTTTACAGGGTAGACTGAAATGGAGTTTGATAAATATTGTTTATTTTAGTGCCGTAGGTACTTTATGTTATTTCATCCGAGGATAGGAGCATATCTATTCTCAAGTCGATAGAATACTAATATTGTGCGGATTCAGAGGAGCTGCCTACCGCTAACCTAGATTGTGCTCCGCCGTGGTTTTCCCCGTGGAGTTCAGCATGGGTTCTTCAACTTTTCAGAACACGCCCTGTGTTCTGAAAAGTGTATATAGGCTACGGAAACCGCTTACCATTAAATAGGCTTAAGCAGGGTAACTTTAGGTTAGAAAAATAAATTTGATTGGTCACCAAGACGAAAAGGTCTTTAATCGATAACTAGCTTCTACCCGCGTTCCCGTGATAAAACGTAGCCTATGTCACCCTATGTCCTTCTTCATACCATAGGATATCTGCGTACCAAAGAATCATGGCGAGATTTGTACCAAAAAATAAAGACTTTTAGACACGTTGAAATCAAGTTATTATTGATCCTTGATGCCTAAAGAATAACTTGAGCCATTTAAAATATTTTTAGAACCCCGGGATAAAACTGCTAATTTCTATGGCATGCCGGCGAATCGCGACTATTCGCGACCAAAACCGTTCTGTTGTTGATATGTTTTAAGGGGTTTATAACATATTTCATGTATATTAACATGTTGCTGGTAATGTAATCTCAACATTGGAAGTGATTCAAAAACCTCTAAAATGTTTTATTTTTTTGTACAAATCAATGTATGGATCTCGCCATGATTCTTTCATGATGATCCGTTGAGTACTTGAGGCGTGAAGGCGTGACAAACAAACAAATAAACTCACTTTCTCATTTATAATATTAGTTTATTAGGATTATATATTTTTTGGCATATAATTTTGATATAGATAGTAAAACTGATAAAAACCTTTGTTGTTTCGTACTGTGGTTTTATGCAAAGAGTACATTATAATCTTTATGTTTTCAACGATAAGGTAGCTGTCAATTTGAAAAGACTTGAAAAGCGACTTCAAAAATATCTGCAAAATTGTGTGATGTAAAATTTTGACACAAAAACAGCATCAAACTATAAATAATTATGTTCAAAATTTTGTATTAAAATGGATCCTGTATACGGCTTTGGGGTTAAACACATTGGTACTGCCACATTATGTAATGGTAAAAACTTGCCCCTGTCTACAAAAAGTATTGAAGAACGCTACAAAAAATGTGGTCTCAATATAATTCAGCATATAGATATATTCGGTAAATTCCGAACGAGTTACGTTGAGCAAAATAAATCCAAAATATACGGTAATGAAGCACCCATATCGGTTACATCGATTTCATCGTCGTGTCCAAGAAACCCTATGAAAATTCTAAAGAAATCGAGTGATCACTTGAAATTAAGCAAGTTTTCTGTAACTACAAGAGTTACAAGTCTATATCCAGGACACGATATTTTATCAAAAAAGAAAGAAAAGTTGAAGAATTTATCAAGTAGTAATTTTATGTTTGGTGGAGTTATGTGTAGATGATTTTATACTGAAAATTACAACATAATTTGCGTTAATAAACTGATTAATAAAACTACTAATTACCTATGTTTTATTTTAGGATATGATCTATTTATCTGCCAGATATCCAAATCCAATTTTAAAACCCATTTTCCATTATGGTTTCTAACCAATGAAATTAAAAACAACTTTGTGTTTAATTTAGAAATTTTATTAAAGATCTTTAGCGTACACTCCGGTAATACTTATAGTAAACTTATACTAAGCGGCGACGCCATCTTGAGTGCCGTCTTCCTCTGAAAAAGGAAAAATATTATATTTTAAATGTCACGTAAAGATCTTCACCATACAGTCATTCACTAGATAATGTTCTAAGACATAAGTACAGTACGAGGCACGAATGGTGAGCACAGATAGGCAGTAGTGGGGGCAAGTTCACCCATGTACACTTTTGGCCAAATCACAGTAGTCAAAAACACGCGAGAATCCAATAGACGACGAGCATCGACTGACGAACCAATCGTGTGCAGCTCGCCGCTCCCCCCTTCTTAATTCCGACAAACAGACCGAAAAATTAACTGCGCAGGTGTCAATCTATGCTCACCACTCGTGCCCCTTACATTACATATTGACATCGTACAGAAAACCTGCACAACCGAGGAGTAACATTCAAAGGCGCCTTATGAGCCTTCCGAAGTCTTCTGCTGGACAGACCTCTCAAAATAAATATTTGCTGGATGGGCCATTCTACATAAGTACTCATTTGCTGGAAAAGGCCTTAAGAGCTAAATACTAATCTGTTGGTTAGACCACTCAAACTAAATACTACTCTGCTGGGTAGGCCTCTCAAACTAAATACTACTCTGCTGGATAGGCCTCTCAAAATAAATATTCGCTGGATAGGCCTTATGAGCTAAATACTCCTCTGCTGGATAGGCTACTCAAACTAAATACTACACTACTGAATAGGCCTCTAAAAATAAATACCTATTTTCTTACGAGCTAAATACTCGTCTGCTGGATAGGTCACTCCAACTAAATACTCCTCTGCTGAGCAGGTCTCTCAAGCTATACTATAGGTTGACAAGATGGCATACGATATACATGATCAAATGTCAATGTCTCACAAATGCAGCTGTCGAAATACCAACTTGGCTGCGGATGTCCAACTTGAGGGTGGTAGCCAGCCAGGTGGAGACCTTTAATGCGCCACTCTTTCCGATCCTATAGGTAACTATGGCCCTAATTCTCATTCTTTGAGACTTTTACTCCATTGTCCAAACAGCTAAAGAAACTAACCGAATCTTCACATCAGCTTCCATGTCTTCGCACGTCCCTATCTACGAGCGTCCGCTTTATAACTCTGCAAACGAAAACTAGCTCCTGTACTATAGGTACATAATGTACCAGTTCCTAAACCTGATATCTGTATATTTGATACAGCTTTTTTTAGCTAGAACTAGGTGTAACGTCATTTCGGCTTACAGGCGTGACCAAACGAGAAATGGACTAACATGTGCACGCAGAGACAAGAAAATTTATACTCGTGTTGTATGTATAAGCCTATTTGATGAGGTGGTGCACACACAAAGCCTAGAAGGAACTGGCTCTCAAGTGAAGCTGTCGGAACACACCGATTGGTGCTTGGCGACAGATCTCAACTTGAGTGTGGTAGCCAGCCAGGTGGGTACTACAACAACCCTACCACCGTGCAAAAATAGTTTTCTTATATAAAGTAGGCATCCAGATTTAGTGCAATGAAAAAAACCTCGCCTACGTCATACAGGCCTTATTCTTCTTATTTTTAAGTTTGGCAACCAAGCCCAAATTAGGGCTCATTTCTGCCAGTGTCGAGTTATATTATACTTTCCAGTCACAATAAATCACTTCACATTATAGTCCTCAGTCAGTCACCGTCCATAAAAGTCATGTTTTACTACAATGGTGGTCATTGTACTAAAACTCTACACGGACATTTTGAGACAACTTGAAAAGTCACGATACACATAATTCATTTCATTTCACTGGTGCACATGGATGATCTTTATTGGGTAAAATACCACCAAAAATACACAATAAAACTCAAAATACACAAATTTATGAAAATAAAACTGAAAATGCTACGTCACTCTGCAAGTTCCCGCCAAAAAGTCCATGTATAGTCTTATCATTTAGTACTGTTGCCACATAGTGCTGTGTTATAGAGTCGATGTTAGACTGACGGCGCTCGCACTCGATTATGCGATTTTGACAAACTCCAGTAATGTCAACGTTTTCATCCAGCGGGACTCCTTGCTCTGTTGTAGAGGGTAATCCCCGGATCCGATTCTAAAAATCAAATTCCAGTATTCCTGGGAACAGCTAACAAGATCATCATACCTTTATCATCAGTATCCATAGGTTCAGGAGTCTCCTGGTAGGCGGGCGCTAGGGGTGACACAACGACGCCGTCCCACACGGTGATCTCGGTGGAAATGTCCTTGCCGCCCTCGAACGCTTGCAGCCCTAGCACGTAGCGGTGACCGCCGCGGGCCACTACGCGAAGTAGCCTGAAAATAATGAGGCTAGTTACATGATGTTGTTTTTTGAAACTGGTTTTAGAAAGAACGACATTTATATTATGGAATCATTTTTAATCCCTATTCAATATACAAATTGTAACTAATATCTGAAAGTGAGTTTGTTTGTTTGTTCGACTCAACTACTCAACGGATCATCATTAAATTTGGCATGCAGATACCCTATGGAGAAGGACAGGGGCGTGGGCCCCCTCGCAGGGGTCGGTGATGATGTGATGTGATGTGATGGTAAGCGGTGTATACTCACGTCTGCGCGGTGGCCGCGGTTAGGTCCTGGTTGGCGAGGTCGAGCGCGGTGTGTGCGCGGGCGTGGGCCCCCTCGCAGGGGTCGGTGATGATGTGATGTGATGGTAAGCGGTGTATACTCACGTCTGCGCGGTGGCCGCGGCGAGGTCCTGGTTGGCGAGGTCGAGCGCGGTGTGTGCGCGGGCGTGGGCCCCCTCGCAGGGGTCGGTGATGATGTGATGTGATGGTAAGCGGTGTATACTCACGTCTGCGCGGTGGCCGCGGCGAGGTCCTGGTTGGCGAGGTCGAGCGCGGTGTGTGCGCGGGCGTGGGCCCCCTCGCAGGGGTCGGTGATGATGTGATGTGATGGTAAGCGGTGTATACTCACGTCTGCGCGGTGGCCGCGGCGAGGTCCTGGTTGGCGAGGTCGAGCGCGGTGTGTGCGCGGGCGTGGGCCCCCTCGCAGGGGTCGGTGATGATGTGATGTGATGGTAAGCGGTGTATACTCACGTCTGCGCGGTGGCCGCGGCGAGGTCCTGGTTGGCGAGGTCGAGCGCGGTGTGTGCGCGGGCGTGGGCCCCCTCGCAGGGGTCGGTGATGATGTGATGTGATGGTAAGCGGTGTATACTCACGTCTGCGCGGTGGCCGCGGCGAGGTCCTGGTTGGCGAGGTCGAGCGCGGTGTGTGCGCGGGCGTGGGCCCCCTCGCAGGGGTCGGTGATGATGTGATGTGATGGTAAGCGGTGTATACTCACGTCTGCGCGGTGGCCGCGGCGAGGTCCTGGTTGGCGAGGTCGAGCGCGGTGTGTGCGCGGGCGTGGGCCCCCTCGCAGGGGTCGGTGATGATGTGATGTGATGGTAAGCGGTGTATACTCACGTCTGCGCGGTGGCCGCGGCGAGGTCCTGGTTGGCGAGGTCGAGCGCGGTGTGTGCGCGGGCGTGGGCCCCCTCGCAGGGGTCGGTGATGATGTGATGTGATGGTAAGCGGTGTATACTCACGTCTGCGCGGTGGCCGCGGCGAGGTCCTGGTTGGCGAGGTCGAGCGCGGTGTGTGCGCGGGCGTGGGCCCCCTCGCAGGGGTCGGTGATGATGTGATGTGATGGTAAGCGGTGTATACTCACGTCTGCGCGGTGGCCGCGGCGAGGTCCTGGTTGGCGAGGTCGAGCGCGGTGTGTGCGCGGGCGTGGGCCCCCTCGCAGGGGTCGGTGATGATGTGATGTGATGGTAAGCGGTGTATACTCACGTCTGCGCGGTGGCCGCGGCGAGGTCCTGGTTGGCGAGGTCGAGCGCGGTGTGTGCGCGGGCGTGGGCCCCCTCGCAGGGGTCGGTGATGATGTGATGTGATGGTAAGCGGTGTATACTCACGTCTGCGCGGTGGCCGCGGCGAGGTCCTGGTTGGCGAGGTCGAGCGCGGTGTGTGCGCGGGCGTGGGCCCCCTCGCAGGGGTCGGTGATGATGTGATGTGATGGTAAGCGGTGTATACTCACGTCTGCGCGGTGGCCGCGGCGAGGTCCTGGTTGGCGAGGTCGAGCGCGGTGTGTGCGCGGGCGTGGGCCCCCTCGCAGGGGTCGGTGATGATGTGATGTGATGGTAAGCGGTGTATACTCACGTCTGCGCGGTGGCCGCGGCGAGGTCCTGGTTGGCGAGGTCGAGCGCGGTGTGTGCGCGGGCGTGGGCCCCCTCGCAGGGGTCGGTGATGATGTGATGTGATGGTAAGCGGTGTATACTCACGTCTGCGCGGTGGCCGCGGCGAGGTCCTGGTTGGCGAGGTCGAGCGCGGTGTGTGCGCGGGCGTGGGCCCCCTCGCAGGGGTCGGGCAGCCCGGCGCACCCCGGCAGGAACAGACCGCCTGCCACCAGGCTTAGAGCGCGTCTACACAACACAACATAACATTAATTGTATACCATATTTGAGACATGAGTTTGCTTAGAGTCTAAGCCAGCCAGTTAGACCCACTTGTGTCAACCTTCAGGGCCGTCTTAAGTCATGCAGGGGGCCGAATTTGGGAATTAAAAAAGTGAATAACTAAGAACATTGGTTTAGCACAGTTACATTTAAAACGGATCTGTGTCCGATTAACATTTTAATTTAGAATGTTGAAGATAATTCTTAGTAGGTAATTAAGTGCAATAGAATCTAATATTTTAATAAAAAAGCGTTTTTTTTTAGTTTTTTTTTAACTATAATTAAATCTATTGTGAAAACTATTTAGGCTTGTTTGAGTTAATGTAATGTTCTATTAATTTACTATGTAATGCTGTTTGTTTACACCTAATTCGGTAAACAAGCATGCGGCCCGCCTGATGGTAAGCGGTTACCGTAGTCATATGAACGCTTGCAACACAAAAAGCATCGCTCACGCGTTACCGACCTTTCCCCCCTCCCCTATGAGCTCTGGCGACCTTACTCACGCGCAGGAACACAACTTTACACAACATAAAGTTATTTGGCTGCGGTATTCTGTAAGGTAGAGGTACATCCCCAGTCGAGCTGCTCTTTGAGCGAATAAACGCTATGCTCTACCTCTCTCAAAAATAGTATCCTGTATATGGTATCTTACCAGGTGGTAAAGCGGGTAACTGACCTGAAGGCCACATTGATGGGCAGCGCCTGGCGCGCCGGGTTGGTCATGATGCAGTGGTGCGCGAGCAGGTCGATCATCCACGGCGTCAGCGCGCTCAGCCCCGAGTGCCGCGCGCACATGTCGCGCAGCAGACGGATCAGCACCTGCCATTGTGTGTTTCATACAAATACACCTTCGCAGCCACTTATGGATACACGGTGACCAGGTCAGAGCTGTTCCAGCTCCAGTAGACCAGCCCCCACAAGCAGCACATGTTCACAAGTAAGACGCGTGTGGCAGCCCCCGCTCTTCTTTCTTAAGACGCACTGGCGACAGTCACACTAGGCCATTATATTCTACTAACCTTTTGCCCCCCTTGGGGGTTATATTTTGAAAATCATCCTTGGTGGATTTATTACATATAAATCTTTAGAAAATGTGAAAAATTTCAAGTCAAACCATTAGCAGGATTGAGAAAAGAAATACACTGAACAGTGATTGAGTAACAAGCTTTTACATTTATAATAGTAAAGTTGTTGAGATCTAAGAGACTCGTTTTGAAAAGAGGATCTCTTCTTGTCGCAATATATTTGTCTCTTTTTGACACATTGATGTACATGTGCTGTCAAAACGGGCCTAATAGATCTCGCCAACTTTGATGGTTCATTCAAGATTCATGTGATGGTAGCAGCGGGTCGCTCAGCTATGTAATTGAGTGGTGGCTGCCACAGGTTTCTGATTTATAAAATAGCGCTGCCTTCGGGGGCTGTTCTACTTCAATCTACATACATTCTCAAATCATTGTCAGTGAGACAAGACTTAATGGAATATGAAAGTGGATGGCTATACGGGAAGAGGAATACCAAAAAAGGAAGATGATGGTGATGGATGATGGTGATTATTTGGAACAGGGCAGGTGTATGATGATAATGATGATGAATATACCTTGATGGAGGAGTGATGAGCATTCTCCTCGAACCAGCGGCTGTGACGGATCGCCGCCAAGTGGCTGCTTATCACTTTATACTCCAAATGTACCTGCAGACAATTCAGTCGATATTATTCTACGAAGTCGGCAAACAACCGTACAGCAGTACCCAACTGATATGGCTTACCGATGTACCTGCGCAGAAGATACATTTTCAAAGCGCCGGAATTGCTATTTGTTGAAAGCTGCCGCCATGTGTGCGGAGGGGCGGCACTTGCGAGTGAGACGGAACTAACAGTAGCACTGTATTATGAACCTTATAGTAGTGATCTAAGGTTGATTGTAAGTTTTAAGCATTCTTTCGTTAATCTTCGGGCCATACTTTTTTTTCTGTGCGAACTAAGATTCACGACGCGCCTTATCAGTTGGGTACTACTGTACGGCCCGCCTGATGGTAAGCAGTTACCGTAGTTATAATACTACTCACATCAGCCTCCAGCTTCCTCAGGTTCTGATGGAGCGTGGTGACGAGCACTCGTACGGCGGCTAAGGAGCCGGTGGCGGTGAAACCTCGCTCGTGTGCCGCGCTCACCACCACGCCTAGACCTTCCGCTCGCATCAGCTTGTTCAGCTCTTCGTTTACCTGGATATAAGATAAACATATATAAGAGTATACCATTATGTACCAAAATCCCCATTTATTTCAGTGGCCATTTCTACCAATGATTAAAACTATGCATTTCAATTGTGGACACTCATACAAACAAAAAATTACTCGGGTGTCTATGTCTTGAAACACCAAGTTACAGAGTTAGGTTGATAGGTGCGCCGCCATTTTTTTTTAATATAACTTAGTCGGTAAACAAGCATACGGCTCACCTGATGGTAAGCGTTTAGCGTAGCCATATGGACCCTTGCAACACACGAAGCATCGCTCACGCGTTACCGACCTTTCCCCCCTCCCCTATGAGCTCTGGCGACCTTACTCACGCGCAGGAACACAACTTTACACAACATAAAGTTATTTGACTGCGGTATTCTGTAAGGTGGAGGTACTTCCCCAGTCGAGCTGTTCTTTGAAAAAAAAAAAAAAAGGCGGCCCATAAGTATGCCAAAATCTTTTAACATCTTTCTCTACAATACTTCAATGTTATAATGCCTTATTATATTACCTTATTAGACAGCCCCTCCACAGCCTCTTTAGTGGGTAAAGTCTTCATAATAACTACAATATCTGCAACATTCTTGCCCGCCATCATTGTGCCTTTCTTGTAGGACCCCACCTGTCTTACTTCTTCTAGTTGCTGTAGAAAAATTTACAGCTATTACTATCTTCTCTGTTAACTGTAGGTTGTTTTATGACCACCATTTTATCATACGTCAAAAGCTTGAAACTGGCTCTCAAGTGCAGCTTAGGCTTTTAGCGTGTATTAATATAAGATAAGGTGATACAATCTCAGGGTGATGACAGCCCTGGATCAACGATTTTTTTCAAACTGGCATTAAGGCATTAACCCTCCTCGCTAGAGGGGGATAAACTGTAAAAAAAGTGTTTGAAAACTTACTTTGCGTTTTCAAATCAAATGAACAATCGATAGAACAAGGTGCATTTCAAACATGGTTCTGGTACCCCCCTGAAACTGCCGCCCAGGGTTTGCTTTTTGTTTGTTTTTATAAAAACTGGATAGAAATTCCCAGTAGACTGATAAAACTTGTTATACCTCATAAGTGTCACTTTTAGAACACACAAATAGGTGCTTGGCAAAAGATTTGTAACTTAACGGTGAGATTCTGTGAGTAGTTTTTTTTTTTTTTTTTTTGTTATACCACTAAGGTGGCAAACAAGCATATGGCCCGCCTGATGGTAAGCAGTTACGGTAGCCTATCGACGCTTGCAACAGCAGGGGTATCACTCGCGCGTTGCCGACCCTGAAGAAATCGCTTCACGCCCTTTTTGAAGAACCCCATGCTGTACTCCATTGGGAAAACCACGGCATTCTGGTTTCAATGTGTCAAAAAAAAAACAAAATTCAAAAATCATTTATTCAAATAGACCTTCACAGGCACTTATGAAAAGTCTGACTCTAATACTCTAATACCGGTTCGGAAAGTTGCATTTGCTGAGAAGAGCCGGCAATAGGAGTGTAAGTGTGAGGATGGATTCCCCGTTGATGGCGCGAGTAGTTCCACCCTACCACCATGCTATGCATTACATTACATACATTGCCCACAAATGGCTATCTGATGCCAAAGTAAGCAGAGCTTGTCCTATGGAAACCAAATAACTGATATGTTACTCATAAATAATACTTACACAGGCAGCAAAATCACCAGGTGCTACAACCAAGTTGTCCAGTACTGTCTGGAGCTTTGTGACGAGGCTGAGTACGGCAGACTGTTCCGCTGGAGTGGGACACAGCTCTGCGTGCCTTTTGAGAAGCGCCTGATGAAGAAATGGAAAAATAGTTGAATAAATTTGAAAATCTTTCGCTTTAACATGCATGCTGCATGGATAAAAGAAATCATACATTTTGTTTCAGAATATAAATTTTATTAAACTTCAGTACACCAATAAGACTTGATAGAGTAGCAAACATAGACACAGGAGTACAACTTTTTGATGTCTCATATTTTTTTCCCAAAATTTTTGGTTTCTAAAAACCAATTAGCAAGACCTCAGAGGAGTAACTTTATATCATAATAGTACCTTTATTACTTCAATCAACATTTTACATATGCTCATGGTCATATTATAACATTCCGAATATCATTTTGATACATGGATGGATATAGCAGCCACATATGGATGTTTACTGTACCCATACATAAATATTTGCTGTACCCATATCCCCCCAAAGCTAGATAAAGCATTATTATACATTGTTTTGAGATATAAGCCAGTAAATGTACCTGTGTAAGGGCAGAATCGTCAGGCGCAGGTTTACATCTTGGGAATGCCGGTTCAGCTAATATCAAGTCAAAAGGCGGCCTTAGCATAAGAACTCTGGGTCTGTTGAAGGGTGGACGCCCCATGCCTCCTCTGCCTGGCATCCCTCTGCCTCCCCGTCCAGCACCACGAACCATAATTTACACAAACACGACTTGCTTAGAAACAAAGACTTAGGTTAAATTATCGCGGGTTAATCCACTTATTTATAGGTTTTCGCGAGTAGTAATACTGTGATTATAAAAAGGAACTTAACTCGCGTATTTTTATAGTAAATCTGACGATTATAAACAGTAGTTTTTAATAATAAATGGAAATAGACGCGGTTTTCATCGATTGATGAAAAATGAAAGGTTAGGTCGGGTGTTGCCTGGAATTAATGCACAAACTAAGTAGAGATACTACGCATCAGACAGACATGTCAGTACATGCTGTTTCAACCTTAGAGAAATCCAGAACATGACAGTTTTTTTTTTTTTTTTTTTGTCGGGTCGGGTTTTGGTTTTTTTTATTGACCGAAGTATTTAGGCAAAGGAATCAGAATTCAACAGCCTAAATGTGTAGTAGGTAGGTACCTAGCCTTTCAAAACTTTTATGTATTTGTTTGATATTTTGGACAGAGAAATAAAATACACATTCAAGGTAAAGCCCTTTATTCAATTTAGGCCCCAGAAGGGCACTTATACATATACACTATATATTTTTGGACAATCTGACAATATTGGCTATTTTTCCAATTATTAACAATAAAAAAACATACCTAAGCAGTTAATACATACAAAAAAATAACATGAAAATATAAAAAAAAAAAACAATAACCTAAACAACACACGACTATCTATATCATAAAGGTATATTTGTTACCAGAAATGTATAAATGGCAAAGATCTGTAAAAAAATATTAACTTAACAAGCTTTCCAGCCTTATTATAACAACTTAATAACAGCTAATAAGGTTGACATTAATGTGAAAATAATTGGGCACAACTTTTAGCCACTGGTGAAAAATCTGTACATAAGTATGAATACTGAATTTCAACTCAGTGGTACAACACAGTTCGCGTTCAGTACAAAATAGTGTCTTACATAGGTCTAAAACGACAAAACCAGCATGGCTACATTCGGGTTGATCAGAGAAGAACAAACATTGTTATAAAATTATGCAAATTACAGAATAAAATCTACAAAAAATATTTAATTTACCAGTGGCTTGTTCCAATTGTCCTGTGTGTGGAAAAGCAGAGACAGAAGTGGATGTTGAAGGCATATGAAAAAGATCTGTAAACACATTAAAATGTATTAACTTAACAAGCCTTACTATAACAACTTAATAACGGGTGAAAATATAGCTCAATTAAACTAGCTTTCAATAAAAAAATAAAACATTGAAATAAGTCTTTTTTAGCTCTACGATGGTGCAAACAGGTACACAATACCTACATGTTAAACTTATAGGTAACATTGTTTTATCCCATTCCCATTGTTTGCATCGGACGTTAAACATGATAAACAATAAGGTAATTCAACCGATCCAAATTATGTATTATCGGTTAATGTTTAGTTTATCATATAATTTTAAAACTTTATTTAAATATAATGAAACAACATTTATAAAGTGTTAATTCCCTTAAAGAATAATAGTTCAAGAGGAGTAGAACAAATATTTACCAGAAAGTGGCATGTTATGCTTTAGTACAGTGGATTGTACTTTTGGTGCTGCACAGTATGTATAGTCGTAGTGCCTTTTACGTACATATGAGTGATCAGAAGGTTTGTGTTCTGAAAAAAAAAAGGAAAATTATTAATAGTTATAACTACCGTTGCCAAAGAGTTTTAATTATATTTATTTAACACCTCTGAATCTCAAATGATGCGAATTTTAAATTTAAAATATTTCTCTTAAAGCACTTTCTTAAGTATTAAATTTCTTTTTACATGCTTGTAATTTTTATGTTAGTACCTACTTGTTATACCTAATTTATTTTATAATTTATCTTGTATAGTGCTCATCCGTCTTTCAGCTGAGTTTGTAAATTTATGTGATTTATAATATTTGTGGAAACTTATAATTAGCCTTCTTTTTGTTTTATGTGGATCTATACTTTATGTAGGTACCTACCTAGCTGTTAGTTTTCCTTTGATCATAAAATAAAATACAGATAATCTTCAACTAAGTATTATACTTAATATATATAATTCAACAAGTTCAATTTAGGTATTTGGGAAGTAAGATCTTAATAACATACCTTTATCATCAATTATGCTTTTGAGGAAATACCATCCTCAATTTCAAGTAAGTTGTCTGGCTTTTCTATTGCCGCTGTACCCTATGTTAATCCCACGACTTGTCTTGTCAATCACTTTGGAATACAACACATACATTTCAAAAGTTTAAGAAACTCACTATGCACTATTAAAATAAAAAATTATCTAAAAACGTCCTGTCGTAAGTAAGCACTAATGTTCCCAATGTATTATATTACTTTTTGTTCAATGTTGTTCAAACGTTCTTGCGTAAATTAACAGTAGATTTATAACGTCCTCTTTCGTAGATAACTTGCAGTATTTGATAACACTAATCAAGACTGGAATAATAGCGAAACGGGATTATTGAATTATTGATTGATTACAATGAATGATCAGCCATCATCAATGACGTAATAATTGTAATGACGGACGACACAAAATGGTGGCCCTTGTAAGGCCAAGCAGGGGGCAGGACGAGGGAGAGTGGGACGCGTAAACGCCACGTAATACATTGCTCCCACAGACTACATATGTTTTCTACGGTTCAATATTTTAGTTCCATCATTACTAGCCGTGAATTAATGATGAATAAATTCCATAGGTTATACAATCCAATGTCCAAAAAAGTACCATTATGGAAATAAAGATTACATAATATAATAAATTAAGACTAAATAAATAAATAAACGTCCATAATTTTACACATAATTTGACACTAAAGGGTACAAAATATTTAAAAAATACTGCCTATTTTGCATTGGCATCACTACATTTAGCTACGTAGATTGAGGATTAGTTTGACTTTTTGGCGGGAACTTGCAGAGTGACGTAGCATTTTCATTTTTATTTTCAATAATTTGTGTATTTTGAGTTTTATTGTGTATTATTGGTGGTATTTTACCCAATAAAGATCATCCATGTGCACCAGTGAAGTGAAATGAAATGAATTATGTGTATCGTTACTTTTCAAGTTGTCTCAAAATGTCCGTGAAGAGTTTTAGTACAATGACCACCATTGTAGTAAAACATGACTTTTATGGACGGTGACTGACTGAGGACTATAATGTGAAGTGATTTTGTGACTGGATATTATAATATAACTCGACACTGGCAGAAATGAGCCCTAATTAGGGCTTGGTTGCCAAAATTAAAGTTAAGAAGAAGAAGAGGATTAGTTTGTACTTTTTGGCGGGAACTTGCAGAGTGACGTAGCATTTTCATTTTTATTTTCATTAATTTGTGTATTTTGAGTTTTATTGTGTATTTTTAGTGGTATTTTACCCAATAAAGATCATCCATGTGCACCAGTGAAGTGAAATGAAATGAATTATGTGTATCGTGACTTTTCAAGTTGTCTCAAAATGTCCGTGAAGAGTTTTAGTACAATGACCACCATTGTAGTAAAACATGACTTTTATGGACGGTGACTGACTGAGGACTATAATGTGAAGTGATTTATTGTGACTGGAAACTATAATATAACTCGACACTGGCAGAAATGAGCCCTAATTTGGGCTTGGTTGCCAAAATTAAAAATAAGAAGAAGAAGAGGATTAGTTTAGCTATAATTGCATTCACAATACAATTTTTAATAATATTTGTATTGGTTCCATAAAATCGTTATGTTGCTGCTTAATTTTGCTGTGTACATACTACTATTGTATTGCATAGCAATAGCATTTACATGCACAAGCTAGCTCTAGTTACTCAGTGAAAATCAAATTCTGGTTTTTATGCAGAAATAAATTTTATTCTTTTTTTTTAAATATAAAATACGTCGTTCGTAACTACATTTGTTAAAATTGAACGCATGAAAAATACATGACACTGACAGACAACAGATAAAATTCGATTATTAAAATGACGTGGAGATATAGGTTATGAATTTGTTGTAATGCTAAAATAAATTATAAATTGGGTCGAATTAGCGACCAAACGTTATTTGACGCCAGTTGAAACAACTATTCTATAAAATGATTGAGATAACCGACACTCAGAGTAAGTTTTTAATGTATTTTTTCACGCGAAACAGTTGAAAAATATTTGCTCGCTTCATTGAATGAAAATTATTCTTTAAAGTAAATAAACGAGTCCATATAATGTTATCATCTATTACTTGACGTAATAAAGAACAAAAGAGCTCTTTTTAGTTATCATTTATGTTGAAATACGTGAAGAATTGTATAGCTACACCCAGAAACATCGAATGCAAAATTGATAAAAAAACAAATATTGTTGAATTAACAGATTTAATCTATATAAAATTAACATTCCCCTGCTATTATACCACTATTATAATCTATGTTCTAATAAGTAGCGCCCATCGTGAGAAATAATGATTATTTGTACATATTTGTTTTGAATAAAGGAATAGGTGTTTAAATTATGTTTTATACAAGAAGTCTCCCGTGTTTTCTGCCGCTTTCCCGTGATAAAAGTAATCTATGCCCATATCATAAGCTAAAACATGACAAACGGAGAGACAGATTTGCTTTGGCATTATAATAATTAGTCATCATATACCTGCCATATTCCTAATTATATATAGGTAAGTTTGGTAGTAAATAAAAACTTTAGAAAACTTGCCATAGTGTGCATAAGTGGCATAAGGAACTATATTCAACATATTATGACAGATTTTATTCAAAGTCAAAGTCATTTATTCAATTCAGGCCCTAGTAGAGCACTTATGAAGTCAAAGTGACTGATGTTACCACCGGTTCAGATGTCGGCCTTCAACTGAGAAGGACTGGCAAGAAACTCAGCAAGGTTTACATATTTTGTTATATTTTTTAGATAATCCAAAATAATGTTTTAATAAGGAGATAATTCAAGTAAAAAAATACTACAAACAATAGTACATTATGATACATGTGTGTAAATTTGATTATTAACACTCGAGGTGGTATTAAACGAGCCGAGAGTGTAATAAATCAGTCCACACGAGTGTCATACAACATTTTTCAGCACACTTGTGAGGAAAAAAACAGATTTCTATTTTGCAATAATTGTCACTTGACGAGCGAATGTGTTGAAAAAAATATTACCTAATTATATAATATTATATTACATAATTATATTACTCAACTGACTTTTGTATAATGTGCACTTCTGCAGACAATATGCCATCAAAACTTTTTTTTTTTATAGAATTCCCCATTTCTTATCACTAAATCATGAGCAACAATGGTAATGAAAAGCTTATGAAGATCCTTCATAGGCTGCTCTCAAACAGCCTATGAAGGATCTTCATAAATAAACTAGGTACTTTTACAATTTTGCTGAAACTTGACAGTGGGGTAACTCTGTCAAGAATGTAGATAAAACCACAAGTGACAGCTAGTTTTGTTTAAAATTATGACAATAATTATAATATTCGTGTTTTTCAAGTAATAAAATGGAATTAATTATACTTTAACCTTATTTACAGAAATCGGGGTTGGCCTGGCTGGCTTCGGTATGACATTCCTCTTCCTCGGAGTTCTACTGCTCTTTGATAAAGGATTATTAGCTATAGGCAATGTAAGTACTGCAGGATTCAGCCATACATAGCATACCTGATGTTGATGGTTACACTAGCCTATAGAAAACCTGCTGCTACACCAGGGTACCTGCACATTACCAACCTGCATCCACCATACCAGAAGGGGTTGATAGAGCAGTTGTGGAAGGGATGGATAAGTGTGGTGTCATTTGGTACCGGTAACATGGGTTGGTTGCACACTGCCAGCACAGCACTTTCTCATGGAACTCTGGACCTTAGTCAATGCCCAAACACAAAAACATGCATTCAAATTCCGTTCAGTTTTTTTTTTTTGAGAAGCCAAGTGTATTGTTAGAGAAAACACTTTTATCCCCAGATCCTTTTCATCAGTGGCCTAGCCTGTGTCATAGGGCTCCAGCGGACGTTCTTCTTCTTCTTCCAACGGCACAAGGTGAAGGCTTCCCTGGCGTTCTTCGGTGGCATCACTATTGTGCTACTCGGATGGCCCATGATAGGAATGATTGCGGAGATATACGGGTTTTTATTGCTGTTCAGGTGAGTTGTTTACCAATATCCTTGGACATTCACACAACTTAAAGCGGCGTAGCTACCTAGGGGCTAGCTAGACGTATAAATAGAGTTATGGAGAAAAAAAGAAACGCAGATCTCTGAACGTGGAAGTCTAGAACTCTCTCTGTAGTATCGGCGCCTAATAATCCAGGTGCTCTACCGCGTAACTTTGGTGGTAATCGTAACGAACACCATTAATGAATTTCATCCAATCAGCGCCCACGAACGGCCATCGTCGCGTCATACCGCGTGCGCGCCATTGAATGAAATAATGAATGGTGTTCGTTACGATTACCACCAAAGTTACGCGGTAGAGCCCCTGTTTTTGATGAACAAACCGGGGATTATGAAATGGCGATTTCGTCTAATTTAAATAGGTATAATCGGTCCAAGCTGTAGTTGTCTCTATCGCCCTCGGGCGGGATAGCTCGGGCACAGCGCGACACCAATAGATATGTTAAAAACCTATTTTTCAAATTTCCTGCAGCCATCCTTTCCTCTTAACAAACAAACTCACTTTCGCATTTATATAATATAATATTAGTTAGGATGCGAAAGTGAATTTGCTTGTACTTTTCATACCGGGAACGAGGGTGAAACCGCGGGGACCAGCTAGTAATATTATAAATGCGAAAGTAAGTTTGTTTGTTACGCTATCACGCCTCAAGTATTAAAATAAAAAATAAAAAATAATATTTAATAAATTAAAAAAAAAAAAGTATTCAAACGATCATCATGTTTCTCATGCAGATAGCCTATGGTACGGAGAAGGACAAGGGCTACTTTTTATCACGGGAATGCGAGTGAAACCGCGGGGGATAGATAGTTATCAATATTTAACACTAAACTTGACATTTAATTTCTGTTTCCACAGAGGATTCCTGCCAGCAGCCATCAATTTCCTAAGAATGGTTCCTGTGTTTGGTTCCTTACTGAACTTCCCTATCATAAGTGGGGTATGTACTTCTTTTATTTTGAGATAATATGTTTTAATTATTAAATCTATTGGACTAGATGACTACAATTCTATGTAGTCCTTCTTTTACATAATCAAAAAATCATCATCATCATCATCTGCCTATAATGTTCCACTGCTGAGCACAGGCAGGAACACAAATCAGGGTGAAAGGGAATGGGCAGAATAGAATAGAATATGGTTTATTCAAAAATTGCAATATATACAGCATAAAGTGATGACTAAAAACTATAATGCTAGTTTTGATAAGACAGTTTACAAACTCTAAATTACTGAATATAATTATATAACAAACTATTGTAATTAATTGATTTTCTTAATTTAAATAATAATATTGTATCAGAAAAACAAACACCATATATCATTTCAGCTGTAGAGGGGCTTCGTCGGAGGTACAAACACTAAGTCAAAAATATAAAAAAAAAAACAGCAGACGTACAATATAGCTGTATTATAATATTGATAAATTAACTAAGATTATGATATATTGCTATAGTCCTTTGAAGGAAATACAGATACTCTACCACGCGTGCCAACTGCGGCGAGGTGGAGGTAGGCTAGTGGTCAACCTACTGTTGGAGTTGTCAACCCGCCTAGGAGGCCTCCAACTAGCTTAACGACTATCACAATTAAGTGATAACCGGGACCAACGGCTTTACGTGCCTTCCGAAGCACGGAAACGCTCGATTTGAAATACCACTAGGCGGTCACCCATCCAGGTACCGACCACGACGGTGGTAGCTTAACTTGCCGATCGATTAAGAACGGAAAAATATTACACACGTATTTTTTCTTTTGTCAATGAAACAGAACAATAAGAACACCGGGTCATATAAGTTTGTAGGACTATAAGTGCCTTATCATGCCTCAATTGTGTTTTTTTAACCGAAGCGCTCGTGGTGTAGCATGATTAGCCGTTCTTAATCGATCGGCAAAGTTGAGCTACGTCTGTCTTGGTCGGTACCTGGATGGGTGACCGCCTAGTGGTATTTCAAATCGAGCGTTTCCGTGCTTCGGAAGGCATGTAAAGCCGTTGGTCCCGGTTATCACTTAATTGTGATAGTCGTTAAGCTAGTTGGATGCCTCATAGGCGGCTTGAAAAATTCCAACAGTAGGTTGACCACTAGCCTACCTCCACCGATCCGCAGTGGGCACGCGTGGTGGAGTATCTGCCCATTCCCTTTCACCCTGATTTGTGAAAGGAGGCCTGTGCTCAGCAGTGGGACATTATAGGCTGATGATGATGATGATGATGAACCGACTTCAAAAAAAGGATGAGGTTCTTAAATCGGTTGTTTTTTTTTATGTTTGTTACCTCATAACTCCGTCATTTATTAACCAATTTGGAAAATTCTTTTTTTGTTTGGAAGGGTACACTTCCCGTTTGGTCCCATTGTCATCAGGTCAGGGTTTGGTTAATTTAAGTTTTTTGTAAAAAAAAATATCTATCTCAAAATAGTTTTTGTAACTGAGGGTATTAAATTAACATTTTTTTTTTCCAGATTGTGGACAGGATAGCTGGTGACAACGGCAGGAACATGGTATGATAGTGCAATGTGAACAGTTTTAAAGACATTTTTATATGTATATTTAATTTAATTAGTGTCCGCCGCCGCTAAGTCATGTGTGAGTGATTGTGTCCAGACGATGTAATTTATTATAAATGTGTATATAATTATAATTTTAAATATGTCCGTGGTTTTCTATTTGAATTGCGTATAGTTATACAGGATGTGGTTATCTGGGGTTGATTACACCCCATTTAGAGTTCCTTGACGGTTGTTAACACCTCGAGAAGTTGGTTACACCTCCTTTAGAGTTGGTTATACCTCCTTTGTAGTTGGTTACACCTTTGTAGTTGGTTACACCCCTTTGTAGTTGGATACACCTCCTTTGGGGTTGGTTACACCCCTTTGTGGTTGGATACATCTCCTTTGGGGTTGATTACACCCCTTTGTAGTTGGATACACCTCTATAGTGCCGGAAGTACTGATTAATATGAACCGTTATTATTATCAACAAGCTAATACAATGGCCTTTTTTGAGTCAGAAAGCTTCCCCGGCCTGTGCGCGCACAACTCACCAAAATTTCATCGCAATCTGTTAATGTATACCATGTATACAATAAAAATTAAAATTATAAGCTCTTCCATCTCTCATTGAATATTAGAACACTCTGTATATATTACGGAGCTTTCTTTTCGACTACAATTTAAAATTAAGCCTTTTTCTTAATCAGGGGTGAGTTACACCCCGTATAGTCATACAATTTATCAAGGATGGTACTGTAAAAAATCACGGTGAGAATTTTACTCATTTTTGAAGACGTTACAATGGGGAGGGACAGGCAAAGCTAATCTCAGATGGCGCCACCCTCACTGGTAACTGTCATTGATATTGAATTGATGGATTTTCATGAATTTCAATTAATTAAACCAACCAGTAACCGGCTTTTATAATAAAATCGTTAGGTTTGAAGTGATAACTGCATAATCTTCCTATGAGCTTGGTGTCCATTTTTTTTTAATAATCCACGGCTTTTTTCTTTTCAATTGGTGTAAACCTTTATTATTGCATTAAAATTCACTAAAATCATCAATTCATAACATCAAAATGTATGGTGTTTGACAGATAGACGGCACCAGCGACTATACGACACCTAGCGGGATAAATTGTCAGTGTGCCTCCTCATTGATCCGTGTTTCTTAAATACCTTGAGACATATATTCTAACCAGCGTTTTGGGATAAAGAGTAGCCTATATATATATATAGGCTCGGGGATAATGTAACTTCCTATTAGTGAAAGAATGTCCAGAATGGGTCCCGAGATTACCCCCTACATCCAAACGTACAAACTACTAGCTAAAGCTGAAGAGTTTTTTTTTAATGTTTGTTTGTTTAAACTCGCTAATCACTGGAACTACCAGTCGGATTAATGTAAGGGTCTGTTCACACCAAGACGCGAGGCGGCGCGAACTTTTAAAGATAGCGATGCAATGTTGCCGATTCTGTTGTAAATTGCACTATACTAGTTTTAATCACATCACATCTCTGTCTTACCAACATTATTGAAAAGGATATAACATATTTAAAGCTGTCAAATTAGCGTTGACGTTTTCATTTGCGGGTAAATAAGCGTAACCAATTTTATGGCGACTAAGTTTTAGTTGAAAACAAGCAATAGGACTAATTTGACAGTACAATATTTCCTACATCCTTTTATTATGTTCTTTGTTAGAAAGAGATATAGTGAGAGAATTAGTGACAAGCGACTCGCGCTCGCTGAAATGCCTGTCTAGAAGAGGCGAAATCGCGGCTATTCACTCGCGCGAATGCATTACGCGCGTTGGCGAGTTACTGGGAGCCCATTCATAAATATAGGCGCGTAAATCGCGTGCACTGCCCCCATACTTTGACTCGTAATACGCGCGAGAATCGCTGTGAAACCGCGCCTTCTGGACAGGGTCTAAGGCGTATTCGAGGCGTTTTTGCACGCCGCGTCGCGTTTCGATGTGAACTGTCCCTAAGGATCTCGCTATTTTTTTTTAAATACCGTCTCAGTCATATCTCAGTTAAACTTAAAGCCTAGATATATACTCAATGCAAGTTTTTTTAAAATATTGTAGTCTTGAATTCGACTGATCTGCCATAGACTGAAAATAGTGCACTTATTTTTATTTGACGTAGATTTTTACTGCTTATGTCTCCCGCTAGATGCACTGTGTTATGAAGCGTCAAGGTGCCGGTTCGCAGCAGATGCGACACTGCAGTAGCAGGCGACACTGTCGCCGCGACACTACTGGTTTCAATTAATTACCACAGTCTATAAAACTATACAGTCGCCCGACGCCTTTGATCTCGTGGAAAATGCCGACAACGTCTAGACAGTATCGCGACGGCCATATAAAGTATGCTGTATCCCGAGCTACTAACATCGTTTTGTTCGCAGGTCGGGCCACGTCTTGCTACTCACACCCCGCACGATTGCCCTGTCTAGACTATGCTACCCGTTGGATTAGTTTTCCGGCAACCCAGCTGTAGGCATTGGGTAGATACGTGGATTCGTATTGGGAAGTGAGCGCGCATGACAGCTCCGGTACCATTCATGGAGAAATGAAGTCAGCTTCTCTGGCGTCCCCAGCGGGGATTGAATCCGCAAGCACCCTAGGGTGTGTTTGTGCTAGTGCTTGCGCTTGCGTAAGTACTGGCACAGACGCAGCTAGTGGGGTGCGCGTGGTGAGCGACTTTTAACAGCTCCGGTACCATTCTGGACAAATGGTAGTGAGCAATCACGGTGCGACTCACATTTTCTCAAGAGTACCAGGGGCGAGTACTCTGGCGGCGTGACCTACCGCAGAGGGTCTCTGACGCCTCGTAAGGGGTTGCCAGGAATAGTGTGCCGTCTTTTATACCTAACGGTGGGCAAGGTGGCCACTATAGAAAATCTCAGTAGATTGATAAGGGTTTGCCCTGTCTAGACGGCTTCGTCGTTCGACTGTATGGTTTTATAGACTGTGTTATTACTATGAAATACCTTTCGTAGCTAGCGACACGGCGCGACGCATCTTCCCCATAGTGATACATAGAAACGAAAGATTTTGTCGCGGCGACAGTGTCCCCTACTGCTTACTCACACTTATCCGGTGTATCGAGTGTCAAAGATGGAAATTCATAAAAGGCTTTTATTTCTGTGTATAGGCCTGTGTTTGACCACAATCTCACCATGGTAAGTGATGATGTGGTCGAAGGTGGTGAACACACAAAGCCTAGAAGGAACTGGCTCTCAAGTGCAGCTGTCGGAACACACCGATAGGTGCTTGGCAACAGATTTTCAACTTGAGGGTGGTAGCCAGCCAGGTGGGTACTACAAAGTACCCTACCACCGTGCTATGGTTTCCTTACGATGTTTTCCTTCACCGAAAACTCAAGCTCATTGTAGAATCGAACCCGGGACCTTCGTCTCATCAGCTTTTCAGAACTGACCCCTATTTTTATTAGAGTAAAGAAAGAGACTTAATTTAATTCGTGAGTTCAATTTCCACCCAATACAAACATCTGTGTGCGTGTATTTGTTCGGGGAGTGTTTGTTCTGAATCTAGGAGTAATATCTATCTATCATAAAGAATCATGGCGAGATTTGTACAAAAAAATATTTTTATAAACGTTAGAATGATGTTACTATAAAATTGATACTTGGTGCCTAAGGAATAACTTGAGGCATTTAAAATATTTTTAGAACCCCGGGATAAAAATGTGAATTTCTATGACATGCGGAATCGGCGAATCGCGCGCGACTATTCGCGTCCAAAACCGTTATGTTGTTGTTATTTTTTGCGGAGTTTATAAAATATTTCATGTTTATTAACATACAATTAACATGTAATCTCAACAGTGTTTCAACATCCTCTAAAATGTTTTATTTTTTTGTACAAATGAATGTATGGGTCTCGCCATAATTCTTTACTATTAGCATTATATAATATATAGGTATCTGATTTCATTTATACAAGCCCTGCTTAGTTTGGGATCAGATAGTTGGGTGTGAGGAATGTCCCAGGATAACATTTTTGACCTAACGCACAAAAGACGGACGCTTCTGTAAATAAAATATCGTCTAGGTAGATTAATTGTAATCATAATAGTAATATATGTATAGGCATAGCTAATTACGCGCTTGGAGTGGGATGATTTGTGTAGCAAGCCCTAGCAGGGCGACCATCACGGGTTCGAATTATGATTTTGTCACGAAATTGTTATGTGCAAAGCTCTAAGTGGTTCTTGAGATACAACGGTGTCCCCTGGTGTCCCTTATAACTTTGAACCAGCGGCCGACTAAAATCTGATATTTGTATGTCTCCAAATTTACTACAATTTTAATTCAGTAGTCATAAGGCTTGTGTATTGCCAGTGTCGAGTTGAGTGTGTCTGTTTTTGTCCAATAATGTTTTTTGGAAATCTATTTGCCAACTCGCGAACCTGAACTATGTTGTAATTTTTGTAATATACTTATGTTAATGTCCGTAATATATGAAGTATAATTATTGAAGTATTTTTATTTGCATGGTAAAATCCTTTTTTAAACGAACTAATAAAAAAGGAGGAGGTTCTCAATTCGGTTGTATGTTTGTTACCTCATAACTCCGTCATTTATTAACCGATTCGGAAATTTCTTTTTTTGACTGGAAGGGTACACTTCCCGTTTGGTCCCATTGTCATCAGATCAGGAGTTGATTACTTCTTAGTGTACTTTGAAGTCGGTTAAAGTTTTTTGTAAAACAGTCCAATTATATTTTGTTATACTGATAAAATCTGATCTAGTTACGCCGATGTCTGTTGTGTGTCACACTATGTCGAGTGAACGAAAGGCAAATAGTGGCGTCGTCTTTTTGAATAAGTTAGTCCTAAAGATTCCCGCTAAGATTAATAAAATAAATATTTATTAAAATCTGTCCTGTTTTTCACACATCTTAATCAAGCGAGGTTATTCTTTTTAATTAAAAGTATTAAAAAAACGCGATTTCTGAATTGGTCCCTTACTAAAGCCCTTGAATACCTACCTACTATATTATTATTGTTCGAAGTTAATCAAAGGTTCGAAGCTTTCTTTTGTCAGCCAAAAAGGTGATGGTGTACCTATTTAACTTTATATTCTAAGGGTAAAATGGTTTAAATATTATTTTCTCAGGATGAGAAGTAATTGGGAGATCAAGAAACATCAACGCGGACTATATTCAAACGAAAATGACTATCACTTACAATGGTGAGATTGTGGTAAACAAGGGCAAAAGTAAAAAAAAAAACTGTCAACATTATAATCCAGCAATCCAGCCATAACGACGCATATTAAAGCCAGAAGTAATTTTCAATATGACTTATCGGGGACTTTCATACAGCACGCAGAATTAAATTATTTTGAGTTTTTTAGCAAATTATCCCCCTTACTCATAAAATGTTATTTAGCTAATATACTGTTTTAAGGGTCACGTAAATAACGTCACTCTATTGTCATTGTCAAATAATGTGACATTATTTACTTGACTATTTAATGAGTACCTATATTAGTTAAATAGCACTTTATGAGTAAGGGGGTATATCTATAGTAAATAACTACTAAATAATTATAAATAAAAAAACAAGTTATATTTGAATTTGGCGGGCAGAATTAAATGTCGCCGAGTTAAAAAATCTGACATATGACGCTCGAAAATCACAAAAGCGTAAATACAACGCAGACAACATGTGCGTGGTTGGAGATGGACCATATATGAGTCATAAACAATTCTTAACTCATAAATTAATTCCTGTTTTTTATAATATTAAATCTAAATATTTTTATGAAAAACAAAAAAAAAGCAGTAAGTAATTTTTCTAGATTCAATAGATGTGTTTTTAATCATAACTAAATTTTATTGTAAACTGAAAATTAGTGCGCCAGTTCGTTTGTAGTTTGAAAAACCACCAATTTATTGTTATTTTTCATGAATGGCTGTCATTATTGTAAATTACATTCCTTCTTGCATTGTTAAAATATTAAGCTTAATTAAAATTATAATGATTACCTATACAATATATTAAACTTTTCAATTTACTAGATGTTTCATTTTAGATATTTTACCTTTTTAAGTGCATTGGATACTCAAAATCCGTAGGTGATAATTATAAAAAAGTATATTTTCAAATTTTAAATTCACTGAAACAAAATTGGAAGCCGTTTTTTTAGGCTAGAATATAACGCCCTTATTCATAAACGCTATTTAAAGAATCCTACTGATTAAATGGTCAAATAAATAACGTCACCTTGCTGTCATTGTCTAACAATTTGACGTTATTTATGTAACAACTTAATCAGTTTATTAGTTAAATAACGTTTTATGAGTAAGGGGGTAAATTCATAAAAAAACTATCTCATTTGAGATTTGAATGAACAAAACGTAGGAACAAAACGTCACGCGACGCGACAGCTATTTTATCTATGAAACATCGATAAGCCAACGCAGGTGGCAGCACTGTTTCGCTGTATTTTAGTTACCGCCCGCGCCCGGGCCAATTCAGATGTACGATAAAGCCGTATCGATTTTTACACACACCTCGTAAACGCATAAAAATACATTCGCGCGCCGCTTACCAGTGCCTCAATCGTCACAATCATGAATAAAAATAATAATAAAGCATTTAACTAGTACTATAAATGCTGAATGTGTGGGAAAATCATTCTGTATCCCGGACTATCTTGAACAAGGATCTGGTTAGAGAGAGACAGTGGACATAAAAAAGGATAGCTTGAAATATCGTCGGGTGTATTAATTAAATTAACAATTAATCCTGGCTGAATGTAAGATGACTTTCGCTTCACGTCGGAAGTGATTTCGGATTTGTCCTAAAAAGATTTTATTTATCATGTAACTAATAGTATGCGCATAGAAATAATATATACCTAGAAAGAACGTCGCCATACTACCCGAATATATAAAACAGGCCAACTTTTATAGGCTGCCGCGCGTAACAGCTACGTTTTACGCTCCCTCTGCGTCATTCTGCTTGTCATAGTGACGTTCATAAAGATAGCAGTTGTTGAAATATTCCAATTAAAATCGGGAGAAATTTAAATATTGATCATTATTTTGCATTTTTATTTATTTTTATTTGATTTACGCCCTAACAGTTAGAGCGTATTTTTATCGACGCGTGCACAGTTGCGACACTCTATCTGGATGTATCCTTAATCAAAGAGTATGCGGTGAAAAACAAAATTGCTAATGAAATCGTTGGTGTTTTCCTGATGTTGTGAATGAAAATTGTGAGTAAACCCATTTATTATTATGTTTTATTTTGCGTTGCGCTATCAACAAAACAAGCTAGTATGCTATAACTTTTATTTTTTGAACCTATAGTTATTTACTTACACACCTACATTAATGTTTGAAAAAAAAAGGTCCTGTTATTAAAAAAAAAACCGTCTCGAGTTAAAAAAGAAAAAATAATATTGCGTGACAGACAGTAATTAATAATTCTGTGGCATAACAAAGAATATCATTTATCAAAAATATTTGCGTGCGCACAAGCGCGTAAGAAATAAAAGAATATAAGTCGTTGGAAAGGCACACGGAGGGATTTTCATAAGGCTTTGAAATTCGAATGCAAGGCAAAAGTTATGAATGTTGTCTCTTTTCTTCGTTGTCCTTGACTGTCGCGAAAGCTATTTATTTTCATTTTGAGGCGGATACAATAATATTTCTGCGAGGATGTGTGTGTACTGCTGTCTCCGGATGTAAAAGGATGTGATATTATAAAGAGGCACACCTATATTTTTGAATTAACTAATACGGTCGCTATTCACTGAAATATTTAGCCATATTGTTCAACGAAGGTAAAATAAAAGCTTGAATTTCCCGCCTCGGTACTAACGTTTAACCGAAGACTACTTACCATTAGCTAGGTTGGTACGACGAGGTGTCTTACCACCTAAGACTAGTCGATTAGTCGAAGTCTCGACTAATCGACGAAAGTAGCAATCCTTGTCTACTTATTTATTGTAGATGGTGAATCAAACTTAACAGTATAATATTCCTAATTCAAAAAAAAATTACGTCTGCGCTAGGCGCACGGAATTCCGAATTGGAATTTTTGATTAGGAAACCGTATACGGAAAACGAATGTATGTGCCCAGCCTTAATCACAATTCAACTGTCAAATATCCCGAACTGTGGGTACCCTATACAAATTGTCCAACATTTATTTTAATTTCTCATAATAATACAATATTCTAGTCATTCAACTCACGCCATCGACGGGGAGTCCATCCTCACACATTGAAACCAGAATTGTTTCGAACTGTGCGGGCTCAAAAAAGAGCTTTCTTCCGCAGACGCTCAGGTTGTGGATTGAGCTTCCCGCCGTGGTTTTCCCAATGGAGTACATCATGGGGTTCTTCAAAAAGTTTAATGTAAGAGATTTCTTCAGGGTCGGCAACGCGCGAGTGATACCCCTGGTGTTGCAAGCGTCCATAGGCTACGGTAACTGCTTACCATCAGGCGGGCCGTATGCTTGTTTGCCACCTTAGTGGTAAGTATAAAAAAAAAATATGTACTGCCAAGAGCCTCATCCCGTTAGGTGGCTGGATCAAGGGCCAGATTCAGAAGACAGTGCTCCTGGAAACGGCACGCATAGTGAAGAAGTTCCTGTCTCTGGAGCCTTGACCACCGGTACCTAGGACCCTGTTCCCGATGCCGGTGGGGAACTGTCTTTTATAATTTTAAATAGTTATATACATTTTTTTAGATCTATATATGTATTTGAAAATGTATTAATGAATATGTTAAAAAATGGAATAATAATCCTTACTATACATAAATTATAAACGCGAAAGTTTGTATGTATGAATGTTTGTTACTCTTTCACGCAAAAACTACTGAACGGATTTGGATTTTTGGCACACAGATAGAATATTCTTTTTCGGGCTAATCTAAGGAACTACCAATCGGATTCGAAAAATTCTTGCACTAATAGGAATCTATATTATCCCCGAGTATCTTTTTATCCCGGGAACGCGGGTGAAACCGCGCGGGACAGCTAGTCTACCTCATAACGACGAAGGAAATTGTCCCTCGGAACGGAATATTCCTGTGTCCCTGGATAGTATTTAGGCTACGCATTTGTTGCATTATTTATTGACAGTTGAATAATCTCGGCCCCACCTGTGTCTGTCAATTTTGGCGACGCTGTAAAATGAGTAGGTATATTTTGAGCGCGAAATTGACGTTGTAGTGTTTTGCAACCATTGCTCAAGATGGTTGTTCGGTTGAAATCATCGAACAATAAACCCAAAAAACGAAACGAAATATATTTATTCCGCCAAATCCCCACAAAACAAGATGGTTGTCGACAATCGTCATCGTTAGTAAACGATCAACCTTTGTATGGGATCATACCTTTGTTTTTTAGTTAAAAAAAAGTTTTATCTTTTAATTACAAACTCTGTATTTCTATTAAAAAAAAGATATAACGTAAACACTTTTACTTGATACAGTTAAATTTTAAAAATTATATTCGCTTACTATAAAAAAATCTGTGTGAGCTGAGTAGGCTTAGTAATTGAGTGAGTCCCATTGGCATTGTATGACTACGGAACTGTAAAAAAAACGCAGAGTTACGGCCGGTTCACACATGTCTCCGTTTTACTGTTCCGTTTTATCGTGTACGTTTTTTTTTCGTCGATGGCGTATGTAGTTGTATGAGCGACTTCACACATGGCATAGTATTCTGTATACAGTAAAAAATATCGTTCCGCAAAAAAATTACATTCCGTTTTGTCATCGAATACTGGACGACGGAACAGTAAAAATATACGGATACGTAGAATTTTAACGGATAGATACTGTGTGCGTGGCGGGCGGTGTGTGCGGGGTGTAGGAGGGGAAGTGATGCGACAGGTTTTGTTTGACTCACATTTTTCTGTTCACACATCGCATCCAGTAATGACGGATTCGTTGAACGTTATACGGTGCCTATGTGTGAACAGCGCATAAATTTATGACGTATCCGTTAAAAACGTACCAGTAAAACGGACTCCCATGTGTGAACGGGCCGTTACCCTTTGAATTATTAAAATACCTACATTAGGTGGACGAACTATTTCTTTGAAGATATTCCATAGAGATCGACTAAAGGCTGAACACGAGAACACGCCGATCGGCTGATGAAAAAAAATAAACATTTCTTTTTAATTCTCATGGGATGAGGTAACGTGGCGTTAGAGCAGCTTTGTTTTGCAGCATACTCGTATATGTGTACAACATTCCATAGAGATCGACTAAAGGCTGAACACGAGAATAAGTCGATCGTATGATGAAAAAAAATAAACATTTCTTTTTACAACACTATATAATAAACTAGCAGACCCCCGCGGTTTCACCCGCGTACGGTTTGAATTTTCTGCCTCGAAAACCAATGCACGCCACTGATTATTAGACTACAAATCAAACAGATATTTTCATCAAACAGACAAAAAAATCGAACTCAAAGAATCTTATTTCATTATTATAACAACAAATGAGAAAGAAATTAAATTAACTACAATCAAAATATTCTAATGAAATAGAGAAAATGAACTTTTTTTTTTTCATTGGCGTCAGCCGGGTGTGTATTTTGCCAATTTCCAGTTATATTATATAAGTTCTAGTCACAATAAATCACTTTCACATAGTCCTCATGCAGTCAGTCACCGTCCGTAAAAGTCATGTTATACTACAGTGGTGGTCATGTACTAAAACTCTTCACGGACTTTTGAAAAGACACGATACACATAATTCATTTCATTTCACTTCACTGGTGCACATGGATTGATCTTTATTGGATAAAATACCACCGATAATAAGCAATAAAACTCAAAACACATGAATTTATGAATATAAAACTGAAAACACAACGTCACTCTGCAAGTTCCCGCCAAAAAGTCCGAGAAAATGAATTTCCAAACAAATTTCGAATTCTAATCCGATTTAAATATTTGACATTCCAATTTTAAAGAGCATTTCAGTTTCCAGATCAAAAGGCAGATAGAGCGCGCTTATTTAAAACTTATTTAACGAAAAACACTTTCTTTTTTTAAATTAACATACAGCAGCTTATAAATTTGCAAATACAAATTCAAAAGCGAATACCAGGTGTTTTTAACCGACTTCAAAAAAAATAGGAGGTTCTCAATTCGGTTGTATTTATTTTATTAACCGATTTGGAAAATTCTTTTTTTGTCTGGAACACTTCCCGTTTGGTCCCATTGTCATCAGATCAGGATTTGAGTACTTCTTAGTGTACTTTGAAGTCGGTTTAAGTTTTTTGTAAAACAGTCCAATTATTCAATTTGTACCTAATTGCTTTTTTTGGCCTCACTCCCGTGTTCCGTTCGCTCCATCTAACTTATTCTGTAATCTGTGAAAATCGGATTGAGATTTTCAAACATGTGTCAAAATAAAAAATGTAATTTAAATAAAAAATACCAAGGAGTATTGATATCAACTTCGATGCAAATCACCCCTAAAATAACTTTCTACCCCTTTTTGACCCCGTGAGGTGATGATTTTCAATAAAATACAAAACACATCTTCCATCAATTCTGTTACGGAATGTTTATGCAAAATTTGAAGAAGATCGGACCAAGGAATCACGTTGTCCCATACAAACTTTGCCCCCGTTTTTCACCCCCTTAGGGGTATAATTTCGGAAAATCCTTTCTTATCTGATGCCTACGTCATACAAAGAACACACCCTCAAAGTTTCAGGTCTCTACGATCAGCGGTTTAGGCTGTGCGTTGATTGTAAGTCAGTCATTCAGGACAAAGCATTTTATATATATAGACTAGCAGACCCCCGCGGTTTCACCCGCGTACGGTTTGAATTTTCTGCCTCGAAAACCAATGCACGCCACTGATTATTAGACTACAAATCAAACAGATATTTTCATCAAACAGACAAAAAAATCGAACTCAAAGAATCTTATTTCATTATTATAACAACAAATGAGAAAGAAATTAAATTAACTACAATCAAAATATTCTAATGAAATAGAGAAAATGAACTTTTTTTTTTTCATTGGCGTCAGCCGGGTGTGTATTTTGCCAATTTCCAGTTATATTATATAAGTTCTAGTCACAATAAATCACTTTCACATAGTCCTCATGCAGTCAGTCACCGTCCGTAAAAGTCATGTTATACTACAGTGGTGGTCATGTACTAAAACTCTTCACGGACTTTTGAAAAGACACGATACACATAATTCATTTCATTTCACTTCACTGGTGCACATGGATTGATCTTTATTGGATAAAATACCACCGATAATAAGCAATAAAACTCAAAACACATGAATTTATGAATATAAAACTGAAAACACAACGTCACTCTGCAAGTTCCCGCCAAAAAGTCCGAGAAAATGAATTTCCAAACAAATTTCGAATTCTAATCCGATTTAAATATTTGACATTCCAATTTTAAAGAGCATTTCAGTTTCCAGATCAAAAGGCAGATAGAGCGCGCTTATTTAAAACTTATTTAACGAAAAACACTTTCTTTTTTTAAATTAACATACAGCAGCTTATAAATTTGCAAATACAAATTCAAAAGCGAATACCAGGTGTTTTTAACCGACTTCAAAAAAAATAGGAGGTTCTCAATTCGGTTGTATTTATTTTATTAACCGATTTGGAAAATTCTTTTTTTGTCTGGAACACTTCCCGTTTGGTCCCATTGTCATCAGATCAGGATTTGAGTACTTCTTAGTGTACTTTGAAGTCGGTTTAAGTTTTTTGTAAAACAGTCCAATTATTCAATTTGTACCTAATTGCTTTTTTTGGCCTCACTCCCGTGTTCCGTTCGCTCCATCTAACTTATTCTGTAATCTGTGAAAATCGGATTGAGATTTTCAAACATGTGTCAAAATAAAAAATGTAATTTAAATAAAAAATACCAAGGAGTATTGATATCAACTTCGATGCAAATCACCCCTAAAATAACTTTCTACCCCTTTTTGACCCCGTGAGGTGATGATTTTCAATAAAATACAAAACACATCTTCCATCAATTCTGTTACGGAATGTTTATGCAAAATTTGAAGAAGATCGGACCAAGGAATCACGTTGTCCCATACAAACTTTGCCCCCGTTTTTCACCCCCTTAGGGGTATAATTTCGGAAAATCCTTTCTTATCTGATGCCTACGTCATACAAAGAACACACCCTCAAAGTTTCAGGTCTCTACGATCAGCGGTTTAGGCTGTGCGTTGATTGTAAGTCAGTCATTCAGGACAAAGCATTTTATATATATAGATTAGGCATTGAAAGCGCTCCAATGTCAAAGCTGAAAATAAAAAAAATAAAAACCTGCATACATTGAATTATTCCTGCATATAAAACTCGGAATGGTTAGGTCATTGAATTATTACATTTTTGTTTATTTTAGATGATTTACTCTAAGGATTTACTGATCTAATAAGTTTTTGGAGTCCCAGTAACATTACTTCCAGAGATGATTTTATTGCTATGGGATGGCAGAACCCCCCCAGAACATGTGGGGCAGCCTGAACTGGCACGATGCCCTATGAAAATCTTTGCCTGAGCTAGTGTCAGGGAGGGATTCTCCGGCATAGCCAATAGCCGGTACCCTGGGGTATATTCTCTTTAAATTCTGCGAATTGTTACCCTGCGTTAATATTTAATTTGGAATCTTATGTAGCCTGGTAAAAACCCTTTTTAACCGACGAAAAAACGGAGGAGGTTTAGAAGCAGACGCGTTTTTTTTTTACAATATGATTAGCGGTTTGGTGGCATAGAAGAAA
Organism: Achlya flavicornis; assembly: GCA_947623365.1. Lineage (NCBI taxonomy): Eukaryota > Metazoa > Arthropoda > Insecta > Lepidoptera > Drepanidae > Achlya > Achlya flavicornis. The sequence continues at coordinate 7,016,612 of OX392494.1, read as the reverse complement.
GTGCACATGATTATATTGAGTGAGGGTACATTACATAATGTTTTTTAGATTACTAGGTGGAATGATATAGATACATAAATAATATAATAATAAATAATAATAATAATGTTCATGTGGGTTCCTACAGACCGATAGCTATACCCAAGCAACATAGAATTGAGGGAAAATAGGAGTAAAACAGTTTTTATGTTTAACTAACCAATTTCAGTAGTTTTCGTCACCTCTCCCCCCCCCCCCCCCAGCATTGTGCCTGGCTACGGCCCTACAACAAAGCAGAGTTTAAATTAAAAGTAATAAAGTATAACGCGCTGTAAGCTGTAACACACGGAGGCCCGGAGCGGCAGTAAAATTACATTGTACGGCGGGAGCACTCACATTCTTTGATTTTACAACGTGCGCGTTTGTAATCTCTCGCTGGTTTTATGGCCACATCGTCGTGTTGGGGCGCACTGGGGCGTACTAATCTACATTTTGTTTTGGGGCATAAAAATGCTTGTATTTTGGGATCATCGAGGAAAAATAGATATATGGCGAAAAACTGGTGGTTTTTTGACAAAAACAAAAAAAAAAAACGAAAAATACGGTAAGTGTTGAGAGGGACATTGATGTCGAAGACGCGAGAATCCCTGGTGGGTGGCCCTGGTGTTGTGTAAATGTACACACGGCTACCGATCAAGCTATACATTTCCAGTATAAGCTGATCTCGCATTGTATACGATTTCAGTACAATGGGAGGTCAGCTTATACTAGAAATGTATAGCTTGATCTGTAGCCGTGTGTACTACCTCAGGTACTACCTAGATTGGTACCTAACCTACTATACAAAATTACAAACTTGTGTCATGTCATTTTGTATCTGTTTAGTACCCCGAGTGTAAAGAATCCACGTTCGAATATTTATATAACGTTCAAATTAAGAACGCACAATTCGTTTAAAGGTTTGCAGCGTTGCACATACCCGCGTTCACGACACAAGTACTCTAGTACGGTCGCTCTACAGTTCTGGCACTATTTTGCTGCACGTACATACCACGCCCGTACCACGGTACATATATCTACAGTACTAGCTCTTCATACAAACGGCCGGAACGCGAGTCATACCTACGCGCCACGATTTCGGTTCGCACTCAGTTCGCAAACAGTCGCGAATGCGCTGCAGTGACGAACGAACGGTGTGATGGGTTTGTAAGCAGAAAGCGTGCGATTTATGACAAATATTCATTGAAATAATTAAAATAATTACAAGTACAATTACTTAATATAACAAAGAGAAATTATAGTAGACTATATTGTGCTGTATTTGGTTGCTTGACTTCGTCAATAACATAATACCTACCTGGATTCATAAATAAATAAGTGGATGGCTGGCTTGGGTGAAAAAAGTGACTACTTACGGTCAGGTTAAAAAAAAGTAGTAGGTAGTTAGGCTAGCCTAGGCTAGGCTTTCTACTTACTACTTATGTATGTACTTAGCTATTTAAATATATTATTGAATTTGACGAAATATTATTATGAAATGATTGTGAGAGTAATAAATGGTAGGTACCTGTACCTAGTAAGATTTACATTATAATTTACTTTTTAAGTAAGATTTTGCAGTATGTAGTTAGAGGTTTTGATTGCTGTAGGTAACGCACGTATGTTGATATATGTACCGTGCCCGTACTAAGGAAACCAGACAAACACCTACTTATAAATAAGGCTTCGGTAAATCTGAACGAGACCTATTTTCAAGTCCGACATTATGCGTGCAACATGCGTGCGACATTTCACGTTGGGTGACCTTCTATTCACGTTGATTATTATCGATGATGCGAGGTTACATAAATTACTTAGTTTAAGCTTAGGTTTTTATATAAACTGACGTCATTGAATTTATCTGACTTCAAAAAAAGGAGGAGGTTCTCAATTCGGTTGTACCTATGTTTTTTTGTTTTTTTTAAATGTTTGTTACCTCATAACTCCTTCATTTATTATTAACCGATTTAGAAAATTCTTTTTTTGTTTTCAGCAATCAATCAATTGTCTTCAGGTCGGCATTTTTTTAGTGTACTTTGAAGTCGGTTTAAGTTTTTTGTGAAACTGTTTTAAAAAAAACATTCAACCGAATTGAGAACCTCCTCCTTTTTTTGAAGTCGGTGTTGTTTTCAGACAATATTTTCTGTTCTATATCTATCGAATGCTATCCCCATTTTTACATCGAACCACAAGACGAAAATACGAACACAGCGTTTTGCATCCTCATTTATAATGCGGACAGCAAGGGAGTGGAACTTGCTTCCGGCGTCTGTTTCCTGACTCATACAATCTTGGGACTTTCAAGGACAGAGTGAATAAAGTTTCTTCTGGGTAAGCGTGCTCCATCTTGGGCTTTGTCCGTCCGGAGCGGGCGGGTCAGTGGCAAAAAAAGCCCATTTAAAAAAAATGCTCCAGCACATCGAGGCTTCGAACCCACGACCTAAAGCTAAATATTCCATAAAAGTTCTTCGTTGAAAGCAGGTAAAGTCGCAGAGCAAAAGCTACCTAGTTGATCAAATAAAAAAAAATATGCAATCCTTGAATCTGTGGCCACGATCATAACCATTTTTATTCTGGCAATTTATTGACAAAGCAGTTTCGTGCAGAATATACAAAGTATATAATATCTAGGTACATACTAGATACTATACAATGAAGCTCAAGACTTATTTTCTTAGTCCTTGGAGAGAATTCCGCATAAACACGATATTCAACATAATTAATTCGAAGTATAGAATGTTTGGGCAGATATCTAAGATTTATGTGACAGTATGCGCCATTTTGTTTTTCTTCAAGGGAATACTTTTTGTGAGACCAAGAAGGCCAATGGCCTCTTCTATTTAATAAAAATCTAGAGACAGTCTGTTTGTTTATTAGCCACATAGGAGCTGGCCGAGCTGGCGCATTTGGTGGTGATATGTCAGTCAAAGCTTATTAGTTCTTTTAAGCCATGCTCGGGCTAAAAACTTATCTACGGTCCGATTAACATTTTAATTTATAATAAGGTAATTCTTACTATCTAGCTAACATAGATAAAAAATAGTCTATTGTAGAGTGTAAGCGAATATATTGGCCTTTCGGGGCTCCCGTGCGTGTTGGGGCCCCACCACGAGTCCCGTGTGCCCTTATAGTAAAAACGGAACAGCCGATGTTGATGCAGTTGTCGCAGTACTATCACAGATTACTTTACTATAATAATCCTCTGTGGTATTATCACGTATTTTTGAGCTCTGAAAAAAACTAAAAAATCCGGCCAAGTGCGAGTCAGACTCGCGCACCGAGGGTTCCGTACAAACCTGTAGGTATATAAGTAAATGGTAGTAAAGACCTGAGTATTTGATATTAATTTCAATTTATGACCTATTAAAAAAAAACTACTTACTAGATCTCGTTCAAACCAATTTTCAGTGGAAGTTTGCACCGTAATGTACATCATATATTTTTTATAGATTTATCATTCTCTTATTTTAGAAGTTACAGGGGGGGGACACACATTTTACCACTTTGGAAGTATCTCTCGCGCAAACTATTCAGTTTAGAAAAAACCGGCCAAGTGCGAGTCAGACTCGCGCACCGAGGGTTCCGTACAAACCTGTAGGTATATAAGTAAATGGTAGTATAGACCTGAGTATTTGATATTAATTTCAATTTATGACCTATTAAAAAAAAACTACTTACTAGATCTCGTTCAAACCAATTTTCAGTGGAAGTTTGCACCGTAATGTACATCATATATTTTTTATAGATTTATCATTCTCTTATTTTAGAAGTTACAGGGGGGGGGACACACATTTTACCACTTTGGAAGTGTCTCTCGCGCAAACTATTCAGTTTAGAAAAAAATTATATTAGAAACCTCAATATCATTTTTGAAGACTTATCCATAGACACCCCACACTTATGGGTTTGATGAAAAAAAAAAATTGAGTTTCAGTTCTAAGTATGGGGAACCCCCAAAATTTATTGTTTTTTTTCTATTTTTGTGTAAAAATCTTAATGCGGTTCACAGAATACATCTACTTACCAAGTTTCAACATTATAGTTCTTATAGTTTCGGAAATAAATGGCTGTGACATACACGGACAGACAGACAGACATGACGAATCTATAAGGGTTCCGTTTTTTGCCATTTGGCTACGGAACCCTAAAAACCGGCAAGTGCGAGTCGGACTCGCACATGGAGGGTTCTGTACAATAATAATAATATTAACTAACTGAAATTGACTATGAAATAAAGAGAAGGCGCAACAAAAACAACACCAAAAGAAGATCGTCGATCGGCTCGTGCTCGATTCGCGTAGCATGGACGCACCATTATGTCTATGATTACAATAGTAATAAATGACTCGGGTGACATTCTATTACTCACTACCGAAAACCGTATCTAACTTTTTTACGCGAACACTACATACGGAATTTGACATAGCAGTGTTTTGGCCGTTTGCCATGATCGTAGTATAATGTTCGGATTTTTACCAATGTAATTAGATTTGAAAAACGTGTGGAATCCTTGCTTTGGTATAACACACGTCTACACATCAGCCGTGTGTACCTACCATAATGTCACAAGATTTAGTTAGGCTGGCATTAGTTTTTAACGTGAAAATGAAGCGATCCTATTTGTCAGCTAAACACATCCCTCGCTACACATGTGTGGTGGACATGCAGCCTTATGCGAGTTCCCTGTCCGCGCGAAACAGTTTCAAAAGAAGAACATTTTGGCAGAAAGAGCACGCGGAACACGGGAGTGAGGCCAAAAAAGCAAATACAAATTGAAAAACACATATAACCTGGTATTCGCTTTTGAGTTTGTAATTGCTTTGTTTAACAAACTTTATTTAACGAAAAACACTATCAACGGATCGAAAACGAACTGTGCTTTCCCCAAGTAAAGCCTGGGGTTCTTCAAAAATGTTGTGAAGAGATTCCCGCGTTTAAGGCTGTGAAGCATACAGTATGCGCTTCCCATCAGGTGGGATGTATGTACCATGGTACAGGTCGGTTAACTAAAGCTGGCACGTTTCAACACATTTACACCGTCTCTCTCGCGCAAAGTCAAGCTTATGAGTATGAAGGAGACAGTTATTGTTTTGCTTTTGCTACTGCTCATAAATATAGAGTGGTCTATTTTTGCATTAGTCCATTAGATTTGACTGATTGCAAATTTATGAGTACTGTGAACGTGCCAGCTTTCGTTAACCGACCTGTATGTACTAAGCTTGTTTGCATATAAGTGTAAAAAAAGCAAAAAGTTTTCGATAGGTATTTAAAATGAATATAAATCTGTTTTCAATCTCTTTCAATCTCTAAGCTATGTTGTTTGGCGGATCACGTACGAACTTCGTTACTCAATTTTACGATCAGAAATACACCTTTGAAGTCTGAGTTTTAATGCTTCGAAAAAAAATGTTCACTTCCGCCATTACAAAAAAATGTAAACATCTTGTTTATGGATGATGCATGGGAGTCAATTGAACTGTTTTTTTTTGGCAGATATTCAAATGCCGCTTTGTTTTCGTTTTCGTAACTGAAGTTTTGTTTTATAATGGATATTTTGTGTTGCCCCGTCGCGGTAACACACACAACAAGTGGCGCAGGAACAATTTTATCAACTTTATTGACCGCGCGAAATTTCGTTCTCGTTAGAGAGTACTATATTCCTTGGTCTGTCCGGATTCCGGAATAGTTTAGCTAGATGTCCGGCTGTTTTCCTCTAAAGGGCGCATTTCTCATCTCAACCGATTCTCGTGAATTTTTGTGAGCAGATCATAATCAGGTTTTCCCAATGGAGTACAGCATGGGGTTCTTCAAAAAGGGTGTGAAGAGATTTCTGCAGGGTCGGCAACGCGCGCGTGATACCCCTGGTGTTGCAGGCGTCCATAGGCTACGGTAACCGCTTACCATCAGGCGGGCGGTATGCTTGTTTGCCACCCAAGTGGTATAAAAAAAAAAAAAAATATGGATTTTTATTGTCGATGAAACATTTCCAAAATGGAATCGACAAAGGTATTCCTTATAATTATCGAGACTCGCGAGGTCTACAGCAGTGTTAAAAGAGGTCGAAGGGGTACATACCTCCAAAAAGAGTGCTCCCCAGGCAGCGGCAGCGGTACCTACCGGGAGGCATGAAAAAAATATTGATTGATATTGTAACTGATCCATCTAACTACCGACCCATAAGTACTGTGCGACTACTATTTAGCTTCCATAATGTGCAAAAATTGAACATGGTGAAAAAAAGTCCAACTAAAAGTAGGTATACTGTGAAATATACGTACCTAAACTATTTTATTTATACAAATTTTAAAAGATATATTCACATAGTTTTATTAATTTTATAACTATCAGTGTTGCAATATGGCCTAAAAAATTTAACTCAACCACTCGACAACGAATTGGCGCCAAAGCGTAAATACCACCTCGCAAGCTCTCGACAGATTAAAAATAAAAATAATAGCAGCACTAGACATTGCTATCATTGCTCGGTTTAACCTTGGCGAACTGGCGAAAACACTACGAATCAAAATACTTGTTTTAAAAATAAATAAGAAGATTGAGTTAGTTGTTGGGCTACGGCGTGTTATCTCGCTGTTATGAGAAAGTAAAAATAAGTATGCTTATGTGTTTATGCTGAATAGTCAAGTTCAAACCAGCTAACCGAGGTCTTTCGTGTGAAAGGTAACACATAGGTCCTCGGATAATAAATACAATAATGTATACAATAATAATGTTGCCATTCAAATTGATCGTGACAAAGTAACATTAAATATATTTAAATACAGTTTTCTGGCCGTGACTGTGCGTAATAATGCTTTTACATTATTTAGATCTATATCTTGATGTGGGTATATATTTTTTATGTTCAAGTTATTTGATTTAAGACCCTACCCTACCCTACGTTTAAAACTTCCCTGGACTTCCACAAATATTTCAAAACCATAATTTGCCAAATTGGTCCAGCCACTCGAGTTTTAGCGACACTAACGAGCAGCCATTCATTTTTATATGTATAGAAGATGACTCCAAAGATTGTTAGCACACAAATTTCGCAAACGAACAATCTTTCAAATACAGAGCTGTCAGAATACAATGGTTGGAGCTTCGAGTTTGATGAAATTCTCAAAGTGCTTTTTAGTTAAGTAAAATAGTAAACTGGCGTAAGATATCAGGAAATAGATTCAATGTCCAAATACAGTACAGTTGTTGTGTAGTCAGAATTTAGGACAGGGCTCGGTTTATAAAGAGCTTTTAATTAATATTTTCATTAAAACGATAGGATCCTCAACCCCTCTGTGTATACAAAGGCTATCGTGCCTCGTCTAATGAGCCCTTTTTAGGGTTCCGTAGCCAAATGGCAAAAAACGGAACCCTTATAGATTCGTCATGTCTGTCTGTCTGTCTGTCTGTCTGTCTGTCTGTCTGTCTGTCTGTCTGTCCGTCCGTCCGTATGTCACAGCCATTTATTTCCGAAACTATAAGAACTATAATGTTGAAACTTGGTAAGTAGATGTATTCTGTGAACCGCATTAAGATTTTCGCACAAAAATAGATAAAAAACAAAAAATTTTGGGGGTTCCCCATACTTAGAACATTATATAATGATGTACATTACGGTGCAAACTTCCACCGAAAATTGGTTTGAACGAGATCTAGTAAGTAGCTTTTTTTAATACGTCATAAATTGAAATTAATATCAAATACTCAGTCTATACTACCATTTATATACCTACAGGTTTGTACGGAACCCTCGCTGCGTGAGTCTGACTCGCACTTGGCCGGTTTTTAATAAAATCATTTCATATTATACCGTTGAGCCATCACGCATGAATTAAATACGTTCGTGCATATTGGGTACAATGTAATTTGGGTACCTACATCATCATTAGTTCCCCTGTAGGGAAAGAGTCTTATACGCGAGGCTAATACAGTCCACTTTAAATTCAAGGAACAGTATTTGATTATGAGCTATCTACTAGGGATGAGAGCCAGCTCACTAGCTCATGGGTGGCATACCATGTTCTGAGATCAATAAAAATATACTTGATAGCAGTGGCGTACCTAGGGGCTAGACGGGGCAGTGCCCCGGGGCCCCCAGGCTCAGGGGGCCCCTCGGACTCTGATTTACAAACTATAAATTGAACACAGACATATACGAAGAAGCAGACGAAGCATTCGTATTAGCATTGGTGTAAGTGCATAGCAATTACACCTACATATGAAGTGTAGTAATTACAGTCCCGAACTAAGGCCGAATTTTATTTATTAATACAAAATCGCATAAAAACAAACAGTTGTTGTCCCTTCATACGGATTATCATGACTAGATGGCGGAACATGCTACGATCTGTCTTTTTTCAATGCAGTTTATTCGTTTTTACACCTGGAGCAAGACTCCAAAAATGAAATGGCTCGATATGAAAAATTTTAAAAGTTTAGTTGGGGCTCTAGTTTATTTTTGTCCCAGGGCCTTTAGTTACCTAGCTACGCCACTGCTTGATAGTTTCAATTCAAAACTCTTCTGATAACAGAATTACCCAAAATGTATATTTAAAAGGTCCCCAACAGACGTTGCCGCATTAATAAATGATAAGATACTCATGTAGACAGCAATAAAAGTTTTTAAACGATCAAAAGCTCGTAAAAATATGAAATAAATTTAAAAACCTCTTTTTTTACTCTAGTAGACGCTGGAAATTGGCACTCTGCCAACGTCGGCGGGAAATCATGAAGTTGAATTAAATTAAAGTTATTAATCATGTCGTCGGTTGCTTGATACCATCTCTAGTACATTGTATATAATAAATAACCACAGTAAATAACCAACTTATCTATCACACATTTTTAGGGTCATGCTACCTGAGTGTACCACTGCCCTTATCTTTATAAAAAAAATTTTTTATCACTAATTGATATTTTACTTGTTACAGAACCGGATTCCTGCCCTCGGACCATCCAATTCTTCTACGCTTTTATAAAAAAACATAATAATAATTAAAAAGTAACTATAATCTATACCTTACCTGTCAATTTCAATTCGCGCCAAAATGTGTTGCCATAAATAAGAATAAGTAACAGTGACGTGTAACAGTGATTCGCGGAACAGTTATGTGTTAGCAGTGACTGAAAGGAACTGTGACGTATAAAAATGGCAACGCCACCTGAATCGCCGGTTGAGGAACATGCTTACGAGTTGGAGCCTAGTCGGACCCCGAAGCCTATTCCAGTTGCCTTGGAAGAACTCTGCCGACAAACAAAGTTTTCTAAACAAGAAATCAGAGTTATGTACAGAGGATTTAAAACGGTGAGTTCCTTTTATTTAAATTATTTTATAAGTAATTTCTTTATCAGATTTGATGAACAAGAAACACAAAAGACAAATAATTTTGCTCTACACATCTTTTCACTTCACTAGCGATACTTACTCCATACAAGATGTAAGAAAAACAGTAGAAACTAAATTGAACGGAATAAGTCTATAAATATTGCAACAGTAAAAAGACGTTACGTTAACGTTTCATGCGCCAATGAAATTAGAAATGACATGCCAATTCGGAGCGTTCCAAATTCAAAACACTTTTTACAAGCTTTTATTTAGTTACTGTACGGTGTCTGTAATCGAATCTTGCAAACCACTTCCCAGTGTCCGATAGCTGACATTTGGTATACATTAGTTAGTTAGTATATTGGATGACAATGCAAGTACAGACAACAACAAAAAGTACAGTCACCATAAAAAGCTTGTATTAAAAATGATATTTGTAACAAAAACTTGTTTTCACTAAGTAAGCAAAGTTGACTTATGCTCACTGGTTAAGGCAACAAAGTCGCGTTTTTTTTGGTATTGCAAACATTTTTTTTTATTAAACATAGTAAATACAAATGATTCAAAAGCGAATACCAGGTAAGCAGGTAAGTATGTGTTCTTCCAATTTATATTTGAGCGTATCCTATAGTATCCTACACAAGGAAGAGAGAATTTTCTCTGTGATCCTACACGTTTAGGAGTAGTCATACGTTCTATTCATAAAGTTTAAAATAACGCGCATTGAAAAGCGTTCGTGCGAAGGTAGGCTTAGGCTACGGAGCATGACAAAGAAATAGACATACATTCGAAAAACAAGACCCTCCTCAGCCCTCCTCGGAAGGCGGAGAAGGAGGTCGTTTTAAATAAATAATAAAATAATAAATATCCTGGGACATTCCTCACACACGGTCATCTGATCCCAAACTAAGCAGAGCTTGTACTATGGAAACCAGATAACTGATATAATACATATACTACTTTGTGTTTGTAAATACATACATAATATACATAACATTTTAACCGACTCACCCGACAAACCCCGGTAAAACGACTTCTTTCCAGAATGTTTTTTGTTTTTACGAAAAACTCGTCGTAAAAATGTTACTGTGAAAGAAAAACATGCCCTGCGCATTAAAAACAGTTAAAACTGGACCTCGTTACGTATTCAACTCTTGTTCGATTCGCACTTGACCTATTTTTGGCGGGATTTTTTGGTCATATTGCTGCCTTTGACTGCCAATCAATGGAAACGATGTTTCGACGGATGCTGCGCTGTTTCCGTTCGCTCTGTTGCGAAATATGATTGCAATTTACTCTCCGCTCGTACCTGGGGGCCTTCTACTTCCATATGGGAGGGTCTGCTATGCAAAGCTTTGAGGTCTTTGCTTCATTATTAGTAAAGATATAAGTCTTAATTTTAACCGATAACGGTCCGTAAATCAGCCATTAGTCGTTCAAACTATGAACGTGTAGTAATACTGCATGGTACCTACCTGTTGCTAAACCTTATGTCAAGCTGATATATAGAAAATCAATGTGATTTAATACATTTACATAATAAAAATGTAAAAGTATAAATCCAGTGCGGAAAATTCAAAATTCAAAAAATATGCATCGATTGGACCCAATTATATTTTTATGCCTTTTGCGGTCGAGACCTTGGGACCATGGGGGTCAGAAGCTCGCCGTTTTGCTCGCACCTTGTCTTCAAAATTGATCGAGACCTCCGGAGACCAGCGGGCGGGGAGCTTTTTCCGCCAACGCGTCAGCTTGGCTATCCAAAGAGGAAACGCTGCCAGCCTTCTGGGAACCTTGCCGTTAATCGGAAGCAGCGGCAGGCTTGAGGAAATTTTCTATATATAGATTATATTTTGTAAATATAGATTGTATTTTGTACATATTTGTTGTAAATATAATAAAAATGTTTTAATATTATTTTAGAACGCACAGTTCGTTTCAAGGCGTAATTTTGCACATACCCGTGCTCTCGGGACATACTCTATCACAGTCGCTTTATTAATACTCATCTCTATGCTAATATATATATAGGTACTCGTAAATGTGATAGTTTTTTTGCTTGTATGTTGAGATATTTATGGCTCAGTCACGAATCAAAGGCTGACCGGATTTAGATGAAAGTTGGCACTCTTCTTATGCGTTGCACTCTTGACAGAGTGGTCGTGGTCGTCATGAAGTGTCATTTGTGGCGCGCTTCACAACACGCCGCCATTCTTCCCTAACTGCTGCCCTTCTGGTGCAGTTATTGATGGGTCCGCCTATTGCGGCCTTAATTTGGTCGGTCCATCGCATGGGTGATCTTCCACGCGCTCTAGTGCCCTCCACTTTACCCTGCACCACCAATCGCTCTATGGAGACATCTCCACGCCGCGACACGTGTCCGAAGAAAGTTAGGATGCGAGCCTGCACTACGGAGGATAGACGCTGCTTGATACCGAGTTCCTGGAGTATGGACTCATTTGTACGGAATTCTGTCCATGATATTCCAAGCATTCTTCTCCAGCACCACATTTCGAGAGCGTCTATCCTCTTTTTCTCGCTTTCTCTCAGAGTCCACGTTTCCGCAGCATACAGAAATATGGGGAAAACAAGTGATCTGACGAGCCTGGTTTTGGTGGCTTTGGTTATGTTCCGGTTCTTCCATATTTTGCCAAGTTTATCCATAGATGACCGAGAAATGGCCATACGCCTCTTGATCTCATCCACGCATCCACCATTGTTTGATATCAATGCTCCCAGATATATATATGATTGAACCACATCACAGTTCGCAATTACAGTGACTTCTGGCGAATTATTGTTGGCTCGGTCGACAATCATCATCTTTGTCTTACTGCGATTAATTTTAAGGCCAAACTCAATGCTAACATTTTCCATCTTGTGGAGAAGTTCTTCCATGTGGAGACTACTTGATGCAAACAAGGTGGTATCATCTGCGTATCGTAAATTTGAGATTTTTTTACCTCCGATGGTAATGCCGTCGGTCCAGTCTTCTAGAGCTATTCGCATTATGAGTTCTGTGTAGATATTGAACAGCAGTGGAGAAATAATACACCCTTGACGGACTCCAGCGCTGGGGTGGAAGTAGCTCGATAGTATGTCGTCTGTTCTCACTGATGCTGTTCCATCTTCATAGAGGCGCCTAAGCATGTGTACTAGATGCCTTGGCGTACCCATTTCCAGTAGAGTTTTCCAGAGTATTGGCCATTTAACCGAGTCGAATGCCTTCGAAAAATCAACAAAGCAAATATAAGCCGGCTTGTTAAATTCTCGAGTTTTTTCGATTATTTGACGGACTGTCAAGATTTGCTCACGGGTACCTTTGCCTTTTACAAATCCAGCTTGTTCGGGTGCAATCTCTTTGGATAGGTAAGACTTAAGACGCTCATTGAGTATGTGCAGTAAGATTTTGCTTGCATGAGGTATCAGAGCAATGAGACGGTAGTTGCTGCAGTTCTTTGTGGATCCTTTTTTGTGGAGCGGAACTAAAATGGTGTGAGTCCATTCTTTAGGCCATGATGCCGTTTGCCATATTTTGTTACATATGGTTTGGAAGATCTGGACGCCATACTCTCCAGAGGCCTTAATGGTTTCAATTGGAATAGCGTCCTTTCCTGTGGCTTTTCCATTCTTAAGGTGTTTTATTGCAGCTCTTACTTCATCTTTAAGAACGTCTGGTTCTGTGTCCTCGTCTCTAGGCTCTGTTGAATGGAAAAGCTGCGAATGTGGATCTTCAAACAGTTTCTGGCAGTATTCCTTCCACGTCTCTGAGATCACATCAATTTCTGTCACTGTTTCGCCACGAGAGTTCTCAATAGCCCATGTTTTGGAGGTAAGAGTCTTTGTGATGGATTTAATTTTCTGATGGAGGTCTTTAGTTTCATGTTTGTCTGCGTGGGCTTCAACTTCGGAACATATTTTCCGAAGTTGGGCGTTTTGGTCACGCCTACATGCTTCCTGAATTCGAGCAGATTTTTCATTCAGGGTCCTCACATCCACTCCCAAGGTCTTCATTTTTCTTCTTTCCTCTACAAGAGCCAGAGTATTGTCACTCATCCAGTGTTGTCGTTTATGCATTTCCCGAGGTGGTCGAGATTCTTTAGCTGCGTTTTGTATGAGATCTTTAGCTCTATCCCACAACTGATCCGGAGTTTCTGCATCGGCTCCCATACTTGTCCAACTATTCCAGCTTTGTTCAAGTGCTGCCATAAACTTGGAACTATCCTTGACTTCAATTCTCTTATTTACCTTGAGTTTCCTGGCTGCTCTTAGCTTAATCTGCACTTTGGATATCAGAAGTTGATGGTCCGAGCCACAGTCGGCTCCAGGTAGCGTATGGGTGTTTTTAATGGAGGTCTTCCACCTTGATCTGATCAGAATGTAATCTATCTGATTCCGATGTTTGCCGTCAGGTGATGTCCAGGTGTAAAGTCTCCGCTGATGGTTTTGAAAGAAGCTATTCGATATTACCATGTTGTTATCGGCAGCAAACTGTATCAGGCGTTCACCTCTTTCATTACGCAGCCCCAATCCAAATTTACCTGCGCACTGGCTCAATTGATTGGCATTAACCCCTATCTTCGCATTAAAATCTCCCAAGATCAGTAATAGTTCTCTTTTAGCAATCTTTTGGATGGTGGTCTCAAGTTCTGAATAGAAACTCTCTATGTCACCATCGCTGGCTGCGCTAGTAGGTGCATAAATCTGTATAATGTTGAGATTCACTGGAGTCGCCTTGAGTTTTATGCTTATGACTCGGTCGCTAACAGGTTCATACCCAATTACACAATTCCTCAGATATTGCGGGAGGAAGATAGCGACACCATTTCGGCTATTAACATCGTTCCCAGAAAAATAAACGATGTGTGTATTGGTGACAAAATGACCATTGCCCTGCCAGTGCGTCTCACTAACCCCACAGATGTTTAAATCACATCGGGCCATTTCATTTTGCAGGATGTGGAGTTTACCTGGTTGTAGTAGACCGCGTACGTTCCATGTACCTATCTTCTGGACCTGTCGCATCTTTACTGAGATTCCAGTAGTCCGATTTCCATGCGTTGCCTGGTTTCCTACATCCGCACGGCCGGTAACTAATTTCTCACCGTCTGCCCCGGACACAGTACGGCGCCGGTTGCTAAGCGGATCACATGGCCAACTCTGTAGTTTCTGTGTTTTCATGACAACTTTCTTGGGAAAATAGTGCAGTGGTTTCCCCTTGCCTTCTGCACCAGACATTTTAAAGGTTATTTGGACCTCAAGGCCACTGTAGCCTCTTCCAACCGGTTGCCCGGTTAGGGGTATGGTTATTCCGCCATTTCTCGGTCGCCAGAGCCTCGTTCGTTATCTAGCAGGAGGTACCACGGTGGCTGATGTCCACCGCCGTCAGCTATTCATACGAACTACTAACGCGTGCAGGTGAGGTTGACAATAAGGTCGGTAAAGATCATATTTCCGTTCCCCCTTATCCCCCGTTTTGAAAGTTGGCACACAGATAAAATATGTTCTGGATTAACACAATTTACCTAAAGGTACTACTTTTTATCCCGGGAACGGGGGCGGATCTTTATAAAAATCGCTGACTGACAGTCTTTTGTTATAAGAAATCGATCTGACCAAGAATATTCGGGGTCGTATAATTTCAGGGCGAGTTCAACGGAGCGTATTTCGATAACACATCCATATTTTTCTTTTGTGTAAAATGTATCAGTTCAATATACATGATGAGGATGGCACATTTGTAACTTTTCAAGCTGTAGGGTTCAAGTTAAAAGCTTTTAGGCGGGCCAGTTCCACCTATATGCCCTACGTCTCCTTTTTTATCATTAGTAGAATTTGGCTTCCTCGTGCATATTGTAAGTTATATAAGATACCAGCTGCTCCCCCCGGTTTCACCCCATTTTCCGGAATGGAAATTAGTCTATGCGGCACTCGGGGATACTGTATCTTAGTGATAGAATTTTTGAAATTATTCACAGATATTAATCTAAATAGATGACGCGACTTCACTTGTCACGTGTCAAAAGGGAGAGAGAGAATCTTCTTTTGACGCTGTTTTGCGCGAGAGCGAGGGATGTGTTTAGCTGACAAATATGATCGCTTCATTTTCACGTCTCTAACGCCAGCCTAACTAAAGCACCCTTGTAACATAATGGTAGGTAGAAAAAAATTGGCACGCTTGATTTTCATACGGACGAAGTAGGGACTTGCCGTATCGACATAGATTTATGTCTGTTTAATTAATTAGTGTTCCAAAAACAACTTATCTCGCTTTCTCCTATAATTTACGCCAAATGTAACCCCTGGCTCTGTGCCTGGCTGGCGCTTCATAACTTTGCGACGGAAGCTCTCATTCACTGTTGTCACTCAGCTGTCGCTCCGGTGTCGTTTTTATGTCGTTCTGTCGCTGCCTTCTGCTGCCTCATGAATGGGTGTTGAAACTGTGAAGTAGGACAATATTCGTTTGTTTTTGCTTTCAGCGAATTTTGTTTTGTTTATAGAACGGAAAAACAAGATGGCGGATGTTTCTTGATCTTTGTAGATGTTAGGGCAACGCGCGAGTGATTGAATACACTGTAGTCACACAGGAAATCGGGCTTGTTATTTTGACAATCCATAAGACCCTAATTTTTAAACTCTAATTTGTATGGCGCAGGCCCAGACGCCGCCAATTGCTGCTAGGTGGCGCTAGTCCAATGCCATACAAATTAGAGTTAACGATAACCTTATCGAGTGCGTTAAAAACTCGCACTAAGCTCACAGATAGGGCGAATTCGCCGCGATTCTCTCGCGCGTATTTTAAATTCGCGCGTTACTTGTGGCAATGTATTGGTGACAAGTGCCTCGCCGTACGCGCGTAATGCATTCGCGGGTCTAAAGGCCTGTGAAGTTATTTGAATAAAAAATACTGACCTAGATATCCGAGATAAAATCCCTGCATTTGTGACCAGCAACTTCTTTTATCTAACAAACTATTCATCTAAAAGATGAAGTCGCAAAGAGCACATATCTCTCAAAGCATCTATGATCAATAGGTTAGAAAAGCTCTCGTATAGAGATTACGTAACGGAACTCGCCGAGTGGGAATTCGAAGTCAGCAAAAGAGTAGCGAGCGTGTCACATAGAAAGTCACATCCTACTCATAGTATAAAGCAGATTTTATTTCGATGACTTCCAAATTTTTCCTAATGAGATTAGAGACTCTTTGCTAAATCGTTTTTTTATAATTTTTAGAGCAAACCTACTTCCCACTTTTAGATGTTATTTTTTATAACTTTATTCTAGCTGGCCCGGCGTGACTTCATTCGCGTGGTTTTCGCTTACCCTACCCTACCCTACCCTACCCTACCCTACCCTGCCCTGCGCTACCCTGCGCTACCCTACACTACCCTACACTAACCTATAAAATGTCCGTCTCCTAGTTTTAAGCTACCTCCCCACCAATTTTCAGCCAAATCTGTTCAGCCGTTCTTGAGTTATAAATAGTGTAACTAACACGACTTTCTTTTCGAGAGAGGTAGAGCATAGCGTATATTCGCTAAAAGAGCAGCTCGACTGGGGAAGTACCTCCACCTTACAGAATACCGCAGCCAAATAACTTAATGTTGTGTAAAGTTGTGTACCTGCGCGTGAGTAAGGTCGCCAGAGCTCATAGGGGAGGGGGGAAAGGTCGGTAACACGTGAGCGATGCTTTTTGTGTTGCAAGCGTCCATATGGCTACGGTGACCGCTTACCATCAGGCGGGCCCTAAGCTTGTTTACCGACTTAGTTGTATAAAAAAAAAAAAAAAAATATATAGATTTAAATAATATTTCGAGTACGGGTATTATGTTTTGGACACATTTGTGGACGGACCCCCAAGGAAACTATTGACTTAGGCTTCTGAGAATATCACTTTTTTGACACATTCCCACGTCATTTCAAAACTTCACACATTCAGACTGATATGAAACCAGAGTCTTGTTGAAAAACGATGCCCTAGATTTTAAGACACACCCGCTGTTAGCGAGTTCCTCTCCTTTGCTAACAATGACATCTCGACATGAATACGTACAGCATGAAGGACCAAAGAGAATATAACGCGAAGGACTTGTATCTATTCTCATATGAAACAAAAACATAAATCAAATGATTTTGACTTTGACTGCTCAGTGCCAGCAACTATGTATCACAGGTTATCGTAACTACATAGTTTGCCACTTCCCTACGAAAATCTAAACGTTCTGTTTACGTTCTAGTCAAAACGTTTGAAACAAATTGGCAAGCTCCTCACTCGTAATTTATATGTTAAATATTCGGTATTTAGCTCACTGCTTGCCAATGTATTTTGATCTCAGAAATTCCATTTTGGCTAGCAGAATTAAATTAATTCATGTCATTTATATGAATATTATTATTTTACCTACATTTTACATAGATTATAATAGGGATGATTTCTAGGTAAAAAGAAAATCTGTATAAGTACTTATATTTTTTTTGTATATAAGGAAAAAGGGAAGGATGGGAAGAGGAAGGGAGGGGAAAAGAGGAAATAGAAAGCTTTTTTAGTTTAAGTTTGTTCTTTGGGTTATTGCAGACGAGCTGTCGCTTGTAAGCCTGACCTTATGGAAGGATTTGACACAGTTGTGACGTTGCAGTAGCCTAAACATTGTATTTTTAACCGACTTCAAAAAAAGGAGGACGTTCTCAATTCGTTTGTATTTTTTTTTAATGTTTGTTACCTCATAACTCCGTCATTTATTAACCGATTTGGAAAATTCTCATCAGATCAGGATTTGATTACTTTTTAGTATACTTTGAAGCCGGTTTAAGTTTTTTGTAATAAAGGTCCAATTATCATCTCTGTCAATAGTTTCCGAGCAAAATGGCTGTAACCTACACACACGGGTGTATGAAACGGGTAGGTCAAAATTAAAAGATTTTCGTTTTTTGTCATTAGGTCACGGAACTCTAAAAATAATTGTGCAACACCACTATAAAATAACAAGCATGGCCGACTTAGAACTGTCATCTTGACAAGAAAACGCGGGCTTCCACTATTTTTGGCGCGAACGGTCGACGACTCTTACCTACTGACCTTTTCGTTACAAGGCCTGACATGTGTTTATCTCAATCACACTTCAGTGATAGGCATCATGGTGTCTCCTTCTCAGTCATTAGATGAGAATAGTTGTCAGCGAGTTGCATGTGTGTGTGTTATGACGTGAATTATTTCTGTGTATTTTGATTTATAGACGGTGATTTTGACGTTGATATGCCATGTTATGATGGCCGATTTTAGATTTAGATGTTCATGTAGATGTCTTGGACTTTATTGATGTTAATAAATCTTTCCAGGCGAAATAATCGTTATAATCTTTATTCGTGTACTGCAGGTTATTGAACTGGTACTATCACAGACTACCTAGTTTTATAACATCCTTGGGTACTATATGGAAAATATTTTTACGGTAATCAACTTAAAATCGTACACGTTTCAAGGGTGTGATCCATTCGAGTGATTTAGATTTTTTACATGCCTACTAAGGCCTATTGCACATTATAAGAACAATTCCGACACACACAAGATATAAAATGTATGGGCGCGTCTTATCCGACATTTCTTGTAATATGTATGTACCTACCTAATAGGTATATACTATTAATATAATAAGTTTGTTTGTTTGTTTGTTTAAACGGGCTAATCTCTGGAACTACCAGTCGGATTCGAAAAAATCTTTCACTAATGGGAAGCTACATTACCCCCGAGTATAGGCTACTTTTTATCCCGGGAACGCGGGTGAAACCGCGCGAGACAGCTAGCTTTTTCTTAGAATAGATTTTATCTTATAATGTCGTATAGGAATTATCGTATCACATCTGTGTGAAAATATACGTGTGGCACTTCCTGGCAGGGCCACTATCACGGATCCAAACTGAGTCTTTCAAAGACCAGCGGTGGACCGTCATGCCCGCTGGCCGCTACCAGACCCAAAAAAAATTGCACGGAGATGTTATAATTTTTAGTTTAGAAAGTGCACTGTAGTTTTAGTTTAGTCATGGAAAAACAGACTAAAACTTACAAAAAATCTCTCGTAAGATCGCATTAACAGTAGGTATTATTCATCGCGCTAGAAACGTTTCTCAAATTTATAAATTGTTTCAAAATACACCCCAAATGTTTATGCCAAGGCTAACTAACAAGGTTTTCATATTGCAGTGTTTATTTGCATAAATCTGGCTTTTAGCAAATAATAAACCTAGTTCTAATATAGTACTTGCTTACGATATGCAGGGTTGTATATAAACGTGGAGTATTTTGTTAGAGGAACAAGGTTTTCAGCCATAAGGTGGAAATACTGTGATAAAAATATCTTATAAATACACAAAGATATAATTTTTTCATACAAAAAGTGCATACCTTGCCTACTTTTCTATATATAGATTATATTTTGTAAATATAGATTGTATTTTGTACATATTTGTTGTTAATAAAGGTACTACTTAAATCTATAATAACTATAATATAGGTAATATGTTTATTTAAACGGGCTTATCTCTGGCTATTAATCGGGCTTGTTATTTTGACAATTCGTAGGACCCTGTCCGGAAAGGGCGAAATCGCCGCGATTGTCGCGCGTATTTTAATTCGCGCGATGCTTGTGGCGTTGTATTGGTGACCGACCGGTGCCTCGCCGTACTAGCGATGGGTAACTAGCCGAAATTTCAATAGCTTAGCTAGCCAGCTATATGTGGTCTAAAAACCAGCTAGCTAGTCCGCTATTTTGGCTATTTGGCTATTAGACTTGAGCGGCGGCGCAGCTTGATGAATAACGTTCAACTGCGATCTGAGTTCGATCCTCGCCGCTGCAACAAGTCTAGTCTAGATGATAATGTAATAAATTAATGTAATGATTTTGTTTTTCATTTACTTTTTATTTTGTTGTATACTTTTTGAAAATAAATGACTTTCCCTCATAGGTCGTAAGTCAAAAACATCGAAAATCAACAATAACGTCATCTCTATTTATGGATATGAACTAAAAGCTTTCACAGTACATCAACTCAGTCGTTAGTTGTAGGCAAGTAAACCATAGATGTCGCGCTACTTCAGATGATTTTAACGATTTATTTAATAAATAAAAATATTACAGAATAATTTAATTTAATTAAAAAACAATAGGTTTAAATTCGTATAATTAGTACCTTTCAAATTCGAATTAATAATAACGAAATGCACTCGAATTTCACTCTTTCAGAACTTACACAACTCAGTTTCGCAGTGAACGCACGCACACACAGCTATCGGCTACGCGGCTACGCGGTTACGCGGCTACGCGGCTACGCGGCTACGCGGCTACGCGGCTACTCGGCTACTCGGCTAGAATGGCTTTGGCTAGCCGGCCAGCTACCGGCTAGTGGCGGCTACAGTGGCTATTAACCTTTGGCGCCTAGGCGGCTACCCGCTGTGTGTGACGTTAACTTCTCGTAATGAGGAGGATTGTTTATGTTACAAAAGGTTAAAATACCTGAAAATCGTGCACTTAAGGTTCAAATTGGTTCGAATTATCAATAGTTACACAGGTATTTTCAGCATAGAGGTATCTTAAGAAAACTCCTCATTTTAGCTAGCCATAGCCAGTAGCCATCCAGTAGCCAGTAGCCATCCAGTAGCCAGTAGCTAATTATCGTGTTGACAGATAACGTAGCCGTGGCTATTTTGTGTATAGCCGTTTTTTGGCTAGTTATATGAATAGCTACCCATCTCTACGCCGTACGCGCGTAATGCATTCGCGGGTCTAAGGGCCTGTGAAATTAATTGAATAAAAAATACTGACCTAGATATCCGATATAAAATCCCTGCATTTGTGACCAGCAACTTCTTTTATCTAACAAACTATTCATCTAAAAGATGAAGTTGCAAAGAGTTCATATCTCTCAAAGCATCTATGATCAATAGGTTAGAAAAGCTCTCGTATAGAGATTACGTAACGGAACTCGCCGAGTGGGAATTCGAAGTCAGCAAAAGAGTAGCGAGCGTGTCACATCCTACTCATAGTATAAAGCAGATTTTATTTCGATGACTTCCAAATTGTTCCTAATGAAATTTAGATTAGAGACTCTTTGCTAAATCTTTATTTCATAGTTTTTAGAACAAACCCACTTCCCACTTTTAGAGGGAATTTTTTATAACTTTATTCTAGCTGGCCCGGCGCGACTTCATTCGCTTGGTTTTCGCTTACCCTACTCTACCCTGCCCTACCCTACCCTACCCTACCCTGCCCTGCCCTGCCCTAACCTACCCTACCCTACCCTACCCTACCCTACCCAACGGTCGACGACTCTTACCTACTGACCTTTTCGTTACAAGGCCTGACATGTGTTTATCTCAATCACACTTCAGTGATAGGCATCATGGTGTCTCCTTCTCAGTCATTAGATGAGAATAGTTGTCAGCGAGTTGCATGTGTGTGTGTTATGACGTGAATTATTTCTGTGTATTTTGATTTATAGACGGTGATTTTGACGTTGATATGCCATGTTATGATGGCCGATTTTAGATTTAGATGTTCATGTAGATGTCTTGGACTTTATTGATGTTAATAAATCTTTCCAGGCGAAATAATCGTTATAATCTTTATTCGTGTACTGCAGGTTATTGAACTGGTACTATCACAGACTACCTAGTTTTATAACATCCTTGGGTACTATATGGAAAATATTTTTATGGTAATCAACTTAAAATCGTACACGTTTCAAGGGTGTGATCCATTCGAGTGATTTAGATTTTTTACATGCCTACTAAGGCCTATTGCACATTATAAGAACAATTCCGACACACACAAGATATAAAATGTATGGGCGCGTCTTATCCGACATTTCTTGTAATATGTATGTACCTACCTAATAGGTATATACTATTAATATAATAAGTTTGTTTGTTTGTTTGTTTAAACGGGCTAATCTCTGGAACTACCAGTCGGATTCGAAAAAATCTTTCACTAATGGGAAGCTACATTACCCCCGAGTATAGGCTACTTTTTATCCCGGGAACGCGGGTGAAACCGCGCGAGACAGCTAGCTTTTTCTTAGAATAGATTTTATCTTATAATGTCGTATAGGAATTATCGTATCACATCTGTGTGAAAATATACGTGTGGCACTTCCTGGCAGGGCCACTATCACGGATCCAAACTGAGTCTTTCAAAGACCAGCGGTGGACCGTCATGCCCGCTGGCCGCTACCAGACCCAAAAAAAATTGCACGGAGATGTTATAATTTTTAGTTTAGAAAGTGCACTGTAGTTTTAGTTTAGTCATGGAAAAACAGACTAAAACTTACAAAAAATCTCTCGTAAGATCGCATTAACAGTAGGTATTATTCATCGCGCTAGAAACGTTTCTCAAATTTATAAATTGTTTCAAAATACACCCCAAATGTTTATGCCAAGGCTAACTAACAAGGTTTTCATATTGCAGTGTTTATTTGCATAAATCTGGCTTTTAGCAAATAATAAACCTAGTTCTAATATAGTACTTGCTTACGATATGCAGGGTTGTATATAAACGTGGAGTATTTTTGTTCGGGACACTTGTTGTGTTCAGGACATTTATTGTTATTTTTTACGATTACGTAATATTTTGTTAAAATTAAAATGTTTAGAAATAAGAAATATTAAAGAGTTTACTCCCGAGTGTACAATGATTACCCTTAGAATACGTATCAACATAAATTGTATAGTAAATAAACAGTACTTGAACCCTAAACATAGGTAAAAGTCTAGACAAAGTCTAGGTAGAACTAAGATTTACAATGTACTTTTAGAATCATGAATAACCCTCTACAAATGTAAAACTTGTTACACGATAAAGTTAGTATTCATGTTGAAACCTAAGTTAACAAAAAAGTGTTAACATGTCAACAAAACACTCGATTAGGCATAGTAATCTAGTTAGAATTGTTTCGTAAGCACCATATGTGCACACCAACTACTTACTATGTATTTACTGTTTAAACTCGCATTACCTAACGTAAGACCTAGATAATAAGTTTTACTACAAGCCCTGAATGAAACCCTGATCATATTTTGAAATTTACGTGATTTTACCCGGAACTATAAATATCAACAATAAAATTTCCTTATATATGCGAAAGGGAGACAAAATGTATCGGAGAACCTTTGGAGATGTAGTAACAGGACTACACTTTTTGGATTAGATCCTTCTAGAACTTTTAGACAAGGTTAGCGCTATATGCAAGATAGAGAGGTTACTTAAATGCACTTGGATTAGACAAGAAAAAGATATGTTTTCTCTCGTAAAAAAGTTACTCGCTCACCGCGTGAGTCGTATACACAGCGTTTATAATTTGCATATAATCAGTACATTTTTCTCATTTAGTATCGATTCCAGGACAGCAAGTATCTACTAAGTATAGTAGTAGTAGTAGTCAGACAGATGTCACAGTAGTAGGACAGTACCGGGACAGTACCAAGTAAGGCAGATGCCAAGTTGAGATTACCATCAAGTAGTATAACGTCAGGCAGATGCCACAGTAGCGGCTAGTTAGTTACCCCATCGGTAAACTGTAAGGCAGATGCCATAGTAGCGGCTAAGTAAATTATCAGTGTAGCATCAGGCACCCATTGTCTACGTATATTTGTGTAAATCATCTATGTAATTTAAAAAGTTTGTTAATTATTGTATTCAGACAGATTGTCACAGAAGTGTTAAAGTTCAATAAATAAATCGTTTATATACCAACCATACGGCTTTTCATGACGCCCTTGGCAATCCAGCAAATAAAATAAAGTACGGGAAAAGGGATCTCACGATTCGCGCATTCGTCCTAAGCGGCGTCTTATTACACGAGGTCCCCGGCCGCCCGTACAATTTTGTTAGAGGAACAAGGTTTTCAGCCATAAGGTGGAAATACTGTGATAAAAATATCTTATAAATACACAAAGATATAATTTTTTCATACAAAAAGTGCATACCTTGCCTACTTTTCTATATATAGATTATATTTTGTAAATATAGATTGTATTTTGTACATATTTGTTGTTAATAAAGGTACTACTTAAATCTATAATAACTATAATATAGGTAATATGTTTATTTAAACGGGCTTATCTCTGGAAGTACTAGTCGGATTCCAAAAATTCTTTCACTAATAGGTAGCTTCATTATCCACGAGTATTATAGGCTATATTTTTATCCCGAAAACTTCATCTTCTATGTATAAAAATGAATTCCTATTTCCCTTGGTCACACACATCATAACTTGAGAGCGACTGTACCGATTTCATCCATCTTTTTCTTTAAGTTTTCTAATAATTGGGAGAAGGTTATTACGGTAAAAAAAAGTAATTTGCATAGAAAATTTGATTTTACGGGTTTTTCGGTTTTTCTTATATCCTTCGGGTATGCGGGTGAAACCATGGGGCGCAGCTAGTTTAGAATAAAAAGTTCTACATGCTGGTTGCAGTTCTACCTTTCCAGATTTGCTCTGAAACCCATTTTTGTAATCCGGATAATGAAAGAACTAAGCAACCACATTCTTAGTAAAATTTTTTCAGACTACTATAAAGTTGAATTTCTTAAAATAAAATACGATAATTTGTTCATTGCAATGTCAATAAATTAATACAAACCAAGGTACTGTTCACGCGTTATTTAGGGAGAGCACGCGAAATTGCGTGCCGTCAGAATAGCCGTCAATCGGCACTGACGGAGTTGAATCGTATTATACATAATAACAAATGTGGGTATAAACTCTGTTTGTTTACAGTGCTACTTGTTGTACTCGATAGTGCTTGCTAAAGGAAGATAATTCCATAAAATGAGATGTATATGTATTTATACTTCCAAGGCAGCAAACAAGCATACAATACAACCCGCATGATTGTAAGCTACCATACAGATGCTTGGAAGACCAGGGCCCCAATTCTCGAACCATTGAATCGAAATTACGGTACGAGTACTATTTGACCGTAAAATTTCGAGGGGCGGCGTCAATTCGAACAGTCCTGAGTTCCCGCCTAATCAAAGCTCTAGTTGACTGGTTTTCTTTCTAAAAATGCCGGTGTCGAAATTGCCAGAATAACAAAACGTGATTTACACTCGATAAAAGTTCGAATTCGTACTTTTTTCGAATGAGCGATCAATTTCGATTGGGTAAGAGTAAGAGTTAGCTTCATGTGGCTTTACTCGGGGCGCTTGGTTGGTACTAGTGGCGTACTAGATCGCTGGTCGCGGAGCGGGAAAGGTAGCCATGGCGCTCTGGCGACCTCACTCACCGTAGGAACACAAAACCTACTTAGTCCTATAAAAAGGGGAAGGTTTAAGAATCGCACAGATAGCCACGGCCTGTGGTTTGACTACTTTCTAATCTACAAGCTAACATATCGCTACCGCAAGGATCCTACGTACATACCTACTATTGCGCTGCGTGTGACTAATTGGCGCTGCGCATTGAACGTTTTAGTGTATCAAGTCAGATACAAATATAAGCATGCGGGTGGCATATTTGCACGGTGTTAGCAGCTTTGCAGTACCCTGGTTGACTACCACCATTACGTATACGTTTCCTACAGTTGCACTTAAGGGCTTCCTTCTAGGCTTTCTGAGCTTACCACCTTCGGCAACATCATCAAGAGGTTAAAAAAGAAACTGTTTTACGTCCCAAGTCTTCAAGTCGTAAAGATTTATCCATCGGAAAGACCATCGAGTTACAGTGTTACCCTCATAAACATTAACGCTCGTACATTTATAGCGATATAATCATGCCATGTAAAGCCGTGTAAGGTCAAATAGCTGCCTTTTCGTGCTTATATGTTTATTGAACATTAAACCCTTGATTTCTTATTTAAAATTGTGTAGATCACCTAAAACTTTTATAGCTTTTGTAGGGAAGCATAAAATCTGATATTTGGTAACAAAATTTTACATAAATTCGAATCCGTGATTGTGGCCCAGCCATGAAAAGCCACTTTAAAAAAAATTTCTTTACTTTCTCTACCTCAAGCGTTTTTCGGAAGGCACGTAAAGCCGTTGGTCCCGTTGTGATTTGGAGGCCTCCTAGGCGGCCCGCACCACCAATCCGCAGTGGGCACGCGTGGAGGAGTTATTGTCCATTCCCTTTCACCTTAATTTGTCAAAGGATGCCTGTGCTCAGCAGTGGGATATCATAGGCTGATGATGATGATATTTCTATAGGATTTCATATGAGACCTATTGTTATCTGTTGCTAATTCAATTATAAGTAACAGTTTCATTTATAGAAGACTAGCTGTCCCCCGCGGTTTCACCCATAAAAAGTAGCCTATGTCCCTTCTCCATACCATAGACTATCTGCATGCCAAGTTTCATGATCACCCGTTGAGTAGTTGAGGCGTGAAGGCGTAACAATAGAACTGACGCGATATCGTAGCGATGGTCGTACCTATATTCGAATCGTGAGCAAATCAGCACACCCTACACCGATTCCTACAGCTGCACTTGAGAGCACCCTATAGGCTCTGTTTCCTTACCACCTTCGACCACATCATCACTTAAGGCTTTAAAAATGTGATCTATTTGGTTATTAATCTATACTAAATTCTATTTCAGGAATGTCCAGAGGGCGTCGTCCAAGAAGAATCTTTTAAGGACATCTACGCGAAGTTCTTTCCACATGGAAGTAAGTACGAACACTCCCCAATACCAATACTAAATAAACTAGGGCGAACCTAGTACGTATTGTCCAATCAAGGGGTGATTCATGGTCGAATCCATGGTTTAGGAACCCAAAGGCCTATTGCACATTATAAGAAAAATGTCTTGTGTCTTGACTAGCTTTATTAACTCAAAATATGTACAAAATACAATCTATATATAGAAAATTTCCTCAAGCCTGCCGCTGCTTCCGATTAACGGCAAGGTTCCCAGAAGGCTGGCAGTGTTTCCTCTTTGGATAGCCAAGCTGACGCGTTGGCGGAAAAGGCTCCCCGCCCGGAGGTCTCGATCTATTTTGAAGACAAGATGCGAGCGAAACGGCGAGCGAGCTTCAGACCCCCACGGTCCCAAGGTCTCGACCGCAAAAGGCATAAAAATATAATTGGGTCCAATCGATGCATATTTTTTGAATTTTGAATCTTGTGTCTTATAAGAAATTCAGTCGCATTAGATGTTAAATGAGATCGTACATATTACAAGAAATGTCGGATCAGACACACCCATACATTTTATGTCTTGTGTCTGATTGCCTGAAATTTTCTAATAAAGTGCAAAGGGGCTTAGAAATCAGTTTAAGTGGTTTAAGATTGTCTAGCTGTAAATAAAACACATTGAAATTTTGTAACTTGTCAAAAAGAATATTAATCTCCCGCGCATTCGTAACTGCTCGTATCAATACTTTTCACGTATATGTGTATCGTATTTCTCGTATATATATGTTAAAAGTGACCTTATTATATTGGCCTTAGTTTATATGCGACTAGCTGTCCCCGCGATTTCACCCGCGTTCCTGGGATAAAAAGTAGCCTATGTCCTTTTCCATACCTTAGGCCTTAGACTATCTGCATGCCAAATATCATGATTACCCGTTGAGTAGTTGAGGCGTGAAGGCGTCACAAACAAACAAATAAATAAACAAACAAACTCACTTTCGCATTTATAATATTAGTTAGGATTAGGATATTACCCCATTCACGGATAATTTAGGCATTTGGTCTATTCGGTACGCGCTACACATGGTAGATTGAATCACAGACGTTGTTCAGGGGGCCTACCACAAGCTCTTAAAACAAGGTTAAAATAACCTTATTTGTGTTTTGTCTTGTTTTGACGCCGGATGTCAAAGAGGGACAAAAGACAAATAAGGTTATTTTAACCTTGTTTTAAGAGCTTGTGGTAGGCCCCCAGACCACTTGAAATACAATTGTATAGTCTGTGCACGGTCGGATTCGACCAATCCACCGTGTGTAGTGTAGCTTTAGTCTTTCATATTTTCAGATTCAGCCCTGTATGCCCACTACGTGTTCAAGGCGTTCGACGTCAACTGCAGTGGCGCCATCAGTTTCAGAGTGAGTATTTTAGGTACTATACCTGCATCGCGCTAATGATATTTTCTGAACAACTTTTAAACTGAGAAATGTGTGCTTATTAGAGTTGATTAGATTAGATTAGATTGTCTACTTATATTTATTTAATTCTGAATTTTTATTTATTTTAGTACTTCAACGATTTATTAATCGTGACAGATAATAATAATAACTAACAGAAATTTGTACTTATTTCATTCCTCGGGAATAGAGGGGCGAAAATTAGACAGTAGCAGATTTCTTTAACATTTAAAATCACCGGGATCAACACCATTTTCAGTTCTTTTACTAGAACTCTTAATCGATGACAAAGTGCTCTCACAAGCTCTGCATTATTCGAAGAGCCACTCGCGAATTGCCGATTCGTTTAAATCCGTCAGAGATTGCTACACTCTGTATACGAGGGTGGAGTTTGGGAGCATTCTGTATCACTGCGATCAAAACAAGGACGTTAGGGACGATGAATTGTATTGGAGATGTCTGACTACGATAACTTTGGACATGTCTTATTTATGAATGTGTATTTAGATGAATTTTATTTTGAGCGTGAAATTGGATAATTATTTTGTGTAAGTATCAATTAATGAATGAATGAATGATTTATTTTGTTATTCATAGACAAAAAGTATAAACAATTAAAACTTAGAAACGACAGCTATCTTAAATAAAATAGTATAGTATAGCTAGATTATATATACTAAGGACTAAGAAGTCTATTTGACCAGAGGATGTGTCCTCACTATGCTGCACTATTTTTGGCTCGTTTTGGCACATATATGCTCAAAAGTGACCTAGTATTTTAACCCTATATAGGATATTGAGTTGGTTGTTTGGTGTTAGAAGAATCCACAATAGGTTTCCAAAAGATGTCACTTTGTATTGGTAGGGCCAAGACTTGGTATATTTTATTGAAGTACCTACCTAGACTTACTAGAGTCTGGCAAACGAAAGTAGATACTCGAATTATTTGCAAGCTTTTTATATGGCAATGCAAAACAGAGCAAAAATTTTCTTTTTTTAATATTACAGGTAGGTATTCTATAGTAATTTTGTTGCCATGTTGATATTTTTTAAATTTACCGCGCTTTTTCAGTATCTACTTTCGTTTGCCAGACTCTAGCTATATATGACGTAAAATAAAATTGCTTATGTATTAACTCAGAGCAAATAACTTACTACAACCATTACGATCGTAAATTGATTAATATTGGACATTGATGATTACGTGAGTGTAACATCAAGTTTATTAAAAAAAAATTAAAAAGGCGCAAGTTCAAAGTTACTGTAGACAAGCAATAATTTATTATTATTGTGCTATCCCAAATAACATGGGTGTAGCCGTTTGTACTTTCTTAGAAAGGCAAGAATTATTTGTTATTTTCATATGTAAATATATTCGTTGTTCTCTTGCCATATCAAGATCTTTATTAATAGTTCTTCAGTTTTATGTTTGTTCTGAGTAAAGAGAAAAGTATTTTTGTCACAGCTAGTTTATTAATGTAAGTATATTATATTGGCACTGATTTAAAGTGGCAGTTGTAAATAGCGGTTTTGGTAAGTTAAAAATTATAAATGACACGTTTAATAACTAGTTCAGCAGTTAAAACTAAGCAGTAAAGTAAACAAAAATGAGTAATAAAAAATTATGAAATGGATCAGTGAATATATAATTGAGCAGGAAATAATTAAATGGGCGGTAAAAATTATTGAACGAGCGGTTACGTGTGGGCAGTAATAAATCGGAATTTGTCGGTAAGAAATCTCATTCCAAGCAATTCTATAAACAATGAGGTGGTAAAGTAGTTTTCGAGATATAGCGGTGTGACGGACGGACGGACAGACGGACGAAGTCGCACCATAAGGGTTCCTTTTTACCTTTTTGGTACGGAACCCTAAAAACAGTACTTAAATAGAAATGAAAAATTAAATTACTTTTGCTTTGACTGAAGGGATTAAATAAAACAAATTGTATAATAATAATAGGAACTTTTATTCGTAATTTAAACGATTACGTGATTGGTCGCTTCCGCCACCCGCGCTAATAAGCTCCGCCCAAGTATCGAACATTTACCTCTCTTTTCAATGAATTTGAGTTCGGGTGTCACCGCTCGCTATGATCTGCCGAACTATTTATCGAACCGCTCATTCCATCATTTTTACCGCTCATTCAGTTATTGGACTGCTCAATTATTTTTAGAATTGACATTGTATGATAAAATAACCGACTAATTGATTTTTTATTACTGTCCATGTTTTACTGTCGCAATAATTAATCAACCGCCATTAAATTAAATAACTGCTCAATATGTTTTTCAACTGATCATAATAACATCTCGAATATTTAAATAACAGCTCAAAAAATTTGTTCCCTATTATATTCCCTAAAAAAAATGAAAAATATATTATATATACTAATGTAATAAAGCGGAAGAGTTATTTGTTTGTTTAAACCGGCTAATCTCTGGAACAACCAGTCAGATTCGAAAAAATCATAACTTATAATGCCTGAACCGATTAGGATGTATGAGGACTTTTTGGCAGGGCAGTCGAGTTTTTTTTAAATGTATTTTTAGTTATGTACATCATTTTAATTATTAATTTCGTTATATATATTTTACATACATTTGAGAAATTGATTTTAATTCCCCTTTTAGTTATTAGTTACAGAATATAGAGTTTATATTTTTTGTTGTTCATATTGTTTTTTTTTATTCTATACCTATAATATATTTACAGCAAAAACGTACGCCAAAACCGATCCAAATAAAATTTTACACGAATTTTACTGCATCTCATAAACATCGTTACCTGGCCGCTTTCGAAAGTTAAAACTTTTTTGGATACATACCAAAGATAATTCATTTTTTATTGTCTTGCGGTATATTTAACCACAAGTTTTTTTCCGTGACTTAATTCATTTTGATTCTAGCACGTTTGGCTGTCAAGATTTGTAATAAATGTCCTTTGCCATACTGGTTCTTAAAATCTATTTTTATATTATAAAGAGGAAGTGCGAATTTTGGAACTTTGTGTGTGACCTACTTATGTGAGAAAAAGGCAATTTATAAGGCATTTTCTAAATATAATTAAGCTAAGCCGTCATGGCAACTTTGAAAAAAAAGTTCAGAACATAAATTTTCCGACATCAGAGTCTGTGTCGGAAAAGTTTTAACGTTCAATTTAAATGTGGTACAATGGAGAATAGTAAAAAAAACACCCCGGAAAGTTGATAATTGAAAAAAGTTCGACGCGATGGCTCTTTTATGTCTCAAGCTTAGATTAGCCGAAAAATTAGAAAGAAGTTACTCTTTCAAATTTTTCGGGCTATTTGAATCGAATCACTTTAAAATTCGAACGCTACTTTAAAATTAAGTGGTTGAGTATTGGTTGTCACATCGATTTAAAAAGCCATCCCAGAAAGCAATTTAACACACGTTCCGTTTGACACGTTCGCCCGCAACTTGGCCAATATCCAAACTCGCGTGTAATGGAATAAGTTTACTGATAAATCTTTAGGATATCATAAGGAAGTATGAACAGTTACGTTCGCCAATAAAAGAAGACTTTAAGGATTGAACAATGAAATAGAGCTATCATTTTGATTTATTAATGTAATTTTGGTGCAATGGAACGTTTCTGGGTTGCCAGTACACGAGAGAGAAGTTTTATAGTTAAAAAGTTTTTCGATACGTTAACCTCACCTTCAGACTGCAAGTCAAACTTTTTAATGAATATATAATAGCTTCAGGCTTCTTTATTGGCTGCATGGGATTCCAATTTTAAAAGAACATAGTGTGATAGCATCTAAAGAGATTTTAAGTTGACATGTTGTCATAAAACTACAACCTAACCTATAATATCTATTCAAGGAACTTCTCGTGACGCTTTCAACTTTACTCCGCGGTTCGGTGTACGAGCGTCTTCGCTGGGCCTTCCGCCTCTACGACGTGGATGGCGATGGTGCCATCACCAGACAGGAGCTGGCTGAGGTAGTGGTTGCCGTCCATGAGCTGCTCGGCAGGAGAGCGCCACCTGGCTCACCAGCTGCGAGACTTGATGATGCAAAGGCTAATGAACAGGTCAGCATCGAACGGGATCTGTTTTAAGCGATAAATAAATCCATAAATCCTTCTTTGTTGTCGTGCAGCCGAGTAAAAAGGCCCCACGTTGGGCGCCAACTTTTAGAGTTGGTAATTTCTGTATATTCCTAGGCCTTCATTGAATAAATGGCTTTGACTTCAGAATTCATTAGTTTTTTTTTTATTTGAGCTAGGGCTAGCTGTATAAATTATAGAAGTCTAGACTAAACACGACACAGTAAAGCTGCAGCAATTTCTGATTACTTTATGAAAATATTTTACATTCCCCAGGTGGACAGGGTGTTCAGGAAGCTGGACCTGAACCAAGATGGCGTGATAACAATCGAAGAGTTCTTGGAGTCGTGTCTGAAAGACGACGTGATCACTCGCTCACTGCAGATGTTCGACACGGGGCTATGACGTCAGACTGACGCCGCGCAGATGCGCACCGCACCAAGGTACCAAAGGTATATTAGATTCTTCTTTTTAAATCTACTATGATTGAACTAGTTTCCGCCCCTTGGGCCTTTCGCCTGCGTTTCGAGGGATGTATTGTTTATTAACTTGTGTTACTCCAGAACATAATTCTATCTGTGTGCACAAATTCTATCCAAATCCGTTAAGCCCTTTTCGCCTGATTGAGTCTAAAAGTCCCACGCGGTTTCACCTGCGTTCCCGGGGTAAAAGTAGCCTATGTGCTTCTCTATAGGCTATCTGCGTGCCAAATTTCATCGCGATTAGTGCAGCGGTTTACACGTGAAAGAGTAAAAGTCACTTTCGCATTTTTTATAAATGTAGGTATAGTAATATTAGTATGGATATGAATTGTGATATTAATAAGATAATTGTGTTATACTATTTGAAGTATATGCACTCGCTATTACTAGGATAGATCGGTTACCACATCACAAAGATGGATGCCGAGTAAATGTGTTTCTAAATAAAGGCCCCACGTTGGGCGCCAAATTGCAACTGTCCTTAGGAGAAAGCAAATATCTCTATTAACTCTATTAGCTCTATTAACTTTGGTTAAAGAGATGGCCAATATGAAAAGCCACTTGTTAAGAGTAGACGGTAGTCTTGAGAATTTCACGCTTTACTTTCTAACTTTTCTTTTCAGTTGAAAGCAGTTGACTTCCGAACCGTTGGTAGCTTTGATCTTTATAAGTGCCTTTCTAGGGCATTCACTGAATAAATGACTTTTCCAGGACCGTAGCAAAACGCGCGAGCCCGTCGTTCCGCGTGATACGCCACTACTGCCATTGCAGCGCTAGAGCTGCGCCCGACGCGGGATTCCTACAAAACATGGCGGCCGCTTGGCGTTCCCGCGCACAAGAGTACACGCGATATTTAAACACGTTCGAGAACTTCTACAACGGTGTTGTCAAACCAAAGATTAGGAGCGTTATGTTTTTCCATTTTTGAAATTTGAATTTTTATTTTTTTTAGAATAAAATCTCGACCCATTTTAGATCGACTGTTTGTATTAGGAGGTTTTTAATACATTATTAGTTTTAGTGTAAGGTTGGATGGAGAAGTAATTTTTACAAAAAATACTATAATTCCTGCGATAATATACCTGAAAAGATGCTACAGAATTCGTCAAGTGACAGTGCTTTCAGGTTTTAATGGCAAAATCCAGGACATTTAAATAAAAAATTAAAAATCATATTAAAAATAATACACGATATGTCAACTGAACAAAAATATTTTTAACTAAACGTAGACGGTCAAACGTTATATCACGGCACTTTTGATGTACGATAAATAACTTCTTCACTCAACCATAAATAACTAACGAAAGATGAAAACCGTACATTAAACATAGTAACGCAATTAATGGTAGACAGCGTAGAGCTTACTGGGAATGGGGAGTAGTAGTTCCAGAAAACACCACAATAAAATGGCGCTAGTGTTCACAAAGAAGTCTTCTATTAAAAAAATAGCGTCAGCTGGCGTCACTTGTTGTTGGTAGTAGTCGTGAGTAGAATGCAAAGTTTAAGCAGTCAATAAGATATAATGTGACGGAGCAAGGTTAAAAGGCAGAAACTCGATAACTGTACTTGAGTAAAGCGCTTTCGAGATGCAAGCTTGCTACGTAGGCATTTAATGTTAAAAGCATTTTATACAATATTCTTACGTCGTCAAAACAGAAAGGGATCTTCTGATCATAAATCGTTTGGCACGTCGACCTCCTTGCGTAAGTAACACGTTTTTTTTTAAAATATTGATTACTGTGAAGTAACGTTGCTAAAATGTTGAGAAATTGTATGACGATAAAAAAAAATACAAACCTTGCTTCGTCATTAATGTAACTCCTCATTCGATTCATAAGATGAAATTGACTCCTAATAGGTAGATAGTTAATATTTACTAGGTATTTGTATTTGGAACACAAATTAGTGTCCCAATTTTTTTAACTGTCATTTTTATAAAATGATATTGTACGCAAATAACATACTTAATTTTGTTTGTATGGAAATGACAGCAAAAAAATTGGGCACTTTAGCCAATAACAGTTTTTCCATAAAATAGTAATTGTTGGGCCATGCAACATAGATGTACTTATTCTTAAAAAAAAGAGCCAAGGGTCAAGAAATGTTAACGTTATTTTTGTTTTTCATTTATTTAAAAAAACGATGAACAAGATAACAGGGTAACGAGCCGCTCCAAAATAAATAAAAAGTTTGAAAAAACGGCATGAAACTTATTTTAATCAAGTTTTTATACAAAAACTTTTGGATATGCTTATACCTACCAAGACGATATTTTTCGAAAATGAAAAATTTTAATTTTTACAACCTTACTTTTGGCTTTCGTCCAATTTTATCATAAAAATATAAAACATAAAATCTTATAAAAAAAGATGGTGGTTTTATCATTTGTGCATAAATGATATATTTCATCTCTTACTTTTAACTGTGAAAATACTCAACTTATGAAAAAATCTAAATTGTAATTTCTATTACTTTTAGCGATATTACTTACACATCTCTGATATGATGTAAAAAATATATTTACTTTCTTTAACTATAACCAGAAGCACATGAATCATAAGATTTACACATTTCTACGTAGTCTGCGAACACGAGCGTAAAACATTTATTTTACTATATTGCAACACTTATATTTACAGAAACACACATTTTACCGTAGACAGAGAAAGCTATAGACACTCTACTTACATTTTACCGCATTTTACCGTTAAAGTTTAAAAAATAATTTAAAAAAAATACGTCATTCTGAAAACGCGAGTAATTTATAAATAATAAAATTAAATCTTGAAGCAATTTTTAGCATATCATCAACTTAAACTTTGCTTTGTAGTTCGATTGATAGTTATTATTTTATAAGGATAGAAATTAATCTATTGCATTTATTTGTAATAATAAATTCACAATTTGAACTAATTGACTCTGGTGAGTTGGAATCTCATTCTGAATTAACAGAATTGAATGACTCCTATTTTTTTATTTCAGACTGACCATTTGGTATGAACCCGCCAATCGAAATACGATGACCACAAGTCTGTGTCAGCAAAAATAAATACAATTGGCATTGCTCCCAAGTAGGTCTGATAACGAGTCACATCGAAAAACCAAAAAGCCATGTTTAATGAGAGGATCTAGGTCGACTTTAGTATCCAATATAAAAAAGGAAATAAAGCCCTCAACACAGTAGAACCATTGAGTTATCTTTAGTCTGAGCAGTAGAATACATCTCGACGTCCTAGCGCGGCGTCAGAGCTTAGCACTAGGAGGCATTGATGCAACGATTGCAACGCTCTATCTATAGCATATCCTATTTGAAACTAATTTTTCACAGCACCAGTGAAACGAATTTTCTGGTTCTGTCAAAAATTAAAAGCATTTTTTTCTAGACCTGCAAAATATCGATGGTTGATATGTCGATAGTATGTCGAATAAACAAATATAGCATAACGAAAGGCTAAAAAAATACTTTTGATTAGATTTATTTTTCCTGCTGTAAATTTAAACTTGTATTTTGGAACTTTACCTATAATACTGATACTTCCAAAGAAAAATATATATACCTACACAAAATTATACATATTTATTGTTATTCGACTCGACACATAAGCAACTATAATAAGTACTTAGGAATTGAGTTTAGGTACTCGCAAATGATGAGAATTGATGAAACTAGTATATTCCCTTATCTTTTAAGTTTTCAATCCACCAGAAGGAATACTAAAATCTTAAAATTTTAACTTGTACTACTACTACCACAATTTTAAAAAGCGTTTACAAAGTGAGTCGTAGTTTTTACTTAAAACTAGCTCAGTTTGCTATTAGTATTATTTATATAACTTAGTAAATAATCCTAGTTGAACATCATCTTATGAACTTAAATAGTGTAAATGTGTATGGATATCGTAAATTATGACTGATTTGGATTTGTTAATGCGATTTGAATGACTTTTAAAAATATACTTTAGTCAATTTAATATTTGTACAGCGAGGCTTCCGCGTAAAAAATGGTTATGAATTTAATTGAAATTAGCTTCCATTTTCTTTGATTATATTAATTTTATTGAACACGTGAAAATCTATCATTGACTCGCCCTATCCGGTGACCCGATTGAGGTTTAAATGTTATGAACTTCACACAATGAGAAGCCCAGTTCCTTACGCGGTAGCGCCGTAGGTGATCGATCGATATTCATGATCAAGATATGGTAAACTTTTATTAAGTAACGTCAATAAAGAGCTCTGTAATAGCATACTTACCTGAATATTTACATTCTACAACTTATAATGTCAAATAAAGAACACAAGAAGTGCTGATTTTTTTCTTAATCACATCTCTCTTACAAACTTTATTGAAAAAGTATAAAAAATATTGCAAGCTGTCGCACTTGTCTGCCATAGTCATTTACGGCTCAAAATAGGAATTTACGTAAATTGAATTCACGTTGAAAACATTGGACAAAGTTCACAGAACAAAATAACTTATACCTTTTTCTTAGGTTTTAAGTAGGTGTCTTAGGTCTTAGTTTGTGAACAGTAAAATCAGCACCATTGATTTGGTATCGATTGATGAAGCCCATTTTTGTGAAATGTCCTAATGATTATGATCAATTATGTATCCTTGTCCAAAAAAACTATCGAATGATCGATTCTTAAGTGTTGACTATAAGCTTAACACTGACTGTCATTTTAAATGTAATTTTAATAATGTTGTTGTGAATTTCGAACACCATTACCATGTTATGTTGTGTTCCTGTTAAACAAAATATTATCCTGTTTACAATTATATTTATTGTATAAAATAAGTATGTGTGAATGAGAACAATTTTATCGATACTGTTAAAATTACAATCGACTTTATATTATACATCGCTAATCGATGAAGTTTTTTTAATCTGTGATCGCTGTTGAAACTATAGGTGTTGGTGTTGCCAGTAAAAAGAGGTTGGTATGTAATAAAATGTCATAATAAACTATACTTAGCTGTTTTTTATTTCTTTACCTGGTAGGTGGAATTCCAACAACCCCAAAAACGACTAGGATTCGTTCGTTCTCCATCATCTGATCCTGAAAACCATATATGGTCAAAGCTTGTTCTTATATGCCTGTGGGTCAAACTTCATATCACGACAATTCCAGCAATCCCAAACACGGTTGACATCACGTTAACATACCTTGCTCCGCTATGGAGTTCCAGTGCCTACACTCCTAGGAGAGATTTTCCGGCTTGAATTCGTGCGTTAACGTTAACAAGCGTTCTGAATCGCTGAAAACTCTTAGCTTGTTGCAAGTTGTCTCAAGAAGTCCGTGTAAAGTTTTTGTACAATTTACCACCATGCCACCATTGTACTTAAACATGACTTTTAAGGATGGTGACTGACAGTGCGCACTATATGAAGTGATTTATTTTGTGACTTTAGGCTGTATGGCTCAGACCTTTGCCTGCCTTTGGGCATATAAGACAAACAACAACAAAAACTGTCAATCATCTGTCAGATTGAGTTTCATAGGCTATATTCCGAATTAAATAATATCGCTTACAGTGCTCACAGCAATAATTTGCGTACCGAGTTAGATATCACGATATTGACAGCTAAGAACTGTTAACAATTCGGAACGCCCGTTATCGCGCTCACAGTATTCAAAACAGAAAATTTGAGAATTTAATTAAAATCTGATTTAACAATGCGCTAGGACTCCTTAGATCTTTTTTAATTTGACTCGCAAAAAGGAATATTCGCGTTCTTTATTATTTTTCTCTCATAAAATCATAAAAAGTATCTTTGCCAAATAGAAAACCAAGAATCTTATTAGAATTTCTGCCGAAAACACAATTATTAACCGTCACTTTTGACAGCGCTCACGGTGATATCAGTTTAGGGCATGGTCGGTGTGAGCGCAATATGGCGGATATCATGACGTCATCTATGACGTTTCACGGGACAACGTAATCTGTCATTACTCAATTCGGTACGGGTTTAAGCACGCTCAAATCGATTACAGCGATTATATCATTAATTCGGAATGCAGCCATAGTTCATGTAGGTTCATGTAAACCACGGCTAGTAATGATGGAACTAAAATATTGAACCGTAGAAAACATATGTAGTCTGTGGGAGCAATGTATTACGTGGCGTTTACGCGTCCCACTCTCCCTGGTCCTGCCCCCTGCTTCGCCTTACGAGGGCCTCCATTTTGTGTCGTCCGTCATTACAATTATTACGTCATTGATGATGGCTGATCACAGCTGATCATTCATTGTAATCAATCAATAATTCAATAATCCCGTTTCGCTATTATTCCAGTCTTGATTAGTGTTATCAAATACTGCAAGTTATCTACGAAAGAGGACGTTCTAAATGTACTGTTAATTTACGCAAGAACGTTTGAACAACATTGAACAAAAAGTTATATAATACATTGGGAACATTAGTGCTTACTTACGACAGGACGTTTTTAGATTATTTTTTATTTTAATAGTGCATAGTGAGTTACTTAAACTTTTGAAATGTATGTGTTGTATTCCAAAGTGATTGACAAGACAAGTCGCGGGATTAACATAGGGTAGAGCGGCCATAGAAAAGCCAGACAACTTACTTGAAATTGAGGATGGTATTTCCTCAAAAGCATAATTGATGATAAAGGTATGTTATTAAGATCTTACTTCCCAAATACCTAAATTGAACTTGTTGAATTATATATATTAAGTATAATACTTAGTTGAAGATTATCTGTATTTTATTTTTTGATCAAAGGAAAACTAACAGCTAGGTACCTACATAAAGTATAGATCCACATAAAACAAAAAGAAGGCTAATTATAAGTTTTCACAAATATTATAAATCACATAAATTTACAAACACAGCCGAAAGACGGATGAGCTCTATACAAGAAAAATAAATAGATTTAAATTATAAAATAAATTAGGTATAACAAGTAGGTACTAACATAAAAATTACAAGCCTGTAAAAAGAAATTTAATACTTAAGAAAGTGCTTTATGAGAAATATTTTAAATTTAACATTTACATTTGAGATTCAGAGGTGTTAAATAAATATAATTAAAACTCTTTGGCAACGGTAGTTATAACTATTAATAATTTTCCTTTTTTTACAGAACACAAACCTTCTGATCACTCATATGTACGTAAAAGGCACTACGACTATACATACTGTGCAGCACCAAAAGTACATTCCACTGTACTAAAGCATAACATGCCACTTTCTGGTAAATATTTGTTCTACTCCTCTTGAACTATTATTCTTTTGAGGGAATTAACACTTTAATAGTTATAAATGTTGTTTCATTATATTTAAATAAAGTTTTAAAATTATATGATAAACTAAACATTAACCGATAATACATAATTTGGATCGGTTGAATTACCTTATTGTTTATCATGTTTAACGTCCGATGAAAACTATGGGAATGGGATAAAACAATGTTACCTATAAGTTTAACATGTACCTGTTTGCACCATCGTAGAGCTAAAAAAGACTTATTTCAATGTTTTATTTTTTTATTGAAAGCTAGTTTAATTGAGCTATATTTTCACCTGTTATTAAGTTGTTATAGTAAGGCTTGTTAAGTTAATACATTTTAATGTGTTTACAGATCTTTTTCATATGCCTTCAACGTCCACTTCTGTCTCTGCTTTTCCACACACAGGACAATTGGAACAAGCCACTGGTAAATTAAATATTTTTTGTAGATTTTATTCTGTAATTTGCATAATTTTATAACAATGTTTGTTCTTCTCTGATCAACCCGAATGTAGCCATGCTGGTTTTGTCGTTTTAGACCTATGTAAGATACTATTTTGTACTGAACGCGAACTGTGTTGTACCACTGAGTTGAAATTCAGTATTCATACTTATGTACAGATTTTTCACCAGTGGCTAAAAGTTGTGCCCAATTATTTTCACATTAATGTCAACCTTATTAACTGTTATTAAGTTGTTATAATAAGGCTGGAAAGCTTGTTAAGTTGATATTTTTTTACAGATCTTTGCCATTTATACATTTCTGGTAACAAATATACCTTTATGATATAGATAGTGCATGTTATTTTTACCCGACTGACCCGGAAGGAGGGTTATGTTTTTCGAGTGTATGTATGTATGTATGTATGTATATATGTATGTATGTATGTATGTATGTCTATTTCTTTGGCACGCTCTACAGCCTAAACGGCTTGATGGATTTAAGCATATGAGGTGTCCTTAGATTCGTCTGAACTGTGGGAGTGTCATAGGGTATATTATTTTTATATGGTGTCTACGGATAAGAAAAGAGGGGGGGTATTAAAAACAAAAAATTCGTTATTATAACAATATGGGTATCAAAGGAAAGCTTGTGAACAGCCCATTCCATATATGTATATATTGTAATACTTTTGTGCTACCATTTTCACGTAAACTGCAAAAAACCATGTTTAATGCAAGGACAGTACGTATAGGTACTATGAGCGGTTACCGTACGTAAGTTCTCTGTAGTTGCGATGGTTGTTAGCGTTACTTTACCGTACCCCTCATTTACTTACTAAAACTTACAACTCATTCTGTATAAAACTAAAAAGTCTGAAATAAATTAAATTATTAAAAGAAACAAAAAACCCGACTGCGTAAAACAAAAATTAACTGAAAAGAGAAAAACAAGCTTTTTAATCTATAGAATTTGGAATATAACTTGAATGTTATAAGGTATTGCAGTCGGGGATAAACAAATATTTAAAAAAAACACATACTTAGGTTATTGGTTTGTCCACGACTGCAAGACCTTATAACATTCAAGTTATATTCCAAATTCTATAGATTAAAAAGCTTGTTTTTCTCTTTTCAGTTAATTTTTGTTTTACGCAGTCGGGTTTTTTGTTTCTTTTAATAATTTAATTTCGTATGTATTAACTGCTTAGGTATGTTTTTTTATTGTTAATAATTGGAAAAATAGCCAATATTGTCAGATTGTCCAAAAATATATAGTGTATATGTATAAGTGCCCTTCTGGGGCCTAAATTGAATAAAGGGCTTTACCTTGAATGTGTATTTTATTTCTCTGTCCAAAATATCAAACACATACATAAAAGTTTTGAAAGGCTAGGTACCTACTACACATTTAGGCTGTTGAATTCTGATTCCTTTGCCTAAATACTTCGGTCAATAAAAAAAACCAACACCCGACCCGAGA
This sequence comes from Achlya flavicornis, assembly GCA_947623365.1. Classification (NCBI taxonomy): domain Eukaryota; kingdom Metazoa; phylum Arthropoda; class Insecta; order Lepidoptera; family Drepanidae; genus Achlya; species Achlya flavicornis. The sequence continues at coordinate 6,974,456 of OX392494.1, read as the reverse complement.
AAATTAAAAAAAAAAAACTGTCATGTTCTGGATTTCTCTAAGGTTGAAACAGCATGTACTGACATGTCTGTCTGATGCGTAGTATCTCTACTTAGTTTGTGATGTAAACAAAATTTTAAAATAATTTATTGATAATTTATTATATTTTCTTTTTGTAACGCTTCAATCAATCATAACGTAAAATGTCTAAAACCGCTCATGTTGTGGATGGGGAAGCTTCGGAATCCGATTCGGAAATAGAAATCGGAATATCACCTGTAAGTACCCGAACTCAAGTTATTGTTGTTTTTTTGTTGTTGATCCTTGTTTTTTTCCCCTCCATAAATTAAAAAATAATGGGTCCTGAAGTCTTGTGCCACCAACAGTTGTGGCACAACATCAAACCACTAAACCTTCAAAAAGCCGCTCGAATCAGTGAGGTAACTACAAAAAGTTGCGGGTTTAGCAGCGTTGCCAGATTTTAGCCCAAAATTAAATGTCCCGCGCGGAACAGGCCCATTCCCGCTTTTGAAATTGCAATTGAAAATAGAGGGATGACAAGAACAAACAAAATTTTATTTATCTATTTAGCTAGATAATATTTTATATTGACTCAAGCATCAATTATGTACTGGAGATGATTTGTCATCTGAAGTACGGGCGGCCCCGAGATGTAGGCATATTTTTGTTAATTTAAAGAAAAGTTTTCAGCGTTATCAATTTTAGCTTGATGCTAGTATACTTGTGCTGTTGATCGCTACATGCTGACCAAAGATCCTCATAAAAAAATCTTTCCTAGAAATGCATATTTCTATGTTATATGTTTTAAACTTGTTTATTTTATTTTCAGGATATAGATCAGTTAAACATTAAAGGATTCGTGATATCCGGAGAAGCACCAGAATCTGATGATGGTAAGCAAGATATAATTCCTTTTTTAATACAATTATGTCGCTAAACAAGCTTACGGCTCACCTGATGGTAAGCGATTACCATTGCCTATGGACGCTTGCAACACCAGTGGTATCACTGCAAAAATCTCTTCGCACCCTTTTTGAAGAACCCCATGCTGTACTCCCTTGGGAAAACCATGGCGGGGAGCTCATTCTACAGCCTGAGCATCTGTGACAGGAAGCTTCTTGGAACCTGCACAGTATGAAACCATTTTGGTTCCAATGTGTGAGGATGGACTCGATGGCGAGAGTTGCGATGGTAGAAGGTAGCCGTGGGCAATAAGTGAGGGATGATTCCAAAGTAAAAAAATATATCTTATTAGTTGGTCAGTTAGATTATCAAAAATTATTGTACAGTATTTTTTGCATTACCAAATTATTAAAAATTCATAAAGATAAAACGAATCAAAGTTCAGGAGAGGAGGCTCATGACACAGATTACAGAATAAGGCAAATGGAGCGCGCGCAACACGAAAGTGAAGCCAAAAAAGCAAATACAAACTGAAAATCTGATACTTGGTATTCGTTTTCCAGTTTGTATTTGCTTTGTTTAACTACAGTTTATTAATAAAGATGTGTTTTTGTTAAATAAAGTTTGTTAAACAAAGCAAATACACATTCAAAAGCATACCAGGTACGTGTTTTTCAAATTGTATTTGCTTTTTTGGCCTCACGCCCGTGTTCCGCGGGCTCCATCTGCCTTATTCTGTAATCTGTGGCTCATGACTACACTTTAGAGTAAAAAGTCGTGTGACGTCTCGTTAGAGATTAAATTTCAACACACGATATCTTCATATTCTTTTGTTTAATTGACAAAAGAAAAAATACGTGTCTAATATTTTTTGTTAATTTAAAAGACGACTAAATATATATTTTTTTGTCTCAATGGTTTTTAAAATATAGCCTTGATCTCTGCGACAGTTGTTTGAGTCATATGAAAATTAACCTTATAGCTTTACATTAAGGTACATGTGTTTAATCTGTGGTTGATTTTATGATGATACAGATAAACCTTATGCTAAAGCCATAAGGTTAATTTTCATATGACTCAAACACCTGTCGCAGAGATCATTTTTTTTTTTTTTAGGTGTAGTCTATTCTCCAGAACACCGTCCATATATTTTCATATATTATTGTTTGTATTCATATTATATTTCAGAATCCAAGCTCCAGGCACCAGCAAATCTTGAACCGGACATCCCGCTCCACACAGCGATGACTCCACCGGTCACACCCTCAGCCAATATATACAATTCATTGCTACATCAGAAATTGTGTATGTATTTTTAAACATCCGTCCGTCACATGTCACAGGGATGTATGATTTTTAATTACAGTGTGACAAATTTAAGAAATACTTCTTGATTTTTCATGTCAAAGTAAAATTAACCTTATTGCGTCACGATAAGGTATATCTGTTAAATCTATGGTTAAAGATGAACCAGATTTTAAAGATCTCCACCTTACACAATACCGAAGCCAAGTAACTGTATGTTGTGTTCCTGCGCGTGAGTAACAGACAGAGCACATTGGCAAGGGTCGTTAATGCGTTGAGTGATGCGTCGTGTGTTGCAAGCGTCCATATGTCTACGTTAACCGCTTACCATCAAACCGTACGCTCGTTTACCTCTCTCGTCGTATTAAAAAAAAAAACTATATTTGCCCAAAAAAATTGATCACAGTTAAGTAATCCATCCAGATTTATTTCAAGAATTTAAATGTGAAGTGATTTGAAAAACTTATAGAAATAATGGTGCCGATTCTGTTGTAAATCGCACTAAACTAATTTTAGTTACATGTTTTTAGGGGAATGCAATATTTCTCTACGGGCAACACTTGAAGGCCTTGTCAAACACACCACTGAGATATCTGTGGAGAAACTAACCAGAGCTGATAAAACCTTGCTCAATGTACAGGTCAGTTTTGTATTCTTATATTGTATCTGTCCTAGTGTTCTTCTTAGCTTTAAGTTTGGCAACCAAATCCAAATTAGGACTTATTTCTGCCAGTGTCGAGTTATATTATAGTTTCCAATCACTTTCACATTAGTCCTCAGTCAGCTAACGTCCATGAAAGTCATGTTTTACTACAATGGTGGTCATTGTGCTAAAACTCTTCACGAACATTTTGTGACAACTTGCAAAGTCATGGTACACATAATTCATTTCACTTCACCGTTGCACATGTATTGATCTTTATTGGATAAAATACCACCGATAATATGCAATAAAACTCGAAATACGCGAATTTATGAAAATAAAAACGAAAACGCAACATCACTGCAAGTTCCCGCAGGTCAAGGGTTGCAAATACCCGTGCCACGTCACATACTTTGTGAAAAAGCACCAATTTAATGTCTGTCATTGTATAATCCAATCCAGCAAAAAGTATTTAATACACGGTGTTTTTTTGTTAGTTTTTTTTCGCTAGAACAAACGTTGTTCAGACCATGGTCTACTAACATTCTATAACATCAAATGATAAAAATTACGTCATTGTTTTTTTTTAAACACAAAATAATCTTCAAAAAAGTCGGTTATCGTTACAGTAGTACTCAACTGATAAGGCGCGTCGTGAATCTTCGTTCGCACAGAAAAAAAATATGGCCCGACGATTAACGAAAGAATGCTTAAAACTTACAATCAACCTTAGATCACTACTATAAGGTTCATAATACAGTGCAGCTGTTAGTTCCGTCTCACTCGCAAGTCCGAACACATGGCGGCAGCTGCCGATCAATAGCATTTCTCGCGCTTTGAAAATGTATCTTCTGCGCAGGTACATCGGTAAGCCATATTAGTTGGGTACTATTGTACTCCTTACAACTCAGACACCGCGCTTGCACTTCAAAGTAGTTGTGGCACGGCGGCATGACAGTTTCGTAGCAGGTGTGGGAATCCGCGGCGTCCTGACTTTTTGAATGTTTTGTGGTTTTTTCAAAAACCAATGACTTTTTTTTTATTTGATGTTATTGAATCGAAACTATTAAAAAGTCACCGTGTATAAAACCTAGTTTTTAATTATAAAATTTATTTTTAATTTCAGGAGAGCATGAGATCAACAAACGCAAATTTAACATTAGCTAGAGGTCGGCTCAAACAACTGCACGCGGAATTGGAGAAAGCGAATTGTAGCTCAGCTTTACCTACTGTTAGAATTAAGTAATATTTAATGATATATGTATAAGCTTTTATTTGATGTTATAAGAAATAAATATATTTTTGAAGTAATTTTTATAGTCGATATTTTTATTGTTACATTGAATGGAGTTCTTCACGATGGGTGATGATATTTTTGCCGTTCTGCAACGCGCGAGTTGCAAGAGGCTACTGTAACCGCTTACCATCAGACTGGTCGTATGCTTGTTTGCCACTAATGCTAATAGTTTTGATTAAGGATACATCCAGATTGAGCGTCGAAGCTGTGCACGCGTCGAAAAAAATAGGCCCTAACTGTGGTCTGTTAGGGGCTCAATCAAATAAAAATAAATAATGTTTGATATTAATTTAAATTTCTCCCGATTTTAATTGGAATATTTCAACAACTGCTATCATTATGAATAAAGCAGCAGAATGACGCAGAGGGAGCGTAAAACATAGCTGTTACACGCAGCAGCCTATAAAAGTTGGCCTGTTTTATATATTCGTGTAGTATAGCGACGTTCTTTCTAGGTATATTTATTTCTATGGCAGATCTATTAAAATGCTACGGTAAAAATCACGTATTGCCAAAACTATTTTTAAATATTTTTGGATTAAACAATCATAATTTGGAATTGGTTGCTTTAAGTAGCTGTAAAATTGTTGTAAATTCACGCTAAAATGGCTTATTTAAATTACCTAATAGATGTTAGGATTGGTCACAAAATTCTTTTTGGTGGTCATTATATTTATCCCCAAATAAAACTATTATGAAAATACTAAATTACATTTATTTGAAATACAAACAAAACAGGTAACTTTAAAATATTTGATTCGTATTTTGTGACACAAATTTAATAACTTTCTTCATTGGTAAGTAGGTACGTTAATTTGTGAAAAAGTAAAACACCTTTTCTTGAGATTTCGATATAATATCACACTCGACATTTATCGAAAAAACATGGCGGAAATAATTATGTCAAAATTTACGGAAATCCGCCATTTTGTTTTCCGACATTTGTCGTATTTACGACTACAGTTTACTCTTATATAACAGATCCAGATAAATCCAATCCCCACACAGCCATCTGATCGTCTATCCATTGTCTAAACATGGGTACATTAGCGTAGACGCCGGGCACATCTTTCTGGCCGCAGCCGATGCCCCACGCGACTAAGCCGGTCAGTTTGTATCGGTCATTGCCGATCGGGCATGCTAGGGGTGCCCCGCCGTCACCCTGGGGAAACAAAACATTGGTTTAATTAGCTATTGGCAACATTGTAACTATATTTTGGTTTTGGTAGAATAACAATAAAGGTAGGTAAGATACGTAGCTACGGTTAGCGCGATTGTCGTTACCAACACAATTGTATAAGACTTTAAATGGTTCCCAAACTTGGCAAGTAAGGTAACGTAGAACAGTTATTCACGTTATCCATACCAAGGAGGGCTATCGCACTTGTATTCGCTTGAGAGGCGCTAGTATAGAGTGAGGTCTCTAGAAATTTCAAATGTATTGAACGTTTGTTATTTTCAATTATTGGCCCTGCCGCGTTAACTAATGGTGCCGATTCTGTTGTAAGTCGCACTAAACTAATTTTATTCACATCACAGACTAAAGAAGACTAGAGAAAATCAGACAGAATCAGCATCATATGTTCTTTTTCAAAGACGGCGATAAGACCTTACTCGCTAGCCGCGCAAACTGGTGGCCCAGAATCGATAGCCCTCATTCCATATTATATTTTTACCCTGGATAAGCTGCCCAAATAAACGTTTTAGGCGACGGACGGATCTTCATCTTGTGAAAGTTAGCGAGCCGTCATCAACGTCAAAAAAAAAACCGCTTTTTTTTAACCCTTCTGTAAGTAAGCAACAGTTCTCAAACCTGGCAAGCGTCCTCCCCCTCCTTCCCGCCTGCGCACAGGAAGGACTCGTGCAATTGGAACTTGTTCCCCAAGCGCGTGCGCTGCAGCAGCGAGTTGCAGCGCGAGTGCGCCACCATGCCCACCTCCACGCGCTTCAGGATCACGGCGTAGCGCCCCTGGAGACCTTGGGGGTTCACGTTCAATATACAGGACATACTCAAAGCTAGTTATCCAATTTAGGCCCTAGCAGGGCACTTATATGAAGGTCAAAGCTACTGAAGTTACCACCAGTTCGTAAGTCGGCCTTCAACTGAGAAGATCAGGCAAGTAACTCAGAATGGTAAAAAAAATGTCAACACACTCGCTCGTAAATTGACGTTTATTGCACCGTTTTTAGTATCTTAATGCAATTTATTACGCACTCGTGCTATTTACTTTACATTACCGCACAGTTTAGTGATAGGTATAATCGCGATTATGATAAGTTTGTACACTGCATGTGATATATGTGTAGACCAAGCATTCTTAATTTAAACGTGTACAATAGTTTGACAGAAAAAAAAATGCGCGCCATATTGTTTAACATTTTCATTGTGTGGTTGATTATTATCAAAAAATCTTCTTAAAAAAATACAAGTCAGTTTTTTTCTTCGAAATGTTTTGAAAAACGACGTATGACACGCGTGTGCATTGATTATTACACTCGGCTCCCTTATCGCGCCTGCGGCTCACGCGCCTCGAGTGTTATCCTGGGACATTCCTCACACACGGTCAACTGATACCAAACTAAGCAGAGCTGGTACTATGGAAACCAGATAACTGATATAATACATATACTACTTTTTGTTTGTAAATACATACTTAATATACATAATTACACCCAGACTCAGGACATACAGACATGTTCATGCACACAAATGCATGTCCTGTGCGGGAATCGAACCCACGACCTGCGGCGCAATAGGTGGAATCTTTACCAGACTCTTAACCAACTGCGCCAACTGGCCCGTCGAAAATAACCAACTTTGCACACATGTATCATAATGTACTATTATATATTTAATGGATGTTCCAAAATGCCTATTCTTATTAACTTACGTGTAAAAATTAAATAAATATTTAACAAAGTTGTACATAGGTATTGAAAGATAATTAAAAGTAATTTCTGAATATTCCGACAATCATATAATCGGTGGTCAAGTTTATGTCGCAGAATCTAACACAAAGCCAGGTAGACAATCGGCCTACCCTAAGTAAGAAACTTCATAACAAAACAACTTTCTCCGTTTACCTCTTCTTGATATTAAATTTTAAAAGTTCCCATGCATTTTGAAGTATTTGCAGTATTATTATGGCCTTCATTGCTTGAGTGTCTTCAGATACCAACTGTTAGTTTATAGAACGGACGGATCAGTTGGCGCGTGTTGACGGAGTTACAGTAAAAAAGATTTTTATTTAGAGGCTACTTTGGAATTAAACTTTATCGAGAAAATTTCTATCAAACGTGTTTTCCTTCATTGGCATACTCAATTAAGATCTCAAAAATCATATAATAAAAACTCAGAACCCCAACCCTTGTATTAATTAAGATACAGGGACACAAAGATATAATTTTTTTCAATATAAGTAGCACTTTAATATTCCTCCTATCGTGCCGCACGTCGTGTCGTGGCTTCAATTCCCGCACAGGACATGCATTTGTGTGCATAAACATGTCTGTATGTCCGTACTTTATTTAGGAAGTAAAGTATATCAGTTATCTGGTTTCAATAGTACAAGCTCTGCTTAGTTTGTGATCAGATGACCGAGTGTGAGAAATGTCCCAGGATATTTATTTATATTTAGAACCGATAATTTCAGTAGCTTTGACTTTCATCAGGCCTCAATTCAAGAAATTACTACACAATGAGATAAAGATACGTGTCAGAAGTCAGAAGATCGATCAATGTATAAGTTACTTAATTCAAAATCATTAATTCAAATAGACCTTCGCAGGCACTTATGAAAAGTCTGACTCTAATATACTCTAATACTGGTTCGGAAGGATGCATTTGCTGACAAGAGGCAATGATTCATTACATAATATTTACATTCTAATCGCACCGACAACAATTGTGTGCCCCGGCGCGGCGCAAAACTACAAAGTACAGACTGACTTAAAACTTACCAAACGAGTCCTTCCCCCACCCATTAGCAACACAGTTGGTGGTGGTGTCAAACATCTCGTCCTGGTTGGGCAGACAGATCACGTTGATGTGCTCCTCCAGTTTGAACGGTTCAGCCAACTTGAGGAGAGCCACGTCGTTCTTTAGAGAACGGCTGTTGAAGTCTGGAAGTAAGTTTTATGAGATACTAGCTGTCCTCCGCGGTTTCACCCGCTTGCCGGGTATAATGCAGCAATTTTTTTTTATATATACTCGGGGATAATGCAGCAATTTTTTGTTATACCACTGATGTGCCAAAGAAGCATACGGCCCGCCTGATGGTAAGCGGTTACCGTAGCCTATGGACACTTGCAATACCAGGGGTATCGCGCGTTGACGACCCTAAAAGCTTCCTATTAGTCAAAGAATTTTTCAAATCCGATTAGTAGTTCCAGAGATCCGCAAGTTTAAACAAACAAATAAAACTCTTGCGCTTGATTATATTAGTACTAGCTTTAGCCCGCGACTTCGTCCGCGTAGATTATTTCTTTTTTCTAGATATGAATCATTGTAACAATATAGAGCTTTGTTCATGGCTATAGCCCGCCACTACGTGTGATATTTGACAAAAGTTCAGGAAGATTGAGAGCTTACATGCGAACATGCCACATAAAACTGAAACAGTCCTGCCCGATTTGAAGAAGAAGATCTGAAAATCTACCGGCAGAAATATGCATACATACACTGTCCGATTAGCTGAAGAAGAAATATTTTTTTTATTGGGAGGTGTCGAGATCGGGATTATTTATCTAAAATTACGCCATGAGACCTATTCACAAATTCCTCAACCATTTCATGACAGCTGAGATATTTGCTCAAGGCACACGGACAGACAGACGAATACACCTATATCCACAAGTTCCTCAATAATTTCCTGACAGCTGAGATGTTTCTGTCTGTCTGTCAGTCTGAGGAGAGAATTTGCCTCCTTATGTGTGTACAGTCGAGGACATAAATATGTATACACTTAGTAAAATTCAACAACGGTTTCCTCTTAAACTACTGATTGAAATTATGAGATATTATAAAGGCAGAATCTTCTGACATATACTATTATGATTTGTGTAATAGTTTAACACTTAAATGTTAAACATGCGAGAAAATTGCTTTTGAATTTCAAAAAGTGTATACATATTTATGTCCTTGACTGTACCGCTTGTACAACGGACAGTTCTCTGAAGAATTGTTTGACTTGATGCCCACGGGCTACCTTCTACCATCGCAACTCTCGCCATCGACGGGGAGTCCATACTCATATATTGGAACCGAAATGGTTTCTACTGTGCGGTTTCAAAGGAGTTTTCTAGCGCGTAAACTCAGGCTGTGGAATGAGCTCCCCGCCATGGCGCCAGGGTGTGAAGATATTTCTGTATGGTCGGCAACGCACGAGTGATACATACGGTGACCGCTTACCATCAGGCCGGCCGTATGCTTGTTTGACACCTTAGTATTAAATTTAAATAATAATAATAAATTAAAAATTACCAGTAGAAGACAGACAGACAGACGGATCGACACGGGCGGAGATCTATCCAAAAGTTCCTCAACCAGACAGCTGAGAATTTTTCCCGTGGCAGACAGATAGATAGATGGGCGGCAGTTGATACACGTGTAATTATTTTACTTGAATACAAAATTATGTGAATGAACAGCTTAAATACAAAATTTAATCCCCCTGTTCACTCATTAATGGATCAAATTCCAACAACACCCATATTCTTTGCGTTAGTTTCCAAATTTTAATTATATTCCAAGCTTATATAATAAATTTAGTATACTTCCATACACAACTTCATCCCTTTTTTACCCCTTCGGGGTCGGAATTATCGAAAACGCTGAGGCACATATAAATAAATTTTCAATCATCAACCTAAACACAAAATTTGAAGGTCCTAACTTCCAAACTGATGGACTTTCATACAAACTCGCATCCCCTATTTTACCCCCATAGGGGTGTAATATTGAAAAATCCTTCGTTAGTGGATACCTACACTTTATAATTATAAATTTAGTAATGTTTACTATGGAAATTAAAGATTTTCGTATACAACTTAATCCCCCTTTTCCCTCTTCGGGGGTGGAATTATCACAAACGCTATGACAACTTTACTTTAATTTTCAATCGTCAGCCTAAACACAAAATTTGAAGATCCTATCTTCAAAACTGACGGACTTCCATACAAAATTTCATGGCCTATTTTACCCCCTTAGGGGTGGAATTTCCAAAAATCTTCTTTACTGGATACCTACACTGTATAATAATAAATTTAGTGAAGTTTATCGTGAAATTGAAGGCAACTTCATTCCCCTTTTTCCCCTTTCGGGGGTTGAATTATCATAAATGCTGAGATAACTTTACATTAATTTTCAATCGTCAGCGTAAATACAAAATTTGAAGATCCTAACTTCAAAACTGACGGACTTGCGTGCAAACTTTCATCCCTTATTTTACCCCCTTAGGGGTGGAATTTCCAAAAAAACCTTCCTTAGTGGATGCCTACACCGTATAATAGTACATTTAGTGAAGTTTACTTTCAAATTGAAGGACTTGCATACACAACTTCATCCCCCTTTCCTCCTTTCGGTGGTGGAATTATCACAATCGCTGAGATAACTATACATTGATTTTCAATCGTCAGCCTAAATACAAAATTTGAAGATCCTAACTTCAAAATTGACGGACTTGCATACAAACTTTCATCCTTTTTTTTACCCCCTTAGGGGCGGAATTTCCAAAAATCCTTCCTAAGTGGATGCCTACACCGTATAATAATACATTTAGTGAAGTTTACTTTCAAATTGAAGGACTTGCATTAACAACTTCATCCCCCTTTTCCTCCCTTCGGTGGTGGAATTATCACAAACGCTGAGATAACTATACATTAATTTTAAATCGTAAGCCTAAATACAAAACTTGAAGATACTAACTTCAAAACTGACGGACTTGCATACAAACTTTCATCCCCTATTTTACCCCCTTAGGGGTAGAATTTCCGAAAATCCTTCCTTAATGGATGCCTACACTGTATAAGGTATCTTTGTGCTAAATTTCAAATCTCTAGGTCCAGCGATTTGGGCTATGCGTTGATATATTGCTTACAAACTTTCATCCCTTATTTTACCCTGTTAGGGGTGGAATTTTTAAAAATCCTTCTTTTGTGAATGCCTACACTATATAATAATATATTTAGTGAAGTTTACTTTGAAATTGAAGGACTTGCATAAACCACTTCATCCCCCTTTTCCTCCCTTCGGTGGTGGAATTATCACAAACGCTGAGATAACTAAACATTAATTTTCAATCGTCAGCCTAACCACAAAATTTGAAGATCCTAACTTCAAAACTGACGGACTTGCATAAAAACTTTCATCCCTTATTTTACCCCCTTAGGGGTGGAATTTCCGAAAATCCTTCCATAGTGGATGCCTACACCGTATAATAATACATTTAGTGAAGTTTACTTTCAAATTGAAGGACTTGCATTAACAACTTCATCCCCCTTTTCCTCTCTTCGGTGGTGGAATTATCACAAACGCTGAGATAACTATACATTAATTTTCAATCGTAAGCCTAAACACAAAATTTGAAGATGCTAACTTCAAAACTGACGGACTTGCATACAAACTTTCATCCCCTATTTTACCCCCTTAGGGGTAGAATTTCCGAAAATCCTTCCTTAGTGGATGCCTACACTGTATAAGGTATCTTTGTGCAAAATTTCAAATCTCTAGGTCCAGCGATTTGGGCTATGCGTTGATATATTGCTTACAAACTTTCATCCCTTATTTTACCCTGATAGGGGTGGAATTTTTAAAAATCCTTCTTTTGTGAATGCCTACACTATATAATAATATATTTAGTGAAGTTTACTTTGAAATTGAAGTACTCACATAAAACACTTCATCCCCCTTTTCCTCCCTTCGGTGGTGGAATTATCACAAACGCTGAGATAACTAAACATTAATTTTCAATCGTCAGCCTAAACACAAAATTTGAAGATCCTAACTTCAAAACTGACGGACTTGCATACAAACTTTCATCCCTTATTTTACCCCCTTAGGGGTGGAATTTCCGAAAATCCTTCCATAGTGGATGCCTACACCGTATAATAATACATTTCATGAAGTTTACTTTGAAATTGAAGGCCTTGCATACCCAACTTCATCCCCCTTTTCCTCCCTTCGGGGGTGGAATTATCACAAATGCTGAGATAACTATACATTAATTTTCAATCGTCAGCCTAAACACAAAATTTGAAGATCCTAACTTCAAAACTGACGGACTGTATGCAATACAAACTGTCATCCCCTATTTTACCCTCTTAAGGGTGGAATTTCCAAAAATCCTTCCTTAGTGGATGCCTCCACTGTATAAGGTATCTATGTGCAAAATTTCAAATCTCTAGGTCCAGCGGTTTGGGCTGTGCGCTGATATATCAACAATCAGTTTATCATTTTATATATTAAGATAAAGTAGAAGTAGATATTTTATTAACAATAATAAACTATTTGTAAATAGCTATACTTTTCTCAAAAATTAAAGAAAATCTTACTTGTATGAATATACATCTCTTGAACATCTTGTTCCTGGAACGCCAGGATCTCCTTGATGGTCTGCGTGTCCCATTCTCCTGCCCTGGCTCTTAGCGCGTTTGTTGGATATCTGGAAATTTATTAGAATCATCAAAAACCTGAGTCTTTGTTATGACATCGCGTCTTCGAAATCAAAGTCACTTTCTTCGAAAAACATGGCAGATTTTTGGCGGTAGTCCGCCATTTTTATCGCCAAATGCCTAATGCATCGATGTCGAAAGCGCGAGAATTGATTATTACGTGAATCGGTTTAAAGCAAGTCTATTGTCTAAGATACTCACTTATAAGCAATATGGGCACCAGTCATCACAACTTGAGGGTGAATCAAGACCCCCACGCCGGCGTAGGAACCATTCCGGATGTCTGTCAGAGCCACCACCCACGGGAATTCTCCAAACTGCGCTTCTCCACCCTAGATATCGATAAAATATGGTAAGTATAAAAACCTATTTCAGAAGCAGGCAGAGAGAGGTTTATAATATTGTGATGTCGTCGTTGTAAAAAATCTTGAAAAACAGCTGTTTTAAAAAAAAAACTGTTTTGGTCCCGTAGTTGCCTGACTATGATCACAGATTAGTAAGTAGTGATCATCGCGGCCTTAACCGATTATTTTCAACATCAATGTCGCATAGACATTTAATAAAAAAAGGCAGATATATCTATAAACTTCAATACATTTTGACAGAATTCCGCCATGCTTTTAGAAATGTCGAATGCGACATCAATGTCGAAAGCGCGAGAATTGTGATTCTGGCCCCCAATTCTCGCATCTTCGACATTAATGTCGCATAGACATTTATCAATAAAACATGGCGCATACTTATCTTAAAAATTCTATACATTTTGACCAAAGGATCATGGCGAGATTTGTACAAAAAAATAAAGATTTTTAGAGACGTTACAACGAAGTTATAATTGATCCTTGGTGCCTTAGGAATAACTTCAGCCATTTAAAATATTTTTAGAACCCCGGGATAAAAATGCGAATTTCTATGGCATGCCGGCGAATCTCGACTATTCGCGACCGAAACCGTTATGTTGCTGTTCTGTTTTGCGGGGTTTATATAATATTTCATGTATATTTATATGTTGCTGGTAATGTATCTCAACATTGGAAGTGATTCAAAACCCTCTAAAATGTTTTTTTTTTTTTTTTTAAATCAATGTTTGGATCTCGCCATGATTCTTTGACAGAAGACCGCCATGTTGTTCGCCAAATGTCTAATTCGATATGTATGTCGTAGGGGCCTGGCCGTAGGGATTGCAAAATCCGGATTTTTTTCAAATCCGGATTCAAAGTTTATCATCACATATAAATCCGGATTATCCGGATTTTTCGGATTTTTGTATTTTTTTGCAATAATTTGTAATTTTAAACTGTACGCGTAGTTTATGCTTAATTATTAGTAGTTTGAAGAGAGATTTCTTTTTTATTGTATTTCCTTTGCTTGCTTTTGAATAAAAATTCAATTAAACTGCAAGTAATATTAAAAAAAATGGGCTTGTATTTGGCTACTGAGCCGTCCATAAAGGATAATGACGAAGCCTAAGGTGGAGCACGCTAACCCAAATGGAACCGATTCATTCTGGCCGTGAAAGTCCCTAGATTCTAAAAGTCAGGAACTACAGTCGCAGGAAGCAAGTTCCACTCCCTTGCTGTCCGCATTATAATTGAGGATACAAAAGAAAAAAAATCCCCGTGTCTTGTGGTTCGGAGTAAAAATAGGGATGGTGGTTGGAATAAGGTTGAGCAATTCCTGCACACACTCTCAAAAATATATCCTGTACAAAACCGATAAGGCAAGCAACCTTTCTTCGATGGTCGAGCCTCGTGAGTTTCGTCATAATTAGTCTCATATTCGATGAGTCTTCTGGCTCGGTGGTTTATTGAGTCGAGGGCGAGAGCCTGGTGGAAAGGGCTCCGTTTGGTGGTGAAAAGACACACCTGCGTCATGGTGGCATTAAAAGTGACCAGATTGGCATTGCCCCAATCGGAGACTGCCTGTAATGTTACGTAAGCTAAGTACCAGCTTGAGGCCCTCGATTCAATAGACCGCCGAGCCAGGAGACTCATTGGAGATGAGTCTTTAATTAAGGCGAAACTCACGAGCCTCGACCATCGAATAAAGGTTGCTTGCTTATCGGTTTTCTACAGGATATATTTGGAGAGTGTGCGCAGGAATTGTTCAACCTAATTCCACCATCCCCATTTTTACACCGAACCACAAGACGCCGGGAAAATTTTCACCCATACGTTGTTGACATACCGAAACTACGGACACAGCGTTTTGCTTCCTCATTTATAATGCGGAAAGCAAGGGAGTGGAACTTGCTTCCGGCGTCTGTGTTTCCTGACGCCTACAATCTTGGAACTTTCAAGGCCAGAGTGAATAGGTTTCTTCTGGGTAAGCGTGTTTCATCTTAGGCTTCGTCATCGCCCCTTATGGGCGGGTCAGTGGCCAAACGCAAGCCCATTGAATTTAAAAAAAAAAAAAAAAAAAACTTTCAAACGCTCTACCATGGCCTCTCGCAACAATTGGATCTATGACAACGGTGCTATCGTCTACGTACCCAAAGATACCGGGCTTCACCAGATCGTTAATATGCAGCAGAAATAAGGTTGCAGAGAGAACTGAATCTGATCTCTGTGGAATTGATTGCGAAAAGGTCCGACGAACAACCGTCTATGACTACATGAATAGACCGTTCGCTCAGGAAATTGGAAATCCAAGCGCACAAACCACCAGAGATTTTTTCTATAGTTGCAACGCGCAAACGGCTCGTGAAGAAGATTTAGATTTCTAAGAGACGCGCTGGGGGTGCGTAACCCCAAGTGCCCGAGCAACTCCGGACAGTCGATCGAACCATTTGCTATATTAAGAAGGTAAGCTATATCAGCTATGCGTCTTCTTTCGTGCAGTGGGAGGAAGTGAAATTTTTTGCAGCGGGCGTCATAATTAGGGAGGAATACTTTTGCGCGGTATTGTAAACATTTAATGATTTTTTTTAGTTAAACATCAATTATTATCAATTATGATTAAAATTCGAAAAAACCGGATTTTATTCTCAATATTCGGATTTATAATAGGACCCTAAAATCCGGATTTTTCAGTCATTTTCGGATTTCGAAGTATCCGGATTGCAATCCCTAGGCCTGGGTGTGGGTATACTTACACTCCCTCCAGTAATAGTAACGCTGATGCCCTTCGGGTTCCTATACCCGCACCCCCTCGGCTTGGCGGGGGGCGGGCGGGGCGTGGGCGTCACGGCCGGGTCCAGCGGCGCCGTGCAGCACACCTCCACGCTCTCCTGGCAGTCTTCCTCACCGAACCTAGGGGATATGTTCACTTTAGTATGGGCTAAAGGCCAAAGAGGAAGCGCTCGTGGTGTAGCACGAATAGCCGTTCTTAATCGATCGGCAAAGTTAAGCTACGTCTGTCGTGGTCGGTACCTGGATGGGTGACCGTCTAGTGGTATTTCATATCGAGCGTTTCCGTGCTTCGGAAGGCACGTAAAGCCGTTGGTCCCGGTTATCACTTAATTGTGATAGTCGTTAAGCTAGTTGGATGCCTCCTAGGCGGCTTGAAAAATTCCAACAGTAGGTTGACCACTAGCCTACCTCCACCGATCCGCAGTGGGCACGCGTGGTGGAGTATCTGCCCATTCCCTTTCACCCTGATTTGTGAAAGGAGGCCTGTGCTCAGCATTGGGACATTATAGGCTGATGATGATGATGAAAGGCCAATTCAAACAACCAAATTAAAATGAAAATAGCATTTCTATGCCCAAGCTAGTGCCTATTACAGTCAATGTCAACACAAAATGAAATGTTGTTTTGTAAGCCTGGCCGCGCACTAGGCAGCCAGGATGTTCGAGTGGCTGCCTAGCGCGCGGCCAAGCTGCAACAAACCACATTTTATAAGTGGTTTGTTTTATTTGTTACTAGCTTTCCGCCCGCGGTTTCACCCGCGGCCTTTCTTTACCCCCTTACCTATCCTACCAACACTAACATACCCAACACCACCCTACCCTACGCTACCCTACCCTACGCTACCCTAACCTACGCTGCCCTACACTACCCTATAAAAAAAATCCTATGTCTCTCCTGGTTCTAAGCTGCCTCCCCACCAATGTTCAGCCAAAACGGTTCAGCCGTTTTTGAGTTATAAATAGTGTAACACGACTTTCTCTTATATTAGGTACTTACTGAAAAATAAACATAAAATTCATTTTTTTTTTTTTTTGTATACCACTAAGGTCGTAAACAAGCTTACGGCCCGCCTGATGGTAAGCAGTTACCGTAGCCTATGGACGCTTGCAACACCAGGGGTATCACTCGCGCGTTGCCGACCCTGAAGAAATCTCTTCACGCCCTTTTTGAAGAACCCCATGCTGTACTCCATTGGGAAAACCACGGCGGGGAGCTCATTCCACAACCTGAGCGTTCGCGGAAGAAAGCTCCTTTGAGCCCGCACAGTTCGAAACAATTCTGGTTTCAATATGTGAGGATGGATCCATGGATCGATGGCGCGAGTTGCAATGGTGGAAGGTAGCCGTGGGCAACAAGTCGAACAATTCCTTAGAACACTCTCCGTTGTACAAGCGGTAGAACACATAAGGAGGCAAAGTCTCTCCTCAGACTAAGGGGCTCTAAACCGCATGTGAGCTCGGGATCGTCAACAATTCTGATGGCACGTCGCTGAACCGAGTCTAAAGGCCCAAGCTGGTATCCAGGTGCTCCCGCCCACAGATGACAACACATTTAGTACGACATTTACCACAAAGTGACGTCACGAGCCCACCACTCCCAAATGTTTTGTAAATTGTTTGTTTTTAATACCACTAAGGTGTCATACAAACGGACCGCCTAGCTAGTACCTATATTATATCATCTATGGCCCGCCTGATGGTGAGCGGTTACCGTAGCCTATGAACGCCTGCAAGACCTCTTGCGCGTTGCCGACCCTGCAGAAATGAGTTTGATAAAGCTAAAAATACGTATTCAGTATTGACGGCCTAGATTTTTTTGTCGGCCTTACGGCTTTTACGTATATCACAAAATTACGTATCTAAGGTGCTTGAAATAATAGTAGTAAAGAGTAAAGTAAGTAGGTAGTAAATTAAAACGCAATTAATATTCGTTAAAAGTTCATCCACCTGTTTTAATCGACTTTTATTTGATGGCAGTAGGTACGCCGCTCTTTAGTTTCGTATTTTATCTTTTGCATATTTTTACAATTCAATTTGAATAGGATAAAGACGATGACAGCTTAAATTTGGAATGCACGCCGCAGTTGTCCTTAGCTGTCCTACATTTGACATTTGGCGAAATACGTGGCATTTAGTTCAGAGTCATTTTGGGGGCTACTAAGAAAAACGAACACGATACTCCGACCATCGTTGTACAGTGCAAGAGCTGTATTTTTTGACTCTGAGCCTTCCTTGTGGTCCTTGGTCTGGTCCTGCTGAATGTTACTTCAAAATCAAAACGTAATTTATTCAATTTAGGCCATGGTAAGGCACTTATGAACGTTGCACACAGTTGAATTTACCACCGGTTCGAAATACACTTAAACTGAGAAGACTCCGGCAAGAAACTAAGCAAGCCTTTTTTTTAGCCGTGGAAATTCTTTTGATATGGCAGCTTCGATAAGCATCTTGTTGCATTGTATACTTGTATAGCAAGGGGCACGAGTGGTGAGCTTGATTGACACCTAAGCAGTAGATAATTTTTCGGTCTGTTTGGCGGAATGAAGAAGGAAGGAAGGAAGGGGAGCGCCGAGCTGCACACGATTGGTTCGTCAGTCGATGCTCGTCGTCTATTGGATTCTCGCGTGTCATTTGGCTACTGGGATTTGACCAAAAGTGTAGATGCGCGAGCTTGCCTCCACTACTGCCTATCTGTGCTCACCACTCGTGCCTCATACTGTACCTATCATAGATTGACAATGTCTAATTGTTATATTTTCTATTTTGTGAAACTAAGTCTAAACTTGTCAATAGTCACAGTGATTAACAAATTGTGTGTTTAATGTTTCCCTTTAGTTATTTTTTATTTCTAAGGCAGACTTAAGTAAGTCATGCTCACTTTAAGGCCTTTGCTTGCGGCGGCGTCGTGTGACGGGTCGCTCACTTCCCTCCAATATGGCGAGGAGGGCGATGGCTGCCACACGCGTCATACTTGCGAACAGGTGCTGCTTGTGGGGGCTGGTCTGCTTAAGCTTGCTATTTATTTACTTATTACATATTTATTCAGTATACTTTGTAATTTTGCCGCCGCGCCGGGGCACGCAATTGTTTTCAGTGCGATTAGAATGTAAGATTGTTTTGAAAAGAGTAGGTAATTGCTGAGTTTATTGCCGGCTCTTCTCAGCAAATGCAACCTTCCGAACCGGTATTAGAGTATTAGAGTCAGACTTTTCATAAGTGCCTGCGAAGGTCTATTTGAATAAATGATTTTGAATGATATAGACAATGAGGTGAAATGAAAACCAATCAAAAAATATAGTCCAACCTGATATCCAACTCTCCCCAACCAGTGACACTTGCGTTATTAATATGGACCCCCCTTTTGTCGTTATCACACAAGTAGTATGGCACGCACTGGCAACTCTTGCCGTCCTTGTCTACGAAGGTTGATGTGCTGTCTGTAGGTTTTACTGTTATCTGGAATTGAACAAAATTTGTGTTAGTATCTTCATAGTTTTAGCACAGTAAGTAATAAAGCTTTTGATTCAATTTAGGCCCTAGGAAGGCATTTATAAAAGTCAAAGCTACGGAAGTTACCAGTGCCTCTAACATGAGTTTTCTACAGTAGCTAGCGACTACGGTGAATATTTTGTATAACGAGCACCGCCTCTAGTGGACACTTTTGGAAGCATTTCATACAAAATGTTTCGCCGTATTCGCTAGCGTGTGTAGATTACGTTAGTGTAGAAAACTCATGGTAGAGGTACAGTTCGTAAGTAGGCCTACAACTGAGAAGAACAGTGGTTTTCCCAATGGAGTACAGCATGGGGTTCTTCAAAAAGGTTGTGAAGAGATTTCGGCAGGGTCGGCAACGCGCGAGTGATACTCCTGGTGTTGCAAGTGTCCATAGGCTACGGTAACCGTTTGCCATCAGGCGGGCCGTATGCTTGTTTACCGACTTAGACGTATAAAAACAAAGGTAGACAAATAATTACAGACGTGGCGGTAGCCGAGAGTGTAATGATCAATACAAAAGCGTGTCAGAATGGTGTCAGACGACGTTTGTCAACTCTTGCGGGGAAAAAAGCAGACTTGTATTTTTTAGAAGTTGATTTATTGATAATCACAAAATGAGAAGATGAGAACGTTAACAAATATGGCGCGCAGTTTTTGACATCGATGCGCTTTCAAACTGTTTACCCGTTTAAATTAAGAATGCGTCGTCTACACACGTATCACTTGCAGTGAGGTACAAACTTAACATAATCGGGATTATACCTATTATAAAACTGTGCGGTAATGTAAAGTAAAAAGCACTAGTGCGTAATTAGCTGCGTTATGATACTAAAAACGGTGCAATAAATGTCACTTTACTAGTAAGTGTGTTGAAAGAACCTATTTTATTTGAATTGATAAGAAGATGCCGGGCCCAAGATTTAGCCTTAGCGCTCTTACGCAGACAAATCGGCGAGCAAGCGCTCAACCGGGGAGAAATCGGCGAGCAAACTCTCAACCGGGGAGAAAGCTCTCAATCGGGGACGCTGAACCTATTTCAAATTACCTCTTCTAGCGGCGTAGGTGGTGTCCCAAATATATCGACCAGTATAGACGCCTCGATGGTCGTGGTCTCCTGCGCCCGCGCAGCTGTCAGCACCAGCGTAAAGAGAAACAGGTGCATTGCGCTGGAAACACAAATAAATATAGGTAAAGTACAAAGTTCGTCACCACGTGCCTCTGGGGTCGAGAGGTAAAGTGTAAAGAAAAGTTTCTTGGTGGATTTTTCAAGTTTATACATAAGTTTCAAACAAAAAAAAACGCTTTATGATCTTATCTTATCTTATCTAACCGCGACACCCATGCGAAGGTTGTGTGGGGAGCATACGGAACGCATGGAGCACCTGTGCACATGCGATGCACTGGCTGGTAAGCGAATGAGTCTCCTAGGGATCGGATATCCAAAACCAGAAGACTACAGGCTCATATCTCCTAGTCTCGTTGTAAAACTCATGAAAAGAGTTTTCAACAAGACTGGGGAGGTGTAAGTTATCTAGAGGACCACAATAGATCCCAATGGGTCGAAGTGTCCGAGTTATTTCTCGGCCCCTGCACAAGATAAGATAAAATACATAAGTTTCAAACAAAAAAAAAACAACGCTCTATGATACGAACTCTACTTACGCGTAGCAAAAACTGAAAGACAGAGTGCAAGGGGGGGGGGGGTGTATGTACACAGATATACATCTTAATAGATGCCGCGAGTGTATGTACATCGCGTCTCAAAATCTGGGCAAAAATGGGGCACAAAGTTCTTCTTTTGAAACTGTTTCGCGCGGACAGGGAACTTGCATAAGGCTGCATGTCCACCAGACATGTGTTGCGAGGGATTTGTTTAGCTGACAAACAGGATAGCTTCATTTTCACGTTAAAAATCTAATGCCAGCCTAACTAAATCAATCTTGTGACATTATGGTGGGTACAAAAAAAGTGACACGCTTGGTTTTCATACGGATGGAGGGACTTGCGTTATCTATTTAGATTTATGTCTGTGGGTAGGTACAACAAAATACAGATGAAGTAGATAGAACAGCGAAACCTTGAAAGCTTTGATTAAGGATACATCCAGATAGAGTGTCGCAGCTGTGCCCGCGTCGATAAAAATAGCCCCTAACTGTTAGTGGCTAAATCAAATAAAAATAAATAAAATTGCAAAATAATGTCCTATATTTAAATTTCTCCCGATTTTAATTGGAATATTTCAACAACTACTATCATTACGAACGTCACTATGACAAGCAAAATGACGCAGAGGGAGCGTAAAACGTAGCTGTTACGCGCAGCAGCCTATAAAAGTTGGCCTGTTTTATATATTCGTGTAGTATGGCGACGTTCTTTCTAGGTATATTTATTTTTATGCTTGAAAGTTTGTTTTTGGTAAATGCTGTTATGTTTTGTAAAGTCATTTAACAAAAGTAGTAGTTATGATGTTAGTAATACAGCTGTTTTACTAATAACCCAGTATAGGTAAGGGATGGATACGACAATACGATCAATTTTTAATAAGGGACCAACTTCGAAATGGAAAAAAAATACAGCTCAAGTCTCCTCGGCAAAAATTTATAAACAGCTGTATTTTTTTTTCACCAAAATTTGATCGTATTTATGAGTACTTTACGTGGTTTAATTTATTGTCGTATTATTGTATCCACCCCGTATATTATGAAAAAATTTATTGGGAGACGTTCAAAACCCTTTTGAAATCTCTTCTCCTATTTTGCGGGCCAGTTGGTGCGGTTGGTTAAGACTCCGTATACTAAATTTTGCCGATTTCGTGATTTTACAGATGTGATTTTACGGTTCAAATACTGCAAGATTCCACCTATCGCGCCGCTGGTCGTGGGTTCGATTCCCACACAGGACATGCATTTGTGTGCATGAACATGTCTGTATGTCCAGAGTCTGGGTGTAATTATGTATATTAAGTATGTATTTACAAACAAAAAGTAGTATATGTATTATATCAGTTATCTGGTTTCCATAGTACAAGCTCTGCTTAGTTTGGGATCAGATGACAGTGTGTGAGGAATGTCCCAGGATATTTATTTATTTTAAAAGTCTACAAAATAAAAATAAAACAACCGAATTGAGAACCTCCTCCTTTTTTTGAAGTCGGTTAAAAAGGAGATTATCAATTCGACCCGAGATTATGCAGTATGAAATATATTTAACTGCAATATATTCACATATGATATTCTATTAGGACTTCCCAACAAATACGCAAAAATGCGAAAGAGCACGACGATACCATTAAAAATTTCGCTGACTTCAAAACATTCTTCATTTTATTTAATACTAGCTGCCCGGCACGACTTCGTTCGCGTGGTGTCCTATTAATCTATACCCTAACCTACCCTACCCTACACTACCGTACCCTACTACCCTACCCTACCCCTACCCTACCCTATCGCTTGCAACTTTCTTAATTTTTTCTTTCATAAGAACCTTCTCCTGACGATAACAAACACAGCAATAAAAGAATTAGCTAAATCGGTCCATTACATTATAAGTATTTCTTTTCTTTTCATACTTATTAGTGTATTTTGATGTGTTTTTTTTAAAATTACTTATTATTGAACTCGTAGGATGCATTTCGCATAGAGGTAAAATGCTGGGTAGGTATTTAGTGTTGTGGGGTTAAGTAACACTAATTGTTTTAGGGTTGATACGGCGGGCCGTAGTAAATACGAATATTTAGCGTACTCACGGTTTATTCCTCACACATACAACACAAAATTAAAGCACATCTGATATTATCAGTATTAGAAAGACAGATTCACATATAACAGCACTGAAGACAGACAGACACACACGTAGAAGAGATTACAGCTATACTAAGGTAATATAGGTAATCTACGAACACTAGTTTTAACGTCGGCATAAAATGAGCGCGATATAAATTGACGAATGCTACGTGGACTTTGCGTGGCAAAGCCGTGAGGTCAACTGAGGTGACTGCAGTGCCGCTTGCGCTGGGCGCTGGCCGCGCCGATCGTTCGTAGGCATTCTAGAAGGAATACCTACGTCACACAGCGGCGCCTGCACAGAGCGCGCTTCCACTGACTCGCGACATGCTCGCGACACAGTGTGATATTATGTCGTGTATGGAATACATAAATTATATATTTGTTATTATATGTAAATATTATAATAAGTTGTAAATATAATAATTAGATGTGGATATATAATATAGTGGTGTGTTATTATTAGTGGGCATTGTATTAAATCAAGGAATAATAATAGGTATTAGGGATTAGTTGGAAAAGGGGGATTAGTGGAAAGGATTGCCACATCACTCCCCCCCAGAGACCGTCTTACGGGCGATAATAATCTGGGAATCGAACCCTTCTTCCAGACTTTGTGGTTTTAATCGCAGTATCCGTGGGTCCTGACTGTTGCACAACTGGGTCCAAATGGACCACTGGGTCAGATGGATCACCTGGGTCTGGTTGATCTATTGGGTCAGGGTGACCCATTGGATCTGTGTCAACTAATATATAGGCTGGTTTTAGCCTGTCGATTGACACTTTGACCACCTTACCTTTTACCCTAATTTGAAAGGTTTTGTCACCATGTTTGACAACTTCGTGGGGACCGGTGTATGCAGGTTGCAAAGATCCTCGCAGCGCATCTTCCCGAAGAAATATGTGGCTGGAGGTAGCCAGATCTTTATAGACAAATATTTTGTCTTTACAATGTCGTGAGGCGGGTGCTGGTTGCAATTTCGCCGCGAATGAACGCAATCGCCCGGTGAAGTCAGTGATGTCGGTGGTGCCATTTGGATCCGAAGGTGTGAAGAATTCTCCAGGGAGGCGTAACGGTTCCCCGTACACCAGTTCTGCTGAAGAACTTTGTAAATCCTCCTTGTGAGCGCTTCGGATGCCCAGTAGCACGAATGGCAAGGATTCGGTCCAGCTGCTGTCGGCGTGGCACATAATCGCTGCCTTGAGCTGGCGGTGGAATCGTTCTACCAGTCCATTACACGCTGGATGATAGGCAGTGGTTTTACGGTGCTGGAAGCCGACTGTTTTGGACAGATACTGAAACAGTTCAGACTCGAACTGTCGTCCACGATCTGTGACAATATCTGTTGGACAGCCGAAACGAGAAATCCAACCCGTCAATAATGCCTTACCAACTGTCTCAGCGGTAATGTCCATAATGGGAACTACTTCCGGCCATCTGGTAAAGCGATCCACTGCTGTCAAGCAGTAGCGATAGCCCTGTGATGGAGGAAGTGGACCTATAAGGTCGATGTGAACGAAATTGAACCTAGCGCGGGGTAAATCGAAAGTGCCCAATGGTGATGACACGTGTCGATTCACTTTAGCGCGTTGACAAGCCAGACAAGCTCGTGACCATTCGCGGCAGTCCTTGCGTACTCCTGGCCAAACATAACGCTGTGCAACAAGCTTAGCGGTTGCGCTTGCTCCAGGGTGGCTAAGATTATGGCAACTGTTAAAGACTTGCCTGCGAAAAGATTTAGTCACGAAGGGTCTGGGAGTGGCTGTACTCACGTCACATAATAACTCGACGGGACTATCATCGATCTTAAGTCTCTTAAGTCGAAGTGAGGTTTCTGACTTAAGAAATTGCAGCAATTCGGGGTCAGAAACTTGCGATTTGGCAAGGACTTCAAAGTCGATGGTGGTTTCCAGTTCACTGACACGCGACAAAGTATCGGCAACGACATTGTCTTTGCCGGAGATGTGCTGTATGTCTGTAGTGAACTGGGAAATAAAGTCGAGGTGTCTATACTGACGCGGAGAGCAGTTCTGCTTTCGCTCATGGAAAGCAAATATCAGCGGCTTGTGGTCAGTATAGACAGTGAAGTGCCTTGCCTCTAGCATGTGGCGGAAGTATTTTAGGCCTTCGTAGATCGCAAGCAGCTCACGATCATATGGCGAATACTTCTGCTGTGTCGGACTCAATTTTCTTGAAAAGAAAGCGAGTGGTTGCCAGA
Source organism: Achlya flavicornis (assembly GCA_947623365.1). NCBI lineage: Eukaryota > Metazoa > Arthropoda > Insecta > Lepidoptera > Drepanidae > Achlya > Achlya flavicornis. The sequence continues at coordinate 6,949,012 of OX392494.1, read as the reverse complement.
TGCCATCCTTGAACTGCTGCAAAACTGCGCCCATTGCCAGATCCGATGCATCTGTCACAAGGGCGAGTTTAGCTTGATGGTCCGGATGGGCAAGCAATACGGCATTACAGAGGCTGTTTTTGCACTGGTTAAAGGCAGTGAGAGCTTCGCCGGATATTTCGACGGGATGTGAGCCTTTAACGGAGCCAGTCAGGAGGGCATTCAAGGGTCCTTGAAATTTTGCAGCTTGTGGTATAAACCGCCTGTAAAAGTTCAACATCCCCAGAAAACGCCTTAGTTCCCTTACCGTTTTTGGTGTTTGGATATCCCTGATGGCTTCGACCTTGGACTCTAAAGGCTTAATTCCAGCTGCCGAGATGCGGTAACCTAAGAATGTGACCTCGTCAGCACCAAATACACACTTGGAAGTGTTGATGACGATGCCATATTTCTGCATCCTGGTGAAGAGCTGGTGCAGGTGGGACTCATGCCGTTCCTGGTCACGGGAGAAGACCAGAAAATCGTCGAGATACGGATAGCAAAAGTCGAGTCCGCGGGTCATCTCATCGACGAACCTTTGGAACGTTTGACCTGCATTCCTAAGACCAAAGGTCATGAACGGGAATTCATACAGGCCAAACGGGGTGGTGATCGCAGTCTTCGGTATGTCCTCTTCGCTGACAGGAATCTGGTTGTAGGCCTTAACCAGATCGATTGTGGAGAAGACCTTGCAGCCAGCAATGCTGTGGGTAAGGTCATGCACATGTTTTATAGGATACCTGTCAGGAATCGTCCTCGAATTGAGCAGCCTGTAGTCACCGCAGGGCCTCCAGCTGTTGTCCTTCTTCGGAGCTAAGTGAAGAGGCGAAGACCAAGGGCTCTCAGATGGTCGAGCTGTGCCATTGTTGAGCATGAAGTCAAACTCCTGCTTAGCGATACACAGCTTGTCAGGTGCTAATCTGCGAGGGGAACATGAAATGGGTGGACCGGATGTTGTGCGAATATGGTGTACTGTGTGGTGTGTAGGTTTGTGTGGCGTGCCAGCGGGTCTAGTGATTTCGGGGAATTTATTTAAAATCAGGTGATATTTTGAATCCCCGGTCAAGACCTTTACCGAGCAAGTCGACGAAGCATTTGCTATAGAAGCTACAACAGACAATGATGTAGTTTTATCTACTAAGCTTTTGTTACGGATGTCGACAAGCAAGTTATAAAAGCTTAAGAAATCTACACCTATTATAGGTTTTGTGACATCTGCAACTATAAATCGCCATGGGAAATTACGGCGCAAACCTAAATCTAAATTTAATTGTAAGTACCCAAAAGTGTCAATTACGGTGCCGTTTGCGGCCGATAATTGGTAATTTGATTTAGCACGCTGCTCGTGTAGATAATAACGCGGAAACACGCACAAGTCACTACCGGTGTCCACTAAAAACTGCGTTTTGGAAGTACGGTCCGTGACAAAGAGGCGACCTGAAGAAACGGGACAGTCGTCAGTCGCCATTACCGACTGCCTCTGGGGTTTTCCGACTGCTGGTAGTCGCATGGCTTAATGCACTTGCGAGCATTGGCCCCAAACTTGGAGTGGTAAAAACAAAGCGGGTACTTGCGGTGATTGGACTCAGATCTTTGTCCAGATCGACTGCGTTGACGTCCGTTGGAACGTGATTGCGAGCGGGGTCTCCTGTTCAGCTGCATGGTGAGGTCTCTCATGGCCTTCTTCAGCTCAGCAATCTCGTTTGCCATCTGCTGCATGCTAGGACCGGGTGCAGACGCTGCTGCGACTTGGCCCGGTGTAACGATGTCCTGGACCCTGTCTGCCAGATCTGCCAGTGCCTCAAGCGAGCCTGTCGGCTGCGAAGCGAGAAGGGTCTGGACATTACTGGGCAGACGGCTGCTCCAAATCGTCCGAAGGAAGTCCTCCGGTACGCCTGATCCGGCCAAGCCCTGGAGATGACGCAGGAACTGTGAGGGCTTGCGGTCTCCTAGTTCCTCATGCATGAGGAGCTGCTTCACGCGTTTCTCGTGTGATTGAGAAAGTCGTTTAATGAGCTCGAACTTAAGTTTCTCATACTTGTTTTGAGCAGGGGGAGAAAGAAAAATATCTCTGACCTGCTTCGAGTACTGGTGTTCCAGGTTTCCAATGACATAATTAAATTTAGTCGCATCACTTGTTACGTTCGCATTTGCAAATTGTGCTTCTATTTGTGCGAACCAAACCTCGGGATCATCCGGCCAAAACGGAGGTATGCGAATTCCAATTCGGCAAATGTCGGATGGGTTGTCAATGGAAACGCACTTTGGTCGAAGAATTCGCTTCTGAGTTTTGGTACTGTCGGACGATTTTGCCGATTCGCTGCTATCGCTCATGGTGCTAATATTATTTTAAAAGCCTAATCTGTGTATAGGTGTTTAGCACAGGATTCTAGGCACTGGGAAATCTAGCCTTTCTGGCGATATTCTAACGGGGTCACCAGTTTAGTGTTGTGGGGTTAAGTAACACTAATTGTTTTAGGGTTGATACGGCGGGCCGTAGTAAATACGAATATTTAGCGTACTCACGGTTTATTCCTCACACATACAACACAAAATTAAAGCACATCTGATATTATCAGTATTAGAAAGACAGATTCACATATAACAGCACTGAAGACAGACAGACACACACGTAGAAGAGATTACAGCTATACTAAGGTAATATAGGTAATCTACGAACACTAGTTTTAACGTCGGCATAAAATGAGCGCGATATAAATTGACGAATGCTACGTGGACTTTGCGTGGCAAAGCCGTGAGGTCAACTGAGGTGACTGCAGTGCCGCTTGCGCTGGGCGCTGGCCGCGCCGATCGTTCGTAGGCATTCTAGAAGGAATACCTACGTCACACAGCGGCGCCTGCACAGAGCGCGCTTCCACTGACTCGCGACATGCTCGCGACACAGTGTGATATTATGTCGTGTATGGAATACATAAATTATATATTTGTTATTATATGTAAATATTATAATAAGTTGTAAATATAATAATTAGATGTGGATATATAATATAGTGGTGTGTTATTATTAGTGGGCATTGTATTAAATCAAGGAATAATAATAGGTATTAGGGATTAGTTGGAAAAGGGGGATTAGTGGAAAGGATTGCCACAGGTATTACGTTGGATTGTTTAATTGAACATTGCCTGACCTCTGCTAATAGACATGACATATCAGAATAAGATAAAGAGTCATTGACATACATATTTTTATTATATTTTTCATGGAAAATGTAGGTCAGCGACGATCGGTGCACACATGCATACGAACCTATTAAATTTTTTCGTAGTATTGTTTTCTTGGGATCAGGGCCGTCTTAAGCCATGCGGGGGCCCTTGGGCACACAAAAATTTGGGGCCCCATTGGAAAGTAAAAAAGTTAATAACAAAAAACATTTTTGATTTAATATTTTTATCATTAAAAACTGATAAGTAGGTACAAGATGGTTATCGACAATCGTCATCGTTAGTAAACGATCAATCTTTGTATGGGATTGACATAAGAGATTGTTATCGGTAAATCAAGTGATATTTCGATTTGAAATCTCAATCCCATACAAATTTTGATCGTTTACTAATGACGATTGTCGACAACCATCTTGTTTAGGGGCTGGTGTCCGATAAACTTTTAAATTTTAACATTCTTACTATCTTCCTAAAATAGAAAAAACATTGTGTAGTATCGGCCTTTCGGGGCCCCGTGGGTATAGAGCACCCTGGGCACGGGCCCCGTGTGACCTTATTATGGTAAAGACGGAACTGTTTGGGATTAAAGTATCCTATAAGTTTGTTATTCAAGTGTAAAAAGTATACCATGCAATTATGCAATTTGAAATTAAAAACGTCATTCTGTCACGATTCCATTACCACTGCACCGCCATTGAGCCAATGCGCGTTGTTTGTCGGTGCCGATTGGCCAAGTCAAGATACATTGATTGGTTCTTACTGGTCAAAATCAGTGCAAATTCACTGACTAGATACAGATTTGGATTGCTCGGTATTATTACTAAGTTTACTAAGGCTATAGCCAAGTGGTCAAAGCGTTAGAATTCCGTCTCATAGGTTGTGGGTTCGATCCGGTCGAATCTTTTTGTATTTTTTTACACCGATCGTTGTGCGGTCAACCGGTTACTCATGATTATGACATCACTAGCCCAAACTAAGAAATTCTAAAAGTCACTGACTCAAAAGGCGCTGATAGCAATGAGGTCATGGCACCACATAATAAAAAATTCATACAAAAGTAATTTGAGCATGCAAAACGTATAACTGAAGATCGTGGTCTTAGCTTATTATAATTCCTTCACACATTTTCCTTATTTATAGTGAATAGGTACGAATTATGTGTTAATTTACTTAGTAATTAATATAACCACGGATGTAACGTCCTAGACTAGCTGTGCGACTAATGGGGCGATAAAACGCGACGTTTCTCTGTCTATGTCTATGCTGGTGTGCATTCAAGAATAGGGATGCTTTCTGCATTATTGATTTATTGCATTTGTTAATACTAGATCGGCCGTTAGTCGAAATTCGATCGTAATTCATAATATTTTTAAGTTTGAATAAATAAATATCTTTCTGCACTCCATCTCCATATCTTGTCAACTTTAACTATGCCAAATAATATCTCACACTCCTGCGTGCTCGCAATATATATAAAAAGTGGTATACAAAGTTTTACACGTATTAATATTGATTGTGATTATTCACGGTCAGCGACAAATCTTAAAGGTAAACGTATAAAACTCAAAATTATAAAATAAAATTCGCCTTCAAAGTACTGTTTTTTTTTATGTAGGTATTCGGTACGCCCTATTCTCAAACCTTATATACCTTTATTCTCTAACCCAGGGTACTCTACAGCCATGCCGGGGCCCTTGGGCCTTTGGAGAATTTGGGGCCCCGTTGGAAAGTACAAAAGTGAATAACAAAATATTTTTTATTTTATATAAAAAGGTTAAAATTAAAAACTCCGACTCACATTTACATTTTCATTTAGAATGTTAAAGTACAACGGCGATTTTTAAGGCTTTTTATTGGTTTTTCTTTGCTCTTATATGTAATAAATAAATAAATAAAATAATATTCTAAGAACGCTTCGTCATCGTACTTTAAAGTAACAAGAGAAAAAATGCATCCGTCACTTTTTTATTTTATACAATTAATTCGGCAATCAATCAATGGTTCTACCCGCCTGGCAGTTACCGTAACCCTATGGACGTTGGCAACTTACACGTTACCGACCCTCAGCTCTCTACCGAGTGTAACGTTCTCGTTTGCGTTTTTAGTCATCATCATCATCATCATCAGTCTATAATGTCCCACTGCTGAGCACAGGCCTCCTTTCACAAATCAGGGTGAAAGGGAATGGGCAGATACTCCACCACGAGTGCCCGCTGCGGATCGGTGGAGGTAGGCTAGTGGTCAACCTACTGTTGGAATTTTTCAAGCCGCCTAGGAGGCATCCAACTAGCTTAACGACTATAACAATTAAGTGATAACCGGGACCAACGGCTTTACGTGCCTTCCGAAGCACGGAAACGCTCGATTTGAAATACCACTAGGCGGTCACCCATCCAGGTACCGACCAAGACAGACGTAGCTTAACTTTGCCGATCGATTAAGAACTGCTAATCATGCTACACCACGAGCGCTTCTAGTACATATATAAATACGCTAAACCTTACTCACGCGCAGGAACATAACATTTAGTTATTTGGCTCCGGTATTCTGCAAGGTGGAGATACCTATTTCCCCAGTCGAGCTGCTCTTTGCGCGAAAAAACCTGTGCTATGCTCTAATACTTTTAGATTTATTTATACCCAATAAAATTTGATTGGCATACCTAAACGGTACATTTGACGGGCAGACGGTCACTGGTACCGGTTTTCAATGAGACAGAAACCCTTGATTCCATTAATTGATATCTATTTTTAAAATTATATGCATTCGGATAACCTTGAAATGTTGCTTAAATTTGCCTTTTGATAAAAAAGCTACGTCTTCTAACAAACCTTACAATTATTATAAGCTAGCGACATATAAAGGACAATGCAGCTGTTCTCTTCACCTATAGATAGTAGATGAATGATTTTTCGGGGGGCGGACGAATTGCCTGGACCCATATTGAGAGAGGGGCTGATATTTTTCTTTGGAAATTTGAGAAAATTGCAGCTGTTAAATAAGGCAACTGACGGACAGTAGTTTATTTAATAATAATTCGTTTATTATCAGGCCACTAGGGCCCATAGATATATACCTAACAAGCTAACATAAATATTATAATAAAACATTTTATTTAGTTTACCACAACAAATATATACAAATTACAATCTATTCAACGTGTCACAGATTTGGCTGCTAAATCGTTGAACGGTTTGTTCAGAATGACCTACTAATCGATTTATGTTACTTTAAATATCTATATTAAAATCAATTCAGAAAACGATTCTGAACAATCCGCTTCGGGTTTGCACCTTAATACACACACTTTGTATATAGAAAATGTCCTCGAGACTTATAAAAACTTGTTTTTTTTGCATATTTTCATAGTGTAATGTCTTACAGTGTCTTGTTGTGGAGCTCTGCCGTAAACTTGGTATCTTTTATAGCTATTGTATAATTTTAAGATGTGCAATTCAGCCCTGTCCCAGGCTGCTGTTTCAGGGGGCGCCAAGGGGGCGCCAAAATCATGATTGAAAAAAAAACTGGTTTCATAAAGCGCCTAGCATCCAGCGCACCTTGTTCTATCGAGTATTCACTTAATTTCTAAACGCTCAGATGGTTTTTTTACAAATTATCCCCCCCCCCCTGCCGTTGGGGGCGCCAACATCAAGTTTTGCCCCGGTTCGAAAAAAATGTAGATCCGGGGCTGATCTAAAAGACGAATGTATTCTCAAAACTGTTAAGTAACTATAACTACCTACTTTTACCATTTATTCTATTTTTGTAGACCCGAATAGAATCGGTAGGTATGTACTTACCTACTATATATTATCTATGTACCAACCCAGTTACATAATTAATACCGATGTTTTTACCTCAATAATTACGCTTATCATAATTTTGGTAATTAATTTTCAAAGGGTTTAATACTCTGGCACAAGTTATTTGATAAAACGTAGGTATTTTGGAATCTTATTAAATGACCCATGAAGGACCCGGATTAAAAAGATAACTATCGATACATACATCGAAATAATAAGTAGTTAGTCATGGTTGTTTTTTATAATGTCGTAGGTATAGGAGGGCACGGATTGTCATGGATATTGATATGCCATTATAATTTATTTGCAATATATGAATAGGAATACTAGTTACATATGGTAGGTTAAATACATACAATACACACACATATAAGTCATCAAAATAATTGCTAGCTAAAAATAGCATCATTATACAGACAATAATGATAATCAAATCCATATAAACATAAACCACTCACCTATGTATATAACTTCGCATCATTAAAATATGAACAACACAGCACTTAAAAAAGTTTAATAAAAAAAAAAGAATTAAAACTAATATTCTCACAGCATAACTTAGAAGTATGAAAACGTCTTTGTTTTTATAAAAAGCGCTTTAGCATGTACAGTCGCGCGGACATCTTACGACAGACTGGGTATTTCATGTCTACATATCGTTTAGCGGTCAGCGGAGATTGTGATTACCAACAAATTAAATACGTACCTATTATATCAATAAATAACCGCGAATCGTGTTTTACTTTACCTACATTTAGGTACATATCTATTGACTCTAGGTTGAGATTATATTATGACATATCTCCGCCTATCCTGTTTTCGTTTAAAGAATATAGGTATGATAGTTCCTTTGGGTGTTAACAGTTCCGTCTTTACTATTATAAGGGCACTCGGGACCCGTGCTCAGGGCTCCCACACTCACCGGGGCCCCAAAAGCCGATATATTTGCATAAGCTACACAATGTTTTTTTCTAATTTAGGTAGATAATACAAATAACCTTCAACATTCTAAATTAAAATGTTAATCGGACACCAGTTCAGTTTTTGATTATAGCCATAAAAAGTATAAAATCAGTTTTTTTTTTTTTCACTTTTTACTTTCCGATGGGGCCACTAATTCTTGTTTGCCCAAGGGCCCCGGAATGGCTTGAGGACGACCCTGGTTTTAATTTGATATGGTTTTCCAGAGACAAATAAGTATGGATATTATTTATACCATTTCTCAGATCCACATTTCAGCTATTATTTTCTAATACACAAATTATTTCTATTTCTTATTCTAAAACAAGACGGTACAGGTAGTTTGTGAAGAGCAAAACCTGTTTTTAATAAATTCGCTCTCTAATTACAGTGTGATGTCGGTATGTTTTGCAACGATGATGTCTCATATAATAAGGATGACGTCGAACGAACGGTGAAGGTCGTACGATTACAATGATCTTGAGCTTTTGATGAACGCAAAATAATTATGTAGGGACATAGAATTAGCTAGGACATGGCTAGGACCACAGAACAGAAAAAACTGTTTTTTCTGTTCTGTGGCTAGGACGCATATCCAAATTCTTTGTGTAGGGACCTGTGGCAGTACTATTATATATTATGTGACTGGTTATATTATACGCCGATTACCTGAATACCTGAAGAGAAAACTTTGTACTTAAAGCCGTAACACACCTTCCGACGATCGGACTTCTACTTTCCTACCTTCTTAATACTACGTCAATACCGACCAATCCGAGGGCGAGCCGACCGCTTCCGACAAGTATTTATAATAATTATGTCGGTCCCGCCGGTATCTACACGGGGTTGATACGACAATCCTAACTAATATTATAAATGCGAAAGTGAGTTTGTTTGTTTCTTTGTTACGCCTTCACGCCTTAAACTATTTGACGGTAACTCCATATTTCGACGTAAAATGTAATTTTATGAAGGTTATCACTGGGTTCCGGTGACGATTTTTGAGCTTTGCTCACAGAGTTAGCGAGTATGACGCTTTCTTTGTAGGTGCTCCAAGAACATAGAGTCAAAACTCTGTTCCTGTCACGTATACCTTCAATACACATATGCATACAATCTCTGCTCAGTTCCAACATTTCATTGCACACATGCGCATTTATGCATAGACAAGTGGCTTTATATTTCTAATGACAACGGTCTGTCAGAACTTCTTTTAGTCTATGGGTACCACTGAGTAATCTTATTTATTTATTTATAACCAGCTGTCCCCCGCGTTCCCGGGATACAAAAAGTAGCCTATGTCCTTCTCTATCCCATAAGCTGTATGCCTAATTTCATCATGATCGGTTGAGTAGTAGGGCGTGAAAGCGTAACAAACAAACTCAATGTCGTATTTGTAATATTAGAATAAATAACCTCTTCTCTTCACACATAATATTCGTTTTCATTCACCGCTCAGCTTATAAAAAATCGCTAATCGCTGCCAATACAAACCCGCTCCATCTCGCATCATAGTCACAGACCACAAAACAAATGACGCCAGGGAGATAACATATTGATTGATGTAAAACAAGCATTTCCGAGTGAAGAGATATCGAGTAGAAACCTCGAATGATATTACAGCTATGCTATTCTGTAAAAGGTAAATCATCTCGAAAGTCATCTCGCAACTCACCTCGCAACTGAATTGGCGGGTGAATTACGTTTCAGAATACCAAATCCTATTGAAAAACGTCAAAATACTCACCTGTCGTAGTTCTTCTCACTTCCGTCATAACTCGGTGGCGCTAGTGTCGAACTCACTCAGTTTAAGAATATGAAATTCAAATCTCATCGCGGATTCAGAAGTGATTTTGCAAATGAACGTTACAGAATAGCACTGCTGATATTACTAAGCCGTCGTGCTAGGAGACTAGTCGGCGATGTTTCGATAACTGAGGCGAAATTAACGAGCCTTGAACATCGGCGTAAGGTTTCGTGTTTGTCGGTCTTCTATAGGATATATTTTGGAGAGTGTGCTACAGTATTGTTCAATCTAATTCCTCCATCCCCATTTCTCCACCGAAACACAAGACGCCGGGAGAATTTCCACCCATACGTTGTCGACATCCCGCGTACCCGGACTCAACGCTTCGCTTCATCGTTTCTTATACGAACAGCAAAGGAGTGGAACTCTCTTCCGGGATCTGTGTTTCCCGACACCTACAACCTAGATGTATTCAAGGCCAGAGTGAATAGGCTTTTTCTGGGTAAGCGTGCTACATCCTCGGCCTCGTCTTAACTCCTCATGGGGTCAGTCGAAGGTCAAACGCAAGCCCATTTAACATAAAAAAAAAAAAAAAAAAAGCGGCTTTCGTAGTGGATTTTACAGATTATTCGGATGTCTCAGCTGAGCACAGGCCTCCTTTCGCAAATGAGGATGAAAGAGGAAAGAGCTAACACTCCACCACGCATGCCCACTGCGGATTGGTGGAGGTAGACTAGTGGTCAACCGATTGCTGAAGTTTTAAGCCGTCTAGCAGGCCTCCAACTAGCTTAACGACAATCACAACTATGTTAAAACCGGGACCAACGGCTTTACGTGCCTTCCGACGTGCTTCCGACCGAAGCAAGGAAAACGCTCGAGTTCAAAATACCACAAGGCGGTCACCCATCCAGGTACCGGCCTCAGTGGTAGCTTAGCTTTGCCGATTGATTAGGAATGGCTAATCATGCTAAAATATGAGCGCTTATAAGCTTTTTATATACGCATAATAATAAATCTTTAATACGCATCCATTGGACAAATTATTTTTTTATACCTTTTGCGGGTGATGGGACCGTGGTGGGGGTCCGAAGCTCGCCGATCTAGATGTGGCACGCAGGTAGTTTTATCCCGGGAAAATATAGGATCCATCGGGAACGCGGGAGAAACCGCAGGTGACAGCTATTTATAAAAAGTACCTACTGTTTTTTATCAGTTTTGACACAACATAAAATCCCGAGTGTAGATACCTAATAGAGTGAGTGAGTTCCCAGGCTCGCCAGAGATTAGCCCCCTTACTCATAAAACATTATTTAACTAATATCATGGACGAATAGATCTAATGGTGCGTCCAGTCCAAAGTGTTGGAACAACATTCCGCCGCCGATCAGGAGCCTGAAATGTATTAACGGTTTTAGAATCACCCTTAAAAAAATTCTTTACAAGCATCAAAATAATGAAGAAACTCTAAAGCACGACAGTAGTGCTATTTAGCGAACAGTAGTACCTAGTAGCAGTGGTTGTATTTAGTTATTAATTACGTACTCACCTCGTTTCTAATGCTATCCCTTGAAATGTATTTACATTATTTTTTTATGATAATGTCATTGTCATCTCCATTTGTATAAATTATATTGTCGTGTACCTACTATATCTCCGTTATGCAATGGTGGTCTTTGTGTGCATGTTTCTGTATTTTAAAGCTTGTTTTTCAAAAACTATTGACAGCGTAAGATCATATTCACTGATTGCTTAGAGATACCACGTATCATGTTCTGTTAGCTTTCTCTGTCTACGTATTCTGTAGTGCTTGAAAGTCTTACATTTTATTGGTATTTTTCAAGCAATCAAATATTGCCAGTATTTTTCTTATTTTTTATGTTATTATTTTTGATTGATTGATTGATTTGATTGTTTATTTCTCTCTTGTGATTGTGACGTCACGAACCGGTCCCTGCGGAAGACCAGCGCTGGTTTATTAACGACCAGCATTATGCTGAGTTAGGACCGTTTTGTGGCAATTTTAATCTTTAATGTTGTGTTTTAACTTTAATTATTCATTTTTAATTGTTTATTATTTTTTCAATGAATTTGTAATACTATGTTATTTTTAGAAAAAGTAAAAAACAGACAGGTTTAAGTCTGTTTTTTACTTTTTCTCTTGCCACAAATAAATAAATTCATTCATTTTCATTTTCCATGCTACGCGAATCGAGCACGAGCCGAGCCACGAACGAGTGAATTAAATTCTGAAACGCAACTATCGCGTTTGCGTTTTATATAACGCATACATTTTTGATAGTATAAATCTATCCATGTCAAACCACAGACGAGGTCAAACCGTCAAATTGTGAAAAGTTTTGTGCCCCTCGCGCATCGCTTACAACCTATCCATATATAGTATTATCTATGAACCTATCCACACCTATCTATGATTTTCCTTATATCATTGATAACCATATTGAGTTTGTGATCAACAATCCTAAACATGATACCAAAAACTGACGTTGCGTTTTCATTTTTATTTTCATAAATTCGTGTATTTCGAGTTTTATTGCATATTATCGGTGGTATTTTATCCAATAAAGATTTGCACCAGTGAAGTGAAATGAAATGAATTACTTATGTGTATCGTGACTTTTAAGTTGTCTCAAAAAGTCCGTGAAGAGTTTAAGTACAATAACCACCATTGTAGTAAAACATGACTTCTATGGACGGTGACTGACTAGGACTATGTGAAAGTGATTTATTGTGACTAGAACTTATAATTAACTTTAACTGGAAATTGGCAAAATAAACAAGCCGTGTGACGCCATTGAAGAGAAAAAAAAAAGCCTAAACATAGTAGTTACCTATGTTTCGAGTAACAGGAACCTGACAAATTCACAGAATTATGTTTATTACCCTGCTTCCACTTCCATCATATTTTCCAGTGAAATCTTGACGATGCTTGACGTTTACAAAAATCCCTATGACCTCAAAATTTAATATATTATGAGTAATACTCGAAAGACGCAGGGTTTGTGTGGCACTTTTTGGCAGGGCCACTACGTATTTGAAGTCTATCTCTATTTTGTCGCCAAATACCAGAATCTGTCTAATCTTGGTTCAAAAGTTGTAACGGTTTTTAAGTGGCGCTGCCATAACCGATTTAAATGTACGTACTACGCTTGTACGTGATTTCGTGGACCCCACAAAATCTGGTATTTAGCGACTACAAACCGATCTAGGCTAGGTTATCTAGTTCTAAAAATAGCTGAGGTGGCACTGCGGGTCCATTCTGGCAGGACCACCCTCTTAATAATTTATGTAACATCGACACAGAATTCGAATCTGTGATAGTGACGGCACGTGACACACGCAGGGCTTTCAGAAACTGCTTGCCTTGGCCTACTTCGTCCCCGCAGGCAAAGCTACTGTAGGTAGGTAGTATTCAAAACTTGCTTTATTCCGAAACAATCACCTAGTTAGGGTCAATGAGGAGGCAAATTATTGTGCCGAGAGAACTTTGTATTTGATGCACCTCCAAGGAATAAGACTTACACACAGTAGGTACCTACTTACCTATTTACGTTATTATTGAATATTCTGTGACCCTGTCCAGAAAGGACGGATTCGCAGCGAATTTAAAATACGCGCGGTTTTATTCGCGCGATTTTTGTGGACGCAAGCTCGGGTTACAGTACCTACCTCGCCGTACCTACGCGCATAATGCCAAAGACTACAGTATATACTTAGAGACATAATGCATTCGCGCGAGATTCGCGCGTTAGCATCTCTAATTCTCTACTAGGGTCAATTCATGCTAGCGCAGAGTCGAGGCGAGAGTCTAAAAATATAGCAAATTCATCCTTATCTCAACATAGTAACGCTCATATTTCTTCTGAGATAAAAACAAATAAGCACGAATTCTACCAAGTTGCGCGCGACCGTGACCCGTGCGCCTTCGCGCGTTGAGATAAGGGTGAATATGCTACATTTACTTTTAGATTTTCGCTTCCCTGCGCTAGCTTGAGTTGACCCTACTAATTTAAGATTATCAGATATAAGAATATGAAAAAGCTTACCTATTCTTTGAGAATCAGGCAGGAGACCAAAAAATTTTTTTTAGTTGTGACTTTCTTTTGATAGAAATTCATAATTATCATTATAGTATGACTATTCGATAGCATTATAGCGACAGCTGCACTTGAGAGCCAGCAGTGCCTCTAGGCTTTGTTCGCCCACCTTCGGCTACAGAATAACGTACCATGGCAAGATTGTTTACATTTTATAGGCTCCTTTTCATCTCGGATACGAAGCGGACAGCAATAATCTTCACTGTCCTTACTAATATTATAAACGCGAAAGTTTGTACGTATGAATGTTTGTTACTCTTTCACGCAAAAACTAATGAACGGATTTGGATGAAATTTGGCACACAGATAGAATATGTTCTGTATACATAGGATACTTTTTATGCCGGGAAAACATACGATCCCTCGGGAATGCGGGTGAAACCGCGCGGGACAGCTAGTAAGTAAATAAAACAAAACTCGATTTTAAATATTGTATATTTCTTTGTACCTATGTAAAAAAAGCAAAAAGGACATTAATAGTCTTTCATACACATCTATATAATACAAACTCTCACACCAAACCACAATTTGAGAAAATTTACAATAAAAAAAAACATACATCCACATACTACCACAGAATCAAAAATATAATTATCGTACAGAATGCTCACTCTTATAAAATTGTGTTTAGGTACGAAACGATACCTACAAACGCATGTCTGTCTCTTTCTTTCGGATGAATGAATCACTAGCGGACGACGGGTCCTGCATAAGGTGCACGTTTGTAGGTATACTTTCGTACCTAACTACTATATGATAGTTTCATGAAAAACCATATTTAGTCCGATATTTATCAAAAAATATTGGACACGTATTTTTTCTTTTGTCAATTAAACAAAAAAATACGAAGATATCGTTTGTTGAAGTTCCGCGTGACGTCACGGTGCGGTACACTTTTTAGTAACACGAGCTCCCACTCCCGAACTTTATCGCGCTTTTTCTTTGTAATTTTTTAATGATTTGGTAAAGCCAAAAACACATGTCCAACATTTTATTATAATCTAACTAACGAAATAATTATATATTTTTTACCCAGTAGACATCCGTATTACATAGCTTACATACACTTAGTAACAAAAACTGACCATATTGTACAGTACTGTGACGTCAACAGAGTTAAAAGTCTTCTGGGCAATCTTGTTGACTTCGGCATCAGTTTTACATACCCTTTCACAAAAAAACCTCTGATGTAGGGTACAGAGTTTACTGACATGTCAAAATTATAGTACCATTTAACTGAGATGGTACCTAATATGCGGGAAGATAAGGACTTGAATGAACGAAAATATGTGATTAGTGATCTAATAATTTATTTTGTTTTTATTTTTTATTTTTACTAAATACATTTTGTGCTAACTCATAAATTTTTTACTACAACCTATGCCACAGAATAAGTAATAGCACTCCCGTACAGAATGCTCGCTCCCTAATATAATTTGTGTTTTGTTACGAAAAGAAACCTACAAACGCGTGATCTTTTTCGGACGTGGGCCTCTCAATGGTTCGGTAGCTCCACGCATCTGATATATTTCTGTACCTAAAATTCGGAACGAGCCAGACCTCTACCAATTCAGATTTAATCGGCGTGAAGGTACATACAGGACCAGTAGACAAGATGGTTATCGACAGTAAACGATCAACCTTTGTATGGGATTGACATTTCAAACAAAGATTGATCTAAGGGATTGTTAAAAATCACGTGATATTTCGATTTGAAATGTCAAACCCATACAAAGGTTGATCGTTTACTAACGATGACGATTATCGATAACCATCTTGTCTAGGGGGGCTGGTCGGTTAACGAAAGCTGGCACGTTCACACTACTCACACATATGCAATTTCATGATACAGTATGTTTTTATTAAATAATTGCTTCTAATTAGTCAGTCAATTCTAATGGACGAATGCAAAAGACAACTCTATATTTATGAGCAGTAACAAAAGCAAAATAACTGTCACCTTCATACTCATAAGCTTCACCGCGCGCGAGAGAGACGGACAGAGTTGTCATGATGCGCATGCAGTGCGACGTGACGCCGCGCGCTTATTCACAGACACTACACAAGCGGAACTTGTTGAACGTGCCAGTTCTAGTTAACCGACCGATATGCCTTAAGAACATAGTGATAAGGCCACAGATTTTGAGTAGTCTAGATACAGCTTGTTCCATAGAATAATAATATTAAAAGAGTTCCTTGTCATTTGTTCTCGGTAGAAGTATTGATAAAAAACGAGAAATTGGCATTCATTATATGTATCAGTCGATCAGACTATGAACGCGGCACATAATCTAGTACAGTCACTCTATTCATATCCTATCTCTATGTTTTTAGAGTGACACAATTTTTAATTTTTATGTGGAACACTAGGGCTTCGCATGCCATTAATTAGCGCTTTATTTGACATAGTATGCACATATAGCCGGATGTTAGCGCGCTAATTTGCTAATGGCATTATTTATGTCGATAGACGCTAGGCGATAGCTCAAATCAAATGATAGTGTGGCCAATCTATAGTCCATTTTTTAATGCATAATTTATTGCACGATAATTGATCCGATGATGAGTTTTCTTATGATACCTCTATGGTCAAAATATCTGTCTCTGAACTTAGGTTCAAATTGGTTCGAGTCATCATCAGTTTGACAGGTATTTTGTCCATACATGTATCTAGAGGTGTGTAACTCATCAAAAATACACGAGCTGCACAATAGCTCACGGCTCAGGTGTGTGAGCCGGTTCAATGACTCAGCTCGCAGATCAGCTCTATTTGCACCTATAGTCCACGATACACGAGCACGTTCACTGAGTTCCGCGCGTCGAATCGAGCCGACTGAGCTACCACGATTCGTTCGACTCCGCCGAGCAACTCTTTTCATACTTTAGAGTTGGAATTATTAGTCTTTTTATATTACCTAGTTATGTTACATATTTATTTATTGAATTTAATTATTATTTAAATGTTTTAGAACGAAATAATAATGCGTGGATCAGAATCACAAGAATAATCTATGGAGGGAGTCGCAGATAGAATAGGAGTTGGATTGAGCCGTGAGCTATTCATTTTGTTGTTGAGCTGTAGCTCATCGGCTCAAACCCGTGTGGTCTGATTCAGAGCGGAGTTACACACCTCTACATGTATCATAAGAAAACTTCCCATTGAACGTTAAGCGTCACGCAGTATTAAACGACACTACTTGCCTCTGGGGCGACTGAAACGTAGGACCGCGTTAGGTAAAGTCAAGTTGGCGCATTTCACCTACTTGCACGACACGCTTGCCTCACCGTATCTATCTAGTCTCTTTCAAATACATGTTTAAGGCAGTCAAATATTAAAAAAAAAAAACAATTTCTATCAACAAAATTTCATTATATATACAGGATGTGGCGTAAAGAGTAGTCAACCCATTACCTATGGGTGGGGGATGTCATGACTGATCAGAAAATCAAAAATTATGTTTAGTGAAAGTGCCATGGTTTTCAAGATTTTGGGCATTTTTTTTATTTCATAAATAACTAATTTTTGTATTAAAATTATGAATAATAAAAAAACCAAGCTAACGGTATAAAAACAAAAGTTTACATTTGATAGTGCATCTATCCAAGAGTACTACTGAAAAAACAGACAATGAAAATACTTTTATTTGTGAAAATGGCATCGAAAAAAGTGACCAAGGGTGTAATTATTTATGAAATTAAAAAAATGCCCAAAATCTTGAAAACCATGGCACTTTTACTAAACATAATTTTTGATTTTCTGATCAGTCATGACGCCACCCACCCATAGATAATGGGTTGACTACTCTTTACGCCACACCCTGTATAGTACAGATAAGGTATATTTATAATAATATATTATATAACGTTTTTACATTTCTTTTCGTTTTGCTTTCAAAGTGGATAAGAAATTGTTATAAACATAAATTAGAGGACAATTTCAGATGCTAAGTAACCTCGATTTTAGGGTTCCGTTGGGGCCTCCGCTGTACGTCCGTCCGTCTGTCTGTTACTAGGCTATATCTCATGAACTGTAATAGGTAGACAGCTGAAATTTTCACTAAATATGTATTTCTATTACCGCCAAATAAAAAATAACAATAAAATTAATAATCAAAGGAACTGAAAATACAAGACTTCTTTTTTACCCGACTGACCCGGAAGGAGGGTTATGTTTTTCGAGTGTATGTATGTATGTATGTATATTTCTTTGGCACGCTCTGTAGCCTAAACGGCTTGATGGATTTAAGCATATGAGGTGTCGTTAGATTCGTCTTGACTGTGGGAGTGTCATAGGGTATATTATTTTTATATGGCGCCTACGGATAAGAAAAGAGGGGGGTATTAAAAACAAAAATTTCGTTATTATAACAATATGGGTATCAAATGAAAGCTTGTGAACAGCTCATTCCATATATTTATATATTGTAATACTTTTGTGCTACCATTTTGACCATGTTTAATGCAAGGACAGTAGGTATAGGTACTATGAGCGGTTACCGTACGTAACTCACAGAGTTGCGATGGTTGTTAGCGTTACTTTATAAAACTAAAAAGTCTGAAATAAATTAAATTATTAAAAGAAACACCAAACCCGACTGCGTAAAGCAAAAATTAACTGAAAACGCTGAAACGCAGTCGGGTTTTTTGTTTCTTTTAATAATTTAATTTATTTTGCGTATTTTTTTTCATAAAGTTTATTTAGTTAATATTGTACAGAACCCCTTTTTCACCCTGTATATGTAACAGTGTAACGGTATACAGGACAGTTACTGGTCACACGGAAGCCAAATTTTCAGGGGTTATTATCAGTACCTTCGAGGAAGTAAGTACAGTGACGGAATGAAAAGGTTCGTCAGTTTTCAACTTGATTCATTCAACGTATCACGAGCACATATTACCTTTTGAAACTGAATAGACAGAATACACTGAATCAGGGAAAATTATGATTTAACTGTTCGTTATCAAAGTACAAAATTATACAGATCAAAGTTGTTTGACTGTTTATCATGTCAACAAGATTGTTTTTATTTCATGTTTTGATAAACTAAAACCTTCTTGTTGGTTTAACCTGCTATTGTTATGACAAATTAAAATTGAAAAAAAGAATTTTGAAACTTCGTCTACACATGACGGAGTTATACCCGAACATACATAAAAAATATATATAAACATTCGAATTGAGAACCTCCTCCTTTTTTTGAAATCGGTTAAAAATAGGACAATGACATCATTGAAAAAAAAAATACTTATATTTTATTCCGCAAAAGCCTTAAATTGTGTTTGTCGTGATGTAAAAACAAGCAAAACCTTATTCGATAGCAAACGTCACATTTATGTAAATGTTAGCAGCACTGTTTCTTCCTGTTAGGAACCACACTGGTAATATGTTGGTACATATAATAAAATTGATTCCTGCAATCTGGTGCCAGCGAAAACCAACTCTAAGGTGACGAACCTTTTCATTCCGCGACTGTACAGTCGAGGACATAAATATGTATACAATTAGTAAAATTCAACAACGGTTTCCTCTTTAACTACTGATTGAAATTATGAGACATTATAAAGGCAGAATCTTCTAACATATACTATTATGATTTGTGTAATAGTTTAACACTTAAACGTTAAACATGCGAGAAAATCGCTTTTGAATTTCAAAAAGTGTATACATATTTATGTCCTCGACTGTACATAAGAGTGGTAATACCTCCACTAAAATCCCGAAATGTTGATAATGACGTTTTATGTCGGGATTTAAAAAGCAAGAATTATTATTGGATTTTATAATATAGTTACAAATTATTGATTTGAAGCATCATATTACTGTCCCCCGCGGTTTCACCCGCATTCACAGGATAAAAAGCCTATAATTCTCGGGGATAATATAGCTTCCTTTAAGTGAAAGAATTTTTCGAATCCGACTGCTAGTTCCAGAGATTAGTCCGTCTTAACAAACCAAAAAGGTTCAAGTAGGTTCCTACGAACTTGTTACAAATGTATTCAGAGTGCAATAAATAATATGCAATTTGTTAAATCTAGTATTAGTAGTTCCTGAGAAAAATGCGTTCAAACAAACATTATGAAGCTATTTAGTTTATTTTTATAACAATTCCACTTTCACAGTGACTTCGACCGGTTAGTCCGGGACACTCAAGTACCTAAAGTGTATAAAGTGAACACTTAGAGGTTTTCATGTAAGAAGTGTAGAAGTGTCGCCTCGTAATGTTTTGCCGCGTGCATCGCTCTTAGTGAGTGTCTCTCGCCGGGGTATACCTGTGGAGTCATACTTTGTACTGTAAATAAGTAGTTAATCATTTTTTAAGTTTTTTTAAGAATATTGCTATCATCATCATCATCAGCCTATAATATCCCACAGCTGAGCACAGGCCTCCTGCACACAAATCAGGGTAAAATGGAATGTGCAGATACTCCACCACGCGTGCCCACTGCGGCGAGGTGGAGGTAGGCTAGTGGTCAACCTGCTGTTGGAGTTGTCAAGCCGCCTAGGAAGCCTCCAACTAGCTTAACGACTATCACAATTAAGTGATAACCGGGACCAACGGCTTTACGTGCCTTCCGAAGCACGGAAACGTTCGATTTGAAAGCGCACGAACGCTTCAACAATTCCGTACAATATTGCTATACTGCGTACTAAATCAGGCCCATAGCTAGAATCAATATTCGGTGGGGACGAAATTTTCAAAAAATCCTGCTATCTTTATCCATAGTAATACTGAGGCCGGCAAACAACTTGAGCCAAAGTCTAGTAGTGGTGGGTAAGTTCGCGCATGTACACTCATGCTCGGCCAATAGCGTGGACGCGTGCCGACAGAATGCCCCCGCGCACCTCTCTTCCCACCAACGACACCTTAAAATCGTCTACTGCGCACTCAAGGTCATGGCTCAAGTTGTTTGCCGGCCACTGTACCTATTATAAACGCGAAAGTCTTTCTGTTACCTCTTCACGATTGAACCTATGGACCCGATCGACGATCGGGCGCAGGCAAGTCCGTTCAAATGAGTAAATTTCACGGCTGGCGGTTAGCATAAATGCAGCAACATCGCGTTTTTTTTTTTGCAGTAACTACTAAAACCTTTTTGCTGTTAAAAAACATGCTGCTATATAGGTACAGTCGAGGTCAAAGATATGTTTACATTTGAAGTTACAAAAATATGTATCCATTTAAATACCTAACCATATAATGCTATACAAAAGGTTAGGTATTTAAATGGAGACAAATTTTTGTAACTCCAAATGTAAATATATCTTTAAGATAAAGATAAAGATAATTTATTGCAGGGAACATGGTACATTTGGATGACAAGTATTCATAAAATAGCTACATGTTTCGCCTTAACACAATGTAGGCATGCAATTATATAAATGGAATTGAATTATAACATAACAAGTAATAATTTTACTAAAAATAAAAAATATAACTAATTAAACCTTAGGATGTCAAAACTGATCATAAAATAATTAATTCATAGTGACAAATTACATACCTATTAGAAATTATGAATAAAAAAAAAAAACAAATTATAATTATTCATTAACAAAAAATTCATTCAGGCTATAGTAACACTTATCGCTTTGACCTCGACTGTACCTATTTTGATATAGTACTAGTTGCGCCCCGCGGTTTCACCCGCGCACCCGAGGGATATCCTACCCTACCCTACACTGCCGTAAAGTTTTTTTCCGCGAGTACCTTCTCCAGAGTTTAGAGAACTTTAAAAATATAGAAGGATGAAATCGGTAGTCATTCTCAAGTTATGGCGTGACCAAGGGAAACAGGGATTCACTTATAAACAGGTGATTTCTTTTCCAAGCCAGTGTGGGCAACTTCTGAACTAAAGGACTTAGAGAAAAGCGCTGAAAGGAACCCCGAGCTGAATTTTGAAGAAAATAGAAGTAGCACTAAAATTAAAAGGGGGGGGGGGGGGAGTAAGAGCTTTGCTTGTACAGAATAGATGATGGAAGATTACCTGTACTCTATGTGGTTTCCCGAGCCTCACCAGCTCAGACAAAAGGACAGCCGTGTGACAGAAGTGGACATTCTCATCCGCCAAACCGTGGATTATTAGTAGTCTGCCTTCCCTGGAACAAGAATTAGCACATTTATACATGAATAGCTATGTGCCGCGGTTTCACTCCCATTAGCATGTTGTATAGCTTGTAACCTTCCTCAATAAATGGGCTTTCTAAAGCAAAAACAATTTTTCAAATTAGACTGGTAGTTTCTGAGATAAGAGCGTTCAAATAAACACACTCTTCAGCTTAATAATATTACTAGCTTTAGCCCGCGACTTCGTCCGCGTAGTTTTTTTTTTTTTTCTGAATATGAATTATTGTAACAATATAGAGCTTTGTTCATGGCTATTGCCCGCCACTACGTGTGATATTTGACAAAAGTTCAGGTAGATTGAGCTTACATGCGAGCATGCCACATAAAACTGAAACAGTCCTGCCGCAAATAAACTCTAGCAAATTTCAGAGAGTATTTCCCTATGATTTATTAATAGCCATCGCGAAACAAACCTTGATAAGGAACTCTAATCTTTTAAATTAAACGGAAGGTGATTTGGGATCAATATTATACGCGGCACGAAGACAGTTTCTCCTCTGGCAGAACCAGTTAATATTTTGGCCTCAATAACATTGCGGCGGAGAGCTGTTACTTACTGAGATAACTTAACATTAATTTTCAATCATCAGCCTATACACAAAATTTGAAGATCCTAACTTCAAAACTGACGGACTCTCATACAAACTTTCATCCCCAATTTTACCCTCTTAGGGGTGGAATTTCCAAAAATCCTTCCTTAGTGTATGCCTCCACTGTATAAGGTATCTGTTTGCAACATTTCAAATCTCTAGGTCCAGCGGTTTGGGCAGTGCGTTGATATATCAACAATCAGTTTATCAACTTAACTTCATCCCCCTCTTTCCCCCTTCGGGGGTTGAATTATCATAAACGCTGAGATAACTTTACATTAATTTTCAATCGTCAGCCTAAACACAAAATTTGAAGATCCTAACTGCAAAACTGACGGACTTGCATACAAACTTTCATCCCCTATTTTACCCGCTAAGGGGTGGAATTTCCAAAAATCCTTCCTTACTGGATACCTACACTATATAATAATAAATTTAGTGAATTTTATTGTGGAATTGAAGGACTTGCATACCCAACTTCATCCCCCTTTTTCCCTCTTAGGGGTTGGATTTATCACAAACGCTGAGACAACTTTACATTCATTTTCATTCGTCAGCCTATACACAAAATTTGAAGATCCTAACTTCAAAACTGACGGCTCTCATACAAACTTTCATCCCCAATTTTACCCTCTTAGGGGTGGAATTTCCAAAAATCCTTCCTTAGTGTATGCCTCCACTGTATAAGGTATCTGTTTGCAACATTTCAAATCTCTAGGTCCAGCGGTTTGGGCAGTGCGTTGATATATCAACAATCAGTTTATCAACTTAACTTCATCCCCCTCTTTCCCCCTTCGGGGGTTGAATTATCATAAACGCTGAGACAACTTTACATACATTTTCATTCGTCAGCCTAAACACAAAATTTGAAGATCCTAACTGCAAAACTGACGGACTTGCATACAAACTTTCATCCCCTATTTTACCCGCTAAGGGGTGGAATTTCCAAAAATCCTTCCTTACTGGATACCTACACTGTATAATAATAAATTTAGTGAATTTTATTGTGGAATTGAAGGACTTGCATACCCAACTTCATCCCCCTTTTTCCCTCTTAGGGGTTGGATTTATCACAAACCCTGAGACAACTTTACATTCATTTTCATTCGTCAGCCTATACACAAAATTTGAAGATCCTAACTTCAAAACTGACGGACTTGCATACAAACTTTCATCCCCTATTTTACCCGCTTAGGGGTGGAATTTCCAAAAATTCTTCCTTACTGGATACCTACACTGTATAATAATAAATTTAGTGAATTTTATTGTGGAATTGAAGGACTTGCATACCCAACTTCATCCCCCTTTTTCCCTCTTAGGGGTTGGATTTATCACAAACGCTGAGACAACTTTACATTCATTTTCATTCGTCAGCCTATACACAAAATTTGAAGATCCTAACTTCAAAACTGACGGACTTGCATACAAACTTTCATCCCCTATTTTACCCGCTAAGGGGTGGAATTTACAAAAATCCGTCCTTACTGGATACCTCCACTGTATAATCATAAAGTTTGTGAAGTTAATCGTGGAATTGAAGGCCTTGCATACCCAACTTAATCTCCCTTTTTCTCTCTTCGGGGCTGGAATTATCACAAACGCTGAGACAACTTTACATTTATTTTCATTCGTCAGCCTATACACAAAATTTGAAGATCCTAATTTCAAAACTGACGGACTTGCATACAAACTTTCATCCCCTATTTTACCCTCTTAGGGGTGGAATTTCCAAAAATCCTTCCTTAGTGTATGCCTCCACTGTATAAGGTATCTGTTTGCAACATTTCAAATCTCTAGGTCCAGCGGTTTGGGCAGTGCGTTGATATATCAACAATCAGTTTATCATCTTAACTTCATCCCCCTCTTTCCCCCTTCGGGGGTTGAATTATCGTAAACGCTGAGATAACTTTACATTAATTTTCAATCGTCAGCCTAAACACAAAATTTGAAGATCCTAACTGCAAAACTGACGGACTCTCATACAAACTTTCATCCCCAATTTTACCCTCTTAGGGGTGGAATATCCAAAAATCCTTCCTTAATGGATACCTCCACTGTATAATCATAAAATTAGTGAAGTTTATCGTGGAATTGAAGGCCTTGCATACCCAACTTCATCTCCCTTTTTCTCTCTTCGGGGCTGGAATTATCACAATCGCTGAGACAACTTTACATTCATTTTCATTCGTCAGCCTAAATACAAAATTTGAAGATCCTAACTGCATAACTGACGGACTCTCATACAAACTTTCATCCCCAATTTTACCCTCTTAGGGGTGGAATATCCAAAAATCCTTCCTTAGTGGATGCCTCCACTGTATAAGGTATCTGTTTGCAACATTTCAAATCTCTAGGTCCAGCGGTTTGGGCAGTGCGTTGATATATCAACAATCAGTTTATCATCTTAACTTCATCCCCGTCTTTCCCCCTTCGGGGGTTGAATTATCATAAACGCTGAGATAACTTTACATTAATTTTCAATCGTCAGCCTAAACACAAAATTTGAAGATCCTAACTGCAAAACTGACGGACTTGCATACAAACTTTCATCCCCTATTTTACCCGCTAAGGGGGGGAATTTCCAAAAATCCTTCCTTACTGGATACCTACACTGTATAATAATAAATTTAATGAAGTTATTGTGGAATTGAAGGACTTGCATACCCAACTTCATCCCCCTTTTTCCCTCTTAGGGTTGGATTTATCACAAACCCTGAGACAACTTTACATTCATTTTCATTCGTCAGCCTATACACAAAATTTGAAGATCCTAACTTCAAAACTGACGGACTTGCATACAAACTTTCATCCCCTGTTTTACCCTCTTAGGGGTGGAATTTCCAAAAATCCTTCCTTAATGGATGCATCCACTGTATAATCATAAAATTTGTGAAGTTTATCGTGGAATTGAAGGCCTTGCATACCCAACTTAATCTCCCTTTTTCTCTCTTCGGGGCTGGAATTATCACAAACGCTGAGACAATTTTACATTCATTTTCATTCGTTAGCCTATACACAAAATTTGAAGATCCTAACTTCAAAACTGACGGACTCTCATACAAACTTTCATCCCCTATTTTACCCTCTTAGGGGTGGAATTTCCAAAAATCCTTCCTTAGTGGATGCCTCCACTGTATAAGGTATCTGTTTGCAACATTTCAAATCTCTAGGTCCAGCGGTTTGGGCAGTGCGTTGATATATCAACAATCAGTTTATCATCTTAACTTCATCCACCTTTTTCCCCTTTCGGGGGTTGAATTTATCACACACGCTGAGATAACTTTACATTCATTTTCATTCGTCAGCCTATACACAAAATTTTAAGATCCTAACTTCAAAACTGACGGACTTGCATACAAACTTTCATCCCCTATTTTACCCTCTTAGGGGTGGAATTTCCAAAAATCCTTCCTTAATGGATACCTCCACTGTATAATCATAAAATTAGTGAAGTTTATCGTGGAATTGAAGGCCTTGCATACCCAACTTCATCTCCCTTTTTCTCTCTTCGGGGCTGGAATTATCACAATCGCTGAGACAACTTTACATTCATTTTCATTCGTCAGCCTATACACAAAATTTGAAGATCCTAACTTCAAAACTGACGGACTTGCATACAAACTTTCATCCCCTATTTTACCCTCTTAGGGGTGGAATTTCCAAAAATCCTTCCTTAGTGGATGCCTCCACTGTATAAGGTATCTGTTTGCAAAATTTCAAATCTCTAGGTCCAGCGGTTTGGGCTGTGCGCTGATATATCAACAATCAGTTTATCATCTTAACTTCATCCCCGTCTTTCCCCCTTCGGGGGTTGAATTATGATTTATATAATTAAGATTACTAGTTTTAAAGTAAAAATATTATAAGAGCGAAAGTTTGTGTTTCTGTTGCTTTAGTTACAATTTCAGTCATATAAGTTACAATCTATTCATATAGGTTATAACCTAGTTACAACCTAATCATATAAGTTACTTTCATCCCCTATTTTACCCTCTTAGGGGTGGAATTTCCAAAAATCCTTCCTTAGTGGATGCCTCCACTGTATAAGGTATCTGTTTGCAACATTTCAAATCTCTAGGTCCAGCGGTTTGGGCAGTGCGTTGATATATCAACAATCAGTTTATCATCTTAACTTCATCCACCTTTTTCCCCTTTCGGGGGTTGAATTTATCACACACGCTGAGATAACTTTACATTCATTTTCATTCGTCAGCCTATACACAAAATTTTAAGATCCTAACTTCAAAACTGACGGACTTGCATACAAACTTTCATCCCCTATTTTACCCTCTTAGGGGTGGAATTTCCAAAAATCCTTCCTTAATGGATACCTCCACTGTATAATCATAAAATTAGTGAAGTTTATCGTGGAATTGAAGGCCTTGCATACCCAACTTCATCTCCCTTTTTCTCTCTTCGGGGCTGGAATTATCACAATCGCTGAGACAACTTTACATTCATTTTCATTCGTCAGCCTATACACAAAATTTGAAGATCCTAACTTCAAAACTGACGGACTTGCATACAAACTTTCATCCCCTATTTTACCCTCTTAGGGGTGGAATTTCCAAAAATCCTTCCTTAGTGGATGCCTCCACTGTATAAGGTATCTGTTTGCAAAATTTCAAATCTCTAGGTCCAGCGGTTTGGGCTGTGCGCTGATATATCAACAATCAGTTTATCATTTATAATCATATTAAGATTACTAGTTTTAAAGTAAAAATATTATAAGAGCGAAAGTTTGTGTTTCTGTTGCTTTAGTTACAATTTCAGTCATATAAGTTACAATCTATTCATATAGGTTATAACCTAGTTACAACCTAATCATATAAGTTACAACCTAGACATATCGGTTACAACCTAGTCACGTAATTTATAACTTAGTCGTATAGGTAACAACCTAGTCAAGAAGGTTACAACCATGTCATATAGATTATAACCTAGTCATATAGGCTACAACCTAGTCACGTAGTTTACGACTTAGTCAAGAAGGTTACAAACAAGTCATATAGGTTACAACCTATTCAAGTAATCTATATATCTATATGCTATATGACTAAGTCATATAGGATAGGTTAATACCTACTCACGTAGTTTACAACTTAGACATATAGGTAACAACCTAGTCATATAGGTTACAAGTTAATCACATAGGTTATACCCTATATGAACTTCTACTTACGGGGGTGACATAGTCACTGTGTGACAAAACTCCTTTTAAAATATATATAAGATAATAAAAAAAAAAAAAATATGAACTTCACACAAAAAGCAAGAAAAAAACAAACACAGCATTTTGAATATAATAATACCCAATTGATGTTATTGCCGGCTCTCAAGTGTAACCTAGAACCGGTATTAAAATGAAACTATTAATTCGAGCCTGCGAAGGTCTATTTTTGAATGGCTTGCAGGTATACTCACTGGTCGGGGAAGAAGGGCGTGTGCGCAAGTACACTGGCGCGCGTGTAGGCGTGCGGCGCGGCGGCCGGCAGCCCCATGTACCGCTCCGTGTACGCCGTGTCGTACAGCCGCCAGCTCGTCACCGGCGCGCCCGCCACGCACACCTTGAAGATGTTCGGCCGCGTCGCCAGCCCCAGGAGGGACAGGTACCCACCTGGTGGGGATGTTCCCAAATGGTCCCATATACATTTCATATAGATCAGCAGGGCTATTTTAAAATGCTCGGATTCGATATCGGAAACGGATTCAAAACCTACTGAGGCGATTTTCCGCAATTGCTATTTTAATTTCCGAATTCGAATATTTTTGATGTTTCTTTACGGAAATATGTGAATAAATGATTTCGATTCATCGATAAGTTTTCGGAAATTAAAATAGCAATTGCTGAAATTTGCCTCGGAAATATTTGAATCCGTTTCCGATATCAAATCCGACGTTTTAAAATAGCCCTACTGATGATGAGTTTCGGAGACAGACAACGGGACTCTTAAAAAAATGACAGCAAATCAACGGCGATTGCTGCTATCGCATAAATATGCATTGTTTACGCAGGTCTTTACACGCGAAAGTATTTAGTGTATATGAAACTAAAAATTCAAAAATAAATTAACTTTTTAACAAAAAAATAAATCGCCTTCAAAGTACACTAAAAGTAAGAAATAACTCTTATCTGACACTGTTTTGAAGTCAGCGAAATATTTTCTACAGAACACGTCATGCGATTTAAACCCCTTTCGAAAAAAAAAGAATTTTGAAAATCCGTCTATATACGACGACGCAGTTATGCCCGAACATACATAAAAAAAAAAAATTAACATTCGAATTGAGAACCTCCTCCTTTTTTTTAAGTCGGTTAAAAATATACATTACAATAGTACCTAAATACCTCATTGGCATACCTAAGCTTCCGCCATCTTGAAAGAAAACCATTAGTAAAATCTTTCGATAGCAAAAAATATAAGAAATCAAAACTGTTCTATAAATAAGTTTTATGTTAAAAATTAAATTTTTAACACAAGCTTTTTTGGTGACTGTACTTTTTGTTGACTCTACTTACATTGTCTTCCAATATACTAATGTATACCAAATATCAAGTCAATCCGACCACTGGAAGTGGGTGAAATTCGACATGCAAGATTCCACCCGAACGAACAAACATACATACATCCATACATTACAAGTTAAATAACAGCTTTTAAAAAAAATCTTAGTGTTGGCAAAATCATAATAATATATTCTGTCTGGGATAGATAGATAACACTTTATTGATACAGGTTTCAAGACTTTCCATAGAAATTTAACCAATTTAACGTTCATAAGCGCCTTACCAGGGCCTAAATTGAATAAAAACCTTATTGATTTTGATTTTTTGAAATTAAAAGCTCACCATAACTCCAGCCGTGTATCGCCACCCTTTCCATATCGATGCAGCCCGTTTCTTTCGCCAACCATTGTAGAACTTCCACCTTGAAATACAAAATAAACATTGTTGTAACAATACTAGCTGCCCGGCGCGACTTCGAAATATTTAACAACATACCAAGGGATATCAGGGAATTGTCGATCAGGCAATTCAAATTAAAATTATATGCGTGGCTCATGGATAAAAGCTTTTACAATATTAATGATTTTCTTGAATGATTTACTTTTACTTGCAGTTTGATAATTTTATAAAAATTTTATGTTCATTGTTATTGTTTAAAATTAGTATATTTTTTCTGACATGTAGAC
Source organism: Achlya flavicornis (assembly GCA_947623365.1). NCBI lineage: Eukaryota > Metazoa > Arthropoda > Insecta > Lepidoptera > Drepanidae > Achlya > Achlya flavicornis. Next base: position 6,919,276 of record OX392494.1, on the reverse strand, counting down.
ATTTTTTATTTTGTTGTTATTATTATCAAAGTAATGTAATAGAGTATTATTATGAATTCTATTTTTTTGTGGTCTGTCGCTTATCTTATTATGGTCAATTGCATGTGTTTAATTTTAATTATATAAATATTTGCATGCCTATTATATGGCAAAGTATGTATGCACCATAAGATTATTTGTAAAAACTTTATATAACCATACTTTGAGCAAATAAAGAAATCTTTATCTTTATCTTTTCGGTCGCGTAGTTTAGAGCTCTTATTCTTACAAGATACTTATAAGAGGATATCCGTAGTGTATAGGCTGCTCTGTACACCTAATATCAGCTCTAATACAGCTTTTATACTTATCTATTGCTTATACAGCCTCTATACAGCTCCAATAACGAAATAAGCTGTGTAATGTGGGCCCTTTTTACAAGGTCTGTATAAGCACTTATACAGCCTTTGTACAGCCTGAATATTCAGCTTTTAGTATAAGAACGAACTCTAATACAGCCTATATACAGCTTGTTATGCTACTTGGGTACCCTACCCTAGGGTGAACCACCCTTACCACTTAGGGGTATGAAAAATAGTTTACGTCCTATTCTCAGACCTACTCAATATATACACACATACACTCAAAATTCCATAAGAATCGGTCAAGCCGTTTCCGAGTTTTGTTACAAACACTGTGACACGAGAATTTTATATATTAAGATTACTGTTCCTAAACAGCATCAAGGCGGGGTTGACCGGCGGTGATATTTGTAGCCCAAAACCATTAAAAATTTATAATCAGATTTCTTCCCGTTATTACTAAAAACATACCTAATTCATAAGCGAAGAATCAAAGCTCAAAAGGAACCAAGTATTTTTCCGATAATGTTTTCATATATTTTTTTGATCAAATCAAAATTTTTAAAATCATTATAACACAAGTATTTATTATAATTTGGTCTTTGCATGGCTAAAAGTTTCTCCCTATGTTAAAATAATATGACATAAAACAACTATGGGTGGGTCTGTGTATCGAGGGTGTGTATATGGGAGAGTGTGTATGTGAGGGGGTGTGTTTGTGGGGGAGTGTGTGTATGTGGGGGATTGTGTGTTTATAGGGGGGGGGGGTGTATGTGGGGAACTGTGTGTTTGTAGGGGAGTGTGTGTTTGTGGTGTGTTTTGTATGTGTGTTCATGTAGGTAGAACCGTTACCTGATCATCGAGCTCGACCTGTCCCATCTTGCCCTTGATGGCGGCCTCCCAGGCGCGGCCGCGGTGCTTGGAGCCGCGCGAGTCCACCGCCACCACGTTGAACCCGCGCGCCGCCAGCATGTGCATGCGCAGTTGACGGATACCCTGCCCACGAATATACCATACTTTACATCAAATCGGAATGTTTTTTTTGTACCACCAAGACAGCATACACGCATGCGGCCCGCCTGATGGTAGGCGGTTACCGTAGCCTATGGACGCTTGCAATACCAGGGGTTCACTCGCGCGTTGCCGACCTTGAAGAAATTGCTTCACACCCTTTTTTATGAACCCCATGCTGTACTCCCTTGGGAAAAACTCGGTGGATCGCTCATTCTACAGCCTGAGAGTACGTGGTAGGAAGCTCCTTGGAAACCGCACAGTACGAAACCATTTTGGTTCCAATTTCGCGAAAAAGATGGTGACTTGAAATTGGCTGAAATGAATAGTAGGCGCAACATAAAAAAAACACCAAAGGAAGACGTTTCTCGTATGGGGCCCCTATGATTTTTAATATTATTAAATTTTTATTGTTTTTTCTATTGCCGCTGCAATAGAAATAAATATTCTGTGAAAATTTCAAGTGTCTTCCTATTACGTTTCATGAGATACAGACCACTGACAGACAGACAATACAACCGAATGTTGTGGGTGTGGCGGACATGAGCTCCTACCTTATAACTATTAGTGACAGTCTGGACCTCGGGCCCCCCGTACACGTGCAGCACGGTGGGGCTCCGCCCGACGCGCCCGCAGCGCCACAGGATGCAGTACGCAGTCACGCCGCAAGACAACCGAGTGTAGTGTATCTGTGGCGGACATGAGGTCCTACCTTATAACTATTAGTGACAGTCTGGACCTCGGGCCCCCCGTACACGTGCAGCACGGTGGGGCTCCGCCCGACGCGCCCGCAGCGCCACAGGATGCAGTACGCAGTCACGCCGCAAGACAACCGAGTGTAGTGTATCTGTGGCGGACATGAGCTCCTACCTTATAACTATTAGTGACAGTCTGGACCTCGGGCCCCCCGTACACGTGCAGCACGGTGGGGCTCCGCCCGACGCGCCCGCAGCGCCACAGGATGCAGTACGCAGTCACGCCGCAAGACAAACGAGTCTCGTATATCTGTGGCGGGGGGATGTCCCATGCGCTCAGGGAGTTTTCTGTAAGTTAACAAAATACGGTTAAGAGTGTGTATAAAGCAAAATAACATCTTAGAATTGATATTTACCCAAGTAAATAATATTTAAATGAAAAAATATTTTTATATGGGTATTTTCATTATATACGCAAGGATTCAGTCAGAGCAAAAACATAATAGAATGAAAACTCCTCTATACAAAAAATCACAAAGTTACCACTAATATTAATTAATTTACGTTTTTATTTATTAAAAAATAATGATTATGAGCTAACTCTCAACTCTACTGTACCATCTGTAACAAACTGGTTAAAAGAAAATAACTTTTCAGTTAATATATTTAAAACTAAAATAATAACAAGCACTCCGATCTAAATATAAGTTGTCGTGGGGAAAAAAATTAAGAAGTCGACGCTACAAAGTTCTTAGGTATAGTTCTCATTAATAATAATAATAAATAAATAATAAATCATTTGACTAGGAGTTATAGTAATGCAACTTGAGTTTTATTCCTTGATTTATGCTTACGTTATACAGAACCAGGGAGGTACGAGATGTGTGTGCATCTGTCAATATGGCCGTCTCTTTCAAAATTGCGAATTACAGGTTTTTATGAATGAACTTCTTGTGTATGCCACACATCTTTGGAGCGAAGCCATTGAGAGACATGGGGAAGCAATTGCCGTTTCCCTCGATATTTCTAAGGCTTTCGATAGGGTCTGGCACACCAGCCTTCTAAGCAAGCTTCCTTCATATGGAATTCCTGATGGCCTGTGCGCTTGAATTTCCGATTTCCTGAGTGAACGGTCTATACGAGTGGTCATAGACGGGTGCTCGTCGGACCTCTTGGCAATCAATGCCGGAGTTCCTCAGGGATCAGTTCTCTCTGCAACCTTATTTCTGCTGCGTATCAACGATCTGTTAAAACCCGGTATCTTTGGGTACGCAGACGACAGCACTGTTGCAGAGAGATACATTTCCAGCGCACGAGCCACTAGTGACGAGATCCAATTGTTTCGAGAGGCCATGGTTGAGCGTTTGAACATGACCTTACAGGCAGTCTCTGATTGGGGCAAAGCCAATCTGGTCACGTTTAACGCCTCCAAGACACAGGCATGTCTTTTCACCGCCAAACGGAGTCCTTACCATCAGGCTCCTACTTTCCAAAATATATCCTTGCCAATATGCGATCGGCTTGATCTCCTAGGCATAACATTAACAGCCAAAATAAACTTTGGCTGTTCTATTGAGTCGAAGGCAGAAACAGCTGCCAGAAAGCTGGGTATCCTCTCTAAGGTTAAGCGGTACTTCACGCCTGGGCAGTTGCTCCAACTTTATAAAGCACAAGTCCGGTCATGCATGGAGTACTGCTGCCATCTTTGGGATGGATCAGCTAAGTACCAGCTTGAGGCCCTCGAATCAATAGACCGCCGAGCCAGGAGACTCATCGGAGATGAGTCTTTAATTTAGGCGAAACTCACGAGCCTCGACCATTGAAGAAAGGTTGCTTGCTTATCGGTTTTCTACAGGATATATTTTGGAGAGTGTGCGCAGGAATTGTTCAACCTAATTCCACCATCCCCATTTTTACACCGAACCACAAGACGCCGGGAAAATTTTCACCCGTACGTTGTTGACATACCGAAAATACGGACACAGCGTTTTGCATCCTCATTTATAATGCGGACAGCAAGGGAGTGGAACTTGCTTCCGGCGTCTGTGTTTCCTGACGCCTACAATCTAGGAACTTTCAAGGCCAGAGTGAATAGGTTTCTTCTGGGTAAGCGTGTTTCATCTTAGGCTTCGTCATCGCCCCTTATGGGCGGGTCAGTGGCCAAACGCAAGCCCATTTAATTAAAAAAAAATAAAAAATAAAAAATAAAAAAATAATGAAATATTCTTAACTATTTACACCATATACATCAAGAGGTCTCTCCAGGCAACCTTTGGGTAACAGGAGATATTTATATATTTAGATCGAAGATGACTTACCCCGAACAAGGAGCGTGGTTTCACCGCATTCTGCATCATAAACATCGCCGGGTCGAGTGTCTCCTGATCCGTTGAAACTCCGAGATTCTGACGATTCTAGAACAAAAAATACACTGGTTTTTGTTACTTGTAATTGTGCTACATGTATTATTCTCCTACTTTACCACCCTACTTACCCCTTATTTGATGCCTATGTATAGATAAGAAACTTGTGTAATGTGTAATAATTAAATATGTGTACTATATAAAGTGCAATGCTGTATAAAGTGTAATGGTGTAAAAAGTGTAATGGGGTAAAAAGTGTAATGGTGTAAAAAATGAAATGGTGTAAAACGTGTAATGGTGTGTAATGTGTATAATATGTTATAGTGTATATTTTTTATACAATTAAGACGGCAAGCGAGCGTACGGCCTGCCTGAGGCGTCTATGAGCGTGCCCTGCGCGTGCAGCATGGGTGTGGGCGCGTGAACTATGCGGAACACGCGCTCATGTTAGACCACGTTATATATAATGTTACCTGAGGCGTCCATGAGCGTGCCCTGCGCGTGCAGCATGGGTGTGGGCGCGTGAACTATGCGGAACACGCGCTCATGTTAGACCACGTTATATATAATGTTACCTGAGGCGTCCATGAGCGTGCCCTGCGCGTGCAGCATGGGTGTGGGCGCGTGAACTATGCGGAACACGCGCTCATGTTAGACCACGTTATATATAATGTTACCTGAGGCGTCCATGAGCGTGCCCTGCGCGTGCAGCATGGGTGTGGGCGCGTGAACTATGCGGAACACGCGCTCATGTTAGACCACGTTATATATAATGTTACCTGAGGCGTCCATGAGCGTGCCCTGCGCGTGCAGCATGGGTGTGGGCGCGTGAACTATGCGGAACACGCGCTCATGTTAGACCACGTTATATATAATGTTACCTGAGGCGTCCATGAGCGTGCCCTGCGCGTGCAGCATGGGTGTGGGCGCGTGAACTATGCGGAACACGCGCTCATGTTAGACCACGTTATATATAATGTTACCTGAGGCGTCCATGAGCGTGCCCTGCGCGTGCAGCATGGGTGTGGGCGCGTGAACTATGCGGAACACGCGCTCATGTTAGACCACGTTATATATAATGTTACCTGAGGCGTCCATGAGCGTGCCCTGCGCGTGCAGCATGGGTGTGGGCGCGTGAACTATGCGGAACACGCGCTCATGTTAGACCACGTTATATATAATGTTACCTGAGGCGTCCATGAGCGTGCCCTGCGCGTGCAGCATGGGTGTGGGCGCGTGAACTATGCGGAACACGCGCTCATGTTAGACCACGTTATATATAATGTTACCTGAGGCGTCCATGAGCGTGCCCTGCGCGTGCAGCATGGGTGTGGGCGCGTGAACTATGCGGAACACGCGCTCATGTTAGACCACGTTATATATAATGTTACCTGAGGCGTCCATGAGCGTGCCCTGCGCGTGCAGCATGGCTGTGGGCGCGTGAACTATGCGGAACACGCGCTCATGTTAGACCACGTTATATATAATGTTACCTGAGGCGTCCATGAGCGTGCCCTGCGCGTGCAGCATGGGTGTGGGCGCGTGAACTATGCGGAACACGCGCTCATGTTAGACCACGTTATATATAATGTTACCTGAGGCGTCCATGAGCGTGCCCTGCGCGTGCAGCATGGGTGTGGGCGCGTGAACTATGCGGAACACGCGCTCATGTTAGACCACGTTATATATAATGTTACCTGAGGCGTCCATGAGCGTGCCCTGCGCGTGCAGCATGGGTGTGGGCGCGTGAACTATGCGGAACACGCGCTCATGTTAGACCACGTTATATATAATGTTACCTGAGGCGTCCATGAGCGTGCCCTGCGCGTGCAGCATGGGTGTGGGCGCGTGAACTATGCGGAACACGCGCTCATGTTAGACCACGTTATATATAATGTTACCTGAGGCGTCCATGAGCGTGCCCTGCGCGTGCAGCATGGGTGTGGGCGCGTGAACTATGCGGAACACGCGCTCATGTTAGACCACGTTATATATAATGTTACCTGAGGCGTCCATGAGCGTGCCCTGCGCGTGCAGCATGGCTGTGGGCGCGTGAACTATGCGGAACACGCGCGTACGCGGCACGCTGCTAATGTTGGACCACGTTATCACTGCCATCGTACATTCCTGACAAAAAAAAAACATTGTTTTCTTGTGTCCATACTAGCTGACCCCCGCGTGTGGTTTTTATTATTTTGCGCGAACCCTAATTATTTTCTCAAATAAAAGTACTCTAAGATACTCCTTATATCATCAGCTATCTGCCAATGAAAGTAACCTTCTTAAACTATTTAAAGAGACCTGCGATTTCGCTGCAATTTCCCTGCGTTTTCCCAACTCACCTCGTCAATATCAACCGTGCACGAGTGTCCGACCGTAGTGAGTAACGTGACAGCGTGCGGCCGCGGCGGTGAGAACGGCGACACGTACAAGTGACGTTCTAGGGGCGTCTCCCGGAGGCCAACGAAGTATACCAGTTTGCGGGATTCGTCTACCTGAGGACAAAAGTAATGGTTATTCAAAAGACAGAGAGAGATTGAGCATACCATTTACTCGCTCGGCGAGCAGCTCGACTGCGGAAGTACCTCCACCTTACAGAATACCGAAGCCAAATAACTGTATGTTGTGTTCCTGCGCGTGAGTAACAGAGACAGACAGTAACAGAGTTGGGAAGGGTCGGTAACGCATTGAGTGATGCCTCATGTTGCAAGCGTCCATATGGCTACGGTAACCGCTTACCATCAGGCGGGCTATATGCTTGTTTACCGACATCGCCGTATAAAAAAAGGCAGGTGAGTGAAATCTCTCTGAGAAAGAACCAGACTAGCTGACGTGTTGATACGTCAGCTAGTCTGGTTCTAGCACAGCTAAAACTGGGTGAGAAATAACAGAGATATGTTGCACAAAGGCTCCATACATAATAAAGGCATATGTAGCGACATCTATCAGCCATCTATCAGTTACACTTGCCGGGGCACGCAATTGTTGTCAGTGCGATTAGAATGTAATGAATCTAAGCTTGTTTTGAAAAGGGTAATTGCTGAGTTTATTGCCGGCTCTTCTCAGCAAATGCAACCTTCCGAACCGGTAATAGAGTATTAGAGTCAGACTTTTCATAAGTGCCTGCGGAGGTCTATTTGAATAAATGATTTTGTTTTTTTATTTTATTTTAACACTGAAATAGTTCACAAACAGAAAGATAGATGGCGCCACAACATCCTGCATCGCGCTTACGAAGTTTTCACGGCGATCTCCATATATACAAGTGTCCAACATGTACAGTCGGACCGCGGTCTCCAGGCACGATGACCTTCATGAGTGCCCTTCTGGGGCCTAAATTGAATAAATGGCTTTGAAAACGCCAATTTTTTTTTTTGATTTGTGCGTTTCACTGTGTTTTCGATGCGTTTTAACTGTGTTTTATCAAACAAACTCACCCATATCTTCCTGCCCATGACCTCCCATTCGCCGGCGGTGATCGGCTCCTTGCTGATGATGTTCGGACCCACTGCGTTCGTCTCGTCGTCCGTCAGCATTTCTATAACGGCTGTTGAAAAAAGAAAACTATAATCTATATATAAATACGTGAATAGAAATATTTGGACCCTTTAAAGGAGTTTACTCCTTCTCTATAGTACAAGTGATCAAGTACAGATGCAGATGCCCGCTCTCTTCTGACACTTCACAAAACTAGACACTAACAGCCTTACTAATAAAAAGTTACACGCGGTGTACACATCTGTTATAGGATAATTGCTACTAATAAAAACATTTTTGACACAAAGCCTGTATACACGTGTTTTAGTTACCTAGGAAATTTACACAGGGCTTACACGGGCCAGGACCCTTGTTTAGTGTTTGTATAAGAACATTATGGCGGATTTCAATAGATCAGCTGTGTCTGACAATCAAGTGTTGTGTCCATTTACTACGGACCAGGCCAACCGCGCAACAAAATGACACCAACGCGCTGGCCCTAAAAAGTCATTTTAGGGCCAACGCGACTCAGTCGACTGCGGTCATACTGCGGTCCACGGAACAGTTCATTCGTTCATTGTTTGCTTATAAATGCCTAGTTGCGTAGTGAAAGGCTTGTGTTTCATACTGGAGTTATGGATAAAATAAAACAAAAATTTACAATTTATTTGATTTTGATAACTTTATGCAAAATGTTCCGGTAGGTGTATCCTTAGTTTTGAAGTCATTGGCACAGCCATTTGCTTCGTTTGTTGACGTAACATTTGTAATTTGACAATGACGTTCTTCTTTCTTCTTCTTCTTTGGTTAAATGGCTACTGTAGTAATAAGCACAAGACAGTTTCGTTCAAAACCACCATTAGCTATTTGAAGCTTTTTAAAAGTAATTTTATTGTTTAATTATTAAAATATAAATAGTCTTAAGAAAAAGAAACCTGATTTTTATGATATGATTAATATTTTATATAATTATTTTTCAGTATCTTTTGGTGTTTACACATTTTTCCCCATATTTTCTCCCGTATTTTGAAGTTAGATAGTTTTAGTTTCAAAACGTTCCTAAAAAGTTGCCAGTCGTTTTTGTTTTAACAAATAGATAACTATACAACGCTTACACACTGATTATTAGTAAAGGGAGTGTATAGCAACTGTGTAAGGCTTACACACTGCATAACTATACAGCTGTTAAACAACCGTGTTCCATATTTTTATTAGTAAGACGGTAAGTGTGACTCGCCATCTAACATAGTCCCTCCTCGTCCTAGCACATTGCAAGCTACAACTGATCAGGTGCAGATTCAGATGTCCACCTCTCTTCTGACACTACACTACACCAGACACTTAGAGTGACTTTTATACTCACATCTAACACGGTCCCTCCTCATCCTAGCACACTGCACACTACAAGTGATCAAGTGCAGATGTAGAAGTCCACACTCTTCTGACACTACACAACACTAGACACTAACCGTCTTACTAATAAAAATATGGAACACGGTTGTTTAACAGCTGTATAGTTATGCAGTGTGTAAGCCTTACGCAGTTGCTATACACTCCCTTTACTAATAATCAGTGTGTAAGCGTTGTATAGTTATCTATTTGTTAAAACAAAAACGACTGGCAACTTTTTAGGAACGTTTTGAAACTAAAACTATCTAACTTTAAAATACGGGAGAAAATATGGGGAAAAATATGAAAGCACCAAAAGATACTGAAAAATAATTATATAAAATATTAATCATATCATAAAAATCAGGTTTCTTTTTCTTTAGACTATTTTTATTTTAATAATTAAACAATAAAATTACTTTTAAAAAGCTTCAAATAGCTAATGGTGGTTTTGAACGAAACTGTCTTGTGCTTATGGCTACAGTAGCCATTTAACCAAAGAAGAAGAAGAAAGAAGAACGTCATTGTCAAATTACAAATGTTACGTCAACAAACGAAGCAAATGGCTGTGCCAATGACTTTAAACCTAAGGATACACCTACCGGAACATTTTGCATAAAGTTATCAAAATCAAATAAATTGTAAATTTTTGTTTTATTTCATCCATAACTCCAGTATAAAACACAAGCTTTTCACTACGCAACTAGGCATTTTTATGGCAATTATAAGCAATTAATGAACGAATGAACTGTTCCGTGGACCGCAGTATGACCGCAGTCGACTGAGTCGCGTTGGCCCTAAAATGACTTTTTAGGGCCAGCGCGTTGGTGTCATTTTGTTGCACGGTTGGCCTGGTCCGTAGTAAATGGACACAACACTTGATTGTCAGACACAGCTGATCTATTGAAATCCGCCATAATGTTCTTATACAAACACTAAACAAGGGTCCTGGCCCGTGTAAGCCCTGTGTAAATTTCCTAGGTAACTAAAACACGTGTATACAGGCTTTGTGTCAAAAATGTTTTTATTAGTAGCAATTATCCTATAGCAGATGTGTACACCGCGTGTAACTTTTTATTAGTAAGGCTGTAAGTGTGACTCGACATCTAACACAGTCCCTACTCGTCCTAGCACACTGCAAACTACAAGTGATCAGATGCAGATGCAGATGTCCACCCTCTTCTGACACTACACTACACTATACTACACTATACTCACATCTAACATGGTCCCTCCTCATCCTAGCACACTACAATGATCAATTTCAGATGCAGATGTCCACTCTCTTCTGACACTACACTAGACACTTAAAGTGCCTTGTATACTCACATCTAACACGGTCCCTCCTCATCCTAGCACACTACAATGATCAATTTCAGATGCAGATGTCCACTCTCTTCTGACACTACACTAGACACTTAAAGTGCCTTGTATACTCACATCTAACACGGTCCCTCCTCATCCTAGCACACTACAATGATCAATTTCAGATGCAGATGTCCACTCTCTTCTGACACTACACTAGACACTTAAAGTGACTTGTATACTCACATCTAACACGGTCCCTCCTCATCCTAGCACACTGCACACTACAAGTGATCAAGTGCAGATGCAGATGTCCGCTCTCTTCTGACACTTCACAAAACTAGACACTAAGTGTGACTCGCCATCTAACATAGTCCCTCCTCGTCCTAGCACATTGCAAGCTACAACTGATCAGGTGCAGATTCAGATGTCCACTCTCTTCTGACACTACACCAGACACTTAGAGTGACTTTTATACTCACATCTAACACGGTCCCACCTAGTCCTAGCACACTGCACACTACAAGTGATCAAGTGCAGATGTAGATGTCCACCCTCTTCTGACACTACACAACACTAGACACTAAGTGTGACTCGACATCTAACACAGTCCCTACTCGTCCTAGCACACTGCAAACTACAAGTGATCAGATGCAGATGCAGATGTCCACCCTCTTCTGACACTACACTACACTAGACTACACTATACTCACATCTAACATGGTCCCTCCTCATCCTAGCACACTACAAGTGATCAATTTCAGATGCAGATGTCCACTCTCTTCTGACACTACACTAGACACTTAAAGTGACTTGTATACTCACATCTAACACGGTCCCTCCTCATCCTAGCACACTGCACACTACAAGTGATCAAGTGCAGATGCAGATGTCCACTCTCTTCTGACACTACACTAAAATAGACACTTAGTGTGACTTGTATACTCACATCTAACACGGTCCCTCCTCATCCTAGCACACTGCACACTACAAGTGATCAAGTTCAGATGCAGATGTCCGCTCTCTTCTGACACTACACTAAAATAGATACTTAGTGATTTGTATACTCACATCTAACACGGTCCCTCCTCGTCCTAGCACACTGCAAACTACAAGTGATCAGGTACAGATGCAGATGTCCGCTCTCTTCTGACCCCCATATGAAACTGATCCGGGGTTGAGCTGGTGGTGGGGTGGGTGTGGGCAGGAAGTGGATTATGTCGTGGACGTTGATCCAGGCGTCTGGAGCCGATTCTGATACTAGGACTTGGATATCTTGGATGTCCTGGTTTTCCTGTTCGGAGAAATGGTTTGGTTAGAGAATGAATGTCCAATGGGACCCTATAACTAAGCCTCCATTGTCCGTCCATCCGTTTGTCTGTCCGTGGGCTGTGTCTCATAAACCGTAATAGGCAGACTGTTGACATTTTCGAAGGATATGTCCTATTGCCGCTATAACAAAAAATAAATAATTTCTTTTATTTTTATTAAAATTTTATAATTTTTACCTTATCTTTAAATATTCATACATTTACGGAACCCCTAGTACGCGAGTCCGATTCGCACTTGGCTGGTTTTTATTAACAACTAGCTTTCCGCCCGCGGTTTCACCCGCGCCCCCTCCTTTATCCTCTTACCTACCCCTTACCCTATAAAAGTATCATATGTCCGTCTCCTAGTTCTAAGCTACCTCCCCACCAATTTCCAGCCAAATCGGATCAGATGGTCTTGAGTCATAAATAGTGTAACTCCACTTTTGTCAGACTTCAAGAGATTATGTCCAGGGACAATATATGTGTACACACACGTTCTCCCCCCCCCCTCACCTGTTGAATGTCTCGTGCCCCAGCATTAAGTGCAGCAGGCGCATGCTCATAGGTGGAGCGCGCGCTGAACTGGTCCAGCGGGATCAGAGCCAGCTCCAGCCGCTGCTGCTTCCGGTCCAGGAGTTGGACCCATACGCTGACAACACAAATTAATAAATAAATAAAAATAAATATCCTGGGACATTCCTCACACACGGCCATCTGATCCCAAACTAAGCAGAGCTTGTACTATGGAAACCAGATAACTGATATCTATATGGCTCCGTCGCGGAATATCATATTCTCAATATATCATAATCTCAAGATACCACAGTCGCAAAATACCATATTCTGGTGATACCACAATCACTAAACACCATATTCTCAAAACATCATGTTCGCGAAATATCATAACCTCAAGATACCACATACGCAAAACATCATATTCTCAATACATTATATTCGTGAATAACATCATTTTGTTATCTGTGTGTACAGTTATAGGCATCACATAAAAAAAATGCATTTATTTTCAGACAACAGGGTCCATAGATTGTTAGTAAATACACAAATCTTAAGAGCCTAATATACTGTTTAAAGGGTCACGTAAATAACGTCACTCTATTGTCATTGTCAGTATAACGTGACATTATGTACGTGACCATTTAATCAGTATATTAGTTAAATAGCGCATTATGATTGAGGGAGTAAAATAGCAGACAAAAACGACAGCCAGTTTATGCAGCTTAATACATGACGTGCAGCGTCATAAACCTGACTAAAGTAGGCCCATCTGACCTCACAGCAAACACGTTCAGAATGCTGTTGGTGGTTCCTCCATACCATTCCGATTGCGGTCAAACACAGGCCTAAATACAGAAATTTTAGAGAGGTAGAGCATAGCGTTTATTCGCTCAAAGAGCAGCTCGACTGGGGAAGTACCTCCACCTTACAGAATACCGCAGCCAAATAACTTTATGTTGTGTAAAGTTGTGTTCCTGCGCGTGAGTAAGGTCGCCAGAGCTCACAGGGGAGCGGGGAAAGGTCGGTCACGCGTGAGCGATGCTTCTTGTGTTGCAATATGGCTACAGTAACCGCTTACCATCAGGCGGGCCGTATGCTTTTTTACAAACTTAGTAGTATAAAAAAAAAAAAAAAAAAATGACTCACTAGTGTCCACATGGGGTCCACCCGACCCTGGCTAGATACTCGAACCAGGGGAAGGTGTCTCTGAGGGGCTGCCGGAGCTCGTACCACCGAATATCCGTCACCTCCATAGATTCCTTGCTTGGATCCGACGCTGGAACATGTAAGGAATCGCTTAGACAAGGTTTTGCAAGCAGTTTACCGGACAATCTAAGGCTACATTCCGAATTGATTAATATCGCTCACGAATTTTTGACAGCTGAGAACTGTCAACAATTCGGAACGCCCGTTATCGCGCTCACAGTATTCAAAACAGAACATTTGAGAATTTAATTAAAATCTGAATTAACAATGCGCTAGGAATCCTTATATCTATATATATAAAAATCAATGCCACTTTTCGTTGTAATTTTATAACTCAAGAACGGGCTCACCTATCCAAACCAAATGTTTAGGCTTTGTTCGGACTATTTAGTAGATGGTTTATGTGAAGTTTGCACAAAATCGGTCGAGCTGTTCTTCATTTATCACATTTTTTGTAACAAATGTATTCAATAAATGGCGGATCATTTTCTTAATGGGGATTTTGCTGTCAGGGTAGGGTAGGGCAGGGTGGGGTGGGGTGGGGTAGGGTAGGGTAGGGTAGGGTAGGGTAGGGTAGGGTAGAGTAGGGTAGGGTAGGGTGGGGTAGGGTAGGGTAGGGTAGGGTAGCACCATAGGGTAGGGTAGCACCACGCGAACGAAGTCGCGCCGGGCAGCTAGAAGCTTCTTTTATAAATTAACTCGCAAAAAGGAATATTCGCGTCTTTTATTATTTTTCTCTCATAAAATCATAAAAAGTATCTTTGCTAAATAGAAAACTAAGAATGTTATTAGACTTTTTGCCGAAAACACAATAATTAACCGTCACTTTTGACAGCGCTCACGATGATATCAGTTTAGGGCATGGTCGGTGTGAGCGCAATATGGCGGATATCATGACGTCATCTATGATGTTTCACGGGACATCGTAATCTGTCATTATTCAATTCGGTACGGGTTTAAGCACGCTCAAATCGATTACAGCGATTATAGCATTAATTCGGAATGCAGCCTAAATTTCGAAACTAGTAACTGCTTTTAAACAGTAAGGACCAATCATTGCATCGTGTGTCCTTGACTTGTCTATCGCCGCTACAGCAACAAATAATAAACTTCTTTTCAAAATTCAAAGGGTCGTTGGCTAAGCCGTAACGAAAAACCCTTCCAAAATGGATACACGGTTCGTTCACTCCTTTACAACTTCGACAATATACTGCTCCACATATCGAATCGAAAAAAAGTCTTGCTGAGTTTCTTGCCGGAGTCTTCTCAGTTTAAGTGTATTTCGAACCGGTGGTAAATTCAACTGTGTGTAACGTTCATAAGTGCCTTTTGAGTGTCAAATCAATCAAAATCAAAAAGTCACTCGACTTTTTGATTTTGATTGGATTTGAATCAATTTAAAACTAAAAAGTATAATATTGAAAATGACATATCACTTAATAAATAATTGAATATCCTGGGACATTCCTCACACACGGTCATCTGATCCCAAACTGAGCAGAGCTTGTACTATGGAAACCAGATAACTGATATAATACATATACTACTTTTTGTTTGTAAATACATACTTAATATACATAATTACACCCAGACTCAGGACATACAGACATGTTCATGCACACAAATGCATGTCCTGTGTGGGAATCGAACCCACGACCTGCGCCGCGATAGTTGGAATATTAACCAGAGTCTTAACCAACCGCGCCAGCTGGCCCGTAGCCCTAGCTTAAATACTCTATAGTAAGATACTATTTTGAAAACAGCTAAATATGAGTAACTAATGGAATTTATCAGGGATCCCACAAGGGTCAATTTTTGGCCCTCTACTATTTCTCGAAGATATCATCGATGTAAGAAATTATACAGAATAATTACAGTGGGTTCTTACAATGCATATCAGCTGCGCCCTCCTGGTAGTAGTCCAGTACAGTTGAAGGCGAGATCTTCTGAAGTCTGAACGTCACCATCTTGAGTATTGACTTCGCGTTTGATGTGCCAGCTCGAGGGAATCTAAAAATATTTGTATTTTTTATATTTTATAAATCCTCGGACCAGAGAGGTCGCTAGAGGTATGCAGGTTTTAAACAAAAGGAGATCGAAGACTTTTGTTCGGAGCCTGGCATACTAATCTGGCGCCATTTAAATTATTTTTCAAAGGCGATGCATTTTCCATTAGATTTTTGACAGGACAATGTCTGTTGGATCAGCTAGTAGTAATAATCTATACTTATTATAATAATAATAATATAATAAAGCGGAAGTGTTTTTTTGTTTGTTTAAACAGGCTAACCACCTGAACTAGCAGTCGGATTATAAAAATTCTTTCACTAATAGGAAGCTACATTATACCCGAGTATTATAGGCTACTTTTTATCACGGGAGCGCGGGTGAAGCCGCGCGAGGCAGCTAGTAATATAATAAAGCGGAAATGTTTATTTGTTTGTTTAAATGGGCTAATCACCTGAACTAGCAGTCGGACTCCAAAAATTAAAATCGGGAGAAATTTAATTATTAAACATGATTTAGCAATTTTATTTAATGTTATTTGATTTACTCCCTAACAGGGGCTATTTTTTCGACACGTGCACAGCTTCGACATTCAATCTGGATGTATCCTTAATCAAAGTGTCTAATATTTTCACGGACTAATTTAAACTAATTATTATCTTTATTAACAACAAATATGTACAAAATACAATCTATATTTACAAAATATAATCTATATATAGAAAATTTCCTCAAGCCTGCCGCTGCTTCCGATTAACGGCAAGGTTCCCAGAAGGCTGGCAGCGTTTCCTCTTTGGATAGCCAAGCTGACACGTTGGCGGAAAAAAGCTTTTTTTTATTATTATTACTATTTTACTTAGAAATCATCCCTATTATTTTCCATTATATTTATTAACCGACTCAAAAAAAAAAGGAGGTTCTCAATTCGGTTGTATTTTTTTTTTGTTACCTCATAACTCCGTCATTTATTAACCGATTTGGAAAATTCTTTTTTTTGTCTGGAAGGGTACACTTCCCGTTTGGTCCCATTGTCATCAGATCGGGATTTGAATACTTTTTAGTGTACTTTGAAGTCGGTTTAAGTTTTTTGTAAAACAGTCCAATTATTCTTACTAAAAATGACACCAACCTGAACTCTTCCACTTCACCGCTGCTGGTCTGCGAGGAGGGGAAGCTGAACACTTTGACGTCACTCTCGTCCACTTCTTCATACACTATGCGGTATACATCGTCTGCAATACACAACAAACTTTCAGCCCGGTTACAATAAACAACAACGAATCGTTTTGCTTACCAATGGTAAGTATTTTTAAACTGGGCATATAGATAATTTCGTAAGCTAATTTTACCTGTGATAGCTACGTCCATATGGGAGGGTCTGCTATGCAAAGCTTTGAGGCTTTTGCTTCATTATTAGTAAAGATTAAGAGTCTTAATTTGAATCAATCTTAACCGATAACGGTCCGTAAATTATTGAAACCGGGCATTAATATATCTATCCATCTTGAAGCGCTCGTGGTGTAGCAGGATTAGCCGTTCTTAATCGATCGGAGAAGTTAAGCTACGTCTGTCGTGGTCGTACCTGGATGGGTGACCGCCTAGTGGTATTTTCAAATCGAGCGTTTCCGTGCTTCGGAAGGCACTTAAAGCCGTTTGGTCCCGGTTATCACATAATTGTGATAGTCGTTAAGCTTGAAAAATTCCAACAGTAGGTTGACCACTAGCCTACCTCCACCAATCCGCAGTGGGCACGCGTGGTGGAGTATCGCCCATTCCCTTTCACCCTGATTTGTGTGCAGGAAGCCAGTGCTCAGCAGTGGGACATTATAGGCTGATGATGATGATGATGATCTTGAATGACTGATATATCCATAGAGTTAGAATCATGTCAAGGGCGGCAGAATTTAGGGGCGGCAAATTTGGGGAACGTTTTTTTCTCATGTCTTGCAGAAAGAAGCGTTACATTACCAATACATGATTGAACTTTCGATTTACTCAAAAATATATCCAAAAAATATCTTATGCAATTTCAGCGAACATTTTCTAGGAACGGACAATTGTAGAGATAAGAGCGGCAACATTTTACAGCCTATGCTTGGGAAGTGTGTCCAGTGATCAGTGAATGAAATGATTTGAATATAGATAGATAGATAACTCTTTATTGTACAAAAAGTATTTAACAAAGTATAAAAATAAATGCTTAAAATTAAAAAATTACTGTAAGTACAATAGGCGGTCTTATCGCTAAGAAGCGATCTCTTCCAGACAACCTTAGGATGGAGAGGAATTTAGATACGTTATTAGACGGTGGTGTATACTTTTATAACAAAAATAGGTAAATAAATATACATACATAAAATTATATAAGTTTTTATATAAAAAACAATTTTATAAAAATTGCGGAGTCTTCTAAGGGAGCCGGCAGATGCAAATAACTTGCGACTAACGGCCCCTATCTGAGGACATCAGGTAAGAGATTGATCCATAATTATACCTAGGTTTTTAACACTGTTACTATAAGGAACAGTTGTTCCATTAAACTTAACAGTAGGTAAATTTGACCAGTTTATTTTAGATATTTTTTGTATACTTCCAAATTAGAATATTTATGAGAAAAATAAATATATATGATATTATTTATTGTGAAATTTTGCCTCCCCGTAAAAGTGCCGCCCGGGGCGGGCCTAATCATGTTACTTACTGCAAGCTATGTACAAAGTTTACTTACCATCAGTCTGTGGCTGCCACCAGAAGCCGGTGTACCTGGAGAACTCCTCCTGAGTGATGTAGCAAGGCACGCCAGCTTGCCGCGGATCGTCTGCTAACCTGCAGTAAAACCAATCCTATAGTCAGAAAAAGATTTTTTATAGCACTGCGTGTAAAAAAACCGCACTTATGCTTATACTATATTAACGTGCGATAAGTGCGTTTTTACACACGTGTCATAAATTGTTATACGATACTCGTGCTTTAAGTCATTTTCAAAAATCAAAAATAAGGCACACATACTGTAATATACTATTTTTTTCTGACAGTCTCAGTATGTGGATTACGTAACTTTATTGCAATGAAATTCAGATTTAAATAACCTCTGCATCGGTAGAAATATTACAAAATCAGAAATGGTTCCATTTCTAATGAACCACTGTTTGTATTTGCAATTATCAGAACGTAAAACAGTTATCAGAAAACCAGCTTCATTCAGCATTCACTTGCTGCATTGAACCGATTTCAATTCGATAATGATTGAAATTAAGTTACGTAATCGCCCCGCTGGTGTACGATATATTATTTATGAAGGCATCTATATGCAAACTTGCACATGGTAATGTTGGTCCGTTTGCTAATATCCGAAACGGCTGGACCGATTTTGACGGGACTTGACAAGATATGGGTATGGGACAAACTTGGTTACATAAATAAATAAATATCCTGGGACATTGCTCACACACGGTCATCTGATCCCAAACTAAGCAGAGCTTGTACTATGGAAACCAGATAACTGATATAATACATATACTACTTTTTGTTTGTAAATACATACTTAATATACATAATTACACTAAGACTCAGGAAATACAGACATGTTCATGCACACAAATGCATGTCCTGTGTGGGAATCGAACCCACGACCAGTGGCGCCGATAAGTGGAATCTTGACCCGAGTCTTAACCAACCGCGCCAGCTGGCCCGTCATAATAAAACAGTAATTAATAAAAGACTGACCGATCGGGCTCGTGTCCCTTACAGGCGTAAGTGAGCCTGGTGGGGCGCCATAGGGCTCCGCCGGCGAGCCAGATGTCGCCCCGGGCCGCGTGCGCCACCAGCGACCCACCGACCCCTCCGCCGGATACCGCCCCGCGGCACATGGCCGGCGTCAGGGGCGCTCCGCCCCCTGTCGTCAGCGACCGGGGCACAAGCGGGGGCGACTGGTGTGTTAAACAAAATTATTTTGAGTTTTAATTAACCTTAATAACTAACCCCCTTACTCATAAAGCGCTATTTAACTAATATACTGTTTAAAGGGTCACGTAAATAACGTCACTCTACTTTCATTATTTACTTGACCATTTAATGAGTATTTTAGTTAAATAACGCTTTATGAGTAAGGGGGTAAGTTCTTAAACTAATTTGAGTATACCTATGTAAAAACTCTATATATACTTTTACTTATTGTCTGCGCCATTTAACACAATAATACTTGCAACATTTAAAACCAATCACTCACATAAATCTAATACATTCACACACTTAAATCACGCATTTCCCATCTCTTTCCCTCAATTCATCAAACCTTACTCATTCAAAAATCCTTCCGCTCACTCGTTCGCATCAAAAGACTCAGTAAATCAGTCTATCAACCAACGTCCGCGCGCGCGCGCGCTTCATACTGGCTGGCCAGCAGGTGAAATAACGCGAATACCTGTGCACCAGCACCATCTGAGTGCCCCAACCACTATTCCTACACACAAAAATATCCAATATTCCTTCGTCACACTTATATTAGTTTAAGAACTTAGTTCATCATCATCAGCCTATATTGTCCCACTGCTGAGCACACGCCTCCTGTAAACAAATCAGGGTGAAAGGGAATGGGCAGATACTCCACCACGCGTGCCCACTGCGGCGAGGTGGAGATGGAGGCAGTTAGGCTAGTGGTCAACCTACTGTTGGAATTTTCAAGCCGCCTAGGAGGCATCCAACTAGCTTAACGACTATCACAATTAAGTCACGGTCTACTGCCCACCCAAGCATAAAATATGCGATTCGGCATTCACCGAATTTTTCCAGACATTGGGCAACCGATTTCTTGTTGGAGGGGACTGGAATGCCAAGCATGTATACTGGGGTTCAAGACTCACCACAACGAGGGGCAGGCAACTGAAAATGAGCATTGACAAGAACAATATGATGTCAATATCGACTTCGGAACCGACCTATTGGCCTGCAGACCCCAAGAAAACCCCAGACTTGCTAGATTTTTTTATTGTGAGGGGGTTATCTAAACACTTCATGAAAGCAGAACCATGCTACGACAGCTCATCCGATCACACACCAGTATTACTTACTATCAGCACAATGCTAATTGATAATGATCGGATTGACAAGCTGTATAATAAGCACACGGACTGGGAAGCATTTCGAGACTTCATTGAAGCCAATATTAACCTAAAAGTAGCGCTTAAAACTCCAAATGATATTGATGAAGCGACCCAATATATTACAAGGCTTATTCAATGCGCATGTTGGGTAAACACACCCTACATAGAATCCAACAATAAATCCTCAAACCTGCCGTTGGATATAAAAACTAGAATATTAGAAAAACGTAGGCTACGTCGTATTTGGCACCAGAGTAGACTAAGGGTTGATAAAACTGCATTCAATAAAGCCACTTTGGATCTTAAGAAACTTATAAAAGAATGGAACAATATAACCCTTGAGACGAAAGTGCAATCCCTAACTGCCACAGCTTCGACAAATTATTCATTATGGAAATTTACCAAATCATATGATAGACCACAGGAAGCAAAGCTTCCAATCAGAATGAATAATCGGGATTGGGCTAGAACGCCTCAGGAAAAAGCTGACACCTTTGCTCTGCATCTATCGAATGTATTCACACCCAATCCAAGGTGTAGTGGGGTAACTGACAAGGAGGTAAATACTAGCCTGGACCAAGTCTTCCAGATGTCCCTACCACCAAAACCTGCTACCGTTAGAGAGGTGTGGAGACTGATCAGGCAACTTAAGGACAAAAAAGCCCCTGGGTTCGATTTGTTAACTAAGGAGGTCCTTTCAGAACTTCCGAGGAAGGCTACAGTATTTTTGACGACCTTGTTTAATGGAATACTGAGAGTGCAATACTTTCCTTCACTATGGAAAGTATCAGAAATCTTAATGATACACAAAGTAGGAAAATCAGCGAATGAGGTCACGTCCTACAGGCCCATTAGCTTATTGCCAGTGCTGTCTAAGCTCTTTGAGAAAATACTGTTCCTAAGAATTCTGCCTATCTTGACAAAAAACACTATAATACCATCTCACCAGTTTGGATTTAGACAGCAACATTCGACTATTGAGCAAGTGCACAGAGTTTGTGAAAAGATTAGGAAAACACTAGAACAAAAGGAATACTGCTCTGCTGTCTTCCTTGATATCCAACAGGCCTTTGACAAGGTCTGGCACAGGGGTCTCCTCTACAAACTAAAAACATGTCTTCCCCATAGCTTCTACGCTCTTATGAATTCATATCTATCCGAAAGAATATTTCGAGTAAGAGAGGCTGGGGCGATATCTACCTTTTATAAAATAAAGGCTGGTGTTCCGCAAGGATCAGTACTTGGGCCGGTGTTGTACACACTATTTACTGCAGATCTCCCACAAGTAGATGATGTTACTACAGCCACATTTGCTGACGATACAGCTATACTCGCCAGCAGCAAAAACCCTACGACAGCTTCACAAACACTGCAACGGGGGCTTGACCAAATCACAAAATGGTTGCAAACCTGGAGAATAAAAGCTAGTACCACAAAGTCAGTCCATATTACCTTTACACTTAGGAAAGGTAACTGCCCGCCCGTATTTCTAGAAAATACTACCTTACCTCACACAGAAAGTGTAAAATACTTGGGCCTACACCTCGATCGCCGGCTAACATGGGCGAAACATATAAAGGCCAAAAGGCAGGAAATGAAAATGCGGTACAGCAACCTATACTGGCTTGTAGGAAGAAACAGCAAACTGTCAACCGACAACAAACTCCTCATATACAAGTCAGTACTGAAACCCGTCTGGATGTATGGCATCCAACTATGGGGGAGTGCCAGTAATTCCAACATCATTATGCTGCAAAGAATGCAGCATATGTTCCTAAGGGCAATAGCAAACGTTCCCTGGTTCATCAAAAATACTGAAATACACCAGCTTCTTCATATGTGCACTGTGAAGGAAGAAATCCAAAACACTCGCATGAAATATCGACAGCGACTGGAGAGACACCCTAATGCGCTTGCTGCTAAATTAACTTGCCAAGATTATACAAGACGACTCAAGAGAAATAACATTTTCTAGCTTTCTTTGAGCTTCTTTTGAGCGACAAAATATTAGTAGATGCCTTCACTGGAGGGCTCACTCTCCCAATCAATGTGACACTCAAAAAGTTTGATTAAAGTTACAAACTGATCGCAAACAAGCCCAAAAAAAAAAAAAAAAAAAAAAAAAACTAGCTTAACGACTATCACAATTAAGTGATAACCGGGACCAACGGCTTTACGTGCCTTCCGAAGCACGGAAACGCTCGATTTGAAATACCATTAGGCGGTCGCCCATCCAGGTACCAACCACGACGGTGGTAGCTTAACTTGCCGATCGATTAAGAACGGCTTATCATGCTACACCACGAGCGCTTCAAAAGAACTTAGTTATTAAGGTTAAATAAAAAAGATTTATAATTTTTTGTCTTTCAGTTTCTTCCGCGGTTATTTTTTTTGTTAAAAAGGTTTTATCTGACTGTAAACTAGTTGATGAGCTGTAGACCTCGCGAGGTCGATCGACTAGTGTACGATATATCAATGAATGCATCTATTATGCCAACTGCTCACGTTTCGCACAAGGTAATATGTTACAGTAGTACCCAACTGATAAGGCACGTCGTGAATCTTCGTTCGCACAGAAAAGTATGGCCCTAAGATTAACGAAAGAATGCTTAAAACTAAAAATCAACCTTAGATCACCAATATAAAGTTCATAATGCAGCTGTAAGTTCCGTCTCACTCGCAAGTGCCGCCCCT
The DNA here is from genome assembly GCA_947623365.1 of Achlya flavicornis. Taxonomy (NCBI): domain Eukaryota; kingdom Metazoa; phylum Arthropoda; class Insecta; order Lepidoptera; family Drepanidae; genus Achlya; species Achlya flavicornis. The sequence goes on along the minus strand of OX392494.1, from coordinate 6,895,857 downwards.
CCGTACACATGGCGGCAGCTGCCGACTAATAGCATTTCCCGCGCTTTGAAAATGTATCTTCTGCACAGGTACATCGGTAAGCCATATTAGTTGGGTACAACTGTAACGTTATCACTCTATTATATTCCTACTCTATGATTCTAACATAATTTTTTACTTGAATTGATACCATATTAATTTTACATATGCTGCGAATGTGACAAAATAAAACCGCCTGGCCTAGTTATCCTCATCCTCATAAGTACCTGACTCCCAGTCTCCTCAGCGACGAACAGCGAGGAGGCACAGGGGAACAGCACTCGTCCTGTCTTGGGATGGAGTTCGTACGAGGCTATGCCCCAAGCGGCCACCCGCTGCCGCTCCCACAGGAGTTGTTCCTCGCGGGACCACTTGCCTGACGTCACGTCCAGGGCCACGTTGGATTCTATCAGGGGCTTCCATTCTAATCTGAGGAAGAGGAATATATTAAGCTTTAATGTTAATACTCATTTGGTCTACACTAAAATTATAAAATAACTAAGTGGGAAGATGTTGTAATGAAGGTCAAAACATTGAAATGGAGATCAGGCCATATGCTAAAAGGGAAAGAAAAGTGGACTAAGAAGTTAACGTTATGGACACCTTGACAACACAAATTGAAAGAGAGGTAGACCACTCATGAGATGGGTCTGATGACTTGAAGAAAGTTACTGGCCCGCTATGGCAAAAACTGGCAAGAGACAGGATGGAAGGTTATGGAGGAGGGATTTTTGAGAGGTAGAGCATAGCGTTTATTCGCTCACAGGGCAGCTCAACTGGGGAACCTCCACCTTACAGAATACCGCAGCCAAATAACTTTATGTTGTGTAAAGTTGTGTTCCTGCGCGTGAGTAAGGTCGCCAGAGCTCATTGGGGAGGGCGGAAAGGTCGGTAACGCGTGAGCGATGCCTTCGTGTGTTGCAAGCGTCCATATGGCTAAGGTAACCGCTTACCATCAGGCGGACGCCAGATGCTTGTTTACCGACTTAGTTGTATAAAAAAAAAAAAAAAAAAGGCATTTGTGTCAACGGGAAACGCTGATCAGAGGAGTGATATTGATTAATTTGTTGTATAAAGGATGTATATTTTTTTCCAGTATGTATATTTTTTTCCAGTATGGGTAACTACTGAACTACAGGTCTTAGACTAAAGGCTAAAAGGAACCCGAGCTGAATTTTGAAGAAACAAAGATACCATTAAATAAATGATAAAAAAAAACTTTTTCCTTTTCTGCTTCTAAATTATTCATTTCCAATTTCCTATTACTGGTGAGAATATATTATAAAGGATCAGAAGCAGTGATGCGTCAAAAACAGTCGTTTTTGTAGTCTTCTGGTCCTTTATACATTCTATGAAAATCAACCAAAAAACCTTGAAGATATGAATATCTCATAATCATATCATAGAAAATAAAATATGAAAGTGTGTCATATAATTTGATGTCAACCAATTTAGCAGTTATTGGTACTTAGATGACAGGTATATTCATATCCAGTTACAGTTTTAACATGTGGTCATCTGACACCAAACTAAGCAAGCTTATTGAACCATGAAACCAGATAACTGATACATTGAAATTTATACTTTTATATCTACACTCCTGAGCAAACAGTCAGGCGTCATCCTAATTGGTGATGATCGTACGAGCAAACGATGCGATTTCATCGCACAACGAGATTAAATACACAAAATGCTTTAGAGTGTCCTCCTGTGTCCCTCCTTTTGATCGTACGATCGTCGCCAATTAGGACGACGCCTTATGCACAATAATATTGCTGTGGGTTGAAATCAAACGTCAACTATAACCATTTTTTACCTAGGTAAACTAGGCTAAAGTTGTTGAGATCGAAGAGGCACATTTTGACAAGAGGGTGTCTCTTGTTGTCGCAATATGTTTGTCTCTTTGTGACATATTGATGTACATTTGTATACAACTTTAGTAAGTAAATAATATTGGTAAGCTACTTTTAAGAATTAGACAGAATTTGTACAAAAACAAACAATTTTAGAGAAATTTGAATTATGCCTGAAGTTATGTAGCATTTAAATATTTTTCCCACAGTCACACACAGTGAAAGGAAAACAAAAACTGTTTATTGTTGTTGTTTGTACAATATTTCATTTACATAATCCCAATGTTGGAAGACATTCAAAAACCTCAAAAAAAATGTTCTTATAAACTAGGTGTTACACTTTAAAGAGAGGTATTGTGCAAATATAGACAAATATGAGTTTGTTAGGGCCTACAATTGTCTGAAAAGATATATCTTTTAGCTGTCATGAGCCCAGTTTACCACACCAGTATTATAAAAATGTGAAAGTTTGGATGATTGAATGCCTGTACCTCCAGCACACAAACTGTACAATGGATTTGGATGAAATTTGGCACACAGGTAGCTATATTCTAGATTACTCCAAATGATAGATAAAACATTAAATCCCCTCGGTATTCAGGTAAAACGCGAGCATAAACTAGTGAGATTATAATGATAGGCGTTCATGTCTTTTTTACAAATTTTCTTTCACAGCACAGTACATATATGTGCTCTAAATTATGTTCTTATCTTTATACAACAATAAAATTGTGGCTTTCAAATGACTTAAGTTTGTCAAATAATTTATTAACGAGATTAACCAGAACTTACCTAGCATTATTTGGCTGCTGAGTTGGTGTAACATCAGTATAAAGTAATGTTATTTCCCACCCATTCTGCGGTGTCCTCAAGAAGTATATCCTCGTCTTCCCATTGCTCAGTTTCCTGAATGATAAGGCCATTGGAACCATGGTAGAAAGAGACGAGAGCTCTTTTCGCAAATCGTGAACTGCCTGCCTTACTTCGGCCCATGAGTACTTCTTTGAAGGAGCCCTGACGTACTCCCCGGCCGCTGCTCCATCCCCAGCCTCCCTCACTTCCATATTTACAATATCCATTCGATTGAATTATGATACGATGAACCCGAAAATTTTTGTCAAAAGTGTAACAAAGAAAATGTATATACAAATATTTTGACACGTTAATAACAATTTAGACTAATTACTATAATGTTTATTCAGCTTTGATCTCATTATTATACAATGGCATGATTAATTGATTTTATTCCAACAAAAAATTGGGCCAACACGGACGTTTTGACTTTAGTTTTCAATTTTCTTGCCAAAATTGCCAAATGGTCGCTCACACCGCGGCCCTACTACGGAATAAAGTTAGTTAGCTAGGCTGCATTCCGAATTAATGATATAATCGCTGTAATCGATTTAAGCGTGCTTAAACCCGTACCGAATTGAGTTATGACAGATTACGTTGTCCCGTGAAACGTCATAGATGACGTCATGATATCCGCCATATTGCGCTCACACCGACCATGCCCTAAACTGATATCACCGTGAGCGCTGTCAAAAGTGACGGTTAATTATTGTGTTTTCGGCAGAAATTCTAATAAGATTCTTGGTTTTCTATTTGGCAAAGATACTTTTTATGATTTTATGAGAGAAAAATAATAAAGAACGCGAATATTCCTCTTTGCGAGTCAAATTAAAAAAGATCTAAGGAGTCCTAACGCATTGTTAAATCAGATTTTAATTAAATTCTCAAATGTTCTGTTTTGAATACTGTGAGCGCGATAACGGGCGTTCCGAATTGTTAACAGTTCTTAGCTGTCAATAAAGTGATATCTAACTCGGTACGCAAATTATTGCTGTGAGCACTGTGAGTGATATTATTTAATTCGGAATATAGCCTTAGTTGAACTCTCTCTCACTTAAAAAAAAGTCAACCATCATTTTTGACACTCACGAGTAAAATAATACTGCCATTTTATCAAAGGTTAGATCAAGTATAATAATCATCTATGGGTTAGATGTCTTCAAGGAAAAGTTTGTCATAAATTGTTCTTATTATATATTATGGTTACCATAAAAATGAGTAAAATCAATCAAATAATCAATTAGTGCGATTTTTTAAGTGAAGTGATAAATCAATCCCAATCTCATCTATAACGCGAGAATGTTGCGAGTTGGATGGAGGCAGTGTTGCCAACTGCTAGCTTTAGCCAGCCAGCTGGTAGCTAGACGTCTAGCAAAAAATTGCCAGATTGCCAAATTTTGCTACCCAAAAAAAGTGCTAGAAATTCCTAGCTCAATGTTACTTATTAATAGGTAGATAATAATAAATAACCTTTTTTTATTACATCTTACACAAGAGTATTAAAAATCAGTAATTTAAATACTTTTTTTACAGGTAATTCATTCCATTTTCACAATATATATATATTAAAACAGCGAGCATTCGTTATAAATTGATAAAACGAAACACTACAGAAGTGATGAGAAGTGGCTCAAGTGGCAGACAGAATACAGGTAGTACAGACAGACTAACTTTAGTCGTAGATAGTCTATCTACGATTTCAGTAGAACAGTATAAACTTTTTTTTATTTGTCCTTCAGTCGCATTCATTTTATTTATAATATCACTTTCATAATAGTCCGCACATTTCACTACTCACTTACACTACACTATTTCACTTCACTGGTGCCCATCGTTTGATCTTTATTGGATAAAATACACCGATAATATGCAGTAAAACTCAAAATACACGAATTTATGAAAATAAAAATGAAAACGCAACGTCACTCTGCAAGTTCCCGCCAAAAAAACAGTTTAATCTGCGTCAGTGTGTTCACAAAAAAAATATGTAGAATCACTACTTTCGAAATAAGCAATAATACACAGCCAATAATATTTGTTCATATGTTTTTAAACTAATTTTAACCATTTTTAAGCAAAAAAATAATTGTTAGTGTTTATTTGGTATTTTTTGGCATTTTAATAAAACCGGATATGACAGAAGAATATTTTTTTTTCAAACATCACTGCAGTTCCGGCAACAATTGCCGCCGAACTGTCAATCGAAGCAAACATGTCGCTACATTTATCGTAGCGATACGTTATTTTCTTTTTGCTTTTACGCTTCTATAAACATGGCACCAGTTTCTAATGTGTTACGGACTTGTGGTTTACTATTTTATTTAATTATTCGTGTGGTTGCAAAGTATGAAGAACAATCGGTGCCATGGATACTATCGTTTAAAGTGGGTAGTAAAATATGTGATGAAAATAATTGTAAATATTTATTAGACGTGCGCGGTAGTGAGTTTCTTGGTCATTATTCATGGAGATTAACCCCTAACGATGGACTTAGGGGTGGAAACTGCGACGTAATTTATCCTAATTATGAGCTAAAGGAGTTAAAAACGAGTCGATGGTTAACAATTTTAGATATCGTGGTGCCTAATTCAAATAGGAAAATATATTTCTGTTTACATCATAATGTGGATCAAAACAGCCCTTTTGGCGGAAAATGGGTGCATCAAGGCACAGAATATTATTTGGACCCGCAAAACGACGCAGTTTCGGCCAAAATTGAAAACGCGTAAGTAAAATAATTTTATGAAATATATAATTCGGAAAAGTAGTAGACTAGGTACGATAAAACCTGTCGGCTAGTTATTAATATTTATTAAAATCCATTCAGTAGTTTTTGAGTGAAAGAATAACAAACAAACTTTCGCGTTTATAATATTATAAGTGTATAAGTAAGGACATGAATAATGGTCACTTAAAGAATGTTAATCTGTGGCTTGCATTTATCCATGAATACTATGTCCAGGACCTCCACTATAAATTTTCATCAAAGAAAGTTAGACTTTAAAAGAAGGAGCTGCAAAAAACATAGACTAATTTTAGCATCTTATATTAATTCATAAGAATTTAATCAGTTGAATCACAGTTTGTGGATTTTGCATGTCCCAATGGGTTACCATGAAATTTATTTCATGACTACACTAGAATAGTGTAAGCAATAAAAACAAAAAAAATATGTATTTTTAGTGTAATATTTAAATTTAAGTAGGGTCCAATGAATAGTATGTTAAACTTTAACCCGTTAGTTCTCCCGAGGGATGCGCATCCTATTATAACAATTGATGTCATTCTTATATATTTTTTACCGCAAGCCAATGAGTTAATGGTATATGTGTAGTGTAATATGTCCCAAGATACATATTTATTATTCAATTGTTTCTAGCTAGCAAGCAGATTTCTAGTTAGTCGCTTGTCATAGGTACATTGCGCCAGTCTAGATTGCTGATCTGCAGTAACCTGTATTTGTCCATTGACTGATGTGATTGTTCTATTAAGCGTCCAAGCCTTGAGTTGGATAAAAGGGAAATTCGTAAGTTTCATTAGGATTGTGGGAATATTTCCAGTAAAGTACATGAAATAAAAACTTTACTGGGTATTTAATATTTATAATACCAGCAAGGCCATGTATTCCGTCTATGTAATTTCTTTTTTGGATGTATGAAACTGAGCACACAGAAGTGGGCTAAGCTTGGGTTATCATTTGTATGAAAACAATATCTCTTTTCCACCCATCTCCACCTCGTTGAATACTGGGTCTTGGTCTCTGATGCCCTTTACACCCTTACGCAGGAAAACAAAACAAATAGTGGTCGTCCATTGGTCAAAATTTGACCATAATGCATAACAAAGTTTGAATTAATAAATTTTTACATTTTACACTCATAGTAGGAGTTTTCTCTTCATTTTAATTTCTATTTATTTATTTTTAAGTTGACGTTTTTTTATATTTATGTAAGAAACAAACAGCTTTTATTACATATGTAGTTATAGGATGCTTGCATCAGTGAGCAACTGATTAATAAGTATTTAGGTAATTACAGCAAGAATTTGAGTTCATCAGTTCCCAGTATTCAAGATGTTTTCCTCATGCAATCTTTATCTCAACAATGGACACATTAAATATATCATATCTGTTATAAGTAGTGTTGTTGGAATTTTAATCCTTAAGGGGTGAAAAGGGCCAAATTAATAACTGGTTCTGCCAGAGGAGAAACAGTCTTTGTGCCGCGTATACCATTGATCCCAAATCACCTTACGTTTGAATTTAGAAGATTACAGTTCCTTATCAAGGTTTGTTTCGCGATGGCTATTAATAAAGCACAAGAAAAAAATGAAAGTTGCTAGAGTTTATTTGCGGCAGGACTTTTTCAGTTTTATGTGGCCTGTGAGCTCTTAATCTACCTCAACTTTTGTCAAATATCATACGTAGTGGCGGGCAATAGCCATATAAAAAAGAAACAATCTACGCAGACGAAGTCGCGGGCTAAGGCTTGTTCTAGATGTTTTCCTCATGTAATCTTTATCTCAACAATGGACACATTAAAAAATACTTTACAACACATAGCAACATTTTTAAAATCTACATTATGTTCAAGTATGGCCTTCAAATTAGATACAGTCTTAGAAAATCTGGCCAAGTGCATGCGAGTTTGAATCTAACACGCACCAAGGGTTCTATATTTCTGACCAGCCTACATATATTTCTTGGTTTGGACCAAACTCGACAGCATAAATAAGTTTGTGAAGGCAATTTGAAACTGGCTCTCAAGTGCAGCTGTTGAAACACCGATAAGTGCTTGGCGACAGATTTTCAACTTGAGTGTGGTAGCCAGCCAGGTGGGTACTAAAAAGTAGCATACCACCATGCTATGGTTTGCTGACGATGTTTTCCTTCGCAAGTTCATTGAATGATTCGAACCCGGAAACTTCGTTTTTTTTTTTTTATACCACTAAGGTGGCAAACAAGCATTCGGCCCGCCTATGGTAAGCAGTTACCGTAGCCTACGGACGCTTGCAACACCAGGTGTATCACACGCGCGTTGCCGACCCTGAAGAAACCTCTTCACGCCCTTTTTGAAGAACCCCATGCTGTACTACATTGGGAAAACCACGGCGGGGAGCTCATTCCACAACTTGAGGAATCGCACCAGGGGTTCTGAGTTTCTGACAATCCTACATATATTTCTTGGTTTGGACCAAACTCGACAGCATAAATAAGTTTGTTTGTGAAGGAATTTTTTTTCTGCAGCTGTTGAAACACCGATAATTGCTTGGCGACAGATTTTCAACTTGAGTGTGGTAGCCAGCCAGTTGGGTACTACAAAGTACCATACCAACATGCTATGGTTTGCTCACGATGTTTTCCTTCGCAAGCTCATTGAAGGATTCGAATCCGTGACCTTCGTCTCGGCTTCCAACGTCACTACCACTCGGTTATCATCGCCCGTTACTCCGAAAGGTACCTATAACTTACTTCGGCGAACAGCACTGACTCATCCATTTCCTCTGACCACCTGCTAGTTGTCATGTGCATAGATAACACGTGCCGTGTCAATAAATAGATATTGTTTACATACTACTGGCAGACGCCCAGTTTGTGTTTACTAGTTAAATTATGTTCCCTACCTAAAACCCTTTGAAAATATCTAAGCGGTAAATGTTTTCCAAGGTTTTATTCTACTTAGGATTACGGCCCACCTGATCGTAAGCTGTTGATGTTTGAAATACCAGGGTTATCAATCGCGCGTCAGCGACCCTGTAAAGATATCTTCATACACTTTTTGAAGAAGCCCATACTCTACGCACCTCGGCGGAGAGCTCATTCCACAGCCTGAGCGTCCGTGATAAGACGCTCCTTTGAAACCGCACAGTACGAGACCACGTTCATAAATATGTCAGATTGGGGGGCTCAACGGAGCTTCCTTCCCCGGACGCTCAGACTGTGGAATGAGCTCCCCGCCGTGGTTTTCCCAATGGAGTACAGCATGGGGTTCTTCAAAAGGGGTGTGAAGAGATTTCTGCAGGGTAGGCAACGCGCGCGTGATACCCCTGGTGTTGCAAGCGTCCATAGGCTACGGTAACCGCTTACCATCAGGCGGGCCGTATGCTTGTTTACCAACTAAGTGGTATACAAAAAAAAAGTTTGTCTTTTGGTGCAAAACCTAGATAGCATTGTCTAAAAGAATTTCAAACATGTATTAATAAATAATGTAAGAAATTATAGTTATTGTAGTCTAACAGTTCATGGAAGACTACCTTCGTAATTTCATCTATGTAGGGCTAATGGTCTCCGTCGCCAGAGTCGCGCGGTGGGCGAGATGCGACGACAAAGCGGGATGCTACATTATCGGGAGCCTTTTTGTGATTCGTGCAATAAAATCGTCATATCTTCGTCATTTTCGATTTCCGATTCGAATATTTCTTTCACAGTATTTATTGGTTTTTATACCGCTACGAATTAGCATACTCAACAAAAAACGTGAATGATCTTCATCGTCGGTTCGCTCGCTACAAATATATATATACCAAGTTGACCTGTGCTAATTTTATAGAGCGTCTCCCTGCTATACTACCCCCTAGTTCCTCCCCACTACCCACTTGAAAGTCGAGGGGTGGTGCGGTGCGAGTCCATTCAATCCACGCATGCGTTCAACCATTTCCACTAATTTGCATGTTTTGTTCTAATAACAAAGAGTTGTCCATTAAAAGAATTACTTTTTGACGTAAAAGCATGTCAAAGAAAAATTGTTCTGAGACCTTCCTCACACACGGTCATCTGATCCCAAACTAAGCAGAGCTTGTACTGATAACTGATATAATACATATACTACTTTTTGTTTGTAAATACATATCATCGTTATCATCAGCCTATAATGTCCCACTGCTGAGCACATGCCTCCTTTCACAAATCAGGGTGAAAGGGAATGGGCAGATACTCCACCACGCGTGCAGTACTCCACACTGCGGCGAGGTGTAGGTAGGCTAGTGGTCAACCTACTGTTGGGAGTTGTCAAGCCGCCTAGAATGCCTCCAACCAGCTTAACGACTGCTTTACGTGCCTTCCGAAGCACGGAAACGCTCGATTTGAAATAAATACACGGTATCTAGGTTATATTATCGACTGAAGCGCCATCTTCCGGGCTGATTTGTGAATCTAAACCATCCGGGACGCCTCCCAAACGCATACAAAAAAAAACATTCAAATCGGTCCAGCCGTTTTGGAGGAGTTCAGTGACAAACACACGTACAGTTGAAAGTTTTGTATGCGTTTGGGTGACGCCCTGGATGGTTTAGATAGGGTAGGGTAGCACCACGCGAACGAAGTCGCGCCGGTCAGCTAGTTACTTACAAAAATTTTGATGTCTGCTTGGAATAGATTGTGTTTTTTTTATGATAATATTATTTTTATTTGATCTCCTCAATATGGTCCTTCAAACTTGCGTCATAAGAATAAAAAATACATAAAATTATATTTGAAACTAAAATAAATCTCATATGGCGTCTGCTAATGCATTATCTTTTTGTTGTTGTCGATAAAATTGGGCTATAATGTCTACTAGTCCATGGTATGATCTTACAGCGAAATTTAGGTGAAGGCCGGCTCATTTTCAGCCATTACGAAATGGCGTCGCAGGGACCTTTCCATCATAAACATTTCCTTTCCATTAAATTAAATGGACATTCGTCGTTTAAAAATATCCTTCTGGGTGTATTCCATACGGTTAACAGTGAGCTGGTTCCTTTTTTAGTTTTGTGTGCTTAGGGGGCGTCTTTTAATTACGTGAGGGGGGCGACGCGACATCTCACCAAGGATGGAGGGGGGGGACGAAAATTCGCCTCACGTAATGAACGCTAACTTAGGAGCTATGCCACATCTTACCGATACTGAAGTCAAAGAAAGTCTGTCTAAAATAAGACTAAATAATAAAGTTAAAAAGTTCTTAGCGGGTCAGTCGTCAAACGGAAGCCCATTAAATTCAATAAAAAAAATAGAAAAATGTCTGCAATTAAAATAGCAGCTATAACAGTAACAGTAAATGCTCTAAAACACGAAGAGAAATTGCTTGCGTGCTTGGCTTATGTCACGAAACAAAGTTATTCAACTTTTACCAAATTATCGGCTCCATTCATTGTCCGTCGTGACGTCAAATTTTGTTTAAACAATGATTGCATGTGTACAGTGCCCGCGTTAGGGTAGGGCACGGTAGGGCGACCGAACAGGGCGCCAGCCACGGGGGGGGGGGGCGCTGGTGTAAAATCTGATATTTGGTGTCAAATTTTGTCAAATTCTAGGAGTAAACGGATATTCGCCAGGTGCTCTACTTCTTAAGATATTGAGGTTTATATCTGCTCAAGTTTTCAAAACACCGGTCCAACCTTTGCAGGTGATTTGGATACAATTCTTGTATATTTCCAATAGACATCAACTTGAGTGTCGCACTTGCTGGCAAGCCCACCATGTTGAATCTGTCGCTATTTTGACACATTTACCCTTACAACTTTGAACCCGAGATCGGAAATATCTGATGGATGGAATTGCGTTATCTATTTAGATTTATATCTGTGGTAAAAATGAATACAATACGCCGAAAGAATCTCTACCCACACGTTGTTGACATCCCGCTTATACGGACAACGCTTTGCTTGATCTTTCGTTTTGAACAGCAAAGGAGTTACTATCTTCCTGCAAAGAATGCTATCTTCCGGGGACTTTCCTGACAAAAATATTCAAGGCCAGAGTGAAAAGGCATTATCTGGGTAAGCATGCTACATCCTCTGTCTCGTCATGACTCCTTCTGTGGTCAGACGACGGCAAACCGTGAGCTCAGAGACCCAATGAGTCCCGTTTAGTCGCATTCAACGTCAGGTACGAAAATATGTGTAGACAAGCTGTTATTATGAGTCCCAGCTACAAGACCTAAGCACATACTTCGTACGTACATACGTAAAACGGGTTACGCATATCCATAGCAAAATAAAGTAATTTAAACGTGACGTCATACATAACGTAGCCGCTCTGTTATTTAACTGGTGTATTTCTATGTTGTGAACACGCAACACTATTAACACTTGCGTTGGCATCACCTTGACCTGGTCATTTTGCCACCGATCCATTTAAGTCTAAGCGACGACCATCGAAACGGATGGGGTTAAGGATTTTTTTATAATGATTGGAAATGAGTTGAACAATAAACCGCAGGTCTGTAACTTTTATTTTATTTTATAAATATCCTCAACCTTTTCGATGGTCGCCGTTTGGGCTATTATGGTGTGGTGTTTGGTATATTTGAGCTGTTTCATTCGCGTGCCCAAGAAGGTACACACGGGTACAGATCAAGCTATACATTTCCAATATAAGCTAACCTCTCATCATACGGAAATCCTATACAATGCGAAATCAGCTTATACTGGATATGTATAGCTTGATCTGTAGCCGTGTGTACCTTTAGTGATTTTTTTTTTCAAATCCGACTGGTATCAAGAGATTAGCCCGTTTAAACAAACAGACATCAAAACTTTTAGTATAGTATAGAATAGAATTATTATTAATATAGGTAAATGTATTTTATATACCTACCCCGCTATTGTCTCACCCCGACTATGGGTGGTGATTTGGTTTGACCTCATAATCTTAAATGTCAAAGACCTAGGTCTTGTATATGAAATGTCACATCAACCCATAATGCCAACCTTGCAATAATAAATGTAGATACAAAATCTACGGGCCACTTTTTCTTCGAGACCTGATTTCACCAAATGTTTCCCTCCATGTGCCCCTTCACTACTTACCCACGGACCATCGATTTTGATATATATTTGGTAAGCAATACGGTATAAATTCGCTTTACCATTATTTTCCCCTGAAAGTCTGGAACACGGGTGAAAACAATGACACTGCAAATTGTTCGCACTATATCTAAGTACTAGCTTTCCCCCGCGGTTTCACCTGGTTTCCCTACAAATAGCTTGCCGGATTTTTGTTGTTTTATTTTTAGGGGTCCGTGGATTATGGTAAGGTGACGTTACAGGTCCGCCATAGAAAAAGTTTGCGGAACCTAGACGATCCGTCTTATTAAAGTATACCTTGAATTAAAACAGGATACCTTTATTAGAACCCCCTATAACACGGGAAATCCGCGGGAAGCCAGAGTGGTTTAATCCCCTTAAAACCCTAAAAAACAAAAAGCTAAGCTAAGATTAAAACTATATAAATGTAGGCCTAAGTTGGCGCAGGCTATTACAGTAGATGAACGATTTCCATGGCGCCATAGTCTGGCCTAGACGTCTGTTATTTGTCTTGTCTGGGGAAGATCGATGCGATGGAACGAACTAGGGTCGTTTCTGAAAGTGGGAAAGTATTCTTGATCTAGTTTTATCTGTCTCGTACTTAGTGGGGCAAAATTAACGACTTTCCTGAAAATTACGGATATTATAAGTCTTTTTATAATTATAGTAATGTGTTGGGTCTATTTTAGGTATTACTAGATAAATCTCTGTTAAGCTGAGTCTATACAGAATTTTATCCAATTTCTCTGGTCAATCTGGTCATTGAAAAATCGGTCCTAAGCCCGTATAGGTCATCCAGAATCCCTTGATCCCGTTGTGAGTTTAAATCGTACAAACTTGAGCTTTAGGTGAAGGAGTGCGAGCTTGCGTGGTCCTCAAACGGGTGATGTAGGGCGGCCTCGGCAGGTGCCAGGAGTCCCTCAGAGTCACTCAGAGCACTTGCACTTTAGAGCCAGATCCTTCGGCCACATCTTCGTAGGCCAGTAACTTTAGAATACAATAAAACTAACTCAAGTACTTTGTCCACAGATCAAAAGCAACTTCCAAACAAGAAACTAAAAACCAAGATAATAATGATCTCCAAGAAACGAATACAGAATTTATAGATCTATCACATGATATTGATGTCAATTACCTTCCAAACTCTGCCAGACTTACAAGAGAAGAAAGAAACGATATAGAAGTCTTGATTAATAATGAATTCGTACGTTTAAGCGATGTTATTGGTCTTCCATCAACATCAGATAATATAGATCCTAATTTAGAACCTATAGTCGATTTAATGTCTAATTCTATAAGCAAATATAAAAGGGATCTTATGAAATCAGATACGGGATCTGTTAATTTAGATCAAAAGGCAGATAATTCAACTGGTGATAGTTTTAATAATTATAGTCTTTCGGAAGATATTCCCTTAGAATATACGATATCGGAAGATTCAATTGATTTATCAACGAATTCCGATAGGCAGCTAATTAGGAATCAAAGGGAAGTAACATATTCTGATTTTCCTGAGTTTACAAGTGTAAATGCAGATCCTTTGGTGATTAATATTGAAGGTATAAGAGTAGAGGATTCGTCTAAAGAACCAAAGATCATTGAAGATGGTATACCAAGTGTTTTAGCTAATAGTGCAGTTACATTAAGGTAAGCTTACTTCTTTTTAATCGACTTAAAAAAAGGAGGTTCTCAGTTCGGTTTGTTTTTTTTATGTTCGTTGCCTCATAACTCCGCCATTTATTAACCGATTTGGAAATTTCTTTTTTTGTTTGGAAAGGTACACTTCCCGTTTTTTTTATTTTTTATACCACTTAGGTGGCAAACAAGCATACGGCCCGCCTGATGGTAAGCGGTTACCGTAGCCTATGGACGCTTGCAACACCAGGGGTATCACGCGCGCGTTGCCGACCCTGCAGAAATCTCTTCACACCCCTTTTGAAGTTGACGTTTGGTCCCATTGTCATCAGGTCAGGGTTTGATTACTTTTTAGTGTTCTTTGAACTATCTTACCGGCTCTTCAAACAACGGCATCAAAAGTGCTTTTCAAGATTGGCAGCACAGCGGCTTTTCCTGTCCACTTACTCAGGTGGACTGCTCGCTCGACAGAAGCCTGGATGTCCATCTGAAACATAAAAGTAGATAACCTGAACCAAGGACCCCTGATGACATTTGTTACGTGTCCCGCGCTCGATTAATCCACTGCAAAGTGCCAGTAAATGTTGGAACTTTATTAATTTCGTCGCAAACATTAAGATGACGAATACTGACTTAATATTATATTTTAGGCTATTCGGTGAAGGTCTTACTACAAGAACAGTCATAGCGTTCACTCATTATGAACAAGAATTCGGCCAGCCTTGTAAATTTTTACTCAAAGGGGAGTATATGGTAAGTTGAAGTGCAACTCCTTTGATGAAATCCCCAACTGTACTCACTAACTACAATCTCGCTTTCAGATAAAAGAAGGCTCCCTGAACGGCAAGACTGCACTCTTCGAAATAACAGCACCAGATCCTATATCAGGGTCAAAGCTACACATATGCGCTAAGAATCTAAAATTAGGAGTAACAGACCCATTTAAAGACGAAGACAAGTACCTACATCAAGGCAACGAGCATTACAAAATGCTGGCTTCACACACGAAGTTACTGCCTCTATGGGTGTCTTTAATAATAATATTAGTGTGCCTGCTGTTCTCAGCTCTATTCTCCGGCCTTAATCTCGGCCTAATGTCCTTAGATAGGACAGAATTGAAGATCATTTCTAATACAGGGACCGAACAGGAGCGAAAGTACGCTAGGGCGATTATGCCAGTTCGGGATCACGGGAATTATCTCCTGTGCAGTATTTTATTGGGAAATGTTGCTGTGAATTCTACGTTCACCATTTTATTGGATAGTTTGACTTCTGGGCTGTTTGCTGTGATTTTTTCTACGTTATCCATTGTTTTGCTTGGAGAGATAACGCCTCAGGCGATATGTTCGAGGCATGGACTTATGATTGGGGCGAAAAGTATCATGATTACTAAGGTGAGTGACGGTATTTTATGCTTTATTAACCGACTTCAAAAAAAGGAGGAGGTTCTCAATTCAATTGTTTTTTTTTTTTATGTTTGTTACCTCATAACTCCGTCATTTATTAACCGATTTGGAAAATTCTTTTTTTGTCTGGATGGGTACACTTCCCGTTTGGTCCCATTGTCATCAGATCAGGGGTTGATTACTTCTTAGTGTACTTTGAAGTTGGTTTAATTTTTTTGTAAAACAGTCCAATTATTTCTTAGACTATTGAGTCGATTGATCGTGAATCAAAACTGCAACAATTTAATTTAAATCCTGCTGTTATGGCAAATGGGCTCATGTTTGAGTAACACAGTTTTTGATAGTTATTCACACCCAAATAATTTAGTACTTATATTAAATTTTCTCTTATCGAGTATGCTTAAAACAATGCAACTAGATTTTTTTTTATTAATGAGGGATCTAACGAAAGGAATTTCTGACCAAGTTTTAAAATTGCTTTTTATTTTCAGGCAGTGATGGCGGTGACAGCACCCCTCGCGTTTCCCGTGAGCAAGCTCCTAGACTATTTCCTAGGTGAGGAGATAGGCAACGTTTATAATAGGGAGCGCTTAAAGGAGCTTGTTAAGGTAAGAAAGTTTGTTTCGGGATATCACATTTTTAAGGTTCCGTAGCCAAATGGCAAAAAACGGAACCCTTATAGATTCGTCATGTCTGTCTGTCCGTCCGTGTGTCACAGCCACTTTTTTCCGAAACTATAAGAACTATACTGTTGAAACTTGGTAAGTAGATGTATTCTGTGAACCGCATTAAGATTTTCACACAAAAATAGAAAAAAAACAATAAATTTTAAGGGTGCCCCATACTTAGAATTGAAACTCAAAAAAAAATTTTTCATCGAACCCAGACGTGTATGGTGTCTATGGATAGGACTTCAAAAATGATATTGAGGTTTCTAATTTTTTTTTTTTCTAAACTGAAAAGTTTGCGCGAGAGACACTTCCAAAGTGGTAAAATGTGTGTCCCCCCTGTAACTTCTAAAATAAGGGAATGATAAAACTAAAAATTTATATTTGATGTACATGCAAAATTCCACCGAAAATTGGTATGAACGAGTATAAGTAGTTTTTTTTTATACGTCATAAATTGAAATTCATATCAAATACTAAGTTCTATACTACCATTTACTTATATACCTACAGGTTTGTACGGAACCCTCGGTGCGGGAGTCTGACTCGCACTTAGCCGGTTTTTTCATTAAGAATAATATAATGAAGACTGAGAGAAACGAGTTTTTTTCTAAATAAGGATTTATGCCAAAATGCCTCAGTATCAGAATATGCTGTAATAAATGAGCTCCCATCATCAGGTAACGACTGGCGTCAACGACCTTGATAAAGACGAGGTTAACATCATATCTGGAGCTCTTGAACTTCGCAAGAAGACCGTATCAGATGTGATGACCAAGTTAGAGGATGTGTTCATGTTGCCCATCACATCGGTGCTGGACTTTGAGACCATGTCCGAAATTATCAAGTCTGGTGAGTTGGGGATCGAATAAGACTAGACATGGGGTTATTTAACACCGTGCGACAGTATTATTTTTCAAATTTCTTGCAGCCATCCTTTCCTCTTAAACTTATCATAAAACTGTGCGGTAAAGTAGAAACCACTAGTGCGTAATAAGCTGCATTAAGATACTAAAAACGGTGCAATCAATGTCACTTTACGAGCAAGTGTGTTGAAATGATTATTGGACCCGTTGCTTCCGTCTTACGAATTTACGTCTACCGGATGAGCTTTCCGGCACAGATCGGCCCTTTGCCCTTACTGTCAATACCTACGACGTAGTCTCAACGTTACATAACACGAAGGGCCGTTCCTTCACATTTGGCACTTCACCAAATAGTACATTTGCACAACAGTTTCTAATCTCGTCTTCATCATAAATAACTCGGAAATCAGATTTCCATATGGTTTATGAAATGTTTATGAGAATATAGCTGTGCCGTGCGGTTTCGCCCGTAGTCACGAATAACAAGTTCCTCTCTAGTTAACACATCTGTTCTATTAAAGTCATTTATTCAGTGTAGGAGGGCTCATTATTTACTAGCTTCCGTCCCGCGGCATCGTCTATTATTTTACCAGTTAACGTGGCAAAAAATGATTTTCGGAAATTCTTTAGTGCATCCTTCGGGTGCTGAAGGAATATTTCCTCCAAAGGACCATACGTCATTTTGGGCTCATTTTTTAGCGGGAAAATAGTGAAGTTTTTTTTTTAAATGCCGGATTTAAACTTAGTTGCCTTAGAATGAAATGAGAAATACCCCAATACCAATCATATAACACTAGCTGTCCCCGCGGTTTCACCCGCGTTCCCGGGATAAAACGTATAAACCCTATGTCCCTCTCCATACCATAGGCTATCTGCATGCGAAATTTCATGATGATCCGTTGAGTAGTTGAGGCGTGAAGGCGTAACAAACAAACACACTCACTTTCGCATTTCTAATATTAGTTAGGATTAGGATGGGATTTATCGCTGTTAAAAACCTTGAAAAGACGGCACAGGGCGCTTTTAAATATCTAGGTCCATGGTTTAGTCTGAGCACTGTTTGTCAGTCACAATTTTAAAAGTTTTATTTAGTAGATTAGGGATCAAATGGGATTAATAATATCACCTCAGTAGTTTTTTTTTTTATACGGCTAAGTCTTTAAACAAGCATACGGCCCGAGTGACGTAGCATTTTTATTTTCATAAATTTGTGTATTTTGAGTTTTATTGTGTATTTTTGGTGGTAAATTACCCAATAAAGATCATCCATGTTCACCAGTGAAGTGAAATGAAATGAATTATGTGTGTCGTGACTTTTCAAGTTGTCTCAAAATGTCTGTGAAGAGTTTTAGTACAATGACCACCATTGTAGTAAAACATGACTTTTATGGACGGTGACTGACTGAGGACTATAATGTGAAGTGATTTATTGTGACTGGAAACTATAATATAACTCGACACTGGCAGAAATGAGCCCTAATTTGGGCTTGGTTGCCAAAATTAAAAATAAGAAGAAGAAGAAGCATACGGCCCGCCTGATGGTAAGCGGTTACCGTAGCCATATGGACGCTTGCAACCACGAAGCATCTCTCAAGCGTTACCGACCTTTCCCCCTCCCCTATGAGCTCACCGGACTTTTTGTATAATGAAAATACTCATATAAAAATATTTTTTCATTTAAATACTATTTACTTGGGTAAATTTCAATTCTAAGATTTGCTTATTATTATTATTTTGCTTTGTACTCACTCCTAAACACCTACAACTAAGGCAAACTTAGCTACTAAGTGAGACAAATCACACAAGAAGATTGTACGATCTGCAATCTGCAACGGTTGTTGTCTATTGTAACGACTTTGTGTTATTATCATTGTTCAGAATATAAATCGTTGTAATTGCTGGTATGTTATTGCTCTAAAATTGCTTAGGAATATTATGTGTTGGTAAACTATTGAAAAATAGTTTCCCTTCGGATGGAAAAATAATATGCTCCCTTTACGAAAAGAGCGCTCGTGGTGTAGCATAATTAGCCGTTCTTAATCGATCGGCAAAGTTAAGCTACGTCTGTCGTGGTCGGTACCTGGATGGGTGACCGTCTAGTGGTATTACATATCGAGCGTTTCCGTGCTTCGGAAGGCACGTAAAGCCGTTGGTCCCGATTATCACTTAATTGTGATGGTCGTTAAGCTAGTTGGATACCTCCTAGGCGGCTTGAAAAATAGGTTGACCACTAGCCTACCTCCACCAATCCGCAGTGGGCACGCGTGGTGGAGTATCGCCCATTCCCTTTCACCCTCATTTGTGTGCAGGAGGCCTGTGCTCAGCAGTGGGACATTATAGGCTGATGATGATGATGAAAAGTATAGATAAAAAAACTGGAAATTGGCATTCATTCATGTTTTTAGTCGTTCAAACTTTGAACACGTAGGTCGTTTCACGACACATACTCTAGTAAAGTCTCTATCTCTATGCCTCCCCCCCCCCACGCGCAAATTTATTCGTCTCCCACTGATCCAAACTTAATGACAATTCTTCTGATAATATTGGTACTGATTCTGTTCTTTACAACTAAATTAATTTACTGTAACTATGTCTCTTTCTAACAAAGAACATAAGAAAAGGATGTAAGAAAAGTCCTGTCAAATTGGTCCAATGCTTGTTTTCAATATAAATTTAGTCGCCATCTATCGCGGTTACGTCTAAATATGCGCAAATGAAGACGGCACAGACTAATTTGACAGCTCTAAATATGTTATATCCTTTTTCAATAATGTTTGTGAGAAAGAGATGTGATGTGACTAAAATTTGTTTAGTGCGATTTAACAGAATCGGCACCATCGGCTGAGTTTCTTGCCGGAGTCTTCTCAGTTTAAGTGT
Source organism: Achlya flavicornis (assembly GCA_947623365.1). NCBI lineage: Eukaryota > Metazoa > Arthropoda > Insecta > Lepidoptera > Drepanidae > Achlya > Achlya flavicornis. Next base: position 6,875,899 of record OX392494.1, on the reverse strand, counting down.
ATTTCGAACCGGTGGTAAATTCAACTGTGTGTAACGTTCATAAGTGCCATACCAGGGCCTTTTTTTTTATACCACTGAGTTGGCAAACAAGCATACGGCCTGCCTGATGGTAAGCAGTTACCGTAGCCTATGGACGCTTGCAACACCGGGCGTATCACTCGCGCGTTGCCGACCCTGAAGAAACCTCTTCACGCCTTTTTTGAAGAACCCCATGCTGTTCTCCATTGGGTGCACCACGGCGCGAAGCTCATTCCACAGTCCGAGCGTCCGCGGACGAAAACTCCTTTTAGCCCGCACAGTTCGAAACAGTTCTGGTTTCAGTCTGGTTTCGAGTTGCGATGGTGGAAGGTAGCCGTGGGCATCAAGTCAAACAATTCCTAAACTGAATAAATGAATTTTTAATTTCGATTGACATCGCTCGCTGCTTTTGTGTGTGATTCAAAGCGTTGTAAGTCTTTTGTATGAAGTGGTTAAGGAATGGTGTGGTGATCCCAGGCTACTCCCGTATCCCGGTGTACGAGAGCCACCGCGGCAACATAGTGACGGTGCTGTTCATCAAGGACCTGGCGTTCGTGGACCCTGACGACAACACGCCGCTGCGGACCCTCTGCCAGTACTACCAGAACTCGTGCAACTTCGTCTTCGAGGATGTCACCTTGGATGTTATGTTCAAGCAATTTAAAGAAGGTAAGTCGTTGAAGCTGTCATCTGATCGTTTCGGTCGTTTTACGACTTAGTCGGCAAACAAGCATGCGGCCCATCTGATGGTAAGCGGTTACCGTAACCATATGGACGCTTGCAACACACGAAGCATCGCTCACGCGTTACCGACCTTTCCCCCCTCCCCTATGAGCTCTGGCGATCTTACTCACGCGCAGGAACACAACTTTACACAACATAAAGTTATTTGGCTGCGGTATTCTGTAAGGTGGAGGTACTCCCCCAGTCGAGCTGCTCTTTGAGGGAATAAACGCTACGCTCTACCTCTCTTCAAAAAGGTGTCAATAAAGCTTTCTTTAATCATCCCTTTTTTTAGGGTTCCGTACCTCAAAAGGTAAAAACTCTCCTGTCCGTTTGTATGTCCGTGTGTCACCACTGATTTTCTCGGGAACGGGTGGACCTAGCAAGTTGAAATTTATACCAGATACTTAGGTCTATAGTCCCTATTTTCAACTTTTTTTATTTTTTGAAATTTTCCTTTTACTTGTGTGCTGTAAACGGCGATTTCATATATCTGACATTCCTCATCCGGCAACGGATTTGGAATAAGGGGTCGTCGCTCAAAGACTCCAAGCAATTTGTATGAGAATATTCGATCCTACAGGTCACAAGCAAGTGAAGCGCTCGTGCAGGTGTAGCATGATTAGCCGTTCTTAATCGATCGGCAAAGTTAAGCTACGTCTGTCTTGGTCGGTACCTGGATGGGTGACCGCCTAGTGGTATTTCAAATCGAGCGTTTCCGTGCTTCGGAAGGCACGTAAAGCCGTTGGTCCCGGTTATCACTTAATTGTGATAGTCGTTAAGCTAGTTGGATGCCTCATAGGCGGCTTGAAAAATTCCAACAGTAGGTTGACCACTAGCCTACCTCCACCTCGCCGCAGTTGGCACGCGTGGTAGAGTATCTGCCCATTCCCTTTCACCCTGATTTGTGTGCAGGAGGCCTGTGCTCAGCTGTGGGACATTATAGGCTGATGATGATGATGATGATGGCAGGTCACAAAGGGCACATGGCGTTCGTCCACCGCATCAACAACGAGGGTGAAGGCGACCCCTTCTACGAGACCATCGGCCTGGTCACTCTGGAGGACGTCATCGAGGAGATGATACAGGCGGAGATCGTGGACGAGACCGATGTGTTCAGTGAGTACAAGTTCATAGGACACATGGCGTTGGATCTTCGTCGACGTTGGCAGGACCATTTCATCGTGTTACTTACGACTAAGAAGTAAATAATAATAATAAATAAATATCCTGGGACATTCCTCACACACGGTCATCTGATCCCAAACTAAGCAGAGCTTGTACTATGGAAACCAGACAACTGATATAATACATATACTACTTTTTGTTTGTAAATACATACTTAATATACATAATTACACCCAGACTCAGGACATACAGACATGTTCATGCACACAAATGCATGTCCTGTGTGGGAATCGAACCCACGACCTGCGGCGCAATAGGTGGAATCTTTACCAGACTCTTAAGCAATTACGCCAACTGGCCCGTCAAGTGACCGTCATTCTTGCATAAGAAATTAAAATGAACAGTGTAAACAAAAATTACGACTGATACAGATATATCAGTTTAAGTCTTAACTCAAATTCACAAAAATGGGTTTCTTTGAGAGTCGAGTATGACGTAACGCAATGAAAATACCTAACACAAAAAAAAACTGTAGACAGAAGAGTTTTAACCGAATAGAATATTAAAAAGTGCCTTGATATTCCCAATAAAAATTTCGTAAGTTACGTCAAAGAAAAATCTTTCGCGTCGAAATTCTCCGTATTTTCAGTGATGACATTTTATTTTTGAGATTATATTAGATACAGAATTATATTAGAATGTTAACCGGACACTTATTCCATTTAATAATGGTACCGATTCTGTTGTAAATCGCACTAAACTAATTTTAATTACGTCTCATCTCTTTCTTACGAACATGATTGAAAAAGGATAGAATATATTTAAAGCTGTCAAATTAATCTTTGCTGTCTTATTTTGCGTGTATTTAGACGTAACCGCGATATGTGGCTAAATTTATATTGAAAACAAGCATTGGACCAATTTGACAGGACTAAATTTCTTACATCCTTTTCTTATGTTTTTTGTTAGAAAGAGACATAGTGAGATTAAAATTAGTTTAGTTGTAAACAACAGAATCAGGACCAATGTGTATATTATGTATAATCTAAAGAAAACCCGTAAATAAATGTCCATTTCATAGAGTCGACACATTTGTGATTTACCATTTTCAACCCTATTCCAGTGAACACGGAATAGCCACGAGAAAGCCAGAAAGTGATTTCTCAAAATTTTTTTTAACTTTTCTTACAAATATCAACCTTGCTCGATATTAATATTCATAATGTATGAAAAGTAAAAATATACATTTGAGAATTCAGTGTTGGTCCCATAGTAAAAGTTGTTCAGCATGACAAATCCAAGATAGGTTTCGAAAATATGCCATCTCGAAATCTACACCTGTTATAATATTAAAACGATTTGATATGTACAGACGAGGACATAAATATGTACACACTTTTTGAAATTCAAAAGCGATTTTCTCGCATGTTTAACATTAAAGTGTTAAACTATTACACAAATCATAATAGTATATGCTAGAAGATTCTGCCTTTATAATATCTCATAATTTCAATCAGTAGTTTAAGAGGAAACCGTTGTTGAATTTTACTAAGTGTATACATATTTATGTCCTCGACTGTATATCGTATACGCCCACCCATCCAGTGGACAACCGTACGAAACGTCGCCGCAACAGGCCGCAGAACAAGTTGCAAGACTTCGCCGCGTTCGCCGAGCGGCACGAGAACCAACGCATACACATATCGCCGCAACTTACGCTGGCCACCTTCCAGTTTTTGAGTACCAGTAAGTATATACTTGCAGAGAGGGCGATGGCTGCCACACGCGTCATACTTGTGAACAGGTGCTGCTTGTGGGGGCTGGTCTGCTTAAGTTTGCTATTTATTTACTTATTAAATATTTATTCAGTTTACTTTATAATTTTGCCGCCGCGCCGGACCACGCAATTGTTTTCAGTGCGATTAGAATGTAAATATTATGTAATGAATCTAAGCTTGTTTTGAAAAGAGTAATTGCTGAGTTTATTGCCGGCTCTTCTCAGCAAATGCAACCTTCCGAACCGGTATTAGATACTCTAATAGTCAGACTTTCGTAAGTGCCTGCGAAGGTATATTTGAATAAATGATTTTGAATTTGAATTTGAGATGGATTGTGTGAAAGTTTTTTATTTTTTATATGACTAAGTCGGTAAACAATCATACGGCTCGCCTAATGGTAAGCGGTTACCGTAGCCATATGGACGCTTGCAACACACGAAGTATCGCTCACGCGTTACCGACCTATCCCCCCCTCCCCAATGAGGAACACAACTTTACACAACATAAAGTTATTTGGCTGCGGTATTCTTTAAGGTGGAGGTACTTCCCCAGTCGAGCTGCTCTTTGAGCGAATAAACACTATGCTCTACCTCTCTTAAAAGACATGGGTAAGAGAGGAGTGGATGTTGGTATGATGGATAGAAGAGACGATTGGAAGAAGCGAACGTATTGCACTGACCCCAAGTATTTGGAAACCGGGCAGATAGCATTGAGCTATTATTCCTACGTATAGAGAAGACGCCACACATCACAACTGTGTTCCGTTCAAGTGAGACCATCCGGCCACACTTGTTGTTGTAGAACGATGAACGAAACGCGTAAGCGCCGTGATAATCCACGGTGTTTGCGAGAAAAATACTCCTAAAAGCATTGTCTGTCTGCTTAGACGACTAATTATTGTTTCGGCGCTAAAGAGAACTTTAGTTGACTCTAAAAATGGCACATAACCTTTGCTTATGATAGCTTCTCTATACTAAAGGTGCGTTCGAATTGGGGTATGGTAGCAAAAATAACAGTCCAAAATGCCAAAAACGATCACAACTGGCGTTCGATTTGGAAAGTTGTGGGCGAAATTGGCGTTTTGAATAGTTTTCGTTCACCGTTCGTTTTGCTTGGAAACAGTTAAAAACGACATCGTGAACTGCAAATTTTGACCCACCTCCGAGGCAGGGTCGTTTGTGATCATATTTTGACATCTTTGAATCTGACAGATACGTTTCGGAAAATTCATACGGGAAGCGAAAATTCTAATTTTTATTATAAAATTTTATAGAAATACTAACAGGTAAGAGAATAATTTGTTAGATTAACTTTGTTTAATGATTAACTGAAGGAAAAAGGTAGGTTGAGACAAGTGACAAGCAGGCGATCAGCATGGAAATGTCATTTTTGTATCTAATCGTTCGATTTGGGAAATATCGTTTGTGGCAAAAGTTGCAAAATTGTTGAAATTTTCCAATTCGAACGCATAAACAAAAATGCCCATTTTGAAACTGTTAAAAACGACATCACTCCAATTCGAACGCACTATTAGTAATAAAAGCTCAAAGGCAGATGGATGTTTTTTTACTGTGTATAGACCTGCACCTGACAATCCCACCATGGTAAGTGATGATGTGGCCGAAGGTGGTGCACACACAAAGCCTAGAAGGAACTGGCTCTCAAGTGCAGCTGTCGGAACACAGATAGATCCTTTCCACATATTTTCAACTTAAAGGTGGTAGCCAGTCAGGCGATTTCCTTACGATGTTTTACCTTTACCGAAAGATCAAGCTCATAGTAGGATTCGAATCTGGGATCTTCGTGTTGGTATCCGACGTCACTACCACTGAGCTATCATCGCCTTCGATGATTGATGTTTTCTGTCATTTTTGGTCTCATAAAAAAACCAAAATTCAAAATCATTTTATTAAAATACACATACGAACACACTAGTCACTTATGAAAAGTCTGACTCTAATACTCTAATACCGGTTCGGAAGGTTGCAGTTGCTGAGAAGAGCCGGCAATAAACTCAGCAATTACTCTTTTCAAAACAAGCTTCGATTGATTACATAATATTTACATTCTAATCGCACTGACAACAATTGCGTGCCCCGGCGCGGCGGCAAAACTACAAAATAGACTGAATCTATATTTAATAAGTAAATAAATAGCAAACTTAAGCAGACCAGCCCCCACAAGCAGCACCTGTTCACAAGTATGACGCGTGTGGCAGCCACCGTCCCCCTCGCCATATTGGAGGGAAGTGGGCGAATCGTCACACGACGCCGCCGCAAGCAAAGGCCTTACTTAAGTCTGCCTTAGAAATAAAAAAAATAACTAAAGGGATACTAATAAACACACAATTTGTTATCACTGTGACTATTGACAAGTTAAGCTAAGACCATGAATCCGTGAAAACATGATCGTGTTGTCAGGCGTGGACGCGTTCCGGCCGGACACCGTGTCGGAGACGGTGCTGCGTCGGCTGCTCAGGCAGGACGTGATACACCACATCAAGTTGAAAGGGAAGTCCAAGAAGGATGTCACCACTTACGTGTTCCAGCAGGGGAAGTCGGTTAGTCTCTTTCAGTCTTTTACTCTATAGACCACACATTTGATCAGGTATTTTTTAGGGTTCCGTAGCCAAATGGCAAAAAACGGAACCCTTATAGATTCGTCATGTCTGTCTGTCTGTCTGTCTGTCTGTCCGTCCGTATGTCACAGCCACTTTTTTCCGAATCTATAAGAACTATAATGTTGAAACTTGGTAAGTAGATGTATTCTGTGAACCGCATTAAGATTTTCACACAAAAATAGAAAAAAAACTAGAAAAAAACAGATAAATTTTGGGGGTCCCCATGCTTAGAACTGAAACTCTTTTTTTTTTTTAATAAAACCCATAAGTGTGGGGTGTCTATGGATAGGTCTTCAAAAATGATATTCAGGTTTCTTATATCATTTTGTTCTAAACTGAATAGTTTGCGCGAGAGACACTTCCAAAGTGGTAAAATGTGTGCCCCCCCCCCTGTAACTTCTAAAATAAGAGAATGATAAATCTATAAAAAATATATGATATACATTACGATGCAAACTTCCACCGAAAATTGGTTTGAACGAGATCTAGTAAGTAGTTTTTTTTAATACGTCATAAATTGAAATTCATATCAAATACTCAGGTCTATACTATCATTCACTTATATACCTACAGGTTTGTACGGAACCCTCGGTGCGCGAGTCTGACTCGCACTTGGCCGGTTTTTTTATTCCATTTAAGATGATGCCCACGGCTACTTTCTACCATCGCAACTCTCGCCATCGACGGGGAGTCCATCCTCACACATTGAAACCAGAATTGTTTCGAACTGTGCGGTCTCAAAGGAGCTTCCTACCGCGGACGCTCAGACTGTGGAATGAGCTCCCCGCCGTGGTTTTCCCAATGGAGTACAGCATGGGGTTCTTCAAAAAGGGTGTGAAGAGATTTCTTCAGGGTCGGCAATGTGCGAGTGACCCCTGGTGTTGCAAGTGTCCATAGGCTACGGTAACTGCTTACCATCAGGCGGGGCCGTATGCTTGTTTGCTACCTAAGTAGTACAAAAAAAATAAAAAAACATCATAGATGATAGATGATTCATAGATGATCATAGGTCGGCGACTGATATTTTTTTGTTGGTTACTACTGTAACGTTGTTAACGCAATCACTTTATAAAATTCTAACTGTATGGTATTGACTTTTAGGGGGCCCCGTGAGTGTGAGGCCCTGGGCCCCGCAAGTCCGCCCTTATGGTATAGATAGAACTGCCTTAGAGGTATGGAAGAAGTAGGTACGTAAATAAATAAATATCCTGGGACATACCTCACACGACATACCTCACACACGGTCATCTGATCCCAAACTAAGCAGAGCTTGTACTATGGAAACCAGACAACTGATATAATACATATACTACTTTTTGTATGTAAATACATACTTAATATACATAATTACACCCAGACTCAGGACATACAGACATGTTCATGCACACAAATGAATGTCCTGTGCGAGAATCGAACCCACGGCCTGCGGCGCAATAGGTGGAATCTTTACCAGAGTCTTTACCAACTGCGCCAACTGGCCCGTCAAAACGTCACGTGTGAGAGGGGCTGTGGTGGTGGTAACCGTGGTCTGTGTGTGCCAGGTGGACTACTTCGTGTTGATCCTGGAGGGTCGCGTGGAGGTGACGGTGGGTCGCGAGAACCTCGTGTTCGAGGCGGGGCCCTTCACCTACTTCGGAGTGCAGGCCCTCACGCAAAACGTCGGCGTCGGTAAGTAAACTACTATTTATCGCCCTAGAGCTTTTTTTTTTCTCACCATGGTAAGTGATGATGTGGCCGAAGGTGGTAAGCACAAACTAGAAGGAACTGGCTCTCAAGTGCAGCTGTCGGAACACACCGGTAGGTGCTTGGCGACAGATTTTCAACTGCTGGGTGGTTGCCAGCCAGATGGGTTGACAAAAAACTTAAACCGACTTCAAAGTACACTAAAAAGTAATCAGATCCTGATCTGATGACAATGGAATCAAACGGGAAGTGTACCCTTTCAAACAAAAAAATAATTTTCCAAATCGTTTAATAAATGACGGATTAATGAAGTAACAAACATATTTTTTTTTTTAAATACAACCGAATTTAGAATAAAAGAAAACCGGTTTACTGTTTTTTACTAAAACAGTCCAATTATTGTTGTGTTTGTTATTGTCAGGAGGTTCTTATGAATTAAAAAATTAAGAAAATTGCGAGGGTACGGTAAGGGTAGGGTAGGTTAAGGTAGCAGGACACCACGCGAACGAAGTCGTGCCGGGCAGCTAGTGCAAAATAATAGTCGCAAAGTTGATAACAATTCTCCTTACATTTCTATACAGCAAGAATTATTCAAAAGTATGCATTTACCCCTATATACCCTGATGTTATTGCATCTATAGGCTACAGTAACGGTATTTTTATTTTCCACTTTAATGGTGTACAAATAAAGCACACATTTGTCCGTAGCGGAATCTCCGACACCATCAGCCATGGGATCCCTTCAGAACATAAACATGGAGACCATGTTGAGACACACCTTCGTACCGGACTACTCTGTGCGAGCCACCACGGAACTGTTCTACCTCACTGTTAAACGGTACGTCTGTCTATCTATCTATCTACATATATGTTGACACCTTCGTGGTGTGTATTTTTTTTTCAGATGGGTACTACAAAGTACCCTACCACCGTGCTATGGTTTCCTCACGATGTTTTCACCGAAAGCTCAATTTCATTGTAGGATTCGAACCCGGGACCTTCGTCTCCGACGTCACTACCACTGATTGATAGCATTGACTGATTTGACGGGCCAGCTGGTGTGGTTGGTTAAGACTGGTTAAGATTCTACCTATCGCGCCGCAGGTTGTGGGTTCGATTCCCACACAGGACATGCATTTGTGTGCATGAACATGTCTGTATGTCCTGAGTCTGGGTGTAATTATGTATATTAAGTATGTATTTACAAACAAAAAGTAGTATATGTATTATATCAGTTATCTGGTTTCCATAGTACAAGCTCTGCTTAGTTTGGGATCAGATGACCGTGTGTGAGGAATGACCCAAGATATTTTTTTTTATACAACTTAGTCGGTAAACAAGCATACGGCCCACCTGATGGTAAGCGGTTACCGTAGCCATATGGACGCTTGCAACACACGAAGCATCGCTCACGCGTTACCGACCTTTCCCCCCTCCCCTATGAGCTCTGGCGACCTTACTCACGCGCAGGAACACAACTCTACACAACATACAGTTATTTGGCTGCGGTATTCTGTAAGGTGGAGGTACTTCCCCAGTCGAGCTGCTAGAATAAACGCTATGCTCTACCTCTCTCAAAATTATTATTTATTGTTGACTTGTTCCAGCTCCCTATACTTGGCGGCTAAGCGAGCGACCCTCATGGAGAAGGGGGCTCTGTCGAAGGGTGCGACAAACGAACAATTTGATAATGAAGTTGATAAGGTATTTATATATTTATTTGTGTTTAGCATTTATTTAAATTGACCTTAATATGTTTAGGTCAAATCTTGCAGGTTAATTTTGACCACTTTCCAGCGTCATATCTGGTACAATCCTATCCTATGTACGTCTCCTGGTTCTACCCCACCAATTTTCAGCGAAAAAAGTTCAGCCGTTCTTGAGTTATAAATAGTGCAACTAACACAACTTTCGTTTATATATATACTACCCTACCCTAACCTACCCTACCCTACCCCACCTTACACTAATACAGTACATCTCCTGGTTCTAAGCTACCTCACATCGAACAATTATCCCAAAGAAGCGCAATGACGTTCATTTTGGTTGAAATATATTCCGCCAATTTCCCACCGCCGACAACGCGCTCTGATTGGCTAAGTCAAGCACGCATGCACTCTGATTGGCCAAGTCAAAAACACACGATGCAGTGATTGGTGCTTACTTTTCAAATTCAGTGACAAATCACTGACGAGTTTCGGAATTTGATTGTTCATTATTACTACTCTAAAGGGATCTTTCCTCGATGCTACCTCCCCACAAATTTTCAGCCAAATCGGTTCAGCCGTTCTGAGTCATAAATAGTTTTTCTTATATATATACTAGCTGCCCGGCGCGACTTCGTTCGCGTGGTGCTACCTATGGCGCTGTATGTGAAAAAAGATTTTCCCGCTTTTCTGTTGACATTTTTCCTGAATTTTCTTTGCTATAAACCTCACGGAGCCCGAGACCTTTCCAACGAATGCAAAACCGTGGAAATCGGTTCGTGCGTTCTGGAGTTATAGCGTCAGGAAGGAAAACCCGACTTATTTTTATATAGTAGATAGATGTATGCGTGAGTAAAAGGAAGCACGAACAAGTGACACTGAGCCTTATTGTCACTGTCGACGTCTCAATACGGAATGACAATCGGTCGGCTTCCTATGGTGTATAATTTTGCGTGAGGCCATGTTTATACAAGAAGGCCGGCTTCCTTTGCAGACTTCACTCGTTCTTATTTTTTTTATACGTCTTCTAGCTGCCCGGCGCGACTTCGTTCGCGTTGTGCTACCCTACCCTACCCTACCCTACCCTGACAGCAAAATCCCCATTAACAAAATGATCCGCCATTTATTGAATTCATTTGTTACAAAAAATGTGATAAATGAAGAACCGCTCGACCGATTTCGTGCAAACTTCACATAAACCATCTACTAAATAGTCCGAACAAAGCCTGAACATTTGGTTTGGATAGGTGAGCCCGTTCTTGAGTTATAAAATTACAACGAAAAGTGGCATTGATTTTTATATATATAGATAGATGGTAATTAAATTAAGATTTGCAGCAGAAGCAGCACCAATACCCGTATCCTATCGATCCCTTTCCAGCACCTTTGCAACTCCTCAAGCGGGAACATACCATTGATAATGATATCCAAGAAACTCCTCGGAAAGTCCACCAGCACTGCCTCCACTAAAGACGCTGACGTGTTTGGATCTACCTCCTATGTTAATAAGGTTAAAAATTGATTGAATTTTAGTGTTCTCAGGAACTGAAGGTGAAGAGCCTCTTTGAGTTTGAGAGAGAAAAAAATATCCTGGAACATCCCTCACACACGGTCATCTGATCCCAAACTAAGCAGAGCTTGTACTATGGAAACCAGATAACTGATATAATACATATATAAATAATGATAACATTACACACACAAATGTTTGTCCTGGATGGGAATCAAACCCACGACCTGTGGACCATGACCCGTGAAGTGATCACACATTTTTCGACCACCTTCTTTACTTTGTTATCAGTGTGACGTTATTTATGTGACAATTAATAATCGTAATGTAATATAGACCCTAACTAACAGTAATAAAGTCTAAACTAAACTTACAGCAATCACCCCGGGTGAATATAATAGAATTAATGCAAATTTCGCAAAACTACGCGTCATCAGAAAGATTGGACGCCAGCTCCGACAAATATCTGTCCAAAAGTTCGTCCAACACTTACGATACAAAATCTAACCCAGAGTCCGCGAGATCCTACAAATGTTTGCCAAACCCGGCCAAGTCGTTCACAAATGATACTAAATGGTCGAACGCTTGCGGCGCCAAATACTTTGCCAAATCTTTGGCCAATACATGTGAGTTTTCGTCCAAACGTATGCCAAACGATATGGATGCAAATGATTGTGCGGAATGTCGGAGGAATAATTTTTGGATGAATAAAACTTCTGGTAAAAATTTCAATGGCAATAAGAATGGTTAGAACTTGATGTATTCTCTAGAATGTACCATGGTATGTGATGATGTGGCCGAATGTGGTGCACACACAAAGCCTAGAAGGAACTGGCTCTCAAGTGCAGCTGTCGGAACTCACCGATAGGTGCTCAGCGACAGATTTCCAATTTGAGGTGGTAGCCACTTAGGTGGGTACTGTGAAGTACCCTACTTAGTGTTTTTCTTCTTATTTTTAAGTTTGGCAACCAAGCCCAAATTAGGGCTTATATCTGCCAGTGTCGAGTTATATTATAGTTTCCAGTCACAATAAATCACTTTCACATTATAGTCCTCAGTCAGTCACCGTCGATAAAAGTCATGTTTTACTACAACGGTGGTCATTGTAGTAAAACTCTTCACGGACTTTTTGAGACAACTTGAAAAGTCACGACACACATAATTCATTTCACTTCACTTCACTGGTGCACATGGATTGATCTTTATTGGATAAAATACCACGGATAATATGCAATTAAACTCAAAATACACGAATTACTCTGCAAGTTCCCGCCAAAAAGTCCTACTTAGTGTTTCAGCCTTGGTATAAGTCGGAACTCCTTAGTAATTTTCATTTTTTTTTATGTACAGAAACTGATCATTGTAAGAAAAAAAAGGCGAAATTCCATGGAGACTCCTCACTCCTTTCCGTCCATAACCTGTCCCCGTCAAATCAAGATACAATCGATTCTATCCATCGGGATACCGATTATAAACAAATACAAGAAATCGAATTTAAAAATATCGATTTCAACAAATCGAGTCCTCGTTTTTCGGACAGTAATCTTTTTGAGAACAAATTGAAATATCGAGACAACGATATCGATCAAGGCAACAGTTCAAGATATAGTTATTGTAAATCGATACCATATTCTAATTCGATTCAATATAGAGTCGATAATAAAACGATATATCAAGATACTAATAAAAGAACACAGCGTGATACCGATTCTAATCAAGATAAACCGATTCCTCAACATTCGAATCGGAACAATATCAATAGTAAATTACGATGTATTGATCACGGAATCGATTCTAACAATCAAATCGAGAATCGATTAGGGATACAGAGGGAGACCGATGATAAAGAAAAGAGAGAAGAGAGATTGACACCAGAAACTAAACTGGAAACAGAGCAATTAATGCTTTTGCAGCTGTCTAAGATTATTACATTACTGGAGAGGAATCAGACATGAGTGTTAGAATGATTTTTAATAGCTTGTATCAACTATCAATTTAAGGCAAGTTTTGAATAGAGGTTAAAACAATTGAATTTGGCACTTATGCCAATGATAATTAGGTTTAGATTCGGTTAACACGATCTATTATTTGAGCTTTGATGTCTTGGCCCGTATTATAGAAAGAAAATAAATCTTATGTCATTGGTGCAGCTTCCAAATTCAATTGTTTTAATCTCTACTCAAAACTGAACTTTATTGATTGACGTTCTAGATTTACATTTGTCAAATCTCATCCAAATCAGGTAATCTGGTTTACAAGCACAAAAAGGACGGTTCTCTATTTCCTCCGTATGTTTGTGATTTTAGAAACTATTGTTATTGTTCTTTCTCTGATATTCAATATTGTTGGCAATGGAATGTGGCCTGGCTAATTATAATTCTAACTGGTTCGTCAGTTAGATTATCAATAATTGGACTGTTTTACAAAAAACTTAAACCGACTTCAAAGTACACTAAGAAGTAATCAAATCGTGATCTGATGAGAATGGGTCCAAACGGGAAGTGTACCCGACAAAAAAGAATTTTCCAAATCGGTTAATAAATGACGGAGTTATGAGGTAACAAACACAAAAAAAAAAACCTCCTCCTTTTTTTGAAGTCGATTGAAAAATAAATGACACTTAATTTTTCTTGTGTCAATCAAACAAAAAATGACGAAGGTATAGTAAGGGGCATGAGTAGTGAGCACAGATTGACACCTGCGCAGTTAATTTTCGGTCTGTTTGTCGGAATGAAGCATGGGGGAGCGGCGAGCTGCACACGATTGGTTCGTCAGTCGATCCTCGTCGTCTATTGGATTCTCGCGTGTCATTTGGCTACTGTGATTTGGCCAAAAGTGTACATGCGCGAGCTTGCCCCCACTACTGCCTATCTGTGCTCACCATTCGTGCCTCATTTTTTTTATTTTATTTTTATACAACTTAGTCGGTAAACAAGCATACGGCCCACCTGATGGTAAGCGGTTACCGTAGCCATATGGACGCTTGCAACACAAGAATCATCGCTCACGCGTTACCGACCTTTCCCCCTCCCCTATGAGCTCTGGCGACCTTACTCACGCGCAGGAACACAACTTTACACAACATAAAGTTATTTGGCTGCGGTATTCTGTAAGGTGGAGGTACTTCCCCAGTCGAGCTGCTCTTTGAGCGAATAAACGTTATGCTCTACTTCTCTCATACTGTACAGCCACTAGAAAAGTCACTTCAAAATTTGGCGGTGCATCCCGCTTACTCGGCACCTCTTAGCTTCAGTATTTATAAATAACATGGTTTTATTGTTACATAGCTACTGGAATCCGTCGACGAGGACATAAGCATCAGGAGCGAGCACAAGACACCATCCAGACAGGTAAAACACCATTGATTTTTATACAACGGAAATGGTATATCTGTCACCGTATTATTGTGAAAACCGTTAGTTTATAATCTACCTAGCGAGATTAAGGCTACATTCCGAATTAAATAATATCGCTCACAGTGCTCACAACAATAATTTGCGTACCGGGTTAGATATCACGATAATGACAGCTGAGAACTGTGAACAATTCAGAACGCCCGTTATCGCGCTCACAGTATTCAAAACAGAACATTTGAGAATTTAATTAAAATCTGAGTTAACAATGCGCTAGAACTCCTTATATCTTCCATTAGTTGACTCGCAAAAAGGAATATCCGCATTTTTTATTATTTTTCTCTCATAAAATCATAAAAAGTATCTTTGCCATATGGAAAACCAAAAATCTTATTAGATTTTTGCCGAAAGCACAATAACTAACCGTCACTTTTTGACAGCGCTCACGGTGATATCAGTTTAGGGCATGGTCGGTGTGAGCGCAAGATGGCGGATATTATGACGTCATCTATGACGTTTCACGGGACATCTTAACTGTCATTATTTCAATTCGGTACGGGTTTAAGCACGCTCAAATCGATTACAGCGATTATATCATTAATTCGGAATGCAGCCTATAAACGCCCCGATATATTGTGAACTGTACCATACTGCTTTCAATATAACGTATTCATTTTCGATAGTTTATTATCTATCCATGACAAACCGTCATATTGTAAACTGGGATCATACTTGAATGCGTCGGAACGCACCTTGCGCGCTGATTGGTTAAACGTCATGTGTCCCGCGCTACCATCTGTGTGCCAAATTTCATCCAAATCCGTTCAGTAGTTATTGCGTGAAAAACACAAACATCTTCACAAACCACATCCATACAACCTTTCAGATTTATAATATTAATAGTTCTCCCGGGTTCCTGGGATAAAAAGTAGCCTATATCCTTCTCCATTTTATAGGCTATCTGAATGCCAAATTGCATGATGATCCGTTCAGTAGTTTTTGGCGTGAAACATACAACCTTTCAGATTTATAATATTACTAGTTCTCCCGGGTTCCTGGGATAAAAGTAGCCTATATCCTTCTCCATTTTATAGGCTATCTGAATGCCAAATTGCATGATGATCCGTTGAGTAGGGCGTGAAAGCACAAACAAACACATTCGCATTAATAATATTAGTTAGGATAGCAGGATTAAACCCAAGACACAGACATCCAGACATGTTCATAAACAAAACAGTACTGGGTGGAAATCGAACCTACGGCCTGTGGCGTAACAGGTCATCCATCCACGTCTTCGAGAGATTTTTGTGAGTATTTACAGAGTAATTTTGTCCCCCACAGGTATCTCCCAACCCCCTCCCAGTATCCGCTTCCCCCCACACCCGGTCCTCATTCGGTCCCCTCCCTTCCCTCCCTACACTTGTGTCCCGTGTCTCCCCTGAACCTAGAAACAGTGATATGTATGCAGGTGCAAGGGCTGATGAGCAGGAGAAACTGCTGAAGAATTGAGGGGGGGAGATATTAAATATGATTTTTTAGTACAGTCGAGGACATAAATATGTATGAATTTTGTGAAATTCAATGGCAATTTTCTCTCCCTGTACAGATTGAAATGTTATAATCAAAAAATCGTTATTATGTAGTTTAAATTAAAATATTCTGCCCAAATAATGTATTTATGTATTAAATGAATTGCTGTTCGTTAGTCTCGCTAAAACTCGAGAACGGCTGGACCGTTATGGCTAATTTTGGTTTTGTAATATACGGGTGATTTCGGATGGGTATTGAAGTATACCTCTGTATAGGAAGTACTTAGACTACTGAAACTTTGCAGGATTATTGGTAATGGTGTATTCTGTCCACAGATTTCGGTATACGATAACCATCCGAAATCACCCGGTATAACAGGTGGAGAATTCGAGATGGCATATTTTCGAAACCTATGTTGGGTCATTCTGAACAACTTTTACTATGGGACCAATAGTGAATTCTCAATTTTTTACTTTTCTTACAAAATGTCAACCTTGCTGTCATAATGTATGAGAAGTAAAACATTTTTTTTGAGAATTCTGTGTTGGTCCCATAGTAAAAGTTGTTCAGCATGACTAATCCAACATAGGTTTCGAAAATATGCCATCTCGAAATCTCTACCCAGTATATGTGGAAGTCTACGGAAAGTTTAAATGGTGAGAACTAAGGTAGGGTAAGGGTAGGTCACCACTCAACGTGTGATATAACAATGTAACATCCGGTCAGAACCACTACAGTATACATATTTATGCCGTCGACTGTACTTGAAAATACGAAAACTATTTCATTCATAATACAAAATTATTTTCTAATATTTTTGCAGATTTTCCGTAATTTATTTTGTAAGACCATATTATAATTTTGGTTTCTCATCGGCCGAGAGAATTTCGATCTTATAGTCATACTACTAAGGTAGTAGTTTGGTTCTAACGGCTGGATCCCGTTTAATTTCGATATTGAACCACATGTTATAATATATGGACCTCATAAAAATGTGTCTTGTAAATCATGTCTAATGTGTTTTTTTTTTTTAATTATTTATTTTAGTAAAGTATTCCTAATTTTTACCAAAAACAAAATTAGATCTCAAAATCAGTACCTTTTTTTATTATATCGGCATATCTACTTAAGTTTTCGCTAGTCTTAAAAACTGTTGTACCTATTTATTTAATCTAAGAATCTGTATTATGTAACGAGTATTAAAACGACGCAAGAATATATTGTGTTAATCGAAAATAAACCTTTTATCAAAGGTACATAGGGTCTACTACGAAAAACTATTCACGGTAGTCCGATCATCGTTGTCAAATTATTTATTAACCAACTAGCGGCCCGGTACTTGCTTCGCTACGTATAAAGTGAAATAATAAAAGTGTGATAAATGAAGAACCGCTCGACCGATTTTGTGCAAACTTCACATAAACCATCTACTAAATAGTCCGAACAAAGCCTAAACATTTGGTTTGTATAGGTGAGCCCGTTCTTGAGTTATAAAATTACAACGAAAAGTGGCATTGATTTTTATATGTATAGATAGAGTTACACAAAATTTACGTCTCTGCAGTTTTGCTGAGATCTCAAGGTACCAGACCTTACTTACTTTCTGATAGACAAAATGTTTAGAATTAAGTATACCTAGTAGTATGTTCTTCATTTGTAGCTCAAATACTCACAGCATTTAAATTGTGTTTGGAGGATGGATAAATGAAGAACCGCTCGACCGATTTTGTGCAAACTTCACATAAACCATCTACTAAATAGTCCGAACAAAGCCTAAACATTTGGTTTGTATAGGTGAGCCCGTTCTTGAGTTATAAAATTACAACGAAAAGTGGCATTGATTTTTATATGTATAGATAGAGTTACACAAAATTTACGTCTCTGCAGTTTTGCTGAGATCTCAAGGTACCAGACCTTACTTACTTTCTGATAGACAAAATGTGTAGAATTAAGTATACCTAGTAGTATGTTCTTCATTTGTAGCTCAAATACTCACAGCATTTAAATTGTGTTTGGAGGATGTTTGGCTGCTACGATTAGTCTGGACGCTTGGAAAAAATATTGAAATAGTTCCCCAACATATCTAATATATAAAATTCTCGTGTTAAGTGTTTGTAACAAAACTCCTCCGAAACGGCTTGACCAATTCATATGAAATGTTGTGTGTACGTCTGAGAATAGGACGTAAACTATTTTTATACCCCTGGTAGGGTAGCACCACGCGAACAAAGTCGCGCCGGTCAGCTAGTTATTATAAATCAGCTCTCAGAAATTCAGAAAAGTAAGCGTAATGTTTTACATACCTTTCATATCTGGTACCTGTAAATTGGCCGTGTCGGGCCAAGCTACTAAGTATGAAGTACTTACTAACACTACTCAATTCCGTATATGTACATCAGAAAATATGTAAGGTCTGGGGGCTTTGGGATCTTGGACTATATTGGTTAATATTATGATACCGATCATCGAACTTCGTGTATCGTTTTTCGGAATAGGCCCTAAGGCTCCAAATTCAATTATAGTCCCACAAACTTATCCAGCCCGGTGGCCAAAAGTAGACTAGTCAAAGAGAACTTTAAAACTACGTTCATTGGTTGCTCCACCAAATACGATAACAGCGACTCGCTCACCGGGCCAGATAAGTTTGAGGGACTGTATTTCAATCTTGTGTCTTTTGCGTTCTTATAGTATATTCATATGTTGAACATTATAAATATGGCCTACAGATACTTAATAATATGTTAAAAAATAGAGATGATAATTCCAAAAGTAAAGATGTAATTTTAATCAAACTTTAAAAAAAAAGATAAAAAAAAAAGATAAAATTTTATTTATTGAAAACACAGATACACACACACAACACAATAAAAAAACTACATACATACAACATAAGTATACAAACTAAAAGACGTAAAAAAACAATACAATAACCAATAACAAATACAAATATAATAACAGTGGTGCCGATTCTGTTGGCACAAACTAAACTATTCTTAACTAAAATTTAGTTAAGTCCTGTCAAATCGACGTTTCCTATTCAGTTGGCGTACGATTAAACTAAATTTTAGTTTGACAGCACTAATATCGTTTTAGTTACTCAATTTAGTTAGGTGTGCAATTTTTCTATTCTGTTGGTCACGTTTAACGTCAAATTATGTCTAAAATTAGAAATGTCAAACTAAAATTAGTCGTCACCTAATTAGATGTGGATTAAATTTAGTCCTATAGAAATAGTGTTGGAAAGTGGATATTTTGATCTGGATTATTCATAATTCTAAATATTTGCATAGAATAAGGACAAAGCAAGATAGGGATATGTTACATACGTACACTGGAC
Source organism: Achlya flavicornis (assembly GCA_947623365.1). NCBI lineage: Eukaryota > Metazoa > Arthropoda > Insecta > Lepidoptera > Drepanidae > Achlya > Achlya flavicornis. The sequence continues at coordinate 6,856,513 of OX392494.1, read as the reverse complement.
TACAAAATTATGTGAAAACCGTAGTTTTATTTTATTTGTTTTCACTTCCAATGATATACCAATATAGAGCCACAAGCTTATTTGACCCGGTGAGAGAGTCGCTGTTATTGAATTTGGTGGAGTAAACAACTAATGAACGTAGAGTTCATATTCTCTTTGATCAATGGCGATTGACATTTCGAAATGACTGATAAATTCCTCTTTTGACCACCGGGTCAGATAAGTTTGTAGGACTATAAGTAGATTGTAAAATGGGTTTCAATGACATCACAAATTCACAAAGCATGGGCAAAAAAAATTCGACTTAAAACTTACTTTTATAATATAACTCGACACTGGCAGAAATAAGTCCTAATTTGGATTTGGTTGCCAAACTTAAAACTAAGAAGAAGAAACAACTAAAACTCGACCACCATACGGTCGAAATTGACAAGACCGAATATTCAAAGAAATAACATCATATGAAAAGGCTGTATGGTTGAATAACCCTTGCCTATCATTTTAAGGATTTAAAAACTACTATACTAGGTACTCAACTCGCCAGGTTAAAAATATATTTATTATGCCTGTATACCACAGGTAATCAAGATATTTAACTGACTTTATTACGCGTTATTGGAAAAGAACACAAATATATACTCATTTCTGGCCATAATTATATATTTTTTAATGATATTTATGAACTAAATGTTTATTTTTAATTATTTTTCTATTAAAATGTATATCATTCGTTCATTATTTTTATTTGATGGTAACACCCATCAATTCAATTTAGAAGCTGTCAAAATCAAAATTAATCCTGTCATTTCTAAATTTAAATTTAGTTCGATGTGACAACAGAATAGCGTTTAGAAAATCCTTAATTAAAATAAGTAAAATTTTAATTTAGTTTAGTTTAGTTTGATGCACATCAGAATCGGCACCATTGTGTGATATCGTGGGTCCAATTGGCCCCAGCTCAGCATGTGCTGCAGATAACTACAGCGCTGATTTTCGGCTGAAGCCACGTGTGAATCACGGACATTTGATCTTTGGACATTTGGACTTTTGATCGACTTGTTGGCTACTGACGACATTATATTATAGATGAAATATGGCACCTATCATATATATACCTACTGTCTATACGGTCAAGAAGAACTTAGAACTCTAGGCCGCTCGCTGTGCGATCAGCGCTGTCTATGTATAGATAGTGAATTTTATGTCGCCATCTGAACCCGATATTGTCAATAGCTTACAATATAGGTCCGAAGTTAATAAAAACGAATCTCGACAATAAATTATAAGTATTTATTTATATTTGTTACATTAAGGTCCACTTGCGTAAACGTGAGTTATAATTTTAATCATTTAAGTTACATAACTCTTTCGACATTTTGAGTTATGTAACTTTGGGGTCGGCCATTAATCACGTGAGTCCCGAATAAGGGGGAGGGGTTCGGATAATATCACAATTAATCACGATAGGGGGGAGGGGGTTTTGAGGCATATCACGTGTGTTATTTGCTACGCCCACGCAAATCTAACCACGCAATAAAATCGAAAATTGCACTTTCTTACCAAAGGTGTGGAACTCACTTCAGGGGTCTTCGGGGGGTGTTTCCTGAAACCTTTAACCTAGATGTAGATGGTTTTCAAGGCTAGATGGAACAGGCATTTTCTCGGTAAGCGTGCGACATCTTCAGCCTTGTGACTCCTCCTAGGGTCACTCGACCGTCGATCATAAAAATGCCTGCATTCTCCGGCACCGAGTGATGATAGTGCATTGACTCAGAGTAATCCAACCTGGACGAATTATTACTACGCGTTAATATGCTACAAATATAGGGAAGTTCTTTGCGTGGTTCGAGGCAACGATGATGCCGAGTGAATGGATGAGAATGAATTAAATATTCTAGCATTAAGTGGTGCTAACTGCTGAGGAACATGATGCTTGTAAACTCCTCATCATTGAAGACAGTAAAGTGGCCAGTTGGCCATGGTAGTTCTAGTTAATAAAACATTTTTTGATTATCTTTACTTGTTTTTGAGGCCGGTTAAAAATACACGTGATTTTGGTAGGAGGGGGAGGGGTAGCCTAAAACCTCACCATATATCACCAGTGGTGAGGGGGGGTCAAAAAGTGGTCTAAAAAACCTCACGTGATTAATGGAATTTAGGATTAAATTGTAACCCAGGTGCAAGTGGGCCCAATAGTCATAGTAATTTAGTTCTTAGTTTCCAGCAAGTGGTTGGTAGGTTATAAGATTTAATAACCTTATAATCCATGTAATATGCTTTTTTTTTCATTAATTTTGTGAGAAAAAAGTTGAGGTGATATTGTCATATAGTCAAAAAATGTTAATTGAATGTACCTACCTAATGAGAGTTTGGATGTCGTGGGACATTAAAAAGCGAATCCTATGTAAAGTGACTTTGACTTTGATCCAACGCATCTTTCCGCAACCTTTTCAAGGCACCTCATTGGCGTTCGGATTGGTTTCAAAAATAAATAAAAAAGTAAAGACAAGTAAGTAGCATAATTGAGGCGGTAGCAGTCGGTCTACGACGAAATAATACGGAGTGTCAATAGTATTAATGATATTTTCACACCTTTGTAAGATGTAGAGATTGGCCTTTAATGGCTCACTTATATTTAATATGTACTTATTATTAGTGCACGAAAACAGCACTGAAATATAGCCTGTATCTATTATAATCTATGATATATACCACCATGTTGTATTTTTCTTTTAATGTAGAAAAAATCGTAAGTCGAGAAAAATTACTGTCCAAAGATGTTTTCTTATCAAAAATGAAACAATTTTTCCATAATCTGCTAATTCCGGAGCATAGGCATCATAATGTATAATTATTGGCAAAGAATATATAAAAAAAGGAATAATAATGTGATAAAACATAATGTAGTTTAGTTTTATTTAAAAATGTGCTGTATAACGTTTTGCTGTAAAGGCGGGAATACACAAGCCTGTACTCTTGCATGCCAGTTCTACTAAAAGCTTTTAGCTACTTTCTTATACGATAAATGGCATGCCTGTGCCTGGCAGACAAGGAACCCCGAAAATATATTACACAAAATTGGATTTACTGACATTTACTTTGTGAGGGAAAGTACTTCTTGCGAGTTAGAAGCATTTTTCTGTTTATTTTATAAACGGGCTCGCTTTTGGCCGACCAGCATAAAGGACGATGACGAAGCCTAAGATGGAGCCATTTTGCAGGCATGTGTATTCCCGCCCTAATTAATTAAATACATGTCGCGTCGGTGCTTCACGAAAAAGCTAAGAATTGTCACGCAACAAATCAGACTGAAAATGTCAACCGTCTACCGATACACAAGATACCCACTGACAGACAGACGAACGAACGGAGAGCGGAGTAATAGGGTGCCGTTGGCACCCGTTAAAATTACGATTATAAAAGTTATTCAGTTGTGTGACCACTTTTCGGCTTGACATACCCTCCACGTCATAAACTTTGTTAAAATTTTGGAATATATACAGGTGACTTTTTAAACTTCTAGCAACTTTGAGCAAGATTGTCATACATCATTTTGTTCATATTGTGACGTAGAAGCAGAATTTTGAAAAAAAAAAAAAATGAAAAAAAAAAATTGGCATATTTATTTTCTTCAAAATTTTGCTCGGGATTCCTTTCAGCGTTTTTTTCTAAGACCTGTACTTCAGAAGTAACAACCTGCATATATAGGTAAATAGGTGCTTCGTTTTGAAAATTATAAATGAAAAAGTACTTAGGTAGCATTTATTTGTGTTGTATTATGTAGATTAAATATATACGTATTGTAAAATAAATGATATTATTGAATCTTAATAATTTTAAGTTATAATTATTATGGAAAACAAATTGTTTACGTAATTGTATGAGAATGGAGATTACTTAATAAAATTATTATCATTAATTTGGGTTTTATTTTATAACCTATGTTTACCACAATCTCACCGTCTGTGATGATGTGGCTGAGGTGGTAAGTACAAATCCTATAAGACCCACTTGCGTCAATTTGGGTTAATATTTGAACCATTGAACCCGATGGTAGGTAGGTACGTACATACGGTTACAACTTTCTATATGGTACAAGTGACCAGGAAATTTGTGCCAGCATCTCCCGGTCTATTATAAGGTTGAATTGGAATGTACGAATTGGAAAATTTCAACAATTTTGCAACTTTTGCCACAAACGATATTTCCCAAATCGAACGATTAGGGGGCGTCCATAAATTACGTGAGGTGTTTTTTTAAATTTTCTGTCCCTCCCTCCCCCTCTAGTGAGATGTCGTGAGATTTTATTCAACCCCCTCCCCCATCCCCCAATCTCATGTGAGATCTTTCAAAATGTGGGTTTCTTATATAAACGCGTTGGATTGTTATTGTAAAAAGAAAAAAAAATTGCTTCGTGCTTTTATTTACCAATAGTTAAGACTAGTGATCAATATTGCTGAGAGTTTAATGTTAAGTGTAATAAAAATTTTACAATAGAATACTTAAATCGTAACTACTGTGATTAATAAAAGAATTAAATCTTAAGCATGTACAATCTGGATTAAATGGACCAAAATAGTTTTTTTTTTGTTTCAATCAGAAAAAAAATTGCGTGATATTTGCCGAGACCCCCCCCTCTCTCCAACGTAAGATTAGATTAGATTTGACTCGACCCCCTCCCCCCCTTAAACATCTCACGTAATTTATGGACGCCCCCTTAGATACAAAAATGACATTTGCATGCTCATCGCCTGCTTGTCACTTGTCTCAACCTACCTTTTTCCTTCAGTTTAATCTTTAAACAAAGTTAATCTGACAAATTCTTCTCTTGTCTGTTAATATTTATATCAAATTTTAGAATAAAAATTATAATTTTCGCTTTCCATTTGAATTTTCCAAAACTTATCTGTCAGATTCAAAGATGTCAAAATTTGATCACAAACGCCTGCCTCAGAGGTGGGTCAAAAATTGCAGTCCACGATTTACTTAGTTTTTAACTGTTTCCAAGTAAAACGAACGGTGAACGAAAGCAGTTCAAAACGCCAATTTCGCACACAACTTTCCAAATCGAACGCCAGATGTGATCGTTTTTAGCATTTTTGACTGTTATTTTTGCTACCGTATCCCAATTCGAACGCACCTATAATAGGTACTAGTTGCTGAATTGGAATTCTCGCTTTTACCAAAGGGATGTCTCCTCGATGTAGTAATAATGAAAAACGATTTAATTTCAATAAATTTATTATTGCATACCCTTAGCCTAAATACCTTACAGGTGGAAAAAGATAGGGCAATAAGAGCCGGGTGTAACGTTAGAGTAACAAACATTTTGCTAAAATTTACAAACAACTGTACAATGAGACAAATTCTGAAATAGTGAAAAAGCTGAACCTACCCCGAGTGTAAAGAATTGACGTTAGTAAACGCTTACTAATGCGTTTGCGTTTACGACATTTCTCTATAGGAATTGGTACAGCGCCTCTAGCGGAATACTCATGGTACTGATTTCTCCCATACAAATTTATAGTTAACTCAAACGCGATAGTATGCGTATATTAAAAATAATTCTTTACACTCGGGGCACTGTTGTTCCATACAATAGTCCAACCTAATGGTGCGTCCATGCTTGGCGAACCGAGCACAACCCGAGCCTCGAACGAGCACACTGCGAGCACGATTCGCGTAGCGTGGCCGGGCTTGCGAGCCTCGAACGAGCATTCGTAGCGTGCTCGACTGCGCTCCGCCCGATTGTCAGTTTTTTCACGAACACAGGGATTCGTATCGAGCTCGTTGAAGGCTCGTTAAGTACGTCCACGCTTGAAATCGAAAGCAATGAACGAATCCTGTTCTTTCGAGGCTCGGCTCGTGCTCGCTTCGCGTAGCATGGACGCACCATATGGTTCAACTACTGTATGGAACCACAGAGTCGTAAGTAAAGAAATAAATCAAAAATCGTTAATCTGTAGATAAGTACCTACGCAGTAGTAGTAAGAAGAAAAAGAAACGATTACAATAATAATTTGAACAGAAACTTCAGGACGCGGTTCCTACTCGTTAAGTCTGGCCCTGGTTTTTTGTACAAATGCCACGATATTTGTTCCACTTTGTAATTTATTACATCTATATCTAATACACACAGTTAATAAATATCTCTTTCATAAATGTGAGTGAATAAATAAAAAAATAGCTTAACTGTGAAATGACTAAACATGATTGTAACTTGAATATTTCATAGGTAACTAAAATCTGAAACTATCCTAACAGTAACCTAGCCTCTTCCTCAATCTAACATGGAAGGGTTTAATTTTATTATTTTCAACACACAAAGCCTAGAAGTACCTTGAATATTCTGTGTTCAAGGCACATAATCTAAGCCTGTTTTGAAGAGAGTAATTATCGATTACAGAACAAAAGACGTGTGCTTTTTTGGCCTCACTCCCGCGTTCCGCGCGCTCCATCTGCCTTATGTTCTGTCATGTCATCTTGTCATGATTGAAAAAGGATAGAATATATTTAAAGCTGTCAAATTAATCTTTGCCGTCTTATTTTGCGTGTATTTAGACGTAACCGCGATATGTGGCTAAATTTATATTGAAAACAAGCATTGGACCAATTTGACAGGACTACATTTCTTACATCCTTTTCTTATGTTTTTTGTTAGAAAGAGACATAGTGAGATTAAAATTAGTTTAGTTGTAAACAACAGAATCAGGACCAATGTGTATATTATGTATAATCTAAAGAAAACCCGTAAATAAATGTCCATTTCATAGAGTCGACACATTTATGATTTACCATTTTCAACCCTATTCCAGTGAACACGGATCAATAGCCACGAGAAAGCCAGAAAGTGAATTCTCAAAAACATTTTTTAACTTTTCTTACAAAGTATCAACCTTGCTCGATATTAATATTCATAATGTATGAAAAGTTAAAATATATATTTGAGAATTCACTATTGGTCCCATAGTAAAAGTTTTTCAGCATGACTAACCCAACATAGGTTTCGAAAATATGCCATCTCGAAATCTACACCTGTTATAATATTAAAACGATTTGATATGTACAGACGAGGACATAAATATGTACACACTTTTTGAAATTCAAAAGCGATTTTCTCGCATGTTTAACATTAAAGTGTTAAACTATTACACAAATCATAATAGTATATGCTAGAAGATTCTGCCTTTATAATATCTCATAATTTCAATCAGTAGTTTAAGAGGAAACCGTTGTTGAATTTTACTAAGTGTATACATATTTATGTCCTCGACTGTATATCGTATACGCCCACCCATCCAGTGGACAACCGTACGAAACGTCGCCGCAACAGGCCGCAGAACAAGTTGCAAGACTTCGCCGCGTTCGCCGAGCGGCACGAGAACCAACGCATACACATATCGCCGCAACTTACGCTGGCCACCTTCCAGTTTTTGAGTACCAGTAAGTATATACTTGCAGAGAGGGCGATGGCTGCCACACGCGTCATACTTGTGAACAGGTGCTGCTTGTGGGGGCTGGTCTGCTTAAGTTTGCTATTTATTTACTTATTTAATATTTATTCAGTCTACTTTGTAATTTTGCCGCCGCGCCGGGGCACGCAACTGTTTTCAGTGCGATTAGAATGTAAATATTATGTAATGAATCAAAGCTTGTTTTGAAAAGAGTAATTGCTGAGTTTATTGCCGGCTCTTCTCAGCAAATGCAACCTTCCGAACCGGTATTAGATACTCTAATAGTCAGACTTTCGTAAGTGCCTGCGAAGGTATATTTGAATAAATGATTTTGAATTTGAATTTGAGATGGATTGTGTGAAAGTTTTTTATTTTTATATAACTTAGTCGGTAAACAAGCATACGGTTACCGTAGCCATATGGACGCTTGCAACACACGAAGCATCGCTCACGCGTTACCGACCTATCCCCCCCACCCCTATGAGCTCTGGCGACCTTACTCACGCGCAGGAACACAACTTTACACAACATAAAGTTATTTGGCTGCGGTATTCTTTAAGGTGGAGGTACTTCCCCAGTCGAGCTGCTCTTTGAGCGAATAAACACTATGCTCTACCTCTCTTAAAAGATATGGGTAAGAGAGGAGTGGATGTTGGTATGATGGATAGAAGAGACGATTGGAAGAAGCGAACGTATTGCACTGACCCCAAGTATTTGGAAACCGGGCAGATAGCATTGAGCTATTATTCCTACGTATAGAGAAGACGCCACACATCACAACTGTGTTCCGTTCAAGTGAGACCATCCGGCCACACTTGTTGTTGTAGAACGATGAACGAAACGCGTAAGCGCCGTGATAATCCACGGTGTTTGCGAGAAAAATACTCCTAAAAGCATTGTCTGTCTGCTTAGACGACTAATTATTGTTTCGGCGCTAAAGAGAACTTTAGTTGACTCTAAAAATGGCACATAACCTTTGCTTATGATAGCTTCTCTATACTAAAGGTGCGTTCGAATTGGGGTATGGTAGCAAAAATAACAGTCCAAAATGCCAAAAACGATCACAACTGGCGTTCGATTTGGAAAGTTGTGGGCGAAATTGGCGTTTTGAATAGTTTTCGTTCACCGTTCGTTTTGCTTGGAAACAGTTAAAAACGACATCGTGAACTGCAAATTTTGACCCACCTCCGAGGCAGGGTCGTTTGTGATCATATTTTGACATCTTTGAATCTGACAGATAAGTTTCGGAAAATTCATACGGGAAGCGAAAATTCTAATTTTTATTATAAAATTTTATAGAAATACTAACAGGTAAGAGAATAATTTGTTAGATTAACTTTGTTTAATGATTAACTGAAGGAAAAAGGTAGGTTGAGACAAGTGACAAGCAGGCGATCAGCATGGAAATGTCATTTTTGTATCTAATCGTTCGATTTGGGAAATATCGTTTGTGGCAAAAGTTGCAAAATTGTTGAAATTTTCCAATTCGAACGCATAAACAAAAATGCCCAGTTTGAAACTGTTAAAAACGACATCACTCCAATTCGAACGCACTATTAGTAATAAAACCTCAATGGCAGATGGATGTTTTTTTACTGTGTATAGACCTGCACCTGACAATCTCACCATGGTAATTGATGATGTGGCCGAAGGTGGTGCACACACAAAGCCTAGAAGGAACTGACTCTCAAGTGCAGCTGTCGGAACACCGATTGATTTTTTCCACATATTTTAAACTTAAGGGTGGTAGCCAGTCAGGCGATTTCCTTACGATGTTTTACCGTTACCGAAAGTTCAAGCTCATAGTAGGATTCGAATCCGGGACCTTCGTGTTGGTATCCGACGTCACTACCACTGAGCTATCATCGCCTTCGATGATTGATGTTTTCTGTCATTTTTGGTCTCATAAAAAAACCAAAATTCAAAATCATTTTATTAAAATACACATACGAACACACTAGTCACTTATGAAAAGTCTGACTCTAATACTCTAATACCGGTTCGGAAGGTTGCAGTTGCTGAGAAGAGCCGGCAATAAACTCAGCAATTACTCTTTTCAAAACAAGCTTCGATTGATTACATAATATTTACATTCTAATCGCACTGACAACAATTGCGTGCCCCGGCGCGGCGGCAAAACTACAAAATAGACTGAATCTATATTTAATAAGTAAATAAATAGCAAACTTAAGCAGACCAGCCCCCACAAGCAGCACCTGTTCACAAGTATGACGCGTGTGGCAGCCACCGTCTTCCTCGCCATATTGGAGGGAAGTGGGCGAATCGTCACACGACGCCGCCGCAAGCAAAGGCCTTACTTAAGGCCTTAGAAATAAAAAAAATAACTTAAGGGATACTACTAAACACACAATTTGTTATCACTGTGACTATTGACAAGTTAAGCTAAGACCATGAATCCGTGAAAACATGATCGTGTTGTCAGGCGTGGACGCGTTCCGGCCGGACACCGTGTCGGAGACGGTGCTGCGTCGGCTGCTCAGGCAGGACGTGATACACCACATCAAGTTGAAAGGGAAGTCCAAGAAGGATGTCACCACTTACGTGTTCCAGCAGGGGAAGTCGGTTAGTCTCTTTCAGTCTTTTACTCTATAGTCCACACATTTGATCAGGTATTTTTTAGGGTTCCGTAGCCAAATGGCAAAAAACGGAACCCTTATAGATTCGTCATGTCTGTCTGTCTGTCTGTCTGTCTGTCCGTCCATATGTCACAGCCACTTTTTTCCGAATCTATAAGAACTATAATGTTGAAACTTGGTAAGTAGATGTATTCTGTGAACCGCATTAAGATTTTCACACAAAAATAGAAAAAAAACTAGAAAAAAACAGATAAATTTTGGGGGTCCCCATGCTTAGAACTGAAACTCTTTTTTTTTTTTTTAATAAAACCCATAAGTGTGGGGTGTCTATGGATAGGTCTTCAAAAATGATATTCAGGTTTCTTATATCATTTTGTTCTAAACTGAATAGTTTGCGCGAGAGACACTTCCAAAGTGGTAAAATGTGTGCCCCCCCCCTGTAACTTCTAAAATAAGAGAATGATAAATCTATAAAAAATATATGATATACATTACGATGCAAACTTCCACCGAAAATTGGTTTGAACGAGATCTAGTAAGTAGTTTTTTTTAATACGTCATAAATTGAAATTCATATCAAATACTCAGGTCTATACTATCATTCACTTATATACCTACAGGTTTGTACGGAACCCTCGGTGCGCGAGTCTGACTCGCACTTGGCCGGTTTTTTTTATTCCATTTAAGATGATGCCCACGGCTACTTTCCACCATCGCAACTCTCGCCATCGACGGGGAGTCCATCCTCACACATTGAAACCAGAGTTCTTTCGAACTGTGCGGTCTCAAAGGACCTTCCTTCCGCGGACGCTCAGACTGTGGAATGAGCTCCCCGCCGTGGTTTTCCCAATGGAGTACAGCATGGGGTTCTTCAAAAAGGGTGTGAAGAGATTTCTTCAGGGTCGGCAATGTGCGAGTGACCCCTGGTGTTGCAAGTGTCCATAGGCTACGGTAACTGCTTACCATCAGGCGGGCCGTATGCTTTTTTGCTACCTAAGTAGTATATAAAAAAAAAAAAAAAAAAAAAAAACGTAGATGCAGGGTCGGCGAGTGATATTTTTTTGTTGGGTACTACTGTAACGTTGTTAACGCAATCACTTTATAAATTCTAATTCTATGGTATTGACCTTTCGGGGGCCCCGTGAGTGTGAGGCCCTGGGCCCGGGCCCCGCAAGTCCGCCCTTATGGTATAGACAGAACTGCCTTAGAGGTATGGAAGAAGTAGGTACGTAAATAAATAAATATCCTGGGACATTCCTCACACACGGTCATCTGATCCCAAACTAAGCAGAGCTTGTACTATGGAAACCAGATAACTGATATAATACATATACTACTTTTTGTTTGTAAATACATACTTAATATACATAATTACACCCAGACTCAGGACATACAGACATGTTCATGCACACAAATGCATGTCCTGTGCGAGAATCGAACCCACGACCTGCGGCGCAATAGGTGGAATCTTTACCGTCAAAACGTCACGTGTGAGAGGGGCTATGGTGGTGGTAACCGTGGTCTGTGTGTGCCAGGTGGACTACTTCGTGTTGATCCTGGAGGGTCGCGTGGAGGTGACGGTGGGTCGCGAGAACCTCGTGTTCGAGGCGGGGCCCTTCACCTACTTCGGAGTGCAGGCCCTCACGCAAAACGTCGGCGTCGGTAAGTAAACTACTATTTATCGCCCTAGAGCTTTTTTTTTCTCACCATGGTAAGTGATGATGTGGCCGAAGGTGGTAAGCACAAACTAGAAGGAACTGGCTCTCAAGTGCAGCTGTCGGAACACACCGGTAGGTGCTTGGCGACAGATTTTCAACTGCTAGGTGGTTGCCAGCCAGATGGGTTGACAAAAAACTTAAACCGACTTCAAAGTACACTAAAAAGTAATCAGATCCTGATCTGATGACAATGGAATCAAACGGGAAGTGTACCCTTCCAAACAAAAAAATAATTTTCCAAATCGTTTAATAAATGACGGATTAATGAAGTAACAAACATAAATTTTTAAAAAATACAACCGAATTTAGAATAAAAGAAAACCGGTTTACTGTTTTTTACTAAAACAGTCCAATTATTGTTGTGTTTGTTATTGTCAGGAGGTTCTTATGAATTAAAAAATTAAGAAAGTTGCGAGGGTAGGGTACGGTAAGGGTAGGGTAGGTTAGGGTAGCAGGACACCACGCGAACGAAGTCGTGCCGGGCAGCTAGTGCAATATAATAGTCGCAAAGTTGATAACAATTCTCCTTACATTTCTATACAGCAAGAATTATTCAAAAGTATGCATTTACCCCTATATACCCTGATGTTATTGCATCTATAGGCTACAGTAACGGTATTTTTATTTTCCACTTTAATGGTGTACAAATAAAGCACACATTTGTCCGTAGCGGAATCTCCGACACCATCAGCCATGGGTTCCCTCCAGAACATAAACATGGAGACCATGTTGAGACACACCTTCGTACCGGACTACTCTGTGCGAGCCACCACGGAACTGTTCTACCTCACGGTTAAACGGTACGTCTGTCTATCTATCTATCTACATATATGTTGACACCTTCGTTGTGTGTATTTTTTTTTCCAGGTGGGTACTACAAAGTACCCTACCACCGTGCTTTGGTTTCCTCACGATGTTTTCACCGAAAGCGCAATTTCATTGTAGGATTCGAACCCGGGACCTTCGTCTCCGACGTCACTACCACTGATTGATAGCATTGACTGATTTGACGGGCCAGCTGGCGTGGTTGGTTAAGACTGGTTAAGATTCTACCTATCGCGCCGCAGGTCGTGGGTTCGATTCCCACACAGGACATGCATTTGTGTGCATGAACATGTCTGTATGTCTGAGTCTGGGTGTAATTATGTATTTACAAACAAAAAGTAGTATATGTATTATATCAGTTGTCTGGTTTCCATAGTACAAGCTCTGCTTAGTTTGGGATCAGATGACCGTGTGTGAGGAATGTCCCAGGATATATTTTTTCTTTTATACAACTAAGTCGGTAAACAAGCATACGGCCCACCTGATGGTAAGCAGTTACCGTAGCCATATGGACGCTTGCAACACAAGAAGCATTGCTCACGCGTTACCCACCTTCCCCCCTCCCCAATGAGCTCTGGCGATCTTACTCACGCGCAGGAACACAACTTTACACAACATAAAGTTATTAAGCTGCGGTATTCTTTTTTTTTTCTTTTTTTACGGTGTATAGGCCTGTGTTTGACCACAATCTCACTATGGTATGTGATGATGTGGTCGAAGGTAGTAAGCACACAAAGCCTAGAAGGAACTGGCTCTCAAGTGCAGCTGTCGGAACACACCGATAGGTGCTTGGCGACAGATTTTCAACTTGAGGGTGGTAGCCAGCCAGATGGATACTACAAAGTACCCTACCACCGTGCTATGGTTTCCTCACGATGTTTTCCTTCACCGAAAGCTCAAGCTCATTGTAGGATTCGAACCCGGGACCTTCGTCTCGGTATCCGACGTCACTACCACTGAGCTATCATCGCCTTAAATTAATTATTCTGTAAGGTGGAGGTACTTCCCCAGTCGAGCTGCTAGAATAAACGCTATGCTCTACCTCTCTCAAAACTATTATTTATTGTTTATTTGTTCCAGCTCCCTATACTTGGCGGCTAAGCGAGCGACCCTCATGGAGAAGGGGGCTCTGTCGAAGGGTGCGACAAACGAACAATTTGATAATGAAGTTGATAAGGTATTTATATATTTATTTGTGTTTAGCATTTATTTAAATTGACCTTAATATGTTTAGGTCAAATCTTGCAGGTTAATTTTGACCACTTCCCAGCGTCAAATCTGGTACAATCCTATCCTATGTCCGTCTCCTGGTTCTACCCCACCAAAAAAGCCAATTTTCAGCCAAAAAAGTTCAGCCGTTCTTGAGTTATAAATAGTGCAACTAACACAACTTTCGTTTATATATATACTACCATACTTACCTACCCTACCCTGCCCCACCCTACCCTACACTAATACACACGTCTCCTGGTTCTAAGCTCCCCACAAATTTTCAGCCAAATCGGTTCAGCCGTTCTGAGTTATAAATAGTGTAACTAACACGACTTTCTATTATATATATAGACTAGCTTCTGCTCGCGGCTTCGCCCGCGTGGCCTAAAGGAAACAAATGACATATTTGTGATAACGGTGAAACAAATGATGGACGTAAAATATCAAAGAACTTAACCTAAAAAACTATTATTTATGAATATGGCCGCTTTTTTTTGTGTGTTAGTGTGTGTAGGCGTGGGAGTGTATATGTGTTTAAGAAGGGGGTGTGTGTATGTGTAAATGGGGTATGTGTAATAATAATAACTGAAGATTTTAAAACCCTGTCGATAAGATGTTTTCAGTTTGAAGATAATTAAGTTTCATTAACCAGAGTTCAATTTCCTGTTTCACCTTTAGTAATGAGAGTTTGCAAATGTTAGGAACTTTAGAGCACGTGATGTTATACGTGAATGCATGCAGAAAATTGGGGAGACGTTTGGCAAAAACAGAACGGACCATAGGAACAGGCACTCTATATACTCTGCGTTCGTTAAGATAGTCGTAATCTGTCGTAGTCGTAGTCATTCATACAAACTTTCATCCCCAATTTTACCCCCTTAGGGATGGAATTTCGAACAACCCTTTCTTAGTGGATCTACTCTTCACAAAGAATATACCCTCTAAATTGCATGTCTCTAGGACCAGTGGTTTAGGCTGTGCGTTGATATATCAGTCAGTCAGTCAGGACTTTGAATTTTATATGTATAGATGTATGCGTGAGTAAAATGAAGCACGCACAAGTGAAACTGAGCCTTATTGTCACTGTCGAGGTCTCAATACGGAATGACAATCGGTCGGCTTCCTATGGTGTATAATTTTGCGTGAAGCCATGTTTATACAAGAAGGCCGGCTTCCTTTGCAGACTTCACTCGTTCTTAATTTTTTTTATACGTCTACTAGCTGCCCGGCGCGACTTCGTTCGCGTTGTGCTATCCTACCCTACCCTACCCTACCCTGACAGCAAAATCCCCATTAACAAAATGATCCGCCCTTTATTGAATTCATTTGTTACAAAATTGTGATAAATGAAGAACCGCTCGACCGATTATGTGCAAACTTCACATAAACCATCTACTAAATAGTCAGAACAAAGCCTGAACATTTGGTTTGGATAGGTGAGCCCGTTCTTGAGTTATAAAATTACAACGAAAAGTGGCATTGATTTTTATATATATAGATAGTAATTAAATTAAGATTTGCAGCAGAAGCAGCATCAATACCCGTATCCTATCGATCCCTTTCCAGCACCTTTGCAACTCCTCAAGCGGGAACATACCATTGATAATGATATCCAAGAAACTCCTCGGAAAGTCCACCAGCACTGCCTCCACTAAAGACGCTGACGTATTTGGATCTACCTCCTATGTTAATAAGGTTAAAAATTGATTGAATTTTAGTGTTCTCAGGAACTGAAGGTGAAGAGCCTCTTTGAGTTTGAGAGAGAAAAAAATATCCTGGGACATCCCTCACACACGGTCATCTGATCCCAAACTAAGCAGAGCTTGTACTATGGAAAGCAGATAACTGATATACTACATATAATAAATAATGTTAAAATTACCCACACAAATGTTTGTCCTGGATGGGAATCAAACCCACGACCTGTGAAGTTGCTTTGTTTTAAGTGTTCACACATTTTTCGACCACCTTCTTGACTTTGTTATCAGTGTGACGTTATATATGTGACAATTAATAATCGTTAATGTAATATAGACTCTAACTAACAGTAATAAAGTCTAAACTAAACTTACAGCAATCACCCCGGGTGAATATAATAGAATTAATGCAAATTTCGCAAAACTACGCGTCATCAGAAAGATTGGACGCCAGCTCCGACAAATATCTGTCCAAAAGTTCGTCCAACACTTACGATACAAAATCTAACCCAGAGTCCGCGAGATCCTACAAATGTTTGCCAAACCCGGCCAAGTCGTTCACAAATGATACTAAATGGTCGAACGCTTGCGGCGCCAAATACTTTGCCAAATCTTTGGCCAATACATGTGAGTTTTCGTCCAAACGTTTGCCAAACGATATGGATGCAAATGATTGTGCGGAATGTCGGAGGAACAATTTTTGGATGAATAAAACTTCTAGTAAAAATTTCAATGGCAATAAGAATGGTTAGAACTTGATGTATTCTCTAGAATGTACCATGGTATGTGATGATGTGGCCGAAGGTGGTGCACACACAAAGCCTAGAAGGAACTGGCTCTCAAGTGCAGCTGTCGGAACACACCGATAGGTGCTTGGTGACAGATTTTCAACTTGAGGTGGTACCCAAGTAGGTGGGTACTACGAAGTACCCTACTTAGTGTTTTTCTTCTTATTTTTAAGTTTGGCAACCAAGCCCAAATTAGGGCTTATATCTGCCAGTGTCGAGTTATATTATAGTTTCCAGTCACAATAAATCACTTTGACATTATAGTCCTCAATCAGTCACCGTCCATAAAAGTCATGTTTTACTACAATGGTGGTCATTGTAGTAGAACTCTTCACGGACTTTTTGAGACAACTTGAAAAGTCACGATACACATAATTCATTTCATTTCACTTCACTGGTGCACATGGATTGATCTTTATTGGATAAAATACCACGGATAATATGCAATAAAACTCAAAATACACGAATTACTCTGCAAGTTCCCGTCAAAAAGTCCTACTTAGTGTTTGCGCCATGGTATACGAAGTCGGAACTCCTTAGTAATTATTTTTTTTTATATACAGAAACTGATCATTGTAAGAAAAAAAAGGCGAAATTCCATGGAGACTCCTCACTCCTTTCCGTCCATAACCTGTCCCCGTCAAATCAAGATACAATCGATTCTATCCATCGGGATACCGATTATAAACAAATACAAGAAATCGAATTTAAAAATATCGATTTCAACAAATCGAGTCCTCGTTTTTCTGACAGTAATCTTTTTGAGAACAAATTGAAATATCGAGACAACGATATCGATCAAGGCAACAGTTCAAGATATAGTTATTGTAAATCGATACCATATTCTAATTCGATTCAATATAGAGTCGATAATAAAACGATATATCAAGATACTAAAAAAAGAACACAGCGTGATACCGATTCTAATCAAGATAAACCGATTCCTCAACATTCGAATCGGAACAATATCGATAGTAAATTACGATGTATTGATCACGGAATCGATTCTAACAATCAAATCGAGAATCGATTAGGGAATCAGAGGGAGACCGATGATAAAGAAAAGAGAGAAGAGAGAGTGACACCAGAAACTAAACTGGAAACAGAGCAATTAATGCTTTTGCAACTGTCTAAGATTATTACGTTACTGGAAAGGAATCAGACATGAGTGTTAGAATGATTTTTAATAGCTTGTATCAACTATCAATTTAAGGCAAGTTTTGAATAGAGGTTAAAACAATTGAATTTGGCACTTGTGCCAATGATAATTAGGTTTACATTCGGTTAACACGATCTATTATTTGAATTTTGATGTCTTGGCCCGTATTATAGAAAGAAAATAAATCTTATGTCATTGGTGTAGGTTCCAAATTCAATTGTTTTAATCTCTACTCAAAACTGGACTTTATTGATTGACGTTCTAGATTTACATTTGTCATATCCCATCCAAATCAGGTAATCTGGTTTACAAGCACAAAAAGGACGGTTCTCTATTTACTCCGTATGTTTGTGATTTTAGAAACTATTGTTATTGTTCTTTCTCTGGTATTCAATATTGTTGGCAATGGAATGTGGCCTGGCTAATTATAATTCTAACTGGTTCGTCAGTTAGATTTAGGCATGGAAATTATTGCTACTTTAAAGGAATTCTCATTTGATGATATTATTATTTTTTATAGCATGATTTCACTTGCGATATATGATTTGCAATGATTTGTAACCTACGTCATCGATGCTGATCGACGGTATTTTTCACAAAATCATGTGCGAGTATCGCACGCAAGTGTCAAATTATCACTGATGCAAATTATATATACTTTCGTAGCAAAAAATTATTTTTCTATCCTGCTACATAACATGTTAAAGAAGTTAACACTTTATGTCACTTGATTTAAGGTTTATTTTTGAATACTCTTAAAAGCTAATCAATGATAAAGTTTTTTTTTTTTTTAAATTTGTTCATGACCATGGATACAAAGTCCTTCAGTCGCATACATTTTATTTATATGCTTAAATATTCTTTATAACATGTAACAGGCTATGTCATGGACGGTAACAGATGTGACATATGAAAACAGAATCATATTCTTTATCACCTGCTACTTGTGATTTATGCCATGCCTAGTTAGATTATCAAAAAAATATATGACACTTAATTTTTCTTTTGTCAATCAAACAAAAAATTACGAAGTGAAGCCGGCTTTTCACTATGGAATATAATATAATGTATATTACATCTTGAGATATAATATTTGGTCGCTCCTTATACATTTTGTCGAAATAATATTTATAGTTTGGGATGTAATATAGAATGTAATATCTCAAGATATAATATTTTATCGCTCGACAAGCCGGCTTTACACCATGGGATATACTAATAACTGTGTTGTAATGGGAACCAGTTTTCAACGCAATTCCTAATGAATTAAAACGCTTACCCATGAGCTACGTAAATGGTTGTTGGAACGTAGTTTCTACGTAGGCTTCATAAATTTTGTCGAAAAAATATGTATAGTTTGGGATATAATATACGAGCGATAAAAAATTACATCTCAAGGTGTAATATATATTATATCCCATTGTGAAAAGTCGGCTTTATGGTGTGTTGTTGTTTTACCACTATTTTTGCGTCCTTGAGGCCTCTAGAAAAATCTCTTCTACATTTGGCGGTGCAGCCCGCTTACTACTCGGCTCCTCTTAGCTTCAGTATTTATAAATTACATGTTTTTTTTGTTACATAGCTACTGGAATCCGTCGACGAGGACATAAGCATCAGGAGCGAGCACAAGACACCATCCAGACAGGTAAAACACCATTGATTTTTATACATCGGAAATGGTATATCTGTCACCGTATTATTGTGAAAACTGTTAGTTTATAATCTACGTAGCGAGATTATAAACGCCCCGATATATTGTGAACTGTACCATACTGCTTACAATATAACGTATTCATTTTCGATAGTTTATTATCTATCCATGACAAACCGTCATATTGTAAACTGGGATCATACTTGAATGCGTCGGAACGCACCTTGCGCGCTGATTGGTTAAACGTCATGTGTCCCGCGCTACTATCTGTGTGCCAAATTTCATCGAAATCCGTTCAGCAGTTTTTGCGTGAAAGACACAAACATCTTCACAAACCACATCCATACAACCTTTCAGATTTATAATATTACTAGTTCTCCCGGGTTCCTGGGATAAAAAGTAGCCTATATCCTTCTCCATTTTATAGGCTATCTGAAAGCCAAATTGCATGATGATCCGTTGAGTAGGGCGTGAAAGCACAAACAAACACATTCGCATTAATAATATTGGTTAGGATAGTAGGATTAAACCCAAGACACAGACATCCAGACATGTTCATAAACAAAACAGTACTGGGTGGAAATCGAACCTACGACCTGTGGCGTAACAGTTCATCCGTCCACGTCTTCGAGAGATTTTTGTGAGTATTTACAGAGTAATTTTGTCCCCCACAGGTATCTCCCAACCCCCTCCCCGTATCCGCTTCCCCCCACACCCGGTCCTCATTCGGTCCCCTCCCTTCCCTCCCTACACTTGTGTCCCGCGTCTCCCCTGAACCTAGAAACAGTGATATGTATGCAGGCGCAAGGGCTGATGAGCAAGAGAAACTGCTGAAGAATTGAGGGGGGGGAGATATTAAATATGATTTGTTTAGTACAGTCGAGGACATAAATATGTATGAATTTTGTGAAATTCAATGGCACTTTTCTCTCACTGTACAGATTCAAATATTATATTAAAAAAATCGTTATTATGTAGTTTAAATTAAAATATTCTGCCCACATAATCTCTTTATGTATTAAATGAATTGCTGTTCGTTAGTCTCGCTAAAACTCGAGAACGGCTGGACCGTTTTGGCTAATTTTGGTTTTGAAATATACGGGTGATTTCGGATGGGTATTGAAGTATACCTCTGTATTGGAAGTACTTAGACTACTGAAACTTTGCAGGATTATTGGTAATGGTGTATTCTGTCCACAGATTTCGGTATACGATAACCATCCGAAATCACCCGGTATAACAGGTGGAGAATTCGAGATGGCATATTTTCGAAACCAATGTTGGGTTAGTCATTCTGAACAACTTTTACTATGGGACCAATAGTGAATTCTCAATTTTTTTTTTAACTTTTCTTACACAATGTCAACCTTGCTGTCATAATGTATGAGAAGTAAAACATTTTATTTTGAGAATTCTGTGTTGGTCCCATAGTAAAAGTTGTTCAGCATGACTAATCCAACATAGGTTTCGAAAATATGCCATCAC
Source organism: Achlya flavicornis (assembly GCA_947623365.1). Taxonomy (NCBI): domain Eukaryota; kingdom Metazoa; phylum Arthropoda; class Insecta; order Lepidoptera; family Drepanidae; genus Achlya; species Achlya flavicornis. Next base: position 6,835,927 of record OX392494.1, on the reverse strand, counting down.
GAAATCTCCACCCAGTAGGTGTGGAAGTCTACGGAAAATTTAAATGGTGAGAACTAAGGTAGGGTAGGTCACCACTCAAAAGAATTTTGAATTCTGTATTTTTGGAATTTTGTAAATTATAAGTGTGAACTAACAATGTAACATCTGGTCAAAAAAACCACTACAGTATACATATTTATGCCGTCGACTGTACTTGAAAATACGAAAACTATTTCATTAATAATACAACTTATTTTCTAATATTTTTGGAGATTTTCCGTAATTTATTTTGTAAGACCATATAATTTTGGTTTCTCATCGGCCGAGAGAATTTCGATCTTATAGTCATACTACTAAGGTAGAAGTTTGGTCCTAATTCTAACGGCTGGATCCCGTTTAATGTCGATATTGAATCACATGTTATAATCTAATATGGACCTCATAAAAATGTGTCTTGTAAATCATGTCTAATGTGTTTTTTTTTTTAATTATTTATTTTAGTAAAGTATTCCTAATTTTACCAAAAACAAAATTAGATCTCAAAATCAGTACCTTTTTTATTATATCGGCATATCTACTTAAGTTTTCGCTAGTCTTACAAACTGTTGTACCTATTTATTTAGTCTAAGAATCTGTATTATGTAACGAGTATTAAAACGACGCAAGAATATATTGTGTTAACCGAAAATAAACCTTTTATCAAAGGTACATAGGGTCTACTACGAAAAACTATTCACGGTAGTCCGATCATCGTTGTCAAATTATTTATTAACCAACTAGCGGCCCGGTACTTGCTTCGCTACGTATAAAGTGAAATAATAAAAGTGTGATAAATGAAGAACCGCTCGACCGATTTTGTGCAAACTTCACATAAACCATCTACTAAATAGTCCGAACAAAGCCTAAACATTTGGTTTGTATAGGTGAGCCCGTTCTTGAGTTATAAAATTACAACGAAAAGTGGCATTGATTTTTATATGTATAGATAGAGTTACACAAAATTTACGTCTCTGCAGTTTTGCTGAGATCTCAAGGTACCAGACCTTACTTACTTTCTGATAGACAAAATGTGTAGAATTAAGTATACCTAGTAGTATGTTCTTCATTTGTAGCTCAAATACTCACAGCATTTAAATTGTGTTTGGAGGATGTTTGGCTGCTACGATTAGTCTGGACGCTTGGAAAAAATATTGAAATAGTTCCCCAACATATCTAATATATAAAATTCTCGTGTTAAGTGTTTGTAACAAAACTCCTCCGAAACGGCTTGACCAATTCATATGAAATGTTGTGTGTACGTCTGAGAATAGGACGTAAACTATTTTTATACCCCTGGTAGGGTAGCACCACGCGAACAAAGTCGTGCCGGTCAGCTAGTTATTATAAATCAGCTCTCAGAAATTCAGAAAAGTAAGCGTAATGTTTTACATACCTTTCATATCTGGTACCTGTAAATTGGCCGTGTCGGGCCAAGCTACTAAGTATGAAGTACTTACTAACACTACTCAATTCCGTATATGTACATCAGAAAATATGTAAGGTCTGGGGGCTTTGGGATCTTGGACTATATTGGTTAATATTATGATACCGATCATCGAACTTCGTGTATCGTTTTTCGGAATAGGCCCTAAGGCTCCAAATTCAATTATAGTCCCACAAACTTATCCAGCCCGGTGGCCAAAAGTAGACTAGTCAAAGAGAACTTTAAAACTACGTTAATTGGTTGCTCCACCAAATACGATAACAGCGACTCTCTCTCCGGGCCAGATAAGTTTGAGGGACTGTATTTCAATCTTGTGTCTTTTGCGTTCTTATAGTATATTCATATGTTGAACATTATAAATATGGCCTACAGATACTTAATAATATGTTAAAAAATAGAGATGATAATTACAAAAGTAAAGATGTCATTAATCAAACTTTTAAAAAAAAGATAAAATTTTATTTATTGAAAACACAGATACACACACAACACAATAAAAATAAAAAAAGAAACAGCATAATAACATACAACATAAGTATACAAACTAAAAGACGTAAAAAAACAATACAATAACCAATAACAAATACAAATATAATAACAGTGTGTGATATCGTGGGTCCAATTGGCCCCAGCTCAGCATGTGCTGCAGATAACTACAGCGCTGGTTTTCGGCTGAAGCCACGTGTGAATCACGGACATTTGATCTTTGGACATTTGGACTTTTGATCGACTTGTTGGCTACTGACGACATTATATTATAGATGCAATATGGCACCTATCATATATATACCTACTGTCTATACGGTCAAGAAGAACTTAGAACTCTAGGCCGCTCGCTGTGCGATCAGCGCTGTCTATGTATAGATAGTGAATTTTATGTCGCCATCTAAACCCGATATTGTCAATAGCTTACAATATAGGTCCGAAGTTAATAAAAACGAATCTCGACAATAAATAATAAGTATTTATTTATATTGGTTGCATTAAGGTCCACTTGCGTAAACCTGAGTTATAATTTTAATCATTTAACATTTTATTAAGATTATTTGATTAAGTCACATAACTCTCGTCATTTTGAGTTATGTAACTTTAGAGTTAAAATTTTAACCCAGGTGCAAGTGGGCCCAATAGTCATAGTAATTTAGTTCTTAGTTTCCAGCAAGTGGTTATAAGTAATAACCTGCTAAGGTTATAAGATTTAATAACCTTATAATCCATGCAATATACTTTTGTTTCATTAATTTTGTGAGAAAAAAGGTGAGGTGATATTGTAGTAAAACACATACTCAAATTAAAAAAATGTTAATTGAATGTAATGAGAGTTACAAAAAGAAATAACTTTGGATGTCGTGGCACATTAAAAAAAACGAATCTTATGTAAAATGACTTTGACTTTGATCCAACGCATCTTTCCGCAATCTTTTCAACGCACCTCATTGGCCTTCATATTGGTCTCAAAAATAAATAAATAAAAGTAGAGTAAGTAACATAATTGAAAGGTAGCAGTGGTGTAGACAGACGAAATAATACGGAGTGACAATAGTATTAATGATATTTTCACACCTTTGTAAGATGTAGAGATTGGCCTTAATGGCACACTTATATTTAATATGTACTTATTATTAGTGCACTAAAACAGCACAGAAATATAGCCTGTATCTATTATAATCTATGATATATACCACCATGTTGTATTTTTCTTTTAATATAGAAAATACCGGAAGCCGCGAAAAATTACTTTCCAAAGATGTTTTCTTATCAAAAATGAAACAATTTTTCCATAATCTAATTCCAGAGAATAGGCATCATAATGTATAATTATTTGCAAAGAAAATATAAAAAAAATAATAATAATGTGATAAAAAATTATGTAGATTAGTTTTATTTAAAAATGTGCTGTAAAGGCGGGAATATACACGCCTGTACTCTTGCATGCCAGTTCCTTGCACTTGCCAGCTACTTTCTTATACGATAAATGGCATGCCTGTGCCCGGCAGACAAGGAACCCCGAAAATATATTACACAAAATTGGATTTACTGGCATTTACTTTGTGAGGGACAGTACTTCTTGCGAGTTAGAAGCATTTTTCTGTTTATTTTATAAACGGGCTCGCTTTTGGCCGACCACCATAAAGGACGATGACGAAGCCTAAGATGGAGCCATTTTGCAGGCGTGTGTATTCCCGCCTAATTCTACATTAAATACATGTCGCGTCGGTGCTTCACGAAAAAGCTAAGAATTGTCACACAACAAATCAGACTGAAAATGTCAACTGGACACCTATACAAAAGATACAACCCACTGACGGACGGGCGAACGAACTAGTAATAGGGTTCCGTTGGCACCCGTTACGGATCCCTAAAAATTACGATTATAAAAGTTATTCAGTTGTGTGACCACTTTTCGGCTTGACATACCCTCCGCGTCATAAACTTTGTTTGAATATCGGAATATATACAGGTGACTTTTTAAACTTCAAGCAACTTTGAGCAAGATTGTCATACATCATTTTGTTCATATTGTGACGTAGAAGCAGAATTTTGAAAAAAAAACCGTACCTGAAAATACTTAAATAATTAATGTTATTTTTATTTTCTTAAAAAATTCAGCTCTTTCAGGGGTTTCTTTCAGCGTTTTTTTCTAAGACCTGTAGTTCAGAAGTTGTCCACACTCGCTAGAAAAAAAAACAACCTGCGTATATAGGTAAATAGGTGCTTCGTTTTGAAAATTATAAATGAAAAAGTACTTAGGTAGCATTTATTTGTGTTGTATTATGTAGATTAAATATATACGTATTGTAAAATAAATTATATTATTGAATCTTAATAATTTTAAGTTGGTTATAATTATTATGGAAAACAAATTGTTTACGTAATTGTATGAGAATGGAGATTACTTAATAAAATTATTATCATTAATTTGGGTTTTATTTTATAACCCATGTTTACCACAATCTTACCGTCTGTGATGATGTGGCTGAGGTGGTAAGTACAAATCCTATAAGACCCACTTGCGTCAATTTGGGTTAATATTTGAACCATTGAACCCGATGGTAGGTAGGTACGTACATACGGTTACAACTTTCTATATGGTACAAATGAACAGGAAATTTGTGCCAGCATAAGGTTGAATTGGAATGTACGAATTGGAAAATTTCAACAATTTTGCAACTTTTGCCACAAACGATATTTCCCAAATCGAACGATTAGTTACAAAAATGACATTTGCATGCTCATCGCCTGCTTGAAACTTGTCTCAACCTACCTTTTTCCTTCAGTTTAATCTTTAAACAAAGTTAATCTGACAAATTCTTCTCTTGTCTGTTACAAAGAATTTAAAACGTCCAGAAGGATAGTCGCCTCTATGGCAACATGAAATAAACAAGCCAGAATTGACAGTATTTGACAGCCGTACGCAGTACGAACTGAGAGCGATTTGCTCAGGGAGCCCCTCAAGCGGAGTGAAATTAAATGTCATGTTTTAGTAAGGCGGATTATCCATCTGGGTAGAGGCACGATGCCCTATGAAAATCTTTGGTCTGTTAATATTTATATCAAATTTTAGAATAAAAATTATAATTTTCGCTTTCCATTTGAATTTTTCAAAACTTATCTGTCAGATTCAAAGATGTCAAAATTTGATCACAAACGCCTGAAACATCAGAGGTGTGTCAGTTTGCAGTCCACGATTTACTTAGTTTTTAACTGTTTCCAAGTAAAACGAACGGTGAACGAAAGCAGTTCAAAACGCCAATTTCGCCCACAACTTTCCAAATCGAACGCCAGATATGATAGTTTTTAGCATTTTTGACTGTTATTTTTGCTACCGTATCCCAATTCGAACGCACCTATAATAGGTAGTTGCTGAATTGGAATTCTCGCTTTTACCAAAGGGATGTCTCCTCGATGTAGTAATAATGAAAAACGATTTAATTTCAATAAATTTATTATTGCATACCCTTAGCCTAAATACCTTACAGGTGGAAAAAGATAGGGCAGTAAGAGCCGGGTGTAACGTTAGAGTAACAAATATTTTGCTAAAATTTACAAACAACTATACAATGAGACAAATTCTGAAATAGTGAAAAAGCTGAACCTACCCCGAGTGTAAAGAATTGACTTAGTAAACGCTTACTAATGCGTTTGCGTTTACGATATTTCTCTATAGGAATAGGTACAGCGCCTCTAGCGGAATACTCATGGTACTAATTTCTCCCATACTAATTTATAGTTAACTCAAACGCGATAGTATGCGTATATTAATATTAATTATTTACACTCGGGGCACTGTTGTTCCATACAATAGTCCAACCTAATGGTGCGTCCATGCTTGGCGAACCGAGCCACGAACGAGCGCACTGCGAGCACGATTCGCGTAGCGTGGACGGGCTTGCGAGCCTCGAACGAGCATTCGTAGCGTGCTCGACTGCGCTCCGCCCGGTTGTCAGTTTTTTCACGAACACAGGGATTCGTATCGAGCTCGTTGAAGGCTCGTTAAGTACGTCCACGCTTGAAATCGCGAGCAATGAACGAATCCTGTTCTTTCGAGGCTCGGCTCGTGCTCGCTTCGCGTAGCATGAACGCACCATATGGTTCAACTACTGTATGGAACCACAGAGTCGTCGTAAGTAAAGAAATAAATCAAAAATCGTTAATCTGTAGAGAAGTACCTACGTAAGTAGAAAAAGAAACGATAACAATAATAATTTGTACAGAAACTTCAGGACGCGGTTCCTACTCGTAAGTCTGGCCCTGGTTTTTTGTACAAATGCCACGATATTTGTTCCACTTTGTAATTTATTACATCTATATCTAATACACACAGTTAATAAATATCTCTTTCATAAATGTGAGTGAATACATAAAAAATAGCTCAACTGTGAAATTACTAAACATGATTGTAACTTCAATATTTAATAGGTAACTAAAATCTGAAACTATCCTAACAGTAACCTAGCCTCTTCCTCAATCTAACATGGAAGGGTTTAATTTTATTATTTTCAGCAGACAGCCTAGAAGTACATGGTCATTGAATATTCTGTGTTCTAGGGACATAATCTAAGCTTGTTTTGAAGAGAGTAATTATTGATTACAGAAAAAAAGGCGGATGGAGCGCCGGGAACATTAACGTGTGTGCTTTTTTGGCCTCAAACCCGCGTTCCGCGCGCTCCATCTGCCTTATGTTCTGTAATCTGAGTTGCTGAGTTTATTGGCGGCTCGTCTCAGCAAATGCAACCTTCCGAACCGGTATTAGAGTATTTGAGAGCCAGACATTGGTGCCGATTCTGTTGGCACAAACTAAACTATTCTTAACTAAAATTTTGTTAAGTCCTGTCAAATCGACGTTTCCTATTCAGTTGGCGTACGATTAAACTAAATTTTAGTTTGACAGCACTAATATCATTTTAGTTACTCAATTTAGTTAAGTGTGCAATTTTTCTATTCTGTTGGTCACGTTTTACGTCAAATTATGTCTAAAATTAGAAATGTCAAACTAAAATTAGTCGTCACCTAATTAGATGTGGATTAAATATAGTCTTAGAGAAATAGTGTTGGAAAGTGGATATTTTGATCTGGATTATTCATAATTCTAAATATTTGCATAGAATAAGGACAAAGCAAGATAGGGATATGTTACATACGTACACTGGACTACAAAATTATGTGAAAATCGTAGTTTTATTTTAATTGTTTTCACTTCCAATGATATACCAATATAGTGCCACAAGCTTATTTGGCCCGGTGAGAGAGTCGCTGTTATCAAATTTGGTGGAGCAAACAACCAATGAACGTAGAGTTCATATTCTCTTTGATCAATGGCGATTAACATTTCGAAATGACTGATGAATTCCTCTTTTGACCACCGGGTCCGATAAGTTTGTAGGACTATAAGTAGATTGTAAAATGGGTTTCAATGAAATCACAAATTCACAAAGAATGGACAAAAAAAATGGACTTAAAACTTACTTTATAATATAACTCGACACTGGCAGAAATAAGTCCTAATTTGGATTTGATTGCCAAACTTAAAATTAAGAATAAGAAACAACGAAAACTCGACCACCATACAGTCGAAATCGACAAGACCGAATATTCAAAGATATAACATCATATGAAAAGGCTGTATGGTTGAATAACCCTTGCCTATCATTTTAAGGATTAAAAAACTACATACTAGGTACTAAACTCGCCAGGTTAAAAATATATTTATTATGCCTGTATACCACAGGTAATCAAGATATTCAACTGACTTTATTACGCGTTATTGGAAAATAACACAAATATATACTCATTTCTGGACATAATTATATATTTTTTAATGATATTTATGAACTAAATGTTTATTTTTAATTATTTTTCCATTAAAATGTATATCATTCGTTCATTATTTTTATTTGATGGTAACACCCATCAGTTCAATTTAGGAGCTGTCAAAATCAAAATTAATCCTGTCATTTCTAAATTTAAATTTAGTTCGATGTGACAACAGAATAGCGTTTAGAAAATCCTTAACTAAAATAAGTAAAATTTTAATTTAGTTTAGTTTAGTCTGATGCACAACAGAATCGGCACCATTATTATGAATTGAATTACATGCTTAATGACTAAATACAATTACAGTGCGTCCGCCGAGATAATGCGTTTCTGACTACTGTCTTTGGTTGGACTATTTACGGAAACGGCTATTGGGATGGGACTTTCACGGGAAGTTTCAGTTTTTCATAGCTTATAGCGATGATAGCTCAGTGGTAGTGACGTCGGATGCCGAGATGAAGTTTTTTTTTTTTTTTTTTATACCACTGAGGTGGCAAACAAGCATACGGCCCGCCTGATGGTAAGCAGTTACAGTAGCCTATGGACGCTTGCAACACCAGGGGTATCACTCGCGCGTTGCCGACCCTGAAGAAACCTTTTCACACCCTTTTTGAAGAACCCCATGCTGTACTCCATTGGGAAAACCACGATCCCGAGTTCGAATCCTAAAATGACCTTGAGCTTTCGGTGAAGGAAAACGTGGAGAAACCATAGCACGGTGGTAGAGTTGTAGGGTACTTTGTAGTACCCTACCTGGCTGGATACCACCCTCAAGTTGAAAATCTGTCGCCAAAAACCTACCACTGTGTCCGACAGCTGCACTTGAGAGCTAGTTCCTTCTATGCTTTGTGTGTGGCACCACCTTTGGCCACATCATCACTTGCCATGGTGAGATTGTGGTCAAACAGGCCTATTCATAGTTTGAAATAACTATTTCTGTGATTTGGACAATATTATCTGGTGTCAGTAACGCAATGTCTCGCTGGCCGCACTGTAGGTAGGTATATGGCAGATTTAAAGATATCGGATTTTAGAATATTATGGTATATGTTTTTTTAAATTCAATTAGTTTTTGGTATTATTTATAATAATAATAAAACAAAGTCTTTATGACTAGTGTTCACCAATAATAATATAGTGGGTGGAGATTTCGAGATGGCATATTTTCGAAACCTATGTTGGATTAGTCATGCTGAACAACTTTTACTATGGGACCAACACTGAATTCTCATTTTTATTTTTTACTTTTTATATCTTATGATCGAGCAATGTTGACATATATGAGTTATTAGGTTTCGAAAATATGCCATCTCGAACTGTTCGAAAGTGGTGATGCCAACATATTTATGTTACTTATATTTCATTTTTACAAACTACAGTGCGGCCGCGATGAGAATCCGTTTCTGACACCTGTCATTTGGGCTAATTTCGGAAACGGCTAATCCTATTGCGATGGGGCTTTCACAGGAAGGTTCAGTATATTATCTTAGGCATAGTATAGTGAAAGTACCATCATAATCAGATTAGCCGTTTCAGTGATCTGGCCAATATTAACACGTGTCAGAAACGGCTTCTCTTGGCGGCCGCATTGTAGTTAAATAGCGTTATGAGTATTAGTTAGTTATTATATTCGACACATACAACATCGTACTCTTCTACTCTACAATCTAGACACACAACAGTACATTTATAATTTAACCTAACAATGAATATGTTTTTATTGCTGTCCATATATAGGTATTTATCGAAAAAAAAATCTAGTGTCCGATTTTTTTTCCGTTTTGTTCTAATCAAATTTACATTTATTGCTATACTATAACGCGTAACAATGCCATTACGCGTAATTTACAATTTCTGAAATTTCAAATATTTTGTTGTACATCGACATCTGCCGATGCAACCTTTTAAAAAATAAAACTATATTAAAAAAATGTCTGACATAAACCGAAGCTTCATATCACGGCGATAGATCGTAAAATTAATTTAACTCTGCAATTGGAAAATATTTTTTTTTGTATGTGGATTATTGGAAATGCTGTATATTAGTTTAGATCAAATAAATGGATAACCTTTATCTTACTAACGAGTTTTTTTTTATTAAAACATTCATTTTTTTTTATATTCTTTAACGTCAAAAAGTAATTAGCCTGTTTGACAGAGTGTAAGACAGGATTAACCCAAATTCTACCCCCTAAGGGAGCTAAAAGTCTTTTGATTGCTTAAATCGCCGTGTAATGCAGCCTCTGCTTATAAATTATGTAGATCATTCGGTGATAATTCAATTCAATCTTAACTGATAAAAAAATAGCCTTTATAGAACAAGATACAAGAATCATAACTAAGTGAAGTCACATGAATAGATTGTGTTGATGGAAAATTTGCCTAATGTTATCGAGCCAGGTTCTAAATTCCGTTGTATAATCTCGACTCTTGATTTAATTTATCTCGTTGACTTTCTATGGATGGAACTTAGAACATTATAATCTGGGGCTCTACCGAGTTACTTTGGTGGTAATGGTAGCGAACACCATTAATTTTTTCATCCAATGACGCGCACGCGGTATGACGCGACGATGACCATTCGTGGGCCCTGATTGGATGAAATTCATTAATGGTGTTCGTTACGATTACCACGAAAGTTACGCGGTAGAGCCCCAGGTTAATATACCCCATAAAACGTTCAGAATGCTCAAAAACGTAAATTCAAAATTATGTTACAGAATAGTGGGATTATCAAAGAAAACAAAACAAATGCTGGCCTGTAATCGAAGGCGTTGATCAATATTCTGGGAAGTAAAGTTGAATAGCAAAATAAAGAAATATTAAGAAAATACAACGAATAAAATCTTCGTAAGGTGTAATTGCCAATAAATCAAAATAAGGGTTCATTCAGGTATTACGTAAGCACTAATAGGGGGTCTTAGCTTTTCTTATTTTTGATACATGGGGGTCTAGATGGTGATTACTACACCAATATTTTTAAACTTTTTATTTTACCGCAAAATTTTGTAAATCAAGAAATCTGATAAGCTTAGCTTGTTTTTGCCGAAAAGGGTGGGGGTTAAAAATAACAAAATGCTTACGTAATTATTGAATGGCCCTAAGCACCGAATGACCTACATTGTAACAGTAAAGACGTATGATTGTGTTGTGTGTGTGTTTTGTGTATGGCATCTAGATGGTGTCGTATGCCGGCCACGCCCGCGCCGGGAGGGGGTCGCGCTATGGGGGCGTCATGCTGCCGCCATACTCAGGGGATGCACCACGACCTACGGTGGAACATATCCATTACTAGGATTTTTTTATATTTAATGGGCTTGCGTTTGACCGCAATCCCGCCTGTATCGTGTAACGGACTGGGTATACTATCAGAAAGGGGTGAAGACTACATCAGATAGACTCTCTATACAAAGTTTCAGCTCAAATATACTACTCATACCAAATGCTTCCAACTTTTTTTTTATACCACTAAGGTGGCAAACAAGCATAAGGCCCGCCTAATGGTAAGCAGTTACCGTAGCCTATAGACGCTTGCAACACCAGGGGTCTCACTCGCTGCTGTAATGCATTGGGAAAACCACGGCGGGGAGCTCATTCCACAGGCCGAGCGTCCGCGGAAGAAAACTCCTTAGTGCCCGCATAGTTTGAAACAATTCTGGTTTCAAAGTTTATTCTATGAGGATCATTATTTTTCATGTCACTTGCTAACACAATAAATAGGTATTATAAAATTTTCTCTTTCGCGATCATTTCTCAAGAATAGATAGTGTTAATCGAAAGTAAACCTAATGTCATCGGTGCAGGTTACACATTCAACTGTTTTAATATCGACTCAAAACAGGACCTAGGAGATCAGGTATCTAAAATGGCTTCCCGAGAAGAAATATAATTAATTTGTCAAATTTAGAGTTTTTTCTTTAAATATTAAACTGACAGTAAGACTGACCAGATGGAGCACTCAGAAGAAACCTATTCTCTCAAGCATGGAAACTTCCTGTGTATTATATATATTATTATATAGTGTAAAATATTTGAATTACATAAGACTTGTATTTATTTAGCAATACAGCCCGAGTTTCCTTTTTCCAAATAACGCATATCTGACATTTTAAAATATGAAGCACGCGCACGCTCATTTCCCATGCGAGCATAAAGTAAAAAGTCGAAGGTATGCAGTTTCATGATGTTTTAAGCCAATGCTTCCCAAACTTATTTTAACTATGACGCCATTTACCTACTAGTTGTTGTTCAATAATCTAATTAAAAAAATTGCCTTGTTAGTCGGCAAAAAAAACTCCAAATAGCATCTAATTTTTTGAAAAAGCACTGGCCGCCCGCTCCCGCCGCATCACAACAATGCGTATGGCGCTCAAACGACTCGGTCGCATCGACACAGACAGACAAACTATTTAGATCGCCTCACGACGCCCCGGATAATACCGTGGGGCCTCAGGGCGACGCACAGTTTGGGAAGCCCTGTCTTAAGCTATCCAGTGCACATAAGTATATTCATTATCTAATAAAATGATCGGTAATAATATGTGTGAGTATACCTCGGCCTCTGCCGCGGCCCCGGCCCCTGCCCCTCCCGCGGCCGCGTCACCTCCTTCCGTCCCCCAGACCCACCATGTCTGCAATCAACCACAATTATTTTATTCACTTTTCATTCAATAAATCATACAAATAAAAAAAAATACTCAACTTTATCTCCATGAATTTTTTAAGAAAGAATTTTTTGTTTATCAAACCGAAACAAAGTTAATAGAAGTTCGGTTTTTACTTATACATACAGTAAAACACAAATTCAAAAAGTTTAATTATTGGTAAAAAAAAACAGGCCAATCTCAAAAATTTGATTATCTATTGTTAATTAGGGAGCGTCCATTAATTACGTGAGGCGATTTTTCGACCCCGCTCCCCCCTTGGTGAGATTTGGCTCGATATAAAACTACGTCACGTGAGATTTTTCAAAATGTTGATTTTTAGTGTATATAATACGTAAATCTTCTCAGGATCTGTGATTTAAAAAATAACATTTACTATAAGTAATTTTTATTTAAGACTAGTAATTACTAAATTTCGAAAATTTTAACCATGTTTCCTGCGGGAAACATACCGTGATATTGCTGAGACCCCTCTCCCTCACGTGACATTAGGTGAGATTTGGCTCGACCCCTCCCTAAAAGCCTAACGTAATTAAAATACGCCTCCTTATGTGAAAAGGTGGTACTCAGTCTTGAAGAAAACATCTGGATCTGAGTTCTCGGTTTTTAGAATGATCCAATGCGGCTTGTTCCGCCTTGCTTACCTATATTAGTGGCAGTCTTCTCCAAGTAAGCCAGAGGCCCCTGAAGCGATGCACTCGCGTATCCGCCCCTTCCACCAGCCAAGAACATTCCCTGAGCGAGGCTGCTCTGCATCTGTTGTAGATACCATGTAAGTTACCGGAAAAATATAAATTAATAATTGCCACACACAACACACAAAATAAAATTATTACAATCATAAGAATGCAATAGATGTGTGTGACAGTTCCTGGCAGGGCCAGCATTTCAAATTCGAATTCACTATTTTGTAACTAAATATAACTTTTTATCGGTCCCTGGTTCAAAAGTAATAGTTTTTCCTTGTCTGTATGACAAGAAAATATTTTTTGTCACCTTTTGTGCAGCCTAAGGTCTTGGCAGTTCCGTATTTACCATAAGGGCACACGGGGCCTCGGCCCAGGGCAATCTCACGGGGGCCCCGAAATGCTGATATGTTTTTTCCTTGTTATTTGGAAACTAAATCAGTTTTTAATTTTAACCCAAATAAATATATAAAATCATAGCAGAAAAACATTTCAATTTTGTTTTTTACTTTCCATAGGAGCCCCAAATTCTTGTGTGCTCAAAAGGGCCCCGTGGCTTAAGACGGCCCTGGGTCTTAGACTACGCCATATAATATATTTTTTTTATATCTTCTATACATACCAAGGACCGCAATTTAATATTGGGTGACAAAATTTTACAAATTCTGGGAGCAAATAAATCTTCGCTAGCTACTTCTTGAGATACAGACTCAGAGGTAGCCCTGCCAGGACGAGCCCATTCCGGTAGCGCTACCTAAGAACCAGAATTGATATTTGGTGACAAATTAGTGACAGATTCAAGAAATGGAATTCGTGGTATTAGCCAACCCTGGACGTGCCCAATTCCAGGCTATAGAATCCGGGAGTCGAACCCAGGAACCTTAGTCTCTAGCAGACTACTTAATAAAGCAAAACATAAAAAAAATTAAAAAACAACGTACCTTTAATTCGTGCTTGACTTCTCAATAATAATAACATAAAGGAAAGGAAAAATAAAACGCAAACAAATAAAAAGGAAAAGTGTATTTCGAAATTATACAAAAGCAAAAAAAACTAACTCTAACTTAAAATATAGACTAAGCTACGTGAAAATATACATAAAACTACATACTTCTACTTGATAATGTAACTACGAGATACTATTAAATTGAGTAGGTTTTTGTAATCGAGGGAAAATTCCTTTAGAGTGGTATACCGAGCAATTCAATTCCGCAACTAGTAAGTGCATTTGCACTGATTAATTACAGTACCGACCAATCACTGCAACTAAATGTTTAGTATGTCCTAGACTTAGCTAATCAGAGTGCATACGCTCGTTTCTTGAATAATTCTATTTAATCCGTCTTTTACGTTATCAAAAAATATTACACACGTATTTTTTCATTTGTCAATTAAACAAAAAATACGAAGTATCGTTTGTTGAAGTTCCGCGTGACGTCACGGTGTGGTACTCTTTTTACTCTAAAGTGACGTCACGAGACCCCACTCCCGAACTTAGTCGCGCTTTATCTTCGTCAATTGTTAATGATTTGGTTAAGCAAAAAATACATGTCTAATATTTTTTGATACCTAATCTACCTGTCGGGCTAATTAGTTTTTTTTTACCTAAGAAATATCCCTTTTGGTCATTAAGCTTCTTTGGGTTAATTGTTCGATGGCTAACACTGATTATTTTAGTTAATTTTTAACCGACTTCAAAAAAAGGAGGAGGTTCTCAATTCGGTTGTATTTTTTTTTTTTTTTATGTTTGTTACTTCATAAGCTCCGTCATTTATTAACCGATTTGGAAAATTATTTTTTTGTTTGGAAGGGTACTCTTCCCGTTTGGTCCCATTGTCATCAGATCAGGATTTGATTACTTCTTAGTGTTCTTTGAAGTCGGTTTAAGTTTTTTGTAAAACAGTCCATTATGGTCATTAAGCTTCTTTGGGTTAATTGTTCGATGGCTAACACTGATTATTTTAGTTAATTTTTAATGAATATTTTGTACTGATGTTACTATCAATTTATTAATTATTTGTTTTACTTAATTTAATAGGACCTTATACAGTTACCCCCTTACTCATAAAGTGCTATTTAACTAATATACTGTTTAAAGGGTCACGTAAATAACGTCACTCTATTGTCATTGTCAAATAATGTGACATTATTTACGTGACCATTTAAACAGTATATTAGTTAAATAGCACTATATGAGTATGGGGGTTATTATGAATATATGAAATTAAATCAATGCATTTAAAATAACGATGCGTAATTTCTAGAAAACAAAAAATAATGTCCGTCTCGTTTACACTTGTAAGCAAATCGTAAGAACGTGTGTAATGGTGCGTCCATGCTACGCGAATCGAGCACGAGCCGAGCCACGAACGAACCTACAACGAGCACGATGCGAATCCCTTTGTTCGTGAAAAAACTGACAATCGCGCTCGTTCGAGGCTCGCAAGCCCGTCCACGCTTCGCGAATCGTGCTCGCAGTGTGCTCGTGCTCGGTTCGCCAAGCATGGACGCAGCATCAGAAGTTTTACATTATATGTGTGGCTAATACTGGGTGCATATTTTTTCATTTGTTACAAAAGAAAATAAACAATTGTAGGAATTAAAAAAAACACGGGATATTGTGCACAAAACCCATTTAGAAAGTACCTATGTATGCATAATATTTGTATATTTTTTATTTTAATTTACTATATTTTAATGAAATGATGAAATACATTAATGGCGTTAATTTCGACGACCACCAAAAATACGCGATAGACCGCTCTATATCAATATTTTATCATAAAATGCGCATCAAAAAATACGTATACAAATATTTTAACATTTATAGAATTCTTACTGATTCTGTTGCAAATTGCACTAAACTCATTATAATCACGTCTCTTTCTAACAAACATTATTGAAATAGGATAGAGAATATTTGAAACTGTTTTTTTAGTTTATGGGTCTAAAGTTACTTGTAATAAATGCATTTTGTTTATAATATTTAGCTCCATTTACGGTAGAGTGGTGGCCAATTTTACAAGCGAGAAAATTTTGCAATAGAATAATAATTAGTAGGTTTTTTCGATAATTTAAATAGTTTTGAAACGTATTATTAAATATTAAGGGGGTAACCCTTACTCATAAAACGTTATTTAACTAATATACTATTTAAAGGGTCACGTAAATAACGTCACTCTATTGTCATTGTCAAATAATGTGACATTATTTACGTGACCATTTAAACAGTATATTAGTTAAATAGCATTTTATGAGTAAGGGGGTTAGTTTATATGAGTGTTGTTTAATTAATCAAAATGTAATTCCGTTTTTAACGTAAAATAGACAAACTGTAAATATAATGTAGATTGGAATAATCACAGGACAAATGACAGGACTTCTTATATCCTTTTCTTATGTTTTTTTGCTAGAAAGAGACTTAATTAGTTTAGTTTGCAATCAGCACCTATACATACAGGGTGATAATTTAAGACCGGTAAGTAAGGGTAAGCTACCTTAGGGTTGAAGCCAGATTTTGAAAATAAAACTTTTCACCGTAATTATCCAATTAATCAGGTTTTCTCGATTTATGGCATTTCTATTACCCTAACCAGGGGTCGGTAACTTGTGGCTCTTTCGATGTCTTCAGACCCATACGCGAAAAATAATAATTTTATCAAAACCATTTGGAGTGCTGACGATCTTCGAGTCGACATATTCGTGCGAGCAAGCGTTTTCTTGCATGAATAAAATAATAAAATAAACAGTTTTATATTTACACCAAAAAAAAAATTGCTCTTTAAAAACTGGGAAATTTTGTAAATTGTAACATTTGGCTCTTCCGTCTCAAAAGGTAGCCGACTCCTGCCCTAACTTAACATGGCCCCATATAGCCTTTTGATCACTGCCGTAGACAGTATCGATAAAGCAATTTATTTTTGAAAATTGCAATTTTGCTCGTTGACTATACATACATACAAGGGATTGTCTCCTAAGACTATTATCGCGTGCCTTCAACCCTTAAGGAAGCTGCCCTTACTGACCCGTCTCTTTGAAAATCACCTGCCATCTTTGTTATTTACTTACTAAACTATAATATTGAGGCTCATGTTAATTTAAAGAATAATACTATAACTACCGCCGCTGCACGGTAGCGGGGTAAGCGGGCGGGTGCGGGGGGCGCGGTACCTGCTGTTGTTGCAGCGCTGCCTGCTGCTGCAGCGCTGCTTGCTGCGCAGCCGCTGCGGCGGCCATCTGCTGCGCCTACAATATTGTGCTAAATGAAGACTAGTTTTTTTTATGTCATCAGGTTCACAAGCTGGCAGACGGGCGACCTGATGGTCAGTGGTCACCGCCGCCTATGGACATTTGCAATACCAGGGGGATTGCCAATGTGTGTGACCTCGTAGAGCTCTCTTTACGCCTTTTTTGAAGAACCCCATATCGTAGCGCTGAAGGAAAACCGTAATGGAGAGCTCATTCCACATCCTAATGGTCCGCAGTAAGAACGTCCGACTAAAACGTTCAACTAACACGCACATAGCCGACCTCTAATATGATTGATTGCGAGCGACACATAATAAATCAGGGGCCTAATTCTCGTATTTTCGACATCGATGTCGAATTAGACATATGTCGAAAAACATGGCGGATTTTTTTATATTTTCGCAATGGGCGAAAAGTAGCTTGCTTATTGGTTTTCTACGGGATATATTTTGGAGTGTGTGTGCAGGAATTGTTCAACCTTATTCCACCATCCCCTTTTTTACATCGAACCACAAAACGCCGGGAAAATTTTCACCCGTACGTTGTTGACATACCGAAAATACGGACACAGCGTTTTGCTTCCTCATTTATAATGCGAACAGCAAGGGAGTGGAACTTTCTTCCGGCGTCTGTGTTTCCTGACGCTTACCTACAATCTAGGAACTTTTAAGGCCAGAGTGAATAGGTTTCTTCTGGGTGTTTCATCTAAGGCTTCGTCATCGCCCCTTATGGGCGGGTCAGTGGCCAAAGGCAAGCCCATTTAATTAAAAAAAAAAAAATTACAAATGTCTAATTTGATATCGATGTCGAAAATGCGGGGACTAAAAACCGATTATTCCATCGTTAGATAGGTATCTGTAAATTCGAGTTTTTATGAGTTTGTTATGTTGAATTTTGAATTCAGGGTGTTTATATTAATTTGTAATTTCACCGCCTGCCAGTTAGTCGACTGAAAATAAAAAAACAAAAAATATTACCTGAACACTTTGCTGCACGCTGCAGGGTTGCTGCCTCGGCGAGGCTGCCTGCTGGATGGCAGGTTGTGCCCCTTGCTGCGGCCCCTTATTGTACACTGTGTGCCCCTGAAAGTATACATTATTCAGTACTAGAAAGTACAGTTAGTCTTATAATTAGATACTAACAGTCACCCGACTTATGTGGCGGCAGAGTCGGCGAGCGCAATTTCAGTTAGTTTACGTTCTCTAGTTCAAGAGTGGTACAAAAAATGGTGTTATATTATTGAGTTATGTCAGCTGAATTGCTATTGTTTGTTAAGGTATTTAATTTCCTCCTTTTTAATAAATCAATTATTATTATCATACTTGACTGCTATCTCACCGTGGTCAGTGATGATGTGGTCAAAGGTGGTATGCACACAAAGCCTAGAAGGAACTGGCTCTCAAGCGCAGCTGTCGGAACACACCTATAGGTTCTTGGCGACAGATTTTCAACTTGAGAGTAATAGCCGCCCGGCTAGTAGGTACTAGGATTAATTCTATTCACCTGCCTAGGCGGGTATTGAAGAGGACTCTATCATCGTGAAAAACCTGTTCATAAGTAGGTATGACACGTGAGGCAGCTGCAATTTTGGAGGGATATTTACCTGCAGGTCAGCTAACAGGTTCTGCCATTGGCTGATCTTGTCATAGTGTCGCCTCAGCAGTTCCTCCTTACGCTGCAATTCGCATTTCAACTCGTTGTTGTCTTCCTTCACGAGGAGTTCCGGTTTCATCGCCGACAGGAGGAATCTAAGAATATAAGAAAAAATAGCACATAAACTATTACACATAAACTAGGCAAAAACGAAGTGACCTTTTTTAAAAAAAAATTAAGAATGTCGAACCTCTTCTGCAAGAAGAACGCCTCCATCTGTCTAGCGAGATCGATGAATCGTTCCACCTCGACCTTCACTTCTTCCTTCTCGACACATGGCGACGCCTCTTGCTTTGTCAGGACGTTCAGACATGCCTGTAGTGAATAATTATTAAATAAATATCCTGGGCTTGTTCAAAAATGTATAATACCTACGATTAACGGTGATTAAAGGCAAAGCTTGTTTCCCACAAGCTCATCAACTCGGCAACTAAACATTTCCTATAATATATATTCCTATTATATAACCTACGACCTACGCGTACTTATGGTCAGACTGAACAAATAGTCATATTCATGCACAAGGGTCCAGGGTATCTAACCACCACACTAACCAGCCTAGTCGAAATGCTTTTTATTTGCCCCTCATATATAAGTTCAAATGTTCTTACTGAAAATATTCTACAAGAAAACTAAGTAAGTATATTAAAGACATCTAGGAAATATCCCTTTAGAGTAGTAATACTGAACAATCAAATTCCGGAACTAGTCAGTGATTTGTCACTGATTTTGAACAGTAAGGGCCAATCACTGCATCGTGTGTTTATGACTTGGCCAATCAGAGCGCATGTGTCCTTGACTTAACCAATCAGAGCGCGTTGTCGGCGGTGGGAAATTGGCGGCATATATTTCCACCAAAATGACCGCCACTGCTCTGGGTAAATTGTTTGATTATTAAAGGTATTTTTTTTAAGAAAAAATAGAGGAAATCCAATTTACTAACCTTCTTTGATCGTAGTTATGGAGCTTTTAGGTAGATACCTTAGATTTTACGGGGTAGATAAATAAAAAGAAAGTTCATAATAGTCATTATATTTAATGAAATTATTCAATTTGAAAACAGCTTTTAAATTACAATTAAATAATATTAATCCTAGTGACCAATTTCTCTCTATTTGTAAACATTTGAGCAAACTCAATAATTATCCAAATTTATTTATATTAATAGCTGCTCAGTTCTATAAACAAACCTTTGTACCTACCTAGACATGATACTTAGACGACCAACGCTCATACATACATTATAATTATTATTTTTCTTTTAATTATTTATATTTAATTAAGTAAAATCTTTATTTTACACAACAACCATTTTTCTAAACCACAGCTCAATATATTATCTGACTATGCGCAAGACAGCCACTGACATACATTTTGTATGACAGTATCGGGTACATTGATGCGCGGGAGTTTCGCCCCGTTGGGTTGGCAGTGGCACATTATCGTTGCGTTTATTCTGTCTGTCCAGCGTCTTAGATTGCAACTTCAGACGAAAACTATACTCAAGTTGCTCAAATGTTTACGAGACATTACATAACTACTTAACTTTTACATACATACTACATATTTACAACATAAAATCTCGAGCCTGTACACGCAAACGATTTTTTATTATTAATGTGAAAGGGACCGCTAGCAAAACATTATTATTGTTTCATAGAATAATTAGCCTATAAATAATGGTTTAAGCTTATGGTGTATCAAGATTGTGTTATTCCAAAACCACCCTTGAGGCCTATGTCATAAGTCTACGATTTGGATCTCG
Source organism: Achlya flavicornis (assembly GCA_947623365.1). Taxonomy (NCBI): domain Eukaryota; kingdom Metazoa; phylum Arthropoda; class Insecta; order Lepidoptera; family Drepanidae; genus Achlya; species Achlya flavicornis. Next base: position 6,815,134 of record OX392494.1, on the reverse strand, counting down.
ACCCCGGTCAGACCCCCAATTCTCGTGTCCTTCGACATCGCATCCGACATTTGTCGAAAAAAATGGCAGCTATAATAAAAAGTCTATACATTTGACAGAAGCAGGTCATGTTTTTGCCAAATGACTAATGAGATTTCGAAGGTTCTGTGATACATTAACTGAACTGCTGTAAAAATCTACAAGTGACGACCATTACAGGTATCAACTTTTCTTTCTTCTTCTTCTCTGTGCTTAACAGCTCTTTAAAACAATCTGTACCGATATAACCTATTTTTATTCACTTCATGTTTTGTTTTAGAATCGTGTGAATTCTCAATTGTTGAATTGAGGTTTCTGTGAATACATAAAAATCTCCGTACACTTGTACTCTAGCATTTTTGGTATATGCTTAGGTATTCTACATAAAAAAACATTTGAAAAAAAATATGACAGTATAGTCCGATTGTCCTTTGGTTGGTTGGTCCTTGCCCAGTTTCTTGCCGGTTCTTCTCAGATGAAGGCCGACTTCCGAAACTGTGGTAACTTAAGTAGGCAGGTTGTCTATATCATCGTTACCTACGTTTAAGTCGTAGGAAGAGGTTGAAAGAACTGTCCGCTCGAAAGAATTTTATCAGCGTTCCTGGGATTAAAAGTTGTTTTTGTCCTTCTCCATACCAACTTGAGGAATTTGAGTACACTCATTATAAAGTATTTCATGTTTCGTTACGATTCGCTGCAATGGACGGAGACCTTTATGATACAAACTTCAGCGCGCATCAATAAACAAGAACTTCAAACAGGGAAACACGTATATCAATGTTTAAATAATATCTCTGACATCTGCCCTCATATCATCAACTCTTATTGTGTTTCAACTTAGACTAGACAATCGTTTTTGTGTCCGAAGACGTCAGAATGTACGGATAAAGTGAGATTTGACAAAGAAATAATTCAGTATAGGTAAAGTTGATAAGAGCTGATGGTGGGCCCCTGAGAAGCTAGTAAAAGTTTCTTATATTATTTTAATATAAATTGCTCTAAAATAATCAAGTTTTTTTTTTCATTCCCGAGACATCCATTTAAAAATAAATTTACACATAATAAAAAATAACACCACAATTTCATTGTATCTTACACACATATTTTATATGTAGTTCCAAACTACCATGGACATATAAAAAAATCAGGACGGAGTGTCGCCTTATACGAAATGAAGCACCCCAAGTAAGCCGGGCCGTCTTGTAAATACAAGCCTCACATACACATGTAGGTATACTATAGTAAGCCGATTGGTTGTCATTTCGCATTGAGACGTCGACAGTGACAATAAGGCTCAGTATCACTTGTGCCTGCTTGGGCCAGTACTCATTTTACCCACACATACGTAGGAAATATAGTACTTCACTTTCTTATAAGGCGGTGTTCCGTCGTGTTTTTTTAATACAGCCATGCATACTACCTATTTGCGGCACGCTATGAGCCAATTCTCACCCACTCAAAATTGATCGCTATATCGAAAAAAAAACACGAATTCGAACTTTTATCGAGTGTAAATCACGTTACGTTATTCTGCCAATTTCGAGGCCGGCATATTCACAAAGAAAACCAATCAACTCTAGCTTTGATTGGTTTGGACTACTCGGGACCTATAGAATTGACTCCACCCTTCGAAACCCTCGAAATTTTACAGTAGAATAGAACTCGAACCGTAAGTTCGATTCGAAGGTTATTTCGTAGGACGCGAGAATTGGGTTCCAGAGCCAAAAGAGACACGCATACCGAGACAAAGTGAGACACCCACATGTCAAAACGGCCATCATAGCATACCGCTAGTTTAGTAGCATTTTCTTGTTTTTACCGCATGTGCAGGTGAGAGGCATACATACAAATCCCTGTGCACTTGATTTCACTCACACATAAAATTATAGAAAATGATATTAGCGTCGGAACTAAAAAACCGTTTACAATTGCTTAATGATTAAAAAACCTTATCGAACAATCTTATAATACATAAATTTATTAAATTATTTATATCTATAAGTAAAGCTGGCGACGGATTTCACATTAAATGGAAAAAAAATAGCTTGAGACATAGACAAAGCGAAATAGGTACCCGAAAATAATTAGGGCAATTCTAGACATCAGACGTTAAATATCATGAGACATCGATGTCGGAATTGCCAGAAATTCGGACCCCAGCAGTCATAGTGAACGGACCATCATCTATACAGTTAGCGAAACACAAGGCATGATAACTGGGAAAATGTATGAGCTTAGCGACATTTTCGGCAAAATATGTCGAATGCGAAATTAATGTCGAAACTGAGGGATAAGGCCCCTCTCTGTATAGTGCGCCGCGCCGAAAGCATTATCACACAAATCTTTTGACTTGAATAAATGCCACGTAGTGTGAAATCCGCATATAATTAAGTCTATTTTTAATATAAACTACACACTTAAAAGGGTACTAAGAATATTACAATTCAGTCATAAAAAAAAAAAAAAAAATGGCTAAGTATTTTGTGTGGACACACGCTAAATAAAATTATTGTGATATTTTTTTTATAAAAGAAAATAAATTATATTCGTCTCATTTTTAATGTAAAGAAACGTTTAGATTTCACACATATACTTGTTTTTATTTTAATATTATGGTAATTATTGGAGGCAAATTATGGATATATTTTCAGCCGGGATAAAAAATATGTCGATTTGCATTAAAAAAAACAAAATCGTTTTGATTTCAGTGTATTTATGGCGGCAAAACTAAACAATAACAATGCTGTATCTACTATTGTCGGTTTTGTACTATTAGCAACTTTTAGGGTTCCGTGGGGACTTTATCAATATGCCTACACCCCTGTCTTGCACAGGGCTGTATCTTTTCAAACCGTTATTGGTAGCTAGTTCAAATTTTGCACAGAAAACTATTAGGTACTATGGCTTCTTACATGAGCCATAGTGGCAATAGAAATATACAGTCTGTGAAATTTTCAACTGTCTACCTATTACGGTTCATGAGATACAGCCCACTGATAGACAGACGGACGGATGGACAACAGAGGTTGAGTACCTAATAGGGTCCCGTTGGCACCCTTTGGGTACGGAACCCAAAATCGTTAACTAAAATACGAAATAAACCAACTAATAATAGGACTGTTTTACTTTAACTGGACTTAAACCGACTTCAAAGTACACTAAGAAGCAATCACATCCTGATCTGATGACAATGGGACCAAACAGGAAGTGTACCCTTCCAGTCAAAAAAAGATTTTTACAAATCGGTTAATAAATGACGGAGTTATGAGGTAACAAACATAAAAAAAAAAAAAATATAATCGAATTGAGAACCTCCTCCTTTTTTTGAAGTCGGTTAAAAATATAATCTAATGTTATCCAATGTTAATACGATAAGTCACATAATTATTTTCCAGACGTAAAGATATTTTAGCGTTGTTATTGTACGGAACCCTCCGATTATAAAACTCATTTAAATAAACCTTTGTGAAAAAATCGCAACTTAAGGGAGCCCGTCCACGAGCTACTTTTTGTAGCTGCGATAATCGCGTCTGTAAAATAATCGCTCAGCGATTGTCACTCGTGGACGAGCTCCCTTATTAAGGAGGGACATAGTTAAGGGGAGTTCCTAGATGCGAGGAATTTTAAAAATAGGTATTTGAAGAAAATATTGCCGATCGCGCTATGCACCTGTGTGAACCTGGAACCCGACTTCAAGATATCGGGTTTTTTTTTTTTGCATATGTTAGTACTCCGTATGTACCTGTTTGTACCAACTTTTTTTTCGTTTGTACCTCAAGGGGTTCGGAGATACGGGGGGTTGAAAAATGCTCAGAACCCGACTTCAAGATATCGGGTTTTTTTTTTTTGCATATGTTTGTACTCCGTATGTACCTGTTTGTACCAACTTTTTTTTCGTTTGTACCTCAAGGGGTTCGGAGATACGGGGGGTTGAAAAATGCTCAGAACCCGACTTCAAGATATCGGGGTTTTTTTTTTTGCATATGTTAGTACTCCGTATGTACCTGTTTGTACCAACTTTTTTTTCGTTTGTACCTCAAGGGGTTCGGAGATACGGGGGGTTGAAAAATGCTCAGAACCCGACTTCAAGATATCGGGTTTTTTTTTTTTTGCATATGTTAGTATTCCATATGTACCTGTTTGTACCAACTTTTTTTTCGTTTGTACCTCAAGTGGTTCGGAAATACAGGACTTTAAAAAACCTGTTCCCTAATATCGGAATCTCGGGCATTTTTTGAGATAATCAAAATCTGCCAGCGGGGTTGGATTCACCATCGTTTGTACCCGTTTGTACCATCTTTCTTTTCGTTTGTACCTCAAGGGGTTCGGAAATACAGGACTTTAAAAAACCTGATCCCTAATATCGGAATCTCGGGCATTTTTTGAGATAATCAAAATCTGCAAGGGGGGTTGGATTCACCGTCGTTTGTACCCGTTTGTACCATCTTTCTTTTCGTTTGTACCTCAAGGGGTTCGGAAATACAGGACTTTCAAAAACTGTTCCCTAGTATCGATAACTAGTATCGGTATCTCGGGCATTTTTTGAGATAATCAAAATCTGCAAGCGGGGTTGGATTCACCGTCGTTTGTACCCGTTTGTACCATCTTTCTTTTCGTTCGTACCTCAAGGGGTTCGGAAATACAGGACTTTAAAAAACCTGATCCCTAATATCGGAATCTCGGGCATTTTTTGAGATAATCAAAATCAGCCAGCGGGGTTGGATTCACCATCGTTTGTGCCCGTTTGTACCATCTTTCTTTTCGTTTGTACCTCAAGGGGTTCGGAAATACAAGACTTTAAAAAACCTGTTCCCTAATATCGGAATCTCGGGCATTTTTTGAGATAATCAAAATCTGCCAGCGGGGTTGGATTCACCATCGTTTGTACCATCTTTCTTTTCGTTTGTACCTCAAGGGGTTCGGAAATACAAGACTTTAAAAAACCGGTTCCCTAATATCGGAATCTCGGGCATTTTTTACCCGACTGACCCGGAAGGAGGGTTATGTACATACACTCGACTGCAACAACTTATAACATTCAAGTTATATTCCAAATTCTATAGATTAAAGAGCTTGTTTTCTCTTTTCAGTTAATTTTTGTTTTACGCAGTCGGGTTTTTTGTTTCTTTTAATAATTTAATTTATTGAGATAATCAAAATCTGCAAGCGGGGTTGGATTCACCGTCGTTTGTACCCGTTGTTACCATCTTTCTTTTCGTTTGTACCTCAAGGGGTTCGGAAATACAGGACTTTAAAAAACCTGATCCCTAATATCGGAATCTCGGCCATTTTTTGAGATTCACCGTCGTTTGTACCCGTTTGTACCATCTTTTTTTTCGTTTGTACCTCAAGGGTTTTGGAAATACAAGACTTTGAAAAACCTGTTTCCTAATATCGGAAATTCGGGCATTTTTTGAGATAATCAAAATCTGCAAGGGGGGTTGGATTCACCGTCGTTTGTACCCGTTTGTACCATCTTTCTTTTCGTTTGTACCTCAAGGGGTTCGGAAATACAGGACTTTCAAAAACTGTTCCCTAGTATCGATAACTAGTATCGGTATCTCGGGCATTTTTTGAGATAATCAAAATCTGCAAGCAGGGTTGGCTTCACCGTCGTTTGTACCAACTTTCTTTTCGTTTGTACCTCAAGGGGTTCGGAAATACAGAACTTTCAAAAACTGTTACCTAGTATCGGTAACTGGTATCGGTATCTCGGGCATTTTTTGAGATAATCAAAATCTGCAAGCAGGGTTGGCTTCAGCGTCGTTTGTACCCGTTTGTACTAACTTTCTTTTCGTTTGTACCTCAAGGGATTAGGAAATACAGGACTTTCAAAAACCTAGTATCGGTAACGAGTATTGGTATCTTAGGCATTTTTTTAGATAATCAAAATCTGCAAGCAGGGTTGGCTTCAGCGTCGTTTGTACCCGTTTGTACCAACTTTCTTTTCGTTTGTACCTCAAGGGATTCGGAAATACAGGACTTTCAAAAACCTAGTATCGGTATCTCGGGCATTTTTTGAGATAATCAAAATCTGCAAGCAGGGTTGGATTCACCGTCGTTTGTACCCGTTTGTACCAACTTTCTTTTCGTTTGTACCTCAAGGGGTTCGGAAATACAGAACTTTAATAAAACCTGTTCCCTAATATCGGAATCTCGGGCGTCCCCTTGAGGTACAAACGAAAAGAAAGATGTTACAAACGGGTACAAACGACGGTGAATCCAACCCCGCTGGCAGATTTTGATTATCTCAAAAAATGCCCGAGATTCCGATATTAGGGATCAGGTTTTTTAAAGTCCTGTATTTCCGAACCCCTTGAGGTACAAACGAAAAGAAAGATGGTACAAACGGGTACAAACGATGGTGAATCCAACCCCGCTGGCAGATTTTGATTATCTCAAAAAATGCCCGAGATTCCGATATTAGGGAACAGGTTTTTTAAAGTCCTGTATTTCCGAACCCCTTGAGGTACAAACGAAAAGAAAGATGGTACAAACGGGTACAAACGATGGTGAATCCAACCCCGCTGGCAGATTTTGATTATCTCAAAAAATGCCCGAGATAAAAAAAAACCCGATATCTTGAAGTCGGGTTCCAGGTTCACACAGGTGCGCTATGCCCTATGTGCGATTGGGACATCTGCAGCTCAGACCGATTTATTCACAAAAAAATTGACGAAATCGACGTTTCGTTTTCCCCATTTTCCACCTCGAAAAATGAGCCGATTCAATAATTTTACATTAAAATTTTAAGTAAGGGGTTATCTATTACTTTCTTTTATGTTAAAATCTTTTCGAATTTGTCTGGTAGTCCTTTTAATCGCGGCGGAAAAATAGGGCATTTATTGTAATTTTTGGAGGGCCATAATTTCTTTAATAATTAGTTGGTTGCTGAAAAAAGGAAGTAACAGGGACGTGTCCAAAGCAGAACTTGATTATATGAAAAAAAATGATGACTCTAGAGGCATTATTCAGGAAGAAAACGGGAATACATTTGTATGGAATAATCGCAGCCCAACTCCCGTCTTAAGGCGTTTAATATTACGCCAATTTCAATGTTCCAACTTAGGATCATCTAAACTACTTGAGAAACCCCTAATCCTGTACTCTGCCTATCAAACTGTCAAATGTCGTCTTGTGGAATTTCAGCATTGACTGAATTGTTATGATTTATGAGACGAAATCAATTCTTACTAAAATTATAAATGCGAATGTCTTTGTTTGATGTTACGCTTTCACGTATAACCCATTGAACCGATCGCGATGAAATTCGGCGCGCAGATAGCCTATGATACGGAGAAGGACATAAGCTACTTCCTATCCTGGAAACGCGGGTGAAACCGCAGGGGTCAGCTCGTATATTATAAAAAAATGAAAAAAGTAACACACACACAAAAAGTTCACACCTAAGCCACTGAACTGATCGCGATGAAATTTGACATGCAGATAGCCTATAGTATAGAGAAGGAAATAGGTAACTTTTTATCCCAGAACGCGGGTGAAATCGCGCGGTTCGGCTAGTTTTGTTATCAAGCTCTGTAACCCAGACTTTGCTATGAAGTTGAAAACTGTCTGTTACAAACATAACTTTTTTATACTATTTCATTGATAATTAACAATAATTTATTTATGAAGTACGTACTTACGTAATCGAGTTTTCGAAAGTCCAAACAAAAAAAAGTTTTCCCCTTAAGAGTAGACTGTACTGTGGAAACCTGTAACTTTTTCTTTTATTTGATAGAGGTATTACATATTAAATAGATACATCCCTGTGATAGACAGACAGACGGACGGACGGACGGAATAGGCTCCAATTAAACCCTAAAACGCCTGAAATGTGATCTCTAAATCGCGCTTTTCTTTACCTATTTAGTATTCTGAATAAAAAATCATTAAAAAAGTAATTAAAATAAAGTATTATTTAAATTCCTAATAATAAACTGCTACATGAAATGAAATCACTAGTCACAATGCAAATCTATATTCATATTGATACAGACAAGACCGCATTAACTATACAAGGAATTAAAATTATAAGTTATTTATAAGATTAGTAACAAAACCTCCTTTACATTAAAAACGAGACACACAAAAAGTGATTCAAATATGTATTCTATTCTTAATCAAAATACTGCTCATTTCTGATGGTAACCATACCATGGTGATTGGTATGGACTTCTATAATAATGGTTAGAATTCATTTGGCCCATCTGACCATACATTGAAGGTAAATTCTGCAATTGCGGATTAGGTTGATGGTAGTACTGCTGGTGTTCTGGCCTCCAATGACTCCGGTCATAATTCTGAGCCTGTTGTAACCTCTCCGCTTGAACTGCATATGTTCTGTAGTCTAATGGCGAGTTTACGAATATGTTGTCATTATATTGACCAACAGGTAAAGGATAGTCTTCCTTTGTTGGAGTGGTTTCAACGTTTTGAACAACGGTTTTGTTTTGAACATTTGCTGGTGGACTCTTTCTCGGTGGTGTTCTGATCTGTTTTTTCGGTGGAGGGGGCTCTGGTTGCGACTGTTTGGTGACCATGAATTTGTGGAATTCACTCTCAAATGCACTTGGGTTTTTGTTTATTGGGGGCACAATTTTTGGTACCCGTAAGCTTTGATCTATGTGTATGCTGGTATACGATTTTGTAGCAAGGGAATGACTTGGAGAGGGCTGTGGTGTAGTTTTAGGCAAGTTCTTTAGTTGCTGTTGAATTTGGGCTTGAATAGATGTTACTGTTTGTGCTGGTTTTGGTTTATCTCTTGCCATTTGTAACGTTTTTGTATTTTTGTACATATTAATATTTTGTTGTTTCTGCATGACAGGTTCTAATGGAGAGTTGTATTCAAAGTTAAGGATGTTCTGTACTTTCTTCGGTGTCCGAGGTTTCCTTGGCTTTTTCTCTTCACTTTCGACCTTTTCTTTCTTAACCTTGACTTCCTTTTTGACTTTTTCCTTTTTAGGTTTCTCAATTTTTTCTTTCTTTGCTTTAGGTGTCGATTTTCGCTTCTTAGGTTCTTTTTTGTCTTCATTTGGTGGTACGGTTGGTACTTGTGGACTTGTAAGTGGATCACTTGTACCCTCTACAGGCGGTTTGGTTACTACTACTTCTTCATCATGAGGTGGTGATTCCCAGTTAGAGAGCACAGAGGTCATATCATCTAATTGTTCTGATGACAATTTCTTTGTTTTTACTTTTTTCCCTTTCGATTTTGGTGTGGTTACTTTCTTTTTTTCCTCACCATCTTCTTTAACTTTGGATTCCTCATCTTTAGCTTTAGCTTTCCCATCTTTTTTGGGTTTTCTCTTCTTTTTTGCAGTCTTTTTACCACTTGGAGCTGCATAGTCAGAGTCTCTGTCGGAATCCATGTATCCTACATCAGGTAACTGAGCCTCCGATGGATCCATCTCATCACCTTTCAGCCATATATCTTCTAAAGCATCTAATTGTGTGTCGTCAGGTTGCATTGACATATTTGGACGCTTCATTGATGTCATCATATCCAGATCTCCTTCTGCCATCGTCATTTCATCATCATCCATAACATCATGACCAAGTATGGACACTGCTATTGCACCTTCTGAGATACTTTTACTAGCCATTGCTCGCTTTAAATGTAAAGGATGCCGTTTCTTCTTCTTTAGGCCTTCAACTTCAGCCTCAATGAATGACTCGGGTAATTCTGTATTGTTCTTATTACATAGAATGTCTTGGCCAGAAGGGTGGGGTGCTGGCACCATTCTTTCTGGCTGCTCTGGATGGCAACCTATATCCTGCCCCTTTAACCATAATTCGTAACGGTGTGGTTGAAATCTCTTAACAAATGTATCCATAGATATTTTTACCATATCATTACTGCATGTGCATTGCAATGCCCGTTTCCCGTATTCAACCCATCTTGGAGCAGCAAAGTTAGTTGATTCAGCACAATTGAAACCATGATTGAAACCTGCATGATAGCCATAAGGGAAGGTAATCATAATCTCACCCGCTTCTTGTGTAATTTTATTCACTGGTACAGAATATTGTTTCAATATTTGCGGAGATATAAGTGTCATTTTGTGTCTTAGGAATGCTTGGCATGTCTTTGCTGATGTGGGGAAGAATCCAGAAGCAATCCGCTCAAATCTCTTGCCATGTTCTGGTGGGATACAATACCATGTCTTCGGTTCACCAAAATGAAGATAATTTATTGAATACAAATCCATGTCTTCAGTGTGCCATGCAAAAGTTGTCTTCCACATACCGAAGTACAAATATGCTGTGTTTACACCATCAATTTCTATCCCATAATCAGAGTTGACAAAATCTAAGATTGTTCCGAGGTTATTTATATTCCATTCCTTAACGTCAGGATCTGTGATGCTCCCGTTCACATCAGCTCCATAAATGGGTGCAACATAAGTCACATTCTTCCAATACTTCCTCTCCAAGTCATCATTGCCCGTATGACGAGGTGTGCAGTACTTAGCAGAGTTAGCAAGCACCGCAAACTGTTTCACTGTCATAGATTTTTTTTGGATATTAATTTGTTGGAACAGACCTTGCTTTCCGGTGACCACTTGACATATAGGCGATGGTATCGTCACGTTCAACTGGTCTAGGTCATAACCAGTCTTCCGAGGTACCCATTCAGCCGGAGGAATCACTTTTGCGAGCCCTGCTTTGTGAGCGCCCTTCGACTCCATGTACTGGATGTATTTATTGAAATCTTTGAACTCTTCCCACGTGGGACGGAACACTTGGATAGCGACACCACCCGCCGATGTGCCAGCATCATCCCCCATCGCGGACATAGTCTTTAATTTTAATAACACAAGCTAATTTTATCAACAATATTTCATCACTTGATTTTCATATGTTACACCATCGTTCATCACACATAATCGTTTATTGATCAACCACACTTATTGACACAACGCTACCGTGCACTCAGTACTTTAATCGAGTTAAAAATCTTGCATTAAAACTTTCGTAACGCTGTGAAAACATTATCAGTAAAATGGCCGCCCTGCCCTGATTGAGATGCGCTTGCTTGCTTGCAACAAAAATCCCTTCACGACAAACGAATGAAGGACCGTAGAGTCGAAGTCGCATAAGCGCAATTGGGTCACGTACACACTAATCTTGTCCGCATTTTGGGGATATACTTTTGATTTAGCTTATGAAGCTTCTACTAAGTAGCAACACCGACCACATTTAATTGGATTCGCTATGTTGGTATCGTTCAGATATTTTGACATTTCTGAATGCAAAACAATGTTTGTAGAGGTTAGGAATGAATAGTATTTTTGGATATTTTATGTTCATTTAAGTTTCAGATCAAATATTGGGACTTACTTGAAATGATTCTTCAAATTCTTCGACCAGATTACCACTACCATTTGAGGGTGCCGCCATCGTATCTATCACATTTATTTAGCGCACTTTTTGTTGTTGTCTTTCTTTACAGACCGAAGTGTACTCTATTGCTAGGTGTGCGCGAATATGCACATCACTACTACATACCTACTAACTACAAGTTTATCTCTCACTCTTTTACCTTGTATCGCCATCCTTTTATTTCATTCGCGCAATCAATATATTAGGGCTGTCAACCAATCAAAATCACGCACAATAATGACGATACATAAATGTAATACATTATGTGAATTTAATGTGTGTTCTTTTCTAAGTATGTTGTTTTAGCCAAACGTATGAGCATAGTTAATTAATAAATTTATATTATGCCTTGTTTATTAGAATGATGGGAAACCAAATGGAATGTATGTATGTTCCGTCGACTTTCAAGATACTAGTTGTTTCCCACGGTTTCACTCGCGATCCCGGGGTGAATGAAACTAATGGCGTACTCCTGGACCTAAATTAATTGCCCAAAATTCATAAAAATCAGTTTGCCGTTACGAAGCGTTTGTAGCAACATACAAAAAACAAGCATTTATGATAAAATAGTAGGATACAAAATTAGCAAAACTAGCCACAAAATAAGTATCACAGTAATGGTGAAAGTTTTTCTTCAGAAACCATAAAATACATTATTGATGAATGTAAACAACTTTTTTCTATCTAAAAATTAATTATGCAAACGTTATGCAACGTACCATACCTATATACTAGAGGGTGACAACCTTATATAACCTTGAAATTTGACAGTATTACAAAAATAGTTTGGGCTGTCGGCTGTCAAAAGAGTCTGACGATTTCTCAAAGCCGGCAGAGGCACGGCAACACTCTGTGTGCGAATGAGTCAGCCAATGTTTACATCACGTGACCAACATTATTTGTAAACTTTATTATGCTAGTTCCATAATGAGTACCTAGGTAATCATGTTAGTAATGCAATGTACTGACAAATGCAAAATTAAAGTCATAATAAATAACGTGATATTTTTTTATTCTTTTTAATTATTTATGTTTTTCACAGTGAGCTATTATTAGTAAGTTTTCAAAGGGAGAGATACTAAAAACACGGGACCATATTGCTAAGCCTACGCCCGCCGCCCCGTCTGTCTGTCTGTCACGGGGCTGTATCTTTCTAACCATAATAATATAATATAATAGAATAGTCTATAATATAATAGTTGTGCGTCGTATATCATAAACTCTGTGGCAATAGGTAGGAAGTTGAAATGTTCACCGTACCTGGTATTACTATCCTCTAACATGACAAATAATGAAATTTGAACAGGTCAAAAACCAGGTGGGTTCCCGCTAATGTTAAAAATCGTAATACATAGAAATATTTTAAACGTAGTCTGAGTATAGGACATACTCTATAGTAAAACGACAAATAACATAAAGGTGAATTTTCTTGTTGCACCTACTATTCTTTTCATAGCAAAGTTGAGCTACGGCTAAATAATCACCAATTTGAGTTGGTTATTATTATTATTGTACAGAACCCTTTATGCACGAGTTTGCTGACCGGTTTTTTATACCGCTAAAAGCCAGGCAAGCATACGGTCCACCTGGTGGTAAGCGGTTCTCGTAGCCGTTACTAATACTATACTACACTACACGTTTACTTTAACAGCCTGACGCAGCCTCGTCTAAAAACAAGGAATAGGTAACCTAACAACGAGGAGGACCCTTTATTTTTCGTGGGGAAATCCTCATAGGATACCCTACCGCTCCGGGGGTAGCGGCCAGGTTATGCCGGACTTTTACCGGCTAAAACCCAAGAGTGGTCGCCATCTGCGCTGTAGAGTTGGGAGTGGGCTCACCCCTCCACGAGCGGCGCTCATATAGCTCGTCCCGTGGGAAGTGTGACACCTTCTCCCAGCACCCTTGCTGTGCTATCGCACGATGAGCGTGACCACATCGACCCCTTCGTCCTCCTTGGGGTCGCTTCTCGGTGCACAGAGCCCCCGCCCTGATTACCCACGATCCCAAAGACCCCGTTTAGTCACCTTTTACGACAGGCAGGGGAACACAAGTAGTTGTTATTCTAAGCCCGAGCTACAGGACAGGAGGGCCGCGACGAGGCACGTTTGCACCCCAGCGGCTTCGCCTCCGGTTGGGATCGGCCTTCTCCCGATCCCGCTCAGCAGCCTCCTTCATGACCATTACGATCGCGCGATCTCACAGAAGGAGGCTACAGCCCTCCACGCTGTATCCCTCGTTCAGCATCGCCAACACGACTGCTGGCAGGGAGAAATTCTGTCCCAGGTGATCTATTGGAACAGGATTCACCGCTCGGGTTCCCACGCAGGGCACACCGCGAGTGTGTGCGATGCGGATTCCTGATAGCTCCCACCGCAGTGGAAGCAGGCCACTGTCGCCTCACGTCCGATCCTTTACAGATAATCACGGAAGCACCCATGCCCGGTGATTATCTGTGTAAGTCTGTAGGTGAGTAGTCCATCTTGTCGCTACATCCAGGCCTCGAAGACCGGCAGGACTGCTTCGACGACGCGTTTGCGTGCAAACCGCTCCTCACGAAGCCCTGCACGCCACGTCGCGAATGCGACAAGTCAATCCTGCCGTTTGATCGCTTCTTCTTGGTCGCCTACACCACTCTGGTGGACGATGCGGATTCGGTCATAGACCCTCGCATCCATGTCCACCAGAATATTCAGTTGCAGAAAGTGAGCCAGAAAAGTTGCCGCCTCATAGAATACGGTACGGTATCCCCGTACGATCCGTAGTGCCACCCTACGCTGAATGCTGTAGATTTTCGTTCTACAGCGTCGGATGGCCAGCTGTTTCGCCCATACGGGCGCCCCGTAAAGGGCTACGGATCGTATGACCCCCGCATAGAGGCGGCGAACTTCCTCCCTCGGTCCCCCGAGATTAGGCAGCAGTCTGTGCATGGCACCCGCTACCCTTTCGAAGGCTGCTCTTCGAAGCCCCAGCGACTGTCCAGGGTGAGGCCAAGGTCAATGAGGAGGACCGACAGTCCAGCACAAAATGCCATTACAAGTTCTTTACTTGTAGCCCTACTCTAGTCTCTTTTGGTATGTGATGGGCATTTGTGATGGCGCTACTTGTCTTTGAACTTAAAAAATAAATTCTATAAAATTACCCTTGTCTTTCATGTCTTAGAGTTACTTTTAGTTCCGACTTTGACCACGTGTCAAAACATCTTTGTCTCTTTGTTTACCTTTGTCTTTGTATGCATCTTTTGGATTAAAAATCTTTTTAGAGTAGCAGGTAAGCGCGGCCACACAGCCACACTCTTATCGATTCGCTTCTGTTCTACTAGAATAGAACCTTAGTGTACGGTAGTAGAAAATTCTAAATCTATGAATAGAACAGAAAATAGAAAATACCTAATTGAAATATTGTATTCGAGACTAGAAGCCTCGAATACAATACCATTCAATACAAATGTCTGAAAATGTCCTACTCTTCACACACCTACCGACCCGAATCGGCAAAAATGCCCGGTCAGCAAGCAACCGTCTTGCATCACCGATCAGCATCTGGCTGGTCAAAAACTCAGCGCCGGTGATTTTTCCGATTTATTTTAATTCTTTTAGCCTGTGTAAGTAAGGGTGAACCTGCCTGTGCTTTTTTGTATTATTTGGTGTTCCAAACGTGCTTTAGCTGGTTCCATATTCATATGTCTGTGAGCTGCTTTAAGTTTGCGTAGCTACGTGTATAGTGGTCTTAAAGCATCGAACGAAACGAATATTTTAGAATTCTGTATATGAAATCTTATGAAAGCTCGCACACTTGCCCGCGTCGAATCGTCCGAATCTGAAATCCTCGACGAATTCGGAGACGGCATCAGATTCGGCGCGGCTTATGCGGTTGACTTTGGGTTGACTAGACCGATGCGCTCGCATCGCATTCTATCAGTTGCGTAGTAACACGCGAGTTGTTTATAAATATTGTTCCACAGAAATATAAATGATTTCTTCGGCGCGGTCGTTTCTTTCGGCGCGGTAGATTCTTTCGGTGCGGATGTGTGTGCGAGCCCTCCTTGACTTTGATTCGTTCGCCGCGTTCGGCTCATCCCCCCTAGACAAGATGGTTGTCGACAATCGTCATGGTTAGTAAACGACCAACCTTTGTATGGGATTGACATTTCAAATCGAAATATCACGTGATTTTTAACAATCTCTTATGTCAATCCCATACAAAGGTTGATCGTTTACTAACGATGACGATTGTCGATAGCCATCTTGTCTAGGGGGGCTGATAAGTGTGCGTCTATCTTTACTTTGAGCCCACAGCACAGGCTGTGCCACAGGGTAACATTATTACTAATATTGCCATATGTCAATATTAATTGACATATTTAAAATGGCGACGGCGGCATAACCTCGTCGCAGTTTACAGTTTTACACATTTTAGTAAAAAACTTCAAGAATATTACTAATTAACGGCTTTTAAACGTTTGTGAATAGAATTATAAAGTAAATAATCTTGAGTCATGGCGGACGCAGCTGCCAGGCAGTTGCAATACGAGTACAAAGCGGTAAGTCTAATTTGTTTGTTTGCGAAAACAATTTCAAAATTTTGTGCAATTTTGTCTACCAAAAATACCAGAACTATAGTACTAGAATAATTATTCCGAAACTCTTTTAAGCGATCAGATTATTCACAACATCTTATTATATTATTATTGATTATTCTTATATATTTTGGACTTATAACCTGGCACTCATTTATTGAAATATTTCTTTGTAGAACTCAAATCTTGTATTGCAAGCTGATGTAAGGCTCATAGAACGCCGTGGTCGTGATGAGGCTACCGGTGAAGTGTTGTCGCTGTCGGGAAAGCTCATTGGAACTAAGATGGGTGACCGAGCTCAACGCTCAAAACCTGATAAGGCTGAGGAGAGGAAGGCGAAGTGAGTTTTGAATAATAATACTATATAATATCCTGGACATTCGTCACACATGGTCATCTGATCCCAAACTAAGCAGAGCTTGTACTATGGAAACCAGATAACTGATATAATACATATACTACTTTTTGTTTGTAAATACATACTTAATATACACAATTACACCCAGACTCAGGACATACAGACATGTTCATGCACACAAATGCATGTCCTGTGTGGGAATCGAGCCCACGACCTGCGGCGCAATAGGTGGCATCTTTACCAGAGTCTTAACTAACTGCGCCAACTGGCCCGACAACTATATACGTAGTGTAGGGCTTCCCAAACTGTGCTTCGCGATGCTCTGGGGTGCCGCAGTATTATCCAGAGGTGTTGTGAGGCGATCTGAATATCTAAGTTTAGTTGGCCGTTTATGTCGATGCCAAATCGAGTGAGTGCTAACTGAAGTTTTTCTAACAAATTGTTATTAGACTAGAACTACAACTAGTAGGTAAATGTATGGCAATAAGGCCAGGGCGTCGCAAAAATATGGCAACTTCCCAAGGGCGTCACAGTTAAAGTAAGTTTGTGAAGCCCTGGTGTAGTGATACTAATGTTAAAATGAAGTTTGTGAGAATTGGAGACGTACGTCAGCCAGAGTGTTTAATTCAGTCAACCCCAACTACATATTGCAATAGCGCCCCTATTGCTAATAGTGCATTGGTCACTTTGTGTATTGGATCTTCAGTAATGGACTCATTTTTAACCGACTTAAAAAAAAAGAGGAGGTTCTCAACTGGGCGTTTTCTTTTTTTTTTATGTTTGTTATCTCATATTCCGCCATTTATCAACCAATTTGGAAAATTCTTTTTTTGTCTGGAAGGGTACACTTCCCGTTTGGTCCCATTGTCATCAGACCAGGATTTGATTACTTCTTAGTGTACTTTGAAGTTGGTTTAAGTTTTTTGTAAAACAGTCCAATTATGATTGTATAAATCTTTTTTGGGACTGAATGAACATTAAACTGGTCATCATTGAAATCCAGTTTTTGGAATTTTATAACATTAACCCCCTTATTCATAATCGTTTTTTAACTAAATCATTGCAATAGTGTCCTCCGTCTCACTCTTTTGATCACCAAATGTCACATGTTAGATAAAGAAAAATTTCGTGTGTTGCAAGCGTCCATATGGCTACGGTGGCCGCTTACCATCAGGCGGGCTTGTTTACCGACTTAGTCGTATAGACAAAAAAAGGCTTCAGAATTTAATCTACTAACTAAGCTAATCAACTTGATAATTTTTATATGACTAAGGGGGTTAGACTTTAAGGGGGACACTGAAGGAGTCAATGGATGATTTTTTAACTCGTTTGGTATTCACATCCTCCAAAAATATAAAAGAATTGTAGAAAAAGGAATACCTTTTGTTTAAAAGGAAGAGTTCATTAAATTAAGCGTGGTAGTCCCGCTGA
Organism: Achlya flavicornis; assembly: GCA_947623365.1. Taxonomy (NCBI): domain Eukaryota; kingdom Metazoa; phylum Arthropoda; class Insecta; order Lepidoptera; family Drepanidae; genus Achlya; species Achlya flavicornis. The sequence goes on along the minus strand of OX392494.1, from coordinate 6,797,363 downwards.
TGACTGATGTAATTAAGTGCCCCGCTGATGAGCTGAGCGTTACAAATCAGACTGTATTTCCTGGATTAGTGCATTCAATCAAATTTTACAGCTCTACAATATAAGTGATGATATAACCATATCCACAGGCGACAGAAGCGTGATGAAGCATCATACGAGCTATCCAAATCTAAAACCGCCCGGGTAGCCTGGGCGGACGACACACCCGGCGTGTTATACAGGCCGAGGGCACAGCACACAAGACATGCATATGAGTTGTTGCTATCGTTCATGCAGAGCTCACTTGGTGATCAGCCGAGAGATATATTGTGTGGAGCTTGTGATGAGGTAACAGTTACTTTATTAATAAATAAATAAAATAAAAATAAAAAAGCCTTTATTATACCATTGCCATGTACATTCCTAAGTAAGAGAGGTAGACTATAGCCTTTATTCGCTCAAAGAGCAGCTCGACTGGGGAAGTACCTCCACCTTACAGAATACCGCAGCCAAATAACTTTATGTTGTGTAAAGTTGTGTTCCTGTGCATGAGTAAGGTCGCCAGAGCTCATTGGGGAGGGGGAAAGGTCGGTAACGCGTGAGCGATGCTACGTGTGTTGCAAGCGTCTATATGGCTACGGTAACCGCTTACCATCAGGCGGGCCGTATGCTTGTTTATCGACTAAGTTGTATAAAAAAAAATATTAATAGTAGTGGATAATGCTAGTCCAATATACATTCCATTTGGACCGCTCTTCGGGTAAACGCCTCCTCCAGAGATTGCCACTCTTCACGATTCCTTGCGAGGTTGGACCAATTGCGTATTCCGACGGTCTCTATCTTATCCTTCCACCTTACCTTCGGTCTCCCACTGCTTCTGTGCCCATGAGGTCCTCTCCACATAGTCGATGTATTCATCCACCTGTTGTCAGTGATACGTGACCCGTCACCTCAATTTCAGACTTTGTGTGAAGGACGAGGCATCTATCACACCAGTCTGCTTTCTTATTGCCCTGTTATGGGCTCTGTCCTCCAATTTTATTTTTAGTGACAATGACACGATTCTTTGACATGATGTTAGCTTCCTGTTGTTTGTTGAATCAAATATCAAGTTGTTTTATTTACATTATTAAATCATTCAAGCATAGACTGATGAGCTACTTTTTTAACTTGTAATATTTTTTGAGTGGTTGTTTTACCAAACTTCTCTACTGAATAACTGCACACTATGCCTAGCCACCATCTGTAGTACATCTTGCCGCCAAAGCATACACTCTAGTACGCATATGCAAGTAGCACATAGGTCACATTTGTCCACAATGGTACTGGAGTTGTTATACCGCACCACATGCTCTACGGAAAGTGATGGATGGTCCCTGGATGGAAGTATTGTTCAAAACTCAAATTAATAGGGGTTAAAATAAGGAATCTTTTACTGCTGGCCGCATAAATAAGCTCAGAGTCACTCAGCGAGCTATGGAAGACCTATGCTCGGAATTTCTCTACGTGACAGGGTCCGAAATGAGGACATTCGTAGGAGAAGAAAAACGACGGACATAGCTTGTAGAGTTAGTAAACTGAAGTGGTAATGGACAGGCCACATCGCTCGAAGAGCCGATAACCGATGGGGAAGAAAGGTTCTCTCATGGCGACCACGTACTGGTGCGCGCCTCACGGGACGACCTCCCACTGCGGTGGACCGACGACCTGGTCACAGTCGCTGGGCGCCGCTGGATGCAAGGGGCCTAGAACCGTTCGACGTGGAAATCAATGGGGGAGGCCTATGTTCAGCAGTGGACATCCATGGGCTGATATGATGATGATGAAATCATGGAACTGTGGCATGGAAACATCATAGTTTCTTACATCTACTACTACATGTATCTAAATAAGTTTACATTTCATTCTGGTTCCAGGTTCTGGTAGTTTTAAAGAATGACAAATTGAAGGATTTAGACAAGAAGAAGGAGATTGAGATGCTGCTGGGCCCCATACCAGATGAGAGATTCGCTTTATTGGTCAATTTAGGTGAGTTTTGTAATTAGTTTACTTCATAAGGTCTTCACTCACTGTAACAGCACGGCTACGACTCAGCAAGGACTTGCCGTCCAAGTGATGCGTTTAAATCATGTGTGTTAAAATTAATTTTGACAAGATGAAATTGTTGATGCTTGCCATGACCAATCAACAATTTCATCTTGTGATTGGCGGAGCAGTGCTGTTGTAAGTGCACCGCAGATGACAGAATATCCATGCCGTACTTTTAGCATGTACCCAAATCTCTATTTGTTCTTGTTACAGTCTGTTTCTGTATTTACAGTATAAAATAATTGTAATATGTTGTGCTTTGAATCTGTGGAATGTCGTTGACTTATTTGTGTGTCGCAGACTGTCATCTGTGCTGCACCATATAGTGCTAGAATGTCTACTTGATAAAAGGATATTAATAAAAGGATTGTGTAAAATAAAATAACACATGAATTGTGTCTGTCCTGTCCCCTGTAATGTCCCCCTGGGGTTGTAAGTATCCATATGCAGATCACCATCAGGTTTATATCTGTCGCCAAGCACTTATCGGTGTTCCGACAGCTGCACTTGAGAGCCAGTTCCTTCTAGGCTTTGTGTGTGCACCACCTTCGGCCACATCATCACTTACCATGGTGAGATTGCGGTCAAACACAGGCCTATAAAAGTAAAAAAAAGTGCACTGTCTGCTTGTTTGTTAACCTGCTGATATTTAAAAAAAAAAAACAGATTTTTTTTACTCATTTTTAATATTTGAATTTATTTATTTATTAATCAAATCCACAGCTCTTAGTATAATGTGATTTAACATAAAAAATTAATCTAACAGAATTTGTGACTTCTCAAACGGACGCCATGATACCTGCGAACTTTTAGGCGTAAAAATTAAAAAATTATTAAAACAAGCCATTTTCTGTATAAAGATTATAGTTGTTTTGGTGACCGTATTGTTGAGTGAATATTAACTGGCAACATTTTCTCAACAGGTAAGAAGATAACGGACTTCAATATAAGCACATCAAACGAGGGCAACACAGAAATAGACGAGACATACGGAATTAATGTGCAGTTTGAAGAGTCTTCAGAGGAAGATGATGAGGATGCTTACGGAGAGGTCAATAATATATTTAACTAGCTGTAGCACGGTTTCACCCGCATTCCCGAGGGATCGTATGTTTTTATGTCCATTTTGTTTTGTTGTTATCTGCAGTCTCAACTGCAATGAACGACATTTTTGGCTGCTTTCGCTGGATTAGGCGTCATGTGTTGAGAGAGATCCAATAACCTCGTTCCTCATCAGTTGGCTGATTCTATTGAAATCGGTTGTGTAGGCTTGTTACACTATGCCGTTTCAGTCTAGTGAACGAGATGTCTTCCGTAGATGTAAGGGCATTAGCCATTTTGTTTGGATGATTTGAAAGTCTGTAGATATATAATTCATAATAATCCACGATTTCCTCTCTGACTGTTGGTATTTTCACGTCGAGTATTATAGGCAACTTTTTATGCCGGGAACGCGAGTGAAACCCCGGGGGATAGCTAGTGTTATAATAATACTTTTCCAGGTCCGTGAGGAAGACAAAGAAGATGGTGAAGGCACAGATGATGAGAAAGACAAGGAGAGCAGCGCGGAGGACGATAGCGATGGGGAAGGAAAGCGGAACGCTATACATGCTAATGTGAGTGCTTTGTACAATTTTGAACCTTATGTGTTAAAGATTAAAGTGGACAGTTCCCATTTGGAATTTGAATGCGCGAGAAACGAGAAGTATGGAAAAAGAGTATTGTATGTTTTAATTATATATCCTATCATAATAAATAAATATCCTGGGACATCTGATCTCAAACTAAGTAGAGCTTGTACTATGGAACCAGATAACTGATATAATACAAATACGTACAAAATACAATCTATATTTACAAAATATAATCTATATATAGAAAATTTCCTGAAGCCTGCCGCTGCTTCCGATTAACGGCAAGGTTCCCAGAAGGCTGGCAGCGTTTCCTCTTTGGATAGCCAAGCTGACGCGTTGGCGGAAAAAGCTCCCCGCCCGCTGGTCTCCAGAGGTCTCGATCAATTTTGAAGACAAGGTGCGAGCAAAACGGCGAGCTTCTGACCCCCATGGTCCCAAGGTCTCGACCGCAAAAGGCATAAAAATATAATTGGGTCCAATCGATGCATATTTTTTGAATTTTGAATTTTCCGCACTGGCCGCCGCTGCCCCTGCAGCTTTACAAGTCGCCGGTAAGTGGGATGGCGCAAGTGTATCGACACATGTGGCATCCCACACCAGCGACTTGCCGACACTCCAAGGGATCAAAGACAAATACTACTTTTTGTGTGTAAATACATACTTAATATACATAACTACACCCAGACTCAGGATATACAGACATTTTCATGCACACAAATGCATGTCCTGTGTGGGAATCGAACCCACGACCAGCGGCGCGATAGGTGGAATCTTAACAAGAGTCTAACCAACCGCGCCAGCTGGCCCATGGTTGGCAAATGTATAGTTTTTGATAATGTTTGTGTGAAAAAAGAAGCAGTGATTATGGAGTATTTACCTATTTGTAAATCATGGACGTATAGATTGTCCAAAATTTCGAAAGTTTCCTACTACGGTTCCGAAATTTCGACCGAACGTATTTTGTTTGACGTTGCGATTCAGGGTGGTGCGTCGCCTTATACGCATTGCAAACATATTTCATATTACTCGCGTTTCTGAGAAAAGAGGTCTTGACAGATGGACAACAAAGTGGTAGGTGCTATAAGGGCAACAAAGTGGTAGGTAGCGGTAGGAGAGGTAGAGCGTAGCGTTAATTCGCCCAAAGAGTAGCTTGACTGGGGAAGTACCTCCACCTTACAGAATACCGCAGCCAAATAACTTTATGTTGTGTAAAGTTGTGTTCCTGCGCGTGAGTAAGGTCGCCAGAGCTCATTGGGGAGGGGGGAAAGGTCGGCAACGCGTGAGCGATGCTTCGTGTGTTGCAAGCGTCCATATGGCTACGGTAACCGCTTACCATCAGGTGGGCCGTATGCTTGTTTGCCGACTTCATCATCAGCCTATAATGTCCCACTGCTGAGCACAGGCCTCCTTTCACAAATGAGGGTGAAAGGGAATGGGCAGATACTCCACCACGCATGCCCACTGCGGATTGGTGGAGGTAGGCTAGTGGTCAACCTACTGTTGGAATTTTTCAAGCCGCCTAGGAGGCATCCAACTAGCTTAACGACTATCACAATTAAGTGATAACCGGGACCAACGGCTTTACGTGCCTTCCGAAGCACGGAAACGCTCGATTTGAAATACCACTAGGCGGTCACCCATCCAGGTACCGACCACGACAGACGTAGCTTAACTTCGCCGATCGATTAAGAACGGCTAATCATGCTACACCACGAGCGCCGACTTAGTAGTATAAAAAAAAAAAAAAAGGTCTCCGTTTTTTTCATTTGAAAGAAAAGAAAGAAAGAGAATTATTTTATTTCTACCAAAACACAACGCACAAAATACAAATAGGTACATAAAAAGGAACACAATAAAGAAATAAGTAATGAAATTACATCAACAAAAAAAAAAAAAACTGTGCGTCGCGTAATAGAAATAAGGCCCCGACTCAGTATAAAGTTGTGGGATCTACCCACAACACTGATATTCTGCCGGCCTTTTGAGGAACTCTAAAAAACAATATAACACTTCAACAGCTATCCGAAGAACAGTCCCAAAAACGTAGAGACGCGACCCTCCACCCGATGGACATCGATGCCTACTGGCTCCAGCGACGTCTCTCCCGCCACTTCCCTGATGCCATGGTCTCGCAGGCCAAGTCCACTGAGGTCCTGAAGGCACTCAGCGACGCAGCAGATGACAGAGACCTGGAGAACAGGCTGGTGCTACTGCTCGGATACGACTGCTTCCACTTCGTTAAGATACTCAACAAGTATCGGTATACAAGTGGGTAAAATTGCTGATTTAATTAATCTTTTGAAAACTGTTTTACAAATAACTTAAACCAACTTCAATGTACACTAAAAGGTCATCAAATCCTTACCTGGGACCAAACGGGAAGTGTACCCTTCTATACAAATAAAATAATTTTCCAAATCGTTTAATAAATGACGGTGTTATGAGGTTACAACATAAAAAAAAAACGTGCAACCGAATTGAGAACTCTTTTTTTGAAGTCGGTTAAAAAACCTCTCTTTCATACATTTTAGCTGAGGAGGCATTGAACTTTTGTATGAAACAAATGTTTTTTTCTAAATATAGGTACTTGGTGTATTGAAAATTAATACAATTATTGAACTATCGTAATCAATTTAACAATTTTGTATTATTTAATTGAATTTATTTTCTGAATGTTTTTTGACCAGTAATATTGCGGCGCCCCCACAGAGACTTTGTGGAGCCCTAGGGCTTCGCGGAGAACACTTTGAGTATTGCTGTTCTATATCATACTAGGTGGTAGGGTAAGGTAGAGTAGGATAGGGTGTCTACACAATCCACAGATATAAATCTAAATAGATAACGCAAGTCCCTCCATCCTGTGTGTGTACTTTTTGCACACGAAGTACATACACTCGCGTCTATTAAATCTGTGTTACAAACTGTCAATACAAGTACAAGCGGCCATTTTGAAAAAAAGGAGGTTCAAAATTCGGTTGTATTTCTTTTTTTTTATGTTTGTTACCTCTTTACTCTGTTATTTATCAACCGATTTGGAAAATTATTTTTTTGTTTGGAAGGGTTTCCCGTTTGGTCCAATTGTCATTAGATCAGGATTCGATTACTTCTTAGTGTACTTTGAAGTCGGTTTAAGTTTTTTGTAAAATATTTTTCAATTATTAAAACTTTTGTTTGATGGAACGAGTTATACTAAATTGTCATTTTTCCTTCCAGTTTTGTACTGCACGAAGCTGGCGTCGTCTCAGTCTGAAAGCGAGAGGGCCTCGATAAGGGAGGAGATGTCGAGACAGCCGCATCTGCAGAAGATCCTCGCGCAGTTGGAGACGGGCAAAGGAGACGATGAGGTATTTGAAAGAGTTTTTTTTTTCTCATTGTTTCTCCTATCAAAATGTATGGGAAAAGTATTTTACAAGCTTTTGTTTTGTTTCAACTGTCAAATTGTATATTTCAAGTTAAATTTGACCCAGTTCCCTGTGTTCGATTGAAATTTGGTATATCTTCATAATAAACGCGAAAGTTGGTATGTATGGATGTTTTTTTACTCTTTCATGCAAAAACGACTGAACGGATTTGGATGAAATTTGGCAAACAGATAGAATAGGGATAGAATATGACACATGGGATACTTTTTATCCCGGAAAAAATTACGATCCCGCGGTACAGTCAACAAGTACAGTCACCAAAAAAACTATAAAGATTATTTTATTAGTACTTGTTTCTTATTGTGACGTTTTTGGTACATTAACCAAACTTGGCTCCGTATAGCCTCTTGATCCTTGTCGGACGCAGTATCGATTTAGCTATTAATATTTTTGTTTGTAACTGCTTGTTTATTGCATCTCACGTCATCCCCCTCCCCCCAGACGGCCCAACAATCGGAAGCTCCCCGCAAGCGCCACAAGTCTGAGGCGGAGGCTCCCGGGTCGGCGGGGCAAGTGGGGGGCTCCAGGAAGGTGCTCCAGCTCGAGGAGTTGGTGTTCGCAGCCGGCGCACACTTCATGGCAAATAAACGGTGCCAACTGCCGCCTGGATCCTTCAGGAAACAGAGGAAAGGTACACACATTAAGTTGGTAAAAAAGCATACGGCCTGTCTGATGGTAAGCGGTTACCGTAGCCTATTGTCGCTTGCAACACCAGGGGTATCACTCGCGCGTAGCCGACCCTGCAGAAATCTCTTCAAACCGTTTTTGAAGGACCCCATGCTGTATTCCCTTGGGAAACTACTATTATTAAAAACTCTTGCAGCTTTTAACTATAGATAGATAGATAGATAACGCTTTATTGTTACACCACATGAAAATAATAATAATACAAGAGCTTAAAAAATAAAGTGTTACAATGGGCGGCCTTATCACTAAAAGTGATCTCTACCAGGCAACCTTTGGATGAACTATCATCATCATCAGTCTATAATGTCCCACTGCTGAGCACAGGCCTCCTGCACACAAATGTGTGTGGGAATGTGCAGATACTGCACCACGCGTGCCCACTGCGGCGAGGTGGAGGTAGACTAGTGGTCAACCTACTGTTGGAGTTGTCAACCCGCCTAGGAGACCTCCAAGTAGCTTCACGACTATCACAATTAAGTGATAACCGGGACCAACAGCTTTACGTGTTGGAAAACGCTCTGGTTGAAATACCACTAGGCGGTCACCCATCCAGGTACCGACCACGACGGTGGTAGCTTAACTTGCCGATCGATTAAACATAATTACAATCAAACATACAGGCATGTTCGTTCATGCACACAAATACATCGAAAACACAATACCCAGCGTGATACGTTGAATCTTTACCAACCACGCCAACTGTACCGTCACATCACAGACCAAAATATACCATAAAACCAACAACTTAAATAATAAACAAAAATGCGGGACCTCAAAATTTTGTCGTAATATCCGGTACAGTAGTACCCAACTGATATGGCTTACCGATGTACCTGCGCAGAAGATATATTTTCGAAGCGCGAAATGCTATTGGTCGGCAGCTGCCGCCATGTGTGCGGAGGGGCGGCACGAGCGAGTGAGACGGAACTAACAGCTGCACTGTATTATGAACCTTATAGTAGTGATCTAAGGTTGATTGTAAGTTTACTTTCTTTTCTGTGAGAACGAAGATTCACGACACGCCTTATGAGTTGGGTACTACTGTACGTCCTTTTAAAATATGTTTTTATAAACGTTTTTGACTGTACTACTAGTATAGATGTACTAAAGTATGAATACCTTCCAATCTCCCAGGGTACGAAGAAGTCCACGTGCCAGCACTGAAACCAAAGCCATTCGACGAAGGGGAGACCCTTTTGCCGATAGAGAAGCTGCCGAAGTACGTGCAGCCCGCTTTCGATGGATTCAAGACATTGAATAGGATACAGGTGAGATTTTTAACATTTATTCTTTATTTAAATAATTTTATGAATTGTAATTATTTTATATCCTGGGACATTCCTCACACACGGTCATCTGATCCCAAACTAACCAGAGCTTGTACTATGGAAACCAGATAACTGATATAATGAATTTACTACTTTTTGTTTGTAAATACATACTTAATATACATAATTACACCCAGACTCAGGACATGTTCATGCACACAAATGCATGTCCTGTGTGGGAATTGAACCCACGACCAGCGGCGCGATAAGTGGAATCTTGACCCGAGTCTTAACCAACCGCACCAGCTGGCGCTTCAATAACCTTTATTTCCTTAACAACAGAGTCGAATATCCAAAGCGGCGCTAGAAACGGACGAGAACCTCCTAGTATGCGCTCCAACTGGCGCCGGTAAGACGAACGTGGCGTTACTGTGTATACTGCGTGAGGTTGGCAAACATGTCAACGATGATGGAACAGTCAACGTGAATGACTTCAAGATGATCTATGTGGCGCCTATGAGGTCTCTTGTACAGGAAATGGTAAGTTTCTTTAAGCTATCCTAACTTAATATTACAAATGCGCAAGTGAGTTTGTTTGTAACGCCTTCACGCCTCAACTACTCAACGGATCATCATGAAATTTGGCATGCAGGTAGCCTATGGTATGGAGAAGGATATAGGCTTTTTATCCCGGGATCGCGGGTGAAATCGAAGGGGACAGCTAGTAATATTATAAATGCGAAAGTGAGTTTGTTAGTTACGCCCTCAAGCCTCAACTACTCAACGGATCATCATGAAATTTGGCATACAGATAGTCTATGGTATGGAGAAGGACATAGGCTTTTTATCCCAAAAAATATAAAAAGTAAATAATACACTAACAACAAAACCCATTTTAATATTTACATAATCCATTATCTATAATAATAATATTACTTTTATTCAACTTTTTTTTAATAAAAGCTTTTTTATTTGTTTGTAACAGGTGGGTAACTTCAGCAAGCGTCTGTCAGCGTACAACATGAAGGTGTCAGAGTTGACTGGCGACCACCAGCTGACCCGAGAACAGATTGAGGCCACCCAGCTCATCGTGTGTACTCCCGAGAAGTGGGACATTATCACCAGGAAAGGTTCGTTGGATGTCTTGTTTCCCTTTTTTACACACATTGTATAGTACAGTAGTACCCAACTGATATGGCGCGTCGTGAATCTTCGTTCGCACTGTAATTAAGGCCCCGAAGATTAATGAAAGAATTGCTTAAAACTTACAATCAACCTTAGATCACTACTATAAGGTTCATAATACAGTGCAGCTGTTAGTTCCGTCTCACTCGCAAGTGACGCCCCTCCGCACACGTGGCGGCAGCTGCCGAACAATAGCATTTCCTGCGCTTTGAAAATGTATCTTCTGCGCAGGTACATCAGTAAGCCATATCAGTTGGGTAATACTGTACTATGGAAACCAGATAACTGATATACTACTTTTTGTTTGTAAATACATACTTAATATACATAATTACACCCAGACTCAGGACATACAGACATGTTCATGAACACAAATGCATGTGTGGGAATCGAACCCACGACCTGCGGCGCAATTGGTGGAATTAACCAACTGCGCCAACTGGCCCGGCAATTTATTTTAAAATAATAAAAAAAAACTTTTAACTCCACACAAGTCCTTTCATTTGATAATAGCTGTCCCATGTGGTTTCACCCGCGTTCCTGAGATAAAACGTCTATGCCCTTCTCCATACAGTAGGGCATGAATCTCGGAATCTCGTAATATCGGAATCTCGGACCGTTTTTTCCGATATTCCAATATCGGAATTGAGTGATCCAATATCGTAATATCGGAATCGGATATTTTTTCTATTTGAGTTTTTAAATAAAGCTTTTAAGCGCGCCACGAGGTATGGTCACCTAGAGCTATAAAATTAACGTATCGTACATCAATTTTGCCTACCAGTGTTGCAAGTGAGCGTATTTTTTCAACAAAATACGATGTTCATTATCCATAAAAATGATTGACGCTTTGTTTTTAGGTAAATACAATGGTGCTGATTCTGTTGTTTACAACTAAAATAATTTAGTCTCACTATATCTCTTTCTAACAAACATAACAAAAGGATGTAAGAAATTTAGTCCTATCAAATTAATCCAATGCTTGTTTTCAACACAAATTTAGTCGCCATCTATCGGTTACGTCTAAATACACGCAAATGAAGACGGCAAATACTAATTTCATAGCTTTAAATATGTTCTATCCTTTAATAATGTTTGTAACAAAGAGATGTGTGATTTCACTAAAATTAATTTACAACAGAATCGGCACCATTATCTTTTTCTATACTAATATAATATTAATTATAATAAATATATTGACATCTATGCAAATATAATACAGGGTTTTTTGTTTGTTTAAACGGCGAAACCGCGGGGGACAGCTAGTTTTAATATAATGAAACTGAAGATTTTTTGTTCGTTTGTTTTAATGCATTTATCTAAGGAACTACCAGTCGGATTTGATTTTTTTCCACTAATAGACGAGGAGATTTTCCAATAATAGCATGGAGGACCTCTTGGCTCATTATGCAACCACTAATCTCCAATTCGGACTTGCAATCAACACACAAGATGAAAATGTTAATAATAGACCGGGCCTAACTTAATAGAATGGACGTACTGCGAAAAAGATACATCTACATCGGCTCTACCATTTCCAACATAGGAGACTGTGAAGATGAGATCAGAAGACCATGCGCAATGACAAGATCAGCAGTAGAAAGATTTGGAAAGACAGTAGGATAACCAGGAAAACACAGATTCGACTTATGAGGTACCTGGTCTTTCCGATCTTTCTCTATGGAGCTGAAACTTGGTCCTTAAGCCTACAAGATCGCCGGAAAATAGACGCACTGGAGATGTGATGATGAAGATGCTTCTTAAAAATTCCGGTGACGGTCTTTCACACCAATAACTCGATCCTGCTGGAGTTTAGAATAACAGATAGTCTTTCATCGACTATGCAGCTTCGAATTCTGAAGTTATTTGGTTACATCTGCAGAAACGAACACTCGATGAAGAGTCTTATTGTCCAGGGTGGGAGAGTGTACTCGCAACGCTACAAAAGCTGTAACCCTAGTCAAGGAGAACATTGAAGACCCACCATGTACACTATCTATTGCAACCACAACCACTCTGACAGACTGCTCGACTGAGCAGAAGATGTTTTCAATCCAACTTTATAACGAACTGGTTGTCCCCGAGGTTTCACCCGCGTTCCCGGGATCAAAAGTAGCCTATAATACTCGGGGAGAATGTAGCTTCCTATAAGTGGGAAAAAAAACGAATCTGACCGGCACACACAGATTAGCCAGTTTAACCAAACAAAAAACTCTTCCACTTTATAATATTAGTAAAGATAGATAATTATGTGAAGGTGCTATTTATAAGGAATATGTGCAATTTATAATAAAAATTTCTAATTCCGATATTAATATCGGAATTCCGATATTGAGATCCAATATCGGAATTGAAAAACATTCCGATATTACATGCCCTACCATACAGCCTATGCAATATGCATGCCAAATTTTATGATAATCCGTTGAATAGTTAAGGCGTGAAGGCGTAACAAACAAACATGCAAACTCACTTTCGCATTTATAATATTAGTTAGGATTAGGATGTATTTACAAACAAAAAGTAGTGTATGTAAGAAAGAAAGAAAGAAAGAAAGAAAATAAGTTTATTTTGAGATACACACAACACCACATATTACATTACATATACAATCAGAAACAAAGCGTAAAAAAAAAAAAAAAACATAGTAGTGTTGTGTGATATCAAAATTGGTCAGCGACTCAGTATTACACTGCTATTCCGAAACCGGGTAGCAGCACTGATTTTCTGTCGCTGCCATTAGTGACATCACGAACAACCGGACAAAATACAGGAACAAACAATTTGTACATAATATTAAGGAAAACATGAAACACAAGAAATAATAATAAATTACGTACTTATTGAAAAAAGAACTAAGATTAAAAAAGCACACCAACCACCATATTTACTTATTTTTAATCTGTGTTAAACCTATACAAATTTGTAGTCTATGCCAATTCAACACAGAACGCTAACATCTAATAAAAAACAAAACAATAAAATATTACTACGTTCTTACCTACAAAGAATACCAGCACGACCTGTACCTAGGTATGTAAATCAAATGAATGTATTATATCAGTTGTCTGGTTTCCATAGTACAAGCTCTGCTTAGTTTGGGATCAGATGACCGTGTGTGAGGAATGTCCGAGGATATTTATTTATTTTATTTGTCCACCAGGTGGCGAACGCTCGTTCACGAACCTCGTGCGGCTGATCATCATCGATGAGGTGCATCTGCTGCACGACGAGCGAGGACCTGTTCTGGAAGCGCTGGTCGCCAGGACCCTAAGAACTGTCGAACAGACACAGGAGGAGGTCACTAAACACTTTCTTATTCTTACACTTTCAAACGATGGGTACTTTGTAGTACCCAAGACGGTAGGACTCGCTAGGAAACCACGTCGTCTTGTTTACATAGACGACGTTTAAGGCTACATTCTGAATTAAATAATATCGTTCACAGTGCTCACAGCAATAATTTGCGTACCGAGTTAGATATCACGATATTGACAGCTGAGAACTATCAACGGTTCGGAACGCCCGTTATCGCGCTCACAGTATTCAAAACAGAACTTTTGAGAATTTAATTAAAATCTGAATTAACAATGCGCTAGGACTCCTTATATCTTTTATTAGTTGACTCGCAAAAAGGAATATCCGCATTTTTTATTATTTTTCTCTCATAAAATCATAAAAAGAATCTTTGCCATATGGAAAACCAAAAATCTTATTAGATTTTTGCCGAAAACAACAATTAACCGTCACTTTTTGACAGCGCTCACGGTGATATCAGTTTAGGGCATGGTCGGTGTGAGCGCAATATGGCGCATGTCATGACGTCATCTATGACGATTCACGGGACATCGTGATCGCGCTCAAACTAATATGGAACGGGTTTAAGCACGCTCAAATCGATTACAGCGTCAATTCGGAATGTAGCCTAAGTGACGTCGTTTTCCGCTTTTGTACGGCCGGTACGTGGCGGTGCCGCTATCTTAGGAAACCCAAGCTTAAATGAATGTATGAATGGCTCAAATTCTCTCACTGAAATATATACCTTTTTGTGTCGTAAATAAAGTTCTATATTGTATCGCTATCTTAAAAAGTGCTTCTCGCCTCTGCACTTCTGTATGTTTTTTTTATATCGATTCATGTCCTTGCAGGTACGTCTAGTGGGTCTCTCAGCCACATTACCCAACTACACAGATGTCGCTGCATTTCTACGAGTGAAGCCTGAACAAGGACTATTCTACTTTGATAATTCCTTCAGGTAAGTTGTGTTTTGCTTCAAAACCAATATACTTAACAAATACAATATGAATACAGTATTATTTAATTATAATAATTGTGAATAAACAGGCGTTACAATAAGTTTTTGTTCAACATTAAATTTTTTATACAATTTTTTTTGGTGACTGTACTTTTTGTTGACTGTACTTGAATTGTCATCCAATATATTATTGTATACCAAATATCAAGCCGATCCGACCACTGGAAGTGGGTGAAATTCGACTTGCAAGATTTCACCCGAACAAACAGTTACATATATTCATGCATTGCAAGATAAAGAAAAAAACTATTAAAACTACTAAAAAGTTTTTATTTTTCAATTTCCAGTTTTGTATAATGTATCATTGATAAATTGTCGACAATACTGAATGTAGTATAGTTAGTTTAGTTTATTTTTGATGGTCAAATCACGATAAAATTTATATGGGACCACCTCGGGATCTACCTTGACATATTACAGTTTAAACGATCTAAATAGCATAAGCCGTTTCGGAGTAATCGGTGAACACTAATAAAAAATACATACAGTCGAACATAGAACCTCATCCTTTTTTGAAGTTATTCATAAATTGTTCATCTCAAACATAGTTTTTATTATTATATAAGTTTTTTTTTTTTTATAATAAAATTAATAATTTATTTTGTTGGAAAACGTCTTTACAAATAATGTGACACCGATTCTTAAACTGAGTCAAATACTCGTATTTTAGGATTCGGTGGTCCTTAGGTCTAGATGGCTCAGGTTTCCAACCAATACCATACACACATACAATCTTAAAGTCTAAACAAGTAAAACAAACAACAAAACAGTTCAATTGACAACATTCCCCGCAATAAATTTTCATAATCATATCATAATCAAAAAAATTAATAACAAAAAACATGTTTTCTCTCTTTAACAGGCCAGTAGCCCTAGAACAGCAGTACATAGGTGTGACAGAGAAGAAAGCCCTCAAAAGATTCCAAGTTATGAACGACATCGTATATGAGAAGACTATGGAACACGCCGGGAGGAATCAGGTCTGTGTTTTTAACATTTTTCTCAAAGTCAAAGCCAAAGCCATTTATTCAATTTAGGCCCTAGTAGGGCACTTATGAAGGTCAAAGTTACCACCAGTTCGTAAGTCGGCCTTCAACTAGAAGAACAGGCAAGAAACTCAGCGAGGTTACACTTTTTACAAGCTTTTTAATGTATGTATGTATGTTCTGGTCAAATCTTGCAAGTCGAATTTCAGCCACTTCCAGTGGTCGGATTGACTTGATATTTGGTATACATTAGTATATTGGAGGACAATGCAAGTACAGTCAACAAAAAGTACAGTCAGCAAAAAAAGCTTGTTTTAAAAATGAAATTTTGAACAAAATCTTTTTAATATGTTGGATATTTTTGACCGTCTACAAAAAAGGAGGAGGTTCCCAATACGGTTGTATTTTTTAAAATGTTTGTTACTTCATAACTCCGTTATTTATGAACCGATTTGGAAAATTCTTTTTTTGTTTGGAAGGGTACACTTCCCGTGCAAGTGCAGTTGTCGAAACACACCGATAGATGATGACAGATCTTCAACTTGAGGGTGGTAGCCAGCCAGGTGGGTACTACAAAGTACCCTACCGTGCTACGGTTTCCTCACGATGTTCTCACGATCTAGAAGCAACCAGACTTTATAAAAATATACAATTTAATTATCAATTTATCTTACAGATCCTTGTGTTCGTGCATTCACGTAAAGAGACTGGCAAGACTGCGCGCGCGATACGCGACATGTGTCTCGAGAAAGATACTCTAGGACAATTTTTAAGGTAAATAATCTTGCAAGTTTTTTTATTTTATTATTGTTTTTTCTTAATTTTAAGTCGCCAAACTACTATTGCAGTTTGTAGGCGTGTACTCTTACACAGTTTTGTTGGTTTTGTACGTACATACATATACCATTATTTACATTATTACATAACAATCACATGCACTATACATATATTCTAGGTACTAGTCCAGTAACTTATGAAAGAAACATTTCTTTCTTAAGCAACTAGACTGCTTCTCTAATAAATTCTCTTTTATTTTTCTTTTTAAAGTTATTTTACATTTAATTTTATTTTCATTCAGTAGCATATTAGGATACATATTAATTTAATATTTATTCGCTCGGCGAGCACCTCGACTGTGGAAGTACCTCCACCTTATAGAATACCGCACACAAATAACTGTATGTTGTGTTCCGCGGAGTCACAGAGACAGCTCATTGGGAAGGGTCGGTAACGCGTGAGTGATGCCTCGTCTGTTGCAGGCGTACAGTCTCGGACTAAAAATGTTTACCACCTTACGGTCTATAATCGCTTGAACATTTCTGTTTCATAAGGTTGACCGGAAATAAAAATACTATTGATAGACGTGGATTGTTATGACATATTAAACCTTATTGCGCGCGGTATGAGATGGAATCGACTTTGAAATGTGATATACATTTTCTGTCCTCGACTGTACATATGGCTAGGGCAACCGCTTACCATCAGGCGGGCCGTACGCTTGTTTACCGACGTCGTATAAAAATAAAATTACATTATCTTTAATATCATAATATATCCAACAGGGAAGGGTCAGCGAGTATGGAGGTACTCCGCACTGAAGCTGAACAGGTGAAGAACCCGGAGCTGAGGGAGTTGCTGCCGTACGGGTTCGCCATCCATCACGCCGGCATGAGCAGGGTCGATAGGACCCTCGTCGAGGATCTCTTCGCTGATAGACATATACAGGTACGGAATGAAAATAGGGATTCATGTTGAATCATAGTCTTATACGTATGCATAAGGTTAGTTATTTAGATAAAAATAAATATCCTGGGACATTCCTCACACACGGTCATCTGATCCCAAACTAACCAGAGCTTGTACTATGGAAACCAGATAACTGATATTATACATATACTACTTTTTGTTTGTAAATACATACTTAATATACATAATTACACCCAGACTCAGGACATATAGACATGTTCATGCACAAAAATGCATGTCCTGTGTGGGAATCGAACCCACGACTTGCGGCGCCATAGGTTAAGACTCCACGTCTTAACCAACTGCGCCAACGGGCCAAGATGGGTACATATTTTTGTAACTTCAAATGTAAACATATAATTGACGTCGACTGTACAAATTTCTTCTGATTGTTGTCAACAGGTGCTTGTGTCAACAGCGACCCTAGCGTGGGGTGTGAACCTTCCCGCACATACGGTCATAGTGAAGGGCACGCAAGTGTACTCGCCTGAGAAGGGCCGCTGGAGCGAGCTGGGCGCGCTGGACGTGCTGCAGATGTTGGGCCGAGCTGGACGACCGCAGTACGATACTAAGGGCGAGGGTGAGTTGTGTTGATGGTGTTCCATACATAGTGAAGGGCACGCAAGTGTACTCGCCTGAGAAGGGCCGCTGGAGCGAGCTGGGCGCGCTGGACGTGCTGCAGATGTTGGGCCGAGCTGGACGACCGCAGTACGATACTAAGGGCGAGGGTGAGTTGTGTTGATGGTGTTCCATACATAGTGAAGGGCACGCAAGTGTACTCGCCTGAGAAGGGCCGCTGGAGCGAGCTGGGCGCGCTGGACGTGCTGCAGATGTTGGGCCGAGCTGGACGACCGCAGTACGATACTAAGGGCGAGGGTGAGTTGTGTTGATGGTGTTCCATACATAGTGAAGGGCACGCAAGTGTACTCGCCTGAGAAGGGCCGCTGGAGCGAGCTGGGCGCGCTGGACGTGCTGCAGATGTTGGGCCGAGCTGGACGACCGCAGTACGATACTAAGGGCGAGGGTGAGTTGTGTTGATGGTGTTCCATACATAGTGAAGGGCACGCAAGTGTACTCGCCTGAGAAGGGCCGCTGGAGCGAGCTGGGCGCGCTGGACGTGCTGCAGATGTTGGGCCGAGCTGGACGACCGCAGTACGATACTAAGGGCGAGGGTGAGTTGTGTTGATGGTGTTCCATACATAGTGAAGGGCACGCAAGTGTACTCGCCTGAGAAGGGCCGCTGGAGCGAGCTGGGCGCGCTGGACGTGCTGCAGATGTTGGGCCGAGCTGGACGACCGCAGTACGATACTAAGGGCGAGGGTGAGTTGTGTTGATGGTGTTCCATACATAGTGAAGGGCACGCAAGTGTACTCGCCTGAGAAGGGCCGCTGGAGCGAGCTGGGCGCGCTGGACGTGCTGCAGATGTTGGGCCGAGCTGGACGACCGCAGTACGATACTAAGGGCGAGGGTGAGTTGTGTTGATGGTGTTCCATACATAGTGAAGGGCACGCAAGTGTACTCGCCTGAGAAGGGCCGCTGGAGCGAGCTGGGCGCGCTGGACGTGCTGCAGATGTTGGGCCGAGCTGGACGACCGCAGTACGATACTAAGGGCGAGGGTGAGTTGTGTTGATGGTGTTCCATACATAGTGAAGGGCACGCAAGTGTACTCGCCTGAGAAGGGCCGCTGGAGCGAGCTGGGCGCGCTGGACGTGCTGCAGATGTTGGGCCGAGCTGGACGACCGCAGTACGATACTAAGGGCGAGGGTGAGTTGTGTTGATGGTGTTCCATACATAGTGAAGGGCACGCAAGTGTACTCGCCTGAGAAGGGCCGCTGGAGCGAGCTGGGCGCGCTGGACGTGCTGCAGATGTTGGGCCGAGCTGGACGACCGCAGTACGATACTAAGGGCGAGGGTGAGTTGTGTTGATGGTGTTCCATACATAGTGAAGGGCACGCAAGTGTACTCGCCTGAGAAGGGCCGCTGGAGCGAGCTGGGCGCGCTGGACGTGCTGCAGATGTTGGGCCGAGCTGGACGACCGCAGTACGATACTAAGGGCGAGGGTGAGTTGTGTTGATGGTGTTCCATACATAGTGAAGGGCACGCAAGTGTACTCGCCTGAGAAGGGCCGCTGGAGCGAGCTGGGCGCGCTGGACGTGCTGCAGATGTTGGGCCGAGCTGGACGACCGCAGTACGATACTAAGGGCGAGGGTGAGTTGTGTTGATGGTGTTCCATACATAGTGAAGGGCACGCAAGTGTACTCGCCTGAGAAGGGCCGCTGGAGCGAGCTGGGCGCGCTGGACGTGCTGCAGATGTTGGGCCGAGCTGGACGACCGCAGTACGATACTAAGGGCGAGGGTGAGTTGTGTTGATGGTGTTCCATACATAGTGAAGGGCACGCAAGTGTACTCGCCTGAGAAGGGCCGCTGGAGCGAGCTGGGCGCGCTGGACGTGCTGCAGATGTTGGGCCGAGCTGGACGACCGCAGTACGATACTAAGGGCGAGGGTGAGTTGTGTTGATGGTGTTCCATACATAGTGAAGGGCACGCAAGTGTACTCGCCTGAGAAGGGCCGCTGGAGCGAGCTGGGCGCGCTGGACGTGCTGCAGATGTTGGGCCGAGCTGGACGACCGCAGTACGATACTAAGGGCGAGGGTGAGTTGTGTTGATGGTGTTCCATACATAGTGAAGGGCACGCAAGTGTACTCGCCTGAGAAGGGCCGCTGGAGCGAGCTGGGCGCGCTGGACGTGCTGCAGATGTTGGGCCGAGCTGGACGACCGCAGTACGATACTAAGGGCGAGGGTGAGTTGTGTTGATGTACCATACCAAGTGGAATGTCATTGCAAAATTTACCATCATCATCATCAGCCTATAATGTCCCATTGCTGAGCACAGGCCGCCTGCATACAAATCAGGGTGAAAAGGAATGGGCAGACACTCCACCACGCGTGCCCACTGCGACGAAGTGGAGGTAGGCTAGTGGTCAACCTACTGTTGGAGTTTTCAAGCTGCCTAGGAGGCCTCCAACTAGCTTAACGACTATCACAATTAAGTGATAACCGGGACCAACGGCTTAACGTGCCTTCCGAAGCACGGAAACGCTCGATTTGAAATACCACTAGGCGGTCACCCATCCAGGTATCGACCACGACGATGGTAGCTTAATTTGCCGATCGATTAAACATAATTACATCATATCACAGACCAAAATATACCACAAAACCAACAACTTAATACCTACTTTCCCTCACCAGGTATCCTCATAACGAACCACTCGGAGCTCCAGTACTACCTCTCACTCCTCAATCAGCAGCTGCCTATAGAGTCCCAGCTGGTCGCCAAGCTGCCAGATATGCTGAACGCAGAGATCGTGCTGGGATCTGTGCAGAGTGTGCGCGACGCGGTCACGTGGCTAGGTGAGTGGACTTGGCGGCACTGCCGTGCGACCGTGCTTTGGTCAATATTTGTGTGAAATAACGTGTTTTTTCGCTTTTAGAGCAGCTCGACTGGGGAAGTAATACCGCAGACAAATAAGAAAATAGTATATTATTTATTTAAAGAATGCAGGAATACTTAAGAATTCTATCGTCTTAATTTAGCACACAACATAACTTACATATGCAGTTAGAATGTGTGAGAGAATTCTTTTTTTTTTCAACATTTTATTTTTAATCGTCTACAAAAAAAGAGATTATCGATTCGACACGTATGTATGTAATATTATTGGATCTGCAATATATTCACATATGATAATCTATTAGGGCTTCCACACAAATATACAAAATTTCATAGGTGTTTGTCCACGCTTATCTCCAAAGATATTAATCGGATTGTAACCCTTATTTTTTTATTGGTTTACATTTACTTGCAACTTAGGGAATAGTGCAAGTTTCATCGAAATCGGTTCAGTGGTTTTCAAGATATGGACAAATATGTGTGACGGCCTGGCTTGTTGATACGAGCTACGGGTGTGGTGTCAAAGAAAAACATCTCAAAACCTTGGTCAAATTCTAGTGCATTTAAGAAAATCTAAAAATGACATAAAATTTGGCGAAATATTTTCACAGGAATTCAAATCATTGTCAGATTAGAGTTATTACATACTTTTTAGTGTATTCTGAAGTAGTTTTTTTTTTATTTTGTCGCCTGAGTTGGACCGCAAATTATCCATTGCAAATGCAGCTGTTGGAACACACCGGTAGGTGCTTTGCAACAGATTTTCAACTTGAGGGTGGTAGCCAGCCAGGTGGGTACTACAAAGTACCGTACTACCTTGCTATGGTTTCCTCACGATGTTTTCCTTTCAAGCTCAAACTCGTAGGATTCGAACCCGGGACCTACGTCTCGACATCGCTACCACTGAGCTATCATCGCTCCATTATCCACAGGGTACACATACCTATACATCCGAATGCTGCGTCAGCCAGCATTGTACGGTATAACTCCTGAGAAAATACAAGAAGACTCGCTGCTGGAACTGCACAGAGCTGATCTTGTGCATACTGCTGCGAGTCTGCTGGACAAGTGAGTTGACATAGGTTTTTTGTTAAAAAAAACATTTTGATACAAGGTTTTTTTGGTGACTGTACTTTTTGTTGACTGTACTTGCATTGTCTTCCAGTAAACCCATCGAACAATTAACCCAAAGAAGCGTAATGACGTCGATTTTGCTTGCAATATATTCCACCAATTTGCCACCACCGACAATGCGCTCTGATTGGCTAAGACATGGACTCATGCACTCTGATTGGCCAAGTCAAGAACACACGATGCAGTGATTGGTCCTTACTATTCGAAATCAGTGACAAATCACTGACTAGTTTCGGAATCGGACTGGTCGGTATTACTACTCTAAGGGATTGTTCCTCGATGAGTAAACCAATGGATACCGAATGTCAAGTCAATCCGTCTACTGGAAGTGGGTGAAATTCGACTTGCAAGATTCCACCCGAACGAACAAACATACAGACATTGCAAGTCAAATAAAAGCTTGTAAAAAATGGTGCCGATTCTGTTGTAAATCGCACTAATTTTAGTAACATCACATCTCTTTCTTACAAACATTATCGAAAAATGATAGAACATATTTAAAGCTGTCAAATTATCTGTGCCGTCTTCATTTGTGGGTATTTAGACGTAACCGCGATATGTGGCTAGATTTATATTGAAAACAAGCATTGGACTAATTTGACAGGACTACATTTCTTACATCCTTTTTAGGGTTCCGTAGCCAAATGGCAAAAAACGGAACCCTTATAGATTCGTCATGTCTGTCTGTCTGTCTGTCTGTCTGTCTGTCTGTCTGTCTGTCTGTCCGTGTATGTCACAGCCATTTATTTCCGAAACTATAAGAACTATAATGTTGAAACTTGGTAAGTAGATGTATTCTGTGAACCGCATTAAGATTTTTACACAAAAATAGAAAAAAAACAATAAATTTTGGGGGTTCCCCATACTTAGAACTGAAACTGAAATTTTTTTTTTCATCAAACCCATATGTGTGGGATGTCTATGGATAGGTCTTCAAAAATGATATTGAGGTTTCTAATATCATTTTTTTCTAAACTGAATAGTTTGCGCGAGAGACACTTCCAAAGTGGTAAAAAGTGTGTCCCCCCCCCCTGTAACTTCTAAAATAAGAGAATGATAAATCTATAAAAAATATATGATGTAAATTACGGTGCAAACTTCCACTGAAAATTGGTTTGAACGAGATCTAGTAAGTAGTTTTTTTTTAATAGGTCATAAATTGAAATTAATATCAAATACTCAGGTCTATACTACCATTTACTTATATACCTACAGGTTTGTACGGAACCCTCGGTGCGCGAGTCTGACTCGCACTTGGCCGGTTTTTTCTTATGTTCTTTGTTAGAAAGAGACATAGTGAGACTGAATTAGTTTAGTTGTAAAGTTATTATTATTATCTATCCGAAAGGGGTGAAGACCATCTTGGGATCTACCGTATATCTTTGGTGGGTATTAACGAACACCAACTGGTATTTTTTTTTATGTATAAAAAAGCTTGTGTAAAATAAAATGGATTTTTTCTTGAGGTGCACAAAATAGTTCCTGAAATTGTTTCATCATTTTACAGTTAGAAAATGGGGATTAGTAATGTTTAACACATTATGTTTTGTCAACAGAGGCGGCCTTATAAAATACGAGCGCAAATCCGGCCACTTCCAACCAACCGAGCTCGGCAGAATAGCATCCCACTTCTACTGCACGTTCGAAACTATGCAAGCTTACAATCAGCTCCTCAAACCTACCCTTGGGGAGATCGAGCTGTTCCGAGTGTTCTCACTCTCCGCCGAGTTCAAGAACATCACAGTAAGAGAGGAGGAGAAGTTGGAGCTGCACAAGCTGATGGAAAGGGTGAGTTATATACTCCAGGCTGTCAATCTCCATCTTTTTTTTTGTTTTGTATGAGCCTATGTTTGACCACAATCTCACCATGGTATGAAATGAAATGAAATGAAATAATTTATTCATTCAAATAGGCCTTCACAGGCACTTATGAATAGTCAAACTCTAATACTCTAATGCACGGTTCAGAAGGTTGCTTTTGCTAAGAAGAGCCGGCAATAAACTCAGCAATTACTCTTTTCAAAATCAAACTTAAATTTATTACATCAGATGTTTCCTGCAGATCGAGCGCTACACCCAAGCATTTTTATCATTTAAATATTCGGTAATATTGTAGTAAGTAAGGTGGTAAGTGATGATGTGGCCGAAGGTGGTGAGCACATAAAGCCTAGAAGGAACTGGCTCTCAAGAGCGGCTGTCGGAACACACCGATAGGTGCTTGGTAACAGATTTTTAACTTGAGGGTGGTAGCCAGCTGTATGGGTACTATAAAGTACCCTACCACATGCTATGGTTTCGTCACAATGTTTTCCTTCACCGAAAGCTCAAACTCATTGTAGGATTCGAACCCGGGATCTTCGTCTCGGTATCGGTATCCGACGTCACTACCACTGAGCTATGCAAAATGCTCAGTTGTCAACCTCATTTTTCAGAAATGCGGCGTACAGTTTCCCTAATCTGTTTTAGCTTTTTTTTTAATATATTTTTTTTCGTATAAAGTACTTATTATGTTTTTAATTTAAGCGTTTGTTTTATTATTTTAATTTTAAATATTGTTTTATGTTATGTGCGTCGATTTTTCTATGATTGTCTTAAACCCTTGGATGAGTTTGTATTGCGGTTCAACTGCATGGACAGTTGTCTACAATTTTTAACTGATAGGTTATGTAGGATATAGAAAGGAAACACCGAACTTTTACTAAAAAAATTGATGTAATATGAAAAGATCTTCCACGACAAAAAAAAAGCCTTGCTGAGTTTCTTGCCGGAGTATTCTCATTTATGGTACGAGAGCTACCAACGTTTTCGAGAAAGAACTTTAGTATGGCTGATTTTTATATATTTACTTGCTCATAGAAGCCTGATTGAGATGCACCAAGTCTGGCAGCCGGAAGTGGTTGCGTTTCCTTCTGCGCATCCTGTTTGTGCTGGTGAAAATTTCGGAGTTTGAAACATTTTTTAATTTTTTTTCATCAATTTCTCCGTCCTTTTTTTTAACAATTTTTTTACCAAGTTAAGTTTAAATTGACAGAGTGTTACTTTACGTATTACAACTACGTATGCTATATTAGTAGTGAAAAAAAAATTAAAAACATAAGTTATACTGTTTCATTATGAATTTATTATTAAAATTATAATAAGACTGTCTAGAAAACTGTTGACTACCCCTGAGGCGTCACTTTGTTGTCACTAATGACAGTGAAATTTCTTTGTTTCAATTGTTTAGACACCAGAAATGAACTATGCTAACTTGGAATTTTGGAAATTTGCGTTTTTAATGCCAAATTGTTTATCTTAAGGATCTAAAAAATCTTTTTTGGGAAATGGGAAAAGGAAAAGAGGAAGGCAGAACAAACGATGGAAAGATGACATAGAAATAACGGGAGGAAGGGTTTGGACGAGGATTGCTAAGGATAGGGCAATATGGAAGGAGTTGGAGGAGGCCTATGCCAAAGGGCACACAGACAAAGATTGCCGGTGTCTAAGAGATAGGAAATATGATTAAATAAAACATAATTGAAAGGCATATTGAATAATTTAAGTAATTAATTAATAATGTATAAATGTAATAATTGTATTGTAATTTTATTAATTTCTGATGTAAGGACACCACTATAATATGTCAATTTTTTATCTTGTCTGAATAAAGGGCTTTATTATTATTATTATTATTAATTATAATCTTAAGGCGCCGATACCGCCACAGAGAGAGTTCTAGAGTTCTGAGTTCTGAGTTCTGAGTTCCGCGTTCACTACTGTACACACAGCGAGCGAGCATTCTAGAGTCCTAAAGGAAAATGGGCAAATTTGTGTGGAGCTTACCCCATTGGCGGCCAGCAATAATAATAATACAAATAAAAATAACACTGCTTAGTTTGGGATCAGATGACCGTGTGTGAGGAATGTCCCAGGATATTTATTATTTAATTATATACAAACAGCAAGCAAAAGTTTGTTTACATTCTTTATCTCGTCTCATTAGGTAATAACTCCGCAATTACCCATTTCAAAACAAGCTTAGATTCATTACATATAATTTAAATTCTGATCTCTTTCACAATAATAGTGTGGCACAAACTACAAAGTAGACTCAAATTAAGTAGACCAGTACGTGGATTACGTAACTTTATTGCAATGAAATTCAGATTGAAATAACCTCTGAATTTCAAAGAAATATTACAAAATCGGAAATGGTTCCTTTTCTAATGAGCCACTGTTTGTATTTGCAATTATCAGAACGTAAAAAAGTTATCAGAAAAACGCTATATTGCACCGATTTCAATTCAAAAATGATTGAAATTTAGTTACGTAATCGCCCCGCAGCTCCCACAAGCAGCACAAGTTCACGTATGACGCGCGTGGTAACCATCGCCCTCCTCGCCATATTGGTACTTATTGTGGGAGAAAATTTAGTAGGTTTATATTATTATTATTATTATTGGTGGGAGGATATTACCCGGGATTATTGCTTCATGATATTACCTAACATAAAATATATCAATATGTAGCGACATCTATCAGCCAGTGGCGCCACAAAAACCTGCATCACGCTTACGAAGTTTTCTCGAGAATCTGTATATATACAACTGTCCAACATGTACAGTTGGAACGCGATCCTCAAACAAATAAATAAAAAATATAAAAAAAAAAAAAAAAAAGAAGTAAGGAGTTTTCTACCGCGTACACTCAGGCTGTGGAATGAGCTCCCCGTCGTGGCTTTCCCAAAGCAGTTTAGCCAGAGAGTCTTCAAAAAGGGTGTGAAGATATTTCTGTATTTCTTCGGGGTCGGAATTATCAAAAACGCTGAGGCACATATAAATTAATTTTCAATCATCAGCCTAAACACAAAATTTGAAGGTCCTAACTTCGAAACTGATGGACTTTCGTACAAACTTGCATCCTCTATGTTACCCCATAGGGGTGTAATATTAAAAAATCCTTCTTTAGTGGATACCTACACTGTATAATTATAAATTTAGTGATGTTTACTGTTGAAATGAAGTACTTTCATATACAACTTAATCCCCTTTTCCCTCTTCGGGGGTGGAATTATCATAAACGCTGAGATAACTTTACATTAATTTTCAATCGTCAGCCTATACACAAAATTCGAAGATCCTAACTTCAAAACTGACGGACTTGCATTAAAACTTTCATCCCCTATTTTACCCCCTTAGGGGTGAAATTTCCAAAAATCCTTCCTTACTGGATACCTACACTGTTTAATAATACATTTAGTTGAGTTTTTTGTGGAATTGAAGGCCTTGCTTACCCAACTTCATACCCTTTTTTCCCCCTTTGGGGGTGGAATTATCACAAACGCTGAGACACCTATAAATTAATTTTCAATCGTCAGCCTAAATACTTATTTTGAACATCCTAACTTCGAAACTGACGGACTTTAATACAAACTTTCATCCCCTATTTTACCCCCTCAGGGGTGGAATTTCGAAAAACCCTTTCTTAGTGGATACCTACACTTCACAAAGAATACACCCTCCAAATTTCATGTCTCTAGGACCAGCGGTTTAGGCTGTGCGTTGATATATCAGTCAGTCAGTCAGTCAGTCAGTCAGGACTTTGAATTTTATATATAAATAATGGATAGAATGGTCGAATTGAAACAGCGCAAAAATTGCACCGACTCCATATAATTAGGAACAGGGTAAGAATACAACAGGAGCGCTCGTGGTGTAGCATAATTAGCCGTTCTTAATCGATCGGCAAAGTTAAGCTACGTCTGTCTTGGTCAGTATCTGGATGGGTGACCGCCTAGTGGTATTTCAAATCGAGCGTTTCCGTGCTTCGGAAGGCACGTAAAGCCGTTGGTCCCGGTTATCACTTAATTGTGATAGTCGTTAAGCTGGTTGGATGCCTCCTAGGCGGCTTGAAAAACTCCAACAGTAGGTTGGCCACTAGCCTACCTCCACCGATCCGCATTGGGCACGCGTGGTGGAGTATCTGCCCATTCCCTTTCACCCTGATTTGTGAAAGGAGGCCTGTGCTCAGCAGTGGGACATTATAGGCTGATGATGATGAAGAATACAACGAATAAAATAACATAAAAGTAAAAAAAAAGTATTTTAAAAAGTAAAAACCACCGTGTTATCTAAATGAAAAAAAAAATATGAGGAGAAGAAGCGACGCAAGAAACTTCTCATGTGCCCGATAGGTTTATTGTTGTAATTTTACAATAAAATTATCACTTTAATTACACCTACAGTATTAATAAATTAAAAGTTTTAGTAACGGGTGAAATAGCAACTGCACTAAGGTGTGCACACAGGTCGAGCCAAACAAGTCGGCCTAACTATTCAACTTACTGATACATAGTGTATATTAAAATATTGATAACTAATCCTAACATCCTAACTTCCTAACTAATATTATAATAAATGCGAAAGTGTGTTTGTTTATTTGTTACGCCTTCACGCCTCAACGATTCAACTCAACGGATCATCATGAAATTGGGCATGCAGATAGCCTATGGTATGGAGAAGGACATAGGCTAATTTTTATCCCGGGAACGCGGGTTAAACAGCGGGGGACAACTAGTACAACATATTTTCGGAGATTTCTCAGTTTTAAGTGTATTTCGAATCGTCGATAGAGTCAACTGTAACGTTCATAAGTGCCTTATCAGGGCCTAACCTGAATAAATTACTTATTTATTTTGATTTTGAAAATAAAGTTATATTATTTTTTCCTTCGAATGGTTCTGGTTTAAAATTTACTTTTTCAAGTTAGCATTTTGTTCATTGCTGCTATTGATTGGGTCTCGAATTCCACTTCCGGTACATGGTTCTGACATTAGTTTCGTAGCTTTAAGTATAATCTCGCTCACTGCTTAGCTTCCTCGCACTTTTTTGGTGGAAAGAAGGCAGCCAAGGTTTTTATTTCAGAAAGTCAACCAAAGCTCAAGTAAAATTGTGGGTTGAGATTAAACAATTGAATTTGGAACCTGTCCCGATGACATAAGGTTTATTTTCGATTAACACAATGTTCTTGAACAGATCTTAAATTAGTCTGTGTACCCTTATGCAGCCAGATATCCGTCTGGCAAATTAATTTTAGGTTCTTTGATAGCATAACTATATAATGTTGAAATTTCAGCTCTTAGAAAATGGTTTAGAAGAAAATATGGCTTTCACAAGATTCACAACTAAAATAGCATCTGGCACATAGTTAGCAACCACATAACGCTCTGTCGATTTAAGTTTAGGTTGCTAAAAGGCTGTAGAAAATGGTGAAGAGAAAATTATTCGTACTAAAATGGTTTAATGGGTTAAAAATCCGAAATTTTCACTAGTACAAATAGGATGCGCAAAAGCAAACGCAACCACTCCCAGCTGCCAGACTTGGCGCATCTCTATCAGGCTTTAATGCGTAAGAAAATATCAAAAAACCAGCCTTACTAAAGTTCTTTTTTTCGCGACGTTGCTAGCTCTTATACCATTAAGTGTATTTCGAACCGGTGGTAAATTCAACTGTGTGTAACGTTCATAAGTGCCTTACCAGGGCCTAAATTGAATAAATGACTTTTGGATTTTTATTTTGACTTTGAAGGCCGACTTTCGAACTGGTGACCTCTATAAGTGCCCTACTAGGGCCTAAATTGAATAAATGGCTTCGACTTTGAAACTAAAGTCAAAGTCAATTTAGGCCCTAGAAGGGCACATATGAAGGTCAAAACTACTGAAGTTACCGCCAGTTTGTAAGTCTGCCTTCAACTGAGAAGAACAGGCAAGAAACTCAGCAAGGTTACATTTTTTAAATATTTTCTTTGTTTTTTTTTTTGATAATCTGACTATATATTGGCTATGTTTTCCAAAACATTAGTATACAGTGAATCATCCCATCCCCAGGTACCAATACCAATAAAGGAGAGCATAGAGGAGCCGTCAGCCAAAGTGAACGTGCTGCTCCAGGCGTACATATCGCAGCTCAAGTTGGAAGGGTTCGCGCTGATGGCCGACATGGTGTACGTCACGCAGTCCGCGTGTCGACTGCTCAGGGCCATATTCGAGATCGTGCTGCACAGAGGTTTGGTGATTTTTAGGGATCCGTACCCAAAGGACCCTATTACTAATTACTCCGCTGTCCGTCCGTCTGTCTCCAGGCTGTATCTCATGAACGATAATAGGTAGACAACTGAAATTTTCAGAGAATATGTATTTCTATTGCCGCTATAACAACATGAAATAATATTAAATATCAAAGGGGGGCGCCCATACAACAAACGGCATTTTTTTGGTATTTTGTTTTCATAGCACAATGAGTAAGTTAATATTGTACGGACCCCTCGGTTTGCGAGTCCGACTCGCACTTGGCCGGTTTTTTTTAATCTAACATACTTACCTAAGTTTTTGTTCTCAGGCTGGGCTCAGTTGGTGGATAAAACACTGGCCCTCTGCAAGATGGTCGACAGGAGAATGTGGCAGTCAATGTCACCCCTTAGGCAATTTAGGAAGATGCCCGAAGAGGTAATTATTATTTTCAAAATATATTACCTTGACTTGCGGTTAAATAATTGGACTGTTTTACAAATAATTGGACTGTTTTACAAAAAACTTAAACCGACTTCAAAGTACACTAAGAAGTAATCAAATCCTGATCTGATGACAATGGGACCAAACGGGAAGTGTACCCTTCCAGACAAAAAAAGAATTTTCCAAATCGGTTAATAAATGACAGAATTATGAGGTAACAAACATAAAAAAAAAAAAAAAAAATATACATCCTAATTGAGAACCTCTTCCTTTTTTTGAAGTCGGTTAAAAATAGCAATAGATTTCTATTGTTTCCCTCGCCCGCGCGGATATCCGAAATAGTATTGCCCAAAACAGTCAAAGGATTAAATTAGATACCAATAAAAAAATTAAAAATAAAGTTTGATTTTGTATGAATTTATTTTATTATTGACTAGCTGTTTCCCGCGGTTACACTCGCGTTCCCGTGATAAAAAGTATATGTAAGCCTATGTCCTTCTCCATACCATAGGCTACCTGCATGCCAAATTTCATGACGATCAGTTGAGTAGTTGAGGCGTGAAGGCGTAACAAACAAACTGACTTTCGCATTTATAATATTAGTTAGGATTTGTTTGTAACTATAAGATCAATATGTGTTTGTGTAAAAATACTAAGTTTAACACTCTCTACGCCTTTATATATAGATAGATTTATTACCAAACTTTTCACTTTTCCCACCGCAGGTAGTAAAAAAACTGGAAAAGAAAAACTTCCCGTGGGAGAAGCTCTACGAGTTGGGGCCAAACGAGATTGGGGAGCTGGTCCGTGCCCCAAAGTTGGGCAAGATGCTGCACAAGTACGTCCATCAGTTCCCCAAGCTGGAGCTCGCGACGCACATACAACCCATCACGCGGTCCACGCTCCGGGTGGAGCTTACCATCACGCCTGACTTCCATTGGGACGAGAAGGTATGGTTATTTTTAACTGTCTTTAAAAAACTATGTTTCTTCTTTTTTTAGGGTTTTCCGTAAATCAAAAGGAAAAACGGCACCCTTATAGGTTCACTCGTGTGACTGTCTGTCCGTCTGTCACAGTCGATTTGCTTCGAATCTACTGAACTGTTATTGTTGTGACCCAAACACAGGCATGTATCGTACATATATGAATTTGGAATATGGTCACTTTTGAGGCACAAATTGGAAAATAAAAATAAAAAAATTGAAATATCAAATGAAAATACATGTTGTGAAGGTTAGTTTTTTTTTTTAAATAATTTTTCTATAAATATTTTAAAGTTATTCAAGAAACTAGTTAAAAATTGTCCATCCTCTCATCTTGGGGGTTAAAAAGGAAGCTAAAGCAATATTGCTACGCAATTAATTTTTTCGAATTCTCAGCAGATCCTAAGTGATTCCAATATTTTTTGGTAAAATAGTTACTCATTATATACAATTCAATTCATTAAAAGATTTGGAATTGCATAAGATCTGCTTTAAATGAATTGCTTAGCTTCCTTTGTAGGGGGCCTTATCTCATAAACTACTGGGTCCAACATTTAAAAAAAAATACAGTGTATAGTTCTTTACTTTTAAATTACAGGAAAACCCATAAGAAGTGTATGATTTTCAAACGACATGGTAAATCTGTTGGACTTAATGGGAGAACATGTTTTTAACTACAATGTTAAGTTTATTTGTTACCGGTCCTATTGGTGTGTTCCGACAGCTGCACTTGAGAGCCAGTTCCTTTTATGCTTTGTGTGTGGCACCTTCGGCCACATCATAACTTATAATGGTGAGATTGCGGTCAAACACAGGCTCATACAAAACAAAAAAAAAGAGAAAGAAAGGTAGGCCCTTTCATAAAACTTCTCTGCATGTCGAAATAAATGATTTTTCTCTCATTCCAGATACACGGTCAATCGGAAGCCTTCTGGATCCTAGTAGAGGACGTGGACTCGGAAGTGATCCTCCACCACGAGTACTTCCTGCTGAAGGAGAAGTACTGCAAGGACGAGCACCAGGTGAAGCTGTTCGTGCCGATCTTCGAACCTCTGCCGCCGCAGTACTTCCTCAGGGTTGTGTCTGATCGGTGAGTTGCGTTGATACATCATCAGCTCATCACCAGGGTTGTTATGGATATGAACATTCGGATCTAGATATGGATATAATAGTAAATTATGATACATGTGTTCATAGTTGGTTACACACGAGGCGGTATTAAGCGATAAGGGAGCCGAGAGTGTTATGATCAATTGATGACGAGGTACAAACTTAACATAAACGGGATTATAATTATCATAAAACTGTGCGGCAATGTAAAGTAAAAAGCACTAGTGCGTAATAAGCAGCTTTATGATACTAAAAACGGTGCAATAAATGTTACTATACGAGCAAGTGTGTTGAAAATATGCCGAGTGACGTTTCGTTTTTTTTTTTCTTTTTATACGACTAAGTCGGTTATACAAGCATACGGCCCGCCTGATGGTAAGCGGTTACCGTAGCCATATGGACGCTTGCAACACACGAAGCATCGCTCACGCGTTACCGACCTTTCCCCCCTCCCCAATGAGCTCTGGCGACCTTACTCACGCGCAGGAACACAACTTTACACAAAATAAAGTTATTTGGCTGCGGTATTCTGTAAGATGGAGGTACTTCTCCAGTCGAGCTGCTCTTTGAGCGAATAAACGCTATGCTCTACCTCTCTGAAAAGTCTTCGTCTTCGTTTTCTTTTTATTTTCATAAATGTGTGTATTTTGAGTTTTATTGTGTATATTTGGTGGTATTTTACCCAATAAAGATCATCCATGTGCACCAGTGAAGTGAAATGAAATGAATTACGTGTATGTAGTGACTTTTCAAGTTGTCCCAAAAAGTCCGTGAAGAGTTTTATTACAATTACCACCATTGTAGTAAAACATGACTTTTATGGACGTTGACTGACTGAGGACTATAATGTGAAGTGATTTATTGTGACTGGAAACTATAATATAACTCGACACTGGCAGAAATGAGCCCTAACTTGGGCTTGGTTGCCAAACTTAAAAATAAGAAGAAAAAGGACAGCATTGCTCTCCCTTTTGCCACGCAAAGTACATACACTCGCGTCATGTAAACCTTCACAAAAATTCATGTATTATTATTTTTATCGCTAGATGGATAGCAGCTGAGACCCAACTACCAGTATCGTTCCGTCACCTAATACTGCCAGAGAAGAACCTCCCGCCCACTGAGCTGTTGGACCTCCAACCGCTTCCCATTTCGGCCCTGAGGAACCCTAAATACGAGGACCTTTACAACGAGACCTTCCCGCAGTTTAATCCGGTGCAGACACAAGTGAGTTAACTTTGTGTTGATCTATCACTTTATGCAGTGCGTTTAAGCCCGTGTGTTTGGGTCTAGAATTAATCGGCTTATGTTTAACGAACCACAAGTTTTTCAAAAAAAAATTTTTGCAAAAATTTAAAATGATCACCATAATTGGGCGCGGACGGGTCACCTGGCGCGGTTGGTTAAGATTCGACCTATCGCGCCGCTGATCGTGGGTTCGATTGAGCAAAGTCGACCTTCCGCGCTACTTGAATAGGTGCCAGCAATGTTGTATGGAATTTAATTGCTATTGCGTTTTAGCCACCAGCAATTGCCTTTTAAAATCCATTATTGTCAAGTTTTGTTTCAAAAAACACCTCTTGTATGAAATTTCGAGTGTGGGCCAAATTCAAAGCAGTATCATCATCATCAGCCTATAATATCCCACTGCTGAGCTCAGGCCTCCTGTACACAAATCAGGTTGGTCGGGAATGGGCAGATACTCCACCACCCGTGCCCACTGCGGATCGGTGCTCGGTAGGCTAGTGGTCAACCTACTGTCGGAGTTTTCAAGCCGCCTAGGAGGCCTCCAAATAGCATAACGACTATCACAATTAAGTGATAACCGAGACCACCGGCTTTACGTGCCTTCCGAAGCACGGAAACGCTTGATTTGAAATACGACTAGGCGGTCACCCATCCAGGTACCGACCACGACGGTAGTAGCTTAAGTTGCCGATACAAAGCAGTATAGTGTATTATTATTCCATATTCCTTCATTTAGAAATATTGTTCTAGTAACTATTTTAGGGATCACAAAGTCCTTATTCACTGTCTAATAGGTGTATACATTTGTCGTAAGGTATTCAACGCAGTATACAACTCTGACGACAACGTATTCGTGGGCGCTCCGTCCGGCTCGGGCAAGTCTGTGATCGCCGAGCTGGCGTTATTGAGGCTGTTGTCGACCAACGCCGCGGGGCGAGCCGTGTATCTGCTGCCTAAGGATGCGCTCGCCGACATCGTCTTCGCTGATTGGTACCACAAGTTTGGTACCAAGTTTAATTTGAAGGTCAGTGAGTTTTTTACACGACTGCCCAAAAAAGGAGTGTAATCAAATCAAATCTAATCAAAATTCATTTATTCAAGTTAGGCCCTGATAGGGCTCTTGTGAATGTTAACAAATGACTCTACACCGGTTCCAAATACAACTTGAACTGAGAAGACTCCGGCAAGAAACTCAGCAAGTATTCTTTTTTTTTTATGTGTACTTATAAATATTACAATTTACAAAATATATATAAAAATAGCCTGCGAAGCGAACAATTCATTCAAATGCATTCTTGTCATCTACATAATCAGAAACTTTATAGTACCCTTTCTTGCATACCTTCTGTTTTACTATCTTTTTGAATCTATGTATAGGTAGCTCTTGGATTTCTTTGGGTACTTTATTATAGAAACGTATACATTGCCCCTTGAAAGAGTTAAGGACTTTGCTGAGCCGAGTTGAAGGTACAAGTACCGAGTTAATGCTTTCAGTGTTGTGAGTATGTGAGTTGTTTTATTCCACCATGTTTTAAATAGCTGAACACAACAGATTTGGTTGTATGGGGTATCATTAGAATCCTTACATCATCCTGATTTTTTTTTTTAATTTTGGCGAGTCGTGTTTAATATTTTTTTCACTTTTTTTTCAATGGCGTCTCACGGCTTGTGTATTTTGCCAATTTCCAGTTATAAGTTCTAGTCACAATAAATCACTCACATAGTCCTCAGTTAGTCACCGTCCATAAAAGTCATGTTTTACTACAATGGTGGTCATTGTACTAAAACTCTTCACGGACTTTTTGAGACATCTTGAAAAGTCAGATACACAATTCATTTCACTTCACTGGTGCACATGGTTTGATCTTTATTGGATAAAATAGCACCGATAATATGCAATAAAACTCAAAATATACGAATTTATGAAAATAAAATAGAAAACGTAACGTCACTGCAAGTTCCCGCCAAAAAGTCCCCTTTTTTCCACTTGTTTCATTGTAAATAATCTGAAAAAATATCCAATAAAGTCAGATTGTCCAAAAAAAATAAAAAATGATAATTTTTGCTAAGTTTCTTGCCAGTTCTTCTCAGTTGAAGGCCGACTTACGACCTGGTGGTAACTTCAATAGGTTTGACCTGCACAAGTGCCCTACTGGGGCCTAAATTGAATAAATGACTTTGACAATGTTTTCAAACATTTTATAAAGAAATCACCTGGGGATGCAGATATTAAATTCATTTCTACAATAAGTACATATTTTTCGCAGGTTGTCCAACTAACCGGTGAAACGGCGACAGATCACAAATTGCTGAACAAGGGGCAGATTATCATCACTACGGCTGACAAGTGGGATGTACTGTCGAGGCGGTAAGTAGTACTACATACAGGGTGTCACGTTATTAGTGGTCCAAAAGATAACCTTAGACAGCTGAGATTGTGCCCTATCAGAAAATGAAGAATAATATGGCTCATGGCTTTAAAAATATTTGGATATTTTTTTGGTTGTTTTTTTTATACAGGGTGGGCCAGAAAGGCGTACGATTTTAAAAACACTCTTGCGTTTGAAGCTTTAGAGAGGGGACTGCGCGGGTGGTGGGGTTAAGTAGCTCGGTTCCCGGAAATTTAGTCTAGCCTATAATCGTGCGACATGGTTTCAACAAGATGGCGCGACATGCCATACAGCTAATGCCTCTTTGGCGGTCGTAAACGAGATGTTTGCTGGGAAACTGATATCGCGCCGAGGTGACATTGCATGGCCTCCTAGAAGTCCGGATCTAACGCCACTGGACTTTTTTTTGTGGGGATACCTAAAAAGTAGAGTCTACTCCAATAACCCAGCCACGATTAACCAGTTGAAGACCAATATCCAGGAAGAAATGGCAGCTATTCCCCGTGCAATGTGCCAGCGAGTTTTTACCAATTTGAGGTTCAGATTCGAAGAATGTTTGCAGCGGGATGGTGCACACCTGGATGACGTTATTTTTAAGAAATGAATTTCCCAGATGTAAATTTTTATAAAAATAAAAATTTATATGTGAATTGTACTAAGTTTTTTTTTAATCATTTTTTCAAATTCGCAATTCTTTCTGGCCCACCCTGTACTATTTCCTAAATCCTTAACTAATAATAATATGGCTCATGGTTTTAAAAATATTTGGATATTTTTTTGGTTGTTTTTTTTATACTATTTCCTAAATCCTTAACTAATAATAATATGGCTCATGGTTTTAAAAATATTTGGATATTTTTTTGGTTGTTTTTTTTATACTATTTCCTAAATCCTTAACTAATAATAATATGGCTCATGGTTTTAAAAATATTTGGATATTTTTTTGGTTGTTTTTTTTATACTATTTCCTAAATCCTTAACTAATAATAATATGGCTCATGGTTTTAAAAATATTTGGATATTTTTTTGGTTGTTTTTTTTATACTATTTCCTAAATCCTTAACTAATAATAATATGGCTCATGGTTTTAAAAATATTTGGATATTTTTTTGGTTGTTTTTTTTATACTATTTCCTAAATCCTTAACTAATAATAATATGGCTCATGGTTTTAAAAATATTTGGATATTTTTTTGGTTGTTTTTTTTATACTATTTCCTAAATCCTTAACTAATAATAATATGGCTCATGGTTTTAAAAATATTTGGATATTTTTTTGGTTGTTTTTTTTATACTATTTCCTAAATCCTTAACTAATAATAATATGGCTCATGGTTTTAAAAATATTTGGATATTTTTTTGGTTGTTTTTTTTATACTATTTCCTAAATCCTTAACTAATAATAATATGGCTCATGGTTTTAAAAATATTTGGATATTTTTTTGGTTGTTTTTTTTATACTATTTCCTAAATCCTTAACTAATAATAATATGGCTCATGGTTTTAGAAATATTTGGATATTTTTTTGGTTGTTTTTTTTATACTATTTCCTAAATCCTTAACTAATATAACTATCCTAACGAAAGTGAGTTTGTTAGTTTGTTGCGCCTTCACGCTTAAACTACTCAACGGATCATCATGAAATTTGGCATGCCAGGAACGCGGGTAAAACCGCGGGGGACAGCTAGTAATTTGATAAAGCAATAAATACGTGTCCAATTTTTTTACCGACTTCAAAAAGGTTGTTTCTTTTTTTTTATGTTTGTTTTCACCGATTTGGAAAATTCTTTTTTTGTCTGTCTTCCCCTTTGGTCCCATTGTCATCAGATCAGGATTTGATTACTTCTTAGTGTACTTTGAAGTCGGTTTAAGTTTTTTTGTATAACAGTCCAATTATTGATAATCTAACTGACGGACTAATTAGATATATTATTTTGATACCCAGGCCGCTCTATTGTGATCTTTGGATCAAGATCATTGTACGAGCAAATTCTTTGAAGTCAGCTAAACGGGTGGAACATCGTACCTACCGTGCTGTTGTTTCCGTCACTGAAATCTCAACCTTATTGTACTTATGTTTGGTTCCATTTTAGTTAATCTCTTTGTTTCTCCCCAGATGGAAAGTCCGTAAGAGTGTACAGAGTGTATCTCTGCTGATAGTGGACGCGCTGCAGCTCCTCGGCGGTGAGGAGGGACCGATCCTCGAAGTTGTATGCTCCAGGATGCGGTATATATCATCACAGATTGGTAAGGATATCTATCTATCTATCTAATACCTTTGAACGAGCAATTCCTATATATAACAGGTGGAGATTTCGAAATGGCATATTTTTGAAACCTATGTTGGATTAGTCATTCTGAACAACTTTTAGTATGGAACCGATAGTGAATTCTTAAATTTCTTTTTTACTTTTCATACATTATGACCGATCAAGTTTGCCATTTTGTAAGAAAAGTAAAGATATTTTTTTTAAGAATTCAGTGTTGGTCCCATAGTAAAAGTTGTTCAGCATGACTAACCCAACATAGGTTACGAAAATATACCATCTCGAAATTTCCACCCAGTACAATAATCTTAATCTCGGAAACGGCTCCAACGATTTTCATGAAATTTAGTATGCGGCGTTTTTTTTTTTTATACGACTAAGTCGGCAAACAAGCATACGGCCCACCTTATGGTAAGCGGTTGCCGTAGCCATATGGACGCTTGCAACACACGAAGCATCGCTCACGCGTTGCCGACCTTTCCCCCCTCCCCTATGAGCTCTGGCGACCTTACTCACGCGCAGGAACACAACTTTACACAACATAAAGCTATTTTGTCTGCGGTATTCTGTAAGGTGGAATGAGGTACTTCCCCAGTCGAGCTGCTCTTTGAGCGAATTAACGCAACGCTCTACCTCTTAAAATTTAAAGAATTTAAAGATATATCGATCTACCTAAAGTCCCCGTCATGAGAAGCTATAAATTTTGTAAACAAGTGTTCAGGAGTTCACAACATTTGGACCAACAAAAAAAATGAATTTGTTTAAGATTTAATAAATTATTAAGTAACAAATATTAATTAACATATATATTTAACAAACAACTCTTTCTTTTTACTTATTATATATTTTAGATAAATTGTATTACGCACCTTTTGACGTTTTTTTCGTGGCGAATTTATTTCCTTAGATGTGCTGGCTACTGGCTCCATTATACGTAATAACAAATAAAATTAACGCAACAATTAAAGTAACAACAATAAAAAAGTGATAACGAAACAATAACAAAATTAACAATAACAACCAGATCCGCGATATATGCAAAGCAATGAAACAAACTCGTACGCATTCGAAACTCGAATGACGCGTTTATTTCAAAATGGCGTCCCGATAGTTTACAATCCCTGCGACGGACGCGTTCCGGTACCAAGAAACACAAACGATAGCGCTTTGCGTCGTTAAAATATGATCCGACTAAATTAAATAGGTTGTTACTTTCATATAACCCGTCTATATTTCATGTCGATTGAATATGGTCAATTTATTATTATCTCGCAGTATAAAATGTTTACTTAGTAAAAGATGTTTGTTTACAAAATTTATAGCTTCTCATGACGGGGACTTTAGGTTTCATTTTTATCCAACTTCGCCAACCTGGCCCTCCATCATCTTATCATCCCTAGAAACA
Organism: Achlya flavicornis; assembly: GCA_947623365.1. Taxonomy (NCBI): domain Eukaryota; kingdom Metazoa; phylum Arthropoda; class Insecta; order Lepidoptera; family Drepanidae; genus Achlya; species Achlya flavicornis. The sequence goes on along the minus strand of OX392494.1, from coordinate 6,757,574 downwards.
TCGTCGGGATCTTGGGATCCAACCTGGTTATGTTATCTTCCACCTGTCCCCCCCCAGGTCGTCAGATCCGCATAGTGTCGCTGTCGCTGCCGCTGGCGGACGCGCGCGACGTGGCGCAGTGGCTCGGCTGCAACGCGAATGCGACCTTCAACTTCCACCCCAGCGTGCGCCCGCTGCCGCTCGAGCTGCATATACAGGTGGGTGCACGTTCTAATGTTTATTTAGTAAATTTTGGTACACAATACAGTTTATACCCTACCCTACCCTTTTTTTTAAGGCTGGGTAATGCCTGAATGCTTACCACACTGCAAAAAGTGTCTACAGTGTGGGGCTTCATCATCATCATCATCATCAGCCTATAATGTCCCACTGCTGAGCACAGGCCTCCTTTCAGAAATGAGGGTGAAAGGGACTGGGCAGATACTCCACCACGCGTGCCCACTGCGGATTGGTGGAGGTAGGCTAGTGGTCAACTTACTGTTGGAATTTTTCAAGCCGCCTAGGAGGCATCCAACTAGCTTAACGACTATCACAATTAAGTGATAACCGGGACCAACGGCTTTACGTGCCTTCCGAAGCACGGAAACGCTCGATTTGAAATACTACTAGACGGTCACCCATCCAGGTACCGACCACGACAGACGTAGCTTAAGAACGGCTAATCATGCTACACCACGAGCGCTTCGCGATGTGGGGCTTGCACCCACTAAAACCCAGCCGTGGGCACCCTCATAGCTCCTTGTAAGGGACTCCGGGACCGCGGGTGTCCCCCATCGAGCCATGTCCCAGGTGTGGGACTCTATCCCATTTGCCGACTCCTGCCGGTCGGCACAGCGGTCTGCGGCTACCACAGACAGCTGTCTTCCCGGTACCCTACCCTGCCCTGCGGTCTAAATCTATTATAAACCCTCGAAAAAATCCTTATGCGATGTGTTGACCCAATACTATCTTACTAATCCTAACTAAATGCGAAAGTGAGTTTGTTTGTTACGCCTTCACGCCTCAACTAGTCAACGGATCATCATGAAATTCGGCATGCAGATAGCCTATGGTATGGAGAAGGACATAGACTACTTTATATCCCGGGAACGCGGGTGAAACCGCGGGGGACAGCTAGTAGTAATGTATAGATGTGTGTTACTCTTTCACGCAAAAACTACTGAACGGTTTTGTATGAAATTTGGCACACGGATAGAATATGTTCTGGATTAACACATAGGATACTTTTTATCCCGGGAAAACAAACGATCACACGGGAAGGCTGGTGAAACCGCGCGCGACAGCTAGTATTGATATACAGAATTAAATTTAAATTTTCAAAAGAGATTTAGACCATCAAACCCACAAGCAGCACCTGTTCACAAGTATGACGCGTGTGGCAGCCATCGCCCTCAGGACATTTATTATCCCTAGTATGAATTCGACAGGGCTTCAACATATCCCACGCCGCGTCCCGGCTGGCCGCGATGACGAAGCCCATATACAACAGCGTAGTGCGTTACGCGGGCTCCAAGCCGTGCGCCGTGTTCGTGCCCAGCCGGCGGCACTCGCGGCTGCTGGCGGCCGACCTGCTGGCGCTGGCGGCGGCACAGGGCAGACCCACCAGGTTCCTGCACGCCAGACCTGATCTCGTGCAGCCATTCTTGAAGAGGATACACGATAAGGTACCGTTGTTGTACTCCCATTATGCGCTTTAGGGATAATTCCTGGGTCATCATCATATCAGCCTAAGGATGTCCACTGCTGAACATAGGCCTCTCCCATTAACTTCCACTTGGAACGGTTTTGGGCCGCTTGCATCCAACGGAGTCCAGCGACTCTGACCAGGTCGTCGGTCCACCTGGTGGGAAGTCGTCCCACACGGCGCGCACCAGTACGTGGTCGCCACTCGAGAACCTTCCTTCCCCATCGGTTATCGGTTCGCCGAGCGATGTGGCCTGCCCATTGCCACTTCCGCTTACTAACTCTACGAGCTATATCGGTAATTTTTGTTGAACAAAAAAAATTCCTGGGTAAAAAAATATAATTCTTATTAGTCAGTCAGTTAGATAATCAAAAAATGTAGGACACGTATCTTTTTTTTTTAATTTAATGGGCTTGTGTTTGTCCATAAGGGACGAAGATAAAGCCTAAGATGGAACACGCTTACCCAGAAGGAACCTATTCACTCTGGCCTTGAAAGTCCCTAGGTTGTATGTGTCAGGAAACACAGACGCCGGAAGCAAGTTCCACTCCCTTGCTGTCCGCATTATAAATGAGTTCTCAATATGATTGTCTGTTTTTTTTTATAACTTTTCCTCATAACTCCGCCATTTATTTACCGATTTGGAAAATATTTTGATTTTTCATTTGGAAGGGTATACTTCCTGTTTGGTCCCATTGTCACCAGGTCAGGATCTGATTACTTTTTAATGTACTTTGAAGTTCCTATTTAATTTATGAACGTTTCTCCATTTTCGCCCACAGATGCTAAAAGAGACCCTGGCAGCGGGAGTGGCGTACCTCCACGAGGGTGTGGAGACCAACGACAGACGTCTAGTCCAGCAGCTGGTGGAATCCGGAGCCGTCCAGCTGTGTGTCGTCGCTGCTGAACTGGCCTGGGCCTTCGCAGCACATGTGCACACCGTTATTATTGCTGATACACACACGTTAGTATACCTGTCTCACTCGCAATGATGGAATCATTGTTATCATACTTTTTAGGGTTCCGTACCCAAAGGTGCCAACGGGACCCTATTACTAAGCCTCCGCTGTCCGTCCGTCTGTCTGTCTGTGGGCTATATCTCACGAACCGTAATAGGTAGACAGGTGAAATTTCAACATAATGTGTATTTATATTGCCGCTATAACAACAAACAATAAAAAAAACCGGCCAAGTGCGAGTCAGACTCGCGCACCGAGGGTTCCGTACAAACCTGTAGGTATATAAGTAAATAGTAGTACAGACCTGAGTATTTGATATTAATTTCAATATATGACGTATTAAAAAAAAACTACTTACTAGATCTCGTTCAAACCAATTTTCGTTGGTAGTTTGCACCGTAATGTACATCATATATTTTTTATAGATTTATCATTCTCTTATTTTAGAAGTTACAGGGGGGGGGACACACATTTTACCACTTTGGAAGTGTCTCTCGCGCAAACTATTCAGTTTAGAAAAAAATGATATTAGAAACCTCAATATCATTTTTGAAGACCTATCCATAGACACCGCACACTTATGGGTTTGATGAAAAAAAATTTTTTGAGTTTCAGTTCTAAGTATGGGGAACCCCCAAATTTTTTTGTTTTTTTTCTATTTTTGTGTGAAAATCTTAATGCGGTTCACAGAATGCATCTACTTATATGAAAAATATGAAGTTTCTTGTGAATGTTTTTAAATTTTAAGTTTATTAAAAAAAAAGAAAAAAGTGGTTATAGCGGCAATAGAAATACATTGTATATTCTTTGAAAATTCAAGCTGTTTTCCGATTACCGTTCATGAGATACAGCCCACTGACAGACGGATGGACGGATCGACGGACGGACGGACAGCGAATATAGGGTGCCGTTTGGCATCCATTGAGACATAAGAAATATGATTATGGGGGACCGAAATCACTTGGTCCCGGTTATCACTTAATTGTGAATACCTCCACCTCGCCGCAGTGGTCACGCGTGGTGGAGTATCTGCCCATTCCCTTTCATCCTAATTTGTGTAAGGAGACCTGAGACACTATATGCTGATGTTTTTTCGTTTATACAACTAAGTCGGTAAACAAGCATACGGCCCGCCTGATGGTAAGCTGTTACCGTAGCCATATGGACGCTTGCAACACATGAAGCATCGCTCACGCGTTACCGACCTTTCCTCCCTCCCCTATGAGCTCTGGCGACTTACTCACGCGCAAGAACACAACTTTACACAACATAAAGCTATTTTGTCTGCGGTATTCTGTAAGGTCGAGCTGCTCTTTGACTGAATATGCTCTACCTCTCTTATTTTTTATGTTATTATTTTTGTTTTGTTTTTTAATTAATGGCAATAATATTATTGTTAATTATTTATCCTTTTGTGTTTTGAATTAACCGTTTGTTTTATGTTTTGTTGCCGTTTTATTTTATTGTGACTGTATTGTTTATTTCACTCTTGTGATTGTGACGTCACGAACCGGTCCCAGCGGAAGACCAGCGCTGGTTTATTAACGACCAGCATTATGCTGAGTTGGGACCGTTATGTGGCAATTTTAATATTTAATGTTGTGCTTTTAACTTTAATTATTCATTTTTAATTTTTTAACCGACTTCAATAAAAGGAGGAGGTTCTCAATTCGGTTGTATTTTTTTTTTTTATGTTACCTCATGACTCCGTCATTTCTGAACCGATTTGGAAAATTATTTTTTTGCCTGGAAGGGTACACTTCCCGTTTGGTCCCATTGTCATCAGATCAGGATTTGATTACTTCTTAGTGTACTTTGAAGTCGGTTTAAGTTTCTTGTAAAACAGTCCAATTATTAGTTAAACCTGTCTGTTTTTCACTTTTTTTCTTGCCGCAAATAAATTAATTCATTTTCATTTATGTTAAATGACGATGATGTCGTGTGTCAGATACAACGGCAAGGTGCACTCGTACGAGCAGTACCCGATCACGACGGTGCTGCAGATGGTGGGGCGCGCGTGCCGGCCGCTCGAGGACGACCACTCGGTGGCGGTGCTCATGTGCGCCGCCCACCACAAGACCTTCTTCACCAAGCTGCTCAACGACTGCCTGCCGCTCGAGGTCAGCACACTGGCAGTGCGCTGCACGTACAGTCGACGACACAAATATGTATACACTTTTTGAAATTCAATGGTGCCGATTCTGTTTTAGATCGCACTAAACTAATTTTAGTCACATCTCATCTCTTTCTTACGAACATTATTGAAAAAGGATAGAACATATTTGAAGCTGTCAAATTATTCTTTGCCGTCTTATTTTGCGTGTATTTAGGCGTAACCGCGATAGATGGCGACTAAATTTATATTGATAACAAGCATTGGACTAATTTGACAGGACTAAATTTCTTACATTCTTTTCTTATGTTCTTTGTTAGAAAGAGACATAGCGAGATTAAAATTAGTTTAGTTGTGAACAACAGAATCAGGGCCAATAGCGATTTTCTCGCATGTTTAACATTTAAGTGTTAAACTATTACACAAATCATAATATTATATGTTAGAAGATTCTGCCTTTCTAATATCTCATAATTTCAATCAGTAGTTTAAGAGGAAACCGTTGTTGAATTTCACTAAGTGTATACATATTTATGTCCTCGACTGTACCCGCTGACGATATAGCCAGGGCTACTTTTAAAATTGCACTCTAAGTCCCAAGATACAAGCATGTTATCATGTTAAGTTTGGGCCTTGCCAGTAACCTGTGACAAATTACTGTCCAGTTAAAGTGTTCTTATGTTATTTTTATTTATACATTTTAAATCTGTTCTGGCTATAATTTTTTTTATATTTTTAAATATATCATTATAAAAGAAAAACACATTTAAAAATATAAAAAGCAGCATCCAACCGGTATCGGTCCTAGTTATATTATTATTATTACTACTCAATCAAGGACGCTCGCTAAGTGCCTACCGCTTGGTGCACTGCCCGCAGTGCAACTAATAGAGGGCCGCCGTAAGACAATGCGAGAACTTGTACAGTAGTACCCAACTGATATGGCTTACCGATGTACAGTAGTACTCAACTGATGAGGCGCGTCGTGAACCTTCGTTCGCACTGAAAAGAAAGTATGGCCCCGAAGATTAACGAAAGAATAATAATAATAATAATAAAATTCATTTATTTATCTTTCACAAAAGGCTTCTTATATACTACTCTTATTAATAACATAAAATACAGAAAACCTTAAAGAATGCTTAAAACTTACAATCAACCTTAGATCACTACTATAAGGTTCATAACACAGTGCAAGGTTCACACTATAAGGTTCCATCCATCTCACTCGCAAGTGACGCCCCTCCGCACACATAGCGGCAGCTGCTGACCAATAGCATTGCGCGCGCTTTGAAAATCTTCTGCGCAGGTACATCGGTAAGCCATATCAGTTGGGTACTACTGTACCTCTCGGAAGCATGTAACAATTACTAACATATAATAGAGATCTGAAACGTTTTTTTTTTCTGAAATTGTAGGGTTCGGCATCCAGTTACTTATCACATTAAATACTAAAAATAATTAAATTGTTCCAGAGTCACTTAGACCATAGACTACACGACCACATAAACGCGGAGATAGTGACGAAGACCATAGAGAACAAACAGGACGCTGTGGACTACCTCACGTGGAGTTTCCTCTACCGACGTCTCACGCAGAATCCTAATTATTACAATCTGCAGGGCGTCACTCACAGGTAAGGGTTGACTCATGTTCATAATTTTGACGTTTTTTTTTTTTTTTTTTTTTTACCGGTTATAGGCCTGTGTTTGACCCATCGAGGAAAGATCCCTTTAGAGTAGTAATAATGAACAATCAAATTCCGAAACTCGTCAGTGATTTGTCACTGAATTTGAACAGTAAGCACCAATCACTGCATCGTGTGTTTTTGACTGGGCCAATCAGAGTGCATGCGTGCTTGACTTAGCCAATCAGAGCGCGTTGTCGGCGGTGGGAAATTGGCGGAATATATTTCAACCAAAATGAACGTCATGGCGCTTCTTTGGGTTAATTGTTCGATGGTTTGACCACAATCTCACTATGGTAAGTGATGATGTGGTCGAAGGTGGTAAGCACACAAAGCCTAGAAGGAACTGGCTCTCAAGTGCAGCTGTCGGAACACACCGATAGGTGCTTGGCGACAGATTTTCAACTTGAGGGTGGTAGCCAGCCAGACGGGTACTACAAAGTACCCTACCACCGTGCTATGGTTTCCTCACGATGTTTTCCTTCACCGAAAGCTCAAGCTCATTGTAGGATTCGAACCCGGGACCTTCGTCTCGGTATCCGACGCCACTACCACTGAGCTATCATCGCCTAAAATTTTTTTTTCGACGTTATTTAAAGGATCATGGCGAGGTAGAGCATAGCGTTTATTCGCTCAAAGAGCAGCTCGACTGGGGAAGTACCTCCTTACAGAATACCGCAGCCAAATAACTTGATGTTGTGTAGAGTTGTGTTCCTGCGCGTGAGTAAGGTCGCCAGAGCTCATTGGGGAGGGGGGAAAGGTCGGTAACGCGTGAGCGATGATTCGTGTGTTGCAAGCGTCCATATGGCTACGGTAACCGCTTACCATCAGGCGGCCGTATGCTTGTTTACAGACTTAGTAGTATAAAAAAAAAAAGATTTGTACAAAAAAATAAAGATTTTTAGAGACGTTGGAATGACGTTTTAATTGATCCTTGGTGCCTAAGGAACAACTTGAGCCATTTAAAATATTTTTAGAACCCCGGGATGAAAATGCGAATTTCTTTGGCAAGCCGGCGAATCGCGACTATTTGCGACCAAAACCATTATGTTGTTGTTATGTTCTGCGGGGTTTATAAAATATTTCATGTATATTTACATGTTGCTGGTAATGTAATCTCAACATTGGAAGTGATTAAAAACCCTCTAAAATGTTTTATTTGTTTTCAAATCAATGTATGGAGCTCGCCATGATTCTTTACGTAATTTGGAATGTTTTTTGAAGTGAAAACTTCTTTAGCGGCGTTGTGCACTTTTTTTGGGATGGGTAATAAATGTTAGACTCGCGTCAGGTGTCACGTGACTTGATCGAAATTTCGTAAGACGGAGGGAGAGTAGTTGCAAATTAGACTGTATTTATACTGGGGTTATGTTCAAAATCTTATAATATTCTCTAGCTAGCCGGAAGGTAGGTAGCATTTTTGTTCACATTTTAAGTTAATAAAAAACTGACTGATTTATTCAAAAGTATTATATGTACATGTATCTTGAACTAGCTTTCCGCTTCGCGAATTCACTCGCGATCACCTATTTCACCCCCAAGGGGTTGAATTTTGGAAAACTCCTTGTATAAACACACTATGTGAAAAATGTCTAGTTTCAAAAATGCACAACGTTAATATTCAAGTTTTCACTTCTGCCGGCACTCCCGGAGTGCATCCGTTGTTTTTTTTTTACCAGACACTTATCAGACCACCTCTCGGAACTGGTGGAGACGACCCTCACAGACCTGGAGCAGTCCAAGTGCATAGCCATCGAGGAGGAGGTGGACGTGCAGCCGCTCAACCTGGGCATGATCGCCTCCTACTACTACATCAACTATACAACCATCGGTAAGTGTTGCCATCTCCTTCTCGTACGACAGACAGATGGACAGAAAGATGGATAGACAGACAGACAGACGGACGGAAAGATAGATAGACGGATGGATATATGGACAGTCCTTCTCCATACCATAGGCTATCTTAGACGGCGCGGTTGGTTAAGACTGGTCAAGATTCCACATATCGCGCCGCTGGTCGTGGGTTCGATCCCCACACAGGACATGCATATGTGTCATGAACATGTCTGTATGTCCTGAGTCTGGGTGTTATTATGTATATTAAGTATGTATTGACAAACAAAAAGTAGTATATGTATTATATCAGTTATCTGGTTTCCATAGTACAAGCTCTGCTTAGTTTGGGATCAGATGACCGTGTGTGAGGAATGTCCCAGGATATTTATTTATTTATCTGCATGCCTAATTTCATGATGATCCGTTGAGTAGCAAGGCGAAACAAACAAACTTTCGCATTTATAATAATGTTGGGATTAGTTAGGATTGTTGTATGTTAATTAATTAATTTGTTTTACCAACAGAATTGTTCAGTCTCTCGCTAACGAACAAGACGAAGATCCGCGGCCTCCTGGAGATCATATCTTCAGCGGCGGAGTACTCCGACCTCTGCATCAGGCATCGAGAGGAGAACATCATCAAGGCACTTGCTACTAAGTGAGTTATCTTATCTATCTGTGTCCAGTGTAAGGACTAGTTTCCCTTAGGGTTAGTTCGTAACGTGAGACCCGACGCGAAGATGCTTGAAGAGGCCAATTCAAATTCAAAAAATGTTTATTCAATACTAGCTGTCCCCCGCGGTTTCACCCGTGTTCCCGGGATAAAAATTAACCTATGTCCTTCTCCATACCACAGGCTATCTGCATGCCAAATTTCATGATGATCCATTGAGTAGTTGAGGCGTGATGTCGTAACAAACAAACTTACTTTCGCTTTTATAATATTAGTTAGGATAGGCCCTAATAGGATAGGTCCGTGCTTCGGAAGGCACGTAAAGCCGTTGGTCCCGGTTATCACTTAATTGTGATAGTCGTTAAGCTAGTTGGATGCCTCCTAGGCGGCTTGAAAAATTCCAACAGTAGGTTGACCACTAGCCTACCTCCTCCAATCCGCAGTGGGCACGCGTGGTGGAGTATCTGCCCAGTCCCTTTCTACCTGATTTGTGAAAGGAGGCCTGTGCTCAGCAGTGGGACATTATAGGCTGATGATGATGATGATGATGAAGGCCCTAATAAGGCACGGTCGAATTGAGAAACCTCATTTTTTTGAAGTCGGTTAAAAATAGACTGTAAAGCGAACACTTTATTCAAATGCGTTCTTATCTATACATATAAAATTCAAAGTCCTGACTGACTGACTGATATATCAACGCACAGCCTAAACCACTGGTGCTAGAGACATGAAATTTAGAGGGTATATTCTTTGTGAAGAGTAGGTATCCACTAAGAAAGGGTTTTTCGGAATTCCATCCCTAAAGGGGTAAAATAGGGGATGAAAGTTACGTTATTTTTAATTAAAATTGACTATACCTTTTGGCTTATTGAGCGGCCATACTTAAATAAAAACTCGATAGAATTTTCGATGAATTAAATACATTTTGTGAGCGTAAGTCGCGCGTCAGGTCAAGCGTTAGCCGCATGCGCACGGCCAAGTACGTAGTACGTACGTAGGTATATTTTTCTGGTCACGTGACAAGTGCGCCCGCGTTGCCTATACACATAAAAAATAAATGGTCCACCCACAGAGTGGCACACAAGCCGACGGCGGCTTCAGGCAACGTGAAGTACAACGAGCCGCACGTGAAGGCGCACGTGCTGCTGCAGGCGCACCTCTCGCGCATGCAGCTGCCCGCCGAGCTGCAGGCCGACACCGCTATCGTACTCACTAAGGTGTGTTGTCTCTCTCTAACATACATACATACATACATATATACAACGTGAAGTACAACGAGCCGCACGTGAAGGCGCACGTGCTGCTGCAGGCGCACCTCTCGCGCATGCAGCTGCCCGCCGAGCTGCAGGCCGACACCGCTATCGTACTCACTAAGGTGTGTTGTCTCTCTCTAACATACATACATACATACATATATACAACGTGAAGTACAACGAGCCGCACGTGAAGGCGCACGTGCTGCTGCAGGCGCACCTCTCGCGCATGCAGCTGCCCGCCGAGCTGCAGGCCGACACCGCTATCGTACTCACTAAGGTGTGTTGTCTCTCTCTAACATACATACATACATACATATATACAACGTGAAGTACAACGAGCCGCACGTGAAGGCGCACGTGCTGCTGCAGGCGCACCTCTCGCGCATGCAGCTGCCCGCCGAGCTGCAGGCCGACACCGCTATCGTACTCACTAAGGTGTGTTGTCTCTCTCTAACATACATACATACATATATACAACGTGAAGTACAACGAGCCGCACGTGAAGGCGCACGTGCTGCTGCAGGCGCACCTCTCGCGCATGCAGCTGCCCGCCGAGCTGCAGGCCGACACCGCTATCGTACTCACTAAGGTGTGTTGTCTCTCTCTAACATACATACATACATACATATATACAACGTGAAGTACAACGAGCCGCACGTGAAGGCGCACGTGCTGCTGCAGGCGCACCTCTCGCGCATGCAGCTGCCCGCCGAGCTGCAGGCCGACACCGCTATCGTACTCACTAAGGTGTGTTGTCTCTCTCTAACATACATACATACATATATACAACGTGAAGTACAACGAGCCGCACGTGAAGGCGCACGTGCTGCTGCAGGCGCACCTCTCGCGCATGCAGCTGCCCGCCGAGCTGCAGGCCGACACCGCTATCGTACTCACTAAGGTGTGTTGTCTCTCTCTAACATACATACATACATACATATATACAACGTGAAGTACAACGAGCCGCACGTGAAGGCGCACGTGCTGCTGCAGGCGCACCTCTCGCGCATGCAGCTGCCCGCCGAGCTGCAGGCCGACACCGCTATCGTACTCACTAAGGTGTGTTGTCTCTCTCTAACATACATACATACATATATACAACGTGAAGTACAACGAGCCGCACGTGAAGGCGCACGTGCTGCTGCAGGCGCACCTCTCGCGCATGCAGCTGCCCGCCGAGCTGCAGGCCGACACCGCTATCGTACTCACTAAGGTGTGTTGTCTCTCTCTAACATACATACATACATACATATATACAACGTGAAGTACAACGAGCCGCACGTGAAGGCGCACGTGCTGCTGCAGGCGCACCTCTCGCGCATGCAGCTGCCCGCCGAGCTGCAGGCCGACACCGCTATCGTACTCACTAAGGTGTGTTGTCTCTCTCTAACATACATACATACATATATACAACGTGAAGTACAACGAGCCGCACGTGAAGGCGCACGTGCTGCTGCAGGCGCACCTCTCGCGCATGCAGCTGCCCGCCGAGCTGCAGGCCGACACCGCTATCGTACTCACTAAGGTGTGTTGTCTCTCTCTAACATACATACATACATACATATATACAACGTGAAGTACAACGAGCCGCACGTGAAGGCGCACGTGCTGCTGCAGGCGCACCTCTCGCGCATGCAGCTGCCCGCCGAGCTGCAGGCCGACACCGCTATCGTACTCACTAAGGTGTGTTGTCTCTCTCTAACATACATACATACATACATATATACAACGTGAAGTACAACGAGCCGCACGTGAAGGCGCACGTGCTGCTGCAGGCGCACCTCTCGCGCATGCAGCTGCCCGCCGAGCTGCAGGCCGACACCGCTATCGTACTCACTAAGGTGTGTTGTCTCTCTCTAACATACATACATACATACATATATACAACGTGAAGTACAACGAGCCGCACGTGAAGGCGCACGTGCTGCTGCAGGCGCACCTCTCGCGCATGCAGCTGCCCGCCGAGCTGCAGGCCGACACCGCTATCGTACTCACTAAGGTGTGTTGTCTCTCTCTAACATACATACATACATATATACAACGTGAAGTACAACGAGCCGCACGTGAAGGCGCACGTGCTGCTGCAGGCGCACCTCTCGCGCATGCAGCTGCCCGCCGAGCTGCAGGCCGACACCGCTATCGTACTCACTAAGGTGTGTTGTCTCTCTCTAACATACATACATATATACAACGTGAAGTACAACGAGCCGCACGTGAAGGCGCACGTGCTGCTGCAGGCGCACCTCTCGCGCATGCAGCTGCCCGCCGAGCTGCAGGCCGACACCGCTATCGTACTCACTAAGGTGTGTTGTCTCTCTCTAACATACATACATACATATATACAACGTGAAGTACAACGAGCCGCACGTGAAGGCGCACGTGCTGCTGCAGGCGCACCTCTCGCGCATGCAGCTGCCCGCCGAGCTGCAGGCCGACACCGCTATCGTACTCACTAAGGTGTGTTGTCTCTCTCTAACATACATACATACATATATACAACGTGAAGTACAACGAGCCGCACGTGAAGGCGCACGTATATCTGGACTTTTTGGCGGGAACTTGCAGAGTGACGTAGCATTTTCATTTTTATTTTCATAAATTTGTGTATTTTGAGTTTTATTGTGTATTTTTGGTGTTATTTTACCCAATTAAGATCATCCATGTGCACCAGTGAAGTGAAATGAAATGAATTATGTGTATCGTTACTTTTCAAGTTGTCTCAAAATGTCCGTGAAGAGTTTTAGTACAATGACCACCATTGTAGTAAAACATGACTTTTATGGACGGTGACTGACTGAGGACTATAATGTGAAGTGATTTTGTGACTTGATACTATAATATAACTCGACACTGGCAGAAATGAACCCTAATTTGGCCTTGGTTGCCAAAATTAAAAATAAGAAGAAGAAGATGTATATCTGTGCTCTCTTTGTTGCAGGCCATCCGTCTGATCCAGGCGTGTGTGGACGTGGTGTCGAGCAGCGGGTGGCTGTCGCCGGCCGTGGCGGCCATGGAGCTGGCGCAGATGGTGACGCAGGCCATGTGGGCCAAGGACTCCTACCTGAGGCAGCTGCCGCACTTCACGCAGGACCTCGCGCAGCGGTGCGCTGATAAGGTAACATTTACCTGGGTTACCGATTTGCTCCGAAACTCGGAACAACTTCGGCGGAACACTAGTCTTAAAAGACGGGCCAGCTGGCGCGGTTGGTTAAGATTCCACCTATCGCGCCGCAGTTCGTGGGTTCGATCTTCAAATTCAAATTCAAATTCAAAATCATTTATTCAAATAGACCTTCGCAGGCACTTATGAAAAGTCTGACTCTAATACCGGTTCGGAAGGTTGCATTTGCTGAGAAGAGCCGGCAATGAACTCAGCAATTACTCTTTTCAAAACAGGCTTAGATTCATTACATAATATTTACATTCTAATCGCACTGAAAACAATTGCGTGCCCCGGCGCGGCGGCAAAATTACAAAGTAGACTGAATAAATATTTAATAAGTAAATCAATAGCAAACTTAAGCAGACCAGCCCCCACAAGCAGCACCTGTTCACAAGTATGACGCGTGTGGCAGCCATCGCCCTCCTCGCCATATTGGAGGGAAGTGAGCGACCCGTCACACGACGCCGCCGCAAGCAAAGGCCTTAAAGTGAGCATGACTTACTTAAGTCTGCCTTAAAAATAAAAAATTACTAAAGGGAAACACTAAACACACAATTTGTTATCTCACACAGAACATGCATTTGTGTGCATGAACATGTCTTGTATGTTCTGTGTCTGGGTGTAATTATGTATATTAAGTATGTATTTACAAACAAAAAGTAGTATATGTATTATATCAGTTATCTGGTTTCCATAGTACAAGCTCTGCTTAGTTTGGGATCAGATGACCGTGTAAAAAAAAGTAACTAAAATAATCTAATAATTTGACCTTTTATTTACATATTTGTTTTAATTTTAACAGGGTGTGGAGACAGTATTCGACGTGATGGAATTGGAAGACAACGCGCGCGCCAAGCTGCTACAGCTGTCGCCCACCGAAATGGCGGACGTGGCGAGATTCTGCAACAGATACCCTAATGTCGAGCTCACTTATGAGGTACGAGCAAATTAATATTCCTGGGTATTTTATACACTACTAAAGTAGCAAATAATTATACGGTCCGCCTGATGGTAAGCGGTTACCGTAGCCATATGGACGCTTGCAACAGACGAGGCATCACTCACGCGTTACCGACCCTTCCCAATGAGCTGTGTCTCTGTTACTCACGCGCAGGAACACAACATACAGTTATTTGTGTGCGGTATTCTGTAAGGTGGAGGTACTTCCACAGTCGAGCTGCTCTTTGAGCGAATAAACGCTACCTCTCCTATTATTAATACACGGCGACTTTTTATTCGTTTTTTCGCTAGAACAGACGTTGTTCAGACATGGTCTACTAACTTTCTATAACATCAAATAAAAAAAGTAACGTCATTGGTTTTTGAAAAAACCACAAAACAGAAAAATTTCAAAAAGTCAGGAAACCGCCGTTTACCACACCTGCTACGAAACTGTCGTGCCGCCGTGACACAACTACTTTGAAGTACAGTCGAGGACATAAATATGTATACAATTAGTAAAATTCAACAACGGTTTCCTCTTAAACTACTGATTGAAATTATGAGATATTATAAAGGCAGAATCTTCTAACATAAACTATTATGATTTGTGTCATAGCTTAACACTTAAATGTTAAACTTGCGAGAAAATCGCTTTTAAATTTCAAAAAGTGTATACATATTTATGTCCTCGACTGTACAAGCGCTGTGTCTGGGTTGTAAGGAGTAACGATAATCCCGACTTTTATAACTTTATTTTGTGTTTTTTCAAAAACCAATGACGTAATTTTTTTCATTTGATGTTGTTGAATGTTAGTAGACCATGGTCTGAACAACGTTTGTTCTAGCGAAAAGACGATTAATTGAACCGTGTATACTTTGATTAAGGATACATCCAGATTGAGTGTTGAAGCTGTGCACGCGTCGATAAAAATACGCCCTCACTGTTAGAGGCTAAATCAAATAAAAATAAAATAAAATTGCCAAATAATGTTTAATATTTAAATTTCTCCCGATTTTAATGGGAATATTTCAACAACTGCTATAATTATGAACGTCACTATGACAAGCAGAATGACGCAGAGGGAGCGTAAAACGTAGCTGTTACGCGCAGCAGCCTGTAAAAGTTGGCCTGTTTTATATATTCGTGTAGTATGGCGACGTTCTTTCTAGGTATATTTATTTCTATGCGTGTATGATTGAATTTTTTCAAATGTGTGTTGTGTTCACCAGGTGGTGAGCGAGCGCCACCTCCGCGCCGGGAAGCCTATCGTAGTGGAGGTGTCGCTAGAAAGAGAGGACGATATCGTGGGGCCGGTGATCGCACCGTTCTTCCCACAGAAGCGCGAGGAGGGGTGGTGGGTGGTGATCGGAGACCCCAAGTCTAACACGCTGCTCTCCATCAAACGAGTGTCGTTAGCGAGGAATGCGAAGGTAATCTATTCATTACATATATTCTTCTTCTTATTTTTAATTTTGGCAACCAAGCCTTAGTACAATGACCACTATTGTACTAAAATATGACTTTTATGGACGGTGACTGACTGAGGACTATGTGCAAGTGATTTATTGTGATTGGAAACTATAATATAACTCGACACTGGCAGAAATGAGCCCTACAAATTAAGGCTCATTTCTGTCAATGTACTAAAACTCTTCACGGACATTTTGAGACAACTTGAAAAGTCACGATACACATAATTCATTTCATTTCACTTCACTGGTGCACATGGATGATCTTTATTGGGTAAAATACCACCAAAAATACGCAATAAAACTCAAAATACACAAATTTATGAAAATAAAAATTAAAATACTACGTCACTCTGCAAGTTCCCGCCAAAAAGACCGTTAATTTATTTGCTAGCCTAAAATTACATTTGGTGGGTTGCCACCCATGGACGTAAAAAAAAGGCGGACGTATTCTCACTAACATAAAACTGTGTCCCTCAAGTCGGCCACCTCACTATAAGTACAAGCCGGCACGCACTTATTAGCGAGCGCGTGTAAACGGCAACAGTCTTGTTTCCCGGAATAGCCAACTGTGTGAGTGTGCGTGAGAGGCGGCCGACTCTCATAGACACAGTTGTTAGCGAGAATATGTCTAGATGTAAGAAAAAAACATTAGTCCAATGCTTGTTTGCCATATAAATTTAGTCGCCATCTATCGCGATTACGTCTAAATACCCACAAATGACGGCAAAGACTAATTTGACAGCTTTCAATATGTTCTATCCTTTTTGAATAAAGTTTGTAAGAAAGAGATGTGATGTGACTAAAATTAGAGAGCGATTTACAACAGAATCGGCACCAATTTACACTCGTCGCTACATATTATGTATTATCCTAGAGAATGATCTTTTTGAGGCCAATTTTGTCCGAATCCTTTCAGCGATTCGAGTATCAAACATTTACACTGTATATTTTGTAATCAAAACTAATAACGTACATTTTCCTAACAGGTTCGCCTAGATTTCGTATGCGGAAGCTCGGGGCGGCACACATACACTCTCTACTTCATGTCGGACGCGTACCTCGGGGCCGACCAAGAGTACAAGTTCAATGTGGACGTCGCCGAGGCAGCCTCCGACTCTAGCGACTCCGAGTAGATGTAGCTTAAGTGAACAATAAATGAGTCTTGTTACTTGGTTGTTTTAATGAACATACACTCTCTACTTCATGTCGGACGCGTACCTCGGGGCCGACCAAGAGTACAAGTTCAATGTGGACGTCGCCGAGGCAGCCTCCGACTCTAGCGACTCCGAGTAGATGTAGCTTAAGTGAACAATAAATGAGTCTTGTTACTTGGTTGTTTTAATGAACATACACTCTCTACTTCATGTCGGACGCGTACCTCGGGGCCGACCAAGAGTACAAGTTCAATGTGGACGTCGCCGAGGCAGCCTCCGACTCTAGCGACTCCGAGTAGATGTAGCTTAAGTGAACAATAAATGAGTCTTGTTACTTTGTTGTTTTAATGAACATACACTCTCTACTTCATGTCGGACGCGTACCTCGGGGCCGACCAAGAGTACAAGTTCAATGTGGACGTCGCCGAGGCAGCCTCCGACTCTAGCGACTCCGAGTAGATGTAGCTTAAGTGAACAATAAATGAGTCTTGTTACTTTGTTGTTTTAATGAACATACACTCTCTACTTCATGTCGGACGCGTACCTCGGGGCCGACCAAGAGTACAAGTTCAATGTGGACGTCGCCGAGGCAGCCTCCGACTCTAGCGACTCCGAGTAGATGTAGCTTAAGTGAACAATAAATGAGTCTTGTTACTTTGTTGTTTTAATGAACATACACTCTCTACTTCATGTCGGACGCGTACCTCGGGGCCGACCAAGAGTACAAGTTCAATGTGGACGTCGCCGAGGCAGCCTCCGACTCTAGCGACTCCGAGTAGATGTAGCTTAAGTGAACAATAAATGAGTCTTGTTACTTTGTTGTTTTAATGAACATACACTCTCTACTTCATGTCGATGTTGCCGTTTCATAATGAGGATTTCTACGGGAAGTTATTTTATATTATGGTCAAAATACTTAAGTTTCCTTATATTTTAAGTCTATCTACCATACGTAATTCAGTGTAGCTAATGCAATTAGATTCCTCAGTTTGGTAACGACATAAATTTAGCTGAGCCACCTTTTTTTTAAACCACCTTTTTTGGAAAAGTGGGACACATATTCGTGTGACTTCAATCAATGTAACAAAATATTATATTTTTATTTCTTGTTGATTATAAAATTAAGTACGTGGATGGAACTGTATCTTCTATGGGTATAGTGCACCCACAGGCTGCACGAGTACAGCCACGGAAAAGAGAATTTTCTTTTCTCTGTGAGTACAGCGATGCACAGTACGCTCTAAAGAGCGTAACCCTTACCTCGCTTGAGCACCGCGCAAACCTGCGGGCGACCATGTTTGCTCTAACAGACAACGCCCTCCGCTCCCGTTCCATGTCTGCGTGATCCTTGAGGTCGACAGTCAAAATATGCCCCAGGTATTTAAATAATTGGTTAACCCTTTCCATAGGAACACCATTGAGCCTAACCGGTGGTATACTCCTAGGACACTTTGCACTGGCGGTCTCAAAGATCATAAGCTGACTCTTTTTTACATTATATAACAATCCGTGGCTACAAGCATATTCCTCACATTTCTGCACCAGCTGCCTCAGGCCACAGACTGACGCGCTCAGCAGCTCCATGTCGTCAGCGTAACTTATATTATTGATGCAAACACCGTCAATGTGGCAGCCGACATGCTGACTGAGCTGAGCTGAGCGCTCCAATCAGTCCATTCATATGTAAATTAAATAGGGTAGGTACCTAGGTGATG
Source organism: Achlya flavicornis (assembly GCA_947623365.1). NCBI lineage: Eukaryota > Metazoa > Arthropoda > Insecta > Lepidoptera > Drepanidae > Achlya > Achlya flavicornis. The sequence continues at coordinate 6,738,920 of OX392494.1, read as the reverse complement.
TTAAGCCGCCTTGCCTGACTCCGCATTCGAGCTGATACGGATCCGACATTGCCCCCGCCCAACCGACACTGTTGGACTGATGCGCATACCAGTAGCTTATGAATTCCTGTGGAAAAGCCATGCTCCTCAGCTTGCTCCACAGCAGGTCATAAACTACCAAGTCGAAAGCTTTAGATAAGGCAAGGAAGCACATACACTCTCTACTTCATAAATATACTCAATAATACTTCAATAATATGTCCATTTCCAAACTCGAAAATTCAGACAGAAGAAAGAAAGAAAGAAAGAAAGAAATCGGCAGGTAGACAGATTATCTACGGATGGTACGTTTGACAGTTCAACCTCAGAGTAGATAAATACTACGTGTTCAACTAACTGTTGATTTTTTTTATAGAAACGCCACAGACATAGTTTTCATACATTATGGCTACTAATCGTTATTGGTAGTCCTCCCATCCGTTAGTTGCAAACAGTCGGTAGTTTGGCATACGGGTCGTATTTTATAAAAACAGTATAGACTTACGCCTGGTAGAATATTTGACCGTTCGTAAGTAAAACGATCCGTTTTGTCGTTATAGGAACCGGGTAGTAGGTAGGTAAGTACAAAAACGTGTTTTTTTTAGTTTATAGCAGAATGGTATCATAAAAGTATTATAAGTTATACATTTATATGGTAATAGCTATTTACAAGCTTTCATTTGTTATGTTTTTTTTCTACTCTAGTTCATCAGCATCTTCTTCAACACTCTCCTGTCGACCTTGCCGCCGGCAGTTTGAGGTAACGAGCTCACGAATCTGACACCACCAGCTAACCTCATTCTGTGTGTCACCTGTAAGGAAGAAACAAGTTGATTAGGAGATGTCACTAGTTTAACAAACAGGCAGACGGTCCACCTGGTGGTAAGTGGTCACCGCCGCCTATGGACATTGCAATACTAGTAGGATTGCCGATGTGTTGCCAACCTTGAAGAGCTCATTTTACGCCCCTTTTGAAGAACCCCACATCGTAGTATTGGGGGAAAACCGTAATGGGGAGCTCATTCCACATCCCAATGGTCCGCTGTAGAAATGTCCACTGAATCGTGTGGACGATCAAGGCGGCTTGAGGATGTGAGGATGAACACATTGCCGGCATTTGCTTTTAGGGTGGTAGCTTTGCCATGAAAAGGCTGTGAAGCAGGCAGTAGATCTACCTAATGGTATGTTGGCACCAGCAATAACAGGAGCCCGATTCTCGCGTCTCATGCGGTATTTGCTAACAACATGGCGGTTATCTTAGAAGTCCGCCATGTTTTTCGCCAAATAACCGTGACTTCGATGTCGCAAGCGCCATTGGTATGCACCAGAGGCATTATCATATCTCGCCGACCTCCAAAAAGCCCAGAAGGTGACCAGTTCTCAACTGCTGAAACACCCAAATCGCTGATCTCTTCAATTATAAAGCTCCTGTTTCTCACCTGACTGGTGACATGAGTGACCAGGTCTTCCTCAGTGGTGGTGTCCCCGGGGCGCAGCGCCACGAAGGCGACCGCCACCTGCCCGAACTCCGCGTGAGGAGCCCCCACCACGCTGGCCTCCAGCACCGACGGGTGCTGCTGCAGAACAGACTCCAACTCCGCTGGGGCTATCTGATAAACAACACACGTTGTTGACATACCGAAAATACGGACACAGAGTTTAGTATCCTCATTTATAATGCGTTGGGAGTGGAACTTGCTTCTGGAATCTGTGTTTCCTGACGCTTACAATCTAGGGACTTTCAAGGCCAGAGTGAATAGGTTTTATCTGGGTAAGCGTGCTCCATCTTAGGCTTCGTCATCGTCCCTTATTGATAGATATATCTTACACTAATGATTTACTGTAACACACATACTTATACTCTAGTACAAACAGATCTCTATGTACTATAGTTGCATACATGCTCTTGCTCGTAGAACCTATGTAAAAAGGCTTAAAAACTGAAGTTAATGAGTGAAGAAAACGCATAGGTATACATACACTCACCTTTCATCAATACGATATGGATTGTGAACCCTTACCGAGAACTTTAATAAATTACTTATTCCGAGTTTAAATAGTTAACTCACAGCATAGTCATTGAACTTGATCAGCTCCTTGATTCTGTCCACTATATAGAAACAGCGATCTTCGTCATAGTACCCCACGTCTCCAGTCTTGAAGAAGCCATCTTCATCTCTGATGTTTGAAGAGTCACTGCCCACATATCCTGTAATACAATAAATATTACAAAATTTCACAGATTTTCCACGCATGCCACTGAGTAGCAAAATAGATAAGAGTATTAAGAAAATAAAATATGATTAAATTTTTTTTTTTTTTTTTTTTTTAAATCCAGCTCATATACATTCAGCAGATTCTTTACTACAGGGAAGCTTAAAGGAAGCTAAGCAATATTGCTAACGCAATTCATTTTCTCGAATTTAAAAGCAGATATTATGCAATTCATCAATTCCAAATCTTTTAATTAATTGAATTGTATATAATCTGTATTTTGTATTCTTTATTTAATAACACACACAAAAGAAATAATAAACAATACTCTAAACTAAACCTAATATTAAAAAAATAAAACTATTCTAAATCCGTGCCAGTGGGTAACGTTCCCAGAATACTGGCAGCATTGCCACGTTGAATGGCTATGCTAATCTGCTGACCGAAGTATAAGCCAGCATTCTGGGAACGTGTCGCCTCAACTAGGCGCGCTGCAATTTCTTTATATAACTTTTTGGCACTCACTCCCCACGGCCCCAACGTTTCGACCCCAAAAGGCGCAAATATATACCCGCTATCAAGGGTACTATATTTGCGCCTCTTAAGGCCCTCAGCAGATTCAGCAGCCGCACCAGCCTTATTTTGAGTCAAAGGAAGATGAGACGGCGCTAGGGTGTCCACACAAGTAGCATCCCATACCAAAGGCCGCCCCATCCTCCAAGGAACAAGAGTCATTCCGTCGGGTCTTTTACCATCGTCACGCATCAAGCCATTTGGTTCTAAAATGGCGACACAGTTGGCGGTGGTAAAAGCCCGACGGATGATGTCGTTCAAGCTGGCGTGGCGGGGAATCCGCCCAGCACTTTTGCTGCAAGACAGGCCGTGATGACCGAGCTGGCTGACAGCAGCGCCGCACTGGCAGCGGTGAGGAGCACAGCACGATGTGCCCAGGCGAAGGGAAACCGACACACGAAAAGAGGTATTATCTATTAAAGTGCCCGTGTTAGCCGATGGAAGCGCCTGAAGCCACAAACCCGATTCCCATTCTGCAACGGCTAAAAGACGGGCGCGATCTGCGGAGCTGGAGCACGTTTGTTCAAGTTGGTTCCGTACTAGCTCACAGATCGGCCCGTCCCAGAGCCGCTGAGAAGATGTGTTATTCGGGAAATCAGAGTTTGGGCAAGCTAAACTCCATGCACTCTTGGCCTCCCCCATGTAGCTTACATCGAAATCATTCAAAACAGGTGAGAGAATTTTACGAGTTAAATTTTGAGTGCTATGGACGGAGGACAGGAATGCAGGGAGAGCTACGCTGGATATAGCTCTAACGCCCAGGCCCCCTAACCGCACTGGAAGTGTAGCCTGTAACCATGCTCGCTCTTCCAAGTTTACGTTCAAAATGGATGCCAAAGTATTTTTTACTAAGCTGTCTAGGTTTTGGAGGATCTCAGTATGCTTCCAAAGCTGACAACATCGTAAAAAATAGGTACACTTTGGGACAAAAAGACAGAATTTGAGTATAGTGAAGGCTATGTGAGTATTAATTTTGGATAATCGATCCGAACAACATATAAAATTTTGAATTTTTTCATCAATGAAAGGAGCAATGGATTCGTCAAAAACAGGAGAGCCCAAAAGACATAAAGAAAATTTATCAATAATTTTTATATTCGGGGCCAAAACATTCAATTTTTGTAATACCATGGTTTTTGAAGGACAGTCATCTGAAATAAAAACCTCACATTTAGAAAAATTTAGCTCCAATCCTATCTGACGGAATTCTTGTATTAAAAAACAGAGATCGTCATATACGGTATTAAAATCGCCAGCAATCGTCCCATCATCCAAATACCAAACGTTAAGCTTGGATTGAAGACGTTGGATGATGGGATGAGTGGCAAGGCTAAAAATTGCTGGACCAAGGGGGTCACCTTGCTGGCAGCCAACTGCTGAAGAAATTTCATTGCCGAGATAAGTTAATTTTGAAGACGAACTATAACACTGCCAAATAAAATTGTACCAATTTGGAATTTTGTCTTTTACTTGAGTCAGGAGGGCTCCCCTATCCACCGAATTGAAGGCGTTTTTCACATCCACCTTCAGCAGAACCTCCCCGCAGTTATTTTTTAAAAATGTCCGCACAGAATGGACGGCGGCTTCGCAACCGCCTCGCGAACCAAAACCTAGTTGGACGGGCTGAAAAAGATTAGTCAACTGTGGCGCAATTTTTCTGCAACAGATTTTGGCCGCGAGGCGACGGTATGTCGTTCCAATGGCGATTGGTCTTATGCCACCGTCTTTTTTTTTCAACGCACATAGATTGGCCCCGTAGAGCATCTCCGTGATATCTTTACTGACTCGCCCTGAAAGCATGAGAGAGACCAGAGCCGTCAAGTCCCTCAAAAGTGCTTCACCGGTTTCACCATTTCTGCCGAATAAAAGATCTTTAAGGTGCTGTGGCATGAGGGCATCTAGGCCTCCTGCGGAACCACTTTGGAAGGACTCAACGGCGGCAGCCACTTCCCGGGCGTTCACATCTATGTCTACTGAGTCTCCCGGCGCCTCGGGAAGTTGGAGATCCGATGCTGAAGGTGGGTGTTTCCCTTCCAGTGCTATGAGAGTTTCTAGGTTACCGGGCGCTATCGTGTCACTGGAGAACAAGATTCGTGCAGCACCTTTTATATCCCCATTACCAACTTTGCTCTCTACAAGTTTAAGAGTAGCAGAATCAGTAATGGGTTTTGGAGTCAAATTTAGGATTTGATTGTCGGCCAAACTATCGACGAAAAGCATATCAGGTTCCTCCATTACACCGTACCTCACGCAGTTTTCTTTAATTCTATTTGTTAGGGTTTTTTTATTATTCTTGTCGGGCTTGATGTGAAGTACGGCGTATGGAAAAAATAACAAGTGCTCCCAGGCGCGCTTTGTATTTTGCTGGATCACAGCCTTAATAGACTGTGATAAAGCAGTGGCGACAGAGAGGCGGGCACCACGGGGAATCCGTTTCAAGACGGGTTTTGTAAATTTACACTCCGAAAGTATTTTCCAAAAGGGTTTGTCAGGTATAGAACTGGGAGTATTTAGAATTTCGTTACAATTTGGAACCGAAAGGGGTAGATTAATGGTTTTATGACATTTTCCCTGGTGTATTTTCAAACCTCTCTGTCCTTTGAACAAACGCACCTGGGCACATTCTTGGCACTGCACGAGGTCCTCCAGAGACACGGCATGGACGTTACTGGCCTGAGCACAACGTGGCATGATCGAGGTCAAAATTATTCGTAAGCTATAACTATAATAAACAATAAAGTAAATGCGAAAAGTTCTAAAATAAACCTTAAAAACATACAAAAAACCATTGACACAAAAACATAAAAGTCTTTTGGATGTTGGTTAGCGCAGACATTGACAGATTGATAGTTGATATCTTGTTCTTTTATCACACCATGATCACTGGCACTCATTGGCCGCCTATCATATTACAGCTTCATTGTAGCCTATGAAAAGAAAGGCGTCAGCTTTTCACCATAGCAACCAATTGTCATCTGGTGTTGTTTATTTACAAGGTACCCAAAGTGCTTGTCAAAATCAGCTGCTGGTACAGGAGTTTTCGTGTACCAATATTATATTATATTTCACCAATTTTATGCTATGCAAGCAAATAGTAATAACAGAAATACGTTTCTTTCGCACAGTTCGTATTCTTCGACACCCGCAGCGGTAGCGAACTCTACAAGTTTTTTGTATCGTCTCCTGTAGAATGTTTGTATTCTGTACTTTGTCTGTTATAAAAATCAATATTATATTATATACATGTTCCGCAGTGTGTCTTTAAATTGTGATTGTGTCGTTCGGTCTCACTTATGTATTTTTCACGTATTTTTATATTTTTAAGCTGATTTTTGTGTTTGACATCTCAATTGACATGTATAATTAGTAACTATTTTACCAAAAAAAATTGGAATCACTTAGGATCTGCGAAAATTCGAAAAAATGAATTGCGTAGCAATATTGCTTTAGCTTCCTTTTTAGCCCCCCTGGTCTTTGGGTACAACATTCTAAGCTATTGTACTTTTTTATGTTGTTACTAACCTGCGGTAAGTGTAGGTGATTTAAAACAGATCTCTCCTCTCTGGTTCGGTCCCAGGGGCTCTCTGGTGTCTATATCTACTACCTATTAATATAAAACACATTTAATCAACTGGAAATATTTATTATCATTTGAGAAGGGACCAAATATGGTACTGAGAGAACATTGAAGGTGGTAGCCAGCCAGGTAGGTACCACAAAGTACTCCACCACCGTGCTATGGTATCCTCACGATGTTTTCCTTTACAAAAGACTCAAGCTCATTGCAGGATTCGAACTCGGGACCTTCCCCACGACATTCGACGTCACTACTAGAGCTTTAATCGCTTTAAAACGTATGTTTTATTATAGGCAAATATAGAATTAATTATAATACAATTAAATATCATTTCTAGCTAATTAGGCAGGGAGTCAGCTGCGCCCGCGCTGTCCGTCTGCGTCAGGTCATTCACTCTGCACGCTGTGAGGTCATCCACACAGCTACGTAGGCATTGAGTACTTATAAGTTCATCCCTCAAAAGCACTTTGTAGGACCTTATAAGTACCTAATATATGTAGACACGGAACATTAATACTGACACATCTGAAGTATTGATCCGCATTCTTATCTTCACATTATATTTTGTCTGACTGATATGATGTGCCGGAAACTAATATTATCGGCCCCGTGAATACGTTCATTGAATTTGAAGACTGGCTGATTTACTACGAGCGATATCGTAAAATACGTTAGGTAAGGTTAGATAAATGTGTCTTATATTATCTGCGACAACCTTGGGGGCTAAAAAGGAAGCTAAAGCAATATTGCTACGCATATCATTTTTTCGAATTCTCGGCAGATCCTAGGTGATTCCAATATTTTTTGGTAAAATAGTTACTCATTATATACAATTCAATTCATTAAAATATTTGGAATTGATGAATTGCATAAGATCTGCTTTAAATTCGAAAAAATGAATTGCGTTAGCAATATTGCTTAGCTTCCTTTTTCTGGGTCCTTATCGTTGTATTTCTCAATGATCTCTTTATTACACTGGATTGGCTATGACTATGATTAAAGTCCAAATGAGACTCGAAGATAGTAACAGAAATAATTTCAGGCATAGAATATTTTGATACAGTATTTAAGATAAGAGATAAGCGTCCAAAGAACTAATGTTAGACACAAGTTTGATAGTCTATGTAAATACACAAAATGTTATTAAAGACTACTACTTTAGTAAAAATATTTGCGTAGGTCCCGTTATGTTACACTCGGTGCATGCGAGGTTTCAACACCAACATTTGCTGAAATTTTGTAAGATTGTATGCCGCGAGCCTGCGCGCCTGTCCTGTTCCCAATCAATTGGGGTCAGCGCAATATACGCTTCTTCCATTCGTCTATTCTATCCGTCATACTAGTATTCACTCCTTTCTTACCCATGTCATCTTTCACACAATCCAGCAATCTCTTTTTCGGTCTTCCTCTTCCAGTATATCCATCCACTTTCATGTTCATAACTTTTTTAGTGACGTGGCTTTCATTTCTCCTCATAACATGTCCATACGATGATAAACGGTTCCCTCTCAACTTTTCAGTCACTGGCTACTTTCAAGCTTCCCCTTATGTACTCATTTCTTATCTTATCCATTCTTGTCACTCCACACATCCATCTCAACATCCTCATCTCAGCTGCATGCAATCGTCTTTCATCCATCCTCTTTACTGCCCAGCATTCCGAACCATACATTAGGACAGGTCTTATCACGGACTTATAGATTTTCCCCTTCAGATTTAAAGGCATCCGTGGATCACATGTTGTTCCTGTTACCTGTCGCCATTTCATCCAACCTGAATTTGAATCTACACTAACATTATAAAGAGGTAACGTTTGTGAGTTTGGTTGGATGTAGGAGATAAGCACGGGAACAAATGATCCGATTTTGAAAATTCTTTAACCAAGGAAGCTGGAGATATAAGTTACTATTCATCCCGGGAACGCGCGTGGCACCGCAGGGGTTAGCTAGTAATAAAACAGTTAAGAAGATGTGCGTTTCAATAAAATACATACTTTTATAACAAATCCGGTGCTTGCGACGCCAACGCTTCCCGGCTTGGTACCATTCGGCACTCGAGCATCAGAGCAGACCACTCCTGCCTCCGACATGCCGTACAACTGCGACACTTTATGTACACTGGATAATCTGGGAACATGATTGATTAAAGTCAATGTCAAATTACGACCTTCAGCCTTCAAGTGAAAGCTGCAGAAGCCACCACCTGTTAGAAAAGCGAACTTACGAACGTTATACATTTTTTTTACTTACACTTTTCTAACAGCAAGTATGGTGTCACCCATTAAAGTAGTGCTGGCTGACACTATGAGCTCCAGAGAACTGACGTCATAGTCCTGGATGATCGGCGACTTTATCAGCTCATTCACTGTGGACGGTGTCAGTTGGAGTAGATCTATCTACAAAATGAAACACGTCTTTTAATTATCTCTGAAGACGAAGTATTGAGAACATTTTTAATAATACATTAAAATTCATCTCTTTCTTACAAACATTATTGAACAAGGTTAGAAATATTTAAAGCTGACAAATAAGTGATGGCGATCAAATTCACGTTGAAAACAAGCAATTGGACTTTTAGCGACATCTATCAGTTACAGTGAGATAGGTTCTCACACAGAAAGATAGATGGAGCCACAACATTCTGCATCGCGCTGACGAAGTTAATCCCGCGATCTGCATATAAAAAACTCTCCCAACATGTACAGTTAGACCGCGGTCTCCAGACACGATCACGCAGTCTGGCAGAAAACCTTGGAGGTATCTTCCAACTCCACCCTCCATAGAGTAATTTGATAGACCTTACATACTTTCTATAAAAATGGTATAGGGAGACTAAATTAGTGATGTTGTAAACAATATTATCAGCCCTATCGCTGTCGTAAGTAACTTTGTCCGACCTGGGATTTGAACCCAAGGCCTCTAGTCTTTAGCAGAACTAAGCCATCTGCCTTAGAGATGATAAAGCTAGGTGATATTCCCACGGGATTCATGGCAACGCGTGAGTGATGCCTGACCCTACACTGGTGTTGCAAGCGATAGGCGTATCGTATACTCGAGAGTTACGTCAGCAGTCAAAAAAACCTTAACTGACTAGTCCTCCCGTCTGCGTGTTATCACGAGCATAATATAGCCTGTCTGATAGTAAGCGATTACCTACACAAGGTTGCACCAAGGATACCGCAAGCGCATTGCCAACCCTGACCACGAAAGAGGGTTGAAAGTATCAAATTACCTTGTACTTCTGTATGGCTCTAAGGAAGTCCTCGATGTTGTATTTTTCGCAGTAGACGACAGTGACACCATGGTTGAGACACGCAAGACTATACATCAGACCGTATGAGTAGCACCATTCTCGTGTGTTCAGCATTTTCTTTACTGTGATGCTGTTTTAAAAAGAATGTTGTGTTAAAGAAAAGATTGAGAATTTGAAGGGAAATTCTACAAAATTAAGTACGATTTTTCGAGGGATGAACTTTATAATATAAATATTTCATCGTACTGCGTTACTATGTACATCTACGTGATATCTACACTGAATGACCTGACTCCGACGCGTGCGAACACAGCTGACAGATAATTGTAAGTGCAACTATTTATTTTTATAACCTGACTGTATGGTCATCCCTCAAAAGCAACGTAGGTACATTTATAAATATATCTACGTACCTCCTAGTGCTATCAATCATCATATTATGTTTAAAACAAATGAGAGAGCTCAAATGCGTATACGGTATTCCTTTAGGTAGCCCCGTGGTTCCAGACGAGAATAATAATATCATATTATCATTAATTCCATCCACTGGTGCTGGCTGAAAGTCCTCAACACGAGCGTGTTCAGTGAGAAAGTCTTTAAACAGTATGGCGCCGGGTTGAGCCTCGTCGCCAAACACTATGTACGTCTTGATACTGTCCTTCGTTCTGAAGGCGTTGAAGTGCGTCTTGTAAGCAGTTGGAGACAAGAACATCACTTTTGGTTTCGTTATGTCGACACGATGGAGGAGAGGTGCTGTTGAATAATGGTAGAGGTAATTTTAAAATCATGACCTTATCAAATGCTGCGGAAGCTTTGAAGTTCCTGAACCCTCCATTCACTGTTCTGAACTGAAGATAAAATAAAGAAACGAAAAGGAATAACTAACTATTCTAAGGTATTCCTAACATGTGACTAAAACAGAGATGCGAGACTTGCAGTATTTATAAAAATATATGCTTAGTCAGATATACTAGTTTCACTATAAGTTAAAGTTTACATTGGTGTATTTAGCGTAATTTTTTAATTCGCACAGTGTTCTTGTAGAGTATTCAAGTCAAGCTGCAATCTTACGTCATTATCAGAAGATTTTACAGTGTAACTCATAAAGATTAGTAATAAGAATTTAAAATAGGAGCGGTCCAAAGTTTGAACCTTGCGGTACTCCAGATTTTGAAAGAAAGGGAATCCTCCACTCACGAGAAACACTTACTGGGTCCAGAAGTAAGATCGGATGATGCGAAGGTGGCTCCCGCGCATATGATGCCCAGCACCGTGGGCATGTACTCGAAGCACTTCTCACTGCATATGCTGACCACATCTCCCTTGCCAACGCCTATGCGTGCGAGCGAGAGAGCGATGTCGACTGTTTGTTGCGCTAGTTCGCCGAATGTGAGCCTTTCATTTGTGTTTGCATTTATCTGCGAACAACAAGATGGGCTCAAGTTCACTGTGCGGGTTCAGAGCACATTTGGGGACTTTTGTACTTCTTGAGTGCGCAAGGTATGCAATCTTTAAACTGTTTAATCAAAGTTCCTCGCCGAAGTACTGAGTGAAGTTGGCTGAGGTAAGTAAAGTAACGTCATCACATTATTCGTTCAACTTCGCGAGGCACTTATGTCGTGCTACTCTCTTAGACTCTTAGACGACTGACGATGGATGACTTGGATTTGACTCGGGCAAAAATGCGACATCGTAGGCGTCGTCCTAATTGGCGACGATCGTACGATCAAACGATGCGATTTCGTCGCACGACGAGATTAAATACACAAAACCCTGTAGAGTGTCCTAATTGAAGCTCCCAAGTCATCGCGCGAGCACAGGAACATCAGCGCGATCGTGCGACGAAATCGCATCGTTTGATCGTACGATCGTCGCCAATTAGGACGACGCCTAACGGAACAAGTTCGTGTACGAAGCACCTTCCTACACACTCGACTTCAGCTAGCTTTTGGGGCACAGATGGTGGTTGTGGTCTGCGGTCTGCTGGACAGACACTGTTCAAAAATTTCGGTAGGTCCAGTACATGATGGAACAATAATTTCATCTTAAAAAAAAGTCTTAGGCTTTGTCACCTATCAGTTAGTACAAGAAGTTCACATTCCAATGGATAGATGGCGCCACTAAATCCTACATTGCACTAATGAAGTTCTATTCAGCATTCTGCATATACAACGTGTATCGGAAAGGGTACCTATTCATAAATGTACACTATTTATTTAATACATTAGGAGCACATATCACGAAAGAGAATACGTTATAATAATATAAGCAAGTGACGTGAAAAGATAATTACCCTCGAGGGTAATGATTTTAATTCAATAAACTTGAAAGCATATACATAAGGTATTAACCTTCTCCGAAAAAAAGATGGATAAAATCGGTAAAGTCGATCTCAAGCTATGACGTGACCAAATGAAATAGGGATTCATTTTTATATTATAGAGATGAACAACTTACCAGTGCATCTTTGTCTTTGTTCTTCGTCATGTTGTCTAAAACCTCCTGTCCAAAGTTCATATGGGCGGGCACCTCCAGTTTTCCGTCACCATAGATATACAGCTTGTTTTTCAACATTTTAGTCTATAATTCGACGATTTTAAATACAAAAATAGATTTGTCTCTTGATAAATACAATTTACGCAAAATTTTCAGTGCGTGAACACAGATTGATAAATGTGCGGGACTTTATATATCTGTAGATCAAGTTATCTCTTATTTTGAAGTGTGTTTTATCTATGCGTTTACACTTTTATGGTTCTGCAAGAAAAGTTAATATCGAAACCACCACTTCATCTAGCCGTCCGTTTGTCTGTCTGTCACAGCTGTATATTTCAGTAACCACTCCATTCATTTGAAAAAGTTTTAAATGCTAGCTAACTCAAACTTATTATAAATATAAATATAAAATATAAATATCCTGGGACATTCCTTACACACGGTCATCTGATCCCAAACTAAGCAGAGCTTGTACTATGGAAACCAGACAACTGATATAATACATATACTACTTTTTGTTTGTAAATACATACTTAATATACATAATTACACCCAGACTCAGGACATACATACATGTTCATGCACACAAATGTATGTCCTGTGTGGGAATCGAACCCACGACCTGCGGCGCTATAGGTTAAGACTCCACGTCTTAACCAACTGCGCCAACGGGCTCGTCAAAATTGCAATTTTTTTTTTTTTTTTGTAAAAGGAACTAAGGTATACCGAAATTTCAAAGTTTTGCTACAAGTTTAATGGCCGATTCCTATAATTTAGGGACTGATATCGGTTAAAATTAAGCCTCATATATCTTTACTAATAATGAAGCAAAGACCTCAAAGCTTTGCATAGCAGACCCTCCCATATGGAAGTAGCTATCACAGGTAAAATTAGCTTACGAAATGATCTAAATCGGCCATTCTCCGATTAGCAAGTTTTACGTGTCCGGGCTTGCATAGTCCATAATATTATCATATTCAATCACGCATTTTTTTTTATATGTTAGTTAGCATCCGTATCTAGCTGTAAACAAAAACATTGGCTTCTATTTTAAGTGGTTTAAGACTAAATTAATTTACTATGTTCAAAGAACGTCTGTTCTCTAATTACCGTGGTGTGTCCGCACACCAACTTAATGTTAAAACTTGCTTGTATTTTTTATTACGTACAGATTTACTTTGATTCATTCATCGTTTTAAACTATATTAAGCAACGTGTATCGCATAACAAAATATCGAATCAATATAACCAGTCTATAAATAATTATCATAAAGTAACCGCATGTCCAATCGAAAGTTATAATTGCCGTGACATTTTCTGTTCTCGGGTGCACATCCTTAAATAACAGTATTTGGCACATCACTACCGTACGCGTCGCGTCTCCTCAGTGTGTGCCGCGGCCCATCAGCAGTTGCACGTCTCTAACGTTAGTGTACCGCCAATGAAGCACGAGAGTATATAATTACCGTAGCCTTGGTTAAAAACTTTTCTAATTACCGTTGTACTTATTTTAATACTTGATTTTTTAAGTTAGACCAAAGTTGATCATGTAAATGGAGACAGTATTTTGGCCTCCGTACGTTGTAATAAGCTAGTATTTGTAAACTGTGTTGGTTTTAGAAATTTTTAAGAAAATCTATAGTTTTCTAATTATCGTATACTAATTACCATCTGTTTATAATTACCGTTGTATGAAAAATTGTATATTAATAAATATGTTTTTTTTTTTTTATACTACTTAGGTAGCAAACAAGCATACGGCCCGCCTGATGGTAAGCGGTTACCGTAGCCTATGGACGCTTGCAACACCAGGGGCGTCACTCGCGCGTTGCCGACCCTGCAGAAATCTCTTCACACCCTTTTTGAAGAACCCCATGCTGTACTCCATTGGGAAAACCACGAGAGTTGCGATGGTAGAAGGTAGCCGTGGGCATCATCTTAAACAATTCTTCAAAACACTGTCCGTTGTACAAGCGGTAGAACACACATAAGGAGGCAAAGTCTCTCCTCAGACTGAGGGGCTCTAAACCGCTTGTGAGCTCGGGATCGTCGACAATTCTAGCGGCACGTCGCTGAACCGAGTCTAGAGGCCCAAGCTGGTATCCAGGTGCCCCCGCCCACAGATGACAACAGTACTCCATATGAGGCCGGACTTGTGACTTATAAAGTTGCAGCCTTTGCCCCGATGTGAAGTACTGCTTCGCTTTGTTGAGCACTCTGAGCTTTTTGGATGCCAGCTTAACCTTGTCTTCTAAGTGACTACGGAACAAAACGTCACTAGAAATGTCGACTCCAAGGATCCCGATGCTTTGACTGATGTTCAAGGACGTGTTCTGGAATTGTGGAGCCACAGCAAATGGGGTTTTCTTAGCGGTGAACGCGCAGGCTTGAGTCTTGGTGGGGTTGAAATGGACTAGATTTAGTCGACCCCAATCGGAGACACTAGTTAGTGGTTTAACCAAATGGTAAAAATATTACCAATTAAGATAATGTTTGATTTATTTAGTTTGTTTTACCTGATTTTCATTAAATGTGTCTAATGTTTAATAAATTATAGCAAAGATAAAGTGTCTTTTTTACTATTGGTTATGGTTATGAGGGACATCATTAATTCTATTGCTTTAATTATATGTGTACAAATTAATAATGTGTGATAATATCATTACATTAAGTATATCATATTTTACATAGACTTGATGATATTTTCTAATTACCGTTGCATTAAATATTAAACTTTTCTAATTACCATACTCATAATTTTTTTAAGTCTCATTAACTAGAAAACCACCATTAATTGTTAAATGCCTCATTAATTATTAAATTCGTATCTTTGATGTGTTTCGTATTTTAATATGTTTAAGTCAAATCAGTGAAAAATAAAAAAGGTTACGGTAATTAGGCAAAGAACGCCGAATTGGAGAATGACCGAAATATGCCCAGTTTGGCAATAAAAAACCTACCATCGGTAAGCAAAACGATTCGTTTTTGTTTATAGAAACCGGACATTAATGAAGTATCATGTGAAATGGCTTCATTTGTACATTCCAAAACAGGATTTTATTTTCTTTCATGTTGCGTAAATTTGGACTTATGAAGTAACATTATGGATACTCAGAAGACTATACGGAATCAATTATTGAACGTCTATTTTTCTCTAAAGCGATGATATTGTATTTGTAACTCTTGATCTAATAAATATGATAAGTAATCTCAATTTTTCAATGGTCTCAATTTTTTTTCGAGATCTTTAAGAATAGAAAATTTTTAGAGCACCGTTTTTTTTTTTAACTAATCTTTAATGTATCAAAATAAAATCGCAATTATAATTTTTATACGTGATAAATCCGATTTCTGAGCTGTCATTTACATTTTAAAGGAACTTTAACCCCCTTACTCATAAAGCGCTATTTAACTAATATACTGATTGACAATGACAATAGAGTGACGTTATTTATGTGACCCTTTAAACAGTATATTAGTTAAATAACGTTTTATGAGTAAGGGGGTTACATAGAGTATAGCGTTTATTCGCTCAAAGAACAGCTCGACTGGGAAAGTACCTCTACCCTACAGAAATACAGCAGCCAAATAACTGCTAAAATTCTTGATATAAATACCAAATGAACTACCTATAAGAAACCTGGGAGAAATTAAAGAAAAACAGTGTAAACATGAGAGCGAAATTAATGATGCAGTTACACTAGTTATATTATTTTAGTTGAAAATAGGAAAGCATAATATTTCTTATATTTATTTTTTATTTATTTATTCAAAACACAGTAAAAAAAAACAGTACAACAAAGTATTAAAAACCACACAACGCAAACCTCAAATGGGTTTATCTGTGTGTGGCGAGGACGTTCGTTCGCATAGTTATGTAATTCTAAAAAAGTTAGTTATTTAATTTATTTAGGTAAAAACATTTCAGTTTGCGCTTCACAACGTTATGCTTAATATCCGTATTGTTAAACATATCAACAATGTTATTAGGTAGCTCATTTAACAGCTTTGGTAGCAAGTAATCGGCGGTTCTTGTTCCGTACAAGTTATTATATTTTGGTAATACATATTTACTATTTATATTTGCTTTTAATTTATTTAGGTAAAAACATTTCAGTTTGCGCTTCACAACGTTATGCTTAATATCCGTATTGTTAAACATATCAACAATGTTATTAGGTAGCTCATTTAACAGCTTTGGTAGCAAGTAATCGGCGGTTCTTGTTCCGTACAAGTTATTATATTTTGGTAATACATATTTACTATTTATATTTGCTCGTAAGGACGTTTACATATTTTTAATCAGCGATATCGCCCTCTATACCGCCTCTACAACCCCGGTGTTACTACTACTAAATTATACTCTATTCAGTTATAAGAATTAGTGGCTTCATCCAAGGGCTTTTAAATCGAAATGGGGGGAACCCCAGGGATCATAAGAACTTACAAAAATAATAATACTTTGTTTTAACCAGTTCTTACATAACAAATCTCTACCTGACAGACTAAGAGATAAACAAGGCTGGGCAGTATTTGAATTACTTGTAATTGAATTAATTATTTGAAATACGACTACATATTTGGTACCGTTTGTATATTATAATTTACTACCTGGTATTTAAAATACCTGAGGTTATTTTGTAATTAGTATTTCAAATACTTATTGCTTGTAAATATTAAACCAAATATAGGTATAATTATTATTATAACATAAATTTACCATGATAATGAAAAATAACCTGAGCTACAATCTGACAAAATTTTACGATTTTAAATGGAAAAAGTTGTATTTTTCGACAAAATGTATGCTTGTAAAGTTTTCTACCTAGTAATTGTATCGTATTCCAAACCTACAGAGCATTATGATACTTGCAAGTCCTTCTAAAATTAGGGCAGTTACGACAATTTATTGCGTTAAAAATGGAAAATACTGTTTTTAGTATTTTATATTTCAAATACACGACCCGAAAATATTTTGTAATTTGTATTTTAATTAATGAAGCGCTCGTGGTGTAGCTTGATTAGCCGTTCTTAATCGATCGGCAAAGTTAAGCTACGTCTGTCTTGGTCGGTACCTGGATGGGTGACCGCCTAGTGGTATTTCAAATCGAGCGTTTCCGTGCTTCGGAAGGCACGTAAAGCCGTTGGTCCCGGTTATCACTTAATTGTGATAGTCGTTAAGCTGGTTGGATGCCTCCTAGGCAGCTTGAAAAACTCCAACAGTAGGTTGGCCACTAGCCTACCTCCACCGATCCGCAGTGGGCACGCGTGGTGGAGTATCTGCCCATTCCCTTTCACCCTGATTTGTGAAAGGAGGCCTGTGCTCAGCAGTGGGACATTATAGGCTGATGATGATGATTTTAATTAAAGCAAAGTATGTATTTGGCCCAGACCTGAATTAAAAATGGTGGAAACCTAACGAAGGTTTCCACAATTACTTAAAATTACATATATTATATTGATTGTCGTTCTTAAATAAATAAAATAAATGCAAATAGTTCTAATATGTAAAAAAAATAAACATCCTATGAAATATATAATCAGTAGGTAGGTACGTGCGTAGCATACCTAGATGAATTTTAAAGAGTAGGTAGTCTGGCCTGTATTAGGAACATATACTCAGGTCAAATAAATTGTATTTTTGATGGTGTTGAAATATTTAAATTTAGCTTGATTAATTATACATATATGCTCGTATACCGGTTATAGTTTTGTATAGAAGAGGACCAAAAGAGGAGTCGCCGTTTTGGTAGTGGAATTGTCGCATTTACGACATCGATGTCGAATTAGAGCTGACCATTGCTGACCCATTCCTCTCACCGTTCTCTTTGTGTTCTGAGTTGAGAAGAGTTGTTGTGCTGGCAGAGGAAGGGACTAAGGGCACTGTCATTTAATACCACGCCACTGGTCCCGACTTCTGGTGGTACCACACTGCGAGCACAGGGCCTAATAGAGCTCCAGCGACCTAACTCACCACAAAACCACATTAAATGCAATAATATTATAAGTAAAAGATTTGAACTTTTGAACGTAAAACAAACACACAAACAAATAACGTAATTATGGGTATCCGTCCAAGCTACGTTTTGCAAATCTTGTGATCTTGCAGGTAGGTAATCGTCATTATGGCATGTACAGTCGAGGACATAAATATGTATACACTTAGTAAAATTCAACAACGGTTTCCTCTAAAACTACTGATTGAAATTATGAAATATTATGCAGGCAGAATCTTCTAACATATACTATTATGATTATTTAATATTTTAACAATTGAATGTTAAAAATGCGAGAAAATCGCTTTTGAATTTCAAAAAGTGTATACATATTTATGTCCTCGACTGTACTTCATCGATTTTCTTATTTATTTATTTATTTATTATTTAACTGGTGGAATTTAGTCACATTTTGCAACTCAACTACTTTTGCAACTTCTCCCAAGTGGGTCAAGTGTAGCTCTAACACCCAAATATCACTGTTTTGCCTAATCACTTCTCACAGGTGGGTTCTAGCGTAGCTTGACCCAATAATACTTCTAAGCCTTGCCGCCTGTGAGAAAGTACTGAGAATGCGAAGACATCGCCCGGCTCTACCCTTTCTACACTTCGGGGGTAAAACTGTGTTTTATTGTAATTTCACACTATCATAGATGATACGAGCCGGCATGTCTTAGTTATCGGCAGGGAAAAAGAGACAGGTATATACTAAGTTACGTGCGAGCACTCGGAACACAACACACTTCTGTTGACGCCGACACCACTCTAACAGTTTCAACTTGCCTCCCACTCGCGGAGCGATCTAACCTATCTACCGCTTTTTACTTATAATTATAATACTACCATCTGGAACAGGGATGTTGCGTTTTTTCGTAACCGCATCCGCACTTCCGCATCGATTTTGACATCCGCAATAATTGCTGCGGATGCAGATGTAGCAAAGATCGCGACAAGAAACAATATAGTCAGGGCCGGCGGCTGGCACGTGCCGTACGCAAGTGCTCGCTCATTGACCAATAGGAGCGATGATTTCGTTCGGTAGCAAGATTTGTTACGGTCATACCATGTTTAGTTACGCTTATCGACTTATCGTATAAAAATATCAGTTTTTGAGTTTTATAGTGAAATTGTGAATATGTCTACACTCTACAGTGAGCATGTGCGCTAATCGAGATTTCTGCAGTTGATAAATTATTTAAAAAGTGAATTTACAATGTCACCACCGACGCAAAGTACCATGCCATTTTGAATTAAGTACTTAAAACCAAATTTACATAACATAATGCTAGCATTAACATTATATTATTTGAATATTATTTAATTTCATTCCATTGAATGTTGATTAATTATAATTAGTTATTAGTTATTAGCATTATTTATTATGAAAACGTAAAACAGTTTATTTTGATATGGTGTATTTGAATATCGAGGGATGGCAACACCAGAAAAGGATATTGTAACAAAGGTGGCCATTGGAGAAAGTGTTTTAATTCATTTTGTTGTAATTACCAAGTTTACTTACGGTGTAAATAGCGATTTACCTTGTTTAAGCCGACTTTCTTTTCAGTAAATAAGGTACGGTTAATAATAAGGATATGGCTGATTGTAAAATATGCAATAAAAACTACTCTCGCAAGGGCCTACCACCACGTCATTGGAAAATCATCTAAAATCGATGTACCCAGAAGAATTCTTATTATTTTATTTATTTATTTATTCATTCATTGCTTCATGTGGTACAAATATATAGGTGTTATAATTTTAATTAGTTCACAACATGAGCCCTGCAAGGGCATTGCAACATTTATTAGTATAATTCTAAATTAAATGGTTAGTATATTGCATTATTTTTATTTTATTATTATTATTATTTCTCCACCTACCTATAAAATTGCGGATGTGAAAAATTCTGCATCTGTAACATCCCTAATCTGGACCATTGAAACTATTAAGTTTAGGTAAACAAGTTTTGCTTGACATTAATGAGTTAGAATAAATTATACAATTCCGAGTCCGACTAGGTCGTCTTCGAAATGTTAATTTATGACTTCTTGAATATTTACTTAAGATTTATTTTCTAACACTGTGAAATTTATAAGTACATTTTATTAACAACAAATATGTACAAAATACAATCTATATTTACAAAATATAATCTAAATATAGAAAATTTCCTCAAGCCTGCCGCTGCTTCCGATTAACGGCAAGGTTCCCAGAAGTCTGGCAGCGTTTCCTCTTTGTATAGCCAAGCTGACGCATTGGCGGAAAAAGCTCCCCGCCCGCTGGTCTCCGGAGGTCTCGATCAATTTTGAAGACAAGACACCGTGAAATATCTAATATTATTAGTATATGTACAAAAATAAATAAATATTATTAGATAGGTATATTATTTTACCTAAATCTACTATCAATAAGTTTTATAAGTAAGTACATAAACAATTTTGCGTCTATTCTCCCTGAACAATCAATGATAAAATTATAGTGTATACATCTTTTTACCTTAGTCTTTTATTTAAATAAATAAGTAAGAAACTAATTAATTCGATCATGATAAAACAATCATAAATAGTTTTATAGAGACACTTACTACAGATACTTTAGACATTATTCAAAAGTTTGATAGGCACTTAGGATAGGATTTGGCACCGAACATTAAATTAGTAAACAAAAATTCCCTTTACCTCCTAGGGTCCCCTACTTTTGAAGATTCTTTTTCCGTTTACATACTTAATTCTATTTCCAAATATCAAAACTACGCAGATTGCCTTCTTGAATTAAGCCCTAATTTTGCACTACTTAAATTCTGCCTTTTCGTTCCTAAATTGACCTATGTGCTCCGCTGTTGCCCTATTTGGAAATTTCAAAATCTTTTGTTACCATTGGACGACCTCATGAGATCAAATTCAGAGTCAATTTTAAACACACAGTTCAACGACCAGTCCTGGACACAGGCATCCCTACCCATTCGTTATGGTGGTTTAGGGATCCGCAAAATTACTAGTATTTCCTTACCAGCCTTTTTGTCCTCTACCCATAGCTCGCTAGTCTCATAGGTAAAATCCTAAGGGCTTTTCCCTCAAACTATGAGACTGCTAGTTTGGATGAGGCCATAAACTTTTGGTTAATTGCTTGCGCGAGACAGGATGTCCCCGACCACCCAAATTCCCAAAGGAGCTGGGATGAAATAGTATGTAAAATGACATATGATTCTCTCTTAACTCGCAGCACGGGGCCAGAACGGGCTAGATTACTGGCGTCAGCCACCGCGGAGGCCGGTCTTTGGCTACACGCCAACCCCTCGCCAAACATCGGCACTTTCTTAATGCCCGACACACTTCGCCTGGCAACGTGTCTGCGGCTTGGGGTTCGTGTCTGCATTCCACATAGGTGCCCATGCGGCAGTGAAGTCGACCCATTGGGACACCACGGGCTGTCATGCCAGAAGAGTGCCGGCCGATTCTCTAGGCACGCTGCGCTGAACGACATCATCCGCCGCTCTCTTGCTACCGTCAACGTGCTGGCTCTACTGGAGCCAACCGGCATTGCTAGGGACGACGGCAAGAGACCGGACGGGATGTCCCTGATTCCGTGGAGTTTGGGAAGGGCACTGGTATGGGACGCTACCTGCGTAGACACATTGGCCCCTTCTCACCTCCATGGAACCTGCAACCAAGCAGGCGCGGCGGCCGAAGCAAAAAACCAGAAATATAGGGGTCTCGGCGCCGAATATAATTTAATTCCTTTCGGTGTCCAAAAGATTAGTGGTCACCACTGGGGACCGAAGAGCCGGCAGCTTCTTCGCACAACGCATCAGCATTGCGATACAGCGAGGAAATACTGCCAGCATCTTCGGAACAATGCCGAGGGGGCCTAATTTTATAAATTTATTTTTAACTCTTTTGTAATATTAACTTATAAAATTAAATAGTGTATTCATAATCAGTCAAGTCAAATAGTTCATTTTTTACTAATCTAGACTAGAATTTAGAAGTTTTTCCAAACTTGTGGATGGGTTATTGACACTGTTTCTGTAAGTGACACCTAACTTGATAAAAATACTCATAAATTAAAAAAATGTACATTAAAATAATAGCGTCATAATGGCCCCGCATTCCGATGATTTTACACTGAAACTACAATCGTGCCAAAATGATCTTTTAGTTGTCAGTTTGAACAGATTTCGTAATAAAATTATTTTCATTCATTATGAGATCATTATGAATTAGTAGACTGCACACATCGGCTCAATGATAATGTAATTGCAATAATCGTGTCAGTATCACATTTACTGGAAAGCGCCGAGCGGGACGACCTCCCACCAGGTGAACCGACGACCTGGTCACAGTCGCTGGGCGCCGCTGGATGCAAGCGGCCCAGAACCGTTCGAAATGGAAATCAATGGGGGAGGCCTATGTTCAGCAGTAGACATCCATGGGCTGATATGATGATGATGATGTAGCGCCACATACCGTATAGAAACATTGACCTTACCTTTACCTCAAAACGTACCACAATTACCGGGATATACCAAATACCAATGAAACAAAATACAAGGAACAACATTTAATATTCAAGACAGGAAAATAAAACACAAGATAGACACCCCAGTATATTTCACCATAACCTTATCGCCGTGTTTGACGTCATGCACAAACACATCTACAACACAAACACTTCATCAAGCGTTTCTCTTACCTCCAAACTCCGAACTCTAGTCCCTAAAATGATATCACATTTTAGCAGACTTGGCCCCCAGTAACAGTGAAACTAATTAAATATTATCTCCTCAGACCAGTATTGCATGGAACTTAAATTTTCTGTAATGACCG
Source organism: Achlya flavicornis (assembly GCA_947623365.1). Taxonomy (NCBI): domain Eukaryota; kingdom Metazoa; phylum Arthropoda; class Insecta; order Lepidoptera; family Drepanidae; genus Achlya; species Achlya flavicornis. The sequence continues at coordinate 6,715,965 of OX392494.1, read as the reverse complement.
TGACGATGTTTAGACAAACCGATCGCTTGTTATATAAGTGGGTACGCTATTTAATAAACGTTATTATTTGGATCACTGTCTATCTTTACTCATCTTTAATAAACTAATGAGAAAAAAATACATAAAAAAATTGCAATGTTAAAAAAAAAGCTGTACGTATACGGTGAAGGGAAAGTCGATGTGCCCGCTCATCTGAACTATGGACAAGAGATTTTTGACAGCATGGTAGCAAACAAAGACATAGACGCATTGGTAAGTCTATCACTTATATGTAAGTCTCTCAGTCAGTCGGGCACGCTTGTCAGAGTGGTCGTGGTTGCAAAAGATTGTGTATATGGAGCGTCTTCAACGCCAGTGTTATCCTTGGGTTATTGCTTTTGCAATGCTTCTCCATTTTTGAGGGTTCGTAGCGCTGCGAGTACACTGTACCATGGTAGATTAGGTTACTGTCTTGATAAGATCAGTCCAACGAGTGGGTGATCGGCCACGAGATCGTTTGCCTTCAACCTGACCGGACAACAAGTCTCTCCATGGAGTGTGCGTTTCTGGAGTGTGTGGGGAGTAGTGACCAAAAAACTTGAGATTTCGAAGCTAATTTCCTCGAGGATCGAGTTATTGGTACGAAAGGCCGTCCACGGAATGTCCAGTGTGTCGGTTTTCCGGCGATCTTTCAGTCCTAAGGACCAAGTTTCAGCGCCATATAGAAAGATTGGAAAGACATGCAAAATTGCCTTTACTCTAAAACTACACAAAATCGCGGAACTTATATGGAGATTCGGTTACCTCTAAATGTGCCATACCTCTAGACTTCCGATTGTCACCACATCCTGGGACACCTAGATGGTATATGTATAGAGTTTGTGTAGTAAATTCATTAGCAATCAGCTAGTAGCAATTAATAATTCTGTACACTTTGTCAATTTGGTAAGTCTATCACTTATATGTAGGTCTCTCAGTCAGTCGGGCACTCTTGTCAGAGTGGTCGTGGTTGCAAAAGATTGTGTATATGGCAAACACAGTTTAGATTACTAAATAAATTATCTATTTAATTTCAAAATATCCTCGTGTCTGCAAAAATGTCTCTCAAAGAATAAGAGAGAGGCGAGGACGAGCAACAGTTTTTTTTTTACTTCAAACTTTTTGTAGATAAACGCAGACACAAATGAAAGGCTCACATACGGCGAGCTAGCGCAACATACAGTTGATATCGCCCTCTCGCTCGCACGCATGGGCGTTGGCAAGGGAGACGTGGTCAGCATATGCAGCGAGAAGCGTTTCGAGTTCATGACGACGGTGCTGGGCATCATATGCGCTGGAGCCACCTTCACACCGGCCGATCTTACTGCTGGAACTAGTAAGTATAAGTTAATAAAGATTCTTTAGCACTGAGGAGAGCGTTTTCGAGCCTCGAACGAACAGGATACGTTCGTTGCTCGCGATTTCAAGCGTGGACGTAGGTACTTAACGAGCCTTCGACGAGCCTACAGCGAGTGCGATGCGAATCCCTGTGTTCGTGAAAAAAACTGACAATCGGGCGGAGCGCAGTCGAGCACGCTATGAATGCTCGTTCGAGGCTCGCAAGCCCTTCCACGCTACGCGAATCGTGCTCGTTCGTGGCTCGGCTCGTGCTCGGTTCGCCAAGCATGGACACACCATCGTACATCAACGAAGGTTTTCAATTGTTTTCGCTCACGAAACTCCAAATAGCGCGAAATAAAATGTGAAATTCGTTAATGGAATTCCATTCTACCCATCCTCAGGGTGGTCAAACGTGAATGTAACTGCAGTGTGTCGGTTCTGCTCAGTTGAAGGCTGATTTTTATACTGGTAGTACTTAAATAGAAGCAGTGACTTTATTCAATGCCCTTCTAGCGCCTGTTTTGTCTTTGAATATAGACTTTGGAAATCATACTCTGCAGGATATTGATACTAGAATCAAGAAAATGGTTGGAAAAATCAAGCTTATCCTTTTCATTTCAGAAACCCTCTTATACCGCGTAAACATAGCAAGACCCAAAGTGATGTTCTGTTCTTCAACCGCCTACAAGATTCACATCGAAGCTTTCAGGACAGTGGACAGCATCGAGACATACATCGTGTTCGGGGACGAGGCCCAACCCGGTGCCATACTGTTTAAAGACTTCCTCACCGAACATGCTCGTGTTGAGGACTTCCAGCCGGTACCAGTCGACGGATTAAACGATATACTGTTCATCAGATTCACGTCTGGAACCACCGGCCTGCCTAAAGGAATACCGATCACGCATCTAAGCGCTATAATTAATTTTAGGAGCTATGTGATTGATGGGTACGTAGTCATGTCGCTAGACAATAGCACAGAATATTTAATAGTACATACAGAAAACCCACTTCGAAAACGACATTTAAACAAAAAGCGACTCTTGGAACGACAGAATAAATTGCAATCCAGCTCGCGCAGCGCTGCGCGCCTAAAATTATATTCACCTACAACTTCCCTCTCTTTCTATCGTATAACTCTATCCTGTATGACGCGGCACGTGTTACGGTAGGGTTGTCTAATGACGTATTATGAATCTTCAATATTTCCTTATCGCCTATGTATGTACCTATTAATATTCTCTGTGTTTATTTTACTTCTATGCTATTCTCCTTTCGTGAACAATGACATTTAAAATATCCTAGCTAACTAGTAATAGATCAGAAAGTTATTTGAAAATGTACAATAGGGCCTGCCTGCACCCATGATATATTTTTCTAGGGATGCAGTCGTATTCGGTAAAAGAAAGTTCGAAGTTCGTTTTAAGGCGATGATAGCTCAGTGGTAGTGTCTCAGTGTAGTGGTAGCGTCGGATACCGAGACGAAGGTCCCGGGTTCGAATCCTACAATGAGCTTGAGCTTTCGGTGAAGGAAAACATCGTGAGGAAACCATAGCACGGTGGTAGGGTACTTCTCCTTACCACCCTCAAGTTGAAAATCTGTCGCCAAGCACCTATCGGTGTGTTCCGACAGCTGCACTTGAGAGCCAGTTCCTTCTAGGCTTTGTGTGTGCACCACCTTCGGCCACATCATCACTTACCATGGTGAGATTGTGGTCAAACACAGGCCTATACATAATAAAAAAAAAAAAAAAAAAAAAAATATGTTAGGATACCATAGCACTGTAGTGCTTTGTAGTATTGCCTGGTTTCGATCCTCAGGTTGAAAATGTATCACAAATCATCACCTAATGACGGTCCGACAGCTGCACTTTAGGGCCACATTATCGCGTAGCATGGCGAGATTGTGGTCAAGTCGCAAACAGTCCTGGCAGTTTGCGGGGACTAGCTGTGCTAACCTAATGGCACTGCGTTTTGTCTTTTCCGTTGCCAGCACAGCGACATCTCCCAAAACCTCTTTGCTCTTTTGTGGTTGTGTCGTGTTGGTGTTGCAAACGTCTGTCGGCTACTGCAACCGTTTACCATCAGCTGGACAAGACTATGGTATAAAAAACTACACACAGCTTTTTCTATAAGACAGAGTACCAGCAAAGAGAATGCTGAATACCCGCGCATGGTGCTACACATATGGACTGACGTATACTCTAGCATGTCTGAGTTATGGCACCACCGTCATCTATTGCCCGGAGAACACAGTCGTGGATTTCCTTGAAGCTATACAGAAGTACAAGGTATTAGATCTAATTATAATATCGGTCGATCAGTCCGTCAACCAGACGTTCATAAATTGGTGGATCGGTTGATCGACTGGTATGAAAACCAGGCGGTGGTACAGCTGGTCGATCAGTCAGTCAGTCAGCTTGTACAGTAGTACCCAACTAATAAGGCGCGTCGTGAATCTTCGTTCACACAGAAAAGAAAGTATGGCCCGAAGATTAACGAAAGAATGCTTAAAACTTACAATCAACCTTAGAACATTACTATAAGGTTAATAATACACTGCAGCCACGGAACATTAAAAACAATGGAACTGCGAAATGCCAAAATATGTATCAGAACCGCTGTCGCCATAATTCACACAAATAAATAGATATTCATATATTGCACACCAATAAACAAGTCATTTGATTAGTCGTTTCTAGTTTAGACAATATTAGCTCAAGACACACATATCGTCCATTCAAAAATATATCTTCACCCTCTAAATATAACATTTATTTTGCAATAGTGTAGCAAGAATATACAACGTTTTGTAATCTACAAACAAACTATATTCAATTGAACGATCAAGTTCTGCCACTCGACACTAGATGGCGCTATTCTCAGTGGACGCCATTATCACCTTAATAGTCATTAAAATAAGGTTGATAATTGCGTCATACTTCGATATATACTGCTACTCAGCCAGTGCAGTGACACATTGAATAACATTATCGATACTGATCGATCCTTGGGCCCAATTCACTTAAATATTTTACCAAAAATGAAACTTGTTGAAATGTAAATTGACAAAAACAAATTGGTACACTTATAATAAATTGCAATCTAACCCATGTATGATTTTAGTCCAGTCAACTTACAAACCCAAATTTTTGATGTTTTTTTTCGCAACGCGCGAGAGGCGCGAGTTATACCCCTGGTGTTGCAAGCGTCCATAGGCTACGGTAACCGCTTACCATCAGTCGGGCCGTATGCTTGTTTGCCACATAGTGGTATAAAAAAAAATTGAATAGGGATGTTCCTAGGTCAAAAAATAATAATTCTAATTTGTCCTTCAGTTAGATTATTAAAAAATATTGGGCACGTATTTTTTGCTTTACCAAATCTTAAAAAAATTACAAAGATAAAGCGAGCCAAGTTCGGGAGTGGGGGGGGGGGGGGTCACTTTAGACTAAAAAGAGTATTGTAACGTGACGTCACGCGAAACTTCAACATACGATATCTTCGTAATTTTTTGTTTAATTAATAATCGAAAAATACGTGTCTTATATTTTTTGATGATGTAAAGACGGACTAAATAGATTTTTTTTTTCATCTAGCCTGTTGGGCGCCTCATCACGCATATTGCTTGGTAAGATTTTGAGGATGTGAGAGGAGGTTATATTATGAAGTGGGGAAAAAAGGCAAAATAAACGAATAAGTTTAAAGAATAGAAATTTATTAATTTAATAAAACTCACGTTAGATATAGTATAATCATATAGGAACAAATTTAAAATGAGAAGACTCCATCCACAGATTACAGAAAAAAGGCAGATAGAGCGCGCGGAACACGAGGAGTGAGGCCAAAAAAGCAAATACAAATTGAAAAACACGTACCTTGTATTCGCTTTTGAATGTGTATTTGCTTTGTTTAACAAACTTTATGTAACAAAAAACACTTCTTTATTAATAAACTGTGGTTAAACAATGCAAATTCAAACTGGAAAACGAATACCAGGTATCAGATTTTCAATTTGTATTTGCTTTTTTGGCTTCACTTTCGTGTTCCGCGCGCTCCATCTGAATTATTCTGTAATCTGTGACTCCATCAATAAACTCAGCAAGCAAGGGCTTTTTTAATGTGGAAGATCTTTTAATGTTACAGCTTTTGTTCGAGATACTTATACAATTCAAATTCCAGGCACGCAAGGTGCACCTTCGCAGGCACTTATGAAGAGTCAGACTCTAATACTCTAACTCTCTAATACTAATACTCTAATACCGGTTCGGAAGGTTGAATTTGCTGAGAAAAGTTGGTTGCGTCTTTGCGTCTCGGAATCACCTAGTCTTTTTGAAGAACCTGCCGCTCCGGCATCATTACAATTTTGTTGCTAAAACCAAATAAAACTGTTGGTTAACAACTAGGAACAGGAGAAAAATTAAAAGTTAGTTTAATTTTTGCTGATATTGGTTGTTTTCGAGGCGATGATAGCTCAGTGGTAGTGACGACGAATGCCGAGATGAAGGCCCCGGGTTCGAATCCTACAATGAGCTTGAGCTTTCGGTGAAGGAAAACATCGTGAGGAAACCATAGCATGATGGTAGGATACTTTGTAGTACCTACACACCTGGCTGGTACCCTCAAGGTAAAAATCGTTGTATTCCGATGCTGACAGCTGCACTTGAGAGCCAGTACCTTTCTAGACTTTGCTTACCACCTTCGGCTACATCATTACTGACCATGGTAAAACACAGCGCTAAGCATATTTTAAATGCCGAAAAAAAAAACTAGTCACAAATATCACAATATGCAGCCTATTAATGTTCACTCATATTTTGTTCCAAATATGCATGTCGATACAACCAGCATCCAACCAACCTGACTACATCACTAATTGAGTAGCGAAGAACTTTCGAGAATAAAATAGATGATGCCATTAAACCAAAATAAAGTTTATTTCAAAGTGATAAGGTTGATTTTAGCTTGAATTTCTATTAAATTAATAGTGAATTGAAATAATTAGATTTTAATTGAATAAGTCTTAAATTGTACTTACAGATGGTATGAAACACCTCCATTATTAAGATTTTTCCTTCTACTATCATTCTTGCACTCCAAAATGGAACAATACGGCATATTTACGGAAAACAAGGAAAGTGACGAGACTTCCGACTAGACGTAGTGTTAAGATACGAATAGGATCAAATATGCGTTGATTAAGCGTAACAACGCTTAATAGTGGCGACACGAGTCACGCCTTCTTCGCATTTCTACTAGTTTTTATTGTTCTGTGACTGCAGCTGTTAGTTCCATCTCACTCGCAAGTGACGCCCTTCCGCACACATGGCGGCAGCTGCCGACCAATAATATTTCCCGCGCTTTGAAAATGTATCTTCTGCGCAGGTACATCGGTAAGCCATATCAGTTGGGTACTACTCAAGAATCTTATGAACTACTGTAAGTTAATTAATCAGTGACGGTATTGTTTTTCTTATTGTAGATAGAGCGAATCCAGCTGGCTCCGTCCACAGTGAACGAGTTTATAAAGTCGCCGATCATCCAGAACTATGACGTCACATCTGTGAAGGTCATAGTGTCTACTAGCACTACATTACTGGGCGAAGCCGTAATTACTGTTAAAAAGAAGTAAGTTTAACTTAGAATACTCTAGAAAAATAATCATCATCATCAGCCTATAAAGACCCACTGCTGAGCACAGGCCTCCTTTCACAAGTGAAAGGGACTGGGCGATACTCCACCACGCGTGCCCACTGCGGATTGGTGGAGGTACGCTAGTAGTCAACCTACTGTTGGAATTTTTCAAGCCGCCTAGGAGGCATCCAACTAGCTTAATCTATCTCAATTAAGTGATAACCGGGACCAACGGCTTTACGTGCCTTCCGAAGCACGGAAACGCTTGATTTGAAATACCACTAGGCGGTCACCCATCCAGGTACCGACCACGACAGACGTAGCTTAACTTTGCCGATCGATAAAGAACGGCTAATCATGCTACACCACGAGCGCTTCAAATAATACGTTTGATAAACGACAGTTTTAATTTTCTTAAGCTTTGACTTTGCATATTCGTATTCCTAGATTCTCAGGTCTCGATCAAGTGATACAGTTGTACGGTATATCCGAATCCGGTATGATCTGCTCCGACCTTGGAGTGCCGAATGGCACCAAGCCTGGGAGTGTCGGCGTTGCCTGTCCAGATATTATTATAAAGGTATCATTGAAAGCAATTATCACTGCATCATCATCTACACCCTGTTCCCAATTATTTGTGGTCCGTACAATACATACGCTTGTATCATGTGGCATTATACATACTTGTCCTGACTGGTAGCAAACAAGCATTCGGCTTGCCTGATGGTAAGACTTGCGCGTTGCCGAGTCTGCTGAGATCTTTCCACATCCTTTTTGAAATACCCCATCCTGTACTTTATTGGGAAAACCACGGCGGGGAGCTCATTACACAGTCTGAACGTCCGCGGAAGGAAGCTTCTTTGACTTTGACTGACTGACTACTGATCTGTCGACGCACAGCTGGAACTGGAATCTTGAAATTTTGCTAAGTCTAAGAAAGGAACTTTGGAAATTCCAATCCTGAGGGGATAAGATACAGTTCAAATTGCTACTCCTTCCTTACTCATATCATCTTTCAAACAATTCATCCATCTCTCTTCGATCTTCCTCTTCCCGTTATCCACTTTCATATTCATAACTCTTTTTAACCGACTTCAAAAAAAGGAGGAGGTTCTCAATTCGAGTGTATTTTTTTTAATGTTTGTTACCTCATAACTCCGTCATTTATTAACCGATTTGGAAAATTATTTTTTAGTCTGGAAGGGTATACTTCCCGTTTGGTCCCATTGTAATCAGATCAGCATTTTATTACTTCTTACGTGTACTTTGAAGTCGGTTTAAGTTTATTGTAAAACAGTCCAATTATAATCGTGTGGTTTTCGTTCCTCAGCTGTTTTCCCCTCAACTTTTCAGTTACTGGTGCTATCTGCCGTGCATAAACAAAATTGCCAGATTTATGTTGTATCGTGAAATTAAGACGACGATTTTGCGACGAAAGTTGTAGATGCAGCGTCAAATCTAGAAAATTTGTAAAGTTCATTTGAACGGAAAATATATCATTAAGTGTGATTTGTGAACCTAAATATCTCAGTAAGTTCACCATTATCTGCAAAAAGTATAACGTGAGCTAAGGAGTTGTAATTAGGAAAATGCAATTCACAATGTCCAATTGTATACCATCCATTAGGACAATGTCACTTTGTTTGTAGATAAATAAAAGGGTTTGTCTAATTAAAACGTTTTTTTAGGTAGTAGACTTAGAAACCAGAGAACCTCTAGGACCGAATCAGAGGGGAGAGATCTGCTTTACGTCGACGTGTCCTACACTTATCTCAAGTTGGTAACTTATTCTTTAAATAACATATTTACTATCTATGGTCCTCCACGTTTTTATCCATAATCTTTCTCAAAAGCCCATAAAGCAAACAGAAAAGCTTTTACTAAAGTAAAGTAAACTAAAGTAAGTAGTCTTATAATGTTTATAAATTCCTCTCCGTCCTAAGGTTGTCTGGAAGAGATCGCTCTTTAGCGATAAGTTTATGGCGTATTAAAAAAACTACATACTAGATCTCGTTCAAACCAATTGTCGGTGGAAGATTGCATCGTAATGTACATCATATATTTTTTATACATTTATCATTCTCTTATTTTAGAAGTTACAGGGGGGGGACACACATTTTACCACTTTGGAAGTGTCTCTCGCGCAAACTATTCAGTTTAGAAAAAAAAAAAAATTTGAAACCTCAATATCATTTTTGAAGACCTATCAATAGACACCAAACACGAATGGGTTTTATTAAAAAAAAAAAATTGAGTTTCAGTCTAAGTATGGGGAACCCCAAAATTTATTGTTTTTTTTTCTATTTTTGTGAGAAAATCTTAATGCGGTTCACAGAATACATCTACTTACCAAGGTTCAACATTATAGTTCTTATAGATTCGGAAAAAACTGGCTGTGACATACGGACGGACAGACAGACATGACGAATCTATAAGGGTTCCGTTTTTTGCCATTTGGCTACGGAACCCTAAAAAGAATGCTTTCCTGTTCTATAGAATACTTGGGCGACAATCCAGACCCCAACGACGAGGAGGGCTTCTACATGACCGGAGACGTAGGGTACTACGACGAGGATCGCTGCTTTTACATTCTGGACAGGCTCAAAGACTTGACCAAGTGCAATGACTATTCAGTAAGTACTATAATAAATATATAGACGCAATAGAGAATGTCCAATGGAAATCTTTCGTGCCGCACACTACAGGTGTCATGGATTATACCTATCATATACTTGGTAAATACAAACTTCTAACTCTACAGTCAAGGCGTAAATACCTTGAAGCTATCACATTATATAATATTGTAAATAATAACTTCGACTGTATTGAGCTCACAAACAGTATATGCTACTCAATCCCGCGTACTATTCATAGACGCGAAGTGCGTACGATACACTTATTTGCTTTGTCGTCATGTCGAACTAATATATGGGACCTGCGGTCCCCTATTCGGCGATTGGTGGAGTGTTATAATACAACGTTTCAACACGTTGATATCTTTGCGTATTCCATAAATAATTTTAAGCGCTGTATACTTGCGAAGTTGCGACCCTAGATTCCTCTCTTGTCTTTGTGTTGATTTGTTTGTTCTTTGTGCACCCTTGTATTTACGCTTTATCCTTTATCCTTTATTATTTTTTATATATTGTCTTCGGTTTGGTTATGTATAATGGTTATTTTTAAAGCTGTATTTTTAATAGTCTGTGTAGTAATAGTCCTCTTTTGGTGTTTAAATACCAATTTTATAATATTCACACGCGGATAGCGCGGTGGAGCATTATTTTATACTTTATAAATATTAATATTGTATTCTATTCTATTCTATTCTATTCTATAATACTTTTATGTTAATCTTTATTTGTAAAATTGTATAATGTTGTTGTTTGCTATTATATATTAAGGGAGTGGGCGATACTCCACCACGCGTGGCCACTGCGGATTGGTGGAGGTAGGCTAGTGGTCAACCTACTGTTGGAATTTTTCAAGCCGCCTAGAACGTCGCGTTATCATAAAGAAGTCACACAAGATAGTCGGTTAAAGTTTTTTGTAAAACAGATTTTTTTTCATAGTCGGTGTCACCTCCAAACGTGTGACACCAGGTGCAGCATGCCTACCCCCCCCCCCTCCCCCCGCCCCCATCGCTACGCCACTCTGTGTTTAATTAAGCATTTGTGATCAGATAGCTCCAGCGGAATTGGAGAGCGTCTTGGAACAGCACCCGTCGGTGGTGGAGGCCGGCGTTGTGGGCGCTCCGCACGAGACCTACGGGGAGGCGCCGCTCGCCTTCGTCGTGGTGCGACCAGGAGACACCCTCACTGAGGCAGACTTGGTCGACTATGTCAACAGTCAGGTGAGGAACACAGACCAGCTCGACTGGGGAAGAACCTCCACCTTACAGAATACCGCAGCCAAATAGTTTTATGCTGTTCTTGTGCGTGATTAAGGTCACCAGTGCTCATTGGGGAGGGTTTGTCGATAAACAAGCGTTCGGCCCACCTCATGGTAAGCGGTAAGCTAAAATCATGAATGGGAGAAATATTAAATGATGATTTTTTAAATATTTTTTATTTAATAAGGCTCTCCAACAACTTATAGCATAGACAAATGTATGTTTGTTAGTATGTATAAGCGCACGATGTCGTAAATCTAGGTTACCTATAAGCCATGCATGATTCAATGTTGTATAGTGACGGACAAACATAGGTCATACTGACAAAGTTTTATTTTTATTTTGGAAATAAAACATAAAATGCAAATTGCACACTTCCTCCGATCACATATCACTGGGATCACGGGATCACTTCCCTCCAATATGGCTAGGAGGGCGGTGGCTGCCACACGCGTCATACTTGTGAACAGGTGCTGCTTGTCTGCTTAAGTTTGCTATTTATTTACTTATTAAATATTTATTAAGTCTACTTTGTAATTTTGCCGCCGCGCCGGGGCACGCAATTGTTGTCAGTGCGATTAGAATGTAAATATTATGTAATGAATCTAAGCATGTTTTGAAAAGAGTAATTGCTGAGTTTATTGCCGGCTCTTCTCAGCAAATGCAAACTTCTGAACCGGTATTAGAGTCAGACTTTTCATAAGTGCCTTCAAAGGTCTCTTTGAATAAATGATTTAGAATTTTGCATTTACGATTACCAAGGTACAAACAAAACACCAAATCGGTAGTTACATTTTGTGTTTTGTTTGTACCTCAGGGACTGCCCACCTGTCGGGCAGTAATCCATCCCAACCTACCGACTTATAGTGCCATACCTCGCCATTCGGGAGGCTGGGGCGAGTCAGGTGGAGCGCATGTTTGCTCTGTTTAACAAACTTTATTTAACACATATTTTCTGACCTGATATAATTCATGAATTTTCAAAAATCTTACATTTGTTATGAGGACTGTATGAATCATACTTCTAGTAGTTATGTCCGTCTCAGTGAGTGTTATGAGATAAATAAACTAGGCAAAATTACATATTTCATTATTTAATGATCTCACAATTGATTAATCTGAAAGTCAATCATAAAAACTAGTTGTATCCAACATGTGGTGATGTTATGTTAGCGAATTCACCAGCATCTGTTTTCAGTGCTCTTCTGTCGAGTTTGTCGACAACATCTCGAGGTAGCGTGCTCACGAATCTGACACCACCAGCTAAGTACTCTCGGGCTGGTACCTGTAATCAAGATACAGATTGATCAAAATGTGTCACATCTGATGGAGAATTTCCTCATTTTGCTTTGAAAATAAACTGCCAATTGCCGCTAATAATAAGCTGAAGATGACGGGTCGGTTGGCGATCATTCACTGACACGTTGTGGCGTGGCGTGGTTGTTGTAGGTACAATTGTTATAAAAACCCGATTGGGTAGAAGAAGAGAAAAAAGAACTTTCAATCCTATACAAAGCTACAAATAAAATCAGCATTTTATTTGTAGCTTTGTAACATATATTTTTTTTTTGACCATCGGAAAGTAGAGATTTCAACGAACAGAAAACATACCAACTTTTTAAAAAAAGCTGATATTTTGACGGGTGAGTTTTCGATTGGAAATTAGGGTGTTTTTTCGATATTAATTCAAAATAGGGTGAAAAAATAAATATTTTTAATCAAATAAATTACAGCGTATTTGGGACATAAAAAGGTAAGTTTTCACCAAATTTCGTTAAAAAAAAAAGAAAATTGTAAAAGATAAAAATAAAAATCCAAAAACTTGGTTTTTTGAATTTTTCACATAAATTTTGAGGTTATGTGAAAAAAGTGTAAATACAAAAGTTTTAGATCTTTTTATTACCTACAACTTTGCCATTTGACTTTTTTCGATAGGACTTTTAGTTTTGCCGGAAATCGAGAAAAACCGTTTTTTACCCTTAAAAACTCACCCCCATCCCCTTCCCGACCTCAGATCGCCCGTAAATTATTTTTCCTTTAATTTTTATAATATTCCCCTCCTTTTCTAATGGGTTTCATCCTACTATTATTTTTTTTGGTTTTAAAAATTATCGACCCTGGTCTATTGAGCTTCTTTCGAGCGACAAAATATGAGTAGATGCCTTCACTGGAGGGCTCTCTCCTCCAATCAATAAGTTTACAAACTGATCGCAAACAAGCACAAAAAAAAAACTCGTCGTATTGCGATCAATCCTGGAATCATTGGAAAATTCAAAAATAACTTACCAGTGCAACTATGTCTGTTCTTTACCATGCTGTCCAGAATCTCTTGTCCATAGTAAAAATGAGCGGGCACCTCTAGATTCCCTTCTCCGTAAACGTAAAGTTTTCAACATTATTTTTATAATAAATCAACTAACTTATACCGAAATCTTAGAGATGAGAAATGTGACTTGCGTTGCGTTTATTGCCGGCTCTTCTCAGCAAATGCAACCTTCCGAACCGGTATTAGAGTATTAGAGTCAGACTTTTCATAAGTGCCTGCGAAGGTCTATTTGAATAAATGATTTCGAATTTTTTGAATTTTGTTGTTTCCTTATATATATACATAAAGGCCAAAGTGACCTTGGGGATTGTATATATTTGTTAAGTAGGTAAGTAAGTAGTTTTAAATCTACCTAAAAATGAAGAATTAATGTAAATAAATTAATACATATATTAGGATATCACCGCCACGGTCATTGACCGTACAGATTTGGCGGCGTAACTAAAATAAGCATATTTAATTTAAACATGCATTTTAATTATTAGCGTCAATGCACACACACATCAACTGTAATCTGAGATTCAAACACAAAAGGTGATAAGGCAACTCAAGTCACATGCCGCGCGCCGATGCGTGTAATATGCATCGACATAATATATGGCACTTGGCGGGCGCGCGGAACATCAAATCACGTTTCAATCAAGTTGATTTTTAAAATTTTATTTTTTAAAAAGCTATAATCAAAACAATGTTGAAAAATAAATTGTACGTATACGGTGAAGATAAGCTGGAGGTGCCCGCTCATATGAACTTTGGACAAATGATGCTGGAGAGCATAATTAAGAACAAACAAATAATCGCATTGGTATGTATTTTTTTATTTTTTAAACGGTGCTATACAAAAACTAGTAATATAAGTAGCTAATGGAATTATTTTCTCGATTTCTCAGCAGATCCTACGTAATTCCCACGGGTAATTCCAATAAGTACCTATTTGTTGGTAAAATAGTATATTTTTATTTACAACATATAGGTATGTACAAATTACAATCTACATATCGAAAAATTCCTCAATTCTGCCGCTGCTTCCGATTAAGGGAAAGGTTCCCAGAAGACTGGCAGCATTTCCTAAAATTGATGAATTCTATAAAGAGCAGTTTTTTTTTCAAAATTCCTTCACAATCAAGTTATGGGTTTTGTACAACAATTCGGTATTCCAATCCGAGAAATAAGATCGGAACCCTCGATGAGCGAGTCAGACTCAGGCGTTCGTCCTAATTGGCGATGATCGCTCGAGCAAACGATGCGATTTCGTTACACAAAACGCTTTATAGTATAGCATCCCGCTATAGAACGACCTTCACCGAGATGTTTATTTGATGAAAGGTATTTTATATTTAATTTAATATGTCAAAAAATATATTGCATATGGGTTGCCTACCAAATTTCAGACCAGGATATGATTAATTAATAATTAAAAAAAAAATTTTGCAACATTTCACCGGTTTGATTATTAGACAAATTCTATACCAATCGAAATATGAAGTCCATAGAATATGCAAACGTTAGGTTGCCTATTATTTTCCGGTCACAACTCTCGGGTTGACAGGTATAAACAGGTATATCGATACTATATATTTTGCACCGGTCTGACTATTGAATTAAAATTAAATGAAAATAAAGATTAAGTATTTCATTTTGAACACGGTGGTATAGGGTTGCCTGCGAAAAATCAGTCCCGAATGTCATGCGATTCGTCCATCTATCTCTATACACGCATGTGTGTGTAGATCCGAGAACGTGGTCACAGTATTACAATTAGTAAAACTGTGACGTGGTAGTGCGTATTTACAAGCGCTTACGAACAAGTGAGTTCTTGAGCTGTGTGAGTAAAAATTGTCTACTATTGGTCTGTTGGCGTTCGTTTTCGCTTAGTTGTGATATTAAGTGGGGAGTTTCGTGGGACATCAGGTCTAAGCTAAGTCCAAGCGTCACGGTCACGGCCCATCTCTCGATATCTGTGCAACCAACGTCTCAAATCCGTGTTTTGATGGTGACGATATCACATCACCTAGCTTTTCTGGGCAATCAATTATTATAATTTTCTGCAGATAAACGCAGACACGAATGAAAGGCTCACATACGGCGAGCTGGCGCAACAAACTGTCGATATCGCTCTCTCGCTCGTACGCATGGGCGTCGGCAAGGGAGACGTGGTCAGCATATGCAGCGAGGACTGCTACGAGTTCATGGGCACGGTGCTGGGCATCATATGCGCTGGAGCCACCTGTTTAGCAGCCTTACCTACTGCTGGAACCGGTTAGTTTAGTTCATCATCTGCCGGCCCTGTCCCGAATCATTTCTGGTCGGCGCAATAGCTATGTAGGTACGCTTCTTCCAGTCGTCTCTTCATACCGTCACACCAGTATCACTCCTTACCCATATCCTGCTTTACTCACATAATTTGTTTGTTTGTTAATTTTTAGTTAGTTGGAATTTTGTACCTTTTTTAATGTAATTTTCTGTTTATTTTAGTGTCTCAGTTTTTTGTGATGTCGGGTAGGGTTCGACTGAAAACCAGTTCCAAGGTATGTACCACATACCTTGGAGTCAAACTGAGTCGTAATCCTTTTTCGACATCACACAATATTACTGAATATGTATATATATATTTAATGTATTTATTATAGTATATGTGTTATGTAATTCTGTAATGTTGTGTGTATGTCAAAATAAATGTTTTTTTCTTTCTTTCTTTCTTTTCTTTACATAAACGCTATCTAACTAAGCCTACTGCTTAAATGGTCAAATAAATAACGTCATTGTCATTGCTCTCATTGTCTAACAATTTGACGTTATTTATGTGACCACTTATAAGACGAGGATAGCAATCTGCACCTAACCTGTTTCCTGTGCCTGTTTCTTACTTGTTAGATGCTTTTTAGTTTATTTTATTTGTCCCTCGAGGCAATTTTAATTTATAGAACTTATTTCCTTTAATTATACCAATTTTTTTGGGGTTCCGTACCTCATCATGCCATTTAATGCTAGCTTTTATAAAATCAGTTATGGATATCTTGGATGAGAGCATCAGCGTCTCTGAGCTTGTTCGTGAAGATATGTGGACGACTAGTCGATATTATGTGTGCTATATGGTCTGGTCTATAGAAGCTGCTGAGATTTTGCCGGTACTTCTCTGTTGGTGTCTGGTTTCTGACCAATATCAGGGACTTCTCATATATCTGCTCTATATAAGGCCTAAAATTAATATAAGATATTAGATAGATAGGTAAAGAGCTATAGAAGCTGCTGACATTTTGCCGGTACTTCTCTGTTGGTGTCTGATTTATGACCACAAGTCAAACTCCAATATCAGGAACTTCTCATATATCTGCTCTATATAAGGCCTAAAATTAATATAAGATAGGTAAAGAGAGCCTCATAAAACTTCAGAGTTTCTGCATTGTTGGAAACTAAGATCTGGATAATGGTTTATACTTTCTTTTAACAGCGACTCTCCTCCACCGCCTTAACATAGGGAGACCAAAAGTGATGTTCTGTTCTTCAACCGCATACAAGACTAACATCGATGCCTTCAGGACAGTGGACAGCATCAAAACATACATCGTGTTCGGGGCCGAGGCTCAACCCGGTGCCATACTGTTTAAAGACTTCCTCACTGAACATGCTCGTGTTGAGGACTTCCAGCCGGTGCCTGTCGACGGATTAAACGACATACTTTTCATAAGATTTACGTCTGGGACTACAGGCCTACCCAAAGGAGTTGCAGTGAGGCATTTGACCTCCATCATTGGTTTTAGAAATTTGGATAGTGATGGGTGCGTAATCATCGAGCTTTATAGTACAAGGTTATAATGTTGAATTTCTCTTAAAATTAGGCAGTTTCGTAAATTCTTTCGCAATCAGTTTCTAAAGTATTTAATTACTTCTGAATTGAACAGAGCGCTTGATATTACATACATTGATACACATTGCACAGAAATTTATACATTTATTTATACCACTAAGGTGGCAAACAAGCATACGGCCCGCCTGATGGTAAGCAGTTACCGTAGCCTATGGACGCTTGCAAGACTAGACGATGCGCGCGTTGCCGACCAAAGAAATCTCTTCACACCCTTTTTGAAGATCCCTATGCTGCACTCCATTGGGAAAACCACGACTGTCATATAAGTCTACCCAAGACGACTTTTTCGAGCGATTCAGAAGCGTGTTTCTAATGCACGGCTGCATCTATGCTGTATAGCGTTAGTGATGTTATGAAGAATCGTGGTTACGTGGGCGAAGGTAAAAGTACCTATACGACCAGCGCGAAAACTGCTACTGAATCGCTGCACAATGCCGCCGTGGGCTTCAAGTATCTTCCTTTTAAACGACTTTTCAATTCGGATGTATTTCTTTTTTGTTTGTTACCTCCGTCATTTAAAACCGATTTGAAAAAAAAAACTGTTTTCATTTGGGAGGGTATACTTCCCGTTTTGTCCCATTGTCATCATCTCTGATGATGGATGGAACTGATCATTAAGACCACAGATGACCGCCGGAACTACTCAATAATAAGTACCTATTTCACGGGTTGCGATTCGATTACTTTATGGTTTCTCAGCAATTTATGCTCGTCACGATGCATATGGTGTAGTGATAAGATAGATAAGATAAGATAATATATTTATTTGTTGCAAAAAATAGTGACAACAGTAGGTATTAAGCTAAATTTCAAATTGGCATTGGTAAAATAAAAATCACTATGACAATATTAATCGTACAACTGGTACTTAAAATAGGAAAACCTCAATTAACGTTCCTGCATCGAAAAAAGCAATATTTTGTTAAAGATGACGAGCTGTTGGCATTAGGGTGGCTACGTACGACAACCACACTACGTACATTCGCAAGTACAACACACCATACACCACGTGGGCGGGCGCTAATTTGTATTAATTAATATCGTTCGCGTGTGTGATCCACATCGCAACCACCGGCGACACCGGCAACTAGCGGTACAAACATTTTAACATTTTGTAGTTACCATAAAAAGCCTCCGCGACACTATTCACACGTAACCACAGCATGACTTCATTTTGTCGGTTTAAGTTTTACAAAAAACTTAAACCGACTTCAAAGTACACTAAAAAGTAATCAAATCCTGATCTGATCATAATGGGACCAAACGGGAAGTATACCCTTTCAGACAAAAAAAGAATTTTCCAAATCGGTTAATAAATGACGGAGTTATGAGGTAAAAACATAAAAAAAAAAAAAAAAAAAAAACAACAGAATTGAGAACGTCCTCCTTTTTTTGAAGTCGGTTAAAAAACCGAGAAATAATAAGAACTCTTTTACAAAAAACAATAACTGACTTCAAACGGTGCATCCACGCTACGCGACCCGAGCAGGAGCCAGGCACACGTGGAGCACGGATTCTATCCGCGACGACAGAATTAATATATCGATGATGACGGACCTACGAGCTTCGAACGAGAGTTCGGCTCGCGCTCGACTGCGCTCCGTCAATTAACAGTTTTTGGCCTCAAACGCACAGGCAGGTGGCTAGCTTGGTGGTGCGACACGCTAAGCGACTAGCTAGGCCCCAAGCGCACAGTGCGAACGGTCGCGAACATTTAAGAACGTTCGATTTACTAAGCTACTCGCTAGGAACTAGGCGCTAAGCTAGCCACCTGCCTGTGCGTAAGTAGCCTTTGTCGAACACAAGGCATTCGCATTGCGCTTCGTTGTATGTTCGTTGTCTGTCTCGGTTCGCGTAGCATAGACGCACCATTACATTCTCAAATGTGTTTTGTCTATGTAACAGCGTTTCAGGAAAGACAATTCTAAGCACTCGAGAGTGGTGCTTCACGTATGGTCTGATGTATACTCTTATATGTCTGAAAAATGGTAGCACTGTCATCTACTGTCCTAAACCCAGTGTTGTGAACTTCCTTGAAGCTATACAGAAGTACAAGGTAGGTAGTGCATTTATTATTATCCTTACTTCCTTACTAATATTATAAACGCGAAAGTTTGTATTCTTGTTACTCTTTCACAGAAAAACTACTGAACGGATTTGGATGAAAATTGGCGCACAGATAGTGTGGTAGACATGCTTCTATTCTTCGTTCGTGGACTGTAATTCGTTCTGTCCCCGCACACCACAGATAGGGTTTTCTTTCTTGATGCAAGATGGTCGGTTTTCAGGGAAAGCAGAAATGACAACACCCACTATTTCTTTCTTGTATCTTGTTCGGTTTTCTAGCTTATATTTCTTTCTGCAGGATTTCCAAGGTAATTTTACCATATACAAGTTGACATCTCACATTTCCCCCTCGGGGAAAATGGGGAAACAAAACCGGGGTCGGATGACCCCACGATTGTTGTAGCTTAATTTTCACCGCGTGCGAATACACGCGGGGCGCTGGAATCGGCTATGAAGCCTTTGGAATGATACTGACCATTGTCAGTTACTGGCGGCGCCTCCCTAGTCGTCGTTCTAGCTTACTGGGTGTAAAGTGCCCAGCCAGCGATCGGCGCTCGGGCGGCGCTCGGCGGGTAAAATTTGCATTTGTTTTAATTAAATTAAAAACGTAGGAATTCAATTCTGCGGGAGCTTAATGATTTCCCGTTCGTACGCCTTGCCCTCCGGCGGCCGCGCGTGCAGTGGGGCTATGCCCTTCACATGCGGGAAGCTTGACATGTCGGCACGCCGGAACATACTAGTGGCGAGGCGGGCAATAAAGTCTTCTAGGCTCTCGACTTTGAGGTCACGAGTGATGACGTCATTCCTCACGTACCGAGGTGCGGCGACTATCGTTCGTAATGACAGATTTTGTTGGGCAGCTAATTTCTTCTTTAGGTACGGCGCGGTAAGAGCGTACCACGCCGCGGCTGCCGAAAACCGAACTGTTCGCTTCTAGGAATTATATGTGGGACGAGGTGCTGCAAAAGCAGTTTTTCAAGTACCTTCGAGAGTGTCGGCAGCAACGTAATCGGCCGATAACTCTCCGGTTTTAGGGTGCTCTTCCCGGGCTTGGGTAACATTACAACTCTACCTGTTTTCCAAAGCGTAGGAAAGTGGCCCAGGCGAAGGATATCATTGAACAGGCGTAAGTGACGCAACGCCGTAATTTTACCAATTTAATTGCGTCATTTATATGCTTAAATTTCGGTCATGTCTACACGACGTACATAGCGTATAGAAAACGCGCTATCGACCAATCACAGCTCTAGAATGACACAGCGCTATTGCCTACCTTGTCTATGGTAAAACTGCCTTGGGTACCTTTTTTTTTTTTTTTTATACCACTTAGGTGGCAAACAAGCATACGGCCCGCCTGATGGTAAGCGGTTACCGTAGCCTATGGACGCTTGCAACACCAGGGGTATCACGCGCGCGTTGCCAACCCTGCAGAAATCTCTTCACACCCCTTTTGAAGAACCCCATGCTGTAGTCCATTGGGAAAACCACGGCGGGAAGCTCATTCCACAGTCTGAGCGTCCGCGGAAGGAAGCTCCTTTGAGCCCGCACAGTACGAAACAATTCAGGTTTCAATATGTGAGGATGGACTCCCCGTCGATGGCGAGAGTTGCGATGGTAGAAAGTAGCCGTGGGCATCATCTTAAACAATTCTTCAGAACACCGTCCGTTGTACAAGCGGTAGAACACACATAAGGAGGCAAAGTCTCTCCTCAGACTGAGGGGCTCTAAACCGCTTGTGAGCTCGGGATCGTCAACAATTCTGATGGCACGTCGTTGAACCGAGTCTAAAGGATCAAGCTGGTATTCAGGTGCCCCCGCCCATAGATGACAGCAGTACTCCATATGAGGCCGGACTTGTGACTTATAAAGTTGCAGCCTTTGCCCGGATGTGAAGTACTGCCTCGCTCTGTTGAGCACTCCGAGCTTTTTGGATGCCAGCTTAACCTTGTCTTCTAAGTGACTTCGGAACAAAACGTCGCTAGAAATGTCGACGCCAAGGATCCCGATGCTTTTGCTGATGTTCAGGGACGTGTTCTGGAACTGTGGAGCCACAACAAATGGGGTTTTCTTAGCGGTGAACGCGCAGGCTTGAGTCTTAGTGGGGTTGAAATGGACTAGGTTTAGTCTGCCCCAATCGGAGACACTAGTTAGTGTACTCTCGATTTCAGACAACAGCCGTTCGCGGCTTTCCTCCACCTCGGAACGAGGGATATTAGCACGGCCCGTGTAATAAGCGTCCCCTGTACTGTCGTCCGCATAACAATGAACGCCGTCAATAGACAGCATATCATTGATATGCAGTAGGAACAGTGTTGGGGACAGCACAGAGCCTTACGGGACGCCAGCATTTATGTCCATGCTGTCGGAGCAGCTACCGTCTACGACGGCTCTTATGCATCTGCTGGACAGAAAGCTGGCCACCCATTTGCATAATCTCTCGGGAAGCCCGTATGCTGGTAACTTCGTTAGAAGACCCCGGTGCCAGACCCGATTGAACGCCTTCGCCACATCTAGTCTCACTGGCAATGCCTCACCTTGACTCTCGATGGCGAGTGACCAACGGTGCGTGAGATACACAAGGAGGTCACCAGCTGAGCGAAAGCCATACTGTCGGTCGCTCAACAAATCGTGATCCTCCAGGTATCTCAAAAGCTGCGTGTTGATCACTCGCTCCATGACTTTGGAGAGAAGGGAGGTGATGGCGATAGGCCTGTAATTCGCCGGGTCTGATCAGTCACCCTTTTTGGGCACTGGGTGCACATGGGCAGTCTTCCACGAAGACGGGACTTCCTTTTTGGTGTAGGAAAGCGCGAAAAGACGCGTCAGTACTGGACACAATTCAGGAGCACACCGCTTCAGCACCACTGCCGGTATGCCGTCTGGCCCACTCGACTTATGGATGTCCAGAGAAAGCAATTCCCGTCGCACCTCCCGTTGGGTAATGCTTATCTCCGGCATGGGGCTGTCACACCCCGGAATGGTAGGCGGTGTGGCGCCACCATCATCCAAAGTTGAGTTCGAGGCAAAGAGAGAGCCTAAAAGGTCAGCCTTCTCTTTAGCACTATGGGCCAAGTTCCCGTCCGGCTTACGTAGTGGTGGCAAGGACCTACTTAATTTTATCTATTTTTTCCTATCTATTGAGATACCACCGAATCAAGTCATTTATTCATAAAATAATAAGTATTACAGAGTTATAAATTATCCTTATCAACTAGTCTTACATAATAAATCTATAAAAACATTAACATGGCAAACTTAAATATGTTATTTACAAGTGTCGTGAACAGATAGGATATGTTCTGGATTAACACATAGAATACTTTTTATTATATTATCGCTAGTGGTGTAGCATGACAAGCCGTTCTTAATCTATCGGCAAGTTAAGCTATCACCAGAGTTTTACCAAGAGATGGTAATACTGTGCTATCACCGTCGTGGTCGGTACCTGGATGGTTGACCGCCTAGTGGTATTTCAAATCCAGCGTGCTTCGGAAGGCACGTAAAGCCGTTGGTCCCGGTTATCACTTAATTGTGATAGTCGTTAAGCTAGTTGGACGCCCTCTAGGCGGCTTGAAAACTCCAACAGTAGGTTGACCACTAGCCTACCTCCACCTCGCCGCAGTGGGCACGCGTGGTGGAGTATCTGCCCATTCCCTTTCACCCTGATTTTTGAAAGGAGGCCTGTGCTCAGCAGTGGGATATTATAGGCTGATGATGATGATGATACTTTTTATCCGATAATGCGGATGAAACCGGGCGGGATAGCTAGTAGATGTAATTAACTTAGGTACCTACTTATCATCAGAATTTCACTAATCTAACTAACTTTCAGAATTTTGTTTAGGTCCCAAAATGCGATACCTACACCCATTTTTTTTTTAATTTATTGGATAAACAAACAGTTTACACAATATCTTTATACAAATATATACTATACTAACAATAGTTATAATACTAACATTATATAATGTAAGGAAAGCAAAATAAATAAAAGTATAAAGTAGTTGTAATTGTGAAACCCACACCGTTCACCACAGATTACAATAAGTAATTAATTGTTCAGATGTGAAATAACAATATTAAATATAGATTGTATTTTGTACATATTTGTTGTAAATAAAAAAATATACGTAAAAAAAAAACAATATTAATTATAATAAGTATGTCTTGCACACATAAAATTTAGGTCTTACGCCGCCGCTGGCGAAGGATAACATCTGAAGTAATGACAGTTGATATGCTGTAAGTAAATAGGTATTACAGGAAAAATTGTTTTTTTTTTCATAAATTATAACATCTTTTGACTCAAAAACGCTTTTGAAGAGTTGGTAAGGGTTTTTTTTATATTTTAGATACAACAAATCCCGCTGACGCCAACCTTACTGAATGAGTTAGTGAAGTCGTCGATCGTCCAGGACTATGACGTCACATCTGTGGAACTGATCGTGTCATCAACCAATACAATGAAGAAAGACGCCCTCGTTGCTGCTTCCAAGATGTACTTATTTGCAATTACTATTTCACCTTGAAAAATTTAGGTTAGGTTAGGTATAGGTTCATAATGAAATAATAGGAAATAATCTTAATCTTTATTAGTGATAGTTGTTTTTTTTTTCAAAAAAGTGTTTTTTGTGTGATTCGTCGCCAGAGCTCATAGGGGAGAGGCCCCTATTACTCTTTGGCCCCTATGAGCTCTGGCGACCTTACTCACGCGCAGTAACACAACTTTACAGATCATAAATTAATTTGGCTGCTGTATTCTGTAAGGTGGAGGTACTTCCCCAGTCGAGCTGTTCTTTGAGCGAATAAACGCTATGCTCTACCTCTCTCAAAAAAAGTTCAATATTTCTGGGTAACTTCTTGCTGCTACGAATGTTCCTATTGCCTAGTATATTTATATGTAATATTTGGTTTGTATTTATTTGTACAGTATCTATTATATTCATTTATATATATATTTATATGTGTAAATTATTTTTATATGTATTTATTATATATTTTAACTACTTATGTACTTATTTTATTTATTGATTTATCTTTTTTAATTATTTATCATAAAATGACACTTGCTCGTAAAGTGTCATTTATTGCACCGTTTTTAGTATCTTAATACAGCTTATTCCGCACTAGTGCTTTTTACTTTACATTACCGCACAGTTTTATAATAAGTATAAATAGTATAATCCCGACGGTTTTTACCTCAATGCAAATTGATATTGTTGATATGTAAAATGGAGATTTGTAAATGGCATAGGATCATCTATTTGTTTACTTTATCGTAGAAATTAAGCTGTAAATCTTCCTAAGAGTAAATAAATAAATAAATAAAAAATAAATAGGTGTAGGTAGACGGACGAAGCATTCTTAATTTAAAGGGGTGAAACAGTTTGAAAGCCGACGGCTGTCAAAAAAAAAACCTGCGCGCCATTTTTGTTAACGTTCTCATTGTGTGGTTGATTTTCATCAAAAAATCTAGTCCAAGAAATACAAGTCTTTTTTTTCTCGCATGTGTGTTGAAAAACGTCGTATGACACGTGTGTGCATTGATCATTACACTCTCTGCTCTCTAATCGCGTTCGCCTGCAGCTCACGCGCTTAATACCGCCTCGTCTGTAATTACCAACTTTGCACACATGTATCATAATGTACTATTATCACCTCTCGTTGGCTTACCTTTAGTCTCAAATATGTCCAACCTCCATATTCTTATTTTATCTGCTGATGCTGAGGCCGATTTCTAAACCGGTGGTAATTTCGGCAGCTTTTAATTATTTTGGTTACCAGATTCTCAGGTCTTGTACGAGTGAACCAGTTGTACAGTATGTCGGAGGTGGGGTGTGCCTGCTCAGATCATCGGGTGCCGAATGGTACCAAGCCGGGGACTGTTGGCGTCACATTACCGGGCTATGTTATAAAAGTTCGTTTGTTTTTACTTGACTAACGACCGTTACCAAATGAAAACGTGCCGGTCGATTACATACAGGGTGTAGCGTAATTATAGTGGTCCAACGTAAAAAGGTCGATTCATTACACTATACTTTACTACCGGTGTCAATTCTTTTTTTTAGTTTTTAAAGGCCTTGAGTTATTTATTTGGCTGTAATTTTTTATACAAATGACATTTCTACGTTGGACCATAAATTACGCTACAACCTGTACATATTTTATTTTTTAGGTAGTAGATTTGGATACTAGGGTACCCCTGGGACCGAATCAGAGAGGAGAGATCTGTCTTAGAGCGCCGGCTGCAGTTCTTTCAGGTTAGTATAACAGATTATAGAACAAGGCAGATGGAGCGCGCGGAATACGGGAGTGAGGCAAAAAAAGCAAATACAAACTGAAAAACAAATACCTGGTATTCTTTTGAATTTGTACTTGCTTTGTTATTAAAAAGAAAGTGTCTTAAGTTAAGGCGCTGTATGAAGCAAATTTTTAGACAGAACATTTAAAATATATTTGACTAGCTGCCCGGCGCGACTTCGTTCGCGTGGTGCTACCCTACCCTATGGTGCTACCCTACCCTATGGTGCTACCCTACCCTATGGTGCTACCCTACCCTACCCTACCCTACCCTACCCTACACTACCCTTTTGACAGCACAATCCCCATCTAAAAAAAAGTTTTAATTTGACAGCAAAATCCCCATTAACAAAATGATCCGCCATTTATTGAATTCATTTGTTACAAAAAATGTGATAAATGAAGAACAGCTCGACCGATTTTGTGCAAACTTCACATAAACCATCTCCGAACAAAGCCTAAACATGTGGTTTGGATAGGTACCCCGTTCTCGAGTTATAAAATTACAACGAAAAGTGGCATTGATTTTTATATATTTAGATTATTATTACAGATTACATTGGAGTCGACATACCAAAATCAATCGACGAGGAGGGTTTTTACAAGACTGGAGACTTGGGGTACTACGACGAAGATCGCTACTTCTACATCGTGGACAGATTCAAAGAAATGTTAAAGTTCAATGACTTCTCGGTTAGTAAAGGGTAAGGTGCCGATCCCACAGAACAGTTCTAGAGTTCCGAGATCTGAGTTCCGCGTTCACTGTAATCTTTGCGGCGCCTTTGATAATTGCACACAGAGAACTCGTCCTTCAAGAGAATGCGAGTTCTGTCGGAGTTCTCTAAAGCTGGCAGTTGAGGTGACACGCCTGAGCGATCACTGACTTATTTACTGAGTGACACAAGGCAGAAAGGACAATGGGCATTCTGGCCCATAGCGGCCACTAATGAAACTTAAGTAATGCCAATGAGACGAGATAAAGAATGTAAACATAATTTTGCTTGCTGTAGGGTACGGGATACAAATTACGTTTAATGCAACTACCTTGCAATTTCATAATATCTCCAATTATTTCCTAAATCTTCAATACTCTATAACTTTTTTTCTAAATACACCACAGTAATAAGCTTTCATATTTATATTACATAGAATTTATTGCTGGCCGTCAATTGGACAAGCTCCATACAAAGGATCATGGCGAGATTTGTACAAAAAAATAAAGATTTTTAGACACGTTGAAATGACGTTATTATTGATCCTTGGTGCCTAAGGGACAACTTGAGCCATTTAAAATATTTTTAGGACCCCGGGATAAAAATGCGAATTTCTATGGCAAGCCGGCGAATCGCGACTATTTGCGACCAAAAACCATTATGTTGTTGTTATGTTCTGCGAGGTTTATAAAATATTTCATGTTCGTTGATATCTTTGTGTATTGTATTGAAAGACTAACATAAGTAACAGTTTTTAATTCGACACAAATTACATGTGTTATAGTTAGGTTGGTTAGGCGCGTGCGCTCGCAGCCAGCTCGGTTTGAGAATGCCTCCGGTGAAGTGTGCGGGGTGCGGGGCGCGGCCTGTGGCACCGTCTGTCACGCGCATCGGCGTGAACATCCTCCGGGCGTTGGAAGCTTGATTCCAGAAGAAGATTCCAAATTGATAGGTATGAAGATTAGTGTTCATCAGGATCAGGTATTGGTACAAGACACATCTTATTGACAGCGCGTCTTACTGTACCTCTGGTGGTGTAAACATCAGCCACTCTACATATTCTGTCACGTCCTTCGTATAATTTACTGACGCGTCCCATTCTCCAGTGTAGCGGCGATAGGTTATCATCCTTCAGTATAACAAGGTCTCCTACTTGAAGTGGGTTCTGTTGATTCTTCCGCCATTTGGTACGGTTTTGAAGCTCTGCCATGAACTCGCGACGCCATCTCTCCCAGAATTGTTGCCGTACTTGCTCGATGCGCTGGTATCGGTTGTGTCTAGCTGATTGCACAGGTAGTGATGGTACAGACATCAGCGGACGACCGATTAAAAAGTGGCCTGGGGTTAAGGGATTGAGATCTGTAGGGTCTGAAGAGAGAGGGGAAATAGGGCGGGAATTGAGGATTGCTTCTATTTGCGTGAAAAACGTTGTTAACTCCTCGAACGTTAAGGATGCATTGCCCGCTATACGTTTTAAATGATATTTTGCTGATTTAACGCCTGCCTCCCATATTCCGCCAAAATGGGGTGAGTAGGCAGGAGAAAATATGAATTTAATTTCCTCATTAGCAGTGTAATCTGACACTGATTGACGACTGGAGCGTATAACTCTTCCTAATTCATTGTTCGCACCTACAAAGTTTTTACCGTTGTCACAATAAATTACGTGTGGCTTGCCTCGGCGCGACACAAACCTACGTAGGCATGATAGGAAGGCTTCTGTGGTAAGATCACCAACAACTTCCAAGTGAAGAGCTTTCGTAGTGAGACATACGAATACACACAGATAGGCTTTTGATATACGGTTACCTCGTCCCTTTTTAGAAGAAATCATAAATGGTCCAGCGAAGTCGATACCACATGAATTAAAAGGAAAATTTGGATTTACTCTCACATAAGGTAAGTCACCCATCTTAGGCTGTATAGTTTGACCACGCATACGTGAACAAACGACACAGCCTTTCGAGATGGCGCGGGCTAAGTTTCTACCATTTAAAGGCCAAAACCTCTCACGAACAGATCATAGAAGCAATTGGGGTCCCGCATGAAATAAACGTGCATGTTCATAATTCATTATTAATTTCGTAAGGTGATGCTTAGCATCGAGTAAAATAGGGTGTCTTTTATCATATTGACAGTCAGATTGGGCTAATCTTCCTCCTACTCTTACTAAACCATTCGTATCTATGAAAGGATTTAGTGGCAATAATTTACTTTTATAATGTAATTCTTTACCATTTTGAATCTGTTTTATATCGTTGGAAAATGACTCAATCTGACTGTGTTTTAATAAAAGCGTTAAAGAACGTTCAAGTTCGTCAGATTGTAATGGCCCAGTTAATTTAGGTAAACCCCTTTTATAGTTGTATATAAAACGTAAAACATACGCGTAAGTTCTTTTTAATTTTAAATAACTAGAATGATTTTTAAATGCTATAAATGATTCCAAACCTTCATTAGAATCACCAACCACATTACTAACAATATCAACCACCTTTTTTGTTTCTGGCAATTTACTAGGTGTTTTGTGAGGTTGAGTAGGCCATTCCGACTGACCTTTTTTAAGAAAAGCAGGTCCCTCCCACCACAGGTAAGTTGCCTGCAAAAGCTGCGGGTCGATACCCCTAGAAGCAAGGTCTGCAGGATTTAATTCGGTAGGAACATGGTTCCATTCACACTCTTGAGTAAGTTCATTTATTTTGTTTACCCGGTTACGAACAAAAGTTTGTAGGGTTTTGTTTTGTATCCGAAGCCATCCTAGAACTACTGTGGAATCTGTCCACATATATTTCTTAATAACCTTACACTGAATGGCTTTCAAAACCTTATCAGAAAGTTGAGCTCCTAACAAGGCCGCAGTTAGCTCTAACCGGGGAATGGTAAGAGTTTTAATAGGCGCGACTCTTGTCTTCGCACATAATAATTTTACAGTAATATTATGCTCATTATTATGCGTACGCAAATAGACGCATGTCCCGTAGGCTTGCTGAGAAGCATCAACGAAACAATGCAGTTCAATCGAATGTACTTCTAGGCTACCAACCATCACATAACGAGGCAAGACAATGTCTGATAGATGATGCAAGTTTGTATAAAGGTTACCCACCGTTTTACAAACTGATCTGGTACTGGGTCATCCCAGTCTAACTTGGCACTCCATAAATTCTGGAGAAGAATTTTTGCCTTGATTATGCAACAGCTGACTAACCCCAATGGGTCAAAGAGCTTACAAGTTGTGGAAATAATTATTCTTTTTGTAACCTTTTGCTTAGTTTCGATACCACTAGGAAAATGTAACTGGTCGTCCATTGGTGACCATTTTAAACCTAAGACAGTAGCTTCGTCGTGAAAATCCAGACTTTGCAAAGATTGTGATTGATCACAAAGTATTTGAGGGCAGTTTGTGCGGAATTTTCTCAATGGAAAACAAGCTGAGTCCAGCACTTTGGTTATATTTATATATATATGTTTTAGCTCAATCGGGTTTGATGAACCGGTATTTAAATCATCGATATAGAAGTCATTACGGATCACATTAGCTATAACTGGATCTTCGCATTCATCAGCCAGTTGACCAAGACACCTGGTACTCAAGAAAGGAGCAGAAGCCATTCCATAGGTCAAAGTTTGAAGTTGTTTGACTTTGACAGGCTGATCGACTTGATCCCTCCAAAGCACGAGCTGTAAGTGACGTTGAGACTCATCTAAAGCCACCTGTCTGTAAAATTTATTTATATCAGCCGTTAATACGAACTTATGGACTCGAAAGCGAAGGAGAATAGAAAATAAATCACTTTGCATTACGGGACCAACAGCCTGAATATCATTTAGGGACTTTCCAGAACTAGTTTTAGCCGAAGCGTCAAAGACCACCCTTAATTTTGTGGTTTCATGCTGATCTCTAATGACACAGTGATGGGGTAAGTAACATCCAAATTTAGGCCTATCAATGTCATTTAAATGACCTAAATTATCATATTCTTTTATGAAATTACTATACTGCATTTTAACATTTTCATTTTTATTTAACTTTTTTTCTAGGTTTAGGAAACGCCTCATCGCAATAGGGAATGAGTCACCAAGTGCCTGCTCTGGATCCTCCTTCAGTGGCATCATGACAGAAAATCGGCCATCAGGTAAGCGACGAGTATGTTTATTAAATTGAGACTCACAAAATTGTTCATCTGTTGAGTAGGTATTTATATCTGAGGGTAGTTCTTCGACTTCCCAAAATTGTTTTATTGAATTATGTATATCTTGAAGTGATACCATAGAACTATTTTGCACAAAGTTGCAATGAATATGAGTATTATATTTAAAGTAAGATTCTCCAGTGTGACCCGCTATGAGCCAACCTAACAAACTATCTTGTAAAATAGGTTTATTTGGTCCTAATTTTATTTGATTGGGACTAATTATATCAAAGAAGTGATCCGCTCCCAGTAGAATATCTATTTCAGAAGGTTCATAAAACAAGGGGTCGGCGAGGACAATGTTATCCGGTAGCTGCAATCTTTGAACATCGACTGGAACGTTAGGTATAGTACCTGTAATTTTAGGTAAGACTAAACAATTCACCTTTACACTATACGAGCCGAGTCGAGACTTCACAATGATACCACACTTTTCCGACACTTTACACAAAACATTATTTATACCTGACACATTAAATGCATTTATTTTTTCTGATTTTAATCCTAATTTTTCTTTCAGATTGGCGGTGATGAACGACGACTGACTCCCAGTGTCCAACAACGCACGAGCAAGGTAAGTACAATTATTTTTTTTATTTATAACCTCAACCTGAGCGGTACATAATAGGACTTGGCCTGGTGAAACAGCTGATAACCCAACCGCAGTATTACTGATCGAAGACTCGATGTTTTCGGTAAGTGCATTAGCAACAGTATCAATTTTGTGTAAAACTGTATTATGTTTTTCTCGACAGATACGACACAAACCTTTTAGTGTGCATTCATCGTTATTATGACCAGAACGAAGACAGTTAGAACATAACTTGTGTTTAGAAACCTCGGACAGTCTATCATCTACACTCATGGACTTAAACTTATGACATTGATGCACATAATGATTATTTTTCTTGCAGATAAAACATGTCCTTTTTTGAGAACCCTCCATAACAGTTAATGATCTCATATTCGATTTATTTTCTTTATGATGTGTATTTTTACTTTCATAATTACTATTATTTCGACTACAGTTTGAGGTTTCCAAGACATTAGCACGATTCTCAATAAACTCTCTAAACTCTGTAAGTGAAGGTAAGTGTGATAAGAGCCCTTTGTGCTCCTCCCATTTGCTACTAGTTTTAGGATCTAACTTCGCTGAGACCAAAAATATAACTAACGGATCCCATCCAGTCGTAGGAACATCCAAAGTATTAAGCGCGTTAAGATTTTTATGAACATGATCACTCAAATACCTTAAGGCACGAAAAGATTCCTTCTGAATAGGGTTGAGGCTCACCAATGCATTTAAATGATTATTTATTAAAATATTTTTATTGTTATATCTATCACATAAAGCCTTCCATGCAAATTCATAATTTTTCGCGGAAAACTCAATAGATCTTATTACGACACCGGCACTCCCAACTAAAGAGTTTCTCAAATAATGAAATTTGGTAATCGGTGATATCGAGTCGTCGTTATTAATAAGTGACTCAAACGTATCTCTAAATTCTAACCACTTTATATAGTTGCCGTCAAAAGTAGTTAAGTTAATAGTTGGCAACTTTACTGTTCTCATGGTTGCATGACAACAACTTGACTTCACTGACCCATTATCTGAATCCTTATTTTTGGCTGAAAATGAATCTATTAATTCTTGCGCAAATGCAATTTGAGAGTAAAATTCACTTTCCGTTAATTCTCGTTCAGAAATCTGTTCATCTATGTTTCGAGAAAGTTCCTCGATTTCGCTCTGTACACTATCAAAACTAGCCATTAATTCCTGCAGCTGTGATAATCTCAAGGATAATTCTCTGATTTCCAAACTCGTTAGATCACTAGGTTTACTAGTTTGATATTTAGCTATGAAAGTTTTAAATACTGTCAATCTACTTCTTATATTACCCCGCTTCCGAGATAGGGTATTTAAATATTCTTTAGGATCTCCTTTATTTGAAGCTTCAACATTCAAAAATGGAATTGGACTTTTTGATCTTAATTTAGATTCAGTTTCAGCCATTGTAATATTAAAATATCTTTAAATGAAATAAGACAACAACGTATACTATATAGGCACGAACAATCAACTTAGGTTTTAATAAATTATGCACTCTAACCGGTTTACAATCCAGCAGTCACCAGTTCAAACCACAGCTGCCGCTGAGCCCGCCAACCGCACGTCAGCACGTGCAGCGTACGCGGAGCACGGTTGCACGCCGGCGTCGCTTAAACCGCCAGCAAGCTGCGCCCGCGCAGCGTAGCTTGGCGCCGGGCGCACGAAACAAGGATCTAGCTCAATAAGGAAGTTGTTTAGCAAAGAGTTAAATAAATACGTGAAAATTGGGTTTGGATTGTTCGAAATGGTTGCCTAGTTTTAATATACAATTGACTAGGTACTAGTTTCCTACAAGCTAGAAACTAGTAGTGGTATTTGGAAATTTCCAGAAGAACTTGGTAAGGAAAAAAAAAAATATTACGGTAATATTATTTATGGAAAACTCGAAGTAGAACAGCAATATAATGTTATAAGTACTTATTGTATATTATTTACTATACAAAATGTCCAGCAAATTGTATTATTGTAAGATAGGTACATCAATAAGTAGAATTCTGATAGGCTTATAAGAAAGAATGAAACTATGTATTACTTATGTATGATACAAGCAAGTTGAAATATATATTTTTGTTTATACAATATAGCCAGTACCAAGCTTGATTGATGGAAAATAAATGAATAGCTCAACTTGAATAAAGTTACGAATAGCGGGCACTGCAATGTATTTTGTACAAATAAATTTTGTCTGTGCAAATAAATGTAGGCAAGGATAGTACGCATATAGCAAGATACTTCCTAAAATTGCTTGAAGCTAGGCATTTACACAGCAAATAGAAGTTGAAGATTGAGAATGGAAAGGAAAGTAAAAGGAAGGCTTACTTTATTTGGTCGGCCGGCGCCTTGTCGTAAATTCACTAAGACTCCAGTGAATGTCACAAATGTCACAACACCCAAGCGAGACGTGGCCAGGTGGCAAGTGTGTCCACGTTTGCAATCCGACTTCTCCAAATGTTCCAGGTTTCTTATCTTGACGGTCGCCAATTTGTATTGTATTGAAAGACTAACATAAGTAACAGTTTTTAATTCGACACAAATTACATGTGTTATAGTTAGGTTGGTTAGGCGCGTGCGCTCGCAGCCAGCTCGGTTTGAGAATGCCTCCGGTGAAGTGTGCGGGGTGCGGGGCGCGGCCTGTGGCACCGTCTGTCACGCGCATCGGCGTGAACACTTTGCGTGTTCCATAAATAATTTTAAGCGCTGTATACTTGCGACCCTAGATTCCTAATTTAATTTACTTTATTGATTTTGGTTAATGTCTCTTGTCTTTGTGTTGATTTGTTTGTTCTTTGTGCACCCTTGTATTTACGCTTTATCCTTTATTATTATCATTATTATTTTTATATATTGTCTTCGGTTTGGTTATGTATATTGGTTATTTTAATTGCTCTGTATTTTTAATAGTCTGTGTAGTAATAGTCCTCTTTTGGTGTTTAAATACCAATTTTATAATGTTAACACGCGGATAGCGCAGTGGACAGCATTATTTTATACTTTTATGTTAATCTTTATTTGTAAAATTGTATAATGTTGTTGTTTGCTATTCCAAATAAATAAAATAAAATAAAATAAAACATTGAAAGTTATTAAATACCCTCTAAAATATTTTATTTTTTTGTACAAATCAATGTATGGAGCTCGCCATGATTCTTTGCCCATTTACCATTAGAACTCTAGACTGCTCGCTCGCTGTTTGTACAGTAGTGAACGCGGAACTCGGAATGCGGAACTCTTAACTCTTCTCTGCGGGATCGGCGCCATAAGAATCGTATTATACTCTTCGTAAGGATACGCGTTGGGGTCTAAATATCTTATGTTAAAAATAAATAAATATCCTAGGCATTCCTCACACACCGTCATCTGATCCCAAACTAAGCAGAGCTTGTACTATGGAAACCAGATAACTGATATAATACATATACTACTTTTTGTTTGTAAATATATACTTAATATACATAATTACACCCAGACTCAAGACATACAGACATGTTCATGCACACAAATGCATGTCCTGTGCGGGAATCGAACCCTCGACTTGCGGCGCAATAGGTGGAATCTATACCAAAGAGTTAACCAACTGCGCCAACCGGCCTGTCATATAAGGCTCTCCTATAACAACCACACGACAACCGCAACCACATCCACACCACAAATCGTTTTCTCACTAGATAGCCCCGGCGGAGTACGAAGCCCTGCTGCAGCAGCACCCGTCCGTGGCGGAGGCCGGCGTTGTGGGCGCTCCGCACGAGCGCGGGGAGGCGCCGCTCGCGCTCGTGGTGCTGCGCCCCGGCGCCTCCGTCACCGAGCAGGAACTGGCAGACCATGTCAACAGACAGGTGAGCAACAGTATATCCTGGGACACTCTTCACACATGATCCCAAAATAAGCAAGCTTGTTATACGGGTACCAGATAGCTCAATAACTACACATACTTCCTAATACATATAGGTAATATACTTACAACAAATATACAACATACAAGAGATTTTAAGAGAGGTAAAGTTGTGTTCCTACGCGTGAGTATGGTCGCCAGAGCTCATAGGGGAGGGGGGAAAGGTCGGTAACGCGTGAGCGATGCTTCGTGTGTTGCAAGCGTCCATATGGCTACGGTAACCGCTTATCATCAGGTGGGCCGTATGCCTGTTTGCCGACTTAGTTGTATTAAAAATAAAAAATATTTTTTTTTTCATATATTTTTTTTTATTTTGATATTTCTTATTACATAAAATAAAGTTATCGCTACCGAAAGATGTCTAAATTGAAACTGTTTTTGTGGTGTGGTGGAACTGGTTGATTTCCGCTGCACGGCGGAACGTGGCCCCTACTAGGTACTCTCCACTATCCCCCCCCCCCCCCCCCCCGAGTGTAAAGAATTGACGTTAATAAACGCTTACTTTTGCATTTGCGTTAACTATAAATTTGTATGGGAGAAATGAGTATGCCGCTAGAGGCGCAGTGCCAATTCCTATAGAGAGGTGTCGTAAACGCAAACTAATTACTTAGTAAGCGTTTACCACGCGTTTACAAACGTCTATTCTTTACACCCAGGGTACAGCTGTGCTCTGCCACAAAGTAAATAAAGGGGACAGAGACCAAGCTTCATACAACCCGCTCTAAGGTAGTGTACACAACTACAAGAATATGGTATAGTTCACAATTTATCGGCAGTTTATAATCTCGCTGGATAGATTATAAGTGCAACTGGCAGTTTATTTTCAAAGCACTATACGGTAGGGATGCTGTATTCTCCCTCAATTGATCAATGTTGTCTCTTAATTACAGGTACCAACTGGTGTGTACTTAGCTGGTGGTGTCAGATTCGTGAGCTCGCTACCCAAAGCTGGCGACAAGCTCGACAGGAGAGCGTTGAAACAGATGCTGAACAACTAGCCAGAATATCTATCGTCGTAGTACTGCGGCACATAATTTTCACCTACTTACTTTTCAAGATAATTAATTAAAGAACCTTTAAATTTTCACTATTTTTATTTGTACATTCGACCATGTTCGAGTTGGACGCGCACGGAGGATTCCATACAATTATAATGAAATCAAACCAATTTTGTCGCTCTGTATTGATCTGATTTTGCTATGATATGACTAGTAGGCGTGAATAAATATTGATTTTGTTACAGTAGTACCCAACTAATATGGCTTACCGATGTACCTGCGCAGAAGATACATTTTCGAAGCGCGGGAAATGCTATTGGTCGGCAGCTGCCGCCATGTGTGCGGAGGGGCGTCACTTGCGAGTGAGACGGAACTAACAGCTGCACTGTATTATGAACCTTATAGTAGTGATCTAGGTTTGATTGTAAGTTTAAGCATTCTTTCGTTAATCTTCTGGGCCATACTTTCTTTTCTGTGTGAATGAAGATTCACGACGCGCCTAATCAGTTGGGTACTACTGTACGTGGTCTACGAGTATTTACGTGGGGAGGTAGGGCAAAATGTTCCTAGGAGTAGGTACCCTAAGCCCGTTTTCACACGAGACGATAACGACACCGTAAAAATATCGTGACGATTTAGCAGACCATACATTTCTATGAACCGTTTTCACACACAACGACACCGCACTGCATATAAAATAAATCGTCACGACATTTTTACGGTGTCGTTATCGCCTGGTGTGAAAACGGCCTTAGGGTGCACTGAAAGAAAGAAAAAAAAAAAAGAAAGAAAATAATTTTATTTCCACCAAAACAATGCACAAAATACAAATAGGTAATAAAAAGGAATACAATATAAAAAAAATAGAAATAAGAAATAAAACTATAGCAACAAAAATAATCTGCGGACTGAGGACCCTTGCTAAGTGTAATTTTGTGATCTGCTGGGTATTTTTTAAAATATAATCTGTGAGATTTGAAATTATAATTACAATTGTTGATTATTCGTATATTCTGTGATGTTTCTTTTTCTTTTCTGAGAAAAAAACATTATTTTCATTTATTCTCAATATAAAACGAATTCTATTAACTATGGACATTAAAAAGTTTAAATAAATATATATTTACTATTATGTTTCCTTTTCTTAGGTTTCTCATCCAAGTAGTCGAAATAAAAACGGTCTGTAATAAAAAAAAGTATACAACTTTTTAACAAATGCCTAATATACACAATAATTCAAGTGAAATTTTTGTGTATGACCACAATCTTACCATGGTAAGTGATGATGTGGCCCAAGGTGCTAATGACACAAAGCCTACAAGGGATCTGTCTCTCAAGTGCAGCTGTTGGACTACACTGGTACTATATTTATCACATCACACATCAGTGCCTCTACCATGAGTTTTCTACACTAACGTAAGTTCTAGATTACGTTAGTATAGAAAACTCATGGTAGAGGTAAAGGTTTTTCTTTATTTTAGGTACTATAATTTTGTCACCACTTACCCGCCTTCTTTTTTCTTCAATATTTTATATTTAACGTTCACTTCTCCTGTGAAGTTAATATAAACAAGATTAAAAAGCAATGCAAAGTTTCAGAGTTTTGAAGTTGTGAAAATAACATTTGGAGATTCGATTACATACGTACAGGTGAAACTAATAAAAGCGATTTACAAAAAAATTACTAATATTATTGGAGGTATTCAACAAATCCTCCTTCAGGCTTCAATAACTTATGATACATGTGTGCAAATTTTGTTATTACACTTGAGGAGCTGCAGGCGAACGCGATAAGGAAGCCGAGAGTGTAATGATAAATTCACACGCGTGTCATCATGCTATACGACGTTTTTCAACACACTTGCGAGGAAAAAACAGACTTATATTTTCTATGTAGATTCTTTGATAATAATCAACCACACGATGAGAACTTTAACAAATATGCTGCGGTTTTTTTTTTTGACAGCTATGCCTTTTCAAACTGTTTTACCCGTTTAAGTTAAGAATGCTTTCTCACATATCCAGTGAGGTACAAACTTAATTTAATCGGGATTATACCTATCATGAAACGACGAGACGGTAATGTAAAGTAGAAAGCACTAGTACGTAATAAAATAAGCTGCATTATGATACTAAAAACGGTGCAATAAATGTCACTTTACGAGCAAGTGTGTTGAAATAGGACATTGTCATACATGTGTGCAAAGTTGGTCATTACAGACGAGGCGGTATGAGCCGTAGGCGTAGGAAGCCGAGAGTGATGCACACGCGTGTCATACAACGTTTTTAAACACACTTACGAGGAAAAAGACAGACTTATATTTTTTAAAGTTGGTTTTTTGATAATCATAAACCACACAATGAGAATGCTTCGTCAAGTGAGGTCATAATCGGGATTCGGGATTATACGTAATATAAAACTGTGTATATACAGTAAAAAGCACTAGTACGTAATAAGCTGAATTATGATACTAAAAACGGTACAATAAATGTCACTGTATTTTTAATTAAGTAGGTACACATACCATCATCATCGACTGAAATAATAATTAATATTTATTCGTAAATGAATATGAACATACGACAGACTGGCTGGTGGTTAGAACTCCACCTCACAAATTGTAGGCACAATTCTAGGAAAAAAACCGGCCAAGTGCGAGTCAGACTCGCGCACCGAGGGTTCCGTACAAACCTGTAGGTATATCAGTTTTAAGTATGGGGAACCCACAAAATTTATTGTTTTTTTTCTATTTTTGTGGGATGCGGTTCACAGAATACATCTACTTACCAAGTTTCAACATTATAGTTCTTATAGATTCGGAAAAAAGTGGCTGTGACATACTGACGGACAGACAGACAGACAGACATGACGAATCTATAAGGGTTCCGTTTTTTGCCATTTGGCTACGGAACCCTAAAAAGGTCCGAGTTCCGCGTTCACTACTGTACACACACACAGCGAGCGAGCAGTTAGAGTTCTAAAGGTAAATGGGCAGATTTGTATGGAGCTTGTTTATGTGAGCAATAATTTCTATGTTTTCTATTAGGCAATAGTATATTAACAAAAATATGAAAGCTTATGAACATATAGAATGGAACTTCTATGGAACTCCGACAGAACTCGCGTTCTCTTGTTCTCTATGTGCAATGATCAAAGGCAC
Organism: Achlya flavicornis; assembly: GCA_947623365.1. Lineage (NCBI taxonomy): Eukaryota > Metazoa > Arthropoda > Insecta > Lepidoptera > Drepanidae > Achlya > Achlya flavicornis. Next base: position 6,676,955 of record OX392494.1, on the reverse strand, counting down.
CGCAAAGATTACAGTGAACGCGGAACTCAGAACTCGGAATTCTAGAACTCTGTGGGCTCGGCGCCCATCATAACGACGTCTGACGTCAACTACGTGGTAAATCAAGTCTCATCTTTAGTCGCATGCACTATACTAAAAAGTTTTCGCACGATGTTTTCCTTTCCAGAAAGCTTAAGCTCATAAGGCTTAATAAAACCGAGTCGTCTTCACGTTATCCGACGTCACTACCACGGTTCTGTCGTGTCTTAAATATTTGATTTAATTTTAACCATATCCCATACCATTAACATCCTGTATTTTAACATGATGTGTTTTCTCTAGAACTGAAAAAAAATATACAATCAAAATACCACTGCTCTTGCTGAACAGAATAGCGATAAATAACTAAATATCCTGGGACATTCCTCACACACGGTCATCTGATCCCAAACTAAGCAGAGCTTGTACTATGGAAACCAGATAACTGATATAATACATATACTACTTTTTGTTTGTAAATACATACTTAATATACATAATTACACCCAGACACAGGACATACAGACATGTCCTGAGTGAGAATCGAACCTACGACCTGCGGCGCGATAGGTGGAATCTTAACCAGAGTCCAATTGCGCCAGCTGGATGCGGCCTGAGTAGCAAATTCTATGTATAATAAGCAAAAACTACACGTATTTTGGCTTTCAAATCAATAAAAATTTACAAGGATAAAGCACGGCATAGTTCGGGAGCAGGGTCAGAGTAGCTCGTGACGTCACTTGTTTGTGAAAGTGTACCATCGCGTGACATCACGCGGAACTTCAACACACCATAACTTTGTAAATTGTTCGATTGACAAAGAAAAAAATACAAGTCTAATATTTTTTAATAATGTAAATGACTGTCCAAATAGTATTTTTCAGGTCAATTGACTATTCTTTGACGAGCCTGTGCCGCTTTTTTTTCTCCATCGATGCCTATCAACTTATTAGAACACACTCTGTCAATTTTATATTAATAGTTAAAATATGAGATGCAAAAGCAACTCCAAAGAGGATAATGACCGATGTAGTCACTACTCATCCATCGTGCGTCATAGCGAATGTTCAGGGAGAAGGTACTTCATACTTCTCCCGGGACGGACTACCTAAGCGCCGCGTTCTGCACAAAGCCCGGCTGACTCTTCAGCACAGATACAAGCTGGTACAAGCCTGGCTAAAATCCCACGATTCTGCGTAGTAAGGCATGTAAGCTCAGAGGAAAAAAATAGGCTAAGTTTTCGTTAGGCTTAGGCTAGGTTCTAGTTAGGATTAGGTTGTTGTGAGCTGGCAAAGCTGGCTTGGAAAGCTAGGGGTGACTGTTAAGCCACTCTAGCGATGAACCTCGGGCAAAGTGCGAAGGGAGCTTCGTCGTCGATCCTATGAAGGACTCGGTGCATGTCTACTCAGTAGACACCAGTATCCCGAGTGTAAACCTTGCAAAGAATTAACGTAACTAACGCGTTTACGTTTTTACTACAAATTTTAATTCTCTTAGAAATACGCAAACGCATTAGTTACGTTAATTCTTTGGAAGCGTTACACTCAGGGTACTGCAGGGCTATTTTAAAACGCTTGGATTCGATATCGGAAACGGATTCAAAAACTACTGAGGCGAATTTCCGCAATTGCTATTTTATTTTCCGAATTCGAATATTTTTGATGTTTCTTTACGGAAATATCAATTCGATTCATCGAAAAGTTTTCGGAAATTAAAATAGCAATTGCTGAAATTCTCCTCGGAAATTTTTAAATCCGTTTCCGATATGGAATCCGACGTTTTTCTTGACATCTTGAGCCCAAAGGTAGCGGACTCGGGGGTTTTTTTTTTTTTTTTTTTTTTTTTTTTTTTTTTTTTTTTTTTTTTATTCCTATGTATCCATGAGGATTTCCCCACATAAAAAATGGTTTAATTGTAGGTACCTACTACTCATACGTCTGTGTTTAATACGTACTTTCAATTACAGGTCTGAGGTAATCTTCCATTCTGTGTTGTGGTAATCTCTCCATTAAGTTCTTGACGTATTCCTCAAAGTCCTTCAACCAATCGGGTTTTTGATTCTTCGGCTCTTGGGATACTATGAAAATTTATTAATAATATATTATATGTGATATTCGCATCCGAAATCGTAGGATTTCCTCATTCATTTTAGCATCCGCATCGGCAACATCACCCGGATCTACAATTTTTCCAAACCCGGGCAGAAATTCTACGGTTACATCCTATGGCTGCTTCTTGTGGGGGCTGGTCTGCTTAAGTTTGCAAGTTACTTATTAAACATCGATTCAGTCTACTTTGTAGTTTTGCCTCCGCGCTTGTGCACGCAATTGTTGTCAGTGCGACTAGAATGTAAATATAATGTATGTATGTAATGTATCTAAGCTTGTTTAGAAAAGAGTAATTGCTGAGTTTATTGCCGGCTCTTCTCAGCAAAAGCTACCTTCCGAACCGGTATTAATCAGACTTATCATGAGTGCCTGTGAAGGTCTATTTGAATTTGAATTTGACCCGGGGCTCTACCGCGTAACTTTGGTGGTAATCGTAACGAACACCATTCATTATTTCATCCAATGACGCGCACGCGGTATGACGCGACGATGACCATTCGTGGGCCCTGATTGGATGTAATTCATTAATTGAGTTCGTTACGATTGACCAAAGTTACGCGGTAGTGTCCCAGTTTATTATTTCCCTGAGCCACAGATTTCTAAATAGTTACTTCGTAACTGGGCTGTTTTCAGGGCCTAAGCTCCGGTTGCAACCGATCCCTTGCTTGTTTACTGACGTGAGTGATTTTTGTATCTTGTCTCTTTTCAATTTGTAACAGAAATAGAACTTACGTGTTGTTGAAGTAGCTGGAAGAGAATTATACTTTTAGTCAGTAAGGTGCCATGTGGAATTGACATCCCAGCTATGCTCTTCTGAAAATGGTCATCGCGCATGTGCATGCATCGAGCCGAATACACGACACGTTATCCTGGCCGCCGATAGCCGGATGTGAGTGTATATAATTTTGACAGAACTTATCGGTGGCTTAGAGAAACTGGCTCTGTTCTAAGACGAAGACCAGATCCAGTGGCGTAGCATGCCCTAGACGGGTCCTGTATCAAAATGTATTGAGGGGCCTTCTACTGACTGCGACGAAACCAAATAAAAAGGAAAGTAACATTTCTATAACAGGTGGAGATTTCGTATGTATGAAAAGTGAAAATTATTTTTTTGAGAATTCAGTGTTGGTCCCATAGTAAAAGTTGTTCAGCTTGACTAACCCAACATAGGTTTCGAAAATATGCCATCTCGAAATCTCCACCCAGTATATCTATAGATTGTAATTTATACATATATTTGTTGTAAATACTTTTTTCAACACACTCGCTCGTAAAGTTACAATTATTGCAAAATTGACGTCTGTTTTTTTGCTCGCAAGTATGTTGAAAAATGACGTATGACACTCGTCTGCATTGATTTATTACACTCTCGGCTCCCTTATCGCTTAATACCGCCTCGAGTGTTAATAATCAAAGCACACATCATCATCATCATCTGCCTGCCCTGTTCCCAATCAATTGGGGTCGGCGCAATATGTACGCTTCTTCCATTCATCTCTTCTATCCGTCATACTAGTATCCACTCCTTTCTTACCCATATCATCTTTCTATGTGTACTATTATATATACTTTCATCAATTTAATAGTATAGATACCTATATAATATATTTATTTACAAATAGGATGTAGGTACTTACATTCAGTAGGCCCTGTTAAATAAAAAAACATATTAAAAATATAATTCCATACTTAATACAACGATATATTACATATATTATGTAGGTTAGGTACCTACCTAATAGTAGTATTTATATTCATCATCAGCCTATAATGTCCCACTGCTGAGCACAGGCCTCCTTTCACAAATCAGGGTGAAAGGGAATGGGCAGATACTCCACCACGCGTGCCCACTGCGGATCGGTGGAGGTAGGCTAGTGGTCAACCTACTGTTGGAATTTTTCAAGCTGCCTAGGAGGCATCCAACTAGCTTAACGACTATCACAATTAAGTGATAACCGGGACCAACGGCTTTACGTGCCTTCCGAAGCACGGAAACGCTCGATTTGAAATACCACTAGGCGGTCACCCATCCAGGTACCGACCAAGACAGACGTAGCTTAACTTTTCCGATCGATTAAGAACGGCTAATCATGCTACACCACGAGCGCTTATTAGAGCGAGTATTTATATACTCTAAGCTAATAGGTTACATGTTTGTAAAATATGTACCTACACAAAAAAATAAGAAGTACTAAGTGCTGGTCGAATATCACGGCACTCTGATATTATCCGCAGGGCTCTTGTTGTCGCTAACGTGCCTTCCGTACTGGAACCAGTCGGTATTGCGCGGGGCGATGGCAAGAGACCGGATGGTATGTCTTTGATCCCTTGGAGTGTCGGCAAGTCGCTGGTGTGGGATGCCACATGTGACGATACACTCGCGCCATCTCACTTACCGGCGACTTGTAAAGCTGCAGGGGCAGATGCGGCTGGTGCGGAAAATCCAAAATTCAAAAAATACGCATCGATTGGACCCAATTATATTTTTATGCCTTTTGCGGTCGACACCATGGCACCGTGGGGGTCCGAAGATCGCCGTTTTGCTTGCACTTTGTCATCAAGATTTATCGAGACCTCCGGAGACCAGCGGGCAGGGAGCTTTTTCCGCCAACGCGTCAGCTGGCTATCCAAAGAGGAAATGCTGCCAGCCTTCTGGGAACGTTGCCGTGCGTTTAAAGCAAAATAACATATCTTAGAATTGACAGCGGCAGACTTGAGGAAATTTTCTATATGTAGATTGTATTTTGTACATAGAATATATACATATACATATAAACAAAATAATTACCTATTTTAAATTGCTTTAAAAATGATATTTTTTCTGCAATTAAGTATTTGAAGGCCAACATTTCTAAGAAATCCTATTAATGTGTAAAATCCTTGTTTATTGGGATCGCAAATTCTCTTGTCTCGGTATTTGCTTTTAAATTTTCATCAGAACAGAAAGAACATTCTATTTATATTATATACAGAAATAAAAATCTCCAATTTTGAGTATTTCTTATTCATCATCATCCTATAAATGTCCCACTGCTGAGCACAGGCCTCCTTTCACAAATGAGGGTGAAAGGGAATGATGGCAGATACCTACTCCACCACGTCTGCCCACTGCGGATCGGTGGAGGTAGAATAGCGGGACCGGGACCAATGGCTTTACGTGCCTTCCGAAGTACGGAAAACGTCTCATCGGTTGAACGGCAAATCATGCCACACCACGAGCGCTTCCATTCAGCGTTATTCGTTTTTATTTTATGTCTATTTTAATGTGTCAATCGATGCAAATTGCGGTTTAGAACTGTCACCTTATTTACAATAGTTTTTCGCCCTAAATAGACCTAGTATTTCTCTTATTAAGTATACAGGCAAGTACTATACTGGGTGGAGATATCGAGATGGCATATTTTCGAAACCTATGATGGGTTAGCCAAGCTGAGCAACTTTTATGGGACCAACACTGATTACTCAACAAAAAAAAAATACTTTTCATACATTATGAATATTATGATCGAGCAAGTTTGATATTTAGTATGGAAAAATAAAAAAAAATATTGAGAATTCGCTATTGGTTCCATAGTAAAAGTTGTTCAGCATGACAAACCCGAATAGGTTTCGAAAATATGCCATCTCGAAATCTCTACCTGTTATAAGGTAATACATTTTTAACTTACTGAAAAAGACTGAAATGAAACAAGTAAATATTAATAACTAAAATTATGTATCAAATACTAGCTGTCCTCCGGGATTCCACTCGCGTTCCCGGGATCAAAAGTAGCCTATGTCCTATGTCCATAAATAAGGCTATCTGAATACCCGCCTTGGTTCAAACAAACAAAATCACATTAATAATATTAGTTAAGAAGTTCCGTTAATGCTTCTGTGCCTGACAGGAAGAAGTTAGGATATTCTTATTACTTACAAGATCTTTGTGCAATTTTATTGAATTCGTAGTGAACCTTTGACTGTCCTGTAGAAAAAAAAAACAATATTTAATATCTTCATGAAAGTCATATACCGACAGCTAGAGCGACACCGCAACATCTATTTTTGTCGATATTATTTTGACTGCAAAGCTAAGTAATGACTTACTTTAAAACTGTTTGAAATAGATTTACACACAACACAACACAACACAACACAACACAACACAACACAACACAACACAACACAAAATTAAAAAACATACTATAGATTTAAGATAGGTAATGCAGTATACATTACCACTTCGTGAAACTGTAAGCAGATAAAAACACACAATCACTCGAATAGCAGTTCCTGAAATTCAACGTCTAAAAGTTTCCGACTATTAACTTACCTTCCACGTCCAATAAAACATTTCCAGATTTTTCAGTGTCTGAAAAAGTTTATAAGACCTTTTTGTATTTTGTTCAGATAAGTAGAGCAACAGTCTAGAAGTATTCAAATCAATACAAGTCATTTGCCTAGCTGTTTGATTGAATGGCTGAATGTCATTCAGGCAGCTAGTTGAACGGTGCCGTTTAGTAAAAAGGCTAGGCTAGCTAGTTGGCTGCGACATATACCTAATATGGGATCAACTCTTATTGGTAATAAACTCAGACTGAATTAAAACTGATAATAGTTAAGAATAATTTATGGTAGATCACTCATGGCTTTGTGTAAAAAAAAATCTAGGATACAAATAATGCCCATAATTTCTCCACGTACCTTCGACTAAACGCCTGATGAGAGGCTTAGCAGCATCATATCCAAAATTGTCAACCAATCGTGCGATGCCGTTGCGTAGCACGTCAACCCAGGTTGGTTGACCAGGTAAGCTCTTAGTGTCATGGACTGAATACACTAAAAACAAATGAAACATCTGTAAAACCTCAAACAACAATTGGGAATACAGTATGGGGTACTTCAAGAAAAGAGCGAAGCGTCTTATACCTATAGGCTATGGTAAAGGCTTAGATAAATAGATGACGCGATGTAGGTACTTCGCGTGCCAAAAGCGAGAGTGCTCTTATTTTGGCGCTATAATAATAATAGCGAAGAGTCTCAACATCTTAAGATGCTCTCGCTGGATGGCTGGATCAAGGGTCAGATACAGAAGGCGGTACTCCTGGACACGGCGCGCATCGTTAGGAGATTCCTCTCTCTGCAGCCCTAACCACCGGTAGCTTAGGCCCTACCCCGCTGCCGGCGGCACACTAGATTTTTTTATAACATTTCTAGATATTGTAAAGATATTGTAATTTTTTTTATCATATTTACATAGGACTTTTTTACACTAATGTTATAAAAAATAATAATTTTAAGGATAAAAATAAATAAAGTGAATAATGAAAATAATAAAAAATATGAAGAATAGTAATAATGAAATCTTTATTAAACGAATTCCCTGACTTCTGTGCTAGGTTAAAACCTGTGTTACAGAAGGAAGGTCCCCTCTCCTTTGCAATAGGATCAAGATAAATTTATGTAGTAATCCCTGAACTTAATATTTAAAAAAAAATGTAATAAATACTAACGCCATATGTGCATGTGTGTGTGGGGTGTGTGTTTGGGGGGAGTGTGTATTTCGCGCGGACGGGGAACTCAAATGCTGTATGTCCGTCCACCAAACAAAGGTGAGTAGCGAATCCGGTTCTAAAAATTCCTTCACTAATAGGAAGCCAGTGACATCGAATGCTGAGACGTTGGTCCCGGGTTCGAATCCTACAATGAGCTTGAGCATTCTGTCACTTCCCTCCAATATGGCGAGGAGGGCGATGGCTGCCACACGCGTCATACTTGTGAACAGGTGCTGCTTGTGGGGGCTGGTCTGCTTAAGTTTGCTATTGATTTACTTATTAAATATTTATTCAGTCTACTTTGTAATTTTGCCGCCGCGCCGGGGCACGCAATTGTTTTCAGTGCGATTAGAATGTAAATATTATGTAATGAATCTAAGCCTGTTTTGAAAAGAGTAATTGCTGAGTTTATTGCCGGCTCTTCTCAGCAAATGCAACCTTCCGAACCGGTATTAGAGTATTAGAGTCAGACTTTTCATAAGTGCCTGCGAAGGTCTATTTGAATAAATGATTTTGAATTTGAATTTGTGAAGAAAAACATCGTGAGAAAACCATAGCATGGTTGTAGGGTAGGCTGGCTATGGCTACCACCCTCAAGTTGAAAATCTGTCGCCTATCGGTGTGTTCCAACAGCGGCACTTGAGAGCCAGTTCCTTCTAGCTTTGTTTGCTTACTACCTTCGGCCACGTCATCATTGACGGTTCAAAAATCATCTCGTGGTGCGCTAAGAAGTCACTTCTTGTATTTTTGACACATGGCTGTCTAGAGTGGCCTAATGAGACGGCAATAGTTTCGCTTACTTTCTGGTAAATTCTCTTGCACGACGGCATCGGGCCCAAGTCGTAAAATTGGTTTACCGTCTTCCAATACACCTGAAACATTTCAAATGTCATTTAAATGTGTGGACTTTTATCGCGATGTGAGCGCTCGTGTCATCATCATCATCATCATCATCAGCCTATAATGTCCCACTGCTGAGCACAGGCTTCCTTTCACAAATGAGGGTGAAAGGGAATGGGCGATACTCCACCACGCTTACACACTGCGGATTGGTGGAGGTAGGCTAGTGGTCAACCTACTGTTGGAATTTTTCAAGCCGCCTAGGAGGCCTCCAACTAGCTTAACGACTATCACAATTAAGTGATAACCGGGACCAACGGCTTTACGTGCCTTCCGAAGCACGGAAACGCTCGATTTGAAATACCTCTAGGCGGTCACCCATCCAGGTACCGACCACGACAGACGTAGCTTAACTTTGCCGATCGATTAAGAACGGCTAATCATGCTACACCACGAGCGCTTCTGCTACACCACGAGCGCTTCGTGTTATATCAAGTTCCCAATGGAGTACAGCATGGGGTTCTTCAAAAGGGGTGCGAAGAGATTTCTGCAGGATCGGCAACGCGCGCGTGATACCCCTGGTGTTGCAAGCGTCCATAGGCTACGGTAACCGCTTACCATCAGGCGGGCCGTATGCTTGTTTGCCACCTAAGTGGTATAAAAAAAAAAAAAAAAAAGTTGTATTTCTTAATCGATCGGCAAAGTTAAGCACCGTTGAGGACCGTTTTTCCGTGCTTCGGAAGGCACGTAAAGCAGTTGGTGCCAGCTGTCACTTAATTGCGATAGTCGCCTACTAGGGAGATTGATAACTCCAACAGTAGGTTGACCACTAGCCTACCTCCACCGATCCGCAGTGGGCACGCTTGGTGGATTATTTGTTGATTCCCTTTCACCCTCATTTGTGATAGACATCATGGATATACAAGGCCATAGATGTAGAGTCGGCTAGATACCACCTGTTCATAAAAAAGTAAGAAACCGAGTGTACACTTGAAGAATTTTAGTTTATTTATGTATTTCACGACTAGTCACTGGCGCTGTTATCAAGTCGCAAACTAAGGCAAGAGCGCGGCAAGTTGATGCATTCCACCTACTTGCCTGGCAAAATTAAACCAACGATGATAGTGTTACGACATCGCGACATCAGGAATAAATTGCTACCAGTAACGCCATCTGTTATTGAATAGCGGTACTATCTGTAACGCTGTTATTGTATAGGAGTAAACATCTATCAAGCAACGCCATCTATCGCCGAATAGCTACCGGCTTCTGGAATATTCCCGATAGCACTGTAGGCATGTAGAATACGCGGGTAAATTGTGGAATGTTCCAGATGCCGTTTATGAAGTATAAATACGGGACAATGCACAGAGGAGTTTGAGTTTGGTTTTGTATAACAGTGAGTAAACATCGAAGTGAAATACAGTTAAGTGCTAGTGAACTATTTAATTTCTGAGTGTTTTAATTAGAGTTTTAATAAAAGTGTGACCAGTGTTTTGGTAAATTCGTGTACCATTATTTATCCTGAACCCCAGCTCGTAACAATTGGTGTCAGAAGTAGTAGGATAAATAATGCCGGTTATGCCAAAGGAAGTCACTGAGGGTGTCCGTACAAGGGGCCAGCGGCAGCAGGAGATGGATGAAAGGAGGTTTGGAGGTTCTCCGTCGCAGACTTCGGGTGGCCAGCAGCCAACTGGCTCTTTGCCAGTTGCCGACCCACCTGAAGTCAGAACAGTACCTGCAACCCCAGATCTTGGCGCTTTGATGGTAATGCTACAGGAGCAGGCTCGCCGACAAGAGGAGCAGGCTCGCCGACTGGAGGAACAGCTACAGCGGGATAAGGAGGAGCAGGCTCGCCGTCAGGAGGAGCAGGCTCGCCGTCAGGAGGAGCAGGCTCGCCGTCAGGAGGAGCAGGCTCACCGTCAGGAGGAGCAGGCTCGCCGACTGGAGGAACAGCTACAGCGGGATAAGGAGGAGCAGGCTCGCCGCCAAGAGGAACAGATGGTTTTATTAGAAAATTTACAAGTAACTCTTCGCAAGGATCTCAAGGTGGTGAAGGAACAGCTTCAGCATCATGAGTCCCGTATCTCGGAATCCGAAAATCGTATGTCCAAGGCCGAAGTACAGATAGAAGACGTGAAGAAGGCCCTCGTTGGACTCAAGGTTGGAACTGCTACTTCTTTACCTGTGGCTTCTTCACGTGGTTTCAAGGTACCGCCATTTGATGGCACCTCGTCATGGTCAGCCTATAGAATCCAGTTCGAAGCTGTCATGAAGGCGAATGGTTGGACTAGTGCACAGGCGATGACAGCACTCACTTTGGGTCTTCGCGACCAGGCCCTCACTATACTGGAGGCCCTCGGGAAGGACGTGACGTATGAGCAACTGTTGGAAGCTCTAGAATCTAGATACGGGGACGCACACCTGGAACACGTATTCCGTGCCCAACTCAAGGACCGTGTGCAACGGAGCGCTGAAACTATACAACAGTGGGCTCTAGAGATAGAAAAGCTGGTCCGTAAAGCATACCAGTCTGCACCAGCGATGATCAACGGTAATCTAGTGCAAGCGTTCGTGGATGGTATACGCGACTTGGAAGTTAGAGCTGCCGTGAGATTAGGGCACCACGAGTCGCTGAAAGACGCTTTAGCCCATGCCTTAGAAGTGGAGGCTGTGCGACGCGATGACCGACCTCACCGCATCAGGGAAGTGGCCTCGCCCCGTTGCTACAACTGTGGAGAAAAGGGCCACCTTCGGATGAGTTGCCCGAAGTGGAGAAACTATAGAAAAGAAGAAAATCGACCCCGGGAAGAAAATGCAGCGGTGACTGGTGGCACTGCTCAGCAACAGGGAAACGAGTAAACGCCAGGACCGCGGGGCGGGTGCTGGCTGGTGTTCGAAGAGCCCCAAGGATCTCGATCTCACAAGCCCATAACGGGAACAGTCTGATCATTATAGGTGAAATTAATGGCAAGCCATGTAACGTAACGTTGGATACTGGAGCATCTCGCACGATCGTCAGTTCCCAACTAGCAAGTCGGTTTCTTGGGGACTACTTCAAAGACTACAAGCAAATTGAATTGGTAACAGCTACCGGCCAGCAGATAACCGTCGAAGGCGAGAAGGAGGTAGAATTAAAATTGGGCAACCAAAGCTACCGTCACAAAGTAATCGTGGCCGACATTATGGATGACTGTATCCTGGGATTAGACTTCATGAGGAAACATCACTGTGAGATCGACGTCAATCACGGAGTATTAAAATGTGCTTCGGAAGAAGTCTTCATAGAAGGCGCATCGTCGGGCCAAGTGTATTGCTTGAAGAAGAGTGTTCTCTCTCCCATGTCTGAAACAATCGTGCCGGTAATCTTACCAGAAAATTCAGGTCATAGAAATCGTTGCATCCTTATAGAGAAACTGGACAGTGATCTTCCATGGAAGATGGCACGAACTTTAGTTAAAGCTAACAACGTCTCGGCAGTACGTGTACTAAATTTAAGTGAGCATGAACAAGTACTCAAGAAGGGGACATTGATGGGCACTTGTGAAGAAGTTGCTTGGATGCGTAGATGTCAAGACCAGCCTACGGGGTCTGTTGGGGGAAATGTTCAGTTCAACGTGACAACGCTATTGGAAGACTGTAGTGATAATCTGTCGAAGGAAGAGATGGATAAGGCTAAGAAGATGTTGCTCCGTTACGCTGATATTTTCTCAGTTGGTGATACTGACATAGGGAAGACTGGATTAGTTCAGCACAAAATAAATACGGGTGATGAGTTACCAATCCGCCAACGACCAAGAAGGTTACCCATAGCACGGGAACAGGAAGTAGATGCCATGATTCAGGGAATGGTAAAAGGTGGTGTTATAGAGCCCTCATCTAGTCCATGGTGTTCTCCCGTGGTATTGGTGAAAAAGAAGGATGGTAGCATGCGCTTTTGTGTTGACTATCGTCGGTTGAATGACATTACGAAGAAGGACAGTCCCACTACCAAGGATTGACGACACGCTAGATACGCTGACAAGAACGAAGTGGTTTACCACGCTGGACCTGAAAAGTGGCTACTGGCAAGTTGAAATAGACCCAAAGGACAAGGAAAAGACTGCATTCTCTACAGGAAAAGGACTATGGCAATTTAACGTCATGCCATTTGGACTATGCAATGCGCCTGCTACTTTTGAACGGCTAATGGAGCTAGTACTAAGTGGTTTAATTGGAGACGCCTGCCTTGTTTATTTGGATGACATCATTATCGTGGGACGAACATTCGAAAATCATCTCCAAAACTTGGAACAAGTACTCGCGAAAATACGTGGAGCCAACCTTAAATTGAGCCCAAAGAAGTGCTCATTTTTTAGACGACAAGCAAACTTTTTAGGACACATAGTCTCAGAAGAAGGAGTTCAGACAGATCCTGAGAAAATAGCTGCTGTCAACGATTGGCCAGTTCCAAGAGATAAAACGCAGGTCAGGGCATTCTTGGGCTTGTGCTCCTATTATCGACGTTTTGTGAAAAATTTTGCTGACCTTGCTAGACCTCTACATAAGTTGACAGAGGAAAAATCACAATTCTTTTGGGACAAAGCATGTGATGTGGCATTCCAAGAATTAAAGAAACGGCTGTGTAGCTCACCTATTTTGGGTTATCCTGATACTGAAAAAGAATTCATAGTAGATACTGATGCGAGTAATAATGGAATTGGTGGCGTGTTATCCCAAAGAAAAGGAGATCAAGAGGTTGTGATAGCTTATTTTAGCAAGTCCTTGTCGAAACCGGAGAGAAATTACTGTGTTACAAGAAAAGAATTACTTGCTGTTGTGAAAACGTTGCAGCATTTTAGCAAGTATTTGATAGGGAGGAAATTTCATCTCCGCACTGACCATGCCGCATTGAAGTGGCTATTGCAATTCAAAAATCCAGAAGGACAAGTCGCTAGATGGATTGAACTGTTACAAGAGTTTGACTTTGTAACTGAACATCGCAGTGGGAGGTTGCATGGCAACGCAGATGCCTTATCAAGAAGACCTTGTCCTGAAAATTGTAAGCACTGTGTTAGGCAAGAAGATAAGGAAGTAATAACCGTAAAGATGCTAAGGACTGACCTAAGTGAAGAGTGGATAGAAACCCTAAAGCAGGCTCAGCAAGATGACACGGACATCAAGCCGATTCGCGACTGGATTCAGGCTAGTGCCACTAAACCTAAGTGGTGTGACGTGGCAACGACGAGTTCAGTCACAAAAAGTTATTGGGCACAGTGGGAGAGCCTAGCTATACAGGATGGAATTTTATGCCGTAAATGGGAAAATGCCCGAGGGGACAGTTCTCACCTACAAATGGTTGTTCCGAAGGCAAGGATACCAGATATCTTGAAATTCTATCACAATGGATGTTCAGGAGGTCACATGGGAGTAAAACGAACCCTTTTAAAGATTCGTGAGCGATTTTACTGGATCCACTGCAGGGACGATGTGGAAGACTGGATACGAAAGTGCGTCAGTTGCGCAGCTGTAAAAGGACCACAAACACGCAGTAGAGGTGCGCTGAAGCTGTACAATGTTGGAGCTCCCTGGGAACGGATAGCGTTGGATGTCGCGGGGCCGTTTCCTGAAAGTGATAGTGGAAACAAGTACTTCCTGGTCGTCATGGACTACTTCACAAAGTGGCCAGAGGTCTTCGCGATACCGAATCAGGAAGCTTCTACTGTGGCAGATAAATTAGTCCATGAAGTCTTCTGTCGGTTTGGTGTACCACTAGAAATTCACAGCGATCAAGGAAGAAATTTCGAGTCTCAAATATTTCAGGAGGCATGTCGAGTAATGGGTATACACAAAACCAGGACCACATCTTATCACCCGCAATCGGACGGAATGGTTGAACGGTTCAACCAAACGTTGGAGAGATATCTGGCAAAAGTTGTGGACAGCCGGCAGAAGGATTGGGACAAACACATACAACCCTTTCTCCTGTCATATCGAAGTGCAACTCATGAAAGTACGACGGTGACGCCTGCTTTTGCAAACTTCGGTAGAGAATTGCGATTGCCTGCAGATTTGCTCACCGGTATTCCGCCTGACGATCCACGTAGTGTTACAGATTATGCGAACGACTTACGAAACAAAATGAATGACGTATATGAGCACGTCAGGCAGTATGGCCAACAAATGTCTGAACGAATGAAGACCCGTTACGATCGGAAAGCGAACAATAGAGTATTCGAGATGGGGTCCCTAGTATGGCTACATAACCCAGTGCGCAGGAAAGGAAAGTCCCCGAAACTGCAAGCAAAATGGGATGGACCATATCGTGTTGTTACGAAAATCAATGATGTCACCTACCGTATCCAGAAGGGGGCTCGAGGTAAACCGAAGATTGTCCATATAGACCGTTTGGCGCAATACCATGGAACTCACATTGCTCGGGACGAGCATGTCTAAGGAGGGGGTAGTGTTACGACATCGCGACATCAGGAATAAATTGCTACCAGTAACGCCATCTGTTATTGAATAGCGGTACTATCTGTAACGCTGTTATTGTATAGGAGTAATCATCTATCAAGCAACGCCATCTATCGCCGAATAGCTACCGGCTTCTGGAATATTCCCGATAGCACTGTAGGCATGTAGAATACGCGGGTAAATTGTGGAATGTTCCAGATGCCGTTTATGAAGTATAAATACGGGACAATGCACAGAGGAGTTTGAGTTTGGTTTTGTATAACAGTGAGTAAACATCGAAGTGAAATACAGTTAAGTGCTAGTGAACTATTTAATTTCTGAGTGTTTTAATTAGAGTTTTAATAAAAGTGTGACCAGTGTTTTGGTAAATTCGTGTACCATTATTTATCCTGAACCCCAGCTCGTAACAATACTTACTTGACCGATAACTGGCACCTGGTAAACATATCACTTGCAACGGAATCTGCACAAACAATAAGAAGTATTTATTACTATCATTCCATGAGAGAGGTTGAACGTAGAGCAGCTGGGGCTACCTCCACCTTACGGACTACCGCAGCCAAAGACTTTATGTCGTGTTCCTGCGACCATGCAACCTTCCGAACCGGTATTAGAGTATTAGAGTCAGACTTTTCATAAGTGCCTGCGAAGGTCTATTTGAATAAATGATTTTGAGTTAGAATTTTTGCGCGTGAGTAAGGTTGCCAGAGCTCATTGGGGAAGGGAGAAAGGATGGTAACGCGTGAGTTATTCCCCGTGTGTGTTGCATTTGAAAGCATCTATGTGGCTACGGTAACCGCTTCCCATCAGGCTGGCCATAAGCTAGATTGCCGACTTCATCGTTCAAAATTAACAGCTAAGGGTCGATTATTCAATCCTCCAGATAAAGAACGAGTGAACCCTATGGCCACGAGGGTCGCGTGTAAGCCCATTGGACCGAATGCTGTAAGCCTCGAGGGCCGCATGCTGTAAGCCACGTGGGTCGCGTGTAAGCCAATTTGACCAAATGCTGTAAGCCAATAGGACCAAATGCTGTAAGCAACGAGGGCCGCTTGCTGTAGCCACGAGTGCCAAATGCTGTTAGCCACGAGGGCCGCATGCTGTAAACCACGAGGGCCGCGAGTACGCCAATTGGACCGCATGCTGTAAACCACGAGGGCCGCATGCTGTAAGCCAAGAGGGCTGCATGCTGTAAGCCATGAAGGCCGCATGATGTAAGCCAATAGAGCCGCAAGCCGTAAGCCACGAGGGCCGCATGCTGTAAGCCACGAGGACTGCATCCTGTAAGCCACGAAGGCCGCATGCTGTAAGCCACGAGGGCTGCATCCTGTAAGCCACGAAGGCCGCATGCTGTAAGCCACGAGGGCTGCATGCTGTAAGCCACAAGGGCCGTATGCTGTAGGTAAGCCACGAGGGCCGCATGCTGTAAGCCTTGAGTGCCGCATGATGTAAGCCAATAGGGACGAATGCTGTAAGTCTTAAGGCGGTGATAGCTCAGTGGTAGTGACATCGGATACCGAGACGAAGGGCCCGGGTTTGAATCCTACAATGAGCTTGGGCTTTCGGTGAAGGAAAACATCGTGAGGAAACCATTGCACGGTGGCAGGGTACTTTGTAGTACCCATCTGGCTACCACCCTCAAGTTGATGTCCCAGGATATTTCCTTCTAGGCTTTGTGTGTGCATCACCTTCGCCGCCACAAGAGCTGCATGCTTTTTACTTCTGGTCTAATTATATTTTTAAGAGAGGTAGAGCATAGCGTTTATTCGCTCAAAGAGCAGCTCGACTGGGGAAGTACCTCCACCTTACACAATACCGCAGCCAAATAACTTTATGTTGTGTAAAGTTGTGTTCCTGCGCGTGAGTAAGGTTGCCAGAGCTCATAGGGGAGGGGGGATAGGTCGATAACGCGTGAGCGATGCTTCGTGTGTTGCTAGCGTCTATATGGCTACGGTAACCGCTTACCATCAGGCGGGCCGTATGCTTGTTTATCGACTAAGTCGAATAAAAAAAAAAAAAAAAAAAAAAAAATATCAGCTACTTACCATAAATAAAACGCAGAGGAAAACCATTTCTTTTTTAAAATCTTTATCGTTTTATAAATTCATGTCAGATATTGTTAGTCTATATTAATAATATGATAAAATACAGTTATAAGCATACATATCGATTAGTGATGTAAGTATGTTACGAATATTCGCATAGGTATATCTAGACATTCGAAAAATTCATGCGAATTTTATCTAATGTTTTTTTTGTCCCCATGTCGGCCCTTTGCGAAAAAAATACTTTTTTCTTTTACCTGTAGGTAAGTTTGGGTATGCAATATTTTAAACAGAAAGTAGTAGAAGTACTTGCTGAAATTTACTACTGTGACAGACGGGCGGAAGAGGACTTTTTGGCGGGAACTAGCAGAGTGACGTTGCGTTTTACATATGCACCAGTGAAGTGAAATGAAATGAATTATGTGTACCGTGAATTTTCAAGTTGTCTCATAAAGTTCGTGAAGAGTTTTAGTACAATGACCACCATTGTAGTAAAACATAACTTTTATGGACGGTGACTGACTGAGAACTGTGAAAGAGATCATTATTGTGACTGGAAATTATAATATAACTCGACACTGGCAGAAATAAGTCCTAATTTGTTTTTGTTTTTTATACTACTTAGGTAGCAAACAAACAAACGGCCCGCCTGATGGTAAGCGGTTACGGTACTCCATTGGGAAAACCACGGCGGGGAGCGGAAATGGTTGCCAAACTTAAAATTAAGAAGAAGTACTTAGCTGTTTTTTAGCCTGGCAAATCTGAAAACTAAAGGTACATACAAAATTACTATGTAATGTTAATTAAAATAATGTTATTAGTAAATTTTATAATATTTAAATTAAATTTATATTTCGAAAAATTTACATGCCTATATGAAGGCTTATGTGACCACTCTATATTATTTGTAACATCCACATGTACACATATTAGCGAATAAATGATGATTTGATTTGATTAGATACATAATGCCTATGCCAAAAAATTACATTCCTTACATCACTACTGTTGTAAAATTAATTAAAATTCGAATGCAATTGAATCTTACTATAAAATGTTTATTGAATTTCTAATTCAATTTTCGTATGCGTACGTATTTCTATTGTTGAAAAGTCGCCTCACTAACACTATTATGTCAATATTTATTGAATCCTTTTTAATTATTTTTGTTTGATACCCAAAGCCCAAGAGATAAAGCGGTACTACCATCAAACAGTATAGTAATATATCGGCAAGGTACCATATTGCTGTCACTCGGCTGGTTGTCTGTCCGTCCGAATATCCCGAGTTTTTAGCTCATTAACATAATGATACTGTATTTTACTTCTAATAGGCCTGTGGCAAACACAAAACCTAGAAATAACTGGCTCTCAAGTGCATCTCTCAGAACACACCGGATGCTACAATAGACTGTGATACTACATAGTAATTACCACCGTGGTATGCGAACGCATACGTTACAAACATACTAACATAAATATTATCTGTAAATAGTTACGTATTGGTAAGAACACCTTTTTACGATCAATAGGTATTTGCAAAACCTTCATATTGTTATAATTGATATGGTCTCTCTCCATAGAGGTTAACTATTCATTAAAACAACCATAGACTACGTTAGTGAAAAACTTTTATTTTGAAAAAGATAATTATTTGAAATTACAAACTACGAATACGAGCATTCTAAATACTTACAATAATAATTATACATTTTTTAATAACTCAAATTCTTAAAACCTTAATATAGGGATATTTAAATCACATTTTTAACAGCCTATAATTTGTACGTAACGGAAATACCACTCAAATAGTGTTGCCAGAATAAAATGCTACTAAATGGTAGGTTTAAGTGGAGGTTTTAATTATATATTTTTTACAATATTTTTAAATTTAAACGGTTTTCTGTAGGTACTCATCGAAGAGGTACAGGGACATGGAAAGGTCCTGTCCATTATTGCTGGTGATGAACTTCTTGAGATCACTGGTGTGCCCGGCAAGGCTGCGAATGGTCTTGGACTGGTCTTCAATGAACTCTTCCTCTAGGTATTGCGCGATCTGAGAACGAAACAAAGACATTAGTATTGTTTTTTCCTTTTCTTTTTGTAATTCACTGTGATGAAACTCACCTCAGGATCATGCAAGTGTTGGCTATTCCTGGTAGCTTCGCGGTGGATGTAGAACGCGCGCTCAGCGAGCTCCTTCTGGGTATCCAGGGCTTTGGCAAGGGACTCCAACTCGTGTAACTCGACGGTGTAGTTCTTCTTGTCCATGGACTTCTGGGTGCTGCGCTGGGCGAAGTTCATCTCACCACCTGCGATAGTGACATATGTTTATGAAGAGATATATTCTTGGTTTATAATCTCCGAAAGGTAGATTGTAGATCACATGTAAAAAATAATTATGATATCTCGAAGCCGTATATAATAAACAATTACATCTTGAGACGGATTTACAGGTACAATTACTCTCTTAGCTGGACTAATTGGAAAAAAGACCATTCGCCGTATTCTTGGAGTAAGGCTTTATTTGCCCATAGGTACCTTAAAATTTATAAATATGTACACTCTATATCACTATATCCAAACTAATTTTACCCACTCACCATCACCACCTGTAATTTTAAAGTTATTGAACGATCAATGCATGAGGCATCTATATATCCTATAGCAGTGTTGGCATATATTGAAACTAAAACCTACCATTTAATTTAAAAATCTAAATGAGCTAAGGAAAATAATACTGGGTGGAGATTTCGAGATTGCATATTTTCGAAACCTGTGTTGGTTTAATCCTTCTGAACAACTTTTACTATGGGACCAACACTGAATTCTCATTTTTTTTTACTTTTATATATTATTATCGAGCAAGGTTGACATTTTGTAAGAATAGTTAAAAAAAAATTTGAGAATTCACTATTTGTCCCATAGTAAAATTTGTTCAGCATGACTAACCCAACATAGGTTTCGAATATATGCCATCTCGAAATCTCCACCTGTTATAATTGATTGGCTTACCTCTCATAGTAACATGCTTAATAATTTCAATGGTCTTCTGCCACGCATCATCTGACAGCTTACGGAACAGCTTTGAGAAACCAGCTCTGTTCGTTTGGAAATTGTTGTAGTATGAAGCAGAGAGCAGATATTCGTAAGAGCGTTCCAGGTGCAAGTTAGCATACGCCTGCATCTCCAAGGCTACGTTCCCGTGTCTTCCGTATTCACCATAGACGGCATTACACCTTGGCAGCGCTGTGGGAGCAACGATGGTGTTTTTATAGATGAATGTGGGGATGTTTTTGCCACAAATATGAGTACCGTATAAATTTGTTTTAGGGGTATATGTTGATTGTCGAATATTAGTCATAATAACCAATAATTTTATTTCTGTTTATAGAAAAACCAAAACTAATTAATCATTTCTCCATCTAATAAAGTTACTCAAAATAAAATTGGTGTACAACAAAAAATGTTCAAATTAAAATGGAAATATAGAAAATTTTCTGCCGCTGAGTCCGATTAACGGCAAGGTTCCCAGCTGGCAGCGTTTCCTCTTTGGATAGCCAAGCTGATGCGTTGGCTGGAAAAACTCCCCGTCCGCTGTTCTCCGGAGGCCTCGATCAATTTTGATCAATTTAAATAAAATTAGTTATATTAACATTGTACTACGTATATGTAATTAATAAATAAAATACTAAAATACGGCTACTAAACCCTATATTAAAAATTATATTTGACCACGCTATTTTCGATTATTTTAATTAAACATATTTGTGGCATAAAAAAGAAAGTTGAAATTGAATGTAACATGCGATGTACATTGCATAAGCTTTTGAAGAATAAATTTCACCAAAAATTTGTGCAAAGCATCTGACTTTGGCACACAGTTTGGACCAACATGTTAAAAGACGCCCACCACCTCGATATTTCCATAAAAAACGACGTTAACAATAAACGAATGATACACAAATTCGAATAAAAAAACTTACTCCTCTAAAAGAGAAATATCCATATGCTCTGTTTTATTTGAATTTAGTTTTAATCTGACTTTAATTTTCTTTTTTTTATGGAAATAACGATGTAACATGCAGGCGCCCCTTACAAACGTGATAAATCTCTGAGAAGACGTTTATTGGCATGAAATTCTGATGATAATACCAATATTTGGATCAAATTGTATACAGTCAAATAGATGTCTTGTAGAATTTGATTTAAAAAATCGACTAATGATTCAAAAGCTATATTTGATCCAAATGGTGGTCACACACGTATGAAGTAAGCCCCAAGAGACATTAATGACTGACAAAAAATGGATATTTTACAGGATTTATGCCGATATAGTTGAAACAAAATGTTGACATTTAAAAGTAAAATTTAAAAAAAAATAGAATTTTGACGATTCCTATCCTACCAATGTTATAAATGAGTTGGTTTGTTTTTTTTTGACCCAATAACTGATTCCTGAGGAAAGCGGGAAAATCCGCAGGGCAATAGCTAGTAACTTAAACTAGGATGGTAGGTTAGTCACACAGGTTAAGGGTAGCCTATAAAATAATATTGTGTTTAAAAATCCGGAATATTTTCCAACGAAAAATATCTGTAGTAAAAAACCACAATGAAAAATACGGAATAGTATTGTGAAAGATCGACACACTCTTTACTAGCTTTTATTTCGACTCGTAATAATAGCTCAATGCTTATGACCTAGATTTGTATATCAGTCAACCTTATTCATTCTAAGTTAATTCAATAATTATCTATTAATAATATGATATAGACATTGCAGTGAAATTGGTAAAAATATTTTTAGTAATTTAAAGTATTTTTTTTAATTCATGGATTGGCAACATTAAACAAATAGGTAGGTACCTATTTTAAATATGTAAATATTTTGTTTCTATGTGTCCTTGAAAATTTTTAGATGATTTTACTTACAATTTTTATGAGCTGTAAAAGATAAAAGATTATTTCTATTATCATTAGAATTTCAGAGAATATCTACTCAATACAAATACCTATGATATAGCAATTGCAATGTGGTAAACAAGGCTCATAATCTTTGAAGTCTTGCAAAGAAATCAACTGTCAGTCAATACTATTATTATAAATCATTTATAATAATTATTATTATTATTGTAAATCAGTTATTACTAAACTATGCACAAAAATTCAAATAAGGCAAAAAAAAAATGCACCAGTACAAACTTCATGTTTTTTTTTATTGTATTCAGCCTTGCTTATAAAAATTACACTATTTCAAAATAATGAAGATGTTTTCATTGTGTGTGTTGTTTACACAATTCAAATTATATAAAAATATTTACTTACCTAAACTGTTGGATGCCTGTGCACAGTCAAGAGAAACATCTTGGTAGCAGGAGTCTGCGGCAAACACTCCAGAAACTGACAGCAAGCAAGCTACAAAGATAGTGAAGGTCTTCATTTTTCTGAAAAAAAAGAATAAGGCGATGTTGTACCAAAGTTATTTTTCATGTCATGTTTTATCATTTGCATGACAAAAGGGAAATAGGCAAAAAAAATGTCTAAGTGCATGGATTGGTGTAGCATTATTGCTGTTTTGAGAATTAGTAATTGTGTTGTTTTAATGGGATATTTAAAACAGGCCCGATTAAATTTTATTATAATGAATGAGGTCAAAGATTATAGGTATTTTGTTTAAAACAAAGCAAATCAGCAAATGTAGATATATATTTTGCTAATCTGATAAGTCATAATTTGTATTGATCATATTGAAATTAATTAGACATGAAGATTACGATTTACAAGCAATTAAAAATTATAATGAATAGGCTGATAAAACTTCAATCATAAAATACCCACAAGCTTCGATACCTATATGAAAAAAAAACTTATTTTTTTTGCAAAAAATCACGAAGGCACTGGCAGAATAAGTAAAGGAGGCGTAAACCCTATTAAAAAATATATGCAGAGGCCACTCACCGAACTATTACGACTTGATAAATTTCAAACAAATTACGGAGACGAACGAGAATTACTTGAGATCCGTCGAAAGTGCAGCCGTTACACACACTGGCGTAGAAGGCGACTTCCAACACAAAGAGCTAGATTTAACTGATAATGAATCGTGTTTCGAACGGGACGAAACAAAAACGTAATAAAAATATTATTTATAGGTGTAGCGATTGGTAGCAGACTACTATTGATAATAAAATAAAATTAACTTCATCTATCACGCGAAGTCAGCTGCATATTACTAAAGTGTGCCCATGCATGAAAAAAAAATTGCATTTAACCACTCAAAACTAGCAAATAACTTGTTTAGTCTTTTAAGAAACTATGTAAAACATATTTAAATGTAATATTTTATGTACGGCAACCGCTGATTTATTTAAAAGAATACTACAACAAAAGTGTTAGTGCGCATATTGTACTGAATAATAGGGATTGTCAGTAAATGCTGGTATCACTCGGTACCCTGTCCCCTGTTCCATGGTACCCTTCCCCGCAATGCGACCCTTGAATGACGTAGGGCGGTCTCTCTCTGTCACACAAAGAAAGTTGAGGTTTTGAGTTTCGAGAATAATCTTCCTGATTCTTAATTTACCTTCAATTTTGCATTTATATCGCTCATAGTACCCAAAAACATCAAATATTCTCACATTTAATCATGAGAGATTATGAATATTTGGCATAAGACCCTAAAAACAGTAAATATCACATGTAAAATTCCATGAATAACCTCGAAACACGAAACCTCAACGATATTTTTTCTCATTGTGCAATGGAACATGATTCGCTGTCTCGCTCGCTCACGTCATTCCATGAAAACCACTTGTCAACACGAGATGGTTTTGTTATCGCTGCGTAGTACATTATTTTTGTATAATCAGAACCCTCGACGCGAATAGTTCGTATTCCTTTTAATTTTCGTTGCATATGATAAGTCGCCTTCTGCACCAGTGTGTGTAAAGGCTAGACTTACGCGAGTACTCGTTGTAAGCGGAACAATCAATTGTCTAATTTTGTCGTCAAAGTATCTGTGATTTAACTGTAGACTAAATAATCATGAAGGCTATATTCCTTGCTGTCGTCGGTCTGCTGGCTGTATGCGCCCCTGCATTTGCTACACAATGTAAGTTT
Organism: Achlya flavicornis; assembly: GCA_947623365.1. Classification (NCBI taxonomy): domain Eukaryota; kingdom Metazoa; phylum Arthropoda; class Insecta; order Lepidoptera; family Drepanidae; genus Achlya; species Achlya flavicornis. The sequence continues at coordinate 6,652,836 of OX392494.1, read as the reverse complement.
TTTTTTTTTTACTACCTACCTTAATTTTTTAATCACGGATGCTCGTGGAATTATATAGAAGTCAATGGTGGAATTAGTTTTAATTTCCACATTTCTTGCTTTATGATATTGATTTGTTTAGGGTGCAAATTATATAGGTAATTCTAAAGATTTTGAAATTGGAACTTCCAAAGGAGAATGGCGATACCTGTCAGACAGCTGATTTAACTAAAAAAAAACAGATCCTCATGTTATTTTTTGTTTTAGCTGTTTTATGCTTTGTCATTATCTTGTGTGAAGTGCTCAGAATAATTTGGTTTATCTTCAATAACAGTTAAGGTTCAGATTGAAATGCACATTTTAATAATAGATATTAGGAGCCCCCCTGCGCTTCCCAAACTTACCTAAATTCTGATCTTTGAATACCTAAGCAATAAAAAACTGAATAAGTTTAAATGACACAAGAGTGAAATTTTTTGTAAGCATAGCGCCTATAATTCTCAGTTTAATAAAAGTCTAGTTATGTAGTTGCCCGTTACCCGCCAACTTTAGTAAAGTCATGTTTGATGCAATAGCCCTACCAAATTTTGTTTGAAAAATCTCCTAATTTTCAAGCTAAACTTGTATAAATATAGGTTAGAATCCTGGTAACCATTCAAATATTAGGATACAATTGCTTTGCTTCAGAATTATACAGGTTAAGTTAGGCATCAATCAATAACTAGCTTCTGCCCGCAGCATCATTCCAATATCTCTCTCCAGCCAATAAAGTATGTCTATGCAATAAATCATGGTTGGAAGAAGGACAAATCAAATAAACATTTGCAATCGTAATAATTATTATGTAGAGGTCGATGCAAAAGGTAATCAGGGCTCTCAATATACAATGTCACACCAAACACAATAGCTGTTCTGATATTATAAGGATAAGGAGGTTTTGTATCTACCCAACTTCTTTGGCAACTCCTATTCTGATTTTATTTTGTGGCAACTTACTACTATGTACTATTTATATTAGAGCCAGTCTTTAAATAAAGGCCTGCAAAGCACTATGGTTTAATTAACTCAATAAATGGGCTATCTAATGGAAAAAGGACTGTGCATTCCTGAGATTAGTGTATTCAAACTTTTCAGCTATGATAGACTGTCACCCCATGGTGCCAGGACAAAACTTTTATACCTGTATGTACATTGATAGATTATTAAGTATTAGAAATTAAGTTTTAATGTTTTGTTTTTTTTATTTTTATTTTCTCAACCAAGTTTTACAATATAGTTTATTTTGTATGTACCAATAAGAGACAAACACAAACACAGACCCTTCTGTCAAATATGGCTTTATTCAACAAATGCATGACAGCGAAAGATAAATAAAATGGATCTGTGCGAATGGTTCATGGTCAAATGATGTAGCATTGATAATCCTATCATGACTTGTGGAATCTGGACATATTTTATTGCATTGTTTTTATGGCTATAATAAATTGTTACACAACGATTACAGTAGATTTTTTTATTATAAAATTTTCTTGTCACTTAAAATTTACATTATTACTTAAGATGACCTCACTATGAGTGGATTCGACCAAGTCATGTAACACCAGAGTAACTATCTCCGGCGTATATAGGGGTGAGGGGAATGTTGGGTTGGCTGAAATATTTCGCGTACATTACATTGGCTTTTAGGGACCTGCCCCTGAGTAGTAAATATTAGTTACGCCAGGTAACCCTGAATATATTACTGTTTTAACCTAATGCTCGTGTAAAACGCTAATTAAGTTATCATTAGCGCTTTCCGTTGCCTATACTTTACTGCGTCTGCGTTTTGTTTCTCAAGAGTAAACAAATGAATAAGAAACCACCAACCAGCTAAACTCAAAACACTCTTGGTTCTCAAGTAACTACCTATAAAGTGAAATCTTACGTCAATTTTATTTTGCTAGACTCTCATTGCCAAGATTATACCGACCACCAATCGAGTGGTTCTTTGAAAAAGATTTGGTAAAACGCAAAGTTCAATAACTCTAGAATACTCAATTAGTAGCAATTGTTATTATCATACATTTATTTACAACAAATATGTACAAAATACAATCTATATATAGAAGATTTCCTGAAGCCTGCCGCTGCTTCCGATTAACGGCAAGGTTCCCAGAAGGCTGGCAGCGTTTCCTCTTTGGATAGCCAAGCTGACGCGTTGGCGGAAAAAGCTCCCCGCCCGCTGGTATCTGGAGGTCTCGATCAATTTTGAAGACAAGATGCGAGCAAAACAGCGAGCTTCGGACCCCCACGGTCCCAAGGTCTCGACCGCAAAAGGCATAAAAAATAGTAATTTAATCTCGGATTTAGAATTTAATATAGGTAATAGCTACTTATAGGCACCTAGGTACACACGGCTACAGATCAAGCTATACATTTCCAGTATAAGCTGATCTCGCATTGTATAGGATTTCCGTACTATGGGAGGTCAGCTTATACTAGAAATGTATAGCTTGATCGGTAGCCGTGTGTACGTAGTTTGGTCGAATCCACCCTAAACATAAAAAAATATTATCCAATGACGTCGCAAACGCCAGAATCGTACCCCAGTCAAAGTTAGAGGGCTGAACATACTCCTTTCAATCGCTTATATCTCCAGTATACAATAGTAGATACAACATCTTCTTCTTCTTCTTTTGTTAAATGGCGACTGTAGCCATAAGCACAATTCCGCCAATGTCACGTTAGTTAAAGATATACGAAGGGGACTCTTGTAAAACAATTTTGACGGTTTTGATCGGTGAAATGGAGCTGGACTATCTAAAAACAAACAGGACAACACTGAACAATACACATTACACAAAACATTAATTATATATAATAATATAAACACAAATTACATAAAGGAAATAAAATAACTAAAATTTTAAATTGTTACTTTTTATAAAATGAGATAAAGTAAATATTAAGGGAGAGTCAATATATGTTAGTAAACATTTAAAATTAATGGGACGGGGAATTTCAGGAGGAATAATATCATAAAGTGACGACTGTAACCTCGGGCACTCAAAAAATAAATGGTTAGTATTACCCTCATCAAGACCGCATTCACAAAGAGAATGATCCTTAACTCTGATTTTGTGTAAATGGACAGGAGTAGATGCATGACCTAAACGTAAGCGACAGATTGTATATGTGATAGGTTTATTCAAATCGCGGAACTTAAAGAACCAAGGCTTTTTTGGAATAAAGGGTTGGATATCTCCATAATATTTACCTACAATATTTCGTGAGTATTGCCATAACTTGTTCCAAGATCCATCCAGACGAGGTTTAGCAAGACTACACACATCCGCAGCAAATATTTCAGAGTATTGCATGCCTCCATCACGAATAGCATTCCTGGCACATGAGTCAACGGTCTCATTGCCACGAATGCCACAATGACCAGGGATCCACGCAATAACCACATCAATACCAAGAACATAACATTCAAATAATGCTTCTCTAATTTTTAATATAGTAGGAAGTTTGGATTTGGAGCGGAAAGGATTAGAAAGGATGGAATGGAGACAACTTTGGGAATCTGTGAAAATAACGGATTGATTAATATTATGCGACTTAATATACAATATTGCTTCCAAAATAGCAATAGCTTCTCCGGTAAAAACTGAAGTTAGTGGAGGGCACTTAAAGTTTAAAATAATTTTATATTTAGGTATCCACACCGCAGAACCTACGTTCTCTTGGTCCGAAATTTTAGATGCATCCGTATAAACATATAACCATCCAGGCCACCTGCTTGACGACTCTTCCATAAACTGTTTATCAGCCTGTGGAGACTCCTTATCAATTCCTATACCAAGAAGAACATTGGGACGATAAATCAGAGCATCGTAGTTGATTGAAAATAACGGGAGAAATTGAAATTTTGAAATTGGATGTGAGAGGCGACAAAGAGAAACAAAACTTCGGATAAGACATGGAAGGTTATCTAAACTGTTATTCCGATCCGAGGAAGATTCTAGAAGGTTGGATAGTTTATGAAATAAGGGGTGAGATGAGTTTTGCACTTGATTAAAAAGAAACCTGTCGCAGAGGTATTGCCTACGCAGATGAAGTGGGGGATCAACACATTCCACCTGCATTGCCTTAATAGGTGAAGACTTCATGGCTTCTAAAATTAAACGGAGACATCTGGCTTGAACTTTACTTAACTTGTCTATGCCAGCTTTGTTGCAGTGATCAAGGAGGAACGATCCATAGTCCATCAGGCTACGTATAAGTGCATTATAAAGAAGCTTCTGGGTATAAGGGTGGGCTCCCCACCATACACCTGACAGACATCGAAGAACATTAATACCTCTTTCACATTTTTGAGCGATGTAAGTAAAATGAGGAACTCCGGTCATTCTTGAGTCCAAAATTATACCCAAAAACTTAACATTATCCTTTAAAGGAAACTCCTCACCATTAAAATTAACATTTATTACAGGAATGATTCTTCTTTTTGTAAATATGACTAATGAGCACTTGGAAACAGATAGAGAAAGTCCATGAACATCAAGCCAGTCACCTAGATACCTGAGAGCTGAGTTAAGTTTTAAAGAAGCTTCTGAAGCCGAACTAGATGATGTATATAAAACTATATCATCAGCATATTGTAGGATTTGGCTGAAACAGTTTACTGTCTGCTCGAGATCATGGGTGTATATGCTATACAAAAGGGGGCTAAGAACAGATCCCTGGGGAAGGCCCCTCCAGACATATCTAGCATGTGATGAGCAGTTCTGGGATCTCACTATAACATTTCTCTGTATGAAAAGATTAAATATAAATCTGACCAACCTCTCAGGGACGCTCAGCTGGAGAAGTTTATTCCTGAGTACCGGAAGAAGGACGTTATCATATGCAGAGGCGATATCCAGAAATACTCCCACAAGATATTTTCTCTGGTTAAAAGCTAGTTGTATGTCTGTCGTTAGTATACTTAAACTATCTAGCGTACTCATGCCTTTCCTAAAGCCAAATTGGGATTTAGCAAGTAATCCCTTGCTTTCCATTAGCCATTCCAAACGATTACGAAGTAAATGTTCCATGATTTTAGCAAGATAGATACAACATCAATAGTCTCCCAACAGTTTCGTCACAAAATAAGATGTCAACTTGACAACCCATTTTACCGGTGATTCTCACAAACTAATTAAGGTACCTACATTGAAAACCCCCTTTATTACATCATAAGGAGAATAAGTTAATACAAAATGTAAACAAAACAATATCCACGACCATGCGTCATCTTGAAATTCTCGAATCTCAGAACCTCAACATTTTTTTATCTATTCACAGTATTCACACACGCCTACTGCAGGCATAAAGTAAACGGTATTAAAAATCTGTGGAATTTATTTATATGTACTAGTTATAGTAGATTTCAAATAGCATGAGCATAATTTGAAAGCGGAGATGGATGTTTTGATTCTAAAGCAGACAGGGTTTCAGGTGTGACTGTTGCGACAACAACGCTGGAAAATAGCAGATGTGCTGCCCCCTTGTAATCGTCATCATTCGCTTTAGTTTCGATTTTCCTGATATTGTTTGCCTGATTAGCGTAGGATTCGGCAGTTTTTTTTTTTTTAAATTTTGGGAATAGTAGTATGCTTTGATTAAGGATACATCCAGATTGAGTGTCGAAGCTGTGCACTCGTCGAAAAAAAATAGCCCCTAACATCAAATAAAAATAAATAAAATTGCAAAATAATGTTTAATATTTTTTTGTATACCACTACTGAGGTGGCAAACAAGCATACGGCCCGCCTGATGGTAAGCAGTTACCGTAGCCTATGGAGGCTTGCAACACCAGGTTGCCGCGCCACTCGCGCGTTGCCGACCATGAAGAAACCTCTTCACACCCTTTTTGAACAACTCCATATGAGGCCGGATACATTTCTCCCGATTTTAATTGGAATATTTCAACAACTGCTATCATTATGAACGTCACTATGACAAGCAGAATGACGCAAAGGGAGCGTAAAACGTAGCTGTTACGCGCAGCAGCCTATAAAATAATATACATAATAAAAAAAGTGTTAAATAGTGTGTTTGATAAAAGTGTTTTGTGTTTAGATTTATTGTTCATCAATGTATCGGTTCTTTGGTGACCTAATAATAACGATTGTATATTTAAAACAAAGAAATAATATAAATGTGTAGCCTACATCTTTATTCGTCATTGTGACTCAGCTTTTTGTTTCATCTGCTTCTGTGAAGTTAGGCTTCAGATTGTCTCCCGCAGTTTCTCCCTCGTTCGGTCGTTCCCGGGATGATATAAATACACTCGGGGATAATGTAGCTTCATTTTAGTGAAAGAATTCTATGAATTGATCAGTAGTAGTAGTATATTAGTGTAGATTATTAAAACTCCTAGTAAAACTATGGTATTAAAAACATAAGTTCTGAGAGAGCGCATTTTTATAATAAATTGCCAGGTTATATAAAAAATGTAACATCTTTTAATATTTTTAAAAGAAAACTGCTAGCCGATTTTAATTGTGTAATACACATCAGACTTACGAACGCACACAGCTAACTTTGTCTTAATTATAATTATTTTTATGTACTTTCTCATATACCTAAGTGAAATGTAATTTCTATTGAGATATTAAATTCTTTAAACCTAAAAGTACGGGCATGAACCGACTACCCCACGCTTTACTTAATTTTTAACTCAAAAATAAGGTATTAATGCTCCTGCGCAGCCTTGTGTGCTGATTCTGCGGGGCTACCGCGTATTTTTGCTGGTAATCGTAATGAACCCCATTAATTAATTTCATCTTCTGATTGAATTCATTGAACCTTTCTTATTTTTTAGAGATTGGAATTCTTAATTACTTCATTGTAAACAACAGAATTAGCATCATTAGCAGCAGATAACTTCACAACGCAAACTTAAAGTGGGCGTGGATATTATAATGGACTTTACGCTTCTTCAACTGATATGATGTACCCTATTTCCACTAATACACAAATATATCTTGCATTTGTGTGCAATGTAGGGCAGCACTGTACTGCACTGTGTACTTCGTAGTAACATTATAACATATTTGTTTCTCAATTTTATTTATATTGGGCAGACATTTTGTGTATGTCTGTTGGTCCCGTTCTTGTTGTTATTATAATTATATAACCTATAAATATTTATAAAAAAAAATGTTTGTTATCTGGTGTCCATACTGCAAATTCAGCTTCGTTAATTATGAAAATAATAGGAATAGGCAGAGAAGTAAATGATGTATTCTGAATATTTACAGGAATAAACAGAAAACTATTGGCCAGTAACTTGACAACAAACTAAAAACCTTAGCTGTCAGATAAAAAAATACATTCAAAATTATCATATAAAAGTCAATCGATTGTGAAATCATATCTGATAATGATTCTGTTGTTTTGCCCCGATATATAAATACAATTGGTAACAAAGATTTATCTTTAATATGTCAATCATTTCCTAACAAAGGTACATATTTATCTTATAAAATGTAATCTGTCATTTGTTTTCTAATATTCCATACAATGTCACTTTCATGAACAATGAGTAATAATTTCTTTGTTTTTATTACGCCCAGATACAGTACAGAGAGAGACATAGCTGTATCTGTCACTAATTAATTTCTTTTGTTTATTGTCGTTGTCGACATCACCCTTTGGTCGAATGAATATAAGCCTTTTTTCTTTCTACTTTTCTTTGGAAACGGATTCTGCCAGGAATGAAACAAAATATAAACGTTTCATCGCCTAGACAGTGAAGTGAGCAACATCCTTCGACTCATTGTTGCTTTGACGTGGAAAAAATGCATCTGAAGTTATTTGCTGCGCTGGCGAAGCATCTTTTATTTGTTTTTTGGATCAAAATTGATCTTGATCTGTTCGTATTATAAAGGCTAATGTCCTAGATAATGCAACTCCCAGTCTGATTCTAAAAATTATTTTAATAATAGAAAGCTACATTATACCCGAGTATTATAGACTTCTTATCTAGTGAACGCGGGTGATACCACGGGGGACAGCTAGTCCTTCAATAAGCTTGAACTTTCGTCTGAAGGCAAACATCTCAAGTTGATAATCTGTCGTCACACACCTACAGGTATTTCAGCTGAATTTGAGAAGTTCCTTTTTAGTCTCAGAACAACGACCACATCATCACTTACCATGACGAGATCGTCCAACTCATCATTTCCTTGTACTTGTTACTATGTAGATTGTAATCTACTTCTACTCAAAGCAAATTAACATATACTTCATTTAGAGTACTAAATACAGGACGATCCTTCAAAATCTAAATAGCCACTGCTCTCAAAGTATTATCAGTGTTTACGTGCGCAGTCACCCCTGTCTAGTCTCCAGTAGATAACATGATACTCAAATGTAAGCACGTAGCAGTTTATCTTAAAATATGAGTAGGTAGGTCGTTTACATGTGCAGATAATATTATCAATAGGATTCTTTTATGATAGATAAGTTTCAAAGGTTTTTCTTGATTAGCTAGGGAATGTATTTGCTTACAGTAAATTAATCTTAATGAACTTCTTTAAGCATGAGGTAAAGTCAAGGCAAACAAAAACTATAAAAAGTAAGGTACAACAGGTTGCTGAGTTTCTTGCCAGAGTCGTCTCATTGATTGATTGATTCTTGATGGAAAGTAATCAAAACAATGTTTAGTCAATAATGGACGAAGCGAACTATGATTACTGCTTGCAAGCGAAAAGGTTTTAAATATCATGCTAAGTTGATCGTACATCGATCAACGATCATCGATCGATCCTTTTGCCTTCTTCAACGTGGTTTTATCAGCTTTACAAAGGGTTTATTAGCCCCTTGTAATTTTGCAACTTTCAGAAATCTTGACTTTCCACAAGTCTTAATATTAGTTAAGGCATTAAAAAAAAAGAGTTTTAATCATTACTATCCATAATTAGAACATACTTTGTTTTGTATGAAGCTCAGAGTAATGACCTCATAACCCTGCAAAGGAATTGACACTTGGGCTTATGCCATAGCAGGGCATAGCCAAATGTGCCAAACAGCTATATTCGTGTTTTTTATTTGTATCAGATATATGCAAACAAGCATTCGGCTCGCCTAAGGTTAAGTAATTAACGTAGCCTATAGTTGCACGTACTTAGGCGACCCTGAAAAACTCTCTTCATAATGAAATTATTTTAATATTTGGCACACATTTTGATTCATGGCCAAATATTTAATAAGTACATTAACTGCAGGGGCTTCCCATTTTGTTAAGGAAAATACTATATCTCTGAAACTGTTTTCCTTATAATTACAATACTTAAGGTACATTAAATACTGCACTCTCGGGGGCTTATAGTCTATTCTCAGTTTCTCACCACCTATTGCAATCCCTTTGAACGAATGTTACACCGGTACTGAACTTTAGATTTTTTGTATAAGACATATTTTTTTTGCGATTACGAACCGTGTTAGGCACTGTTTCACAGCTTATGAAATCAAAATAATCACTATTATAAACATTCTGGCTCTAATACCAGCAGAGCTACCACGTAAGTAATGGTAATGAGCGTCATTACACTGGGCGTCACTGAAATCCCATTATCTGGAGTTCTACAACATCTGCGGGTCACCGGACGGGTCAATAGATCGCTTTTTTGACTTATAACATTCTCGTTTTCTATAAATATAATATAGGTAATTTCCCATTTCAATGAATTTCATTACCATTGACTTATGCGATAGCCCCGCAAGCCCCCGATTATCATATCTTCGCTTCGAATTTAGAAATAATACAAAAATTTGCACATTCCTAAATCATATCTATTACCATTATGATCTTTGACACGTCAAACGTTATTTTAGAATGTGTACACACGGCTACAGATCAAGCTATACATTTCCAGTATAAGCTGATCTCGCATTGTATAGGATTTCTGTACAATGGGAGGTCAGCTTATAATGTATAGCTTGATTTGTAGCCGTGTATACTACTTTGAATTGCTTACGTAGTTACTATTTAGTAATCTGTGATATTGTGTGCACGGATAAAGTAGGAAAGCAGAAAGCAAAAAAAAATTTTTTATAAGCTTTTCGACCTCTAGTCTTCATTTTAATACTTACTCAAATATACATTGTTATTTAATGATAAAGCAACACGTGTTATTATCTGTGCAAATAAAACATGCGCTCTATGGTCTATTGAAGTTATCTCTAAATTTTATACTTCAATAAATTGTATATAAGTAGGTACGTTGTTTTGATTTATTGATTAACTTATCACTAGCAATTGAGTATTGTATTGGTTATTGATTAAAGATTATATTATTATTATGAAATGTTGATCAGCAACAATGTTAAATACAAGTTATGTAGAAAAACTATTAGGTACATAATTTATAATCTATGCATTTTTAAATACATTGTTGTTCTCAGGCCGAGGGGTAGTTCCCGACAATGCGCGCTTGGCATTAGCAGTAAATTATAAAAAAAGGTTACGGTAAAAAATTACTACCCATCTATCATGTTTTATTTATTATTCTAATATTATAAATTGAGTTAATGAAAAATAAATTAACAAAATAGTCAAATAAATTCTACTGACTCTAAGCATGTATGAATAATAAAATTTGGCTATGGACAATGCCTTTTTAACATGTATTTCTGAATAGCCCGCGTATAAGTATAATTCAAACAATAAACATTTTAATTCAATTTAATATTGCTATCTCGTTCCTACTACAGTCCGGGTAAATGTTGCTATCTCTGTTACGTGTCATGTCTATTATGGCCATGAAATTGGGTCCAGTTGACAGTTGGGACATTTACTCTTGGTATGATAGGTACTTCGTATAGTACACACGGCTACCGATCAAGCTATACATTTCCAGTATAAGCTGATCTCGCATTGTATACGATTTCAGTACAATGGGAGGTCAGCTTATACTAGAAATGTATAGCTTGATCTGTAGCCGTGTGTACATATCTTTCCCAGTTTGTAACCATTGCAAATTAAGGAAATCATGCATTATCTGATCGCGGATCGTTAGTAAAATGTCATTTGAAATCAAGAGCTTTTAGCGATTATTGTAAGTATTATGCTTCTCATTTCCCCTGATCATTTCCATTTTGGCACAAAAAAAAAGTCGCGACGCCTTTTGCAAAAAAACCTCAGGCGGGAAATAATTATCATATAATTAGAACACAATTGTATAAATGAAGCAAACATCTAAGTTTAGTATAGCTGAGTAAAGCCTAGATAAATAAAAAACCGGCCAAGTGCGAGTCAGACTCGCGCACCGAGGGTTCCGTACAAACCTGTAGGTATATAACACAGATTACAGAATACTTCAGATCGAGCGCGCGGAACACGGGCGTGAGGCCAACACACCAAATACAGATTCAAAAGTAAATACAAACTTGAGTCAGTACGAAACAAGGCTTCGTATTGTAAGTACGTCACTAGTGGCAAAATTGTTCTTAAAAATTATGCCGTCCTACATTTTGAAATATTGTAAAAATTGTTCCCAAAAACAAAAAAAGGAAGACGGAATGTCGTTTCATAGGTAATTATAGATATTTTCACTTATTTGTATTATTTTTTCGTGTATTTGTCACTGATCACTAGGAACACAAAACCTCAACAAAAATCAGTTGGTGTTGCTAGGTTACATCGAAAGTATTTTCCTTGAAGTCGTGTTATTATGGGGCCTTGTAAGATCGATCGATTTAACAAAAATAAATAGGCAAGAGAAATTTATTGGTACCATATGAAAAAATAAATGGCGCTTATAGTTTATGGGAACGGGCTGAATATTAGAATTTATAGGTAATTGATGATGACCCTGATTCCAAACGCCATTTTTTGAATGCTTCCGAATAGAACCGAAAAAATAAAAACGAATCCTTATGTTGTGACTCCGTCCGTCTGTCCGTCTATCACAGCGTTACATTTCAGCAACCACTAATGATTTTGGTATTGAAGATAAGTTTTAAATATTGCTTCATCATCATCATCATCAGCCTATAATGTCCCACTGCTGAGCACAGGCCTCCTTTCACAAATGAGGGTGAAAGGGAATGGGCAGATACTCCACCACGCATGCCCACTGCGGATTGGTGGAGGTAGGCTAGTGGTCAACCTACTGTTGTAATTTTTCAAGCCGCCTAGGAGGCATCCAACTAGCTTAACGACTATCACAATTCAGTGATAACCGGCTTTACGTGCCTTCCGAAGCACGGAAACGCTCGATTTGAAATACCACTAGGCGGTCACCCATCCAGGTACCGACCACGACAGACGTAGCTTAACTTCGCCGATCGATTAAGAACGGCTAATCATGCTACACCACGAGCTCTTCTCAAATATTGCTTACTCAAACATATTGAATATGAAATATGTTTTTTTGTATAAGGTGCCGAAATTATGTATTCGAATTATGATGAAAAAAATTTAAAAAAAAATTACTGTAATTGTGGAGTAGAGTAGGTTAGGGTATAGAGTAGGGCACCACGCAAACGAAGTCGAGCCGATATGGCAGAAAAACGTTTGTCAGGTCAGCTAGTAAAATATAAAATATCATTTTACTAAACATACATACATTTTATTGAGCTTAATACAAATAGTAATAGAAAAATATATTAATATAAGATTTCATTATATAGCAAAATTAGAATCGAATGCTAGAGTTATAGGTGACAAAAGGCAATATTTTAAGAAGTTAGTGCAGAATAAAGGCTGTTAAACTCAATTTCACATAGGATGAGTCGTCAAGGTCAAGGGCTTTTTACCAATATCTTGTGAAATTCCATTTGATTACTCTGAAAATTAGTACTCTCAATATTTCATGAAACCTCGCTCTATCATAGTATAGTATTCCTTTATTATATCGAAATGAACATTAACCATTGAGAAATCTAATAAAATACCATGTGTCACCGAAGTCATGCTATTCGAAATCCACTATAATGTATGTTACCTATTTCTATTTTAATAAATGATGACATCTCTGTATTCATTTCTTTTTTTTCTTAATTGAACTAGGCAAATTCTTTATTTTTTAACATGAATTATTAGTATAATGCTGGTAATTTGGTCTTATTTTTATTGACTTAATCCATTCTCAAATCACAAGCCTTTTCAGAATTTATTTATTTGAAAGTATAGTTTTAAGTTGATAATAACTATCCAATAAAAAACGTGGGAGTTTTTTCTTCATTATCCTGGCAGCCCTACACGCAGCCTGGCAGCCCTAAATGCAGCCTGGCATCCCTAAACGCCACTGTCACACGTGTTCCTACAGTGCTCTCACGCACACATAGCTAAATACGAGCCTCACAGTGCTTGTCCCGTACATTACATCTGAAGTATTCTGTAATCTGTGGTATATAAGTAAATGGTAGTATAGACCTGAGTATTTGATATTAATTTCAATTTATGACGTATTAAAAAAAAACTACTTACTAGATCTCGTTCAAACCAATTTTCGGTGGAAGTTTGCACCGTAATGTACATAATATATTTTTTATAGATTTATCATTCTCTTATTTTAGAAGTTACAGGGGGGGGGACACACATTTTACCACTTTGGAAGTGTCTCTCGCGCAAACTATTCAGTTTAGAAAAAAATGATATTAGAAACCTCAATATCATTTTTGAAGACCTATCCATAGACAACTCACACTTATGGGTTTGATGAAAAAAAAAATTTTGAGTTTCAGTTCTAAGTATGGGGAACCCCCAAAATTTATTGTTTTTTTTCTATTTTTGTGTGAAAATCTTAATGCGGTTCACAGAATACATCTACTTACCAAGTTTCAACATTATAGTTCTTATAGTTTCGGAAATAAATGGCTGTGACATACGGACGGACAGACAGACAGACAGACAGACATGACGAATCTATAAGGGTTCCGTTTTTTGCCATTTGGCTACGGAACCCTAAAAATCAGAAAATTGTTCCATTATAAAATATAAATGAAACAATAAACGCATCGGTATTTTTTATTCAAACATTATAATGACCAAGGTTAAGGCGTCATTTACTGACTCCTACAAGGCTAGAGAGAATTGGCTAAAGACAAGAATAGATTTTTTCTGGATAAGCATGCTCGTTCCTTTATGAGCGATTCTTTTCAAAAGTTCTTGGAACTATCTAATAAAAACATCTTATTGTTAAAGCATCCATGAGCCGCGAAGATTATTTATTCAATGTTATCTAAGAAAAATAACACAACACACTCCTTGGCTTTGATAAAAAGTCTTTGGATAAAACTGCACCTTTATCAAACTGGCCTCCGTCTTCCGACACGGCGGCCATTTTGAATTAATTGTGCCAATGACCTTTGGCATCGCAAGTTCACAACAAATCAATGCCAAACTTAATAAATAGAGACATTGTTATTAACTACACTGATAGGTATTTTCCTTGTTAAGAAACCAAGACAAGATGGCGGTGTTAGTAGTATATCCCCTGTTATTTTAATACGGCCCGCATTGCGCCAGTCGATCGTGTCTTTGTATAAAATGATATCGGGGAAATACCTACATGAATTTTTAATTAAGTACTAGGTTCCTACAGTACTCACACTACTATTCATTGTTCATACTTAATGTCTATCGACTGACCTAAGACTGCCTTGCCATACCTAATACCTACAAACAGAGATATGTCATCATAAATGCACCTAGGTCATTTTTCTCTAGCGCCCTGACCCTTTCTATAGCGCTTCAATAAACAGAGACAGAAATCATAAAATCATTGATTTTTAAAGTGGCTTGAAAGTCCTTGGTACTCACGTGATGCATATTTTGCAGACCGACCTCCAAATTAATCAAAGATTGCTTGATTATTGCTAGATTTTAGTAATAAGCACTAATCGAGTCCTTATTTTTTGACGGGCCAGTTGGCGCAGTTGGTTAAGACGTGGAGTCTTAACCTATAGCACCGCAGGTCGTGGGTTCGATTCCCACACAGGACATGCATTTGTGTGCATGAACATGTCTGTATGTCCTGAGTCTGGGTGTAATTATGTATATTAAGTATGTATTTACAAACAAAAAGTAGTATATGTATTATATCAGTTATCTGGTTTCCATAGTACAAGCTTTGCTTAGTTTGGGATCAGATGACCGTGTGTGAGGAATGTCCCAGGATATTTATTTATTTTTATTTAATTTTAAGCCTTATATTATTATTTCTCTTTATTTATTTTTATCCTTAATTTTTTTTTTAATTATATTACCTACCTATTATTATTATTAGTTTCTATATTTTTATAATTTTTACATACCTATTTAATTCATTTTTAAATATTTTTATAAAAATAATAAAATAAAAACATTTAAAAATATAAAAAATAGAAAAGTATTCCGCCGGTGTCGGGAGCAAGGTCCAAGCTACCGGTGGTTAGGGCTGCAGAGACAGGAACCTCCTCACAATACGAGCCGTGTCGAGGAGTACTGCCTTCTGAATCAGGCTCTTGATCCAACCGCCTAACGAAAGCCTCGAGAGATGTTGGTCGAGGCTTTCGGCCATCAGGCCATTGGCCGTTACGACAATCGGCACAATGATAGCCGAGCTCACATTCCACATGTCGACAACCTCGTGTGCTAAGTCGAGATACTTTATTTGTTTCTCTTTCTCAGCTTTCACGAGGTTCTCGTCATGCGGAATGGTAACATCGACTATCATTGCGCGGCTTGCTAATCGGTTTTGCTAATATTTTTATTATTGTTTTGCTAGAAAGTTCATTTGTACAATATAATATAATACAATAATTTATACAATAAATAATGAAATATTCGTACTAAGAGCAAAAGACTTAATTTTCATGTTACTCTCACAGCTGTCATAGATATGAAAAGAAGCTACGTTTGTCCCATGTTTGTCCCACAAACTTATCTGGCCCGGTGGCCAAAATAGGAACTAGGTAACGACGCCATTATTCGCCATTAGTCAGAGAGAATTTTACTATTGGTAGGTACTTTATTTATTCTTCTGAGATTGGTAACCTTTTGGGTAACCTAAAGGTGTCAGTGACATTCATGTGGGGTTGCCATCCGCCCGGTTTCGCCGGGTTTGTCCTAGTTTAGAGGGCGTCCTGGGAGTAACCGGACTAGGTTTCATTTGTAGTCCGGGTTTAAAAGTTTTCAAGTCAGAACAATTAAAACATTTTTTTATTTTACAGAATTATTTAAAATAACACTGTTGACATGTCCGTGGTCTAAGCTCCTATCCAAGTGCCATGTGACCAAATGTGCCAAGCTTATTTTTAATGCCCCCTACACTATTATAGACCTATGCACCTACGCTGCTTATTAGTCCACATAACCAACCCCATAATATTATCTCTTCACAGGTTCAGTGAACCCCGTGAACGTGCCGAAAGAATGGATCACCATGCACCGCACCTGCCGAGACAGCATGCGTCGCCAGATCCAGATGGAGGTAGCAGCTTCCCTGCAGTATCTTGCTATGGGAGCTCACTTCTCCAAAGATTCGGTAAGATTTTTTTGGAGGTTATAAAATTTAGTTTACTTTCTAGCTCAATAGATGGCTGTTAAATTATTTTAACCCGCAAAGCTTGTCATCATGACCAGTGTTATCAGCTGTTATTATCATGATTTTGACTGTAGAAAAGTGGTGGTTTAAAAACATAACGTTTTGCCAAAATGTTACATTGTACTATGATCATTTATGACATGACTAGCTGCCCGGCGCGACTTCATTCGCGTGGTGCTACCCTACTCTATGGTGCTACCCTACCCTACCCTACCCCACCTTACCCTACTCTACCCTACCCTACTTTCTTTGCTTTAAACCTCACGGAGCCCGAGACCTTTCCAACGAATGCAAAACCGTGGAAATCGGTTCGTGCGTTCTGGAGTTATAGCGTCAGGAAGGAAAACCCGACTTATTTTTATATAGTAGATTACTAGGTACATGCTTCGTCTGTTTGTGCTAGGTACTGATTTTTTGTTACATCAAATGGTCACATGGTATCATAGACAAATAATACTATCAAAACAAGAAAATGATCCTGAAAGCCTTTGGGATGATATTAATGCACTGTTTCAGGTGATATCCATTCTTATTTTGACTGCAATGCCACTTATTAATCCTCCGCTTGTATGCTGCTAAGGACTGCTTGCACATCGAATACAAAATTTATAAACGCCGCTTCTGTTGATTGAAGTCCTGTCGATACGACATTCTTGAAATGATGACGCAAACGCGTAATGGCTGATGACTTAACATTTTATAACGAATCCGTTTTCATCCAAACTAAATAAATCCTTTGTATTATCCTAAACAACGATGAAGCGCTCGTGGTGTAGCATGATAAACCGTTCTTAATCGATTGGCAAGTTGAGCTACCACCGTCGTGGTCGGTACCTGGATGAGTGACCGCCTAGTGGTATTTAAAATCGAGTGTCCGTGCTTCGGAAGGCACGTAAAGCCGTTGGTCCCGGTTATCACTTAATGGTGATATTCCGCAGTGGGCACGCGTGGTGGAGTGTCTGCCCATTCCCTTTCAGCCTGATTTGTGAAAGGAGGCCTGTGCTCAACAGTGGGACATTATAGGCTGATGATGATGAAGCAACGATTATCAAAGAACATTTTAGACTATTTATCAAACCCTTATTTTTTTAATCCAACAAGGTACTTCTTTAGTCGATATGCTCTACCTCTCTTATAAATAAATTATCTCTATTTTAAATAATCTTTCAACAGGTCAACCGTCCAGGCTTCGCAAAGACTTTCTTCGATGCTGGTTCCGAAGAGCGTGAGCATGCGATGAAGCTCATCGACTACCTGCTGATGAGAGGTGAACTTACTACAGATGTCAGCTCTTTGATTACTGTCAGGGTAAGTTTGTGTAAAATTAGTACACTTTTTCACAGGATGCAGGATCATGTAACTGGTACCTTTTAAGTTAACCTAGCAATTCAATATTGGCTTTTCAGTGAAGTATAACATTGCGAGGAGAGGAAACCTCCATAAATTGTCTTCAATTGTGTGTATATAACACTTTGGGTCCCCATGGTGGAATATGGACTTCAACCTCCCTTTTTGTTAGGGTTCATGCCCCCTGCAGTGGGGACATCTATTAATCTGTCTGTGTATACAGGATGTCACAAGAATTAGTGTCAATTGGAAGTCCAGAGGTAGAACGCTCTTATGAGCTAACTGCATAAAATACATATAAAAATTTTAATGCCACATAGTACTCAAGCAATTCACTCACACATCCTTTACTCTCACAAATTTCACTCACACACTGGTTAATCTGGTCATTCACACCAATCACCCACACACTTACACAACCACAAACGTACACATCCACACACCTCTTCAACATTCAACTGAATCATACTACCCCCTATTAATAGCTTATTAATAATGAATAATAATAATATTATGTTTGTGATTAAACTATATTTTCCCTATCTCTGTAATGGACGAAATAAGAATAAGAATAATTTATTTAGACACACGTAATACAAGAAATGATATAGTATATAACAAGTAAATAATTAAAATTAAGGTGTGTCGTAAAAAGGTAATCGCTCAGCATGAAGTTGTGACGACAAGCGCCACAACGCTGGTTTTCAGCGAAACCTTCCGACGATGGACATACATGGTATTAACACAAATAATATAGACAGACAGTATAGACAGTACAGATAAAAATAATAATAAAAAAAACACTCAATTTTTTACATAAAAAAATACTAATAATAATTGATACAAAAATACAATATTCATATTATATACAGTAAATAGATACCTACATTATAATTAAATACACTACTCAATTAAACAATATTTATAATAATAATAATAGTGCTGCCAGTTATAATAACAATAATATAAAACGACCAGTGTGATGCGCCGCAAAGTTACATTTCGAGTTGTCTATCAAATATGTACTTTTTGAATTTAAATCTGAAACTATTAAGTGATAGACAATCTCGTAGTGGTGGAGGAAGGTTATTCCAACACTTGGTAGCGGCGTATCGGAAACTACCTCTTAAAGCAGCGGTACGATGATGCGGTACGGAGATCATTTTACTCTTAATCAGTCTAGTACTATATTTATTTTGATCACGTAACCAACTAAACTTTTCATACAAGTAAATAGGAGCTTGACTTTTTATAACACCAAAAAGTAAAGTGGCTAAATGATACTGTCTGCGAAATTTCATCTTTAAAACCTTGGACTGATTAAGGTATGGTGTTACGTGTGTACGAGGTGGAATATGGAAACAGTAGCGGGCACAGGCGTTCTGTACACGTTGAATTAGCCTTTCACTACGTGCCAAAAGACGTGGTCCAAAAACAGTGTCTCCATAATTAAACCTGGACAGTACAAGCGAGTCACACAATTTCAAACGCATTTCAATACTTAGAAATTCACGCACACGATACAGAACTTTCAGTCGATAAAAGCACCTACGAGCTGTCTCTATTGTGTGGTCTTCAAAACGTAGATCACTGTCCATGAAAATACCCAGGTTACGCGCACCGCTAACTCGCTCGATGAATTGACCCCCGATTTTAACCAATGGACTATATCCTTCAACTTTAGATATTTGTGACTTAGAGCCAAGAATTATATACTTGCTTTTACTAGCATTTAAATGTAAGTTATTTGAAACGCACCAAGATGCCACACGATCCAAGTCTTGACAAAGCTTACCAACAGCGGATAGTGTATCTTCAGGCCTAAAAGAAATATATAATTGGGTATCATCGGCATACATGTGGAACTGACAAAATTTAAAGCAACTAGTGATGTCAGCACTGTATACAATAAAAAGCAAAGGACCCAGTATAGAACCTTGAGGTACTCCTCGTTGGACAGGCTTAGTTGTAGAAAAAACGCTCGAGCCATCTGATGCCTTGATTACTAACTTCCACAACACAGGATAACCTAGTGTGGAAGCTAGAACTTAAACTGTAATTGTATTTAATCATGCTGGTCTTTCTGATTAATTTCATTTCATTTCCCTATTTATGCATTCGCTAGGATCCTATCCAACCAATTGAGACAAAAACTCGCATGTATCTCAATTATTCAAGTCACCATGATCAAAAATGTTTTGGTTAAACTCTGTTTGGTTCTGATGAGGTATAATTATATTGGTCCTTCGAGGCGCATCCTTGTCCCCGCATCCCCCGCGTGGACAAACTCGAAAACTAAAATCCGTCGCAGAATATACATGGGGGCGATTTGAGTACCTCTAAACGTGCTCTACGTCTGGACTTCCGTTTGCCACTACTTTTTGGGAGAACCTGTATAAAAAGAGAAACTGAAACAGGGGCTTGAAACTTGAGATTTTGCTCACAGGTTCCTTACATAATGTAAGTTTTAACTAACAGAAGTTTTTTTTTTAATTCAGCCCCTTTTTTTGAGCGATCGATCTTGAAAGCTTGGGGTGGAAAGTACTATTATATGACTATTATTAGTCATGTAATAAAATAATAATAAAAAAAAACCGTCATTATTCACGATTTTTTTTTTATAAGGAATATTGTTTCCAATCAGGCCCCAGAACGAAAATCATGGGATAGCGGCGTAGATGCATTGGAACACGCGCTGAAGATGGAGAGCGACGTCACCAAGAGCATCAGGACTGTCATCAACGCCTGCGAGGATGACCGTGAATTCAATGACTACCATGTAAGTTTTTTTTTCAAGCCCTAAATTCCCTTGGTGAGATTATTTTGCGGCAAAAGTAGCGGGTATGTTGAAAATAAACATCGTGACGACCAGGCAGGGTACTTTTTGTATCTGGTCCCTAAACAAATAAATTGCGTTTCAACAGTAACAATAAAACTTTTTAACATGTTCCAATATTAAAAATAAACAAATTCAACAGCTCGTCGACTACCTGACCGGAGAATTCTTAGAAGAGCAGTACAAGGGACAGCGCGACCTCGCTGGCAAGGCTTCCACCCTCAAGAAGATGCTGGACCGCCACTCCGCGCTTGGAGAGTTCATTTTCGACAAGAAACTCCTTGGCATGGATGTCTAAAAAGCCTCATTACCATTTCATTGTAGCAAATAAAACATATTTTTTCTTCACGTTGGCTAAAAATATTTCGATATTTAAATCTGACATATGCAGGTTTTTTTAAGTCTGGTTTCCAGCAGTGTGATGGACGGTGGCAATTATATATCTGATGAATAAAAATACATCTTAAAATCAGTATTTTGTCTATTTTCGATTGCCGCAGCGATTGAATTTGGTTAAAATCTTAGTATTTTCGATATTCAGAATTCAGACAACTACTATGATTAAATAAATAATATGCATTGTAGTCTTTCACGTAGTTATTAATGTACAAACATTAGTTTAAGGTTTCTAGTATATTTTATGTTACTCCACTATATTACAAAGTAAATTTATAAATGTGTAATTTTTGGCAAATATCGCAATTTTTATGTGTTTAATGCTCAGTAAAAATTTCAGTGGTATATTCTTATATTTAATTAATGGCTGTTAAATTTTGTTTATTTTTTTCGTAAAATAAAATTTAACTATTCATCTTGTCGTTTTCTTATCCATAACGTATAATTAAAATAAAAAGTCAACCCTGAAGTAAGAAGTAGGTATTGTACTAGTATTACGATTCTTTGTCAGTACACCCCGAGTGTAAGGAATGGACGTTAGTAAACGCGTACTATCGCGTTTTCTCTATAGGAATTGGCAGAGCGCCTGTAGCGAAATACTCGTAGTACTTTACCCATACTAATTTATTGTAAACTCAAACGCGATAGTACGCGTAAGTAAAAAAAACTGTTAATTCTTGACACTCAAGGTACCTAGTGAGTGAAGTGTTACATTAAATATCTAAAGACATCTCGAACATTAACGTTTAATGGACGTTGTGTACCTTTTTTTTTTTTTTTTTGTCGAGGTGGAAAATTTCCACCTCTAACCACCGGGTATCTTTAGAAGATTTCCACTGGAAATCTTCTAAAGATACCCGGCCACATTGGGGGTGTGACCTGGTTATGTGGGATTTTTACCCACTAAAACCACCCCGGTGTCCCTCGAGTCGCTTGTTGCTGGGTACATGGGTGCGCAGTTGCATTCTTCCACGTCCCAGCTGCGACGGCCTGATTAGGCCCCTCCGACTATTAGGGTGAGGATGTCCTCACCTTTTGTCCTTCCAGAGTAGCACGTGGGAACACTCACGTGACTACTCTAGCCAAACGAGTTGAGCGGTGGACTCCCCCAAGTCCGCCACTCAATGGCTCACTTCCACTGAGGTGGATGGTGGCTGGCATATGCCTCCCTTCGGCACCCTGTTCTTCGGCGGCGGATAACAAGGGTGGTTGTATCCTCCCTTGTACACACGGCTACAGATCAAGCTATACATTTCCAGTATAAGCTGGTCTCGCATTGTATAGGATTTCTGTACAATGGGAGGTCAGCTTATACTGGAAATGTATAGCTTGATCTGTAGCCGTGTGTACCTAAGCCAGCCTAGTGCGATTTCAATGCGACAATTCAAATCCAATATGTGAAAAAGAGACATTTAAATTGATCAAATTTTACAATAATAAATAAAACCGGCCAAGTACGAGTCGGACTCGCACACGGAGGGTTCCGTACAATAATAATAATAATGTAACCTTAACTGAAATTAATAGTAGGCGCAATATTAAAAGTACCAAAATTACCTTAGTTTTGAACTTTTTATTTTCGTGGTTCTAGGTCAACGGGAACCTTGTAATACTTCATACGTCTGTGACGGGAACTACCATTTAGGTTTTCGACCAAAAACCTATAGAGTACTTCCGGTTGACCAAGAAATGACAATTTTGGTTAAAAGCAAGGTTTTACAGCACAAGGAAAGGGACAATTCCGAAAAATAAAAAGAGTTGAAAATTAAGGTAAATTTCGGTTTTCGCGAAAATCTAAATTTGCCCATACCTTTTTATCGTGTTGACTCAGGACCTTGATTTTTATACACCTAATAGGCCTTTTTATAGACCATTTTATAGACCTAGCAAATTGAAATTAAGACCTCAGCATCTGGTATTAATTTCAATTTGCTAGGTCCACCCGTTCCTCAGAAAATCGGTAGTGTCACACGGACAAGAGTGTGATCTTATAGGGGTTCCCTTTTTACCTTTTGAGATACGGAACCCTAAAAACGGCACAACAATCATTAACTGTTAGAAAAAAAACCAACCTAACTACATACAAAACGAGTTTTCAAACCGAGTTATTATGATTTTATAGGTACTTTTCGATCTTTGACGGTCAGAACCATGATTTAACTATATGGTTGGATTTGAATTTAGATTGGCAACATTATTCTTATGTCAAATGTATGTGGTATGTATACATATATCAATGTATGTAACGTATATTCTCTTTGGTATGTAATGCAATTAGTGCGTTCGAATTGGAGTGATGTCGTTTTTAACAGTTTCAAAATGGGCATTTTTGTTCGGGCGTTCGAATTGGTAAATTTCAACAATTTTGCAACTTTTGCCACAAACGATATTTCCCAAATCGAACGATAAGATACAAAAATGACATTTCCATGCTGATCGCCTGCTTGTCACTTGTCTCAACCTACCTTTTTCCTTCAGTTAATCATTAAACAAACTTAATCTAACAAATTATTCTCTTACCTGTTAGTATTTCTATAAAATTTTATAATAAAAATTAGAATTTTCGCTTCCCGTATGCATTTTCCGAAACTTATCTGTCAGATTCAAAGATGTCAAAATATGATCACAAACGACCCTGCCTCGGAGGTGGGTCAAAATTTGCAGTTCACGATGTCGTTTTTAACTGTTTCCAAGCAAAACGAACGGTGAACGAAAACTGTTCAAAACGCCAATTTCGCCCACAACTTTCCAAATCGAACGCCAGTTGTGATCGTTTTTGGCATTTTGGACTGTTATTTTTGCTACCATACCCCAATTCGAACGCACCTAATGTCGGAAAATCAATCGTGTATGATGATAGTCGAGTTGTACCATTTTATTGTATTTATCAATTATAATGCATTTAAAAATAAATTCAACTTATTAATTATACAATAAACAACATGTTTGAAATGGATTCTGTACCCAGAAATAGTGTAGAATGGAAACATTTGAATGTTTGTCGATGCTGTTTAAAAGACTCCTGTTTTAAGGATATTTCTAATGAATATTACTATTCTGGTCAAAAGGAAATATACGGAGACATGCTAAAGGATACATTCAATATTCAGGTACCTATGACATCCTTATCTCAAGCACTCTCTCACTTTGTAGAATGCAATGTTTTTGTCTGTCCGTCTGTTACTTAGCCTATATCTCAAGAACCACTAGGCGTATTTTTATGTGGTTTCGACAGTTACTTAAGGGGCTCTTTGAAGATCGTTTTAAACTATGTATCATTGCTTTGTCACTAGAGGAAGCTGAGTAATAGCCATTTTTGTGAGACAAGTGATAAAAATATCTGTTGTGATCTAGTCTGACGGACTTAGTTAAATCAATGAGATTCTATGACTAGGCTTCCAGCTACAGTAATCAGTGCCATCTTGAAGAAGGCCGTCACTGCTTTTTGGTTCTCTGACTACAACAAAAAGTTTGGTTCTGTTGTGTACTAAGAGAGCTTGTAGATTTTTTATGATAAAATAGGTTATCTATGTGCTTACATACATTCCACTACATTGCTTGCATGACACTGGTTGTTTAGATACCTGTCACACCACAGATTGTGGGTCTGACCACCCAGATAGGACAGAACAGATACCAAGTGGGTGTCAGCGCTGGCCATAGGGTAGAAAAAGGGAAGAAGCACTGGTCCAGTGGGTGCTAAATGCTGTATGTGAGAAACAATTTCGAGCAAAACTTAATATTTTTATAGAGCCTTTTGAGAGGAGAGGGAGGGATGGCCCTGATCGAGGGCTAGAGCTGGCACTAGGTTTAATTAATTATATTTAAGAAGGAGTATATCCGTTACCTGATTTCTGAAGTACTAGCTTAGTTTGGGATCAGATAGCCATGTGAAAAATGTCCCAGGTTGATAATAATTATAAAATATTTACTAATTTTTTTGACGGTAAGTAGTGTAAGCTCATAAAACGAATGTTTCCTACAGATCTCCCACCAGAATGAAGACTCAATCAACAGTAAGATGATATGTGATAACTGTATTATGAAACTGCGTGATGCAACGGCATTTAAAGATATGGTGATAAATAGTGATGAGAGCTTTGTCAAGTATTTAGAGAGCTTGTATGATGCTGACGGTATGTTCAAGGAGCACTTAGTCTCTGAATACAGTGGGGCTACAGCGTAAATCAATCTCAATGAACTTCATTAAACTGGGGCTCTACCGTGTAACTTTGGTGGTAACGTTACAAACACCATTAATTATTTCATCCAATGACGCGCACGTGGTATTACGCGACGTTGACCATTCGTGAGCACTGATTGGATGAAATTCATTAATGGTGTTCGTTGCGATTACCACCAAAGTTACGCGGTAGAGCCCCAGGTCTTCAGTAAAATCCATTATCTGTTATACTATAACTTTTAAAGTGGGCTACGAAGAGTCATGGCACAGAATATTTAATAGTACTACGTAGTCATGGATGGCTTTCTTAACTTCAATGTAATGAAAATAATATACAAGTTCAATGAAAATAATAGAATTGTATAAAAACGAAGACAATTTCAATGAAGTTTATTACCATTGATTAACGCGGTAGCACCGCTGTATATAGACTAATTCGTAACAATAATAGATATTCTTAGCGGGATTATTCAATGTATTAATTATGTTTTAAAAATTTTAAACTAATCTTTGCTTCCTTATCAATAAATAACGTAATTGATATTGTTTAATACAACCCCCATAAATAATGTATATGCAAAATCATCATCGTCAGCCCATAATGTCCCACTGCTGAGCACACGCCTCCTTTAACAAACGAGGGTGAAAGGGAATGGGCAGATACTCCACCGCACATGCCGATTGGTGGAGATAGGCTAGTGGTCAACCTACTGTTGGAGTTTCCAAGTCGCATTACTAGGAGGCCTAATAGCCTCCGACGGGCCAGTTGGCGCAGTTGGTTAAGATTACACCTTACGCGCCGCAGGTCGTGGGTCCGATTCCCACACAGGACATGCATTTGTGTGCATGAACATGTCTGTATGTCCTGAGTCTGGGTGTAATTATGTATATTAAGTGTGTATTTACAAACAAAAAGTAGTATATGTATTATATCAGTTATCTGGTTTCCATAGTACAAGCTCTGCTTAGTTTGGGATCAGATGACCGTGTGTAAGGAATGTCCCAGGATATTTAACTGAATGTAAAAATTATAAAAATTACGTCCCATACCTGCTTGAAATTGATATATTAAATCAAAAAGCAAGAAACATTCCTTACTAGTTGTCCCCCGCGGTTTCACCCGCGTTCCCGGGACAAGACCTATGTCCTACTCCATACCATAGGCTATCTGCATGCCAAATTTCATGATGATCCGTTCAGTAGTTGAAACGTGAAGGCGTAACAAACAAACTCACTTTCGCGTTTATAATATTAAGAATAGGCACATTAATTAAAGAAATATTATTATTAATTTTCAGAAAATAAGATATTTGCATCAGAACTAAAAGTGGAGGCAGTCAAGATGGAATCATCACCTGTCATGGACATGGATGATGACAGTTTTGATGATGACGGTGAGATCAGCGTTTTAAACATTTCTCTATCTTTTCTGCCCCCTCTACTTTAGCTACACCAAATTAGATTCCCACACAGGACATGCATTTGTGTGCATGAACATGTCTGTATGTCCTGAGTCTGGGTGTAATTATTTATATTAAGTATGTATTTACAAACAAAACGTGATATATTTTATCTGGTTTCCATAGTAAAAGCTCTGCTTAGTTTGGGATCAGATGACCGTGTGTGAGGAATGTCCCAAGAATGGAAGCCTTGCTGAGTTTCTTGCCGGAGTCTTCTCTCTCAGTTTAAGTGTGTTCCGAATCGGTGGTAAATTCAACTGTGTATGTACAGAATGAGGCACGAATGGTGAGCACAGATAGGCAGTAGTGGGGGCAAGCTCGCGCATGTACACTTTTGGCCAAGTCACAGTAGCCAAATGACACGCGAGAATCCAATAGACGACGAGCATCGACTGACGAACCAATCGTGTGCAGCTCACCACTCCCCCCTTCTTCAGACCGTAAATTAACTACTGCGCAGGTGTCAATCTTTGCTCACCACTCGTACCCCTTACTATACCAATTTAACGTTCATAAGCGCCTTACCAGGGCCTAAACTGAATAAACGACTTTTTGAAAGAAGAAAAAAAAGAAAGAAAAAAGATTTAATTGACAGCACATGAAATATAACAAAAAAAATAAACAAAATAACAACAAATGTAAAAATAAGATTAAAAAACTAGGTACACAACAATGCTGCATTAAAATAGGGTAGATCCCCATTAACAGAAGGAAAAAATAAAAATTAAAAAATACATTTGTCGCTGTAAATTTTTGATTTTGTTTTAGTAATATAAAGCTTTTTAATATAAATTTTGTTTTTCAGAAATCCTCGCTAATATTAAGTTGGAACTAGCAAGGAGTGAAGAAATAGTCATCTTTGATACTAAAGTGCAACAGAAGACTAGAGAGAAGAGAACCAAGTTGAAGAAATGCAAAATAAAGGATGCTAAGAGAGGTATGTATAGCTCATGTTTTATTATATAATAATACTAGCGGTCTCGCGTGGTTTCAGCCGCGTTCCCGGTATAAAAAGTAGCCTATGTCCTTTTCCATACCATAAGCTAGATGCATGCCAAATTTCATCGCGATCGGTACAACGGTTTAGGCGTGAAAGCGTAACAAACATACAAACAGATTTACTTTCGCATTAATGATGAATGAATAAATGATTAAAAATAATCATTTATTCATTCTTTCTTTACAAATCCCAAAAACTAAAAAGAAAAAGGGAACACTTAGGATTTTCCGTTTTTTTCTTATACTACCAAGTCGGCACAAGCATACGGCCTGGTGGAAAGCGGTTACCGTAGCCATATGGACGCTCGCAACACCCGGAGCACTCCAGGTCATTATTCACGCGTTACTGACCCTTTTCCCACCCTGATGAGTTCAATACAATACTTTAGTTATTTGGCTGCGTTATTCTGTAAGGATATACTTCCCTAGTCGAAAGTCCCCAGTTATCTTTGAGCGAATAGAAATGTTCTCATCATCATCAGCCTATAATATCCCACTGCTGAGCACAGACCTTTCACAAATCAGGGTTTTTTTTTATACAACTGAGGTGGCAAACAAGCATACGGCCCACCTGATGGTAAGCAGTTACCGTAGCCTATGGACGCTTGCAACACCAGGGGTATCACTCGCGCGTTGCCGACCCTGAAGAAATCTCTTCACACCCTTTTTGAAGAACCCCATGCTGTACTCCATTGAGAAAACCAGGGTGAAACCAGGGTGAAAGGGAATGTGCAGATACTCCACCACGCGTGCCCACTGCGGATCGATGGAGGTAGGCTAGTGGTCAACCTGCTGTTGGAGTTTACAACCCGCCTAGAAAGCCTCCAACTAGCTTAACGAGTATACCAATTAAGTGATAACCGGGACCAACGGCTTTACGTGCCTTCCAAAGCACGAAAACGCTCGATTTGAAATACCACTAGGCGGTTACCCATCCAGGTATCGACCACGAAGGTGGTAGCTCAACTTGCCAATCGATTAAGAATGGCTTATCATCCTACACTACGAGCGCTTCGTCGTTGTTTAAGATGATACAAACAATTCTCTGTGTTTCCTGACTCATACAACCTAGGGACTTTCAAGGCCAGAGTGAATAGGTTCCTTCTGGCGTAAGTGTGTCCCATCTTAGGCTTCGTCTTCGTCTCTTATGGGTGGGTCAGGGGCCAAACGCAAGCCCATTCGATTTAAAAAAAAACCGGCCAAGTGCGAGTCAGACACGCGCACCGAGGGTTCCGTACAACCCTATAGGTATATAAGTAAATGGTAGTATAGACCTGAGTATTTGATATTAATTTCAATTTATGACGTATTAAAAAAAAACTACTTACTAGATCTCGTTCAAACCAATTTTCGTTGGTAGTTTGCATCGTAATGTACATCATATATATTTTATAGATTTATCATTCTCTTATTTTAGAAGTTACAGGGGGGGGACACACATTTTACCACTTTGGAAGTGTCTCTCGCTCAAACTATTCAGTTTAGAAAAAAATGATATTAGAAACCTCAATATCATTTTTGAAGACCTATCCATAGACAACCCAAACTTATGGGTTTGACGAAAAAAAAAAAATTGAGTTTCAGTTCTAAGTATGGGGAACCCCCAAAATTTAATGTTTTTTTCTATTTTTGTGTGAAAATCTTAATTGCGTTTACAGAATACATCTACTTACCAAGTTTCAACATTATAGTTCTTATAGTTTCGGAAATATATGGCTGTGACATACGGACAGACAGACAGACAGACATGACGAATCTATAAGGGTTCCGTTTTTTGCCATTTGGCTACGGAACCCTAAAAAGGAGGAGGTACTCAATTTTGTTGTATTTTTTTTTATGTTTGTTATCTCATAACTCCGTCATTTATCAACCGATTTGGAAAATTCTTTTTTTGTTTGGAAGGGTACACTTCCCGTTTGGTCCCATTGTCATCAGATCAGGATTTGATTACTTCTTAGTGTACTTTGAAGTCGGTTTAAGATTTTTGTAAAACAGTCCAATTGTTTTATTATGTTTTTCTTGCAGCAAAACACACAAACCAAAAAGACTGGTCCAAAATCGCGGAACGTCGCGGCCACGGACCAATCTTACGCGAAAACTCATTGAAACTCCTCGACAACTCCACCATATGCGTGTTTCAATGGAACAGGAGTTGGTATCGATGCTTTTGCTGTAAAGAACCCTTCCCGGACATGGAATTATTGAAGGAACACACGAAAAACAACCATACCCTCCATGATATAGAGAAGAAAATTATTCTGCAACAAAATAGATTAGTTAAAGTTGAAATATCATATATAAATTGTAAGCTATGTTCCAAAGAAATGGAAGATTTGAATCAATTGAGAGACCATTTAATTAATAATCATAACATTAGTTTTTCTCTTAATGAAGACTTATTGGTACCATTTAAAATAAATAAGGAATTAAAATGTCAAATTTGTAACGAGACTTTTACAGTTTTTCGATTATTAAATATTCATGTGAATAAACATTTTAGGAAGCAAGTGTGTCATATATGCGGAGCGGGTTTTTCGAATTTAGTGTTCTTGAATTTGCATAAAACGCGCTCCCATCGCCCCTTTAGCTGCAAACCGTGTGACATAACCTTTATAAACAAAACGGATAAAAAATCACACGATATGAATACACATGGAGTGAAATATGAAAGAAAATTACGTTTTCCGTGCCCATACTGTGACCAAAGATTTTTTCAAGAAAACTTTAGGGTCCAGCATTTAGTTGAGAAACACGGCATGACAAAACCAGAATTCAAGTGTTCCGTATGTGAAAAAGTGTTTATAACACGCAGTTTATGTAATAATCACATGAAAAATGTGCATTTGAAAGAGAAAAATGTTGAATGTGATATTTGCCACCATTTTTTTTATACGAAATCCGATGTTTCTAGGCATAGAGTTACGCATACTGGTGAAAAGAAGTTTGTATGTACTGTTTGTAATAATCCCTTTGCAACGAAAGATTCACTGAGGCGTCACATGAAAAGAACTCACGCTGTGCATTAAATTGTTAATAAAATGCAATATTTTGTTTTATTTATATAATAATTTTATATTCTTAGATAATGAAACAAAGACGTAATTGCGTTTCTGTGAAAATAAAGAATTTATTTACAAAACGTGCCTATTTACATTTAACAATTACATATGTGTTCTAACAAAAATTCACTCACCTGTGAAAATAAAGAAACTACATTTAATGCCTTTATTCCAGGTATTTTTATATCTTAATGCAAAATTATTAATTCAATTCAATTCTTATTTTATGGCTTTTGTATGCAAAATTATATTTTACAATAAACTCGAAAACATCAGAAGAAATGTCACACCAGTCAGTTGTGACATTTCTGTTTTTTTAATTACGTCACAAAGACAATCTAAAGAAAAGAGCTCGTATACCTATGCGTAGTTTTCTTTATATCTCCCCCCCTCAGAGAGTAACAACTACCTGTTACCATGTACTGGAGATAGTTTTGTAACATGGTAAAGATTTGATTCGGCTTTCTTGCGTCCGGTATCAACTTCATATATTGAATTTGAAATCTTCCTCAGAATTTTGTATGGTCCAATCCTCAATTCATCCATTTTCTTCCTATTTAGTCGATTTCCGTTTTCAACATACACTCTGTCTCCCTCTTCGAATTTATAGTCTTCCCTATGCAGGTCGTATATGTTTTTATTATAATTGTGAGATTTTATTGTGTTGTCCAGAGCTATTTTCCTATCTCTTTTCAGATCTTCTGTTGTACATCTTGATTTCAATTCAAGTGGTAGAATATTCACATTTTCGCCTTCCAGTAGGTATTTTGGAGTAAATTTCGTAACTGTATGTTCCGTTTCGTTATATTTTTCTACACATTTCTGTGCAATAGTAGTCCACGCTATTTTTTTACCACTTTCATTTATTTTACATCTTATCTTATTGACTAAAGTTTGATTTAGCCTTTCATTAAGCCCATTTGAAAATGGTGAATCCACAGCAGTAAAAATCATTCTAATGTTTGTCTTCTTCAGGAATTCTTTAAATTCTTTGGAATTAATACCAGGGTATTGATCCGTTAGTACCATATCAATATTGTAGCTTTGTGTCACATTTATCATTAGTTTAATAAAATCACTGGAGCTTTGATTTCGTGATGTGAAAATATAAGCACACCTTGTGAAATGATCGACCAGAAGGTGTAAGTATTTCTTTGTTGACCGTGATCCTCCAAAGCCTCCGATAGTATCAATAGATATAATTTCAAACGGCCGTGTTGCTGGACCTAAATGGGACATTAAGCCATATTTCGACTTCTTCCTTGTTTTATTTTTTATACAAATTTCACATTCATCACATATTTGTTTAATGTTTGCAATAATATTCTTTGCTGTGTAAAATGGTGTTATTTTACTTGTCATTTGGGTTCTCCCAATGTGACAGTAAGTCTCATGAACGTCTTTTAATAGAGTTTTGCTAAGTTTTTCTGAAATTATGATTTTTTTCCTTCTTCTATTCATTTTGTAATAAATTTCATTCTCAAATATAAGTTTTTCTTTTTGTAGGTCTAGATTTGTGTTTTGGTCATTTTTTATATCTTTTAGGTTTATTAAATTTACTACTTTTAAAAAGTCTTCTGTATTATCATAAGGTTCTAGAACTGGATTTCTGCTTAAACAGTCTGCTTCTTGGTTTGTTTTTCCTGGGTTATATTTAATTTTAAAATTATATTGGGATAAATAATACATCAGATCCCCTAGTTCTTCATCAGTTCTAGCCTTGATGTTCATATTTTCTAATGGTTTATGATCTGAGTATACCATAAATTCTTTTCCCATAAGCCAGTGTTGCCAATATTTTACTGCTTCTTTTATTGCTAGACATTCCAGATATATTGCCTTTTTCTTTTTTTGAGCTTCAGTTAATTTTTTCGAAAAATAAGCAACTGGCTTACTATCTCCGTTTTTATCCTCTTGTTTTAACACCGCTCCCACTCCTTTGATACTAGCATCCGTGTAGATCTTAATTGGTAGTTCAGGATCAAAGATATTTAAAATTGGTTCTGAACATAACATTGCTTTTATTTTATCGAATGATTCCTGACATTCCGTGGACCATATGAATTTTACATCTTTCCGTAGTAAGTTGTGTAACGGGTCCAAGGTAATTGCACTGTGTGGTACAAATTTATGATGAAAATTTACTTTTCCTAGGAATTGTCGTATATTTTTTCTTGTTTTTGGAAGTGGAAAGTTTTTGACAGCGGATAAATAATCTTTTAGTGGTCTAATTGAATTATTTTCTATTATGTGACCTAAATATTTGGCGTAACTGTTTGCAAAAGAACATTTAGAAAATTTTAGTCTAAAGCCTTCTTTTAGTATTGCCTCCATTAGTCGTGATAGATGTAATAAATGTTCTTCAAAAGATTTTGAAAAAATCAAAATGTCATCAATGAAATTTACTGCAAAATTAGAGAGATCGTATTTTCTTATAATATTTCCCAATATCCTTTGGAAGATGGCTGGAGCAGTCTTTAACCCGAATGGGAGACATGTCCATTGAAAGTGTCCTTCCTGTGTAATAAATCCTGTCTTGTATCTATCTTGAATTTTTAAAGGTATAGACCAAAATGCTGAATTTATGTCCAAAGTAGAAAAATATTTACAGTTTACAGTCTTGATCATTAAATCCTCAATCAATGGAAATGGTTGTGATTGAGGAACGACAATTTTGTTCAGTTCTCTAAAATCTATACATAATCTTGTTTTTCGTTCGTCTTCTTTTTTATATGCCAGAGTTACTGGAGCAGCAAATGGACTATAAGAATCTTCAATCAAATTCATCTTTAATAATTGTGATATTTGATTTTCTATTTCTCTTCTATCTTCAGGTGTACATCTGTATGGACGCTTGTAACAATATTTATCAACCATCAAATCAATATGAGCTTCATAATCTCGTACAGTACCGATGTCATATTTATCCTTAGCGAAGACCGGTTTGTATTTTTCTATCAACTTATCAATTTCTGATTGTTGGTATAAATCTAGGTGGTTTACTATCATTTCAAATCCATCTGTATTTATATATTCATTGAAATTTATTTGATTTTTATTTGTGTGTATAGTTTCTTGTGTTTCATTTTTGTCACCTAGTACATCAGGAATATTGACATTTTTAAACTTTGATATATCATTGTCTGAGTAGTTTTCATTTTTATTATCATCTTTAATTGAATTTACCTTTTTTTCTATTGGATTGTTACATTGTAAGATCACCAATTCTTCATTTTGCATTAACTTGAATTTTTTTATGCAATCCAAGCCAATTAAAAAATCATAGTTAAAATTTTCTTTATCTATTACGAAAACATTCATAATTTCTTCAATATCGAAGATTTTTATTTTTAATGTTACCATACCTTTTGTTTTCTTCTCACCATTAATAGTCCTTAGGTTAACTTTTCGTATAATACTTGTATTTTCTTTTGGCTGTATTTTCAATACTCTTGCATTAATTAATGACACATTTGAACCTGAGTCATAAACTCCAAAAACATTCAAAGTATCATTTAATATTAACTTTACTCTTATTAATGGTGGCACCTCTAGTTTTTTGGATTCTCCTCGTTCAGTTCAATTTCCAATTCTGAGTTATTAACTTTTTTTACAACATCTTTTTGATTTTTCTTCTTAAACCAGCAATTTTCCTCAGGATGGTAACGTTTTCCTTTTTTCTCAGCAGCACAGATTTGACATGGTTTTTTGTCTTCAATATTTTTGGTTTTAGTGTCACTCAGAATATGTAATATTTTTTTTATCGTATTTACTTTTTCCAACAAGATGTTCCAATCTTCCTATTTCATTGTAGAGATCTTCCGTTGCTTGTAAAGTTTCTCTGTCAATTTTATCAACCACATAATTAGGCAAGCCAAATGCTATAAGGTCAATGAGTGTCCCAACATCAGTTGATTTTCTTACTTCCAGTAACAATTTTTCTTTTTTTAAAGCATACTCAAGTAACGAACCCCCTTGATATTTAAAAGATAAAGCATATCTTATGGGTGACCATCCTTTGTTTGCAAACGTCTCGCAAAAATTTTTCTCCCATATGCTCCATTCTGATTCTACTGTAAGTTTTATAAGCATGCAGCTATACCAATCTATACTTGACTTCTCCAAAAAATTTTTTAGAATTTCTATTTTTTTCCTGTCTTCGTTGATTTGGAAACGTTCACATTCTTTATTAAAATCCTTAATCCACTGGTAAGCATTTGAGTTCCTGCCATTGAATTTTTCAATCGTGAAATCTTTTGCAATTTTCCCTAAATTTTGTGTTTCAGATTTTTGTTTTTTATCTTGAAGTAATTTCTCTAAAATTTTTTCCAACGTTTCATTTGAGCCGCTAGGTGTAGATTCAGCCTTATTTGTTTTTTCCAAAATTTCTTCTAGGTAAAAATCATTAAACTGTAAGTTTTCTTCTTCATCCAAATATACTTTTGATATATCATCTGTTAAGGTTATCCATATTCTCCTTGTTTGATATCTCTTATTTAATGATTTTCTTACCTTAGCATAGTTAGGAGTATTTGTAATTACTTGGTGCAGATTTGCAGGTTGGAATTCGGTTGGTATTTCAAAAATCTGTCCTTTAGGTGTAGCTATCGAAATTATGCATATAGTGTTTGATTTTCCATCTGTTGATGGTTTTACTACAAAATCGAACCTCAACTTTTCCATGTTTCGTGAAAAATTTACAGAAAATGTAGTTTTATAATAATTTTATATTCTTAGATAATGAAACAAAGACGTAATTGCGTTTCTGTGAAAATAAAGAATTTATTTACAAAACGTGCCTATTTACATTTAACAATTACATATGTGTTCTAACAAAAATTCACTCACCTGTGAAAATAAAGAAACTACATTTAATGCCTTTATTCCAGGTATTTTTATATCTTAATGCAAAATTATATTTTACAATAAACTCGAAAACATCAGAAGAAATGTCACACCAGTCAGTTGTGACATTTCTGTTTTTTTAATTACGTCATAAAGACAATCTAAAGAAAAGAGCTCGTATACCTATGCGTAGTTTTCTTTATATTTATAAAAAATATTTTGAATTCAGAAGAATTCTTTATCAGAATATGGTTATTCCTTGAGCTTTAAAGGCTGTAAGAGTAGGAACATAATCGCCAGCAGGTCCAAACATTGAAAAGGTAATAAGTTTTGAACAAAATGCAATAATAATCCTCACATATTGAAACCTGAATTGTTTCTTACTGTGCGGGCTCAAAGGAGCTTCCTTCCGCGGACGCTCAGACTGTGGAATGAGCTCCCCGCCCTGGTTTTCCCAATGGAGTACAGCATGGGGTTCTTCAAAAGGGGTGTGAAGAGATTTCTGCAAGGTCGGCAACGCGCGCGTGATACCCCTGGTGTTGTAAGCGTCCATAGGCTACGGTAACCGCTTACCATCAGGCGGGCCGTATGCCTGTTTGCCACCTAAGTGGTATAAAAAAAAAAAAATTACAGTCCCACCAACTTATCTGTTCAGGTGGTAAAAAATGGAACTAAAGTAGGTTCAAGGAATGTTTATACTACGTCACAGTAGGTTATATTGTCGATGGTGACGCCCTCTTCGCCAGTACAGATAAGTTGATATACCGCGCAGGGTATTTTTTACAACATTCTAGAAGTCAGGGTGTTCATCTATAAGTGGGCTCCGGTAGATGCACTTGAGAGCAGTCTTTGTGTGCTCTGCTTACAAACTTCGGCCGAATCATGAGATTGTCGTCAAACAAAATCCTAGGTTGCCGGTTGTCAAAAGTGACGGTTGATTATTGTGTTTTCGGCTAAAATCTAATAGGGATTCTTGGTTTTCTATTTGGCAAAGATACTTTTATGATTTTAAAAGTGAATAATAATAAAAAAGCGGATATTCTTTTTTCCGAATCAACTTATCTTTATAAATATAAAATTCTACTGTACTGAATTCCTCAGACCACATACAAAACGCATACAAAAAAATAACATTCAAATCGGTCCAGCTGTTTAGGAGGAATTCAGTGACAAACACACATACAGTTGTTTTTTTTTGTATGCGTTTGGGTTACGCCCTGGATAGTTTAGATAGGGTAGGGTAGCACCACGCGAATTAGTGGCGCCAGGCAGCTAGTAAAATATAAGTATAAGCATTGTTAATTCAGAATTCTCAAAAAATCTGTTTGAATTGAATACTGTGAGCGCGTTCATAACAGTTCTCAGCTGTCATTAACGTGATATCTAAATCGGTACGAAAATTGTGCGCAAATTAAATTATTGATGTGAGCGCTACGAGCGCTATTAGCAATTTTAACCAATTCGGGATGTTCCCATTTGGTAGGTATAGTTACTATACCTGGTGTGCGTTTAAGTCAATTATCCAGTTTACTAAATGTCAAACACTCCGTTTACAAGCACACCGCGAGGCGAAAAATTAATCGGATTTTTATTTTATCTGCCTCGTCCGCTGGTATAAGTTTTCGCCGGATATGATAAATTTTAACGACCAAATTAAGTCGCTTAATTTTATCCTGCTGTCAGATTGACAGCTGTTAGTTGTTTTGCATGAATTTATTTTTCATGTTTCGGATATTTTTTACTGTGTAATAATTTCGAGATCACAAGCGAAATCCTAACATTACGGAGATTACAATACAATTTTGATTCGAAGTGATATTTACTGGTTGTCAATTGAATTTGACAGCTAACATGGATTTAGAACTATTACTCCGTTCAGCGAAATATCGCTAGTATAAAATTTGTATACGGCTAAAATTTGTCGCATTACTTAAACGTACCCCTGAGTACTATACTATACGTAGTACTATTAAATATTCTGTGACTATACTCTTTGAATGTACCCTTATGCAGTATTGCCAGAACAGATTGGTATAAATCCGTAGACTGACGCTCAAAATTCCGTAGAAATCCTTAGATTGTCTCTACAAAAATCCATAGATCTACAGATATTTTTTTTAAACTAAATAAGAAACAAAGAAAAAGATTTATTCAGGACAACACACAACATTACATTCATGATAGCACAAAATATAAAAATTAAATCAAAACACAGAACAAAATATAAAAACTAAACAAATTTTTTATGTTGTGTGATGCCAAGAATAGGTCTCGACTCAGTATTGTGCAATATAACTAATATAGCTGTATTTTAAATTGTGAAATAAAATAAATCAGTTGGTATATTTATTTAATCTACTATATAAAAATAATGGGTGGGGTAGGGTAGGGTAGTGTAGGGTAGGGTAGGGTAGCACCATAGAGTAGGGTAGCACCACGCGAACGAAGTCGCGCCGGGCAGCTAGTTATAAATAAATAAGGTATAGATACAAAACAAAGGAAAGAGCACTAAAAGTTGTGTGGTGTTGTTATTGGAATGAGACATTTTCTTTCCATAGGGTTATATAGAGTTTGATTTAAAATACCTGTCAAACTATTGATAATTAGAACTAATTTGAACCTTAAGTGAAAAAAAAAGTGTTAAATAGTGATTTGTCAGGTATTTTCAACCAATTCTATGGAAAGAAAACGTCTCATTGCAACCTGCAATGAATTCAAATTTATGATTAAATTTATTAGTATAGTGTATGTTTGTCCACGGAAACTAAAATCTTACTAAACTAAACGGGATGAACTATTGCGTTAATAGTTCATCCCGTGTTACGCTAATCATACTATCCTCTGAACTTATGGTATTACAGGTATTGTCTGTCTACAGACAAAATAACTTGAGAACGAAACGCAGACTATTTTTTTTTGAGTAACATTTCGTTTTTTCAAATTTTTTATTTTATTTTTTATACTGAATGGTACAAAAATCCGTATGTCCGTAGGGAAGAAGAAATCCGTACATCTACGGACAAATCCGTAGGTCTGGCTCTGGCAACGCTGACCTTATGTCAGATAAAAAAAAGAAAAAAAATATGGTGTGGAGTCTTGTTTTCTTTAATATTTACTAAATAATTCGTAAAATATGAAGATATCAGATGTTTGTCGTTGCTGCCTGTCGGACGT
This sequence comes from Achlya flavicornis, assembly GCA_947623365.1. Taxonomy (NCBI): domain Eukaryota; kingdom Metazoa; phylum Arthropoda; class Insecta; order Lepidoptera; family Drepanidae; genus Achlya; species Achlya flavicornis. Next base: position 6,613,993 of record OX392494.1, on the reverse strand, counting down.
TTGTTTTAAGGATATGTCTAATGAATATGACTGTGGCGGACATAAAGAAATATACGGCAGGATGTTGACCGACACTTTAAACATTAGAGTAAGTTGTTATTTTTTATATAAAAACTGACTGCTAGGACTGAAACTTGGTGGTGTATATTTGTACGATATTGTACACTGACATTGTAGTACTAGTTAGCTAGGAGCCACTCTAATAAGTTGAAATTCTGTCACCTGGTGTGGGGTTTTCCGGCTGTCCTGATTGACAGTTTCCTTCGCTATGCGTTCCATTTTTGGCTACATGGTGAATTAAAGGGAAAATACAAACGTTTTTTGTAGTACCTCTCTGGCTATATGTATGTACTGGCTAGCTTTATGTGCTTACTACCCCCGGCCCATACAGTTCCATATTTAATATAAGGGCACATGGGGCACATGTTCAGGGCCCCCATACTCATTGAGGCCCTGAAAGTCCGATATATTCGCTTTCACTACACAAGGTTTTTTCTATTTTAGGTTTTAGGAATTACCTACGAAATTCTAAATTAAAATGTTAATTGGACACTCTTTCAGTTATAAATTATAACCATAAAGCCCATCACAGATGTCGCTATAATATATATTAGTATAAAATATCATAGCAAGGCATATTACAATATATTTTCAATACTAATCTTTGAGTGATGCACATGCAGCTATAATATATATTTCTGTTACTATGCCAACCTGCACAGTAATTTATATTACAGCTCCTATATTATAGTTTTGTCTGTGATGAGCTTTATAAAAATATATAACCATAGCAGAGAAATGCATTCTACTTTGTATTTTGGCCAACAGGGCACACAATGTTGACAGTGAGACAAGAATGTAAATGTTAAATGAATCTGAGCTTGTTTCAAAACGAGTAATCACTTAGTAGTCTCAGCAAATTAAACCTTCCAAACAGGTTTTAATAATAATAAAGCTTTTATTCATCTTAAACAAAACTTAATCCTACTTTGAACATTAAAAAAAAATCCTATTATCTAATAATGTTTGAGGCCACTGATCACACCACTACCTGATCTGTGACTATTGCGCCCTCTAGTGTTTTTAAAATAAATAAAACAACATAGAAGATAGTGAATGTAATGTATTAAAAATATTTCAAATTATACTTATGTTAGTAACGACGTAAACACCGTGAACAGCCACCCCACTGTTCTATTTCCTTTGGGCCCCATTTTGTGACCCTGTAGGTCCATCTTACACCTGTAATTTGAATAAACAAGTATTAACTACTTTTTGTTGTATGTACTTGCATTGCCATCTAATATACTAATGTATACCAAATTCCAGCTCAATTGGACACTGGGAAGTGTGTCAAATTTAACTTGCAAGATTCAATTACAGATACCGGACTGGTGAAACTAAATAATAGCTTGTAATAATTGTATTGCAGGTATCATATCAACCTACGTACAGACAGCTCATTTGTGAAGCGTGTATAGTTATGCTGAGAGATTCCGCTGCATTCAAAAAACAAGTGCTACATGCTGAGAAAGTGATACTTGGGAAAGTTAAGCTAGGGAAAAATTTTGGTAAGCATTATACTTAGTTGTTTGATTGTTCGGTGTGTTCCAGCAGCTGCACATGAGAGCCAGTGTCTTCTCAGCTTTCTGTGCTTACCACCTTCGGCGACATCATCACTTACCATGGTGAGATTGTGGTCAAAGACTGGCCTATGCACAGTAAAATGAACCTTGTGTCTCATACGCCACAGTAGGGGACTTAGGCCGCGTTTCTCCATAAATGCCACGCCACAATGGCGTGTAAAGACACTACTCGGTTTATTTCAGACCAATAAGGTTCTATGGTTTCATCAATTTCAATCATAAAAGAGCGGATTTTAATAAAATCCCTTAATCATTGTTTAGAAACCTACCTTATGTCCAATTATCGGAACAATTATCATGCAATAAATGATGCACTAAACTGCACCAAACCAAATGGTTGGCACATCCAGGAATCTGCATACTATGTACGCTGGTGAAGTTAGCATTAAAATTACAGATTATTCATTTAACATATCCCTAATTTAAAGGAAATTATTTTCTCTTTAATGTTATTGAGCATTTCTCCCAAGCCCTCAGTTAAAAGATATTCAGGTGGTTAAGGGGCCCGCAGGTCTACTGCTATGTCAATTTTAAACCTGGTCTACGGATGAGTCAATGGATGGATTTCTTAACTCGTTTGATATTCACATGTCAATAATAGTGTCAATAGTAGTGTCTTAAGGCACACGTATCGGAAGCTATTTACGCCGTGCAAAAATCGCAGTGCTATAAATATAATTTTAAAGACATCATTTTAATTTTTGCACATTATGAAGATGTACATTGTATAAAGAGATAATAAAAATAAAATATATTGTAATCAAATAATTACAGATCCAGATGTAACTCCAAAAACAGAGTTAGGACAAGATAATTTATTAGATGATTATGATGACAAGATCAGTGATGATGACATTGCTGATGAGTTTCCTTGGCAGGATGATGGGCATATTGCAAGTGATGACAAAGAAGGTACCTGTATAATATATATATATAAAAATGAATCCCTATTTCCCTTGGTCCACACCATCACGTGTGGACGGCTGGACCAATTTCGCTTTTTTTTTTGTTGTGTTTGTTATTGTCAAGAGAAAATTCTTATGAAAGAAAAAATTAAGAAAGTAGCGAGGGTAGGGTAGGGTAGGTTACGTAGGGTGGGGTAGGGTAGTATGGTAGGGTAGGTTAGGGTATATTTAGTAGGACACCACACGAACGAAGTCGTGCCGGGCAGCTAGTTTCTTATAAAGATCCCAGTCAAAGGAGTAGCTTCTAAACCACTGAATAAGTAATATTACTATTGTATAGAATGCTCACTCCCTAGTAAAATTTGTTTAATTACGAAATGGTATCAACACCTCTCTTTTTATCGCATAGCTTTATCCCTTTCGGACGCGGATCTCTACAAGGATAAAATTAACTACGACTTGATTCATGATTATATAATTGATTCCAGGTCAAATATTCCTTATAAAAATGGAACCTAACGATGAATTAATAAAGAATGAAACACAGTTTATAGGTGAAAAGGTACCTATTACTGTTACAAAATCAAAAAATGTCACACAGAAGCCAAATATTATTCATAAGAAGAATATTCTTAACAGGAACTCAAAAACTCTTTCAGGTAACATTTTATTTTATATTTTTGATATCCTTAGTGTGTCAACTACTAAGACTGTAGACGGTTGAGAGAGGTAGAGCATAGCGTTTATTCGCTCAAAGAGCAGCTCGACTGTGGAAGTACCTCCAACTTACAGAATACTGCAGACAAATAATTTTATGTTGTGTTCCTGCACGTGAGTAAGGTCGCCAGAGCTCATAGGGGAGGGGGGAAAGGTCGGTAACGCGTGAGCGATGCTTCTTGTTTTGCAAGCGTCCATATGGCTACGGAACCGCTTACCATCAGGTGGGCCGTATGCTTGTTTACCGACTAAGCTGTATAAAAAGAAAAAGACGGGCAAGAGCATAAGGCCCACCTGATGGTAAGGTCACCGTAGCCTACGGACGCTTGCACTGCCAGGGGTATCACCAGCGCGTTGCGAACCCTGCAAAAATCTCTTCACACCTTTTTTGATGTGTACATGCTGTACCGCCTCGGCAAAACCACAGCGGGAGGCTATTCCACAGCCTGAGCCGGAGTTTGTTTAGTTAAATAAAGATCTTTGAACTAAAAAAGTGAATGGTGTAAGAAATTTACCATAATTTAAATTAGGTACAGGTCGGTTAACTTAATCTGGCACGTTCAACACATTTACACGTTGCGCTTGTGTAGTGACTGTGAATAAGCGCGCGGCGTCACGTCGCACTGCATGCGCACAAGCGTCAAGCTTATGAGTTGAAGTCATGCTCACTTTAAGGCCTTTGCTTGCGGCGGCGTCGTGTGACGGGTCGCTCACTTCCCTCCAATATGGTGAGGAGGGCGATGGCTGCCACACGCGTCATACTTGTGAACAGGTGCTGCTTGTGGGGGCTGGTCTGCTTAAGTTTGCTATTTATTTACTTATTAAATATTTATTCAGTCTTCTTTGTAATTTTGCCGCCGCGCCGGGGCACGCAATTGTTTTCAGTGCGATTAGAATGTAAATATTATGTAATGAATCTAAGCTTGTTTTGAAATGAGTAATTGCTGAGTTTATTGCCGGCTCTTCTCAGCAAATGCAACCTTCCGAACCGGTATCAGAGTATTAGAGTCAGACTTTTCATAAATGCCTGCGAAGGTCTATTTGAATAAATGATTTTGAATTTTGAAGGAGACAGTTATTTATTTTGCTACTGCTCATAAATATGGAGTGGTCTTTTTTGCATTCGTCCATTATAATTTACTGTCTGATTAGAAGCAATAATGTAATAACACATACTGTATCGTGAAATTGAATGTGTGAGTACTGTGAACGTGCCAGATTTAGTTAACTGACGTGTAAATGTAGCAAGAACTTAAATCAAAAATTTACTCATGTGCGAAGAATATATTGTGTTAATCGAAAATAAACCTTATATCATAGGGCCAGATTCCAAATTCAAATGTTTAAGGCTGACTAATTTCATGGCAAGGTGAGTAGAATTATAATAATAACCCTGTTTTTTGCAGCAAAACCTAAAAGTATCAAAGCATCATCAAAGAAAGATAAAGCAAGTGTACCAACATCACAGCATCAACTCAATTTAATAGACAACACAATCAAGCTAATTTCTAACTCAAACATGTGCCTTTTCGAGTCATTAAAAACGAAATATGGCTGCTGTACATGTAAAGAAAAGTTTTTCACAATAAAAGAATTAAGAGAGCATTCGAAAACACACTCTAACAACAAAGGTGTAGTGTGGAAAATCAAACGACTGCGAAGCTTAAACTACAAAAACGTTGACATAACGAATTTATCTTGTAAACTTTGTACAGAACCGTGTGTCGATATAACCGTATTAAAGGACCATTTAGTAGAAAAACACGATGTAACATTTAATGAGTCAGAGCATTTATTGATACCTTACAAATTAGAAAATGATTACAAATGCGTTCTCTGCGACGAAAAATTTAACACGTATTTTCGCCTATCCATTCATATGAATAAACATTTTGCTAATAATGTTTGCGACATCTGTGGACTCTCTTACATCAATCGGAAAAGTTTACGGATGCACATGACCTCTTTGCATAGAGAAAAACGTTGTTCTCTATGCCCGGCCATATTCCAGACAAATCATTCTCGTGTAAAGCATATGAGAACGAGCCATAATCGTTGTATTTCTAAACGCTACTGTTTACAATGCGGCAAAACGTTTCGTTATTCATATTTGTTGTTCGAACATCATGTGAAAGAACATGGCGCCAAAAGGCAAGTAGTCAACTGCCTTGAGTGCGATAAAACTTTTCTTTCACCGCTGAATTTAAAAACACATGTCCGTTCGGTACATTTAAAAGAAAGAAATTATCCTTGTTCGATTTGTGAAATGAGGTTTTTTACAAAATTCGATCAGAAGCGGCACGAGCGTACGCACGAAGATTCTAAGTCATTTTCATGTAATTATTGCGAGGCTAAGTTTAAAACTAAGGATTCCTGGCGGAGGCATTGTAGAAGACAGCACGGTCATATATCTGGAGGATAGGTTGTTACAGTCATATCTATTGGTAAGATTGTGAACTATAATTTGGTAAAGGCCATGTTTTGATGGTTACCTACTATTGCATCGAGACGAGACGCGAATCGGCGTCATAGACAATATGCTCTGCGTTCAGGGGTGCGTTCAAGCTCACCGCGAGGTCAAATATTAAACGAACAAAAATGTAATCAGCCTCATTCACGGGCGTCCGCTGGTATAAGTTTTCGCCGGATAGTATAAATTTTAACGACCTTTTTAGGTCTCAAAATTTTATCCTTCTGACAGCTGTTAGTTGTTTTTCATCGTCAAATAAATTTTTCATGTTCCGGTAAATTTTCACTGTGTAATAATTTCGAGATCACAAGCGAAATCCTAACTTTACAGAGATTACAATACAAATTTGAGTCGAATTGATAGCTATTTACAAGCTGTCAATTGAATTTGACAGCTAACATAGATTTAGAACTATGACTCCGTTCAGCGAAACCTCGTTAGTATAATTTTTACCCGGCAAAAATTTGTTTGCTTACTTAAACTTGTTTGCTTACTTAAACTTTAACTTGGGGTACCCCAAGTCGGTTAACTAAAGCTGGCACGTGCAACATATTTACACGTCACGCTTGTGTAGTGTCTGTGAATAAGCGCGCGGGATGAGGAGCACTGCATGCGCAACATGACAAGTCTGTCCGTTTCACTCGCGCGCGGTCTAGCTTATGAGTATGAAGAAAACTGATATTGTTTTGCTTTCGCTACTGTCTTTTTTTGCATTCGTCAGTTAGAATTGACTGACTGATTAGAAGCAATAATGTATTAAAACATCCTGTATCGTGGAATTGCTTAAGTGTGAGTACGGTAAACTTGCCAGCTTTATAGTTAACCGACCAGTATTCCGAGTGTAAAGAAATTACGTTAATAAACGCTCACTAACTTTGCGAGTTTGCGTTAACAATTTTGTATGGGAGAAATTAGTACCATGAGTATTCCGCTAGAGGCGCTGTGCCAATTCCTATAGAGGTGTCGTGAACGCAAACGCATTAGTAAGCGTTAACTGACGTCAATTCTTTATACTCGGGGTACTGTATGTATGTTAGTACTATTATCTATTTTATGCCCGAGAGGAAATATGTCGGCGTATGCCTACGTCAAGCTAAACAACGATGTTTCATTTTAATTCACGATGATAAGAACATGAACTATCCTTTGTGTAAGCAAAATGTAAAAAATAAATGTCTTTCAATAATATATTATTTTCTTTGTCTACTACTTACTTCCAGCTTTCATCAATAGATCACGTAAATCTGGATTCAGAACTTACTAACAATATTGACTTTTCAAAAAAAATAATGTTTTTGAATTTGAGATTATCGTGATTCTATTATTACCTTAAAATCTTAATATTTTTTTCAAAGAGATTTCATTCTTATAATCTAACTCTAATACCGGTTCAGAAGGTTGCTGGGAAGAGCCGGCAACAAACTGCAAACTTAGGTAAGTATATTGTACCTACTGATAAAGAAAAGACATTTAATAATGTTACATGAGAAATCTTTAATGAAAAATATAAAAAAACAGATTAAATAAAAAATAAACTTTACAAGTAAAAATAAATTATAATAATAACTATAGGTAAATAAAAAACTAGGTATCAAAAAAATTGGTAAGTATCTAAAATCAATAACCTTCATAACATTTATTTAGTTTACTAAGCATATGCAATTCTCTAGGGATGGGAATCTGCCCGTAATTATCGACGCCGGGACCCATACGCATAGTCCTGCGAAAGTGCGGGCGACTCGATATCGACTGGGACGGTTCGAATCGAGATTGACACTTGTAGAAATGGTCATCTCTGAAAATTGAAGATTTTAACTTAAAGTAAGGCCAACGAGACGAGATAAAGAATGTAAACAAACTTTCAGGGGTTCACGATTTGACAGGTATTTTGGGCATAGAGGTATCATAAGAAATCTCCTCATAAAGTCTATGCGTGTAGGTGACGGTACTTGCCTATTCGTCGGAAAAATCATTGGCGTCCGGTGTCTCTCCCCTAAAGTGTTCTGAAAATGTTTCCAGCGACACTGGAGCAGTTTGTTGTTTTCCATGGAATAAAATGCCTTTCGAGTGTGGACGTATGTTTTCAGTTCAAACAGAGGTAAGAGGTCAGATTCTCTCGTGAAGTTTTCCATCGTAGCTGGAAGGTTGAACATTGTGATGGATAATTTGTTAGTGACATCTATTGGTGAGATTGTGAACTATAATTTGATAAAGGGCATATTTAGATACTTTTGTTCGACAACGAGACGCGAGAGGTTATCCCGTTAACCGTACGCGCTGCTTGCGGTAACAGCAACGGTTAATGGCGAAGGAGCATTGAGCATATGATGAATCGCATTGAGAAGGGCAATTCAGTACCTCCACCATGAGTTTTCTACACTAACGTAATCTACACGCTAGCGACTACGGTGAATATTTTGTATAGCGAGCACCGCCTCTAGTGGACACTTTTGGAAGCATTTCATACAAAATGTGTCTCCGTAGTCGCTAGCGCCTGTAGATTACGTTAGTGTAGAAAACTTATGGTAGAGGTACAGAAAAATAGAAGAGGACTGCTGCAGAAGGGAGTCTTCCTTCTGCACGACAATGCTAGACCCCACATTCCCCTGACCTGGCGCTTTCAAAGTAGGTATCATCTGTTTACCTTCCTGAAGATTCACATGGGAAAGAAAAGAAATCAATCAACGCAAAGGGGTTGGCAGCAGAGTTCTTCGACCAAAGCATAAAAATATGATCCCTAGTTTTACTAGGTACGAGAGGGATGGCGACTATTCGGAAAAATAGTTGACATATGTGATACCTAAAAAAAAAATTACACACTTTCTGTACCTCTACCATGAGTTTTGTATAACGAGTACCGCCTCTAGTGGATACTTTTGGAAGCATTTCATACAAAATGTTTCACCGTAGTCGCTAGCTACTGTAGATTACGTTAGTGTAGAAAACTCATGGTAGAGGTACAGGACATGGCTCGTAATTTTTTTACATCTTCTGATAGGGCTAATAATTCTTCGCCGTTAGCGATGTTGACTGACGTCTGATCGTAGCACGGACACCACAGCTAATGCTGCAGGCCGCCAACGCAGCCGTGGCAGTATGTTGTCTGTCATCACGGTCAGTCAAACAGTACAGTCAGATGGAGGTAGGCCGCTACTGTCTGTGAGAGGCTTTACCTATTACGGGTTTGTTTGATTGGTAGTCAACGTAATTCTAAGGGTCATCGCTCAGTATGTCAGCACCGCTCCATCGCAGCAACAGTCCGGCACACCGCCTCAATGAGTTGAGGCGGTGCATCCAACCACTAGCTGCCAGCGCGCCGCCCGCGAGGTGGCAGCTCGCGGGCTGCACCTCGCGCGGCGCCGATGAAATTAGTGGAGCGGATTTGGCAAGATACCGCTTGCTGGCGTCACGCAGCAAGGGAGCGGACCGCTCGCTGGAAGCGTGTGGTCAGTAGGACTAGTATCTTGTAGCGGCAAGCGTGTGCGCCGCGAGGCGTCAACTATTTTATCTAGTCATAGTAAAATTTACTAAAGTAGGTTGGAGTTTGCTTGTATAAAATATAGGTAGGTACATAATGCTTCTGTATAGGTACCTTCATCAACATAATTAAGAGGCTTTTCTCTATGAATATAATTACAAGCTTCATATTTCTTAGCGATTTTGGTCGTTTGAGTCATTTTGCTAAAAATAATATTATAAAAAAATGTGTAAAAAAACCTGTGAAAAAAACACTAAATTATGAAAGGAAAGAATCTACAAACATGTACAATGTACAAAAGAATTTTTCTATTATTGACGTTTAGCTATATTTTTTAATTAAGTATGTCTTAGGCATTGTGTAAATAGGTTAATTATCTCAATTTTGGTTATTTGCAAATAAAATTGACCGGCCGGGCTATTGCGTATATTTGGTGGTAATCGTTACGAACACCATTAATTATTTCATCCAATGTTGCGCAGGCGGTATGACGCGACGATGACCATTCGTGGGCCCTGATTGGATGAAATTCATTAATGGTGTTCGTTACGATTACCACCAAAGTTACGCGGTAGAGCCCCGGATCACTTTCCTTATGGATTTCGACCGTAAAAATTGTCACTTCGAACTTTGATAGGTATCAAAATAATCTGACATTGTTATCTGAGGTTTTTGAACAGTTTGTTTTGAATTATCTGATTTTATAATGGCTACAAAAGGAACTAAAGATATATATGCTGACTGTAGGCATATAAAGAGAATACAGCCCGAGCATGTTATTAACGAAGGTAAGGCACATACAGTTGAGACGCCCTGTAGTTTGTTATGGCAATTTGAAGGAGAGCACTGATGTAGTTTTGATATTTCATTATAAATAAACAAATGTTTCTAAATCTTAACTAATATACTATCCTAATAATAGGTAATTTATTATAAACCTTTGTGGTTTTATTGAGAATGACTTCATACTAATCCCTATTGTAAATTTTTTGTTTGATAATAAAAAAAAAAAGTAATAAAAAAATCACTATTGGTACTTATGCCCTCTTTCACATCACACATCTCATGTCTCATCCATCATCATTAATCAAATCAATCATTAATCAATCAATCAAACTTATTGCTTTTTTTTAACATTTGGTTCTTCTCAGCAAAATCAACCGCACCGTGCCTACTGACTATTCCCTGCCGTCTGACTATTCATCATTAAGCTTTCGCAAACTAAATTTATACTTTTATACTTTATACTTTATTTATTTTGCTTTCCTTACATAGGTATACAATGTTACATAGGCACCTTAAGGTAAATAAATAACACTATACACTAAGGACCCTGTTGGGCACGAAGCAATGTAGGAGAGAGGAGGAAAAATTATATAAAATTTAATCATTAACTTAACTTATCGCTTAAGTATTCATTTATAGTATAGTAATTTTTTGTTATTAATAGTTGTTTTAATTTATTTATAAATACTTTATTATTTGTTTCTTGTTTTAATAATTCTGGTAGTTTATTGTATATTTTTATGGACATTACAAAAGGACTCAATTGGTGCATTTTTAATCGGGAGGTTGGGACCATTAATCTACTTTTATATCGCAGTTGTTTGGAATGTACGTCTTCTCTTTTCACTCTTCTCAATTCATTGTAATGTTAATATTATTAATTAAATTATGCATAAGTGCCTGTGAAGGAGGAAATATTGTGCTTCAATTTCTTATAAGGCGATGTTCCGTCCAGTATAAAATGCTTCCAAAGGTGTACTAGAGGCCCTGCTATCCATACTAAATATTCATCTTAGTCGCTAGCGAGTGTAGATTACGTTAGTGTAGCAAACTCATGCTAGGTAGGGGTACAGTTCAGTGGTATAAGCGTCAAAGCGTAACATACAAACAAACTCACATTCGCATAAAATATTAGTTAGGATAGTAGGATTATATACTCCGGTTAAGTATTACCTATATGAACAGAGACTAACCTAAACAAGTTCATAATATCAACAATGGTGTGCCCAAACAGAAATAGCCAAATCAATCGGCAATGACTACAGAACCCTGCCGTCGTTCGAGAAGGGCTTGTACGAGCGTGTCTACATCAACCATTACTCCCTGGAACGAAATGAGCTCCTCAAATGCCGTTGGATTAATTATAAAAAAAACATTGAAGATAGAGTGTTTGCGCCGTTTCAGTTTCCTGACCCAAGGTTTTTATTTTAAACTAGGTGTTCGTTCACGTCGTACTCAGGCATTAACGGAGAAAAGCTTCGGCTAAACCGATGCGACCAAAGCGCCTGCGAAGCGGGAGCGTCAGGCAGGGCGTCGTCCTAATTGGCGACGATCGGACGATCAAACGATGTTTCGTCGCACGATCGCGCTGATGTTCCTGTGCGATGACTTGCGAGCTTCAATTAGGACACTCTAAAGCCTTTTGTGTAAATACACAAAACTCGTCGTGCGACGAAATCGCATCGTTTGCTCGTACGATCATCGCCAATTAGGACGACGCCTCAGTCAGTCGTGCGGTGGACGCAACCCATGTTATCTTAAGGCGCCGTGCACACCTAAAAGCGACGACAACGTGGGAACTCCGCGTCGACATAGCGGGAAGCATGCGATTCGCGCCGCGCTGGTTGGAACGTTAAGCTTCGCGTTGTAGATGGTCCCGCTTCGCGTCCGTGTCCCGCGTACTTGATGCGCCGGTCTGGCCGAAGCTTTACGGTCAGACAGCCGGAAGATTATAAACTAGGTACCGAATATCTGTTGATAATATTTCCAAATTTATAGTGACTTCACAATCGTCCGGCCGTTTAAAATAATAATATTTTGTGTGCAATAACATGTTTTACCTAGTTTATTAGTCCACAAGCTAGGATAACCTGTATTTTGTGGACTTGAAATCTCAACGACTACGGTGAACATTTAATACGACGAGCACCGCCTCTAGTGGACTGTTTTGGAAGTATTTCATATAAAATGTTTACCGTAGTCGGCAGTAGTCGCTAAGACGCTAACCAATATCATTTACGTCGGTAGGCATCATGTTAGGCGTATTTTCATTATAAACGAAGGGATCTTATTGGCTCTGCGAATTAAAAGTTTTGTCCTCAATTTAAATATTTAACAATTAATTTATTGTATACTTAGTACTATATTCTATGAACTTAAATTGTCGGTATACTTCTTTAAACAGAGACTTGCATTTCTACAATTGTGGTATTCGATTCATGCCCTCGAACACGCCAAGTAATTTCCCGGAGTATCGCATGAAGTTGCAACCGGGACCCGGAGTCGATTTCCGCGGTCAAATGCCCATCCCTCAAGAGCTACTCATGAAGCGCGGGAAAATTGTAAAAGATGGCGGTAAAGATACGAAAAAATCAAAGGGAAAGAAACGAAGCACTAGCAAGTAGTGAGAGGAGAGGAGAACGAGGAGTTCAATATACTGACCTACCTATCTACAACATTGCTATCTATCTATGTAGTGTATTATTTTTAAATAGAGATTTATATCAAAGGTTTTGTACCTATTTAATTGCGTTTTATTTTCCCCAGTGTTTTATATTGTTACAATAGTACCCAACTGATATGGCCCGTCGTGAATCTTCGTTCGCACAGAAAAGAAAGTACGGCCCGAAAATTAACGAAAGAATGCAACACCAATGCACAATCCACCTTAGGTCACTACTATAAGGTTCATAATACACTGCAGCTGTTAGTTCCGTCTCACTCGCAAGTCACGCCCCTCCGCACACATGGCGGCAGCTGCCGGCCAATAGCAATTCTCGCGATTTGAAATGCGCAGGTACATCGGTAAGCCATATTAGTTGGGTACTACCACTACTACTGTACGAATGCTACTTGGCCTAAGTACTTTCAGAGCGAAGCGACACAAAATATTCTACAAGCTGTGGACGCACGTCCTATAATAACAATTGTTCTCATTGTAATTTTTAACGGCAATCTAAGTCCAAAGCTATTTATTTAATTTAGGCCCTAGTAGGGCACTTATGAAGGTCAAAGCTACTGAAGTTACCACCAGTTCGTAAGTCGGCCTTCAACTAGAAATTCAGCAAGGTTTTTTTTTTTTAAAGGATTAATCACAGATTACAGAATAAGGGAGACGGAGCGCGCGGAACACGGGAGTGAGGCCAAAAAGCAAATACAAATTGAAAAACACGTACCTGGTATTCGCTTTTGAATGTGTATTTGCTTTGTTTAACAAACTTGATGTAACAAAAAACACTTCTTTATTAATAAACTGTGGTTAAACAATGCAAATTCAAACTGGAAAACGAATACCAGGTATCAGATTTTCAATTTGTATTGGCTTTTTTGGCTTCACTTTCGTGTTCCGCGCACTCCATCTGCCTTATTCTGTAAATGTGGGATTAATGTTAAACATCAGTATATTATACAAAAAACATTCATAACACAATGTGCCAAATTAACTTCTACGGTCGCTACCTAATCACTGAAATATCTATCCGTATTGTTCTACGCAGGTAAAAAAAAACTCGAAAAAATTCAAATTTTCGGCCTCGGTACAGATGTTTAACATTACATTAAATGAAAATCAATATTATTTTTCAATATAATAGATCAGTATAATTTTTACGTTTACACTGGCAGAAAAACTATAATGAGACGATTACCATAAGAAAAAATGTGGTCTGTCGAGTGTCACAGTGTCGTGACTGTCAACTACTGTCAAGTGTCAGTCAAGTCAACTGTCAATTTGTAGTGGAATGAGTACAAATTTATGTATAGGTACAACATTTTTTATTTCTATCAATTAACCATTAAATAATGATTGTTATTATTTTTTTATAACACCAGGAATCTAAATTGATAATTGAAGATGGATTCTCAAATAACGGTAGAGAGTTTTCCATTGCTTGGAGTTTGTAATTTGTGTCTGAATGAGGGTGCTGTGAAGAGTATGTTAATTGCTCATAACTACAAAGGATCTCCTGAATTCTACATGGAAATGCTGCTGAGATGCTTCTCTATAGACGTAAGTATAATAAATAAATCCTTCATTACAATTACAGCATTAAATTTGGTTGTTTAACCTCATTGTTTTCATCCGATATTTTGTAGGTTTCCACCCTGGATATTGGTGACACAAAGCATCTTATTTGCGACTTTTGCATCATAAAACTGCGGGATTCGGCACTATTCAAGGAGCAGGTGGAATCTTCCTTGCAAACACTACAAGATGGCTATAAATTGCAAAGTAAGTATCCACTTTTGATGTGCTTTTTGCTTTGGAAAAAATACCTTTACCGCTGCAAAGTGTGTGGGTGTTTAAACCCCACTCTAGGCCACTATTTGTCTATATCAACATGTTTATTTGACTGAGTGTTTTATACTGTAGTTATAATGGTGGGCCACCTTGCATGGTTGGTTAAGATTACACCTATCGTGCCGCTGGTTGTGGGTTCGATTCCCACACAGGACATGCATTTGTGTGCATGAACATGTCTGTATGTCCTGAGTCTAGGTGTAATTATGTATATTAAGTATGTATTTACACACTAATAGTGGTATATGTATTATATCAGTTATCTGGTTTCCATAGTACAAGCTCTGCTTAGTTTGGGACCAGCCATGTTTTATTATTTATGAGTCACCTGGCGAACAAGATATCTTCTTTGTGGCGGTGGTTCTTTCTAGAAAAATACTTATAAAAGTTATATTTATTTCAGTACTAGACAAACAATTACATCAAAATGTAAAGGACAAGAAAGTGAAGGAAGAATCAGCATCATACTTAGATCAAGAAGATAACATATTTGATGATGATCTACCCGAAGATGATGATGATGATGATGCACGTACGTATTCATAACTAACCTTTGTAGAAGTCCATCCATAGAAAAGTGGATAATTTATGATTTACATCAACTGTTTAAAGTCAAAACAATGGAGAGGAAAACGTAGGGTACTTTGTAGTACCCACCTGACTGGCTACCACCCTCAAGTTGAAAATCTGTTGCTAAGCACCTATCGTTGTGTTCCGACAGCTGCACTTGAGAGCCAGTTCCTTCTAGGCTTTGTGTGTGCACCACCTTCGGCCACATCATCACTTGTCGTGGTGAAATTGTGGTCAAATACAGGCAGGTAAAAACAGTAAAAAAAAACCGCATGCTATATTTCACTACGATTGAATACATAAAAAAACAATTTATTATAGAAGTATGTATAGTTGAATGCTGAGTTTAGAAATTTACTAGTGCTGTGTAGCATGTAATAGCATGAAATAGGCAAAGTCAAAAAGTTATGTTTTGACTTTCTTCAGTACAATCAAAAACTCTTTTCGCCCTTTCCCGTGCTTGTAAGAAAACTTTTTTTTTACTTAACCAGGTACTGAACTTCAATTACACGGTTTTTTTTTAAAGTTAAAATTAACTCAACACAACTTGAGTGTTTAGCGACAAGTGAGCGTACGATAGATGTAAAGGATAACACTAAACTGCGAGCGTGAGAGGCGAGGCGTCGGAGGGCGGGGGACATGCTCCCGCCCTTCGTCTCAGACTCCGACTGCTTTCAACTCGTGCGCCTGCTGTAGGAATAGTCTATATACAAAAACACGAGAATCGATTGAGAAATGCAAATTGTAGAGGAGAACAGCCGGACATCCGACAGACATCTGGGGGCTGTTGTATGTAACTACTCTGCAAGTCTGCTCTTAAGCGGGAATTATGTTTTCTGTACAAATACTTCGCAGACTGAAGTGTCAATTTCGGAACAGTGAGCGTTAATTCCAATTCACATGTTTGCGAAAAGTCATAGTTTAATCACAAAACAGTTTAGTCTTCACACGATATTTGAAAAGATAATTGAAGACAGCAGAGTGCAGACTCGCAGAGTAGCTTCATAAAATAGGCCCCTGGAAAGACATATTAATCATTTTTGTCCAAGCTGAAACGGAGACAATTCGCTCGCTCGATAAATTTAATCTTTATTTACAGCTATAAAAAGAGAAATCAAAAAAGAAGACCCCATACAATCACTTCCGAAACGAACTCGAAAGACACTAACATCTAAGAAACGACTCAAATGTGCAAAGAAAAAGAACAGAGATCTACATGAGACGGATACAATGCTGGAAAGCGGTTTATTCCCATTCAAAATAAGAAAGAACAGGTCGTTTTCGTGCTCAATATGTCCAGAAGAATCAACGAATTTGGAACATATAAAGAATCATATTTTAGATCACAACAAAACAAACATACATTTGGCTTTAAACAAGATGATTTTCTCAAACTCCCAGAGATTCTACAAATCTGGCACCTACTTGAGATGCAAAATCTGTACAGTTGACATAAAAAGCTACGAAGAATTAAGGGAACACATAGAAAACTGTACACGGTTAAAATGTAACAGAAACTGGAATAACTTACCATTCAAACTAGAAAAAGATCAGTTAGACTGTCCGATTTGCAAGAAAAGATTCCTAAATTATGTTAGTTTGAACACGCATATGAATGTGCATTATCCGAATTATATTTGTGAAAGTTGTGGCAAAGCGTTCGCTTCGAAAGCCCGTTTGAGGGGCCATATGAGGACCCATGAAATAGGCCACTTTCCCTGTCGTTATTGCACTGCAGTTTTCGATATAGTTACTAAACGCGAAAACCACGTATCGAAGGAACATAAAGCAGGTGTTAGATATGCCTGCAAACGCTGCAACATATCATTAACATCATTCTACGCTCGACAGAAACATTTAGCAGAAGTCCACAATGAAGAACTTAAAAGATATAAGTGCAAAGTTTGTCCACAGAGTTACATAACTCCGGGGCATCTGTCCAGCCACGTGAGACGCGATCATTTAAACGAAAGGAACCATAAGTGTGATAAGTGTGACTTGGCGTTTTATACGAAAAATGCATTGAAAATGCATATGATAAAACATGACGGGGAGAGGATACATTCCTGTCATATCTGCCAGAAGTCTTATCAAAGGAAGAAGACATTAAGGGAGCATATGAGGATACATACAAATGATAAAAGGTTTGTCTGTCCGGTTTGCGGTAGGGCGTTTACGCAAAAATGTACCTTAAAAGGACATATGAAGGTACATGAGAGGAAAATCGATTTGGACGAGAGAGAGCCTTTGCATTCTATATAGGACTATTAATAAAAAACTGTTTTAAATCTTTTAGATCAAAGATATTTTATTTTTCTTTATTATATAATATATGCTATTTAAGGTGGATGCTCAGCATGAGGTGGGAAATATGAATATTTTCAAGTTTTTATTAATTTTTACCATTGTAGAACAATATGGATAGATGTTTCAGTGATTAGCGACAGTAGAAGTCCATTTGACACATTGTGGTATGAATGTTTCTCGTATAATATGAGCCATATTTGAACATTTCTCACGGTTTCTATAAAAACGGTAAAACTTACTATTTTGGGACATGTACTAAAATAGAAATCTTAAACAAAAAGTATCAATTCTACAATATGCTAAATGAACTACTATGGCCGCGAATCACTGAAATATCTATTCATATTGTTCTACGAAGGTAAAACTCAATAAAATTTCCCGCCTCATGCTGAGCATCCACCTGAAGATTTTCTGTGTTGAATCTCAAAATATTTATCATATGGTCCTTCGAGCCTGGTTCTCTTTTTGCATAGATGATCCCAGAGTAAAAGTACTTTTTGTACAAAATTCAAAATCATTTATTCAAATAGACCTTCGCAGGCACCTATGAAAAGTCTGACTCTAATACCGGTTCGGAAGGATGCATTTGCTGAGAACCACTGCTGAGAGCTACTTTCTTAACTGATAACATAATGTTAAGCCGAGTCGAAAAATATGAATAATATTAATTGACTTATTACAGAATTTATATTTACTTTCATATACGGGGTTATTGGTAACAACCTGTTAGGATTGTAGCACTTTTACATACAACGGGGATGTTTCCTAGGTAAAAAAAAAAAATATTATAATTAGTCCGTCAGTTAGGTTATCAAAAAATATTGGACATGTATTGTTTGCTTTACCAAATCATTACAAAAAGGTCATCGCTCACTATGTTAGCACCGCTCCATCGCAGCAACGGCCCGGCACCGCCTCAACTAATCCAACCACTAGCTGGCAGCTCGCGGGCGGCACCGGTCAAATTGGTGGCGCGGCTTTGGCAAGATACCGCTTGTTGGCGTCACGCAGCAAGGGAGCGGACCGCTCGCTGGAAGCGTGTGGTCAGCAGGACTAGTGGCGCGTAGCGGCTAGCGCGTGCGACGCGAGCCTTCAACTATTTTATCTAGTTATTGTAAAATTTACTTTAACGCATACGATTTAAAGGCCTCACTTGCATGGCAAGTTAAATGCGATGCTGTTATACTGAGCGAAGACCTTAAAGCGAGTCAAAGTTCGGAAGTGGGGGCTCGTGACGTCACTTGAGAGTAAAGTGTACTCTAACGTGACGTCACGCGGAACTTCAACATTCCTATTTTTTTGATTAATTGGCAAAATAAAAAAAATACGTGTATTTATTGATATTTTTTGATAATGTCAAAGACGGACTAAATAGATTTTTTAGTCATCTAGCCATACAAACGCGGTGTTATCAGTAAAGGTTTTCTCTTTCATTTAATGCACTGGGGTAGAATATAAAATTTAAAAAAAAACGACGGCGTAAAATAAATATAATTGAAAACAGAAAACCAATCTCTGTAATCTATAGAATTTTATAAAGTATATAAAATGGTGGTATGGTCTTGAAGTGAAAATCTATTTAAATGTTTACAACAATTATGTTTATTTCTTGTAATATCTGTTTGTCTCACAAACTTCCAATTAATTTAGCATCACATTATAATATTGTGCATACATTTATAAAAGATTAATTAATGATTATTTTTTGTTGTTATTTATTCTGTTAAACCTATACAACAAAATATTTGACAAAAGATTACAACTATCGCGTCGCAGGTCGTGGGTTCGATTCCCACACAGGACATAAACAGAAATGCATCTGTTTATGAACATGTCTGTATGTCCCCAGACTGGGTGTAATATGTATATTAGGTATGTATTTACAAACAAAAAAGTAGTATATCAGTTATCTGGTTTCCATAGTACAAGCTCTGCTTAGTTTGGGATCAGATAGCCGTGTGTGAAGTATATGGATACCAATAATATTACATAGAAAAGACATAATATATAATGAAAAATACTCTACTCAGTATTTTGAAATTAATGTGCAATATATTGAAAATAAATTCGTCCTAAAATGTAATAGAAATATATGAATAAAATTAATAATCTGTTTTTATGTTAATTTATAATTATTGTATTGATATTTGCAATGATAAATATACTTATTAATATTATTATGTCTTTGTTTTATTAATCAGACCTATAAACTCCATAATTCGAGGGCGATGATAGTTCAGTGGTAGTGACGTCGGATGCCGAGACGAATGTCCCGGGTTCGAATCCTTCAATGAGCCTTAGCTTTCGGTAAAGGAAAACAGCACGATGGTAGGGTACTTTGTAGTACCCACCTGGCTGGCTACCACCCTCAAGTTGAAAATCTGTCGCCAAGCGCTTACCGGTGTGTTCCGACAGCTGCACTTGAGAGCTAGTTCCTTCTCGTAGACCGAGATCCGTTTGGGATCCTTGGAGGTTTAAAAGTAGGGTAGGGTAGGGCACCACGCGAACGACGTCGCTCCGGGCAGCTAGTTATAAATGAAAACGCAAAAAAAACTTTATTTATCACAAAACAATAAAAAACTCATACAAACCACTTATGAAAGCTACGTTCTCTCTGTGGCGCTACGCAGTACGTAGCGCTACAATAATGCTAAAAGCTTGCAGATGGATGACAAGTACACGTAGTCACTGAAAATCGGACTGAAGCGCTGTGTAGAAACATTAGTACCTACTACAACCCCTGTGCTACGGCCTGCAGAACTAAATTCAAATTCAAACGTTTATTGCATCATACTATATACACAAACACAGTTAAAGGTAGGTACGTACACACATGTGGCCACATCTAGGGCATTGCAATACAATATAATATAATAATAACTCAATGAGACGCAACGCTACATTTATAGATTTGTCTGAAAAAAAATCTTCTAGGGAATAATATTTTTTTTAATCAATATGACTTTCTAGTTCTTTTCAAAATGTATTACTTTGATGGTATTTGGGATATGGTTGAAAATTTTGACTGCCATAATATTTGGGCCGGAGCTATGCATTTTTAACTTTCAGGAACCCAAATAGGAAGGAAATTCTGTGCTACACGGCTTGTAGAAGAGTAGATGACTGCTACGACGTAGCATAAGAGTTCATTCAAAAGCGCTACGTTACTTGTGTAGTACCTACCGTAAGTAGTAAAACAAACCTGTGCTACGGACTAGGGCTTGTAGAAGAGTAGATGACAACTACGACGTAGCCTATAGAGTTCATGCAGAAGCGCTACGTTACGTGTGTAGTACCGTAAGAAACCTGTGCTACGGACTACGGCTTGTAGAAGAGCAGATGACCGCTACGACGTAGCCTACAGAGTTCATGCAGAAGCGCTACGTTACGTGTGTAGTACCGTAAGTTAGTAGTACTACAAACCTGTGCTACGTGCTACGGACTACGGCTTGTAGAAGAGCAGATGACCGCTACGACGTAGCCTATAGAGTTAATTCAAAAGCGCTACGTTACGTGTGTACAGGTCGGTTAACGAAAGCTGGCACGTTCACAGTACTCATAAATTTGCAATCAGTCAAGTCTAATGGACGAATGCAAAAATAGACCACTCTATATTTATGAGCAGTAGCAAAAGCAAAACAATAACTATCTCCTTCATACTCATAAGCTTGACTTTTCGAAGGAATTACATCCGCATTAAAAATGGCCGACCTTACCTGCATACTCAATATGAATGATGCTAATATGGCAGCCGATTATCTGGTTAATACTCTTAAAGGAATTATTGAGACACATACAAAGTCTTTACGAGTTCCGAATCGGAAGAGAATCATTAAACCCTGGATAACCACTGGGCTTTTGAGATGCATGCGACATCGTGACAATTTGCATAAAAAAGTTAAGCGAGCACCAAATGATACAGATCTAAAACTAGTATTTACCAGATATAGAAATTTTTGTAACGGTTTAATTAGGAAGTTAAAAAGAGAATATGAAAAAATAGAATTAAAAAATGCAAATACGAATAAAAAGAAGATATGGGAAGCGATTAACACAATAACAAATAGAACAAAAAATAGGGAACCAGCCAATAAATTGATCACACGCTATCAAACAGTCGATGACATTAACTCATACTTTGTCAACGTGGGAAGAACACTCGCCGAAAAGTTTACCGTGAACCCTGGGCTATTACAACAATCTATCTTGCCTAATACTCCGGTACCTATAGTTAACTCGATGGTAGCTCTGTCGACAGATCAGGAGGAAATTACTTCTTTAATTTCCTCATTGAAACATAGTTGTGCTACGGGCTGGGATAAAATCTCCAGTATATTTCTCAAAACTCATAGAAATATTCTAGTCCATCCCCTAACTCATATCTGTAATCTAGCTTTAAGTACTGGAATTTTCCCAACAGCGTTTAAAAAATCCTTAGTCTGTCCAATTTACAAGAGTGGTGACAGAGACCGTGTCATAAATTATAGACCTATATCAATACTTTCATCATTGTCTAAAGTTCTCGAACGTTTAATAAATAAACGCCTCGTTAATTTTTTAGAGACTAACAATATTCTATCTCCCGCTCAGTTTGGTTTTCGTTCAGGACGATCCACTTCTGATGCTGTGCATGAGTTGACGGATTATATTGTTCAAAATTTAGACAAGAAACGTAAAACACTGGGCATTTTCCTTGATCTCGCTAAGGCATTTGACACGGTCTCTGTTCCAATCTTAATTGGCAAACTGGAGAGAGTTGGTATACGTGGTCTACAGCTCCAACTTCTACGCGACTATTTAACTGGTCGTACACAGTGTGTTAAGGTGGACAGGAAATTGAGTAAGGAACTACCCGTGTCAACTTACGGAGTGCCTCAAGGCAGTATACTTGGCCCTACTCTTTTTCTTGTGTATATTAACGACCTCTGTAACCTAAGACTCATAAATGGTAGAATAATCACCTTTGCAGATGATACAGCATTGCTATTTAATGCAAGCTCATACCAAGAGCTATATTCTGTAGCTCAATTGGGCCTAAATACTGTCACTGAATGGCTTCATAACAATATGCTTACTCTCAATGTGGATAAAACTAAATTCATACAGTTTTCAATTATTAACGAGTCACTTAAAACCAATCGCTATAATTTAACAAGCCACTCATGCTCGTTTCCCTATGATCTTGGCTGTAGCTGCTCAAGGCTTGATAAGGTTGATACCTTAAAATATTTGGGGATCACGCTTGACTGTAAGCTAAATTTTCAAAGTCATGTAAATTTACTTTCTGACCGACTACGAAAACTTATTTACGTTTTTAGAAATCTTCGGCATGTAGCAGACGTTCCACTTCTTAAAAGTATTTACTTTGCCCTCTGTCAATCCTTACTCATGTACTGTGTGTCTTCCTGGGGTGGTACCCATAAAAGTTTTCTACTAAGGCTAGAGAGAGCCCAACGATCAATCCTGAAAGTTATGTTTTCTCTCCCTTTTAGATTTTCTACGACTGACCTTTACAAAAAAGCAGGAGTACTCACAGTCCGGCAAAATTTTGTTTTATCTGTTATAATGAGAAAGCACACGTCACATCCATTCGATCCGGATAGTGTTGCTGTGAGAAGGCGTAAAGATATAGTTTTTTTCAACACCATCTTTTCGACCGAATTTGCAAGGCGCTTCTACTGTTTTTTAGGCTGCTATCTTTACAACAAAATCAATAAAGTATTGTCGATTTATAGTCTTAACAATCATAAATGTAAACATGTTCTAAAGGATTGGCTTCAAAGGCTGAACTATAATGACACTGAAAATTTATTGGTGGTTTTGCGATGACACACACACCCCCATACCTCCACACACACATACTCTCTACACACACACACACCCCCCACACACACACACATTACACGCACGGCTATTTATATTTATTTTTATTTGAAGTTTCTTTTATTGTTTAAATTTAATTCTCCATATTTTTTACTTGTATTTTTTGGCTGTTATAAAATTGTATGAAAATGTTATGTTACGTTAACCGTGGGGTGGAGACCTGGTGTCCTGAAATACAGGCTCTGCCTAGCTTAGGCACCAGTCTCCCACAATTTAAGTACTTCTCATTATTATTTTTCATTCAATGTTTTTTTTTTACTTTAACTTATTGTGGGAGAAATAAATAAATATTATTATTATTTATTATTACTTTGCGCGAGAGAGACGGTGTAAATGTGTTGAAACGTGCCAGCTTTAGTTAACCGACCTATAGTACCGTAAGTTATTAGTACTACAAACCTGTGCTACGGACTACGGCTTGTAGAAGAGTAGATGACTGTTACGACGTAGCATAAGAGTTCATTCAAAAGCGCTACGTTACGTGTGTAGTACCGTAAGAAACCTGTGCTACGGACTACGGCTTGTAGAAGAGTAGATGACTGTTACGACGTAGCATAAGAGTTCATTCAAAAGCGCTACGTTACGTGTGTAGTACCGTAAGAAACCTGTGCTACGGACTACGGCTTGTAGAAGAGTAGATGACTGCTACGACGTAGCCTACAGAGTTGATTCAAAAGCGCTACGTAACGTGTGTTGTATGTACCGTAAGTTACTAGTACTACAAACCTGTGCTACGGACTACGGCTTGTAGAAGAGTAAATGACTGCTACGACGTAGCCTATTCAAAAGCGCTACATAAGTAACGTGTAGTACTTTATAGTAGCACTCCCAGTGCTACGTCGTAGCTGCACGTATGTAGCACTACAATCCTGCTTTACGCTGAAATTCGTAGATGACTGGTTTGTAGAATCCGAACCAAACTTGATGGCGGTTGTGAAGTGCGCTGCGAGCCGGCATTGCGCAGGTTCAGTCCACTCGAATGTACAACATACCTTCGTTTTCGCTACTGCGCCGCTTTCCGCGCCTAATATCACATCCGCCAATAAGTTTGGAGCATACATGTGGCGATATTAAATTATTTTTTCAGAATTTAGCTTTATTCTTCTATACTTTTATTACGTTTACTTTAGTATGGTTTTACCTAGATTAATAATATCTATGTCCTAACTGCGTTATTTCGTTAGAATTTCCTTAAATTGTTTTTAATCACAACTCAATACATAGACGATATACTTACTTATATTAAATATTGGATATTTTCTATCCGGTGAAAACATTGGACGGGAACGCGCGTGAACGCCAAGCACCTATCGGTGTGTTCCGACAGCTGCACTTGAGAGCCAGTTCCTTCTATGCTTTGTGTGTGCACCACCTTCGGCCACATCATCACTTACCATGGTGAGATTGTTAAAACCTAAGTAAGATGTTGTGTTTATGGTATATACATAGGCTTGTATCCATTCAGGTGATGGCGCCAGAGGATGTACCGCGATCAAGAAGTATAAAGCGCGTGGAGTGCGCGTCGACACGATTTTGTTTCAAACACAAGTCACCGATTGATGTGGGGGAACTGATTTTGATTGGCAGGCGCAAAGAATACTGGTGGTCATTTATAATTTGTTTGAGTTTTGTAATCGTTTTTGATTATTATTTGTATTAGAAATAACAGCAAACGTAATAGTGGTCTGCGATGCTGAGATTATGGGTTCAATTTTGAAAAAGAAAGAGGTAATATGATTTTAAAAGTTAATTTTACAATAATTTACTTGATTTTGAAGTAAGTAAAGATTTGAGTATGTTTCTCCTATATTCTTTTTTGGAATTTCATTGTTTTTCGTAATGAATCTCCGTCCGTTATCAATAGAATTAACGAAAATTAACATATGCGTAAAATATCATATGTTTGGTGGGTGCGGTATCTCCGCACGCGCTCTCCACGGGCTTTATACTTCTTGACCGCAATACACTATAGTGTAATTATCTTTATGAAATATTCACCAATTATTACACAAAACCTTCAGTCACTTTTGCTGCAATTTATAACAGTGCTCGAAAGATCTTGTATCGTTTTTCGACGCCGTCACACAGTTTCGTGGATAAGATTCCACGCATCTAAGTTGCTAACGTGAAAGTCGACAGAAAACCTTAAAAGCTGATTGATGCCTTCAAGGTTTAGGATCACGCCAATGGCTTTGAGCGTCAAGACTCAATGGCGGAATAAGATACTAGACGCGGGGCAAGCACCGCCACCCGCCCGGCAAGTTATGTATGTTTTTAATAAAACTATAAATAAAACAAACTGTATAAGTAATAATATATTATATAATATAATATATATGTGTATTTTTTATTGCATAGAAGAGCACAGTTCCGTCGTCAACTTCCCGCATCAGCCTATAATCATATTTGGCATAAAAAAAATAGAGTAGTTATTCTCTGGGCCAGCATGCTTCGCAATTTTATTTCACTAAATAAACTATCCCGGGGCATTCCTCACACACGGTCATCTGATCCCAAACTAAGCAGAGCTTGTACTATGGAAACCAGATAACTGATATAATACATATACTACTTTTTATTTGTAAGTACATATTTAATATACATAATTACAACCAGTCTCAGGAAAATGCACACAAATGCATGTCCTGTGTGGAAATCGAACCCACGACCTGCGGCGCGATAGGTGAAATCTTAACCAACTGCGTCAAAGTCAGAGTATTACGAATGTAATTCTTTATTGTGTTTCCGAAACTCAATTTTACTATTAAACCCAATCCAACATTGAGAACAAGCGAATTTCCAGTCAGGGTTGTGTAATCTCATGTGCTGCTTTAAATTCTTTTCATACCTATATGTTTTTGTGCACAGTGGACAACTAAAATTTCTCTCTTCGGTGTGCATGGCCATGTGCTTCTTTAAATGGCTTCGTTCAGAAAAAGGCTTCTTACATACGTCACACAATATATTTTGCATGTGAAATTTAATTTTGTGGGAGCCCAACGATTTTCTTGTCTTGAATACCTCGTCGCACGCATCGCATTTGAAATCAAACGATATTCCGTGTTTTTCGCTCAAATGCTTCATTTTCTTGTAATGATATTCAAATCTTTCTGAGCAATGTTGGCATTTTGATAATTTTACTTTATTAGAGCCCATATGATGTTTGTCCTTATGATATTTTAATTTATGGATGCTGTTGAATTCAATTTTACATTTATCACATGTATATTGACGTTGCTGATGTATTTCTTTATGTTCCAATAACCTTTTATGGGATACGAAGCCTTTGCCGCAAGTATCGCATATAGCATTACTATAGTGTACACTAATGTGTTTATTTAATAAAAAGAAACTATTAAACTTTTCCGAACACTGGTGACATGAGAAAACACCATTTATTGTTTTTAAACTATACCCTATCATACCGTTTCCGGACGAAGTGAAAACTGTCAGGTGTTCATCTGTCAAATGTTTTCGCGCGCTTTCCAAATCCGAAAGCAGAATGTCACATAGCCGACATTTTAAATCGGAAATGTCGACTTTCATTGTCTTTTTACCTTTCTTCAAAACATCTTTCATCATGTCCTCACGTTTGGGTATTGTATGTGTACTAGTATGTTGTAAGATTAGGACTATATCTAATTGCTTTTCATCACAGTAGAGGCATTTGAAACAGAATGGGTGGGATAAATATGTGAATGGTTTGACAGTTGTGTATAGAAGAAAGTTTGCCGCGTTTTCTCGCTCCGACAGTGTCAGCGCCCACTTGCTTGACGTCTGGCGTTTAGTGGCGGGAACTGAAAACAATTGACATTTCTTTAATCTATGGAACCTCAATCGAATGTTGCTATAACGTGGCTATAATATTTAATTTTCTTAAATATAAATAAATTAGACATACTTTAATCTGGATGCGGAACAGAAATACAATTAGAAAGAAAAAACTATTAAAAAGTTAATTTAAATTATCTACTTAATTGCGGTTACATGTCCATTCCTTATTAATTTATTACTACAAACAGGTTTTATAAATAAATGGCAAGAAATACTTATCTAAGTCTTTAACATCGATGTAAATGTAAAAGCCATTAACATTTTTGAAAGTAGATATATAATTTGTTTCAAATCATACCTACTGGGTACGACTAATACGAAAACGATAATTTAAAAACATCGTTTTTTTATCACACAATTTCGAAAATCAAATACAACCACGTCTTACACTGACTTGACCATTATTTACCCAACATTCAGTATTTGGTATTCAGTTGTTGGTGGGCAGATATTCCACCACGTCTATAACAGAAGGTTTGTCTAACTTATCTGCCTAGGACGGATGCCACTGCTTAGTATGTTCAACTAATTCATTGTTACAATTGTACCCCGCACCGCAATCTGAACAAACGAATTTAAACACAGAATTATGGCACTTCAGATGTTTCTTCAAAGTCATTTTATGCATATACGCATTCTTGCAGATCGGACAAATGAAGTTTCTCTCTCCAGTGTGCCCTCGCATGTGCTGCTTCAATTTGAATTCTAGCCCAAAGCATTTAGAGCATATATCACATTTGTATTTCTCTGTATGGTATCTTGTTGTGTGTTCTGTCAGAGCACGACGCGTGCTGAACACAGTTCGACATATATAGCAATGAAACGACATCTTCACTCCGTGTACTTCTCTCAAATGGACCATCTTGCTATAGTGCTCTTTAAAAGTCTCCTGACATTGTGGACATTTCTTTGGCCTCACTCTATCTTTCCCTTTATGGATTATTTCTCTATGGTATTTCAGCTGACTCTTTTTGTAGAACACTTTCTCACATTGCTCGCAGTTGAACCTCTCCATCATATGACACTCTTGATGCTTCATCAAAGAATGCTGATTCAGGAATCCAGCGCCGCAACTCTCGCAAACAACTTTACCTACGTGAAAATTCATGTGCGAATTTAACAATGTGAACGTTTGAAAGTCTTTATTACATATATGACAGTTGAAAAGACCGTTAATGACCTCCATTTTGTATTCTGTCATGCCATTGGTCGCGGCAAAGAAGTATTTTTCATGTACAGTTGTTAAATGGACTCTTATCGTGTCGAGATCTGGATATTTTTCATCACACAACCGACATTTTAAATTAGAAATGTCTACTTGTAATGTCCTTTTGCCTTTAGGTACGTATTTTTGTAGTATAATGTTTAAATCCTCAATTATATGCGTGGATGTATGTTCCCATAAACTGTTTAGTTCTGAATGGTACTCCACACAGAAGAAACATTTGAAGGTCCATCCCATGAATATGAAAGGGCGGACAGTTGTGTATTGAATGAATTTGGCGGCATTTTTTCTCTCTGGCACGGTCATTTGCCATATGCTCGTTTCCTGTACCGGTTTGTCTTCTGTGAAAAGAAAATAAACGTTTCTGAATGTGTACGGAATTTGTAGTAGGTATTTTAGAAAATGTTTCACCTATATATCTATCTACCTGAAATGCATATCCACCTATCTATTAAAGTTATTTTCACTCACCAATAACCTTACGACGCCGCATCCTATTTTGATTGCCTAAATTACTAAATTATGTTATCATGTTACGAAAGATCCTGATCGACAGAAAAAAAAATTAAAACATGCAAAAAATGAATTTCTTAAAATGAGTTTATTGCATACACACTTTCGACTTACGACTAACTTATACCTATTTATAAACTAAAGAGATCTAATTCAATACATTTCATAATATTTTTATCACCATTAACTAATGTTTTACCAGCGAACCCCCGCGGTTACCACCACTGTTTATACCACTACTGTTTTATTTTTTTGCGCGGAATCCTAATTATTTTTCTAAATTAAAAGTAGCCTAACCCCTTATATCATCAGCTATCTGCCAGTGAAAGTCCCATCAAAATCGGTCCAGCCGTTTCAAAGATTAGCCGGAACAAACAGACAAATATTTTAAAAATTGATTTTGTGTTATATATAAGTACCGTATATACTTACTTTTGGCAAAAAGCTGTTATTTTGACATTAAAACACTCAATTTTATTAACATGGGATTTGCAAGTAAATTTCTGACCTTTATTAACCCTAAAGGCAGCTGTCGGAATCAGCTGCTAGCTGCTTGATGGCAGACTTCATCCTGAGACTAGTACCCAGGCAGGCGAGTAATTGAAAGTACCTTACCACCGCGCAAATGTAGCTACTGCGAAAATGCATCATCACGGTCACATCCTAAAAATCCCAAAGGAAAACATTCTCGGAACCCGTAAAAATACTATTAATTATACCCACAAAAGGTTAACGAAACCCGTTCAGTCTAATGGCTAGCAATACTAATCAAAACTCTGCTTTTTCTGGGAAAGAGAATTGAATTCTACGATCAATTTACAGCAAAGTCAAAGTAGCTTCTAGGGTGCCACTCTTTAACATGCCTATTGAAGTCATTTCTAGTTGGGAAACCACTGCCACAATCTGAACAGGTGAACTTTATGTACTGCTCCCCATTCGCGTGGGCACGCATATGTTGCTTCAAGCTTTTCTGGTGTCTGTACGTCTTCTGACACAACGCACACACGTAGTTCCTCTCCCCAGTGTGCGACACCATGTGTTTCTTCAACGTAGTGACACAACTGAAGCTCTTCTTGCAAATCTCGCACTGTGTCTTCTCAGTGTGGTATTTATTCGTGTGCATCGTCAACGTTCGGCGACTCGGAAACACAGACTTACAAACTTCGCATTCAAATGTAAAAGTGATGCTGTGGACTTCTTTCAAGTGCTTTAACTTTCTGAAGTGTTCTGCGAATCTTTCAGGGCAGTGAGGACATCGCAGCATACGCATTTTCGTAGCACCTTCATGTGCCTTTTCTACATGATATTTGAGGTTAGAATTTGTGGTGTATACTTTGTTGCATTTGTTGCAAGGGTAGCCTCCTGGAAGATGGATTTCCTTATGCTGTAGTAGCCGCTGATGCGTCATGAAGCCTGCTCCGCATGTTTCGCAAACAGCATTGCTAAAATGGACATTCATGTGTCGATTCAACAGTATAAAAGTCTGGAATATCTTCTTGCATATGTGGCACGAGAATTGTCCGTTTTTCGTCGACAGATCGTATGCTACTAGTCCGTTCCCGGATTGTGTAAAAAGTTTCTTATGGTCTGATACCAAATGCTTTCTAACTTCGTCTAAATCTGTAAAATGTTGTTCGCATATGCGACATTTCAGTGCGGATATATCTACTTTTACTGTTCGTTTGCCTTTGGGTAACAGTTCCTTTAATATTTTAGAATTTTCTGGTATTTCATGTGATAAGCTGTGTTGAAGAAGCGTTTTAATATCGGAATATTGTTCCCTGCAGAAGAAACATTTGAAAAAGTATCTGCAGTAGACGAATGGTAGAGCTGTCGTGTTTTCAATGAATATTGCTGCGTTTTGTCTTTCGGACAGCGTCATCTCCCATATGCTAGTAAGAGCTCCTTGTCTTCGTTTCGCCTCTTCAGTCGGTCCTGGGGAGATAAAACGGTTGGTTTTTAGTAGACACTCGATTCTTTTCCAACACAATGTGTCATGTTATCGGCATCACGACGTAGCAGCTTATATTATTGTTATTTATTCTTGAACTTTAAAATCTCGCTGTTAAGTTTTAAATTCTGTTTTTTTATGTAAAGATGCTATGTAATTTATAGTTTTGCTTTTCCAACAATGTAACAAAATTAATATATTCTCAAGAACACGAAGAAATTCTTCAATAATGGGATAAAATAAGTTTTAGAGAAACAAGAAGTACTATTATAAAATACTATTTATTAATACTGTTCATAAATTATTGCATATACGTTTACAAACTGACCAATATCATCAAATCATTTTGTATTTATTTACAAAGACATAAAGGTATATTCATAAGTAATTACTAACTTATTGAAAGTTAATAAAAAAAATGTAGATCAAAAAAGCAATAATTTATCTTTATTTAAATCAGGCGGTTTAAATATATAAAAATGGCACGGCACACATCCTATCTCAACTAAAGAAGCATCATATTAAAGCAGGCTCTCCTGCCATTACTAGCATGATTTTAAGTACCTAAACCCGATCTAAAATGTTTAATTCATAATATCAGACCCGAAATTCTTAACAATCGTCTTAAACTGCCACTGTGGATGCCACTGCTTCATATGTTTATTATAATCATTTCTATTTTGGAACCCGCTTCCACACTCCGAACAAGTGAACTTCCAAATTGGACCATGGACCCGCATGTGCTGCCTCAAAGTCCTCTCATGCATATAGGCTTTTTGGCAAATTGTGCAAAAGAAATTCCTCTCTCCCGTATGGCCTCTCATATGCATTTTTAATAAAGATTTAGTCCCAAAACACTTTCCGCAGATTTTACACTGTATTTTCTGCGTATGCAATTTAGTCGTATGCTCAGTCAAAGCTCTTCTTGTCGGGAAGACCGCCTTACAGTCTGGACATTCAAATGTGAACGTGATGCCATGGGCTTCTTTCAAGTGCGTCATTTTTCTGTAATGCTCTGAGAATCTTTCCAAACAATGAGAACATTTTAATGGTTTTATCTTCTTGGCATTGGTTACCTCATGTTTTTTGAAGATATGGTACCGCAGCTTCAATTTTGTCTGAAACACTTCATGACATTTATCGCATTTATGGACACCGTTCTGATGGACAATCTTATGGTTGATTAATCTCTGATGGGACATAAATCCTAAGCCGCAAGTTTCGCACACCACACTGAAGTGCACGTTCATGTGTCTATTAAGAAGAAAGAAGGAGTTAAAAGTCTTTGAACACTTGTGACAAGACAGCAAACCGTTATTGGTACTCAAATCATACGCCATAAGCCCATTGCCAGCTGAATTGAACTCTTTTTTATGAGCAACTATTAAATGTTTTCTCATATCGTCAACATCAGAGTATTTTTGCTCGCATATCCTGCACTTGAGACCAGATATATCGACCTTTATGACTCTCTTCCCTTTTCTTAGGTATTGTTTCAGCAAGCAGCTTCTTTCGGGCGTGACGTGGAAGGCCGTGTGTTGTAATACTGAATGTATTTCTGGGAATACTTCATTGCAGTAGAAGCATTTGAAGTTAGCTTGCTGATAAAAGAATGGCTTGATGGTGCTGTGTTCAAGGAATGTGGCGGCGTTTTGTCGTTCAGATATAGTCATTTGCCATATACTTGTCCTTGGTCCAGGTCGCTGACTTGCTGGGAGGCCTGGGGAGATAAATAAAGTTCCTTTTAAACGTAGTCTTCTTCTAAGGATGCCTAACTATAGTTTTCGTGCAGTGATCAACCTGAGTGCTGTTCGGAATTGTAACTAATAATATATATCAATGTTTTCAACATATTATTGAGTAGCCATTATAATTTGTCATCAATTGAATTAACGTTCAAATGTCTTTGTTTACTTGTGTTATGTATTTGCGATTCTTTTGAAACTTTGTACAATTATTATTGGCAGTTGGGGAAAGTTTTTGACAAGATAAAGTTAAATACAAATTAACAGATATTGCAACGCATGCGCTATAAAATTAACTAATTATAATTGCTACTTCCTAGTCAGCAAGAAATCAAATTATTAAAGTAATTCAAAAAGTTTTACATGAATGAAATACTAACAAGCTTATTAAAAGGCTTCACTTAAAATCTGTCAAATGTTGACAAGATATATTATTTATTAATTAAAAATACGATGATGATAATTTGAAATACGTGAATTCATCACAAAGCCATCTATCGCCAAAACAATTTTTAACTCAAGGCGCCATGTATAGCGCTCACATGCGCAACAAGACCCACATGGTCCACGCAATTCTGTCCACACACAGAACATACAGTTTGGCCAACCTCATGAGACCGAGAATGCTCCCTCAAATTCTTCCTTCTAGCGTAGGCCTTCCCACAAATATCACATTTGAAATTCTTCTCCCCCGTATGGATAACCATGTGTCTGGACAAACAGTATTTCGAGAAGAATCTCGAATGGCAGATAGGACACTCTTGGTTCCTCTCCTGCAAATGTACGGATCTGATATGCACTAGGAGATGATATTTCAAGTCATACTCTCGACCGCAAGTTTCACATCTAAATAGTCCGGTTGTTTGATTATGAACAATCCTCAAATGTTTCGTTCTTTGATAATTTGAGTTAAATCTCTCAGGGCAGATGGGACATCTTCTTGGAAACTGTTTCAAATGGACCCCTCGGAAATGCAAGGTCTTTTTCGCTGAATTACTGAAAACTTTGTCACATTTATCGCAAGGAAAACTGCCAGTTTCGTGCGTTTGAAGATGGCGCTTTAATAAATTCATGGAAATAAAAACGGATCCACATATTTCACAACTGTAGTTATTAAAATGTTTGCTCATGTGAATGATTAGAAGTCTCAATTTCAGATAATTTTCGCCACAGATTTGACATTCAAAAGTCGTGCCATTTAATTTAAAAGGCACGAGGTTATCTTGATGTTCAGGTTCAATAAGCTTTCCGTGTCCTTTCAAATGTTCTTTTAGAGATTGCAAGTTCACTAATATTTCCAAACACAGTTTACACTGCAATTGTGTGACATCAACTTTTAAATTCTTATCTCTAACTCTGTTGTTTAATTCTTTTTTCATTTCTTTAGTCGTATGATCATTATTTGTATGGTCTTTTAAAAGATTTGCGCTGAAAAATGCTTCTGCGCAAATGAAGCATTTATACTTATTGCTCGCATGAATAAAAGGGTATACGTATGAGTGTTCAAAGATTGTCAATGCATTTTGCTTCCAGATTTCATCTTCTTTAGTCCTTCGAGACTGTCCACATAGAAGGGTTCCTTGTACAGTCTGTACGTTAAAAGTTATCGACGATTTAAGTTCACCTTCACATTTTATTTCATCCAGGGATATAGGTGCTTTTAGAACGGCAATATTGGATAGTGTAGCATCGTCGACATTTCTTAATTCCTTTGCAACCTTTTTTATTCTTCTCTTTGTTGCTTTATATGTCTTTTTTCGCTTTCTCGTAACTACTTCATTATCGTATTCAAGGTTATCGAGGCATATTGGAGTCTTGAGAACTGTTAATTTTATATCTGATCCATCTTCATCTTTCAGTATTATGGATGAATTTGTTTCTTCGATGATTCCTAAAAAAATAAGTGAATTTTATGATTTCTTGTTTAGGTTATTCCATACTTTTGTTGATACTTACTTGTATTAGTAAGTAATTATTGTCATAAGATTAACGTAAATTGTTATGTAATTATGGTAATTTGTAGTATGTTCCGGAATATTCTGAATTCGAAGTAGGATTATAAGGACAAGTAAATAACAGATTATATAATTCTCTTAATTACTAAATATTTTATTTTGATGAAAATAATTGTATATAAATGAAAATAAATTATGAAATATTGGACATAGTACATATAATAAAAAAAATACAATTAAACAATTTTCCAAAAAAATAGCAGCAAGTCCACGAGAACACAAATTAAACAATTAGCAGAGTCATCAAAATTATATTGAAATTATATAAAATCCTGATTAACCACTAAATAGTTTCCACGGAGAATCACAACTGATATGCTTCAAACACAAAATATGGATGGATTACAATTTATTAACATTATTAAGCTTTCTTATTATTTTAATCACTATATAGATCGATTGTTCACAAATGTGACGGCCTTCTTCAAGACTTATGTATATACAACTTAAGACTATAAAACAGATCCATCACCGTGCTAAGTTCAACAATAAATCCTTGACATGTGCTGCCATCTATTCAACTTATTAATAAACTTACAACAAATACTCAACCCATATCATGCAACCTCAAATGATCTTTCAAGTTCTTCCGACGCAAGAAAGCCATACCACACACATCACACTTATGATTCTTTTCACCAGTATGTATAACCATGTGGCGCTTTAATGACTCCTTATTGCAGAATCTTTGATGGCAAACATCGCATTGCTGATTCCTTTCTTGTAAATGTACTGAACGTGTGTGACAAATCAGATGATATTTGAGATTAAAAGCACGGCCACATGTCTCACATTTATGCACCCTAGTCGATTGATTATGGACATCCTGTAGGTGAATTGTCCTTTTGTAATTCGAGTTAAACCTTTCGGGACATATCGGACATCTACGGGGATACTGTTTCAAGTGTACTCCTCTAACATGCAGGGTTCTCTTGTAAGGTGTATTGAAGACTTTGTTACATCTGTCGCAGGGAAAGTTGCCGTTCTCGTGGACTTCCAAATGTTTCTTCAGGAGACGTAATGTCATGAATCCTGATCCACAAAATTCGCAACTATAGTTGTTGAAGTGTACGCTCATGTGTATGACCAATACCCTTACTTTGATAAAGGTTTCATTGCAAATAACGCATTTGTGTGAACCATCGACGGCTTGTAAATTAAACGGGATCATATTATCGTGTAATTCCGGATCAATTGGCTTCTCGTGGATTGTTTGCAGATGCTGTTTCATTTCGACCAGATCTTTTGGCCTTAATGAGCAGATCTTGCACATTATATCACTTACGTCTACTTTTAAGACATTTTCTCTTTTATTATTGACCAGTCTTTTAACGGCTGTGAATGTGTGTGCCTCCACCATGTGCTCTCTGAGCAGAGTCGTATCAAAGAATGGTTGGCAGCAGACGAAGCATTTGAACTTATTGTTACTATAGACGAAGGGGTAGATAGTTGAGAACTCAAATATTGTCAAAACGTTTTGCCTAACGTCTGGGGTTTTCTGATGTGTCTTTGGTTTAAGAACGAATTCTACGGGCAGGGTCGTGTCGTCTTTTATGTATGGTATTGGAGAGTTTCCATGTGATAATGGCGATGGGCTGCGAGAGGGAGTAAAGTCTCTCGATGTTGTAGGTAATAAGGTACTATTTAGCACGTTAGATTTCAGTGCATTAAATTTACTGAAGTCCAGTACAGTTCCCAAAGGCTTACATAAGCTCCGATCGTAGGCAACTTGGAAAAGCGGCACTATTCTTTTTGGCTGCTTCTCTGTGTCCACATTTAATGACGAGTCGGTTCCTAGAAAAGAAATAAAATGTATGTACTCGTATCTGACGGTATGCAAAGTTAATGTGGGTAGTTTAGTGTTTAAGTGCGTGTTAAATCCATCTCCCTTTTGTACAAATTAAATTAATTTACGTACCGAAGTATGCGTATCATATAAATAATAGATTTTATCAAAATATTAATAACTTCATTAGAATAAATGTACTCTTGCTTATAATTGTTTTATTTAAATGTTTTAAAATTATCAATAGAATATTCTAAAACCACAACGATGATTTTCATTATTTTAAAAATACAATCAAAATTAATTATCACGTCGCTTGAAACAAACTATTTGCTTTCGTCCCTGAAACGACATTCGTTGGATGATGAACTTTCGTGTGATGTTTTAAACTACAATTTTGAACAAATGATCTCCCACAAGTGGTACAAATGAATCTTCTATCGTTTTCATGTATTCTCATATGCTCCTTCAAAGTATATTTCCTTGCGTACGCTTTCTTGCAGACACCACACTGATACTTTCTTTCGCCACCGTGCCTGATCATATGATCCTTCAACTCAGCCTTAGAGTAAAACTTCCAATCGCACACATCACAAGAATATCGTTTCATTTTCAAATGCACAGTGTTAACGTGCACTCCTAATTTGCCGCTCAAAGTGAACACTTTAGGACACATTGTGCATTTGTACTCCTTTAATTTTATGCCGTGAACTGTAGATACATGCTTGTTTCTCTGGAAGTAATTCCTGAATGTTTCTGGACATTGCGGACAACGATGACGCTTAACCATCATATGGACTGTAGCGTAGTGTTCCTTCTGTGCGTTTGATGATCGGAATACCTTATCGCAAGCTTCGCAAGAAAACGATCCAGTCTCATGAGAAAAACCATGTGTTCTCAAACGTTCAGGCGTTATAAATCCCGTACCACATTGCTCGCAAATAAAATTCTGGAAGTGAACGTTCATGTGGTGATTCAACGACTTGAAATCTTCGTATTTCTCATCGCATGACGCACATTGAAAGTCGAATTGCGTTACTCTAAATGGTAGTATACCGTCGCTCGACATTAGATCTACATTTTTCTCGTGTTTCTCAACGATATGTATTTTTAACATATTCAAATCGTGTAGGTCTTCATTGCATATGTTACAGCCTGTTTTTGTGATGTCTACTTTGATAAGCTCGTATTTCTTTACTTTCAACAAGGCGTATTTAATTTCATATGTTGTCAACGAATGATGTTCAACTTCATTATGTTGTCGAAGTTTTACAGGATCGCTGAATCTTTGTTCACAATAAAAACACAAGTATAAGTTCTTCATCCATCTGAATGGACATATTGTAGTGTATTCTAAAAGTATCGCTGCGTTTCGTTTCCTAACTCTCATGTCATCGCGGAAGTTTCTTGTAGTCGTTTTGTTCTCAGGCCCCTTATTGTTAGGTTCTTTTACTGCATCGTCTTTATCATTAACTGGTGATGTGTCATGACCTAAAAATGAAAAAAACAAACGTGGTATAAACGTTCCTATACAATTCGAATCTTTAATCCAATCATGCATTTTCTGTATTTGTAAAATTATAGCAGATGCTATCTGCCTTCTCGATTACAATGTGCATTTTATAAAATGTAGTTCAAGTTCTATAAGGTTAAAAATAATGTTGATTGGATATAGAAAGTAGCAGGATAGTTTTTTGATTTTTAAATTATAATAACTGCTCATTTTCTGTATCTTCATTTGGGCCCATTCTGAGAATTAATTATCAATGATGTACAGTGAAGCGCGTTTATCAAGTACTTTTACTTTTAATACCAGATTGATGTTCATATTAACTTACGTGGCCATTTTTTTGGAGTAAATGAAAGCAATATTATAATCAATCGTTTAATTTCTGACATATAATGTCTTTTAGATGGTATGAATTTAATTTTATTTATATAATCATTAAATTACCAGCCAGATCATCTTGTCAATTTCAGTATTTTGACCTGATTATTTATTAGTTAAAATATTAAATATAAGTAGGTATATAGTGTACAGACTATAATCAAATACTGTCATCAATAAACTTATTGTTAGGCTGTTGTCAGGATATATTACATTCAATACAATTTACGGTAAAATATTGCATTTTAAGTTCTAGTTAATTTCTAAATGTAGAAATATATTAGCGGAATAGATTATCCAATTATATACAAATTACAAAACAATGAAGTCTTTATTACAGCAAACCTCTGTCTAAATCTATAACACAATCCGTCAATATCCTAATTTGGAAGGTGTTAATATTTTCTCGATCAAGAATAATATTTTTACTACAAATAAAAACACTAAAACACATCTTTCAAATGCGTCGGGTGGTGTACCCGCATATGCTGCTTCAAACTGCAGTTTTGAATAAAAGATTGTCCACACACAGGGCAAATGAACCTTCTGTCGTTATTATGGATCCTCATATGTTCCCGTAAGGTCTTTAATCTAGCGTAAGACTTTTTGCATACATCGCACTGGTAAATTCTCTCGCCCCCGTGTTTAATAGAATGTTCCTGAAGCTCATAGTTAGTGAAGAACTTCATACCACAGATAGAGCAGATGTGGTTCCTCTCTTGCAAGTGCTGGAACTTTATGTGAGCTGTCCGCCGACTGCATAAGTCGAAGACTCTTGGACAAGATGGGCAAGGGAACACGGCAGTTTTCTCCCCATGCACCGTATTTAAATGCTTTAGTCTGTGTTTATAGGAGACGAATTTCTCGTCACAAATTGGACATTTGTATCTCTTATTTGACCTGTGAATTTTGGCTATGTGAGCGTACAATGATGCGTAAGATGGGAAGGTGTCCGTACACCATTTGCATGGGAAGTCTCCTCTCTCATGTGTACGAGCATGGTTGACCATTCTCTGTGATGTGGCGAACCCTTTTCCGCAAGTCTCACAGATGAAATGCTCGTAATGATCGTTCATGTGTTTGTGAAGACTCAAGAACATCTCGTACCGTTTACCACATATCTGGCAGCAGTGTTCGTCTTTGCATAGCTTGTAAGGCAGAACACTTTCTCCGTGAGAGATATCGATAATTTTTCCATGCTCAAGTGTAAGGTGTACCTTGAGCATCGCATAATCTGTTATGTTGATGCCGCAAAGTTTACACGTCGTTGTTGCGAAGTCCATTTTCAGGGGCTCGTATTTCCTTGGTTTAAGCAAATGTTTGACGTCGGAGTGATGAAGCAAATTATGTTCTCTCAGCTTCTCTGGTTCCAGGAAAGTGTTTTTACAGAAAAAACAAAGGTAAGTGCCCTTTCTGTATTTGAATGGGTAGGCTGTGCAAGATTCAATGATTATTGCAATATTATTTCTGAAAGTAGCCCGCCTCTCGTTCCCCATGTCACGCGCTGTGGTAAGTGCCGTTGTATTATTTTCTATTTCTGTTACCACATCGGGATTTATCTCTATTGCTTCCAATTTTCTTCCTAAAAATAGAAAAATATCCGATATAGGGTCTTCATGTTCCATTTTCAATTTCTGTTCAATGTCTGAACCAGAAGATACATTTAAATAATACTAATAGTTTAATACATTACGTATGTTTATAGTCAAAATGAAAAGTTATGTCTACGAATGTAAATCGCTAAATCATATTTTTAATTATCACTTATTATAACAATTACCAAATTTTATTGATAATTTCACTTCCATAAATAGTTAATAATAATACCTTACGATAAGGTATTTTATTAGATGAACTTTAGTAACAACTACGGTGTCTAAAGATCAATGAAAATAAAGCATCATATCATCCAAATCCAAGGTTATCTATGATATTGGGTCGATCAACTTTTTCTTGCACCTCGTTGCCATGGTACGTCCCTTGGACAACTCTTTGAAACCCATGATTTTCTATGGTTACAATTCACCACGTACGTTTTTGTCGTAGTTATAAGCCCTTTATGGTATGGACTGTCTCCTTAGCACATTAGTAGCATATTTTATAATAGTGGACCAGAATAGCAAACAAGAAAAGTTGATTTACCCAATTACCATTAGGGTCACATTGATCGTGTTTATGAAAATGACCTTTTAGAAAAAAGTTGCGTTTTTAAATTACTTTTACTAGATTTGTTTATGGTAAAAAAGTGTAGTTAAATAAATTCAGACATCGAAATTTTTCAAAAAATTTATTCAATTAATTATTTAGACATGATCTTTAATAAGCATTAGACATGACTATCTTCTTCGGCGGTTCAGCGTTGGGGTGGTGCGTTCGCATGTGGCTTTTAAGACTGCATTTCTGGACATAGGCATTATTACAGTACTCGCAAACAAACCTCTTGTCATTATTATGTATTCTCATATGTTCCTTCAAAGTTTTGGGTCTAGCGTAAGCTTTCTTACACACCTGACATTGGTACTTCCTTTCGCCTCCATGCTTGATCATATGACACCTCAATTGAGCGGCGGTGACAAACATAAAACTACAAACAGCACAGGAGAACGTTTTCTGTTTAATATGGACCTGCTTTATATGCTTAGTCCTCTGGTTACACATGGCGAAAACAGCTGGACATAAATGACAGGGATATTCAACCTTATTGCCGTGATATTGCTTCAAATGCTTGCCTCTGTCGGCGTAATTTTTGAAAGAATCTTGGCAATATGGACACCTGTACCTAGGAGCCGGTTTGTGAGCAGTTCTAATGTGATTATTCCTCATAACTTTAGTCGCGAAAACATCATTACATCTCGTGCATTTATACTGGTGATCGCCACGTTCGTGTATAAGGAGGTGCGCTTTGAGTCTACCAACTATAGAAAATGCTTTACCGCATAAAAAGCAAATATGATTTGGATAGTGTTGGTTCAAATGTGCATTCAATTTAGAAAATAGCTCGAAGGTTTCCCCACATTGTGTACAACTGAACTGATTGGCATCGACCAAGAACGGCATTACTCCTAAATCATATTCTTTATTAATACGTTTGTTGTGTCTAGATATAAGATGATCAGCGAGGCTCTCGATGTCCTTCATTGTTTCGAGACAGAGCTCACATCTGAGATCTGTTACATCAACTTTGATATTGGAGATGGGACGAGCGATACGCAAAGCTTCAACCCTATTTGGGTGGTTTGACACGTGTTCCCTTACTCCACTAAAATCACCGAAGGTAATAGGGCAGAAGGCGCAAGTGAAAGCACCACGTTTCCATCGAAATGGACAGACGTTTGAACATTCAAAAATAATAGCGGCATTATCTCTGTGATCGTTATACTTGCGCTTCGGGCTCCATTTTATTTTGCTTTCGATGGATCCTAAAAACAAAAGAAAACGTCATTTGAAACGCATGTATAACATCACTGTTGAATAAGAAGTTTATGAAAACAATTTGTTAGTATCATTAAGAGTTTATTGATAAATTAACATGAATAGAATTTGTCAGATCTTTTCCAAAAAATAATAAGTTGCCACAATAAGAACTTGTTAGTAATCTATTATTATTTATAACCAAGGTAAGTTAGCATGCAGGTGTATGACAGGTGATTGATTTAAAAGTAATATCGACAAAGGTTAAAATTATTTAAACAACATAAATTGTACAACAATTTATTGAAATGTTCAATTTACAGTCTTCAACTTCCGTACATTATTATGGACTTTTCTTATGTGCGAATTACGGGTTGCACCACTACCGAATATAGAAGGGCATAAAGCACAACGATATTCAGTTTTCTGACCGTGCGTTTTATCTAGATGACGTAGCCGTGCGTGGTATGAATCGAAATGAACATTACAAATTGGACAGCGGTGTCTTTCCTTCCTTCCATGGGCTCCAATGGCATGCTTCTTTCTTTCAATATAACTAGGAAATACTAAATCACACTTCAAACACTTAAATTGACCAATTCCGTGGCTTAATTGATGAGCTCGCAATTTGTGCTGCCCCGAATACCCTTTTCCACATGTATGGCATACATAACTCTGATAGTGCGTATTCATGTGAACGAATAACGTCATGATACCGACAAACAGTTTTCCACAATGAACACATTTATACTCCTTTCCTGTCAACACGAATGGTATTACACCGTCTGTGTAATTTGGATCTGTTTTCTTCGAATGCACATCTATTAAGTGCCTTTTTAAATCAGTTAGATTATTCACCATATCATTACATATACCACAAGAAAGCTCAGTAATATCTATCCTTAGAGGGAATGAGTTACTAACTTCTGGTTTCTCAAGGACGTCTAATTTATCGTGAATGACTGAATGCAATCGTAAGTCAGCAACGTTAGCGCAGATTAATGGACAATAGGCACACATAAACTTCCCTCGATTCCATCTAAATACAACAGCATTCGAATTCTCAAGTAAAAAAGCAGCATTGGCTTTATCCTCATATAGCTTCGGCTTCCTCTTCCACACTACTGTTACTGCGTTTGAAGAAGACCCTTGCTTTCCGATGTCTGTTCCTAAAACGAGAAAACATCTTGTTTGAATTCAACAACCGCCATTGGTTAGTCAAACTTCACTTTATGCGTTCTTAAGTGCCTTAAGAGTTTCGATTTTGTGATGAAAAAAGATGGGCAGTGAGAGCATTCGTGGCGCTTCTCCACAGTTGCGTGCGCCAAACGAAAATGACAGGCACGCTTTGAACTAG
The DNA here is from genome assembly GCA_947623365.1 of Achlya flavicornis. Taxonomy (NCBI): domain Eukaryota; kingdom Metazoa; phylum Arthropoda; class Insecta; order Lepidoptera; family Drepanidae; genus Achlya; species Achlya flavicornis. The sequence goes on along the minus strand of OX392494.1, from coordinate 6,570,987 downwards.
TTTCAAAAGTTTTTCCACATGCGTTGCAGTCGTACTCCTTCTTTTGCTGAGCGTGAACATTTACTAGATGTTTCACTCTTGTATGGTAAGCCGTAAACACTTCCGGACACCGAGGACATGCATATCGCACACCTTTCCTATGCACTCTCATTCTATGACACATTCTCGCTGTTCTGGTATCTAAAATTTCACCACAATCGCCACATGGAAAGTTTCCCTTTTCATGCGACTGCACATGTTTTCTAAAACGAGATTTAGATATAAACGCTTTTCCACATTCATCACAAACGTAGTTCTGATAATGCGTATTCATGTGTTCATTCATTTTGGAGAAGTTTAAGAAGTGTGAGTAGCATATTTGACAGAAAAATCCATTCTCATTGAGCCTGAACGGTAACACACCATCGCTGAAATCCGTATTTAACTCTTTTCCGTGTGACGTTAAATGAACCTTCAGAGATTCTAAGCCATTAAAATTACTATGACATACTCTACAACTAAGATCGGCTATGTCGATTTTGACCATATTATTTTCGGTCAGTTTCGAGAATATTTTGTTTGTCGGCATTTCGTTTAGATGTTTATCTCTTACATGATTGCGGAAAGGGTCAACGTCAACAAACTTTGCATCGCAATAAGAACAGTAAAAACAGCTGTGGAACCATCTAAAAGCCCACGCAGTCGAATTTTCTAGAAGGGTCATAGCGTTTCGTCGCATCATAGTTTTTGAAATGCGTTTATCGGATACTTCGGGCAGTTCGTTGTTTGCGCGCCGACGCCTTCGCATCTGACGATCGCTAACTACTTCCTTTAACTTTCTAACTGGTTTAACCGCACCTACATTCCCTTCCGCATCATAAGCGGTACCTAAAAAGAAAATAACACTAGATTACCAACTCAAACGAACATAGAATACCAATCCCCAGTGTAAATTCATGCATTACTCTCATCTCAATCTTGAGTTAGTAGTCCCTCTCGTTTGTAATGTGATTGTATGTTTATTTCCTATATATTCTTTAAAGTAAGTAATAGCTGATCGTATGTTTGTATCAGGCTAAAACTCAAAGAAATTATAAATACCTACTAAGAGTTAGTTTCACTGAATTCATCGACTCGTACAAAATAGGTGTGCTGATTGCGTAGTATGGATATAAACTTTAGTTCTTTTTACAACCATTCTCTAAAATAGTCATCCCTAGCTTATCAGAGATTTATTTTTGATTGAATTTTGCAGCCAAAATTAGTTAAGCAAACATAATTTTATCTATAATATCTATATATTATATATATACTAATAATATTATAAAGCGGAAGAGATTTTTAAACGGGCTAATCACTGGAACTACCAGTCGGATTCGAAAAGTTCTTTCACAAATAGGAAGCTACAGTATCCCCCAAGTATTATAGGCTACTTTTTATCACGGGAATGCGGGTGAAACCGCGCGAGACAGCTATATGTTATAAAGGTGGCTCGCGAGTTTGGATTTGGATGGAGTAAACAAACTAGTAGCATTTTTTTACAAATGCATGCCATAAACGAAAATGATTAAACACGCATTGAACTAGTTTAAAAATAATCTTAAAAATTTTGATTTCTCTATATAGAGACATTTCTTAGCACTCTCTTCAAATTATCAACTCAAATTAACTTAGTCTGTAACTAATTTCAGCATTATTAAGTGTACATGCTCTTGTAATGTTATGATAAACATTTGGGACTTCCGCAGGCCCCATGCGGCCACTTGTTTTTAATATTTAACAATGACCTACCATCAACATACGCTACCCAACCCACCACGTTCCTTTAACGCGATGCGCCTTTAGTTCTTTATCTTTTAAAGACCTATCTATCCTACATGTAATAATTTATGCTTAAATAATGTGTTATTGTAACTATTTTTAGGCGGATTAGCTTTGGATGTAGTAAAAAAAAGAGTATAAATTTCAGATCATATGTTTAATAAGCAAAATAATTTATATGATCAAATGAAATCATCAATCATTTCTTGAATAATAGAATACATTCGTAAGTTCTTAAAACTAATGTTTCAATTAATCAGTACAAACTAAACTAGCCATTTCCGGGTGAACCAAGTTCTGATGTAGAGCTATTTGAGTCTTATGTTTGAACGTTGATCCGCACCATTTACAGTTGAGCTCCTGGTGGGTTTTCAGGTGTATCCTAAGTGCAGAATTCCTTGGAAATGTCTTTCCACACAAGGAACAATGAAAACTTTTTTCTCCTGTATGCCTCACCATGTGCCTCTTCAACTCATAGTTGGTTTTGAATTGCCATTCGCATTGTGTGCAACTGAACTCACGCTGTCGAGGAAAATGTATTGTCCGGACGTGAATAGCGCGTTTACCGCTTGTCTTAAACGATAGCTCGCAGTGTGCACATTGGTATGTTACTTCTTGGACTTTATGAACATCTTTCAGATGCGCCATCCGGTCGTAATAGCTTTCGAACCGCATGTCGCATTGAGGACACTCGTAACGAGGACCTTTGGCGTGTGCTACGGCTTTATGGGAATCTCTAGCTGAACGTAAAATGAAAACTTTCCCACATTTGTCGCATGGGAACGAACCAGATATATGCACTTCTGAATGTTTTCTCAGACGAGGGGCCGTCATATAACCTTTGCCGCAAGTGACGCAAATATAATGCTGATAATGTACATTCATATGCTCGTATAGTTTGAGGAAATTATTGAACGTTTCTCCACAAATTATGCACATCCAGAATTCACCTAGAGAGAAGGGAAGTATACCTTCGGAATGTTTCGTATCAAATTCAAGACCGTGTTTTATGACGTGGTCCTTCATTTGAGCGATGTCGATAAAAGGCGCGTAGCAGAAAGAGCATGCGGCGTTTGTTACATCTACGTTAATCATAGGCATTTCTTTGAATTTGTTGTAGATATCGCTGATGGTGTGTTGCTTTGAGCACAGTTGGACATGGTTTCGGAGGACATTGCATTCGGTGAAGTCTGCTTCGCAGTAAGCGCATTTGAATCTATTCTTTTTCCACCTGAAGGGATAAACTGACCAGCATTTTAATATGGCCGCTGCGTTCTTTTTAATTTGGAAGCGTGCCTCAGCTCGAGCGCTCCTCTGATATTTTGTTTTCGGCATTTTATTCGACTGCGTTACATTATTGATTTCTGTTTCCACGTTTTTTATCACAGTGTCACTGCTCGAATTGCCGCATTGTCCTAAAAATAGAAAATTTCATCGTCAGAATTCTTGATGTGTTTTTGCACATCATGCAAGTGGGAATCTGCCTGAGTATTTTAATACAATGTCTTTCGCTTAGCTGTGTTAACTCAGTTTTACTAAGCTACCAACACAACCTATGTTAAGATATATCGTAAATCTTGCCTATGTCAATATCATGAAACAAATTTACGTTTTGATATCATAAATTACTTCAGGCGATGATACCAGGTGAGTAGCGACGTAGAATGCCGTGACTATGTTTATGAGTACCAATTCTACAAAGATCTTTTGGTTAAGATAACTTCAACATGAAACATGGTGGAAGCGCACTTTGTAGTAATAATAATAGATTTTGAAGAGTCAGCCAAGCGACGGCTGACTCTTCAAAATCTATTATTATTATATATCGAGATCTTGCGATGTAAATGTAGATTTCATATAATACGTTAATAAATAAAATAATCAGAATAATTTTATGAATATTTAATGTACCATCCAAAAATATTCTTTATTTGTGCACCTTTCCCAGAAGTAACAGCGGATGGTAACAAATAATCTATTTTTTTCTCATAATTCTTCTCACCAAGTGAGGCGAAGTTACAATTTGGATAAACAATTTATGGACCCTTTATAACGAACCCGTTGGTTCTCGCGAGGGACGCGCGTCTTATTATAACAAGTGATGTCATTGTTATACATTTAACCGCGAGCCAAGGTAGACTACGAACAAAACTCAATAGAAATGTATTATAAAACATAATAACTATACCAGCCTAGGCTTTCAGAGAATCACTAGATGGTGAATCAGCTAATTCCGGATGAACAGTACTCAGATGCAAAATCAGTTGAGTCTTCTGTCTGAATAAGGAACCGCACCATTTACAGTTGACTTCCTGGTGGGTTTTCAAATGAGTTCTCAATGCGTAACTCCTGAGAAACGATTTCCCGCATACAGAACAATGGAAATTCCTCTCCCCAGTATGTTTCACCATGTGCCTCTTTAACTCACAGTTGGTTTTGAACTTCCATTCACATTGCGTGCAGCTGAACTCGTGTTGGGGAGGAAAATGTACCGTTCTGACGTGAATAGAGCGCTTGGCGCTTGTCTTAAACGATAGCTCGCAATGTGCACATCGGTAAGTGACTTCTTCCACCCGATGAACCTCTTTCAAATGAGCCATCCGGTCGTAATATCCTTCGAACCGCATGTCGCATTGAGGACATTCGTAGCGAGGGCCTTTGGCGTGAGCTACTGCTTTATGGGAATCTCTAGCAGATCGCAAAGTGAAAACTCTCCCACATTTATTGCAAGGGAAGGAGCCAGATATGTGCATATCAGTGTGTTTTCTCAAACGAGGCGCAGTCATGTATCCTTTTCCGCAAACCGCGCAAATATAGTGCTGGTAATGTACATTCATATGTTCGTAGAGCTTCAGGAAGTTATTGAATTTGTGTTCGCAAATAGCACATTTCCATGATTCATTATTAAGCGAGAATGGGACTACACCGTCTGGATGGTTCTTGTCAAATTCAAAGCCGTGTTGTATCACGTGTGCGCGCATCTGAGCGACGTTCGCATAAGGTTCAGCGCAGAACGAACATAAAGCATCCGTAACATCGAGGTTAATCACGGGCATTTCTTTGAATTTACTGTAAATATCCTTGACAGTGTATTTTTTTGAACACACACTGACATGTTTTCGCAGAAAACTGCTTTCAGTGAAGTCGTCATCGCAATAGGCACATTTAAATCGATTCTTTGTCCATCTGAATGGACAAACTGACCAACAATCTAGTATGGAGACTGCGTTCTTTTTCATCATGTTACGTGCTATAGCATTCTTCTGTTTATTAAATTTATCCTTTTCATGTAACTGTACCAAATCTTTGATATCGGTTTCGTCTTTTTTTACAACAGTTGCTTCACTCGATTTGCTGCTTTTCCCTAAAAATAGAAAATTATCTCATAAGATTTCTTGGTGTTATTTGTATCTTATGATTATGTACCACAGAATGATCTGCCATGTTTGAACAAACTTATGGCTAATTGTCCATTAACAGTAATTTATCACTTATTCATGAGTAGAAGGTTACGATGATTAACTTAACATTATTATCTTCACTTGTGAAAACATCTGTCTGAAATGAAATACACACTAGCGTCCACCTAGCGGATCTGCCACGTTCTTGGGATAAAATTGCCTCTATCCTTCCATCCAGACAGCTATTCTCGTGTAAAATTAATCAGTTTCTCCGTAACGGATTGAAGCGATGATGCCTTGTACAAGTTTTGACACAATCGAACAGTGCACTTTTTTCCATAACATGAACTCACCTATCATTTAGGTGATTTTAAAAATATCTTAGCATTCAAATTTCTTCATTTGCTGCGAGACATATTTACTAAGTTTCCTATTCTAAATCCTTTCAATTTTTTTTTTATTGTTGCCTGATGGTTTTCCATGAAATCATTTCTCATTGCATCCCCAGATCCTCTACGTAACGTAATACATTGTCAAAATTAGTTGTTTCTGGCTTAAGCGGATAAGACGGTGCGTGTGTTGTCTTTCAGTCAGGTAACGGTTTTATATGTAACATATATTTCTTACTAGTTGCGCCCCGCGGTTTCACCCGCGTACCCTTTGTATTCTGTGTATCCAGTATCCTGGTTTAATCCTACAATCTATCTATATATATAATAAAATGAATCCCTATTTCCCCTGGTCACGCCATAACTTGAGAACAACTTTACCGATTTCATCCATCTTTTTTTTAGTTTTCTAATACATTGTAGAAGGTTATTGCCGAAAAAAAAAGAAAGTTGCGCAGTAAATGAAACTTTAATGTACATAAAGACATTGAAGACCCTTTATAGCTATTACAATACATAATTTAGAATAATCAATTCATTTTATATCTGTTGTAAACTGAGCTATCAAAACTGGCACATAAAATTGTAGTCTTTTTAAACAAAGAGACAAATTTGTTCTTGCCTATTTGTCTAATATATTATATATCAGGTTACGTTTCCTCCTAATATATAAACAAAACCTTTTTACTTTTACGCTGACCCCTTCGCCGACCACTTTCTTAGGAAAAGGTTCACCAAAACCTTTTTCGAACAATCTAGAGAGAAACATGATCACTCACTATACTAACCTAAGCAATAACAGGATCACTAGTTGGTGAATCAGCTAATTCCGGATGAACAGTACTCAGATGCAAAATGAGTTGATCCTTCTGTCTGAATAAGGAACCGCACAATTTACAGTTAAGTTCCTGGTGGGTTTTCAAATGAGTTCTCAATGCGTTACTCCTGAGAAATGATTTCCCGCATACAGAACAATGGAAATTCCTCTCCCCAGTATGTTTCACCATGTGCTTTTTTAACTCACAGTTGGTCTTGAACTTCCATTCACATTGCGTGCAGCTGAACTCGTGTTGGGGAGGAAAATGTACCGTTCTGACGTGAATAGAGCGCTTGGCGCTTGTCTTAAACGATAGCTCGCAATGTGCACATCGGTAAGTGACTTCTTCCACCCGATGAACCTCTTTCAAATGAGCCATCCGGTCGTAATATCCTTCGAACCGCATGTCGCATTGAGGACATTCGTAGCGAGGACCTTTGGCGTGAGCTACTGCTTTATGGGAATCTCTAGCAGATCGCAAAGTGAATACTCTCCCACATTTATTGCAAGGGAATGAACCAGAAGTATGAGTGGTTTTATGTCTTCTAAGACGACGGATAGTCATGTATGCTTTACCACAAGTCGCGCAAATGTAGTGCTGGTAATGTTCATTCATATGTTCGTAGAGCTTCAGGAAGTTATTGAATTTCTTTTCGCAAATAGCACATTTCCATGATTCATTATTAAGGGAGAATAGGACTATACCATCAGGATGGTTCTTGTCAAATTCAAAGCCGTGTTGTATCACGTGTGCGCGCATCTGAGCGACGTTCGCATAAGGTTCAGCGCAGAATGAACATAAAGCATCCGTAACATCGAGGTTAATCACGGGAATTTCTTTGAATTTTCTGTAAATATCCTTGATAGTATATTTTTTTGAACACACACTGACATGCTTTCGCAGAAAACTGCTTTCAGTGAAGTCGCCATCGCAATAGGCACATTTAAATCGATTCTTTATCCATCTGAATGGACAAACTGACCAACAATTCAGTATGGAGACTGCGTTCTTTTTCATCATGTATCGTGCTATAGCATTCTTCTGTTTATTAAATTTATCCTTTTCATGTACCAAATCCTTGATATCGGATTCGTCTTTTTTTACAACAGTTGCTTCGCTCGATTTGCTGCTTTTCCCTAAAAATAGAAAATTGTCGCATAAGATTTCCTGATGTTATTTGTTTCGTATGATTATGGACCATAGAATTCTCTGCCAATGGCTTGTACAAGTTTCGACACAATCGAACAGTGCACTTTTTCCAGAACATTAACTCCCCTATCATTTAGGTGATTTTGAAAATATCTTAGCATTCAAATTTCAACATTATGCTGCGCAGATGCTGCGAGAAATATTTACTATGTTTCCTATTCTAAATCCTTTCTATATTTTTATTGTTGTTTTTTTTGCCAGCCATATGTCGTCTGATGGTTTTCCACGAAATCATTTCTAATTGCATCCCCAGATCATTTACGTAGAACATTTAAAAAAATTGCTGTTTCTGGCTTTAGCGGTTTAGGTGTTGTGTTGTCTGTCAGTCAGGAAACGGAAATAAATGTTACATAAAAATATGTTAAGTATATTTATTTCTTATTAATTTAACTAGTAAAAAAACCATACACATCTATGGAATAGCAAGATACTCAAGAAAACGTGGAAAACTATCTTGAAAACGGGATTGTTTTCCATGTTCCAACGCTTACGATTCTTTTAATGATGAAATAATACCTAATAAAAATAAATATAAGAAGCGGAAGAGTTTCTTTGTTTGTTTAAACAGGATAATCTCTGGAAGTAACAGTCACATTCGAAAAATTCATTCACTAATAGGAAGCTATATTATAGGCTACTGTTTATCCCGGGAATGCGGATGAAACCGCGGGAAACAGCTAGTGATTAAATAGAGTTATTTAAGGTTTAATCCTACAATCTATCAATCTATATAAAAATGAATCCCTATTACCCCTGGTCACGCCATAACTTGAGAACGACTTTACCGATTTCATCCTTCTTTTTTTTATAATTTTATTCTTCTTTGTTTTCTAATACTTTGCAGAAGGTAGGAAAAGGTAGTTTGCACCACGCAAACAAAGTCGCGCCGGGCAGCCAGTAAGACAATAAAAATCAATATCTTATAAAGTCTGGGTAAAGCAGATTTAATGTACATGAAGACAGTTTTCTAATACATTGTAGAAGGTTATTGCGGGAAATAAATATAATATTTGTGAAAAATGAAACTTTGATGTACATGAAGAACCTTTATAGCTAAGATAACACATAAATTAGAACAATCAATTTATATTTTTTGTGAGAGGTAGAGCATAGCGTTTATTCGCTCAAAGAGCAGCTCAACTGGGGAAGTACCTCCACCTTACAGAATACCGCAGCCAAATAACTTTATGTTGTGTAAAGTTGTGTTCCTGCGCGTAAGTAAGGTCGCCAGAGCTCATAGGGGAGGGGGGAAAAGGTCGGTAACGCGTGAGCGATGCTTCGTGTGTTGTAAGCGTCCATATGGCTACGGTAACCGCTTACCATCAGGCGGGCCGTATGCTTGTTTATAGACTTAGTAGTATAAAAAAAAAACAAATCTTATCACTGTTGTAAACTGAGCTATCAAAACTGGCACATAATCTTTTTTTCTTTGTACTTAAATGACGCAATTTTTTGTTGGAGGTTGTATAGGTTTGATACTGGCATAGTATTAAAAGTATTAAAAGTTAATAATCTGCTGAAAATTGAGTTTTATTAATTTTTCATTATTTTGAATCAAATATATTCTATTCTATTCGTGTAATTGAACATTAATAATTCCGTCATCAATGAAATGTCAACCCATTTGGCTTTTTATAAATATATATAAATAAATATTCTGTTCCTGGGACATTCCTCACACATCGCTTGCCTTGCCATTGCTCACCGTCGCTCACCTAGTTTTCCGAGAATGCTCGCCTGCACTGACTATAACAACTCAATCTTCCTTATGATCACTAGAGGATGAACCAGCTAATTCCGGATGAACAGCACTCAGATGCGAAACGAGTTGCGTCTTCTCTCTGAATACGGAACCACACAATTTACAGTTGACTTCCGGATGGGTTTTCAAATGATTTCTTAAATTTATGCTTCTGAGAAATAACGCTCCACATAGGGAACATTTGTAATTCTTCTCTCCTGTATGCCTCACCATGTGTCTCTTTAACTCACCGCTGCTTATAAACATTTTATTACATTGCGTGCAACTAAAATTGGGGCGTATATGTTTCGTTCTGACGTGAACCCCGCGCTGGGCACTCGTTGGAAATGATAATTCACAATGCCCACACGGGTATTTGACTCCCTTCAACCGATGAGCGTCTATCAAGTGAGCCGCTCGATCTCTATACTCTTGGAACCGCATGTCGCAGTGAGGACATTTAAAGCGAGGTTCTTTGGCGTGTGCTACAGCCCTATGATTATCCCTCGCCGAAAGCAAAGTAAATACTTTCCCACATTTATTGCAAGAGAACGAGCCAGAAGTATGGATTGCCTTATGCCTTCGCAGTCGAGGGATAGTCATGTATCCTTTGCCGCAAGACGCGCAAATGTAGTGCTGGTAATGTTCATTCATATGTCCGTAGAGTTGTAAGAAGTTATTGAATTTGTTTTCGCAAATAACGCATTTCCATGATTCATTATTAAGCGAGAATGGGACTACACCATCGGGGTGGTTCTTGTCAAATTCAAAGCCGTGTTGTATGACGTGTGCGCGCATCTGAGCAACGTTCGCATATGGTTCAGCACAGACGGAACATGAAGCATCTGTAACATCGAGGTTGATCACGGGTAATTCTCTATATTTACTGTAAATGTCCTTGACAGTGTGTTTCTTTGAGCACATACTGACATGCTCTCGCAGAATAGAGGTTTCTGTGAAGTTGTCTTCGCAATACGCACATTTGAATTTATTCTTTGTCCATCTGAATGGGCAAATTGACCAGCAATCAAGTATGGCGATTGCGTTCTTTTTCATGAAATTACGTGCATTTTTCAGAAGGTTGGATTTAATCTTTTCATTTAATTGTGCCGAGTCTTGGGTAACAGTATTAGTTCCCACTTTGTTATTAATTTCTTCGCTTGTTATTCCGCTGTTTCCTAAAAATAGAAAATTGTCTCATAAGATATCTTGATGTGTGTAGGCATCTTATGATTATGGATCAAGTCTCAGCTGTTTTTACAGAAACTGGTTACTGGACAAGGTTTACTTTTGTAAGAGCATTCACGTTGGTGTCACGTTTAAAACATGACCTTTCACACAACCTCTTACAAATAAGAGACTTATGAAAGATAGTAGCACAAATAGACTTGGTTTAAATAATTCTGCAGATTAGTAACAGCATTCAATGTCCGTTATTTCGAAATCATATTTAAATTATTATTTTCAATATCGTACGTATTATGATAAAATAAACAACTGAATTAATAACGAAGAATTATATAACTAGAGAGACTTTGGAAAAAAAAACATAGTCGAATTTCGACACAAATGAATATAACTTTACACTGGCAAAAATAAGTCCGAAAAAGAATTTGGTTGTCATACTACAAAACTAAGAAAGAAGATAAACAAAAGAGTATATCTGTTTGTGGTGTCAAATATGCCTGTGTGTCAAACTCATGGTACTTAGTGTATGTGATATTTCTCATTATAGTGTGTGTAACCTTTTTGTTACAATATGAGGCATGAATGGTGGGTGAGCACAGATAGGCAGTAGTGGGGGCAAGCTCGCGCATGTATACTTTTGGCCAAATCACAGTAGCCAAATGCCACGCAAGAATCCAATAGACGACGAGCATTGACTGACGAACCAATCGTGTGCAGCTCGGCGCTCCCCCCTACTTCATTCCTCCAAACAGACCGAAAAATTAACTATTGCGCAGGTGTCAATCTGTAATCTATGCTCACCACTCGTGCCCCTTACTATATTAAAATAATGTATTTAATAGTATATTATGCAATTAGTGAATAAAGAACGGATTTAAAACGAGAGCTATACATAGATGAATCACGAGCGTAGCGAGTTATTCAAGTGGTAGAATCCTGAGCGACGCGAGTGATTCATAGCCCTCGATATAAATTCGTTTTATACAAAAGTTGCATACTATCACTATACTTTATACCATGACTACACCTACGAGAAAAAAAAGATTTAAGCGAAAATACACATTTATTGGACCATAAAGGAAGGTTAAATTAATAAAAAAAATGCACATTAAAATTGAAACAATTATTAAAATTAAGAGTAATTTTGTTATTAAAGGTGCGTTCGAATTGGGGTATGGTAGCAAAAATAACAGTCCAAAATGCCAAAAACGATCACAACTGGCGTTCGATTTGGAAAGTTGTGGGCGAAATTGGCGTTTTGAACAGTTTTCGTTCACCGTTCGTTTTGCTTGGAAACAGTTAAAAACGACATCGTGAACTGCAAATTTTGACCCACCTCCGAGGCAGGGTCGTTTTTGGTCATATTTTGACATCTTTGAATCTGACAGATAAGTTTCGGAAAATTCATACGGGAAGCGAAAATTCTAATTTTTATTATAAAATTTTATAGAAATACTAACCGGTAAGAGAATAATTTGTTAGATTAACTTTGTTTAATGATTAACTGAAGGAAAAAGGTAGGTTGAGACAAGTGACAAGCAGGCGATGAGCATGGAAATGTCATTTTTGTATCTAATCGTTCGATTTGGGACATATCGTTTGTGGCAAAAGTTGCAAAATTGTTGAAATTTTCCAATTCGAACGCAAATACAAAAATGCCTATTTTGAAACTGTTAAAAACGACATCACTCCAATTCGAACGCACTATAAGTAACACTAAACTTTGTGTTCGTACAACTTACAGCAGGTACAGGTCGGTTAACGAAAGCTGGCACGTTCACAGTACTCATAAATTTGCAATCAGTCAAGTCTAATGGACGAATGCAAAAATAGACCACTCTATATTTATGAGCAGTAGCAAAAGCAAAACAATAATTATTTGCACAAGGAGTTTGTATGTCGAGTATATTTTTTGCACGTAGAGTTTGTATGGTGTTTTTATCTCAAGGAGGTTGTATAGCATTCAGATGGAGGTCACATATACTGGTATTTTCTAAATTCAAACACCAAAATAGTGCTTTTGTTCACTGTTTTCAGTGAATAAAATCAGTTTTTTAGAGGGGTAATGGTATATTATAGATAAAATAGCAACCCACTTTCATTTTCTCTCCTTCATCTGGATTTCATAGTACAAGCTCTGCGTAGATTGGGATCAGATAACCGTGTGTGAAGATTATCGCAGATATTTATTTATTTCCTTAATTAAGATGCGAACCGAAATGTAGTTTCAAGTCTTTTCAGGTGAGGTGGAAGTTGGAACCCTGTTCAAATTGGCCTCAATAGGAATGGATTCTTTTGCTAGGTTAATTCTGTGATTTAATTTTGTTCGTTTCAAATTATTTCTCGTACCAAACAAAGAGATATACTTGACATTGCTTTTTGTTTAATTTAGTATATATTAGTACCTATAGCACATCAGGTTACATTTCCCTCCGAATAGATCCTTTTTCGAACCATTTTGAGATAAACATGATACTAATCTAAGCTAGAATCACTAGATGGTGAATCAGTTAATTCCGGATGAACAGTACTGAGATGCAAAATGAGTTGAGTCTTCTGTCTGAATAAGGCACCGCACCATTTACAGTTGATTTCCTGATGGATTTTCAAATGAGTTCTCAATGAATTACTCCTGGGAAACGATTTCCCGCATACATAACAATAGAAATTCCTCTCCCCAGTATGTTTCACCATGTGCCTCTTTAACTCACAGTTGGTTTTGAACTTCCATTCACATTGCGTGCAGCTGAACTCGTGTTGGGGAGGAAAATGTACTCTTTTGTTGTGAATAGAGCGCTTGGTGCTTGAGTTAAAAGACATTTCACAATGCGCACATCGGTATGTGACTTCTTCCACCTGATGAACCTCTTTTAAATGTGCCATCCGGTCGTAATAGGTTTCAAACCGCATGTCGCATTGAGGACATTCGTAGCGAGGTCCTTTGGCGTGAGCTTGAGCTTTATGGGAAATTCTAGCAGATCGCAAAGTGAATACTCTCTCACATTTATCGCAAGGGAAGGAGCCAGATATGTGCATATTAGTGTGTACTCTCAGACGACGGATAGTCATGTATGCTTTACCACAAGTCGCGCAAATGTAGTGCTGGTAATGTTCATTCATATGTTCGTAGAGTTTCAGGAAGTTATTGAATTTGTGTTCGCAAATAGCACATTTCCATGATTCATTATTAAGCGAGAACGGGACTACACCGTCTGGATGGTTCTTGTCAAATTCAAAGCCGTGTTGTATCACGTGTGCGCGCATCTGAGCGACGTTCGCATAAGGTTCAGCGCAGAACGAACAAAAAGCATCCGTAACATCGAGGTTGATAATAGGAATTTCGCAGAATTTACTGTAAATATCCTTGACAGTGTATTTTTTTGAACACCTATTGACATGTTTTCGCAGAAAACTGCTATCAGTGAAGTCGTCATCGCAATAGGCACATTTGAATCGATTCTTTATCCATCTGAATGGACACACTGACCAACAATTCAGTATGGAGACTGCGTTCTTTTTCATCACTTTACGTGCTACAGTATACTTCTGTTTATTAAATTTATCCTTTTCATCACTCGATTTGCTGCTTTTCCCTAAAAATAGAAAATTGTCTCATAAGATTTCATGATGTTATTTGTAGGGGTCGACCGAGACAGGTATTTCGTTCTCGGCAGAGACCGAGAATAAAGTAAAATCTCGGCCGAGACCGAGCGCCGAGACTGAGAAAGGATAAATCGCGAAAAATATGAAAATGCGCTAATTTTGTATCCTTATGAATATTATAAATACAAAAGTGAGTTTGTTTGTTTGTTACGCTTTCACGCCTCAACGGATTATCATGTAATTTGGCGTGGGGATAGCCTATGTAATAAGTTAAGTAGGATTAGTTAGGATTTTAGAGTGTAATTATTTGTTATATTTAACAAAATTGAACAAATGATGATTGAAATGAAAGATGTTGTATCACAAAAAATATAATTTTTGGTGTTTTCACCCTTCAAAGAGTATCGCCTCTCGTCGTATTACTGACCAGTTCAGCTAAAGAGCTGTTCACTTGCTACACTAGTAAGCGGCGCTTATAAAAACTTTTCTGCTACAGGCCTAAGTATTTTATAAGGTGACAAATACCAGTAGGTACTCAAAACTATTAGCATTTCTTTGCAGTGTTGGCTCTCTAAGAAAGCTGTCAAGCGCTATTTCGATCACAGCACTTGAACTGTTTTCGTCACTGGTCATTGGCTCCTCATCCGACTCTATGGAATCATGAGCTGCCCATAGGTCGGATTTATCCGCCAGCCCACCAATCGCAATTGACAGCTCTCTTAAACTTGGACGCGCGCGGTGAATCCCATTACATGGGATAATGCGATACCGTACAACAGTCTCGGTTATGCCCCAGAATCTCGGCGATTTTTAGCCGAGAACCGAGACAGTCGTCGAAACGAGACTTGTACATGCCATCATCAATCGCTTCAAACCGTTACAGAGAAAATCATAAATTTTACACGAGAATATATAGCAGGATGGAGAAGGATAAGAGGCAATTTTTTATCCCAAGAACGCAGGCGAATCCGCTAGGTGGGTATTTCATTTCAATTTAACGTTTTGGAATGGGCAAGGCAAAGAAGAAGTGAAGTTAATAATAATGTTAAGTTAATTATCGTTACCTATTACTCGTGTGTGTCACTATCTATCTTGCATTTTCCACGTGTTTCTCCTAAAACATTATTCGCTATAGTTCTTATGCAACTTGCCATTTCACCCCGAAATTCATTCACTGGCTTATAAAATCACACAGGTTTTATATATGTATTTTTTAGTTGGAGGACCAACTGCTTACAAAATTATGGTATCGTCGGTATTTATGGGCCTGTTAGCTGCTCAAGCTAGGTCAGTTTGACCTGAGCCTGTTTAGCCAAACCGCATGTTTTCCCAACTACGACACCTTTCGCTTTCAGTGAGCAGTATGTTACATGTTTTGAAGACCTTTGGCTTTTGTCACAGTGATCAAATAGCAACCACAGTTTCGTTCTCTTTCTTTTATCTGGTTTTTATAGTACAAGCTCTGTTATGATTGGGATCAGATGACCATGTGTTAAGAATATCGCAGAGATTTATTTCTTTCTTGCATTAAGATGCAAATCATGCAAACGAAATGTAGGTATCAAGTCGTTGGTGAGGTGGGAGTTCCCTGAACCCTGTTCAAATTGGCCTCAATAGGAATGTGAATAAAAACAAACGTATCACATTAACTTTACATTTCTTTAATGCGAATACACAATAAATTAATTTCGTACTTAAGTATATCTAACCTATTTAAATAAATAACTCCATATAAGGATATTCTACACCGATACTTGAACGGTTTGCTGCATACAGCATACTATCATACAAATAAAATATACGACAAGATAGATTTGAAGATCTTCATTAGTAGAAAATAAAAGTAAATGTTCACACATTGGTACCAAAATGATTATGTACCGCGGACGCTCAGGATGTGGAAATAAGCACCCCGCCAAAGTTTTCCCGTGCCTACAGCATGGGGGAGAGATATTTGTATAAAACTGATACCTAGGTTTATATAACAAAAACCTTCTAAAAACAATAATTAAAATCACATTTCTTTTTCTATTAATATTATTTCTAACTACAATACTGTAGGTACTATAATTATTAAAATAAAAACCGCTTTTTTGATACATTAGAAATATAGGGTTTCGTGGGGTAATAAGTTTGAAGCCCCTGTCTAGTTAGAGCTGCCTAAAATGACCAGAAGTGTCTTCTCTGAAAAACGATACTCGACAGTCCGATCATAACGATGATCGTTCAACCAATTAGCCAATATAATTGTACAAAATTCACGTGACGCTTTGCTGCAATTCTCTTGGTTAATATTTTGCCAACCATGATCGGACTATCGTTATCGTTTTTCGTAGTAGGCCCTCTGTTCGCGCATAGAAGACGTTTATGTAAGTGCATTGTATTATAAAAATATCAGGAATAGAGTTTATCTGTCTGTGTTTTTCGACTATCTGGGCATTTAAACTTTAGCTTACTGACTACCGCAGCAATACTTCAGATAAATCTTATGATTTATTATGAAGAACTTACATACAACTTTAAAGTTAGACTTATAACATTCATTGATCCTAATACAATTTAGAAAGAAGTCCTATAGGATGCCATGATTTCTGACAGAACCGATTCAGAGAGCTACAGAATAAATAAAAATAGGAAATCTCGCATCACACTCAAATATAGGAAGGTGCCAGCACCAATACCTAACATTAGATCAAAAACGCAGTAGTTTATTTAAAAGGGATAACCCAAGTGCTCATAAATGCCTTCGAACTCCACAATCAAATCATCAAACATGAAAATGCTTCTTAGCAATATGCTTATCGAGCGACAATTTGGTGGCAAACGCTCTGGAGCAACTGCCGCACGGATAGCTATACTCTGTCTCCTTCTTTGTACGATGAGCCTTTACATTATGATGATACTTCTGAGATCTGCTCTTAAATGTCATGTGACATGTCGTGCATTCATACATTTCCGCACCCGGCCTGTAATTATGGAACTCCATTAGATGCCGCTTGCGTAGCTCCCATGTTGCAAACCGCGGCTTCTCTTTGCAATACACGCACATATACGGCAGGGTCGTATGTTGCGTCTTGATGTGAATATTCCGCTCTTCCAAACTGGAGAACGTGGCGACGCATCTGCTACAAGTATACTTGTTGTCGTGCGGTATTTTGGTGTGAGCAATTAATGCAGTTTCCGTTATGAAACCTTCGCCACAAGTATCGCAAACATAGTTCTGAAAATGTTCCACTGTGTGCTTTTTCAAAGAGAGGAAATCAGCGAATTGAATTTTGCAGATGGCGCATTTCCAATTGGATCCATCGTTTAGTTTAAAAGGTATTACACCAGGTTGGACGTCAGCGTTTATAGGTTGCTTGTGGTCATTCTTTAAATGCGTTATTAAATCATCAAGTGTATCGATCTGCATGAAACATAGTTTGCATTGCAAGTCTGTAATGTCGACTTTAAGGAACTCTTTACGAAGTTTTCTGTTGAATACGAGTTGTACGTCAAAGTTGGCATGACGAGCCGCCATGTGGGTTCTAAGACCATTCGGATCGTTAGATTGCACGCGGCAGAGGATACAATTGAAATTCTGACCCCAAGTTCTAAAAGGACATGCGGTCGAACATTGGAGGATGATTTCTGTATTACTCCTATGCTTAAGAGATTTCCCGAACCGTGGCTTGTAGGAAGACTTGTAACATTTGAAGTTGCGTTCGTGTTGTCGCAAACCATGCTCAGAAAGAAAAGTTGCTCCACATTTGTCGCATGTGAAGATCTTCACGTGACTTCGCAAGTGTCCGTTGATTTGCGAGAACTCGGCAAAGCTCTTGTCGCAATCGAGACACATCCACAGACCTGTAGGACCCTGACGATACGGTAACACACCAAACGGTACATCGAAATTCACCGATATTCCATGATCTCTAGACAAATGCGTCATGAATGTATCCACGTTTTGTATATCTTGCGGGCACATATTACATTTCATTTCAGTCATATCAATTTTCAACACATCGACAACCTTATAAAAAGCGCTGTTGTAATCAGCATTCGAGTGGTCTGCCTTGACGTGCTCTCTCAGAGCCGCCATTGGTTCGAATTCATCGTAACAGTAAGAGCACATAATTCTGTTAAATCGTGTCTTAAATGGTATTGCGGACGAGTGTTTTAATATCAATACAGCATTTTGTCTTTGTGGATTCTGGTTAACGGATCTTTCAAATAATCTTTTTTTGGGCTTACTTTGGTTCCCAATAATTCCGTCAATTTCCTTTCTGGGCCCTAAAAAAAGAAAAGAACTTCATCATTATTATATTCTAGTACATTTTGCTCTAAATACATCGTCCATATTGAATTTTTATATTGCTTTATAGTTTTCATTTCATACGTAATTTTTAACACGATTTATTTTTCATGGATCAATATTATCTTTGGGCAATTAGGCACCGAAAAAAAATTTTATTAACATAAGTTTAAGCATCAGACGTCGAAATGCTTTTTAGCCATATGCTTATCCAAGAATAATTTTGTTGTGAATGCTTTAGGACAACTCGGACATGGGTAGTTGAGCACTGAATCCTTTTTGACCCGATGTGTCCTCGCCATGTGATTGAACTTCCCTGATCTCGTCTTGAAAGACTTCTGACATGTCGCGCATTCATATTTATCAGCGCCAGTTTTATAATTGTGCACTTCCATCAGGTGCTTCTTACGTAGTTCCCAATTAGCGAATCGGGGCTTGTCTTTACAATACACGCACATGTACGGCGTATTCGTGTGTTGAGTTTTGACGTGGATATTCCTCTCGTCTAACGTGGAAAATGTAGCGATGCAGCGGCTACAACTGTACTTATTTTCGTGAGGGATTTTTGAGTGAGCAATCATAGCGGATTCCGTGATGAAACCCTCACCGCAAGTATCACAAACGAAATTTTGGAAATGATTAGAAGTGTGCTTCTTTAGTGAAATGAAATCTTTGAACTCGTTGGGACAAATAGTGCATTTCCAAATTGATCCATCGTTTAACCTAAAGGGTAGCACACCTAATTGTGCATCAGTGTTTATAGGCTGTTGGTGATCGTTCTTCAAATGATATGTCAATGCATCAAAAGTATCGATGGGCATAAAGCAAAGTTTGCACTGTAAGTCAGTTATATCGATGCTTAGAAAGTTTTTACCTAGCTTTTTATAAAAGGCTGTTTGCACGTCGTAGTTTGCATGTCTGGTTGCCATGTGAACGCGCAGTCCACCCGGATCGCTGGACTGAACTCTACAAAATACACAACTAAAGTTGCTCTGCCACGTCCTAAAGGGGCAAGCCGTAGAGCATTGGAGGACAATCTCTGCGTTGCTTCGGTACTTGGTCACCCTTCCATTTCGAGGATTATACGATGCTCTAAAACATTTAACCTGACGATGGTGATCACGTAACGCATGATCAGAAAGAAACATTGTACCACATTTATCACAAGTAAAATTCAAGAAGTGTGTCCCTATGTGGCGTTTAAACGCAACGAATTCTGGGAAAACCCTTTGACAATAAACGCACAACCAATTACTTTCAGAGTTCTGCTTATACGGCAGCACACCGTAACTAGCATTGAATTTGACAGGCTTCTCGTGCTGCCTAGACAAATGACTCATAAGTGTTTCCACATCTTGCATGTCCACATCGCATATTTTACATTTCAAATCGGTTATATCTACTTGTACTAAATTATCCTTAGTTCTATAGAAAACGTTTTTGAAATCCGAATTGATATGTTCATTTTTCATGTGGTATCTTAAATCTGACATGATGTTGAACTCATCGTGGCAGTAAGCACACAGTATCTGAGTAAATCGTGTTTTGAAAGGGTACGCAGTAGAATGCCTGAGAATGATTTCGGCATTACGCCGCTGTGGCGTCTGGTATACAAGGACTATTTTCTTTTTTGCTCGAGCATCTCTCTCGCTACGTCCAATTATTTCCAACGTGTATCCTAAAAACAAAAAAGAAACTGGTCAGTGTCATACCCAATCGAAGCCAAACATTCTCAGGTTAAGGACAACTGCTAGAAATTAAACCATCACTATAATCATGCAAATTTTATTAACAATTTAGAAATTATTTAACATTCAAAGGGTACGTCCGGGTGATGTGATTTCATATGACTTTTCATGCTAACTTTCTGAGCAAATTGCTTTTGACAAATAGTGCAGCCGAATCTCTTCGTTTCGCTATGTAGCCACATGTGCTGTATCAAACTCTTGTTTCTTGTGAATTTCTTGTTACAAACCATGCATTTGAACAATTTTTCACCGGTATGACCGACCTTGTGGTCATCCAAATAATTTTTTGACGTAAATTTCAGACCGCAGCAGGTGCACACAAAGTTTTCGTCCGTGTGAGTCAACTTATAGTGATTATAGAAATGTTTTCTTGATTGGTACACTTTACTACAATCCGGACAAGGGTATTGTGATCTAGGCAAACCATGGATTTCCACTAAATGCTTCTGTTTTTGTTCCCATGACAGGAATCTATCACCGCAATAGATGCATGCGAAGGGCCAACATTTCTTAGACACCTTGACGTGGTCTCGCTTCTTCTCCAAAGAGGGGAAATCTTGCCAGCACTTTCTGCAAACGTTTTTACCCGAATGGCTGCACCTAATATGGTATCTTAAGGCATCAACAGTCAAATAAGCCCTGCCACAGACGTCGCAAGTGTGACCTAGGTAATGTGATGTTGTATGGCGACACAATTTTGTGAGACTTGGCAATTTGATGTGACAAATGAAGCAGATCCATTTATCTTTCTCCAATCTGTAAGGTTGCATGCCTATGGAGTAATCTAGGTTAAGTCTTTTGATTTCATGGCTAGCTTGTATATGATTAGCGACGTCCTGTATATTCTCGAACGTCTCCGAACAGATTCTGCATCTCAAATTGATGCAATCAACTTTGAGTAGCTCCTTGCCTTTGCCGGTGTGGGCAAAGGCTGTAGATACGGTGAATTTTTTGTGTGTTTCATCGATATGCTGTCTAAACTCTTCAGGGTTGTTGTATTCTTCGCAGCAGTAGACGCAAAGCAAACGATTGCCCTTTAGTCTGAACGGATAAACTGTCGAGTATTGCAATACAACCTCTGCGTTCCGTTTCGCCATACCATGCGGTTCCAAGTCTAGAAAAAGAAAAAATCTCTTGGTATCATGACCGGCCGAAACATAAATGTTTCTTTTTGTTTATTTGTATGGTAAGTTAGTAGGATGAAAATGATGCTACTTAGTCGTAATGTTTTAGCACAATTAGCACTTCTTTACAAGCTTTTTATTAACTTGCAATGGATGTATGTATGTTCGGGTCAAATCTTGCAAGTCGAATTTCAGCTACTTCCAGTGGTCGATTGACTTGATATTTGGTATAAATTAGTATATTGAAAGACAATGCAAGTACAGTCGACAAAAAGTAATCACAAAAAAGCTCAAATATTTATATTTCTATAGTAATAAATTATTGGTTCAAATAAGTAGGTAATGTCCATATTAATGTTTTATATGATATTATTAATTAGAATAACTTTTTCTAATCTTACACATAGAAATGAAATATTATGTCACCTACCTACAAGTGATTATTTAAGAACAATATTTAATATATTCAAGAAGTTTTCGAATGCGTTTTCAAGTGCACTTTAAAAGTGACTGTATGATTAAACTGCTTAGAACAGATATTACATTTGAACCTTTTATTTACACTGTGTGTACATGTACATGTACCGGACCAGATTATCCTTTCTTGGAAACGATTTCGAGCTCACCGAACACTGGTGCGGCTTTATCCCAGTGTGGACGACAGTGTGCTCATTGACGTAGTGTTCTTGCGTAGAAGTTCATTTAGCATATTGCAGAACATTAAGGTGATCGAAAGAATGAGAAGATGGACACTATAAAACTGATTTAGCTATAAAGCCATACGAATAAAGGGTTAGTATCACAACTGGTTATAGTAAACTATTTGACACTTTTTATGCCGGGTGACGAAAGTGTCATTAATAGAATGTTGCCATGTAAAGAGTTTCAATTACAGCTAGTCTCAACTTTCGTTTGCCAGACTCTACCAGCATGTACGTATTCGAAGTGTACCAGGTAAGAGTACCGCGACTTAAAGACTCTCTCACATTCCGGACAAGGATGTATCTTCTTCTCCTTCCCGTGGACTCGCATCAAATGCCCCTCTTTCAACGACCACGTCATAAATCTCTTGGAACATACATAACACTGATGAAGCCAACACTTCGGTGACGCCAACATGTGTTCTTTCTTCGCATCCAAAGAAGGAAAGGTCTTCTTACAGTTCCTACATATACGTTTCTCGTCAATGTGTGAAAACCTGCCTGCCCCCCTAGACAAGATGGTTGTCGACATTCGTCATCGTTAGTAAACGATCAACCTTTGTATAGGAGTGACATAAGAGATTGTTAAAAATCACGTGATATTTAGATTTGAAATGTCAATCCCATACAAAGGTTGATCGTTTACGAACGATGACGAATGTCGACAAACATCTTGTCTAGGGGCCCTGATGTGCTGTTGAAAAGAATTATTCTTAGTATAAGACTTTCCACAATCATCGCAAGAATAATTCTTATAATGCGAAGATATATGACGGTTCAACTGTCAACATGGTAATATTAAATCGCAAATGCCGCATAGAAACTTCAATTTGAAAGGATATATGCCAAAATCTGCATCAAAGTTAACTGTTTGTCATGAGTGTTATGCAATTGTTTAGCTATATCGTCGAGGGTACCCAACGGTTTGAAGCAAATACGACAGCGAAGTTTCATGAGTCTGCTATAAGGTATACATCAGAGGAGCAACGGGCAAATGCTATTTAAATTTTAAAGGTATTATGTTCTTGGTCCATGTGTTTGCGAAATTACGCACAAAGGATCGTGCTCTTCGGCAGCCTGAATGGATAAATAATATGTAGGTATATACTCAGGATATTTGAAACGAAAAATAATAATATTTATTTTTCAAAATATATATATTTTCTTTATTTCTTCTTAGCAGCTAAGTACTCCTTCGTTTCCGGTCCGTAAACTATTTTAGTCGAACCAACTTGTAAACAACGGCACGAAAAATTAATTGGGAGTATAATTAATACACATAGAGAAAGATATGAAAACAACTGTTCATATTTCATTATATTTATTTCAAAATAAAACGTTAAGTTACATTAATAATAACGAAAACTAAATAACTCAACACAATTCTATCAACAAATACTTAAGTATGTTAAATTGCTCCAGTTATAGGACTTAAAGGTAAGATAATTGCATCTCCTAGTGGTAATGACGGTAACAAATGTGTAATTCAAATCATTTGGAAGACAATATTCTTTAAATCAGCGATTCCCAAAGTGGTCCCCTACAGATCCACGGGAAACTGGACGGAGGTCTACGTTAGGTCTATCTAATAATCTTTACATTTAATTTTTTGAAGGTTTTGGGAATATGGTAGAAATGCAGTAGCAGGGAAACCAGTTTTCTTTTAAAGTGGTCTTCGATAAAAAATAATTGGGAACCCCCTTAAATGTACAATAAAGCATCATCAAGTATCTCGTCAGTGAACAAGCTTCAATGAAACATTAAATTTAAAACAGATACCACCTAACAAATTAATAATAGGGATCACAATTGCATACGTGAGGTGAAGACAGACAAGATAAATTAAATATTTATTTGAGAAACAATAATTACCTATATTGATTAAACAATATATACCGCTATATTATGATTTGGTCAGAAAATGATAAAAATAAACTACATAATATTATATTTTAGAACAATACAAAAATTCTACGGACATTGCCAATGATGACATAATCTTATATTCTGTTATGCGAAAATAATAAAGTTCGAACAAAGTGATTGATTAGGAAATCAGTACCATCAGAAAATAAGGATAGATCGTATCTCCTAAACTCTAGTTTCTATATAAACTGATTTGTTACGAAAGATATATCATTTTAGCGAGTTGCGCTTCCGTCACATAATTTAGTTACAAGCTCCAATTTCAAAATTCACAAATCTCTGGATGACGCGATTTCATATGCGTCTTCCAAGAGACCCTTTGATTGAATTGCTTGTCACACATTTTACATTCGTGTTTTTTCACATCACTATGAATCCACATGTGCTGAGTTAAGGATGATTTTCTATTGAAGGCTTTAGAGCATACGTCGCATGAGAACAACTTCTCTCCAGTGTGTACGACTTGGTGTTTCATCAGATCCCTCTTCGAGCCATATCTACGTTCACAGCCGAAACATTTGTAATGATCATTTGTATGTGTGGTTCTGAAATGTACTGTCAATCTACCAACTTTCTTGAATACCATATCGCACTCGGGACACGGGTAAACTTTCGGCTGAATACCATGTATCTCATGCATGTGGTTTATTTTCAATTTCCAATTAAGTGATCTTTCGCCACAAACGCTACATATATGCTGACAGCACAGTTTAGATTGCATTTGATGCTCATTTAACAGTGTTTGAGAGTTAAATATTTTATTACACTTCCTACACCGTTTTTGGTCAGGTGTGGTGCATGAGAATCTTTGATGAAATTTTAACGATGTTGTCGACGCGTAAGATCTACCGCACATATCACAAGTGCACCGAATAAAGTGCTTGTGAATGTGTCGACTCAACGCACGAAGATTCGGGTTATTACTGCCACACACTCCACACAACAGCCTATCTTTCTTAAACACGAAAGGATGGACGCCTAAATCGTGATCAGGATCAATATAATGGCCATGCGACTTCAAATGTCCGACAATGAGATCTAAAGTCTCAAAGGATTCTAAACAAATCCGACAACGTAAGTCGCTGATGTCGACTTTGATGTAACTATCGGAAACGTGAGCGAAAGCTACTCTGCCGCAAACCTCACGATGTTGTGTTTCCATATGTGTCCTGAACTGCATGGTTTCACAACTCTCACAGCAGTACACACAAACCAAAGAACCATCCGGGAATCTAAACGGATATGCGGTCGTGTACTCGACTATCATCTTCGCATTCTGTCGGGCGATGTTCATCGGAATTTGTTCTAGAACAAAAGAAATGACTATTGTCACTTAAATTATCCGAAAATTCAACAAATATCCTCATCTATTTGAAAAGGAAATGAATTAAGAATGAGACGGGTATAGATCTAATTGAAACAGTCAGATATTCGTATTTCTTCTCTGCGCTGTGCATCAACAGCAGACTTTGGCACAGAACTCCAGGATTCAACTATTCAGACATGATGCTGAAGCTAAAGCCAGGGGACTTGGAGTTTATTTTTATGTCAAGGCGATTCACACATTGGACAAAACCAGGAAGGGTATTTCCTTAAGGCTTGCCGACTTATACAAAGCCTAGAAAAGCAATTAGCTCTCAAGTGCAACTCCCAGTACACACCGGTAGTTGCTTGGCAACAGATTTTCAAAACTGGTTTTTGGTAGGAACTTGCAAAGTGACGTTGCTTTATGTCCAATAAAGTTCAATCCACGTACGTAAACCAGTGGAATAAAATGAAATAAATGCGTGTATCGTGCTAACGTTCCGAGTTGTCTCAAAGTCTAAAACAAGTTTTAGAAGAACGGCCACCACTGTACTGAAATCTGACTTGTACGAAAGTCAAGATCAAAATTATCCTAATAAAAAATATTCCTTGCCATACTCAAATCAAGAAGAACTGTAGTTCTAACATTAACATTGGCAGTAGATTTCCTAAAAGGACGAATTGCCATGAAAAATTAAAGATGCAAGAATGCACCAGCGCATTGCATAAGCCGCCCAAGTCCTCGAGTGTAATTGCACTTGTTGACAGAAGGAACCGTCCGACGTATTTAAAAAAAATACATTAAAATGTATTAGTTACAGCGAACAAAGTAGTTCCAAATTTATATTTCACTAGCGACCCGTCCCGGCTTCGCCCGGGTGCAATATCGTAATGTGGAGCGATTTGCGCGCCGCCCGCGCCCCGCCTTTTCACGGTATTGTGTTTACTGTTTCCTGCTAATTTTATATGTGGTATCCTTTAAAACATTAATGATAATGATTTACTATAAAGCAAATTTTAATTACATTAAATTGTCGTATTAACTAACTTAAGTATATAATAATTAATATTAGGTATATGGTTCAAAATAAATTCGAAAGTATAACCCACAAAAATAAAACTCGATTGCATAAAAATGGTAACTGTGGGTTATCCATAGGATATAGATATATACTATCGCCAAAATGACATCTCGCTGACTATCGCGAACTTTTTTTGAAGGTATTTTTAAGATACACAATTCCGTAGTAAGTCCATTATTTTGATATATCTCGTAAAGTTTAGTCAGCGTTAGCTTTGAAACCGCAAAAATTATATGTGTTTACGAAACACCGACTTTTTTATATGTCCTGTAACACGCATGTATAAACCATCCGGAAGAAATTATCTACCTAACTGATGGTTTACTGAGAGTTAGCGGATAAACAAACAGACAGACGCGGAAAGCGACTTCATTTTATACTATTTATATAGATTATGTAACAAATATTAAAACAACATTTTTTTTCAATCATTTATTCAGAAATAAAATGAAATTTACATACGTAGCTTAATTCTAATCATTACAATATTTAAAACAGTGAACTTGTTAATTAAACAACTAATAAACTAATAACAAATAAATCAACAGATATATAATCCGTTTCATCAGCCGACGTACATTTCATCGGATCATCATTTTATATGCGAAACGACGTAATATAAATATCTGAGACATCTGAAACCATCATATACACAGTCGGAAAGAATTACATATATACATATATGCACATGCGGAGCATATGATGAACCTATGAACAACTCACTTGAGAACAAAGAAAACTAGGTATAAAAATTCCTGTAAAATATATAATTTTTTTTAGAGAATATCTAATTTAGCACGAACAACTGTATTCTGTTACCTACAAACATTAATTTAGCGAAAGTCTCCTCAAACCACAATTTACTTTCATTATCCACAAACATAAGACGGTCTTTTCGGTTTTCACGGTCAACTTTATATCGCATAGGATGTTCGAGAGGTTGATATTCGAGGAAACAACAACATTTCTATACAGCTAACGCATACAAGTTAAAAATGTGTAGGATAAAAGTGAGGCCATTTCATACCTACAATCTTTAAACTCCTCAAAAATCACACATTTCCGGATGGTGCGATTTCATATGCGATTTCCAAGTGATAGTTTGATTGAATTGCTTTTTACATTTTTCACATTCGTGTTTTTTCATTTTACTGTGAATCCACATGTGCTGAGTCAAGTTAAACTTGGTGCTGAACGCTCGAGAGCAAACTTGACAGACGAACAACTTCTCACCTGTATGCACAACTAGGTGGTGCTTCATTTTCCACTCCGAGTCAAATCTACGTTCGCAGCAAGGACATTGAAAATAATCATCCGAATGTGTTATTCTGAAATGCTTTCTCAAGCCATAATTTTTTTTGAATACCAAATCGCACTCGGGGCACGGATAATCTCGCGGCTGTACACCGTGCACTTCCTGCAAATGATTCTGTTTGATGAACCAGGTCGCCGACCTATCGCCACAAACGGAACATACGTGCCGACAGCACATTTCAGATTTCGTTAGATGCTCGTTCAATTGTATTTGGGTCTTGAACACTTCTTTACACTTCTTGCATCGTATTTGTGCGGGCGATTTAGGGCACGAGTACTTTCTATGCCATATAATCGATGTACACGAAGAGTAAGCCTTACCGCACGCATCACAAGTGTACTTAATAAAGTGCTTATGAATATGCCGACTCACCGCCCGAAGATTTAGGCTATTGTGATTACATACACCACACAATAGTTTGGTATTTTCAAACTTGAACGGATGGATCCCCAAATCATAATCAGTATCAATATAATGGCCATGCTCAGACCTCAAATGTTCGATAATGGACTCCAACTTCTCAAATGGTTCTGAACAAATACGACAGCGTAAGTCGCTGATATCGACCTTGATGTAAGTCTCAAATACGTGAGCGAAAGCTATATTGATGTTAACCTCACGATGTTGGGATTCCATGTGACTTCTAAACTCCAAGGGATCATCACAACTTTCTAAGCAGTACACACAGACAAATGAATCGTCGGGTAATCTAAAAGGATAGATGGTCGTGTACTGAACAAGCGTCTTCGCATTCCGTCTGGCGATGTTCATCCAAACATTTTCTAGAACAAAAAGAAATGACTGTTGTCATATAACATTTCCGGAATCCCAAATAATCCCAATATATAAATTAAAACACGCGTCTTCAAAAGGTTTGCGGAAAATACAGTATTGTATTATTAATGGCTCTAATTTATATCGTCTGCCAACTGATTTTCTGATTGAAATATCAATCAATTTCTTTTAAAATTAACTTACGCTGTGTACACACAAACTACCATGTTTAAGTATTAATAAAGGCTATTGAATAAACATTTCTAGTAATTCAAAATAATCATCTGTGTGATGAAAAATTTAGTGTTTGTTGATTTAAACTTTTCGCTTGTTGACATTCGGGACATGGGTATGTCTTCATGTGCACATGAACTGCTTTCATGTGCACTTGTTTTCAATCAGCAAATCTCACCAGACTCGCTACAAATGTGCTGTTGGCATATTTGTCTCATATGAAGATGGTCCGCTTATCTTTACTTGAAAGAAAAACTACCTTACATTTATTGCAACTTTTCGGTTGTTTTTAAATAAGGAATAAGAACGAATGTGGATTTTGAGCGATGATTTTGTCGCAAATGACTTTCCGCACACATTTATGAATAGTATATGTCTGCTTAGTCATGGCATACCCCGCACAACAGATTATTCTCTTAAATATGCTCGGCTATTGCTTCCGAAAGTGTCTGAGCAAATACGACAGCGAAGGTCGTTGCAATCGACTTCCAGGTTCTAGAAAAGGTACGAAAGCTATCCTCATTTTGAATTCTTTGACATGATCAATTTGCATAAGCATCCTGAACTCCATGTGATTGTCAAAACCCTCTTTACAGTTTACACAAGTTATGGAAGTAGAGGGGAGTCTAAAAGGGCACCCAGTCGTGTACTGTACTATTGTGTGAGCGAATTATTCGCAGCTATACATTTCCCTTGGAAGTTACAAATGTGGGCTATCTTGGCATCTAGTAAAGTGGCTATTTAAATCCTGTCCCGAATTAAATTTTTCACCGCATGTCATGCATTCAAAAGATTCACTATTGTGACATTTTGTAAAGTGTTTCTTTAATAGTTGAGGACATAGAAACACTTTGTCACACTCAAGACACGAGTATTCTTTCTTAGCTATACTGTGAGTAGTTTCCATGTGCCGTCTCTTTAATCTCCAACTCCTGAACCTCTCTCGGCACACATCGCATACATGCTTACAACATTTTGGTGACGTTTTCAAATGTTCCGTCAGCTCTTTGAAGCTACTTAGCGCCTTTTTACATTTCTCACACTTCCTTGGAACCTGTGCTGCTGAACACTTGTATGTCATGTGATGCTTGAGCGATGAAATCTGAGCGTACGCTTTCTTGCATGACTTACAAATAAATTGAAGAAAATGTGATAATATGTGCTTACTTTGCAAACGCAAACTGGGACATTTCACGTTGCATACCCCACACAATAATTTGTCCTTTTCAAACCGAAATGGGTGAATTCGTAGCGAATGATTTGTGTCTATGTTGAGTTTATGAGCATCCCTCAAATGTTCAGCGATATCATTTAATTTTTCGAAAGACTTTAAGCAAATACGACAGCTTAGGTCAGTACAGTCGACCTTCAAGTATCCTACGTATAAGTGAGAAAAAGCTAATTTAATATTGACTTCTGTATGTCGGTTTTTCATGTGAATCCTGAATTCCATGGGATCGTCAAAACTTTGAGCGCAGTATACACATACAATGGAACACTTGGGGAACCTAAAGGGATACCCCGTTGAGTACTTAATTATTGTCACGGTATTTCGTCTCGCGATGGTCGCCGGGTGAACTAGAACAAAAAGAAATGACCTGGTCATTGTCTGAGTTTGAGTTTTTTGATTCTTTTCATTTTATCATTATAATTTTCTCAGCTCTTAATAAAACTTATCATTGATAATTGATGAAATTTTTCATGATACATACTAGGAATTAAGCACTAAATATTTATGTACAAATTACAATCTGATGATGAATAGGGCAACCTACAACATTATGCTGCAACCATCGAACAATTAACCCAAAGAAGCGTAGGTAAAGACGCCGATTTTGCTTGCAATCTATTCCGCCAAATTTGCCACCATCGACAATGCGCTCTGATTGGCTATGACAAGGACTCATGCGCTCTGATTGGCCAAGCAAAAACACACGATGCAGTGATTGGTCCTTACTGTTCAAAATCAGTGACAAATCACTGACTAGTTTCCGAATCGAACTGCTCGGTATTACTACTCTAACGGATTGTTCCTCGATGGCTGCAACATTAAAAAAAAGTCGATCGCAGTAATTTTCATATCATCGTCATTTTAGTTTAGACCAAATAAAAAATCTGAGAAAAAGTTCCAAATTCAGTCTCATAGGTGGCCATTTAAACTGTATCAGGAGGCAAATTTAATTTTAAATTAATTATTTTATTACGCTGACCGTATAGAACCAACAAGAATACCAGAGTACGTTTAAAAACCAACCAAATCAGGGTGGGTAAATCTTCATATGAGTCATATAAATTAATTTTCTTTGATCAATTTCTTTATCAAATTGTTATTTTTTATCCTCGCTATGTATCCACATATGCTGGACTAAACTATTATTGGTGGTAAATAATTTCGAGCATACGTTACACAGTTAAAGCTTCTTGGAAGCATGTACCAGCATATGTTGTTTCAAGGCCATCTTGGCCTCAAACTTGCGATCGCAGATTGGACAACATAAATAACGACCACTGTGACATAACATAAAGTGCTTGAATTTTGCACTCTTAGTCGGGAACTCTTCAGGACATTCTGCGCAAATAAAGTTTTTCTTCATATCGTGTGCTTCGACCATATGGTTACGTTTCTTATGCCACGACGAGAATCTTTGACCGCAACAATTGCATACGTACAGCCAACAGCCGCGAGACTCTTTCATATGCTTTTGTTTATCTTCTAAAGAATCGAAGGTCTCTTTACATTTCCTACAAATTTCCCGACCGCCACTACAACATTTCGAATACCTAATGTGATGCTTCAGGGACGATAATGTAGAGAACGACACGCCGCAAAAGTCACAAGTGGACTTAGCGAAATGCGTCTGAGTGTGACGACTCAAAGACCTGAGACTCGAGTACTTTTGGGTGCAAATCGCACATGAATATCTGTCCCCGGGTAATTTGAAAGGATGCAATCCCAAATCGTGGTCTAAGTCTAAATCGTGACCATGTTTCTCCTGCAAGTGAACGGCAACTTCATCCAGTCTGAAAAATTTCTTTGAACAAGTTCTGCAGCGGAGATCTGTACAATCCACTTTCGCGTATGCTTCAATTGTTAGGTGATTGAAAGCCGCACTTGCAGGCATATTTTCATGGTCTTCGTCGGTCATATGTTGGCGAAACTCTACGGGGTTGTCAAAGCTTTCCTTACAGTATACGCAACACATGAATCTTTCCGGTAGTCTGAACGGATACGCTGTTGTAAATTGCACTATGATCTTCGCATTGCTCCTCGCGATGCTCAGTGGGTGTATATCGTCTAGAACAAAAAGAAATTCTCGAGATACTTTGTTAGTTTTTCCATGATTTCACATTTCTTTCCTAGTAATTCGTCTGGCGGGCTGATATTAAGATACAAAAGATGGATTTGCTGACCAGATATATGTTTTATCTACACCCATGCTATAAATCCTCTATAACAGTTCCTGAAGCAGTTAGCTTATTGCCAATATTAAAACACTGGTTGTCATAGTAACCATTATATCATCCAAAACAGTGTTATAATGTTGTACTGAATTTCATTATACAACTCCTTTTTTTTTTGCTTTTTCGTACCTTTCCTTAGCCATCAAACAACCACATTCTCCGTATGCTTACGAATTTCTAAAAAAGAAAATTTTCATGCAGGCTCGTTACACTATCACAGAGCCGTAATAAAAAAAGAACTTAAGAGCTTATTCGAATTTACGTCGTATGCCGCCATTTTGGTTCGATATTAGAATTGCAGAAATTTATTACTTTGTTGTTTACAAAAATGATCATGGGTGTAGATAAAGTCTTGTATGCAACTGTACATAATTAGGAATTAAAGCCCTGTGTGATAATATTATCACACGAGGGTTTGAACCCACATTTTTGTTTTAATACCCCTTATTATACGACAGTTGCATAAATAACTATTATTTAAAAATAAAACAGTAAAGAACATGAATAACAAAATGTCACTAGACGTAATAAAAAACATAATAAATCGGTCAATTAGGTAATTGATTTAATTCAATTCAATTCTCGATTATTAGTAATATGCAGCGTGACACATTGTCAATTTCTTATAATGACAATCATACATAGAAGAACGGCACCGCTATCGATAATATTTATCGGTGCCAATAGCACTAACCATAAACAGGGTTTTGTATTGCCACGTGGGAAAAGAGGTATAGACAATAGACATAGTATAAAAAAAATAGAATATAAATTACATCGATTACTTTATTTTAATTTAGCGAAGCCGAGGTGAGCAGTTTGTTCGAATCGTCTTTCAAATAAACTCGCCGTATGTAATCAATTCGCAGCTGACCGCATGCAGCAACAGCAGACAACATGTCGTTGCAATACTACTGGTTTCTATGTATTACTATGAAATACCTGCCGTTGCTCTACACGTCGCGTCGCCTCCATAGTAATACATAGGAACGATAGAGAGAGAAGTATTGTCGCAACAACACATCGTCTGTTGCTGCTGCATGCGGTCGGCGACGACGTTCGCAGCCAGCAGCTATCATGTCCATGTGTTTAAACCGCGCAGAGGTTGGATCTATGCATCGGATGATTTGTTGGCATTAACAATAAATTTATTTTAAAAAATCATTGACAACAAACAACTAGATATTTCAATAATGAAATAAAACCTATGAATCTCCCTTCAAAACAGAGTACAAGAACTTAATATTATTGTTCTTGCCACCTTCACAGTTCACCAACTCCGGGTGATAGGACTTCATATGCGTTTTCCAACTGACCCTCTGATTGAACTGTTTATTGCAAGGCTTACACTCAAATCTCTTGTACTCGCTATGTATCCACATGTGTTGAACCAAATTCTTTTTCCTGGGAAAAGATTTTGAGCATACGGTACAAGGAAACAGTTTTTCCTTCGTGTGTGTCACCCTGTGTTCTTCGAGATATCTCTTAGTTTCAAACTTCATTCCGCAGCAGGAACACGTGAAGTTGTCATCAGTGTGTCTTAATTTATAGTGGATACGATATCTTCGCCTATCTGGAAATTCTTCGCCACACTCCGGGCAACCGTAGGCTTTCCTCTGTAGCCCATGAACTTCTCTCATATGAACTTGCTTCATCGACCAAGTCATGAACCGCGCACCGCATGTGTTGCAAAGATGTGACCAACACTTGGGTGATTCGTTTAAGTGCCTTCTCTTCTCTTCCAAAGATCCAAAGGTAGCTTTACACTTCCTGCAAATTCTTTCGTCGTTTATATGCGAAAATCTTATATGATTCCTGAGTGTCGTGTTAGTGACGTAGGATTTACCGCAAGCTTCGCACGTGTACCTCAAGAAATGGGTCTGGGTGTGTCTGCTTAATTGACGTATACACAAGCATTTTGTATTGCAGAGGGCGCAAGTGAGTTTGTCCTTTTCGAATTTGAAAGGCATCATTCCAAGATCATTATTCATATCAATGGGTTGGCGATGTTTTGACCTCAAATGTTCCGCGACGGATTGTAAGCTATCGAAAGATTCGAAGCAGATGCGGCAGCGGATGCTTGAGCAATCGACTTTGATGAAGCCTTCGTGGCAGTGAACGAACGCAATTCTGATATTGAACGTGGCATGCTCGTTATCCATGTGCATCTTATAGTCCAATGGGTTTTCGATACTTTCGCCGCAGTAAACACACATAATCGTGTCCTCGGGGAGCCTGAACGGGTACACCGTTGAATATTTCACGACAATCTCGGCGTTTTTTCTCGCGATGGTATACGTGTTTATTTTCTCCTCTAGAACAAAAAGAAATGCCCGTGGTCACTCAATTGTCCCTGTCGTTTTCATTGTTTTTGCTGTAACTCACTGGTGTAATGTGACATTGTTGAAATTGTTTAGTATATTTGACTATATTATTATAATAATATTGATAAATAAAAGAGACCAAGGCTGTCTAATTGTATATTAAATATATGTAAACGGTCGAATTAAAATAATAATAACGTATATTTAACTTTGATTACACCTAATATAACAAACAATATTATTTATGTCTTATTTCAGATAAGAAAATTAAAAATAACATCAACAGTCAACACAAATAACATGAGACAGGTAACGAATAATTAAGAACTGCTTGAATAAGAATCTGAATTCAAAAGTCAACTAATTCCGGATGATAAGACCTCATATGCGTTTTCCAACTGACTCTCTGATTGAACTGTTTATTACACAAGGTACATTCAAATCTTTTATGGTCACTGTGTATCCACGAGTGTTGAATGAGGTTCTTCTTCCTAACAAACGACTTTGAGCACACTGGACATGGGAATAGCTTTTCTTTTGTATGAATAACTTTATGATCCTCCAAATTTCTTTTAGTGTCGAATTTGATTCCGCAAAATGAGCATTTGTAGTTATTTTCCGTATGGGATATGACAAAGTGAGCTCGGTACAAGCGCCATTTGGCGAAAACCTGTCCACATTCGGGGCAAATGTGAGTTTTCTCCGGTTGACGATGAACTTCGACCAAATGGTCAAGTTTCTGTCTCCTGGAGACAAATCTTTCGCCGCAGTAGGCGCAGCTTAGAGGCCAGCACGACTTCGAAGACATTATGTGCTGACGCCTCACCTCCCTCGTAGGAAATGATTTTTTGCATCTAACACAATATTTCCCCTCTGAATGTCCGTAAGCTATGTGTTTATTTAGATTTTCCCGGCTCACGTAAGATTTTCCGCATGTCTCGCAAGTATATTTGTGGTAATGAATGGTCGTGTGTCTGCTTAGAACTCTCAGACAGGGAAACTTGAAGCAACAGATAGCACAGACCCATCTCTCCTGCCCCATTTTAAATTCTTGCATCCCCATCTCGGCATGCAAGTTCAAATTTTTGTTATGCTCTTGTACTAAATGCCCAGCAACTGAGAAGAGAGAATCGAAAGGTACCGAGCAAATTCTGCAGCTCAGTTCTGTACAATCGACTTTTATGAACTCGTTGGTGCTCATAGCGTGGGCGAAAGCAGTTTCCACATTGAAGGTTGAGTGTTCCGCTTTCATATGGTCTCTGTACTCGTTTGGTTCCTTGTAACTTTCACAGCAGTACACGCACATCATATCGTTACCGGGAATCCTGAACGGATATACTGTTGAGTATTTCAACATTACCTTAGCGTTCTTTCTCGCTTCGAGCAACGAATCGACAACTAGAACAAAGAGAAACAATAGAATTTGTGACAAACTGTTTATTAACATTCCATCTGTAACATTGTAAGTAATAATGTATCGCATATATTTGGTTTATGTAATAATAATGAGACTTATTTATTATTTGAGAACTCCCGATCGTAAACGTCGGGGTGGTGTTTTTTGACGTGAAGTCGTAAACTACTTAAGTGAATAGTCCACTACAGACCGAGTAAACCTCGATCCTTCGAGAACGATTTGTCACATAAGTAACACTTAAACGGACGTTCCAGTATGAGTATGAATATGTTCGCGCAATTCGCGTGACGTTCGAAACTTCCTAACGCAACGCGGACACTTGTAGTCATCGTTGACAGCTTTGAAGACACGCGTCATACTTGTGAACAGGTGCTGCTGGTGGGGGCTGGTCTGCTTCACTTTGCTTTTTATTTACTTATTAAATATTTATTCAGTCTACTTTGTAATTTTGCCGCCGCGCCGGGGCCGCAATTGTTGTCAGTGCGATTAGAATGTAAATATTATGTAATGAATCTATGCTTGTTTTGAAGAGTAATTGCTGAGTTTATTGCCGGCTCTTCACAGCAAATGCAACCTTCCGAACCGGTATTAGAGTATTAGAGTCAGACTTTTCAAAGGTCTATTTGAATAAATGATTTTGAATTTTGTTTTTTTTTTTTAATTGAATACGTTTTTGCAAACCTTTTTCACACTCTGAACAACGGAACAGCAATTTTGGCATTCCATGGACACTCTCTAAATTTTCCTGTCTATGTTCCCATTACAGGAATCTTTCATTACAAATGTTGCAACTAAAAGGCATACAGGATTTATTGCTTCTAATATGTTCATTTTTCAGCTTGAGGTCGGAGAACGAGTTCTTACAGTATCTACAAGTATTAGCGAAGTGAACTCTTTGAACGTGTCTTTTTAGTGAGGATTGCTTATACCCTTTGCCGCAGTAATGACAAATATGCCTAAGGTAATGCGTCCCGGGTTGTAAATATAGCTGCCTATGTCCTGTAAATTTCTTATCGCAAGTCACGCAAACAAACCGATCCTTTTCTAATTTCAACGGTACGAGACCTAGGTATTCATTTAAGTTGATATCAAGGGCGTGATCCCCAACGAGATGATGCGCCACGCTGTCTAATGAAGGAAATGTTTTAATACAACTCTTGCAAGACAAGTTGGTAACGTCGACGCGGGTGTTGCACTTATCCCGTACAGTTTTAAGGCACGTGGCCCTGACATGTATTCTGAATAGACAGGGATGGCCAATGGTACATCTACAGAAGTACCATCGGATTGATCTGTTATAATGTACGAGTGGGTACGCTGTCGTGTGTTTTAATATGATAGAGGCATTTTGCTTGACTACGTCCATGTGATCTTTCTGGGACGTTAAACCACTCCGCTCGGATTCGTCGCGCACCACAGCTTAAGTTATGTCTAGAAATGAGAGGAATTCACATACTTCTTTGGTTTCTATACCTCATAAATTTCGATAAACGTATTTCGCGTACGTTGATGAAATCAGTCAATCATAGCTTGTATAGTTTATAATAGAAATATGACATATCTGCATAGACGCATCAAAAAATTAAGACGGAGTATCGCCATATAAGAAAGTGCATCCCAATATTTCCAACGTATCCGTGAGTAAAATCAAGCAGACAAAAGTGATACTGAGCTTTTTAAGCGTTTTAAATACGGCTATGTATACTGGGTGGAGATTTTCAGATGGCATATTTTCGAAACCTATGTTGGATTAGTCCTGCTGAACAACTTTTACTATGGGACCAACACAGAATTGTCAAAAATATTTTTTTTCTTTTCATACATTATGATCGAGCAAGTTTGACATGTTGTGAGAAAAGTAAAAAAAAAATGAGAATTCACTATTGGTCCCATAGTAAAAGTTCCATAGTGAAAGATATTCAGAATGTCTAACCCAAAAGGTTTCAAAAATATGCCATTTCGAAATCTCCACCTGTTATATAATAAAGTAATATCATGTCTACCCTAACACTATCACTAGCTAACTGGATATATTTGATGATTTTTTTGACATCATGGTTATATAAATGGTGTAATAAGATCCTATAATTTAGTTATGTTAGTATAGAAAAGTTATTTTAGTCAGTAGCCTTTGCACTATCACTAGATCATTGTAAGATAAGTAAAAAAGGGGGAAACTCCTGGTAAAAGTATAGTCCAACTGGCATTTTTATAATGTCATCTTGTGACAATCATTCATGATTATGAGCTTGTATACCTGGTAAATGGTAACTGATTGCTACCCTCAATTAGAAAATAATTACGCCAAACACTTAATGGTCTGTGTGTGTTCAGGCAGTTACACTTGAAGACATTTCTATTCTACACGTTGTGTGATTACAGGTCGGTTAACTAAAGCTGGCACGTTTCAACACATTTACACCGTCTCTCTCGCGCAAAGTCAAGCTTATGAGTATGAAGGAGACAGTTATTGTTTTGCTTTTGCTACTGCTCATAAATATAGAGTGGTCTATTTTTGCATTCGTCCATTAGACTTGACTGATTGCAAATTTATGAGTACTGTGGACGTGCCAGCTTTCGTTAACCGACCTGTACCAACTTTGACCACTTTCGATGGTGAGATTGTGGAGAAGCGTAAGCTTATTCATATGTTTTTTTTTTTTCAAACAAGTCACCTGCTTGGAACTATATAGTGGTCCATTTAAAAATGGAGTTTATTTCTTAGACTTCTCCTCTCTCTCTATACTAAGTAATACTTTAATGAATTTGGTTTTTTCATGTCATATCAAAAAAACTTTACGCTTAATTTAGAATTATAGTAATTTCAATTAAAACGCAGAAAATACCAAGTTGATCTATTTATTAACTTTTAAATTAGTCTTACAATTAAAACAAATAAATCTCTCACGCTCTATAACATAAAATAGTTGATAACTGTTTTACAAAAACTTAAACAGACTTCAAAATACACTAAAAAGTAATAAACCCTGATCTGATGACAATGGGACCAAACGGGAAGTGTATCCTTCCAAACAAAAAAAGAATTTTCAAAATCGGTTAATAAATGGCGCAATAAAGCAGCCGATTTGAGAAACTCCTCCTTTTTTTGCAGTCGTTTAAAAAGTTCAACTCATTTATTGAGACTTACATAGAAAAAAGTTACATCGCAATTACGAAGTATGTTTCCCCAAATGTCTTTTGAAACGTGAGCTACACGCAAACTTGACACCACAGTGTAAACAAACAAGGCATTCCTTCGTATGGCAAATCTTATAGTGATCGTACGACGCTCTCCTATCTGAGAACATTTGTTCGCAACTATTACATTGATACTTTTCCTTCTTCAGTCCATGTGCATCGAACAAATGACGCTGTTTCATCTCCCAATGGGGAAAACGTTCCGGACAATCGTTACAGCAGTAGGGCATGCATTTCTTCTCAGTTTTCTGGTGTTGTAACTTCTCCTTCATAGAAGAAAATACTTTCCGGCAACGTCTGCAATATACCCTGAATTCGTTCTCGTGTTTCGACCTAGCATGTTGTAGAAGACCGGTCTTCGCAACGTAGCTCTTCCCGCAGATATCGCAAACGTATTTAAGAAAATGAGTAATGGTGTGTTTATTTAAATGTAGCAAAGAGGGTTGGTTCATTTCGCACATCGCACAGCTCCATTTCTCTTTGAAAACAAAAGGTATGACACCTAATTCTTTGTCAGGACAAATGGACTTTTTATGGGCGTCTTTCAAATGACTGGCAACGAGTTTTAAGTCGGGGATTTCTTCGGAGCAAATTCTGCATTTAAGATCAGTCAAGTCTACTTTTATGTACTCTGATTTTGGAAGTTTCTGGAAGGCCATGCCGAGTTTAAATGTTCGATGATCGGAATCCATGTGCTGTCGAAATTTTATGGGGTCCTCGTGTAGGAATCCGCAGTATACGCAAAATAGGGATTTAACGTTGACGCGAAACGGATACGCAGTGGTGTATTTTATGATGACTTCTGCGTTACTTCTCGCGTCGTTATTGTCTAAAAAAAAAGAAATTTTCTGTTGTATTGATCTTTTTTCCGAGAGTATCGATAGTTGAGGTATAGTAGAAGTAGATAATACGATCTTCTTAAAAGGAAGTATTTAAAAGTTTACGTAAAAACTGAAAATACAGTTATTTCATATAATCAAAGACTGTCTGCAACTACATCTACGATAATATTAATTGTGGACAATATTCCTTCATAGAATCTTTTGTTAATCAATCAATCAACCTTTATGTTGCATTAAACGCTATTTTCCTAGTTGATATAGTATCTAGAGCTCTATCTAGAGATTATGCTTAGCAATGTGCCGTTTCAGCCGGTATCGCGACAGGAACTTCAAGCCGCAATGTTTGCACACCGCACAATCCTCCGAGTGCTGCAGTTTAAAATGATCATAGTACGCATTTTCACTTGTAAATTCCACGTCACAGTCCCCGCAACGATACGTCCTTTTCACCTGGCCGTGTTCAGTCTCCATATGCCGCTTCCTTGATTTCCAATCGAGGAATCTCTCTTGACATTTCGGACAGGAGTACGGCATGCAG
The DNA here is from genome assembly GCA_947623365.1 of Achlya flavicornis. Taxonomy (NCBI): domain Eukaryota; kingdom Metazoa; phylum Arthropoda; class Insecta; order Lepidoptera; family Drepanidae; genus Achlya; species Achlya flavicornis. The sequence continues at coordinate 6,530,554 of OX392494.1, read as the reverse complement.
GATTTCTCGAGACGCCTGTGTCTGTCTTTTGCTTCCATAGATGGGAAAACTTTGCGACATAACTTGCATATGACTTCGTAGTCTTGGTGCTTCGACCTCACGTGGCGTAGTAGGCCCGTGGTCGCGACGTAGCTGCTGCCGCATACATGGCAGACGTAACTCAGAAAATGTGTAATCGTGTGTCTATTTAGATGGAATAACGACGGAAAAGTTTTCTCGCATACTGCGCAACTAAACACGTCCTTCCGTAGGAAATATGGCATGACACCGAGCTTTTCGTTCAAGTCAATTCTTTCACCGTGTGTCATGCTCAAATGGGTCGCCGTCGCGTCTAGATTGTCGAAGCGTTCGGAACATAGTCGACAGCGCAAGTTCGTCAAGTCCGCTTTGACGAACTCCGATTTGGGTAGATTGTGAAATGCGACTTTGAGACTGAAGTAATCGTGTTCGTCTTCCATATGTTTCCTGAACACGGTTGGGTCGTCGTACAATTCCTGGCAATAGACGCATAGTATGGACTTATCGTTCACTCGGAATGGATAGGCGGTTGAGCAACGTATTATCGTCTCGGCGTTACTGCGCGTCGGATCGTAAGTTTCCGCTAAAAAAGAGAAAACTGTGTTGTAGACGGCGCTCTTGACATGCTTAAACTTAAATGATGAGATCCAGCGAGTTCATTCGGCGACGTTATTGTCAAAGATTCTCCCTATGGTAAATATCAATTTGTAGATATCCTCGAATTTGTCTAAGTTCATGTTATAAAATCTAGTTCAAAAAGAAAGCAGCAGTTTTAAAAACGCTTTCAGATATTCAACGCAAGTTAAGGTATGGCACAATGGCCCGTTAGTTAAGTAGAATAAAGTCAATGATCATATGAATGGATGTACGCATCACAGGTTTTCAAATACGTGATAAAAACTATCAAATAACTAAGTATGCACAAATCTTGAAAATTTATTGTGATATTTTAATATTTACTGTAAAATTTTTCAATCAAAGCACAATAAGCTTTCATGATATGTACGAAACATTTAAATAACTGCCTGAACGATTCATTGAATGCTAAATAAATCTAGAAAATCTGGGTAATTACGAGATTGTCTAGATTTAGCGATATAGACTATTTCTAAGCGATTAACAACATATTTAATTACGGATCAAAATGATTATTCGTTCAAACAATTATCAAATGTACAGATGGCATGATACTGCCAAAATCATATGGATATGTCTTATTTAATTTCAATACAGATTTTTAGCAAATATTTATTATTTATCGCCAGAGCTGTTTGAACTACAGCACACAATTTATATTCACCAAGAAACGTTATAAAAGGATAACAAGTTTTCATAGTAAACGTTTCTGCAGTGAAAGTTAACATTCCACATACCTTTAGAGCAGTCAGCAACGCCAGACTCCAAGAACAATCAAACGTTACTTGGGAATCGAACCCAAGGCGCAGTAGACGTTGGATTTACAAAATCTGTAGAGCATAAGCCTCCCAAAGGTATCATAACGTCATTCTCGAGACAACAATAATCGACGATGAAAACGAACCGCTTCTTTTGCTTTGTGGAACACTCGGTTGGAACGTTGGACAGTGGCGTGCATTGGTTTTCGGACTAGGTAGGCAGAAGAAATCATGGCCATACACGCCTAAATATGCCTCCTAGATAGATTATGTTTTTTGACCCGATTCGTAAAATTGTTTAGGTCAGCGTATCATTCCACACACATTTGGTATGATTCATTAGCAAACAAAATACATAATAACAGAACAATAGATTCGAATAACAGCACCCAGATAGCCAGGTGTTTAATAAACATAATATTCTGTGTTAAAATGTCTAAGATTTTTACCTTAGATTTAAATCCATGAATGTTTTGGAGTTGGTCTACAGCAAGTACAAGCAACAAACGAAAACTGACTAAAGGAATAATTTATCGACACATTTTGCATCTTCACCACAAAATTTCTTCATTTCACACACAATACACTTCATAGATATACTTCGCAAAATCACAATAAGTAAATAACAACAACATTGCATACAATGCCAGCCAAACCATAAACAAACCAACACAAATAAATTGCGAAGTTATATTTGAGTTGCTCTAATGTTGGTAAAGTAGTTGTAACTGTAGTCTTTTTAATTTGGATGGGTTACTTTACTTACAACAGAGAAGGTAAGGTTACTTTTGGTCCATAAATCGCGAATGTCAAATGTCAGTATGCTACGCATAGCAAAAGCGTGATTTATGCTTTCGTCGTATTATCTTAAAGAATGTGTGTGTGTGTATGAATATGCCGAAATCGTTTTAGTGTGCGTGAATTGCCGTGAATTTGAGAGGCGAACTCGCGAGTGCCTGCGCGGCAAAGTTTGAAATTTCGTATTGAATGTTAGGTTAGAATTTTTATTTAAAGTGATTATGTAGTTTAATTGAATCAAAATATTATTGAATTGAATCTTATGAGGTAGGCATTGCTTATTTGCCTATATGGAATGCACGCCATTGACGTTGGAAGCCCTTTCATTTGGTATGGTTGATTTTTTAATTCTTCTCCCAACAGTGATCCCCCATATTCCAAATTCATTTGTGTACCAAATTCCAACTTAATCGGATCGAATCCAGATTCGAAGCAAGTCGGCTGTGACAGACGGACTTGTGAGAGTTGGTTGAGGAGAGTTGTTGAGACACACGAGTTATCCTATAATGGTTCTTTTTTTCCTTTTGAGGTACGGAAACCTAAAATATATGTATTTTTGTCGTTGAAACTATGACTCACGGCACGCTGTACACTCTCTACTCTATAATACAGTCGCTAACTGGTATTCTAACTCTATGATTCACATCCCTAATAACTAAAGTACCTAAAAACCTGTAGTAATAACAAATCTTTTACAATCGTCGATCCAAGTTTATGCTGAAAACCTAAATGCTGAAAAGGACACATAAAAATACACACAACAAGAAAAATAATTCTTTTCTAATCTACAATATCTAAGCTCTGTGAGACAAACCGTGTTACAAAAGTGGATTAAAAGTTGGACCAAAAGCATATAGAAAATGGAGCTTAAATCTTTGGTATTAGGGTATATAATCCCCTGTCATTTTTGAGATGGCGAATTCTTGCGAAATCGGAACTTATGGACATTGATTTATGGTGCAAGATTGTATGCGCTATTCTCTTCTTGTAGATGTATGGCAACAAATCAACAAAGAATTATGACGTAACTCTGTGCAAAAGCTTTAGTTTTAAATAACAGAACTTTTGTGACGCCATCACATCTCTCTGGTTTGAAAATTTGGCATAACTAGAACTTCGCTGGTATATTTGTAGACCATAATATATACTACTACTTCAAAAGAAAATAAGCTAAGACGCAATTTCGGTCGCATTAAGCCATTTTTTATAACACGGTGTACGTTCAAAGACATATCCATACGATAAGCTTAGTTTATAGCATGCCTTATGTGTACTATAGCGATAATTGGCAGGTTTTGTACTTAGATTTGATATTTTATATTGCTAATAGTAGAATTAACTTCAAGAACTGTGTTTGTGTTGACTTCAAATCATTCATTCATATGAACCAACTAACCAGCAAAAGTATTCTTAATCAACTGCTACCTGATTTCTGATACAATTTCGAGATCTTTAAAAACTACTTGGAAAAAAATCGTAATACAGGGTTACGTTTCAAAGAGTAGCCAAATTTTCAAGGGTCATTATACTCATCATTGTCAACAAATTTTACTAACCAACTCCGAATTATCCAATCTGAGATAATCTGAAGACTAAGGTCTTCAGTGCGTGTTAGTGATGACATTATATAAATAAGCTAAGTTGAAGTGGCAACGGGCAGGCCACATCGCTCGAAGAACCGATAATCGATGGGGAAAGAACGTTCTCGAGTGGCGACCACGTACTGGAAACCGCCGAGAGCGGGGCGACCTAACCAGATGCACCGACAATCTGGACAAGCGGCCCAAAACCGATCAATGTGGAAGTTAAAGGAGACCTATGTTCAGCAGTGGATATCCTTAGGCTGATATGATGATGAAGAACTGGATATTTTTTTCGCGGTTTCAGCGTTTGTGAAGTTGTGTACAGTATGAGGCACGAGAGGTAAGCATAGATACGCAGTAGTGGAGGCAAGCTCGCGCATGTGCACTTTTGACCAAATCACAGTAGCCAAATGACACGCAAGAATCCAATAGACGACGAGCATCGACTGACGAACCAATCGAGTGCAGCTCGGCGCTCCCCCCTTCTTCATTCCGCCAAACAGACCGAAAAATTAACAACTGCGCAGGTATCTGTGCTCACGACTCGTGCCCTTTACTATATCTCTGATAATTTTGGCTACGATTTGAAAAGTAACCCTGTATTTTCACAGACTTCTACATGTTTTAATTCTAAAACTTCAAAACTGGGCCTATACTACGAAAAACGATACACGATAGTCCGATCATCGTTGTCAATTAATTAGCCTCTTCAGTTTTCCTGCAATTCTATTGGACAACGATGATCGGACTATCGTATATCGTTTTTCGTAGTAGACCCTCTTACACCAATGAGTTCAAACGGCCTTATTTCATAAATGCTAATTTACTAAGAAAACAACCTTACTACCTAAACTTCAATAGCAATCATAAATCTTGCATTTGTGTGTGTGTGTGATGGTGTAAATCCAGTAAAAAACCTGTCAACGTTGTAAGTCAGAAAGCGGAGTTGCAGTGTATTTTACACAATGTATTAAAATTCCGTGCCACGAAAAACACGTAAAGCCGTTCCGGTTATCACTTTGTGATAGTTGTTAAGCTAGTTGGAGGCCTAATAGGCGGCTTGAAAACTCCAACAGCAGGTTGACCACTAGCCTACCTCCACCAATCTGCAGTGGGCACGCGTGGTGGACTATCTACACATTCCCTTTCACCCTCATTCGTGGGAGGCCTGTGCTCAGCAGTGGGACATTAAAGGCTGATGATGATGACACACAACAACCAAAAAGGCTAGGTGACAACAAAAATCTAAATAGTCCCGTCTTTTTAACCGACTTCAAAAAAAGGAGGAGGTTCTCAATTCGACTGTTTTTTTTTTTTTTTTTATGTTTGTTACCTCATAACTCCGTCATTTATTAACCGATTTGAAAAATTATTTTTTTGACTGGAAGGGTACACTTCCCGTTTGGTCGCATTGTCATCAGATCAGGATTTGATTACTTCTTAGTGTACTTTGAAGTCGGTTTAAGTTTTTTGTAAAACAGTCCAATTATACATTATCAAATAATATAAGACACGTATTTTTTCTTTTGTCAACTAAACAAAAAAAAAACAAAGATATCGTCTGTTGAAGTCCAGCGTGACGTCAAGTTAGTGTACACTTATTACTCTAAAGTGACCACTCACACCCGAACTTTGACTCGCTTTATCTTTGTAATGATTTGGTAAAGCAAAAATTATGTAATATTTTTTGATAATCTAGAATCAGAGCTCATATTGGTAAAGGGTGAATAAACATCTAGCCTTGCTCCTAGAAGACGCCTTGCTCAACAGATTCCATACTATTCAAGCGAGTCAGGGGGTTTTACGAACAGTTTTTTTTTTTTTTTTTTTTTTTTTTTATACCACTTTACTTGGAACAGATGTTTATATTGTCTTATCATTTAGTACTGTTGACATATAGTGCTGTAGCATAGAGTCGATATTCGACTGACGGCCGCTAGCAATGGGTTATGCGATTTTCACAATGTATCGTAGGCGAGGCTGTTGTGATTTAAATATACCTTCGCAGGCATAGAGTCAAATTCCGTTTTTGAAACAAAAATACACAGCAACTCAACTACCTGACCGAAAATGTCAAAAGTGTGATGCCTACCTTTTTTCTTCTTCTCCGGTTTAGTCACTTTACTTGGAGCAGGTTTTGCAGATTCTTTCTTTGTCTTCGTCTTTTTTGGGGCCGAAGCTTTCGCTTTGGTGGCCGACTTTCGTTTCAGGGTCAATTTGGAGTTGTCCAGGAGGTCTAAGAGATCGACAGACTCCTTTTTGGGGACTTTGCTGGCCAATTTTGTTAAGGGTTCGTCATCCACTGGAATTAAAAATTACTTTTAGGACGATGTAAATAGTTATCTTATCCTTACTGATACTATAAATGCGAATGTGAGTTTGTTTGTTTTGCTTTCACGCCTCAACTACTCAACCGATCACGATGAAATTTGGTATGCAGACAGCCTATGGTATGGAGAAGCACATATGCATGGCCTCATAGAGCTTTTTGATCTTTGTCGGAGACAGGATCGATTAGGATAAGAATTATTTATTTCGAAAATCGCCGTTCTCTCGCCGACTGTAATTATTTTTTTCGAAATCTGTTCCGTTTCTGTTAATAATAACTCAAAAAGTAAGGAATATTCTCCTAAGACCGTCCCGTGACTTCAACCCTTAAGATCAGGGTGGACATGGGTGGAAATACGAAATTCTTCATTCTAACAAAAAAAAAAATTGTAGGACATACTTTCAAACTAGTCCAATGGAGAAGTGTCCGTTTTTTATGGATTAATTATTATAAAAAAATATGTAATATGAAACAAAAATGTGAAAGAATCATTAAAATATTATCTAGAAGTTAAAAAAAGCGTTGATAGCTCAGTGGTAGTGACGTCAGATACCGAGACTAAGGTCCCGAGTTCGAATCCTACAATGAGCTTGAGATTTCGGTGAAGGGTAACATCGTGAGGAATCTATAGTACGGTGGTAGGGTACTTTGTAGTACCCGCCTGGATAGCCACCCTCAAGTTGAAAGTCGCTAAGCACAACCGACACATCGAGGAAATATCCCTTCCAAATTCCGAAACTTGTCAGTGATTTGTCACTGATTTTGAACAGTAAAGACCTCTCGCTGCATCGTCTGTTTGTGACTTGGCCAATCAGAGCGCATGTGTCCTTGACTTAACCAATCAGAGCGCATTGTCGGCGGTGGGAAATGGGCGGAGTATATTTCAACGAAAATGAACGTCATGTCGCTTTTTTAGGTTAATTGTTCGATGTACCGACAGCTGCACTTGAGAGCCAGTTCCTTATAGGCTTTGTGTGTGCACCACCTTAGGCCACATCATCACTTAACATGGTGTTTTTCTTTTTTATACTACTTAGGTAGCAAACAAGCATACGGCCCGCCTGATGGTAAGCAGTTACCGCAGCCTATGGACGCTTGCAACACCAGCGGTGATACTCGCGCGTTGCCGACCCTCCAGAAATCTCTTCAAACCCTTTGAAGAACCCCATGCTGTACTCCATTGGGAAAAACCACGGCGGGGAGCTCATTCCACAATCTGAGCGTCCGTGGAAGGAAGCTCCTTTGAGATTTTGAACAGTAAGGACCAATCACTACAATGTTTGTAGTATGTTCTGGATTAACACAGGGTTCTTCCCCATTGCTTGTTTTCAATGTGAATTTAGTCGCTATAATATAATTCACTGTCAACCTCATTTTTGAGAGGAGGCCAGAGCATTTCGACTTTAAAAAACTGGGCTGCTATACATGTATATAGGACTGGTAATTAGTAAACGATACTTAAGACACATGATTTTACTCATGATAAGAAACAAGAGATATTTTTTTTTTTTTTTTTTTATACAACTTAGTCGGTAAACAAGCATACGGCCCACCTGATGGTAAGCGGTTACCGTAGCCATATGGACGCTTGCAACACACGGAGCATCGCTCACGCGTTACCGACCTTTCCCCCCTCCCCTATGAGCTCTGGCGACCTTACTCACGCGCAGGAACACAACTTTACACAACATAAAGTTATTTGGCTGCGGTATTCTGTAAGGTGGAGGTACTCCCCCAGTCGAGCTGCTCTTTGAGCGAATAAATGCTATGCTCTACCTCTCTTTTATAATTTACTTAGCTCATGAGCCCATAATATTGAGTACCTAACAAGAATAAGGATACACCATCAGCTTTTATTTAATTTAGTTATTTATCCCTATTTGTTTCTTTGTCTAAGTTGTTTGTTATCGTGAGTACAATCATGTGTCTAAGTATTGTTTACTAATTACCCGTCAACCTATATTGTCACACTTATAGTTCTTGGTACCTCTGTTAATATTACTGGTTATACTTACAATCATCATCATCGTCATCATCGTCAAGGAAGTCTCTGTCATCCATGTCATCATCGCTGATCCGTTTCTCCAATTTCACCCGCTCCAGCTTCACTTCACACTCCATAGTCTCCGGTTGTACTGTTAATTAAGTTATATTTATTTTTCTTTTGAGTTCCTTACCCATATGATGCGATTGGGATCCTATTACTTAGCCTCCACTATCTCTCAATCTCATGAACCACTAGCTGCCCGGCGCGACTTCGTTGGCGTGGTGCTACCCTACCCTACCCTACCCTACCTATATGCTATAAACCTCACGGAGCCCGAGACCTTTCCAACGAATGCAAAACCGTGGAAATCGGTTCGTGCGTTCTGGAGTTATAGCATCAGGAAGGAAAACCCGACTTATTTTTATATAGTAGATAATAGGTAGACAGCTGAAATTCTCACAGTATGTGTAATTCTATAGCCGCTAACAATACATAATAAGAAATAAAGTTAAAGGCAGAGAAGCTATCATAAACAAAGATTATGCTCCATTTTTTTATACCTTTGATACTTCACAAGTGGTTTCTCTACACACTCCAACATCAACTACAATTCAAATGTACTGGGCTAACTACTACTAGGCCCGTACACTAGCTCTCTCCTGATCAAGGACTAGGACTGCTGCTTCTCTCTTAATTAACTACTACACTAATGTCTCACTCAGTTTATTTTACTAGCAAGCAACACAGGTTAGAGAGTTGCTAGTTGAGTTTCTTGCCGGAGTCTTCTTCTTCAAGTTGTATTTGGAACCGGTGTAGAGTCATTTGTTAACTTTCATAAGTGCCCTTTAAAGGCCTAATTTGAATAAATGAATTTTGATTTTTGATTTTGAGTCATGGTGTAATAAAAAAAAGAATTACATACTCTCAAGCTCAGTAACACTGGAACTGCCCGGATCCAGATGATGCATGAAGGTCTTCTCGCACTCAAGCACCTGTCGTCTGAAATCCGAGGCATCACGAAGGCGGGCTATACACGGTTCGCAGATCAAACGGCTGTTGCTGTTGGGCCCGCCTGATTGTGAGTAGGCGATCTGTGGAGATGATAATTACAGTTAGTATATTAGAACTGCCGGAACATAAATTTTGAGTGCAGCCCATATCAGCTGCCAGCAATCAACTGAGTTCTCAACAATATAGGTAATAGTTTTTAAAAAAAGGATTTTGTCTCCCAATGGTCAGAGGGACGTATGATGACTGCTTTCAGGCAAAAAGGGTTCATTTCTCATCATGCTTGAGGTTTGTTGATGGTACATGGCTCAACAGCCTTGACTGTTCAACTGGCATCAGCATAGTTCGTCAATCAGTTCCCCCTTAATGTTTAATAGGATGGTTTTTTAAAATCAACCGTGTGTGATGAAGTCCCAGGGTATTTATTATTATTATATATTTATATTTGTGAGGGATACAGCGACAGGCGATGGACATTAGAAGAGTCAAGATGGAAAGGCCCTAGCAGTAAAAGACGAAAAGGATGACCTATGAAACGATGGAGTGACGATATTATACTACAGCAGGAAAGGAATGGATTAAACAAGCTAAAAACAGGGAAAACTGAAACAAACTGGAGGAGGCCTATACCCAAATAGGGGTTCCTATCCAAGAAAATATACCCAACATGTGAATGGAATAAAGGCAAAAAAACATTATGTTAACATTAAAAAGTATGTTAAAATAGTTACCATTAAAAATATTGTGTAAAAATGAAGTTGTGGTGGTACCTATTTCTGCAAAATCCATAAATAAGAATCGAATTGTGTAAAAATGAAAAGTGAAAATGCATAATATACATGTAATAGGTAGGGTGATGGGTAATAAAAGGCTTTGTTATTATTATTTTTATTTGTGAGGGAATGTGTGTATGTGGAAAATATCAGAGTGTGGTGGTGTTATTAATTATGTTTGTGGTTGTTTTTGGACTGGTTCACTACAGGTTTAAGTTGTAGTATGGGTTGTATCATAATGTTTTTTTTTATTGTATTTAAAAATCATCAAGCATTAGGCCACTCTATCCCCTCGACTTACAAGTTACTTACTTAGTTTTCATGCGAAAAATAACGACAAAATAAAAGGTAGGTATTGGATAGAAGCATTTTTGAAGCCATCCCATCCATGACCGCAACCGCATCATTGATTTTTCAATCCGACCACTGTTGAAGACAACTCGAATGCGCAGGTTGGCTAAGTGGATTTCATCAGACAACAAAACAAACCAAGCGCCTTCTAAAATCGGCCGAGTTGTAACAATAACCATCGACAAGAAAATGGATGCCGTGGCGTCCCATACTAAAAAATGTAATTACAAATCCACTAAGTACTCACCGATATGCTAAATGTATCGGAGAGCATTTCAGAATAGACTTCCTTCTTTCCCATCCAGAAATATTCCGTCGAGATGTCTTTATAGCAGCCCTCCGTGAGACAACATCGGCAGACAGATGGGCCGGGACGCCAATCCGAAGTTTTTGCATCCATTATCACGTTAAAACTACTATTTTCACGGAAAATATTACTTACATACTAATATTAGGCAATTTAATTACATGGATTTACAATAGAAATAAGAATCCCTAATTTTTTTACTAATGCTTGTCGCAAAACGTAAAAAAAGCGACGCCATCGGTGTTCGGTCGATGTAACGATCAGGGTTGCCTGGTTAGTGGCATACCGCAACCGCAGCAGTGTTGCCAACTGCTAGCTTTACTAAGTAGTTAGACATCTTGCAAAAAGTAGCTAGATTGCCAGATTTTGATACCCAAAAAAGTTGCTAGAAGTAGCTAAATGTTTCTCAGTAGGTAGATAACAATAACATTGTTAAAGAGAATTAAAAACCAGTATATTAAATAGGTTTTTTTTTTCAAGGGTGATTAATTTTCACAATATATTAAACAGCGAGCATTAGTTTTAAATGAGGCGATTTCTTACGATACCTCTATGGTCAAAATACCTGTCAAATCGTGTACTTTAGGTTCAAATTGGATCAAAATATCAGCATTTTGACAGGTATTTTGCCAATAGAGGTATCATAAGAAAACTCCATATTCCCGGCCACCGACCTATACCCACATCTAGGCCAATAGCGTCGCGTTTAGTCTTTTTCTATCGAGACCCAGTGCCCTATTACGAACTTTCGAAAGTACTGAAAATTAGCTAGAAAAAGTAGCTAAATAAATTTAGCTACAAGTTTCATTAAATTGTAGCTGCCTAACACCAAAAAATAGCTAGATCTAGCTATAAAGTAGCTAAGTTGGCATCACTGAACCGCAGTGCTGCCAAATTGCCAATGCCAACTTTTTCTTAGTTTTAAGTTTGGCAACCAAATCCAAATTAGGGCTCATTTCTGCCAGTGTCGAGTTATATTATAGTTCCAGTCACAATACATCACTTCACATTATAGTCCTCAGTCAGTCACCGTCCATAAAAGTCATGTTTTACTACAATGGTGGTCATTGTACTAAAACTCTTCACGGACATTTTGAGACAACTTGAAAAGTCACGATACACATAATTCATTTCATTTCACTTCACTGGTGCACATGGATGATCTTTATTGGGTAAAATACCACCAAAAATACACAATAAAACTCAAAATACACAAATTTATGAAAATAAAAATGAAAATGCTACGTCACTCTGCAAGTTCCCGCCAAAAAGTCCTAGTCGTGTTTGGTTGGGGTTGTTGGAATAAGTGTTGCCAACTCGGATTTACAAAAAGGCGTAGGCCAGATTAGAAAAGTACGTAGAATTAGTAAAACTTGCATATGGCAAGTTCGTAGATCTACGTAATTATTTTTAAATGAAATTAATGGACTAGGGTAGGTAAAACCTAATAAAAATGATGTTTTATTATATAGCTAGTTGCGCTCTGCGGTTTCACTCGCGTATCCGAGGGATATCCTACCCTGCCCTACCGTTAAGATTTCATAAATTTTCTAATTTTATACGTTACATTTTTTATGTTTTTCCATGAAAACCTTTTCCAGAATATTAGAAAACTTAAAAAAAAAGATGTATGACATCGGTAAAGTCGTTCTCAAGTTACGGCGTGACCAAAGGACATAAGGATTCATTTTTATAGATATTTATTTAATATTTGTTATCATCAGGCAAATTGGGCTCTACCGCGTAACTTTGGTGGTAATCGTAACGAACACCATTAATTATTTAACCAATGACGCGCACTCGTTACGAAGCGACGATGACCATTCGTGGGCCCTGATTGGATGAAATTCATTAATGGTGTTCGTTACGATTACCACCAAAGTTACGCGGTAGAGCCCGAGAGTTTCAGTCAGGAACGGACATAGGATAGGTAAATATATAAAAACTATGATTCAATTCATATCTGTGATGTTTTTATTAATATGTGATGTTTTTATTAAATACCTACCAATAAATAGGCTAACATAAGTATTTACAGTTTATTTACATAATTGATACATACAGTCGAATAGACAATTCATAAGAGGTCTAGAAACGGTCAAGTGGTTGAACAAACCAAAATTGCCTTGGTTGAATCCACCAGACTGAAGTGGAATGTAATAGTATATTACGATTTACGATACGTGTGCCTTAAGTAGAACATTTTTAAGTACATTTTTTACGAAAATTTCATAAGTCACGAGTATAACATAACACGTGTGTACAAAAACGCACTTATTGCACGTTTATCCGTGTAAGGCACACGTATCGTAATATACTATTTTATGGTGGACAATTTCGATTACAAATCGCCATTATTATAGGCTTACAAAGTGGTCATGATTTTTTTTAAATATTTTTTTCCATCGAATAATTCACACTTGCAACTATCACCCTAACCTTTTTTAGCCCACTAGGCTGTTTTTAGACCCATGTATTCTCTGAAAAACATAAACGAGATGGCACGTTCTCCTAAGATCAAAAAATACTGCCATGGTAGTTTTTCTTAATTTGTTGATAAATCGTATTAAAAGTAAACAATACAAAGAAAACATGTTTGAACAAATCAAATATTCGCATAATTTAAAGTCATTGATGCTGAATCCGATGTTTACAAACTTGACTAACTATCCGTATCTTTGTAAAAAAAAACTTCATCAAAATCATAACGACTATTTAAATATTGTCTTTCCTTTTTCAAAATTCAAAATTCGCAAGATAGAGGTGTGATGCCTAAATATGATTTGCAACCTTGATGTTTGCAACAAACCAGCACCATTCAATACAAAAATATACGCGTCGAACATAGAACCTCCTCCTTTTTTTTAAGTCGGTTCAAAATGGGCTTTAAACTTGGTTAAGGTTGTAGACGTATATAAATATAGTTATAAACAAAATAAACTTGAAATGCATATTGACACGGACCCATCCGCGGGCATTCTCTTTTAGCAAAACATATCGGAAAACCGAATTACAGTAATACCCAACTAATAAGGCTTGCCGATGTACCTGCGCAGAAGACACATTTTCAAAGCGCGAAAAATGCTATTGGTCGGCAGCTGCCGCCATGTGTGCGGAGGGGCGTCACTTGCGAGTGAGGCGGAACTAACAGCTGCACTGTATTATGAACCTTATAGTAGTGATCTAAGGTTGATTGTAAGTTATAAGCATTCTTTCGTTAATCTTCGGGCCATACATTATTTTCTGTGCGAACGTAGATTCACGACGCGCCTTATCAGTTGGGTACTACTGTACTGAGATGTTTCTTGTGATGTTGAAAGGGTTAAAAAAACATACACTACATTTTATACACTAATGTGATAGCCGTTGTCTTTACCCATACTCCGAATGCTGACTCTTCATATGTCCTTTCAAACTGCAATTTTGTATGAAAGCTTGTCCGCATACATGGCATCTGTACCTAAGAAATACAAAATAAAAACTATTTAATATAGATACACTCAGTGCGATAAAAAAGCGTGCGCGTTATTGGATGAAATAATTAATGGTGTTCATTACGATTATCACCAAAGTTACGCGGTAGAGCCCCTGGTGGGTAGTGCTATAGTTTCCTACTCCAAAATCTCTATTCTAACTACTTCTAACATAAGTCTATATCTACAACACAGTAAAATTGTAAACATACCTCCGATCGTTAGTGTGTATCCTCATATGGTCCTTAAGTGTCTTGAGGCGCGGGTAGCACTTCTCGCACACTTTACACTTGTAATTGCGCTCGCCGGTGTGCGTCGGCATGTGGTTGTTCAGAGCGAACCGCGTGAAGAACTTCTGACCGCAACATTGGCATTCGTATCTGTTGTTACAATAATAATTTACTATACAGCATTATTTTATGTTTTTTTCTTTGTACTTGTTTCCGATGAGTTCGTAACTTAAAGCATAAAATGTTGTGTCACTTATTGATCGGAAGAGGGAGCCCTCCATCATGATAGCACCATTTTGCAATTTGATAGCACGATTTTGTAACATGATAGCAACATTTTGCAACATGAAGCACCATTTTGTAACATGATAGCAACATTTTGCAACATGAAGCACCATTTTGTAACATGTTAGCAACATTTTGTAACATGATAGCAACATTTTGCAACATGAAGCACCATTTTGTAACATGTTAGCAACATTTTGTAACATGATAGCACCATTATTTAACATGTTAGCAACATTTTGTAACATGATAGCACCATTTTGTAACATGATAGCACCATTTTGTAACATGATAGCAACATTTTGCAACATGAAGCACCATTTTGTAACATGATAGCACCATTTTGTAACATGATAGCACCATTATTTAACATGTTAGCAACATTTTGTAACATGATAGCACCATTTTGTAACATGATAGCACCATTTTGCAACATGAAGCACCATTTTGTAACATGTTAGCAACATTTTGTAACATGATAGCAACATTTTGCAACATGAAGCACCATTTTGTAACATGTTAGCAACATTTTGTAACATGATAGCACCATTATTTAACATGTTAGCAACATTTTGTAACATGATAGCACCATTTTGTAACATGATAGCACCATTTTGTAACATGATAGCAACATTTTGCAACATGAAGCACCATTTTGTAACATGATAGCACCATTATTTAACATGTTAGCAACATTTTGTAACATGATAGCACCATTTTGTAACATGATAGCACCATTTTGTAACATGATAGCAACATTTTGCAACATGAAGCACCATTTTGTAACATGTTAGCAACATTTTGTAACATGATAGCAACATGAAACACCATAGCAACATTTTACAATATGATAGCAGTATTTTGCAACATGTTAGTAACCTTTTTTATTTCTGAACCCTAAAAAGAACATACATACATTACATTACATACACACAGCGCCGTCAGACTTCACTTTATAATATTCATCAATCATCATCATCCATGGTGTCCAACTGCTGATCATGGGCCTCGTTTCACAAATCAGAGTGAAAGGGAATAGGCAGTTACTCCACCACTCATACCTACTGCTGAAAGTAGGTCAACCTACTGTTGGAGTTTTTAAGCAACCTAGAAGGCCTCCAACTAGCATAAAGACAGTGAAGCACTGAAAAAGCTCAAGTTGAAATATCACTAGTCTTTTAGGATTGCTTAACTTTGCCGATCGATTAATAACGGCTAATCAAGCTTCATCACGGGTGAATCATCAATACTCACCTATAATCCTTCAAATGATCCTTCCTCCGATGTATAGTCAACGTCCGTCTAGTTTCACACACTTTCTCACACATGTTGCATGGGAAACTCAACGGCTGTTCCCCGTGGACTTCCACTAGGTGCTTCAACTTCTGAGGGTACGACATCAACTTGATGTCACACTTGGGGCAGTACACACGTCCACGTTTCTTGTGCACCCGGTCGATGTGGAGGTCTCGGTTGTATTGAGCTTTGAACACTTTGCCACAGGTTTCACATGGGTAGTCACCTTCTTCGTGCCGCTGTTGGTGCATTACGAATCTGCCTGGAACGGTTAGGGGTGGTTATTTAACCGACTTCAAAAAAGGAGAAGGTTCTCAATTCGGTTGTATATTTTTTTTTATATTTGTTACCTCATAACTCCGTCATTTATGAACCGATTTGGAAAATTATTTTTTTGTTTGGATGGGTACACTTCCCGTTTGGTCCCATTGTCATCAGTTCAGGATTTAATTACTTCTTAGTATACTTTGAAGTCGGTTTAAGTTTTTTGTAAAACAATTCAATTATTTTTTATTAGATTCAGTTGATAAAAGTGCATCCACATTGAACTTATTTATTGTAGAGCAATATATTGCAACACGATAGCAACATTTTATAATATGATAGCACCATTTTGCAACACGATAGCACCATTTTGCAATATTATAGCACCATTTTGCAATATTATAGCACAATTTTGCAATATTATAGCACCATTTTGCAACATGATAGCAACATTTTGCAATATTTTAGCAACATTTTTCAATCTTCACTTTTAATATTAATCAAATTACCTTTATCAACGAATCCCAGTCCACAAGTCTCGCACACATAGTTACTGAAGTGTTCATTCATATGTTTATTCAACGCATGGAAATAAGGAAATATCACATCACACAACGCACACTTCAATTCATCTTTAGTCAAACGGAACGGCAACACTGAGTCTTTAAAATCAAAATAATACTTTTTATCATGTACACTAGTTATATGTCTTTTGAAATCTTCTAGATTATCAATTTTTATTGGACACAAACGACAATCGATCTGCGTTAGATCAATTTTGATCATATTCTTGTGTTCTGTCACTTTGAACTTCTTCGGATGGTGAGCATTTCTTGTATGGTTCCTCAGGAGTAATGGGTCGGTGAAGTCTTCCCCGCAGTAATAGCACAGTAAGTGATTATGTCGACATTTGAATGGGCACACGTAAGAAAACTCCACTATCGTTAGTATATTCGTCTCTGTCATGTATGTAGGATCTCTTTCTCGCATCATCTGCTGTACTTTTGACATTGGTAGTTCTGAAATAGAAAGCTCATTTATAAAAAAATTATGGTTTAAGGTGCCGGTTCGCAGCCAACCGCAAACAGCAGCAGCAAGCGGGTGCTTGTACCTTAAACTAAAGGGCTGATTTTTATGAAAATTTGCAGAGATGTGTCTATGACCCCAGAGTTCTCAGGGAGATACCAAATGTTTTTTATAGTATTTTTTTCTACACCTACAATGAAATTAAATACTCGGGATATCATTTTCTATCTGGGTTATTCCTTCCAATATTCGAACAGGGCGGTGGCTGCCACATGCGTCATACTTGTGAACAGGTGCTGCCTGTGGGGGCTGGTCTACTTATTAAATATCAATTCAGTCTAATTTGCAGTATTGCCGCGCGCCGGGGCACGCAATTGTTTTCAGTGCGATTAGAATGTAAATATTATGTAATGAATCAACTGACATATCATCGGTAAAAGCTACAGTATGAGGCACGAATGGTGAGCACAGATAGGCAGTAGTGAGGGCAAGCTCGTGCATGTATACTTTTGGCCAAATCACAGTAGCCAAATGCCACGCGAGAATCCAATAGACGACGAGCATCGACTGACGAACCAATCGTGTGCAGCTCGGCGCTCCCCCCTTCTTCATTCCGACAAACAGACCGAAAAATTAACTACTGCGCAGGAGTCCATCTGTGCTCACCACTCGTGCCCCTTACTATACATACTCTGTCTTTTAGGCCTCACTAGGTGGGGCAGGCTGGCCCCGTTGCGCGGCTTCAGTCCCGCGCTGGAGGCCGACCGCTTCGCATGAAGCAGCGGCAAGTCATCGTTCGAGTTCGACGAGTCTGCATACGTGAATGGTTTTGACTCTTCTGCAATCATATTCATGATCATTATTTCCATTTTACAAACCTTTTGATAACAGAAAGTGCTAACAGTCGTAAGGGACGCAATATATTAGAACTAGATTTAATAGACTACACTGAAACCTGAAAAACTTGACAGCTGCAGATCGGATGCGTCTTGAGTGCCTTATAATATCCGCATAATCATCATCATCATCAGCCTATAATGTCCCACTGCTGAGCACAGGCCTCCTTTCACAAATCAGGGTGAAAGGGAATGGGCAGATACTCCACCACGCGTGCCCACTGCGGATCGGTGGAGGTAGGCTAGTGGTCAACCTACTGTTGGAGTTTTCAAGCCGCCTAGAAGGCCTCCAACTAGCTTAACGACTATCACAATTAAGTGATAACCGGGACCAACGGCTTTACGTGCCTTCCGAAGCACGGAAACGCTAGATTTGAAATACCACTAGGCAACATCCAGAAGTAAATGACGATTAACCGTAAAGTAAGCCTTAGTGCGTTTTCACACGAGACGATAACGACACATTTTTGTCGCGACGATAAACGACCGACGATAATTGACAAACGGTCATGTCGTCGTTCGTTTTCACACGAGGAACGATAACCGCACCGTAACGACAGTTACAGCGAGGTGACAAGAAGTGTCGTTATCGTTATCGTGCTGTTCGCCGTGTGAAAGTCCTGACGTTTTTCAATACATTTCGAAGGTCCGCTAAATCGCACAGTAAAAAAATCGTCACGATCTAGCCGAACCAACGACATAGCCGAATTATCGTTCCTGTGTCGTGCAGTGCTGTGTCGTTATCGTTGCGTGTGAAAACGGTACATAGAAATGTATGGTCGGCTAAATCGTCACAGTTTTTTTACTGTGTGGTTACGGTGTCGTTATCGTCTCGTGTGAAAACGCACTTAAGGTCCGCTCACACCAAAGTGACGAGACACAACGCGCACTTTTTAAAATATCAATAGATCATAGAACTTTATTTACTACACAAAAGTGTGCACATTTCTTATTGCTATCTAAACTTACCGCTTCACATCGCGTCTCGGCCCCTAATTTGACGCCACCGCCAATCAATCATTGGCATGAATACCTCTTCTTATTACCTCTATGGACGCTAGTTACATACCAGCATGGTCAGCGAGCGCGTCGTCAGGCTCGGTCCCCTCGTCTTCGGGCTCGACCTTCACAACCACTTCTACCTTCGGGGCACCCACCACTGTCGCCTCCGCCATAGACCGACGTCCTACTGATATTACGATATATTTTGATACACACATTTATATAATAAATGTTTTAGAATTTTGAATTATTCTTTTGTCCTAAAATAAATATAGTAGGTTTAAATATGAAATGAAATATAGGGTTTCAAAGGCACTTATAATTTTCAGACTCAAATGCATGGTTACGAAGGTTGGTTTTCCTGAGAAGACCTGGCAATAATCAATTCAATATGAAAATAAACAATAAAATGTGTTACCAATTCAGATGTTATAGCTACATACCTTCATCATTATCACACATCTTGACCTGCAAAAAGGTCTCCTCACACTTGAGCACCTGAAGGCGGAAGGCGCAGGCTTCCCGTAGTCGAATTACGCATGTCGCGCACACAAGACGCTCCGTTGGCTTACCATCTAAATGGGATAGCTGGGGAAAATTGTGGTATTAACACTATATTCTACTACATTCAAACAGGCTTGCTATGATATGGCAGATCAAAAGCATGATAAATGTAGCTGGAGGAGGCCTTTGCCACCTGGCAAATGGATATGCAGAAGTGGAACAAAAAGACAATTTATGAATAATAAATAAATATTGTCATGTCCAAATGAAGGCTTTTATATTAAATGTAGCTGATAGGATCCAAAACAAATTTCATGTAGTCGCAATATAGGACCCACTTCCTGGATATGTTCTACGAACACTCATAAGGCAAAAAGGTTGAAAGCTCAATAATCTGATCATATCAGAGAGCTGTTGCCCCTAGTAAAATTGGTAGCACAAGGCATTGTCAATAGCTCTTAAAGTTATGCATTTGCTGATATATAACCACTACCCATAGCATGAGTAGCCAGCAAAGGGAGAAATGACTAGCATTAAAATCTCTATGGAACATTAACTAAATTACATTTAATCCCTTGACTTTGAAATTTGGTGATCCGCGTGGGCGAGGAGACCGATAGAAATCAATTGTTATTTTTTAACTGCAAGTCAAGGGATTAATTTAAAACCTTGTGTCTTCAAAACAGTTCTTCTTAAATGCCATCATGGTGTGTAGGATGCTACACAGCATAAATGGGTTCCAAATTAAGGTCCATGATGGTATCCATGATGTTGGGGGAGGCCTATGTTCAGCATTGGACATCAAATGGGCTGATATGATGATGATGATCCATGATGTAATTTTTTGTATGCAAGTTTATAAAGACACATTCACAGTACTTATGTGTTTACTAATTTTTCCATATGGTTAGTGTAGTAGGAGTTTTGAAATAAAAATAAAGATCTCTGCTCTGAAGATAAGCCTCTCTTAAGGTGTGGCAGTCCATCCTTCTTCTCCATACTCCTTATTTGACACAGACTTAAATAGCTTTAACTGTATAGGCCAACTCGGACCACAATCTCATAATGCTGTGACCAAATGAAGTTATGTACTTGAGCCAGCCAATATTTATAATAAGAATATTTGGGTTTTTTCTAGTTCACAGCATCATAGTGATACATGAACGGTTTATAGGAACTCACCAGTAAGCCAAAGCAGTCCATCATCATATCTGAATATACTTCTGTTTCTCCAAAACACTTGTATTCAACGTTAAGAAGACGACATTTCTTCATGGATCCACAGCATCTACATAGGCCAGGGTCGAAGATAGGACCCTTGCCTTTATTTACACTCATCGTGTACGTTTTTTAATAATATTTGTATATCTATAGCTTTAATTTAAGTAATGTTATAAGATAAATAACACATAATTACAGAATTTTTTCACTACCCATGCATGCATAAGTAAATAACAATAAAATATGAATGAAGTAAATAATATAATCACAGATTACCACAGGAAAAAAATTATGACAGACCAGATGTATGTCGCCAGCTGCATATCAAGACATCGGACTAAAACCTAGTGTGATCCAATAAAAAACTCGTCCTTGCGGGTCAATCAGGTAAAAAAGAGAATGCTCGGTTATCTTAAAAGCCTTCAGCACTCGCTGAAATTATCCGGCCGCATAGGGTGCGGGTGGAAGCCAAGGTGGTAGGGATCACCATGATTCAGAAAAAAGGACAATTTACTTCGAAATTACTAAACTGGCAGCACTAGACAGAAATGTCAGAATCAGATTCCACAAAAAAAATCACAAAATAAAAACTTTTGTTTTAATATTACGAAAATTTGTATTTAAAATGACGACTATTAGTCGGAAAGGTCCGATAATAGATCCTGGATTATGCCGATGTTGTGGCTCGACGAAGAAATGCCGGCTATTGAACGTGGAATACGAGTATCTTGGTCAAAAAGAAATCTATTCCGATATGTTTGTTGACTGTTTTGGATTGTTGGTGAGTGGGCCCAACGTTATTTCATATATTTTTTTATGCTTCTTTTTTTCTATTATAAATAATATGGCCAAAGTTGTTAAGAACATACACTCTATAAGAGAACTGGCAGTGCGATACATGTATATCGATGTACATTAATTAATTCCAGCTGTCCTACTTAGACGGTGAGCCAGAGGACCGTCTAATATGTGCGACATGCGTGTGTCGACTGCGGGAAGCCGCCGCCTTCCGCCGTCAGGTGCTGCACTGCGAGGAGAAGCTGCTGCTCACCAAGATACATGTTCATGATGGTACCGTCTTAATAGAATACTAAAATTCCAAGGCACTCAGTTCTAGTGACATTAAACACTGTAGCGAAGCTGAAGGCTGCTCTTGCTCCTGGAGGAAATCATCATACAAGGAAACTGTACCACGATGCTAGGGTACTTTGAAGTACTTGCCTGGCTAGCTACCACCCTCTAGTTGAAACTACTACTGGTGTGTTCTATCAGTTGCCGTTGAGAGCAATAGCAATCCACAGGGGCTAAGGGGCTCATGAGCTAAGGTACCCTCAGTTGGATCAAACAGAAACGGTTCACGGTTGCTTCTTTGTTGACATTTTGCATAATTTTGTTCCCTGTGTCAATTTGTGATCTTGAGTCTTGACTGATGTGTTATTATCATGATGATTAATATGTAATTTTGTTGAATCAGAAGAAAAAAATGTGTAAATTACAGCGGTTACTATACCAGACAAATTTGATACTCTATATCCTGGCTATACGTGGTGAAAGTGGTACGGGAAGTGGGAAGGAGACACTTTCCGCGGGGGTCGAAGGTCTTTGCCTGTCAGCTAAGTAGAAGCCATCTGACGAAACTCAAAGCTATAAATGGAAACATTGTCTCATCCAAGCCAGAGATCCTTGCGGAAGTTGAAAGCTTCTATGGACAGCTGTATAAAACGCGCGGCGGAACCAGCAGCCCACAGCACAGGTGACCCAAGAGCCCACCTCACGCGCCATTACACAGAAGACCTTCCGGATATTGATCAGGACGAAGTCGGGGCGGCTCTCAGACAGCTTCGTAATAACAAAGCTCCTGGAGATGACGGTATAACTGCAGAGCTCCTGAAGGCGGGGGCAACTCCAATTTTGAAGGAGCTCGAAGAAATGTTCAATACCGTTATCCAACATGGCACAACACCGGAGGCGTGGAGTGGGAGTGTGGTGGCCCTGTTCTTCAAGAAAGGTGATAAAACCTTACTGAAGAATTATAGGTCCTGAGCCACGTATATAAGCTGTTCTCGAGAGTCGTCACGAATCGTCTCTCTGGCAGACTCGACGAATTCCAGCCACCGGAGCAGGCTGGGTTTCGAAAAGGCTACAGCACCGTGGACCACATCCATACTGTTCGGCAGATTATACAGAAAGCTGAAAAGTATAATCAGCCGCTGTGTTTGGCATTTGTGGAGTACGAGAAAGCCTTCGATTCTATCGAGACCTGGGCTGTTCTAGCGTCAATGCAAAGGTGTCATATCGACTGGCGTTATATCGAGGTGCTGAGATGTCTGTATGACACTGCAACTATGACCGTCCATATCCAAGACCAGAAAACAAATCCGATCCAATTGCGCAGAGGGGTAAGACAGGGGGATGTAATATCCCCGAAGCTGTTTACCAACGCATTGGAGGATGTCTTCAAAACCCTGGATTGGAATGGACGCGGCATAAATATAAACGGTGAGTACATCTCACACCTCCGATGACATCGTCATCATAGCAGAGTGACTAGAGGAGGTTGGCGAAATGCTGCATCACATAAACGGGGCCTCGCGACGCGTTGGTCTCGGCATGAACTTGGACAGGACAAAAGTCATGTTCAATGCACAGGTTGTGCCGAGACCGACATGTACGATTGAGGGAACGGCACTCGAAGTTGTCCAAGAATATGTTTATCTGGGTCAAACTATCCAGGTAGGGAGAAACAACTTCGAGAAAGAAGCCGACCGCAGGATTCGTTTGGGTTGGGCAGCATTTGGAAAACTTCGTCATATCTTTAAGTCGCCTATACCGCAAAGTCTCAAGACAAAGGTGTACAACCAGTGCGTCCTGCCTGTCATGACCTACGGAGCCGAGACATGGACACTGACCCATAGACTGGTCCAAAAATTTAAAGTCACTCAGCGAGCTATGGAAAGAGCTATGCTCGGAGTTTCTTTGAAGGATAGAATCCGCAACGAAGTCATCCGACAAAAAACCAAAGTAACCGACATAGCTCAACGAATTAGCAAGCTGAAGTGGCAATGGGCCGGTCACATCTGCCGCAGAACCGACGGTCGATGGAGCAGACGAGTCTTACGAGTGGAGACCGCGTCTTGGCAAACGTAGTGTGGGGCGCCCGCCAGCCCGATGGACTGACGACCTCAAAAAAGTGGCCGGACTGGGCTGGATGCGGGTGGCAAGAAACCGGAAGGAGTGGCGCGCTCTGGAAGAGGCCTATGTCCAGCAGTGGACTTAAAAAAAGGCTGATGATGATGATATCCTGGCAAAACTGTGAAACCTGTGCCCAAACATTTAGATTTTTTTACGGTCATCTTACTAGTATGTTGAAAACTTTTTTGTAATGTTTAAACAGATAATGACGATAGGAAGGTTAAAATGGAGGTTCAAGTTAAACAAGAGGACTCTGAGGGAAACGATTCTGATGATCACCATGATGATGTGACTCCCATGGATGATGGTAAGTTATAGGTTAGATGAATGAAAAATTATATTTAAACCGTTTCCATTATCAAAAATATTAGACACGTATTTTTCTTTTGTCAATTAAACAAAAAAAATCGAAGATATCGTGTGTTGAAGCGCCGCGTGACGTCACGCGACGGTACACTTTTCACAAACAAGTGACGTCACGAGCTCCCACTCCTGCGGGGTTATTTTAAAAAGATCGAATTCGGATTCGGGAGCGGAATCGGAAACTTCCGAGATGAGTTTCCGACATGATAAAATAATAATGAAAATGTATATTTGCACATTAAAATACAATCAAAACTGTAAGAACATCAATATTTATTTAACATAGTATGATAATAGTACAATTTAAGTGTTACAAAATAATATTTAAACTAAAATAAATATATTCTGCATGATAGGTTAAAGCGGCCATTGCTATTTTAATTTCCGAATCGAATAGTTTGACGTTTCTCGACGGAAATATCAATCCGAATCATCGAAAAGTTTCCGATAGCTTTTAGATGGCGGAATTCTTTCCGAATTTTATTTAATGTTCGTTTTTGACTATTATTTAATATAAACGCATTATTTAAACTTATATAATGGTTAGTTGGTACTAGACTGAGTGTGTTTGCCCCTATTTTAAGTAAATAATGAATAAGAAAGGTCTGCGGTAAAAGTAATAGCTACATACTCAAACTTCGTAGGGACTAAAACATATTGGTCACTACTCAATACCGTTACTCATGTTGGATGCTAGATTCACTACCACTAAAAAATCTACGTAACCATAAAATCTATTGCAAATTATCTATTTGCAAATAAAAGTTAAAATATTTTATTAGACTCAAAAGAAAAACATAAAATATTTGTTTTATTATACTCTCCATGAATGTACTGAAAAAAAAAAACTACTTTGACACAGAGGGCTTTTTGGCGGGAACTTGCAAAGTGACGTTGCGTTTTCGTTTAATTTTCAAAAAATCATGTATTTTGAGTTTTATTGCGTATTATCTGTGATGTTTTATCCTATAAATATAAATCCACGCGCACCAATGAAGGGAAATTAAATGAATTATGTGTATCGTGACTTCAACTTGTCTCAAAAAGTCCGTGAGAAGTTTTAGTTTATTGACCACTATTTTACTAACACATGACGTTTATGGACTGTGACTGACAGTGCGTACAATATGAAAGTGATTTATTTTGTGCCTAGAACTTAGGTATAACTCAAATACGATTAGGCTGTATGGCTCAAACCTTTGCCTGACTTTTGCTAATGTTATAAACAACAGTTACTTCGACCTATCAGTCAGTTTTCGAAGTTCGATAAAACTAGAAACCATTTTTATGTTTATTAAAACACAATGTAGACCTAAAATCCAAAATATAGAAAATAACAAGTATCTGTCTTTATGCATTTGATATGAGTGTTTAAATGAGGGCTTTCAACAATAAAAATCCGTAAGTATTTCGATTTTAGTTTAAATTTTAGTTTAGGTATACCATTTCCTACCATTATTAAAAACAAACTTTGTAAACGCACTCCAACTTTCCGCTATCGGATCTTTTCGATGAAGGTTTCCGATTCCGCTCCCGAATCCGAATTCGATCGTTTTAAAATAACCCCGCTGAACTGAACTTTGACGCGCTTTATATTTGTTAATTTTTAATAATAATTTATTTATTTCATCAAATATAGTACAGAAGATAATAATAATAATCAAAAGGTAAATTATAAAAGGCAAAATTTAATAATCGAAAAATTCCTGCAATTAATAAACACACATGTCAACTAACCAATCGAAAAGTCTCGCTTTATTGATTGATGAGATTGATTATTGATGTCATAAAGCAATAAATACGTGTCCAATATTTTTTGACAATCGTAACTGACGGTCTAATTAGTATTATATATTTGTTACCAATGCCTCCTCCCTATTATTAAACGGCTCCATTATTTCACGGGCTTTTTGGTTCAGTTCACCTTACACCTTACGCGCCGCAGGTCGTGGGTTCGATTGCCACACAGGACATGCATTTGTGTGCATAAACACGTCTGCAGATCTGGGTGTAATTATGTATATTAAGTATGTATTTACAACAAAAAAAGTAGTATATTTATTATATCAGTTATCTGGTTTCCATAGTACAAGCTCTGCTTAGTTTGGGATCAGATGACCTTGTGTGAAATGTCCCAGGATATATATATTTCTTTTTATTGAGAGTTGTATTTGTCCCATTGCAGGGCAAAGGCCTCCCTTGCTGGCCCTTTCCCTTGATCAGGGTAGAGCAAAATTGTCTGTTAGCACTCTTTGATCGAATGTGTCGATTTAGCCTACAAACAACGCAAGCGTCACCTGATGCCTCTATCTCGTCGAGCAGTCCCACGCCTTTGGCACCATCAAATTTTTATTTTTCTACGAACTGTTCAAATTTTTCCAGTTTTTTAAGTATTTGATTGAAAGTATTGTTAGTAACAAATAATTATTTTAATCCTTACAGCCACAGATATAGAAGTTAAGATTGAATGTAACAATTCCGCAGTACATGAAGACAAATTGAATATGGACAATGAGAAACAAGCTAAATCAAACAATAGAAAAGATGTTAAAGCTAAGAAGGAAATGTTACTCAAAATGAGGATAATGAAGGAGAAACTAAATAAGATGCAGCAAATTGGTAAGTTTTTTTTTTTTATACCACTAAGTTGGCAAACAAGCATACGGCCCGCCTGATGGTAAGTAGTTACCGTAGCCTATGGACACTTGCAACAACAGGGGTATCACTCGTGCGTTGCCGACCCTGAAGAAATCTCTTCACGCCCTTTTTAAAGAACCCCATGCTGTACTCAAAATCTCTCAAAGTCTATCAAAATCATCAATCTTTAATCTGGTTTTGACAAAGTCAAATTCAAAGCCATTTATTCAATTTAGGCCCTAGCAGGGCACTTATGAAGGTCAAAGCTGATGAAGTTAACACCAGTTCGTAAGTCGACCTTCAACTGAGAAGAACAGACGCGTCTCGCGTCGCTTTGAGTCTTGGTGTGAACTGACCCTTAGGCAAAAATCCTTACTAATCCTTGCGAAAGTGAGTTTGTTTGTTTGTTACGCCTTCACGCCTCAACTACTCAACGGATCATCATGAAATTTGGCATGCAGACAGCCTATGGTATGGAGAAGGACATAGACTACTTTTTATCCTGGGAACGCGGGTGAAACCGCGGGGGACAGCTAGTAATGTATAATCGTCAAAATACGAGTATTTCTGTCCGAAAGTTTTGCAGTTTTTAATTAGTCCGTCAGTAAGATTATCAAAAAATATTGGACACGTATTTTTTGCTATATCAAATCAATAAAAAATTACAAAGATATTAAGCGCGTCAAAGTGCAGGAGTGGGGTCTCGTGACGTCACTTTATGGTGAAAACACAGGGTGAAAACTGTTTCATGGCGTGACGTCAAGTAGAACTTAAACACATCATATCTTTGTCATTTTTTATTTGATTAACAAAAGACAGTCTAAAAAAAAAATTTCAGCCCGCTTTTTCAACACATTTTGACTTTGCTTATAATGAAAACCTTTCTATATTTCAGATCAACCACTAAGAACTAAACTTAAATCGATTCGAAAGTCTGAACCATCAACTGACAAAGAGTACAACGCGCTGAAGAACGCAATAACCATCGTAGAAAATTCATATGTGTGTCCATTCCTATCTGTCTTCAGCGATTATTTCTGTGTGTACTGCAAAGAAATGTTCACAGAGCACGAAGGGCTACGAGCACACACACTAACCCACGACCCTTCGACCTACAAAGATGTTGTAACCTCAAAAAAAACCCTCCAAATCGATATAGAAAGAATCGATTGTAGATTATGCCCAAAAAAAATCGATAGCATAGATATATTCAAACACCACATCACTAGTGTACACAATAAATTACTCTACACGGAAGTCGACAATGAATTCTTAAAGTTTAAATTAAAATTAGGTTCGGTTAAATGTGTCGAGTGTGGACAGACCTTTAGTAATTTTCACTCATTAAAAAAACATATGGCGGAGCATTTTGGCACTTATATCTGTGATATGTGTGGAGCGCATTATTTTGAGGAGTCCAAACTGCTTTTGCACAGAAAAACTCATAAATCAAATGAGGAAATACAGCAAGAATACCAATGTGACGAATGTGGTAAATCATTTAAATCCAAACACAGTAGGTATTTCCATATAGCGCGCATACATAAGAACGAGCCAGCATACCCTTGCAATAAATGCGATGAAGTATTTTTATCATATTCTTTAAGATATAGACACAAGATAGAATTCCATGGCGAGAAGCGATCCTTTCCATGCGACAGTTGCGACAAAGTTTATGACAACAGAAAGACATTACGCGATCACAATAGAAAAAATCATCTCCTTGTACTGAAACATGAATGTACTTATTGTGACAAAAAGTTTTACCTACCCTCTGCTTTAAAAGATCATATGACCTCACACACTGGGGAAAGAAACTTCCGGTGTGAGTATTGCGGGAAAAGTTATCCGAGGTTGAGAGCGCTACGAGTGCATATGCAGTCGCATAATAGCGAGAAAAAATATAAATGTAGTTTATGTACGGCGTCGTATACACAAGTGAATAATTATAAGAATCATATGAAGAGCAAACACCAGATGGGGTTGAATGGAGGTACCATCTAATCTCATCTTGCTAGTTGCAGATTAAATATGGTTTATAATGTAAAACACGTCAATAAATGTGTTTTTATTTATTAAATATAATAAATTATTAATGTTTTATTTTTATTTAGGTTATTAAACTTATTCGTTATTATTAGATTAATTAATAGAAAAGGAAATAAGGTATAAATATTTCGCTATTGAAGTAAAATATATTACATACAGGTAATGGGGGAAATCTTTTTAATAATCCTAATAATTTAAATAAATGCAAAATTGTTTTTGGCGGGAACTTGCAGAGTGACGTAGCATTTTTATTTTCATAAATGTGTGTAATTTGAGTTTTATTGTGTATTTTTGGTGGTATTTTACCCAATAAAGATCATCTATGTGCACCAGTGAAGTGAAATGAAATGAATTATGTGTATCGTGACTTTTCAAGTTGTCTCAAAATGTCCATGAAGAGTTTTAGTACAATGACCACCATTGTAGTAAAATATGAGTTATATGACTTTTATGGACGGTGACGTCGGTGACTGACTGAGGCATGACTGAGGACTATAATGTGAAGTGATTTATTGTGACTGGAAACCACAGACATTTGAATATGGCTGGAAACTATAATATAACTCGACACTGGCAGAAATGAGCCCTAATTTGGCGGGAACTTGCAGAATGACGTTGCGTTTACATTTTTATTTTCATTAATTCGTGTTTTTTGAGTTTTATTGTGTATTATCGGTGGTATTTTACCCAATAAAGATCATCCATGGGCTCCAGTTAAGTGAAATGAAATGAATTATGTGTATCGTGACTCGTGACTTCAAGTTATCTCCAAAAGTCTACTAAACTACACAATATATAATGCTGTATGGCTTTCAACCTTTGCCTGTCTTTTGGAATAACGACAATTAGAGATGGGTAGCTATTCATATAACTAGCCAAAAAACGGCTATACACAAAATAGCCACGGCTACGTTATCTGTCAACACGATAATTAGCTACTGGCTACTGGATGGCTACTGGCTATGGCTAGCTAGAATGAGGAGTTTTCTTAAGATACCTCTATGCTGAAAATACCTGTCTAACTATTGATAATTCGAACCAATTTGAACCTTAAGTGCACGATTTTACAGGTATTTTGACCTTTTGTAACATAAACAATCCTCCTCATTACGAGAAGTTTACGTCACACACAGCGGGTAGCCGCCTAGCCGCCAAAGGTTAATAGCCACACTAACCGGTAGCTGACCGGCTAGCCAAAGCCAATCTAGCCGAGTAGCCGCGTAGCCGCGTAGCCGCGTAGCCGCGTAGCCGATAGCTGTGTGTGCGTGCGTTCACTGCGAAACTGAGTTTTGTAAGTTCCGAAAGAGTGAAATTCGAGTGCATGTCGTTATTATTAATTCGAATTTGAAAGGTACTAATTATACGAATTTAAACCTATTGTTTTTTAATTAAATTAAATTATTCTGTAATATTATTATTTATTAAATAAATCGTTAAAATCATCTGAAGTACCGACATCTATGGTTTACTTGCCTACAACTAACGACTGAGTTGACGTGCTGTGAAAGCTTTTAGTTCATATCCATACATAGAGATGACGTTATTGTTGATTTTCGATGTTTTTTTTAGTAATACGTACGACCTATGAGGGAAAGTCATTTATTTTCAAAAAGTATACAACAAAATAAAAAGTAAATGAAAAACAAAATCATTACATTAATTTATTACATTATCATCTAGACTAGACTTGTTGCAGCGGCGAGGATCGAACTCAGATCGCAGTTGAACGTTATTCATCTAGCTGCGCCGCCGCTCAAGCCTAATAGCCAAAATAGCTGACTAGCTAGCTGGCTTTTAGACCACATATAGCTGGCTAGCTAAGCTATTGAAATTTCGGCTAGTTACCCATCGCTAACGACAATCAATTAGATCAGTGCTGCCAGGTGTACGGAACGTAGTTCGTACTTTTTGTGTCATGTTCGTACCTTCTGACCTGTTTTCGTGTTCTTTTCAAAGAAGCTGAATCGTTCTATGGAAACCTTAGGTTAGTTTATGTTTATTTTTATATTTCACTACGCAAACTAATTGTTTAAATAGGGTTTATAAATAACACAATGATTGATATTAGAATAAGAACTAAATACTTGGACTGGATCGTAACTTTTTAGTGATCTTCATACCTTTTTTAGGGCTGCGTTCAGTAACTACGCCGTGTGATCGCCCGACGATGATTGTTGATCATTGATACCCTGAAAGGGTGACATTTATACCCTTTTAGGGTATCTAACGTAGGTAGGAATTTCCTTAACTGGCAACGCTGAATATGACATTGACAATTTGATTGACATTCCGAAAGTTCCATTGCCACGGACGGATTGTTTACCAATTTTTGTACTTTAATTTTGTAAAAATGATCCCTTAGATAAAAAATGACTACCAATAAGCGCAAGGGCCCTTTAATAGACCCAGGACTATGTCGATGTTGTGGCTCGACGAAAAAATGCCGCCTTTTGAATGTAGAATACGATTGTCTTGGTCATAAAGAAATCTATTCCGATATGTTTTTTGACTGTTTTGGATTGTTAGTAAGTACTTTAATAAGTAAGTAAGTAAGTAGTATCTAGACTTAGAACCGAAGTCTAGATCGAAATTACATAATAACTAAGAGGTTGTATTAATAAATCGTATGTTTTGTGTGTAGTTATCTAATTTAGACGGTGAGCCAGAGGACCGTCTTATATGTGCTACGTGCGTGAGTCGGCTGCGCGATTCCGCCGCCTTCCGCCGACAGGTGCTGCACTGCGAGGAGAAGCTGCTAATCACCAAGATACAAACTGAAGGTTGGCTATACAACACTTATCATACTTGGAGACATTAATTTAAGAAAAACATTGCTAGGAAACCATACCACGATGGTAGGGTACTTTGTAGTACCCCTTACTGCTACCACCCTCTAGAAGGTAAAAGAAGTGTAGTTAGCATGGGTAGCACCCGGTTTGGATATTGATAGTGTCCCCCCAAGATTGTATATTAATTAATAGGGTTGCATCGATACGCCTTTTCGCCGATACGATAACGATACTCTTATAAAAATATTGGCGATACGTCAATTGTGAATTCAAACATGAAGATAAAATAAATAAATCACCATTCAGGTTATTTTTTTATTAATATAAAAAATAGTTACATAGGTCGATTAGATAATTATTATAAATTTTAGTAATTAAAATTAACATTAATAAGATTTTTATTTAAAAAACAAAGTAATCTTAAGTTTTGCGGAGAAAGGCGATTTCGCAAGTCTGTTTGAATAAGACCTGCGCTGGAAAATAGTCTCTCAGATGAGATTTACACTACATTTTTAAAATTAGAAAGTATCGTCGATACCGATATATCGGCTAACCCGAACTATCGCCGATATATCGGCATCGGTATCGGTATCGGATGCATCGCTATTAATTAAATAATTGGATTGTTTTACAAAAAACTTAAACCGACTTCAAAGTACACGAAGAAGTAATCAAATCCTGACCTGATGACAATGGGACCAAATGGGAAGTGTACCCTTCCAAACAAACTAGAATTTTCCAAATCGGTTAATAAATAATGGAGTTATGAGGTAACAAATATACAACCTCCTCCTTTTTTTTCAGTTGGTTAATAAATAATTGTAGAAATCAATGTAATAATCACGTCACCTCTTTTTGACACCTTAAAATTGCTTAATTGAATATTATGGGGTAGGCTCTGCCTACTTACCTATAAATACGCCACTGCCAGTAATTTTAGTTGAAAATCACCTAGAAACTACTGGTGTTCAATTGCCTTCTAGGCTTCACAAAGGTCAACCCATAGAGTTAGAATAATATAGAGTGATAGTGTTAACAATGTTACCTTGTGCGAGGCGTGAGCAGTTTCCATATAGATGCATTCACTGTACTCTAGTTTATATACAGTCAAAAAAGGTTGATATGGATTCCTTGTCATTGGTTCTCGGTAAAAGATGAGAACGAGAAAGATGGAAACGCTCGTGATGTAGCATGATTAGCCGTTCTTAATCGATCGGCGAAGTTAAGCTACGTCTGTCGTGGTCGGTACCTGGATGGGTGACCGCCTAGTGGTATTTCAAATCGAGCGTTTCCGTGCTTCGGAAGGCACGTAAAGCCGTTGGTCCCGGTTATCACTTAATTGTGATAGTCGTTAAGCTAGTTGGATACCACCTAGGCGGCTTGAAAAATTCCAAAAGTAGGTTGAACACTAGCCTACCTCCACCAATCCGCAGTGGGCATGCGTGGTGGAGTATCTGCCCATTCCCTTTCACCCTCATTTGTGAAAGGAGGCCTGTGTTCAGCAGTGGGACAAATAGGCTGATGATGATGATGATGAAAAGATGAGATAGAGTAGTTTAGTAATATTAATAATCTAACTCTATGGGTTAACCACACGACGTTAACAGGATGGCAACCACATACCATCCGATAAACTGCTCGTCAGCTGTACAGAAACATTTTTCTTTATTTATTTTTTAATTATAAAAAGAATGGAGAATTTATAAATATATTTTTCTTTTTTTTTATTAAATAAATGCATCAGTTTTAACATAATATGGGACAGTTTATATGCCATGGGAATCCATTTTTAAGGAGCAAATTTGTGGTCATTTATAAAATATTATTTATATACATATTCCAGAAGATATTAAAATGGAAGCTGTTACAGTAGAAGTGGAAGATAATGCAACTCAAGATGTTCATTATATGGATGCTTATGCTGGGATAGATAATGGTAAATTTCTCCCTTATAACAGGAGAAGGTTTAAACCAAGTCTAGTAAAATATATCCATCACTTTCATCATAAAAAAAACTTTTTACAAAAAGAACAACCTAAAGAACCATAGTACACTAAAAATATGCAATAGCAACATAAAAACTCTATGCTGACACTTTGAAGTCGTCAGAGTTATTTTTTAACCAACTTCAAAAAAAGAGGAAGCTCTCAATTTGATTGTTTTCTTTTTTTATTTATATTACCTCAGACCTCCGTTACCCATTTATAAACGGAATTCTTTTATTTTGTTTGGAAGGGTATCAGGATCAATTATGATGTGTACTTTGAAGTCGGTTATATTTTTTTTGTAAAACAGTTTTTTATAAATAAATAATAAATTGCCGACAAACTGCAATGCAGTTTGGCAAATATTTCAAATGTAAAAGAGTATTTTTTATGAAGTAAATAAATAATTTAAAAAAAAATAAGAATAAAAATAAGGGGAATTTTTATACATTCCAGATGCCCCAAATGATATGAAAACAGAAGCTGTTAAAGAAGAAGTAGAACAGAATGCGACACAAAACGTTGATGAAATGGATGCTTGTGCTGGAATGGATCATGGTAAGCAACATCCCCCCTACATGAGTTGGTTTAAACCATGTCAAATAATCCCCGTGTATTAAATATATCCGAAGCCCTATAGGGCTAGGGTAACTGCTTACCACCAGACCACCTACTGAATTAGCCATACATAAAACAACAAACAACATGATTTGGTGAATAATTCAAATGTAGAAATTAATTGAATACCATCTCTTTTTGACCCTTATGGCGAAATGTTTTCATGAGCAGGATTTTTTAATATCACAAATGTCTCAAAATAGAATGATGAGTTAGAATATCTTAAATATGTACCTTTTTTGAGATAAAGAAAGCTTTATACAATTTTGGTTTTTTCTTGTTTTTAATTTGGTTGGGTTACGAGTAAGCTTGCCTACTTAGGTCGAATAAATTGCGAATGTATTTTTTTTACGCAAGGCATTGCCATTATTTATGATTTCGTCGTATTATCTTAAAGAAATGTGTATATGAATGTTCTTTTCACTACTTATTTTCTTTTTCAGACGCAGATAGTATCAAAAGTGAACCTGTGAAAAAAGCAAAATCAAAGAAGAAATTAAAAGTAAAAGTTAAAAGAAAAATGAAAAGTAAAACTGTGAACGGAGAACTTTTAGATGGGCGGAAAAAAATACAGAGAAAATCTAAATTGACTACAAAAATAAATTACATTGAATGTGGTAAGTAACTATTCATGGGTTTAATGTAGGTAGGGGGAAATTTAAATCGAATATTATACCAATTTCTTTCCCACACAGATGAACCAGCGCTCAAAATAAACCGACCAAAGTTAACAGACAACGAACAAAAAGCATTTCTTAATACCGTTACAATTGTCGAAAACTCATACGTTTGCCCATTCGATACATCATTCAGCGACTACTACTGTCTTTATTGCCGAGAAGTCTTCACAGATCCTAATAAACTTCGAGACCACACCATAAACCATGACCCTACAACCTTTAAAGAACATACCACAAACAAAAAACTACCACAAATTGATATAATGCGAATCGACTGCCGTTTATGTCCAAAAAGAATAGACGATATCGAACTTTTCAAAAATCACCTGACAAATATACACGGAAAAACTCTATTCGCTGTCAATAATGAATTCTTAAAATTCCGACTCACGTCGAACAACCTTACTTGCACCGAATGCAACGTATCTTTTAGCTTCTTTCACGCGTTAAAAAAACATATGGCTGAGCATTTTGGGACATGCATTTGCGATGTATGCGGCGCTCATTATTTCGAAGAACGTATGCTAATACTACACCAGAAGACACATCAACGGGTCGAAATGACCTTCCCTTGTAAAGAATGCGGAAAGTCATTTAAATCTAAACACAGCCGATACCTGCATATAGCGAGAATGCATAAAAAAGAGCCAGCGTACCAGTGTAATAAATGCGATGATGTCTTGTTTTCTTATTCATTGAGGTATAGGCACATGATAGAGGTACACGGGGAGCAGAGGATGTTTCCATGCGAGCATTGTGACCGGGCTTACGACAGCCGCAAGTCTTTGAGGGAGCATAATAGGAGGTTCCATTTGAAAATTTTCAAACATCAGTGCGATTTATGCGAAAAAAGGTTCTATCTGCCATCGCGGTTGAAGGAACATATGGCTACACATACTGGGGAGAGAAACTTCCGATGTGAGTACTGTGGGAAGAGCTATCCAAGGTTAAGAGGTCTGAAAGTCCATATGCAGTCGCATAGCAGCGGGAAGAAGTATACCTGTGTAATTTGTAACGCATCTTTTACTCAGAATGTGAATTTGAAGAATCATATGAAACGGCAACATCAGACTATGGAGATGGAGGATGGGTATCACGAGTAGAAATGTTTTCTCTAGTGTCCCTAATAAGGTTCAATTTACATTGCGGATAATGATAATTTTTGAAGGAAGTTTGTTTACTGAATTTTGAATTTTATCTCTATTACGTAAGGTTCAACTTACTTTTCAAGACATGGGATAGATATTCCTTTTTACGGGGTCAACCGACGGTAGTCCCCTGAATTTGTAAAAAAATTGAGATAAAGTTCAAAATGCAGTACAACTTTACTAAAATAAAATAACTTTTTTTTGCATTTTGCCGCAAAGTAAATTGAGCCTAAAAGTTATGTGAAATAAGAGTCTATTTTTAAGATGACTAAATATAATACTGCTCACTTCCAATGTTGAGATTACATTACCAGCAACATATTAATATACTTGAAATATTTTATAAACCCCGCAAAACATAACAACAGTTGTCTGTTCGCCGTTTAGTTGTGTGATTCGCCGGAATGCCATATAAATTCGCATTGTTATCCCGGGGTTCTAAAAATATTTTAAATGGCTCATGTTATTCCTTAGGCACCAAGGATCAATTATAACTTTATTCTAACGTCTCTAAAAATCTTTATTTTTTGTACAATCTCGCCATGATTCTTTAAAAATAATCCTTATTTCCATTATCCTTGTCTACTTTTAAACGTATATCAAAATACGCTCTGCTCTCCGAGCCGGTCTGTGTGAACGGACACTTATGGTGTACATTAATTCCATCTGGAAAGTGCGTAAAACTGGTAGAAACTAGTTAAAAATAATAACAAATATCCATGATATGTCTACTGATGTATTTTTTTTGTATGTAGGTAAGTAAAGTATTATTTGTATGTATGTGAATAAGATATTTTTATTATCTCGAGTACTTACTGTTAAGTTAGGTTACTTACTTATTTATTTTTAAAATTACAAGATTATATAAGTAAAATTATATGAAGGATTTTTTTATTGAGTCCCTACCACGGTCGATATTATTTATTATTGATTGACGCTCAGATTGTGGAATGAGCTCCCCGCTGAGGTCTCCCCAAGGGAGTATCAACACAGAATGGATTCCTTGAAGTGAAGAGATTTCTTCAGGGTCGGCAATGCGTGAGTGATAACCCTGGTGTTTTAAGCGTCTATAGGCTACGGTAACCGCTTTCCATCAATCGGGTTTTTTGCTGTTTGTGTAGCAAGAAAAACACGAAATACATGGGAAAACGAGACGGAAACTAATCCTTACTAATATTATAAATGCGAGTTTGTTTGTTACGCCTTCACGCCTCAACTACTCAACGGATCATCATGAAATTTGGCATTCAGGTAGCCTATGGTACGGAGCATATAGGCTACTTTTTATCCCGGGAACGCAGGTTCAACAAGGGACAACTAGTTATTTTACAATGCGAATGTTTGTTTGTTATGCTTTCACGTCTAAACCGCTGAACCGATCGCGATGAAATTTGGCATGCAGGTAGCTAAAAATTAAAGGTAACTTTTTATCTCGTTAACGCGGATGAAACCGCGCGGGACGGTATAAAATAAAACGCCGAAATAAATACTTCAACTTTAATACTGATAAAATTAAATAATATAATACACAATCACTACGTTTTCCTTCAATAAATAAATTATATCTTCACAGCGGCCATCTGATCCCAAACTAAGCGTAACATTACCTTTGACAGACAATCGATTATATGCCTTATGTGATGGCATTTGATCATGGTGTGATCGGATCTAATTTGGACTTTAGATATTAGGCATAAGGCTTATAATTCAGTGTCTATTCAAAGTCTAGACAATATAGGGCTGACTAGCCAAACTCATGCCATAAATAAGTAAGTTTCTATTCAAAGGCCTTGCCTTTAAAGCCTTTTTTACAGTGCAACAAATCCAAGACAAATAGTGTAATATACAAGGTTTGTATAGTTGTTTGTAACCATAGATTTTACTGATAAACCTTATTATATAAGTAAATAAGGTTAATTCTTTAACGTTATACAGGTCGGTTAACTAAAGCTGGCACGTTCAACACATTTACACGTTCACTTGTGTAGGGTCTGTGGCGTCACGTCCCACTGCATGCGCAACATGACAAATCTGTCTGTCTCTCTCGCGCACGGTCAAGCTTATGAATATGAAGGAGACAGCTATTGTTTTGCTTTTGCTACTGCTCACAAATATAGAGTGATCTTTTTTACATTCGTCCATTAGAATTGACTGACTGATTATAAGCAATAATGTAATAAAACATACTGTATCATGAACTGTGAAGGTGCCAGCTTTCCTAGATTTGTTGCTTACAATTCGAATTTCTCTTTAAAACAATTGATATCTCAAAACTTCAGCATGCTTGCAGGATTCTTGATGTTTTGCCATTCAAATATGTACCAAAGTACAATAGAAATTAAGCCCAAAATAAGAAACATTGTCTTTCAAAACATACAGCATAATTTCGACAAATACCTAGACATATTCCAAACTTTGTATTAACTAAAATTGGTATTCAAATCATACCCTTGATGGTGACTCTTCATATGATTCTTCAAGCTACCATTCTGAGTGAACGAAGAGTTGCACACATCACATTTGTACCGTCTCTCATTACTATGAGACCTCACATGTTCCTGTAACGATTGTAAACGGGGATAGCTCTTATCGCAGAATTCACAACGGAAGTTCCTTTCACCGGTATGCGTTGCCATATGTTCTTTTAACCGAGAAGGTAAGTAGAATCTCTGGTCACACAAGTCACACTGATGTCTGTACACTTTTAGATGATTCCTACGGTTATGTTCCATCAACGTTTTCCTACGGTTATACACTTTATCACACAATTTACAAGGAAATGTCCGTTTGTCACCGTGCACTTCGATCAAATGTCTATTCCTCAATGCGTAGGAAAGGAACGTAGCGTCACATTTGTAACAGTTGATCGTTGCTTTCTTCTCATGTACCGTTGCTATGTGCAAAAACCTGCTGTATTTTGATTTAAGATTCTTTCCGCATACTTCACAAGGGTAGTTTGCTTCGATTTTACTGTGGCTTTTTATATGAGTCCGTAGAGAACTTTGTTCTAGAAAACATGCTCCGCATATATCGCAAATGAATGTCCCAAAATGGTCTGTCATATGTTTTTTAAGCGAATCAAAATATGGAAAGCTGTTCGGACACTCTGTACAGGTCAAATTAGTTAAAGTGAGACGGAATTTCAGGAATTCATTTGACACTGGATGTATTATCTTTCCATGAATTGTTGATATGTGAGTTTTGAATGATTCAATATCATCGATTTTCTCAGGGCATAATCGACAATCGATTCTCGTGATGTCGATTTTTGGTATCTTCTTATACTCCATCATAGACTCGAACTCTTCGGTAGGGTTGTGTGTCATCGTATGGTCTCTCAATTCACTCGGGTTGGTGAACTGGTCTTTACAATAGTAACAGTAGTATATGCTTATTCTGTTCTGAAACGGGCATACGAATGAGTTCACTACGACTGTCACTGCATTAGAATGTATCATGTTATCGTGGTCCAGTTCAGTTTTCTTTTTCGTTTTCGGTGTTGTTTTCTCCCTTTTTCGAGTTGGGACTGAAAGAGATAAGTTGTTACAAGTGGACAAATAGATCACATGATATTGCCTGTTAGTCGTCTTGCTAAACAAGAACCCACTTATGAAATATATGAAAGCCAGGACTTTAGGATCTTTATTAGTATCGGCATTTACAGATTTTGAAAAAAACTACTCACATTCATTATCAAAACACTTGCTCGTTAAGTGACATTTATTGCACAGTTTTAAGTATCATAATGCAGCTTATTACACACTAGTGCTTTTTGCTTTATATTACCGCACATTTTATGATAGGTATAAACCCGATTATGTTAAGTTTGTACCTTAATGCAAATTGATGTGTAGACAAAGCATTCTTAATATAAACGGGTAAAAAATATTGACGGCGCATCGGTGTCAAAAAATAAACCTGCGCGCCATATTTTTTAACGTTCTCATTATTGTCCAAAAATCTACTTGAAAAATTACAAGTCTGTTATCCCTCGCAAGTGTGTTGAAAAACACTTAATACCGCCTCGTGTGTAACGACCAAGTTTGCACACATGTATCATAATGTACCATTTTCGTAAACCGCCGTTTTCTCACTGACTCGCTCTTTCGAAATATGTAAATGCCGATAACAGTAAAAAAAAAGTAAAAAGGATAGTCTCGTAAGACCATATTCGCGCTGCTTCAACCCTCAAAGTACTGGCTCGTGTCAAATTTCCAACGCATACGCAACAATATGCACTGCTAAGTATGTTGCATCGCCGCTTTCGCGATTCACATTATGTGAGTTAGGTTCCCATCCCGAACATGTGATAGGAAGCTACACATAGTAAATATGTGATTGACCGCAATCTCATGGTAAGTGCTGGTGTGGCCGAAGGTGGTGCACACACAAAGCCTAGAAGGAACTGGCTCTCAAGAGCAGCTGTCGGAACACAGAGATAGGTGCTTGGAGACAGATTCTCAACTCGAGGGTGGTAGCCAGCCAGGTGGGTACTACAAAGTACCTCATGATGTTTCCCTTCACTGAAAGCTCAAGCTCATTGTGGGATTCGAACCCGCGACCTTCATCAAGACGCCACCACTGTACTATCATCGCTATGCTAATATTACCTGGTTTCTCCAGCATGTTATCTAGTTTGTCCCTCAATTTCCTCACTTTTCCAATCAGATCCCGCTTCAAAACTCTCTTCTTTGATCTCGTGATGACGTCATTGCATTGAGCTTCAGTTATAACGTTGTTCTCTTTTATTATACTGTGGTTCGTTTCTAATCCTGAAAATGGAGAATTCTAAATAAATATCAAATACTCTGTGGCGACATCTATGAGCCATCTATCAGTAACACTAAGATAGTTCACACGCAGAAAGTAAGATGGCGCCACGACATCGTGCATCGCGTGGAAGAAGTTTTTTCGTCGATTTTTTTTCCGAGTAACTTCAATCAATTTTTCCGCGTAAATTCAACCCTAACGGTCAATTTACATTTCCGCGGAATGGAGTGAAATCACAGAATAAATAATAGTAGTACAGAAGGCGCACTCCTTTGATGTCGATGAAAGCAGCCTTTTTATTTGCCTAAGCGTTCCCCTCGAACGCCGTCGACTCGAGCGCAATCCAAACGGAACCTTATGACTTTGTAAATAAATGGATTGAACAAAGAATTTAAAACGTCCAGAAGGATAGTCGCCTCTATGGCAACATGAAATAAACAAGCCAGAATTGACAGTATTTGACAGCCGTGCACAGTACGAACTGAGAGCGATTTGCTCAGGGAGCCCCTCAAGCGGAGTGAAATTAAATGTCATGCTTTAGTAAGGCGGATTATCCATCTGGGTAGAGGCACGATGCCCTATGAAAATCTTTGGGATTGAAATAGACGTAATCGCGGAGTGAGCCATGCCTGGTGGAAGCGACTTTTTGCAACGTTATATTGTACATAATGTCAATTGAATAACATACAAGCTAAATACGAGCCAAAAAAGAGGTCGCGCGTATTCCGGGGAATCCTGGCGCATTCTCGAGAATTCCTCGCTGGTTGGCGGCTATGTAAAAGCTAGTATTGACAATAATTGGACTGTTTTACAAAAAACTTAAACCGACTTCAAAGTACACTAAGAATTAATCATATCCTGATCTGATGACAATGGGACCAATGGGACCAAACGGGAAGTGTACCCTTCAAAACAAAAAAAGAATTTTCCAAATCGGTTAATAAATGACGGAGTTATGAGGTAACAAACATAAAAAAATAAAATATGCAACCAAATTGAGAACCTCCTCCTTTTTTTGAAGTCGGTTAAAAAGTACAATTACGTTGCAACATTTCACTTCCGTTCCATTCCGAGGCAATGAAAATTAGCCTTAGGTGCTCTTACTCAGGGCGAAAATTGATCTAGCTAAGTCTCGTGTCTGGAAAATGCATTTTTCGGAGCATGGTTGCCCACGTATTAGGATTCTTTATATGAGGAACACCAAATATGTGCAAGACAATAACACACCTATTTCGTTGTCTGATAGGCCATCTCTGTCATCCATGTGTGAGTCGGACTCCATGTCACAGACCGGTTCAGTCTTCACCACCACTTCTATCTTACCATCTGGAACACAAAATTCAGGCTTGAATATATTCTCGTAGTAATTCAGTTTTTGAATATCACAACTTCTATACATATTATACTCAAACTCAGGACATACAGACATTTTCATGCAAACAAATGCATGTCCTGTGTGGGAATAAAATGACAACCTGCAGTGCGATAGGGGAATCTTAACTAACCGTGCCAACTTGCCTGTGGTCTTAGAATATTTCTTACAATAACTATCTACTTATCTAGTCAGCTGTGGTACATCTTTGATGAATGGAATAATGTTGTATATTTTAAGTGTATTTCTTTACCTTCTCTAGCATGTAATTTAGCTCCTAGGAATGCTTCCTCGCACCGCAACACTTGCTGGCGGAAGGCGCATGCTTCGCGCAGTCGGACCACACACGTCGCACAAACGCATGATGTCTTCTTGTCATCCTCCAAGTGTGATAACTATCAAGAAATACATGTATCATATGCATGCTACAAAATAGGAGTTTCATATACCCACTTTGTTACCATACCAACAAACAATAACAAGAGAAATGTGCTCATACTATGACCCTGACTTCCCTTCAATGCATAAAATGTGACAGAATTAACTGCTTACATGAAAACTATAGCTATGTCCGTGTACACACAAATACTTAAAAATAGTATGAAATATTGTACGGCTCAGCAAACCCAACCAATGGCAAGTGAGAGAGAGCATGCTGTAGTGAATAACACTAATCCAATTTCACCAGGCCATTGTGGGTATTGACACTGCAGTTTATTAAAAAACTATACAAATAACAGAATCCTAGATCACCTGTAATGCTGAATTGCTGTGTGGATAAGGATAAAATTAATCGGCTTTCCTGATACAAAAAGGGCCGCCCGTTTGGTTGGGCCCTTTTTTGCTGGGGAAAAGAACTCCAAACAAGTGACAAAAGTACAAGCTACTTTGTAACCCATGAACATCCACGAATTACCACCATAAAACTGAATCGCAGGGTGATAGCTATTTTAAATTTCCTTTAAGACTATTCACTGACACGTAGACTAAAAATGTATGTATATTTAACTCACCACAAGCCCAAAACAATCCATAATCATGTCAGAATACACCTCTTTAGTTCCCTGCCACTCGTATTCGACGGTCATAAGTCGACATTTCTTTATAGAACGACAACAGCGACATAGCGCCGGGTCAATAATAGGCCCTTTACTATTTACTGTGATCGACGCTGTCGCCATTTCAAGTTAATTCATTAGTAAAATTGCAAAAGAAAAACATTTGCAAGAATTCGATTCTTTCGTAGTGATTCTTTAGATCACGCCTGGCAATGTTCTAATCAAAATAACCCACTGTATCGAATGACAGTGCAAAGTTCTTACTCGACGTTCTCGCCCCTCTCTTCCTTCCTTCGCCCCCGCCATGACCCATGCCGGCCATTTTATTTTCATTCCATTCCACAGAGTACTTTTTATAACTACCTAGCAATTCCATTCGTCAATATGCACCTACCTGTCATCAAACACGTGTTTGTTTTGATGAGAACTTAAGTTCTTATGTCGATTTATTTCCACCTCTTTTAATCCATAAATTCAGTGTTTTCCGTATTTGTATGACGAGATGTGTTGTATTGATAAATTTCCGCCACTATAACAACATTACAATACAGTGATTTCGGAATTTTTAAGTTTCGAAAATGTTGTATGCCCAATTGCAACAGTTTACGCCAAGACGTTAAACTACATCAGTTTTCTATAAGTGAGGAAAATAAGAGACAGTGGATAAAGTGTATTAATTGTGAGACAATAACTTAACAGCGATCCACGCAAATTATATGTTTGTCACCTGAAGAGTGGCGCATATCGAAGCTTGGAGATTTCTTCAGGGAACCCGACAAATATCTTTTTTGAAGCAGGTAAACAACTATCGATCTACAAGTTGACTGTAATAATATAATATCTTATTATTATATGTATTATTCCTAGTCAACTCATAACATTTAAAGCTATAACCCAACCTTTGTGGTTGTGAAGGCATATTAAGTCTAACCCAAAATAAATGCCTGGCAAATGCAGTTATATTGAGATATATATATAATACATTAATAACCATGGCTCCACCAGAGTTAGAAATCTATTGTTTTATACGGTTAGTTCACCTTTATTCCTTATTTATACATAGGTTGACGGGCCAGTTGGTTAAGATTCCACCTGTTGCACCGCAGGTCGTGGGTTTGATTCCCACACAGGACATGCATTTGTGTGCATGAACATGTCTACAT
Source organism: Achlya flavicornis (assembly GCA_947623365.1). Classification (NCBI taxonomy): domain Eukaryota; kingdom Metazoa; phylum Arthropoda; class Insecta; order Lepidoptera; family Drepanidae; genus Achlya; species Achlya flavicornis. The sequence continues at coordinate 6,485,985 of OX392494.1, read as the reverse complement.
GTCCTGAGTCTGGGTGTAATTATGTATATTAAGATTGATTAATTATGTATTTACAAACTAAAAGTAGTATAATAATATGTAGTATATCAGTTATCTGGTTTCCATAGTACAAGCTCTGCTTAAGTTGGGATCAGATGACTGTGTGTGAGGAATGTCCCAGGATATTTATATATAGTTACAGAGATAAATTGCATTTTTTCAGATAACAAGAAAACTGTATGCGGTGATCATAGTTAGTCAAAGAAGCGCCACAATGATCATTCATATTACCAATGAAAGTCGCAAGAACAGAAGTTTTTGGTATGTATACAACATCCAGCACTTTTTGAATAAATTAAAACAAATAATATAAAAGTAAAATTAAATTAAATTAAATTAAAAGTTTACTTTGATTATAAAATACTACTATGGGTAATGGACATGCCATTTATAGATCTTTACTCACTGGACTAGAGCATGATGAGGCTGTTTCCACTTTACACAAGAATATTTAACATTCTGTCCATATTGATGATACATGAACGTTTAGGTTTTAAAATAATAACAGCTCATACAAATTTTCAGATACCTCTGTCCAACCATCAGCTGCGAGCCATCAAAGTAATGCCACATGTGTGTCTCTGAATAACACAATGCAAATGAACTCAGGTAATTTTTTGTCATTTAATATAATCTTATCTAGTAATGTGTTCCCCTGTCCCCTTTGTATTAGATTAAGTGCTGGCTCAGTATCTCCAGCAGTGTTCCATTTGTGTAGGCTATTTCTATGTAAAATTTATAGCTGACATAAAAATATAATATTTTTAATGCATAATTAATTACTACACCCAAAATCTTTACCAATAAATTATATATACAAAAAAGGCAGATCATAGGAATGCCAGTCTCCATACTAAAATCTTCAAATCCTTCGACTATCTTGTACATAAAAAATAAAACATTTCAAAGATTTTGTCATTATTTTCGGCCACCTTTTTGATATTTTTTGTGACGTTTTTTTTTTTTTTTTTTTTTTTTTTTTATTATGTATAGGCCTGTGTTTGACCACAATCTCACCATGGTAAGTGATGATGTAGCCGAAGGTGGTAAGCACACAAAGCCTAGAAGGAACTGGCTCTCAAGTGCCGCTGTCGGAACACACCGATAGGTGCTTGGCGACAGATTTTCAACTTGAGGGTGGTAGCCAGCCAGATGGGTACTACAAAGTACCCTACCACCGTGCTATGGTTTCCTCACGATGTTTTCCTTCACCGAAAGCTCAAGCTCATTGTAGGATTCGAACCCGGGACCTTCGTCTCGGTATCCGACGTCACTACCACTGAGCTATCATCGCCTTATAGTGCGTTCGAATTGGAGTGATGTCGTTTTTAACAGTTTCAAAATGGGCATTTTTGTTTAATCGTTCGAATTGGAAAATTTCAACAATTTTGCAACTTTTGCCACAAACGATATGTCCCAAATCGAACGATTAGATACAAAAATGACATTTGCATGCTCATCGCCTGCTTGTCACTTGTCTCAAACTACCTTTTTCCTTCAGTTAATCATTAAACAAATTTAATCTAACAAATTATTCTCTTGCCTGTTAGTATTTCTACAAAATTTTACAATAAAAATTAGAATTTTCGCTTCCCGTATGAATTTTCCGAAACTTATCTGTCAGATTCAAAGATGTCAAAATATGATCACAAACGACCCTGCCTCGGAGGTGGGTCAAAATTTGCAGTTCACGATGTCGTTTTTAACTGTTTCCAAGCAAAACGAACGGTGAACGAAAACAGTTCAAAACGCCAATTTCGCCCACAACTTTCCAAATCGAACGCCAGTTGTGATCGTTTTTGGCATTTTAGACTGTTATTTTTGCTACCATACCCCAATTCGAACGCACCTTTAAATGCATCGCATGTTTTAGGACAAAGACACCCTAGTATTTTTTGTTTGCATGGGTATCTCCAATCGATGTATATAGGATTCATCGTACGCCACTATTTGAAAAAATAAAAAAAAACAATATGGAGCCTGAAGATTAAGCTAGGCTCCGATCGAAAATCTTCGCACTCATTTACAGTTACTTTATATTTTGTTTGCAGATATTTTAATGATGCCAACAGCTGTCCAGACCCATCTAGACCGTCACTACAGATAGACTTAAAAATGAAAATTTAAATAAATAATTTATAACTAAATAATTGTGTTTCATTTATTATTATACCATAAGAACCTTTGAAATAAAAAATAATTGTATTTACCCTAAAGCCCCGGGGCCCTACATATCATAGGCTGTATGACTATTTTTCATTGTACAATAGTATGGGAATATTAAAAAAAAAAAAACGTCATGTTCAAACTCTGCATACGGTTTATCACCAATGTTCGTCAGATGGCGGTCTGAACTTTAGTTCTCTTGGTAGTTTGTGTCTTTAGATGACGTTGCGTTCCAGAGAAGAACTTTGTAAAGGTTTGTTGGTTCAGTTTTTTGGCTTCAGATAGATCAGCTGTCTTGCTCTAAACGTATTTGTTTCGTAGAGCGAGAAAAAGAATGCAATTTAAAAAGCATGCTGTAGCTGTAAGTGGTGAAGAAATGGAACACGCAATTTTTATACGTTTAGTTATTGCAAAATGCAGTTAGATTGTGGTCCAAAAAATAACTTTTAGTTTTAGACTTTCTCAATTCCTTCGCCATATAAACTTTAACTATGGCATTACACACTCCTCCGTGCAAGCAATATGTACAGTCGAGGACATAAATATATATACACTTTTTGAAATTCAAAAGCGATTTTCTCGCATGTTTAACGTTTAAGTGTTAAACTATTACACAAATCATAATAGTATATGTTAGAAGATTCTGCCTTTATAATATCTCATAATTTCAATCAGTAGTTTAAGAGGGAACCGTTGTTGAATTTTACTAATTGTATACATATTTATGTCCTCGACTGTACTTTCCTTACGTGTGGCATTGCCAGGAACGCCCTATAGGATATACCTACGATAGCTTAGTGGTAGTGGCATCGAATACTTTGGGTTCGTATCCTACATCGAACAATTAACCATGGCAGTTTTACAATTTAAGAGATTGTAATACTGTGACCATGGTATCCTACAATGAGCTTGAGCTTCCTGTGAAGATTTCATTGCACGATGGTAGAGTACTGTGTGGCTATGGTAGGTACAGTACGAGGAACGAATGGGGAGCACAGATAGGCAGTAGTGGCCAAATTTGGCCAAATCACAGTAGTTAAATGACACGCAAGAAAGAATCCAATAGACGAGCATCGACTGACGAACCAATCGTGTGCAGCTCGGCGCTTCCCCTGCTACATTCCGCCAAACAGTACCTCTACCATGAGTTTTTTACACTAACATAATCTACACTCGCTGGCGACTACGGTGAATATTTTATATATCAAGCACCGCCTCTAGTGGATACTTTTAGAAGCATTTCCATAGCATTTCATACAAACCGTTTGTTGTTTCACCGTAGTCGCTTGCGACTGTAGAAAACTCATTGTAGAGGCACATACCGAAAAATTAACTACTGCGCAGCTGTCAATCTGTGCTCACGACTCGTTTGAGACATGAAATGAAAATTAAATTTGGAATAATTAGTAATTTATTTTAAATATTCAGAATTATTAAATCTGATACTGGATGCGTGCAATTTAGGCATACAAATAAAATTCTAAGAATTAGTTACTGTACTTAATTTATTTAAAAATTAATATCTTACAATATTCTTATAAAAAAATGTTTTGTGTAGCAACATTTTTTACGATATAAATATGTGATGTAATTAAAATAATTTAAGATTAAAAGAAAGTGACACACAGTTATATAATAATGTTTTCACACAGTAATAAAACGAAATTGAGATCATGTAATTGTAAGGATTTAAAAAAAAATTGAAAATAACAGAAAAATATTCTAAGTAACAATATCAATATTCCAAGCCTCTCAAACCTATCCGGATTTTTTATTAAAATTCCGGGTAATTTTTTTTTTACAAAATATTAAATTAACTGACGTTTTATAAGTAAATAATAGGTTAATACTGAATTTTAATCAACTTAAAACCAAACTAATTAAATACCATAATTGTTTTTACAAATCAGATCTATTCTTTATTAATTGTGATTTTAGAATGTGATATTTTTTTTATTATTATTGCTAATTTATTGCATTAATAATAATTATAAAAAACATAAATATAAGTAATAAGAATCTTCGAAACATAGGTGTTTTCATAAGGTATTAATATAGAAGTTCTCCCTGGAAATATATAACAAATCATACAGTTGGGCATGGGGGCATGTACAGTACTATTCATAAAAGCATGTGAAGCCTATTTAAAAAATAAAATTGATTAAATTATAAATTACAAATCAAAATGCTTCGACGTAAAAAAATCAATAAATTAATTAATCATACAAAATACGAATATTTACAATTATTAATTTACACTTAAAAATAACATCCTTCAATATCGCACTCCGGGTGATGACTTTTTATATGAGACTTCAGACTTGCATTTTGTATGAACGCTTGCCCACAAATGTGGCACCTATACCTCCTATCATTTGTATGCGTTCTTATATGATACTGCAAAGACTTGAGCCTAGGATAACTCTTCTCACAGTACTCACATCTGAAATTCCTTTCGCCAGTGTGTGTTGCCATATGCTCCTTCAACCGAGACGGCAAATAAAATCTCTGGTCACAATACTCGCATTGATGCTTCAAGACTTTCTGGTGATTCCTTCGCTGGTGCTCCGTTAATGTCTTCTGGCGATTATAAACCTTATCACATAGGTTACAAGGGTAGGTTCTCTTTTGTCCGTGCGCTTCTGTTAGATGCTTGTTCTTTAACGCATAAGACATGAAACACTCATCGCATCTCGGACAGCGGATGATAGCTTTCTTCTTATGTACAATATCTACGTGCATGTCTTTGTAATGGTTTGATTTGAACACTTTTCCGCAAATTTCGCACGTGTGTCTCTCATCGTCCTTATGCCTTTTCAAATGGGCGTCCAGCCTAGGTTTCTCTAGGAAGCAAACCCCGCAGATATCGCACGTATAGTTGCTGAAATGCTCCACCATATGAGTGTTCAATGTGTTGAAGTCTTCGAACACATCACTACACATCACACACACTAAATCGTTCCACGTTAAACGATATAATAAGACTTTATCTGGCGCTTCAAAATATATCTTCTTCCCGTGAACTTCGTCTATATGTTGTTTGAAAACGTTCAAATCATCTATTTTCATCGGACATAGTCTGCAGTCGATCCTTGTTATGTCAAGTTTTGGCATTTTTCTGTAGCCCATTAGTAATTGGAAGGGTTTCGTATCATGTGTTACTGTATGCTCTCTCAAATCTTCAGGTTTTGGATAGTAATCCTTGCAATAGAAGCAGTAGTAGTTATTTCTTCTATTTTTGAATGGGCAGACATATGAAAACTGAATGATTGTGAGGAGATTTTCTTCGGACATACAATCTAAGTCCCTGTCGTACGTGTTTTTCTTTTCGACTGGAGCTTTTTTGGGAGTTTTGGGCGATTTCTTTGATGTACCTGTGAATATAGAGCAATTATTGCACCTTGTCTATCAAATGTGACTGATATGTACGGAAGATAACAGAATCGTATTTCGTATCAAATATTAATAGCTTGTATTTAATTGAGAGATATGAGACTTTTTCGTGTGGCAAAAAGGGTTGTGCGCCGGACCAGGGATACTTCACTCACTCCAGGACGTTCGATAAGTGCCTACCGCTTGGTGGACTGCCCGCAGTGCAAGTAACAGAGGGCCGCCGTAAGCCTATGCGAGAACTTGTACGCAATTACGCATGGCAGAATTTACTTTTATTAAATTTTAACCTACTTTTACATTTACGTTGGTTTGTTTTATTCATAAAAATAGCATATTATTTAAATTATTCACGCGATTTAATTATTTTCAATAATAATTTTATCTTAATAGTGATTTTAGAGTAGGGAAAAGAAATATCCATCATTATATAAGCTAAAATACAATAAACAAACAATTGTAATCATACAAAAATATTGAAATTCAGTTGGTATTTATATTTTATAATCTTCGTTCGAACATGACAGCGTTTTCTTAGGATACAGCGCGTGTTGAAAGACTCGCGGTAGGCTAAGATATTGGTAGATTGTAAGATGTATGCAGGTGTCCAGATAAGAACATTAGAATCGATAAAACCCTATCGCTACACGCGAAGGGCGAGGGGCGCGGGTGCGTGTGATCGAGCCGACTCGCCGGTACAGAGCGAAGCAATATGAATTTTAGCCTCACGGCAATAGACCTCATAATAGCGTAACTTGACTGAAGAAAGAGAGGTATCTGTTACAATTTTAATCTGTGGCCGGACTTTTTGCGCGTCGTGTGCATTACTGCTTAGAATTGTATAGAATCTATTTTCACAGAGTGTGCGATACGGCTAGTCTGTCGTCTGCGCTGCATCTAACTAGAATGTTAGAGTAATTGCAGAGTTTATTGCCGGCTGTTCTCATTAAATGCAACCTTCCAAACCGGTATTATAGCCAGACCAGTCATGAGTGCCTGCAAAGGTTTATTTTAATAAAATAGTATTGTTTTTGAAGGACGCAAAATTTTGGAAAAAAACTTTACAGCCGCTGTGTTATCGCTTACCATACGGTACGGTTCCACATTAGTAGTATAAAAAAAAGAAGTTTAAAATTGTGACCGAAAGTGAAAGAGTACAAAAAGTTACTTTTCTTACTTGCTTTTGGCTTCTTCGTCCCTTTCACGGAAGACTTTTTCTTGGACGTGCCATTCTTGGTACTGGATCTGGTCTTCCGTTTCCTCTTGATTGGCTTGTCTGAATTAGACGAGGAGTCTGAGAAAACGCTGTCGTTCTGTGGCTCAGGTTCGGGTTCGGGTTCGGGAAGTGGCGCCGCGTCTACTTTGAGCTTCTCCTCCTTTTTGGGTAGCTTTATTTCTGAAGAAATTTAAATTTATCCTTAAATCACTAAGGGGCAGAAATCGGTAGATGTCTCTATATTTCAGCCCAAATTATCTTAATCCTGCCATTTCTAACGTCTTGAAATCTATTGTCAATAGTACAAGCTTTGCTTAGTTTGGGATCTACCATAAGTGAAAGATATCCTTGAATATTATAATAATCTGGAAGCTGGGTTAAACTGCAATTTAGAGCTAATTATTTATAGTATACTAGTTGGACCCCGCGGTGTCACTCGCGTACCCGAGGGACACATAGCATTCTTGGAATAAAAAGTACCCTATGTGCTAATCCAGAACATATTCTATCATCGTGCCAAATTTCATCCAAATCCGTTCAGTTGTTGAAGAGTAATTGAGTAACAAACATCCATACATCCAAACTTTCGCATTTATAATATTAGTGAGATCTAATTACAATTCATTAAAAAAATATATTTTTGATCAGTATAATTTAAAAAAAAATCATTATAATTATGAAAAATCTAGTTAAAAATTAAAGTTTACGTATAAAATGGTAGAAAATACCATCCCAGAGCACGACTCGAGTAGACTGCACTCGTATGAGGGTGTTTAAAACTACGTCATGCGTCATTCATAATGAATAAGATTTGTTTTTTTTATTATAATACAAATTTAAAAAAAAAAAATTAAAACCTATTTATTGGGTACATTATGTGGGCTGCGTTTCTAAGACGAATAAAAGTCACGGAGTATATAACACTCAGGGATCATTTCGCTTCCTATTAGCTCAGAGTAGATAAATACTATTAGTAACAGAAACTTCAGAATTGGATCGGTAGTTTCAGAGATTACCTCCTAAATCCAAACAAACAAACATTATCTTTTTATAATACTAGTAAAAGAGTTCCAAAAATGTATCTCACCTTCCATTTCATCAGGGGAGTACTCCAAGGATAAGTCTTCATTGCCTCCGATAGAGTCATGGTCGCTGCAGTCATCTTTTGGCTCGGTCTTCAGTTCTATCTCCAAACTCTTATCATTCTTAATTTCTATGAGGAAAAACAAACAACTTTACTGAGTAATCAAGAAAATTGTCACTGAACATCATTTTGAACAAAACACGATAGACAGTGTTTGGATTTAAAAGAGGTTTGATTTTGGTATACTTTTCGGCTACGATTGTTTTTTTTTAAATGGGCGGCGCAAGTTATAACCTATATACATCGATTGGGTCGCATGATGAGTATGAAAGGCTCCAAACAAAAATCTTCAAACTCCTTTATAAATTGATCATTTAGATTTGCACTCTGTAAATGAGAAAAATTCTGCTATTGCATCACATTCTTATTGATTTATTTGGATATTTTTTTTTTGTTATGTTTTTATGATGCTTTTCTATGATTATTATTAAGACGGGAGTTGGGCTGCGATTATTCCATACAAATCTATTCCCCTGTTTTCTACCTGAATAATGCCTCTAGAGTCATCATCATTTTTTCATATAATTATGTTCTGCTTTGGACACGTCCCTGTTACTTCCTTTTTTCCAGGAACTAATTATTAAAGTAATTATGGCCCTCCAAAAATTACAATAAATGCCCTATTTTTCCGCCGTGATTAAAAGGACTACCAGACAAGTTCGAAAAGATTTTAACATTAAAGAAAGTAATTAGGACCAAGATAACCCCATACTTAAAAAAATTATGTAAAAAATAATTGAATCGGCTCAGTTTTGGAGGAGGTAAATGTCGAAAACGAAACGTCGAACTCGTATTTTTTTTTTTGAATAAATCTAAATTTGAGGCCAATAACAGGGTTATTTTTCAAAGGGTAGGTAATTTTTAAGGGTTATTGTAGTCAAAGAAAAAGTTTTTTTCATAGATTTTGATATTGCAGCATTCATCTTAGTATGATAAGTATTTTTTTGTCCATAGTTAAAGTTGTTCATAATGATGTTTAAAATAACCCTGCATTATGAATGAGAGTTTACTTGCATGGAGATTACTGACCAGTCCGCAGACATAATTGTTTTTTTTATACCTCTTAGTTGGCAAAAAAGTGACCATAATGTTACATCTAAACCAAGTATTGGGGTAGTAATGCGTGTCGGAAGTTAGTAAAAAATAATACACACCACCATCAACATCTTTATCCTCAAGCTTAGCGCTGAGGAACAGCTCCTCGCATTGCAGTACTTGCTGGCGGAAAGCAAATGCGTCACGGAGACGGACCACACATGTTGCACACACACCGGAGTCTTTCTCATTGTCATCTACATGGGAGAGCTGGGAAGAAATATATTTAAATTGGTAAAACATTAACAACCTCTCAGAACTAGTAATCTATACTAATACTAGCTGACCGGCGCGACTTCGTTCACGTGGTGCCTACCCTTATCACTTAGGGGTATGAAAAATAGATAGTAGCCGATTCTCAGACCTACTGAATATGCATATAAAATTTGGTAAAAATCAGTAAAGCCGTTTCGGAGGAGTAAGGTAACTAACATTGTAACACGAGAATTTTATATATAAGATTATAAAGCTGAAGAGTTTGTTTGAATGCGCTAATCGCTGGAACTACTGGTTCGTATTGAAAAAATCTTTTTGTGTTGGATAGTCCATTTATCGAGGAAGGCTTTAGGCTATATAACATCACGCTGCGACTAATAGGAGCGAAGCATCAGTGAAAAATGTTGCAAAAACGGGGAAAATTATTCATATAGGTTAGGGTAGGGGGGGGTCACCACAGGGTAGGGTAGCACCACGCGAACGAAGTCGCGCCGGGCAGCTAGTAACATCATAAAAAACAACTTTTGTTCTATTACTTTTATTAATTTCATCAAAACTTTTCGTACAACAGATGTAGGTAGCTACTAGACTAGGAAGAAACATATTTTTATGTCATAAAAATCTTGGTAAATATTCTCAAATAGATTTAGGGCGTCTCTTCTTTAAATCTCTTGGAGGAATGATTTCAAATTACTATAAAAAATATTTCTTACCAAAATACCGAAGCAATCCATGACCATGTCAGCGTAAACCTCCTTATTTTCCATCCAAGTGTATTCCGCTGTAAGTATCCTACATTTTTTAATAGCTCGACAACATCTACACAATGCTGGGTCTATGAGAGGCCCGTTACTTTTAGTGGTAGTGGTCGTCATTTTGCTTTATGTTTCACGTTTATAATCTATTCGATTGTTTTCACATTGTTTGTAAAATTACTTGCTTAAAATTGAATAAAAAATACGATTTAGAACAAAAAATCTGTAATACGAAAGCTTCCCTCAGTATACACGCCAAAATGTCAATAACATGAGCACCACAGATTACGTACGATACGAATCACCAACGAATCACTGTTATTTGCGTTTCGTTACTCCTCCTTTTTGAAGTATCAAAGCTACGTATCAAAGCCACAAAGGCTGCATTCCGAATTGAAATTACAATCGCTGTAATCGATTTGAGCGTGCTTAAACCCGTACCGAATTGGTACATGACAGCTAACGATGTCCCGTGAAACGTCATAGAAGAATTCATGACATGCGCCATCTTGCGCTCAAACCGACCATACCCTAAACTGATATCACCGTGAGCGCTGTCAAAAGTGACGGTAAATTATAGTGTCTTCGGCAAAAAATCAAATAAGATTCTTGGTTTTCCATTTGGCAAAGATAATATTTATGATGTTATGAGAGAAAAAAAATAAAAAAAGCGGATATTTCTTTTTGACAGTTAACTTATAAAAGATATTAGGAGTCCTGGCGCATTGTTAATTCAGATTTTAATTAAATTCTCAAATGTTCTGATTTGAATACCGTGAGCGCGTTCACGAGCGTTCCGAATTGTTGACAGTTCTCAGCTGTTATTAACGTGATATCTGATATCTAACTTGGTACGCAAATGATTGCTGTGAGCCATGTGAGCGATATTATTTAATTCGGAATGTAGCCAAACTCAGCCAAAGCAGCCAAAGTATACAAAAGGTGCGTTCGAATTGGGGTATGGTAGCAAAAATAACAGTCCAAAATGCCAAAAACGATCACAACTGGCGTTCGATTTGGAAAGTTGTGGGCGAAATTGGCGTTTTGAACAAAATTCAAAATTCAAAATCATTTATTCAAATAGACCTTCGCAGGCACTTATGAAAAGTCTGACTCTAATACTCTAATACCGGTTCGGAAGGTTGCATTTGCTGAGAAGAGCCGGCAATAAACTCAGCAATTACTCTTTTCAAAACAGGCTTAGATTAATTACATAATATTTACATTCAGAGTTTATTGCCGGCTCTTCTCAGCAAATGCAACCTTCCGAACCGGTATTAGAGTATTAGAGTCAGACTTTTCATAAGTGCCTGCGAAGGTCTATTTGAATAAATGATTTTGAATTTTGAATTCTAATCGCACTGAAAACAATTGCGTGCCCCGGCGCGGCGGCAAAATTACAAAGTAGACTGAAAAAATATTTAATAAGTAAATAAATAGCAAACTTAAACAGACCAGCCCCCACAAGCAGCACCTGAACAGTTTTCGTTCACCGTTCGTTTTGCTTGGAAACAGTTAAAAACGACATCGTGAACTGCAAATTTTGACCCACCTCCGAGGCAGGGTCGTTTGTGATCATATTTTGACATCTTTGAATCTGACAGATAATGTGGGGTTTACTCGTCGATTGCCAAATAAAACTCCCCTTCCAATAATAAAAAACTCAAGATGGACTGTATATTCATAGATTAAAGTTACAGAGTCGATTACAACTAAAAAACAGTCAGAACTTAGGCTATGGTAATTGTGATAATTGCAGAGAACATTGTCCATACATTTGGACTTAGTACTTGGGTGTTTTTAGCACATCTTGACCATCTACGAAGATAAAGAGTAAAAAATGCTGTTTTAACCAATAAGAGGAAACCGGAAACATCACCTGATCCTAGGCCACACGCTATTGGACCCCAAGAGCGTCGTCGTTACTTTTTCCAAGGTCGCTACTCCTGATCCTCAGTTCCAGAAATGCTCCTCTAACCCATATAGTCGTCCTTGTCAAAATGTCATGACATCCCTCTTTTTCCCGCGTAGGCGTCCCTAACCAACAGTTTACAATGTAAAAGAAAGTGGTCAAGTGTGATCCAGTGCTAAAAACACGTAAAGTTTCACATAGTGAAAATACCTATTTCCATACATAATAACAGTGATCTGGCTTCAAAACAGAGTGCCATAATCAAAATATTACAAGTTATTTTGTCAAATTTACAACATTTCCAAAAAGTTAACATTTTCGCTTATAACTTATTACTTATTGACAATTTAACTATTTAACAATAGGCTAGGGTATGTAAATACACTTTATTTTGTAATACCAACAACATAATTTTCAAATGCCCATAACTTTTTTACCTGTGAATCCTTACGCGCCATTCATACGGATTCGGTACCTAAATATATCTGTCAACAAAGATATAAAGCCATAACAATGACATATAGGGCTATTCTACTGATAAAAACATGATTTATGACCTAGGGAAGCCAGGTACATAAGGCCATTTACTGCTCCGAGCGAGCAAACGGCTCTCGTACCGGTAACGCTAATAGTTCCGGGCGACGAAACGCGCCGACCAATCAGAGCGCAGGCTCCTCCCCCAGAGGTTATAAATAGATCTCGCAACGTTGAGCTCTTGTCAGTACGTAGTGATCCTTATCATGTTATGCTACTAAATTTCATTTCTTATCAATCTAAATACCTAAACCTAACAATTTAAATCATGTGACGTCATTGTCCGTAACATTCTCCCCCCGGCGAAGAACCTCGCAGCCCTTATCAATGGGCAGGACAATAAGACGCCTAACAGGTCGTCGAAAGATCCCCCCGCGCGTCCGCACATCCACGCTTCGAACTACGTTATCGGGTCCTACGTACACTTGTTCGACGAGGCCTCGGGGCCAAACATTACGTGGCAATGATCCATCCGCAATGATAACGACATCACCAATTTTGACGTTATCGTGATCTTTCCTAACATCGCCTCGTGGCGTTAACGTGGGCAAATACTCCTTAACCCAACGAGCCCAAAACATATTGGCCAGAGCCTGAGCAGCACGCCATGTCTGCCTATTCGCCACCTCACATTCCCCTACAAACGGTAGTCCAGTCGCTGTGCCTAATAAAAAATGATTAGGCGTCAACGCCTCAGCGTCATCTGGCTCTACTGGGACATGTGTGAGTGGGCGCGAATTTACCGTGTGCTCAATTTCTGCCATTAATGTGGCCAAAACTTCCTCTTTTGGAGCTCGCTCATGCAATACCATATACAACGCTGATTTAACCGTTTTAATCATGCGTTCCCACGCTCCGCCTTGGTTCGGTGCGCCCGGGTCAATGTACCGCCACTCCACTTGTTTGCCCAGAGTGTAGTTCTGCATTTCTGGCAGCCATTCTTTGTAGGCCTTGCCCAATTCTACCTCAGCGCCATGGAAGTTGGTGCCGTTATCCGAGAGGAACTTCTGCGGCCATCCTCGGCGTGCCGCCATTCTTCTCAAGGCCATTATGGCAGAATCGGTACTTAGGCTTGCAATTAACTCTACGTGAATAGCTCTCGTAACCAAACAAGTGAAGAGCATACCCCAACGCTTCTCCCTACGTCGGCCTATTGCCACCCACATGGGGCCGAAACAATCTATGCCGCAATGAGAGAACGGTCTCGTGTGTGTACCAAGACGGACTTGCGGTAGATTTCCTTTCACTGGTATTGCCGGATTTGCCCTACGCATTTTACATGTAACACACTGCCGTAGGATCGTCTTTACCATGGGTCGTAAACGCAATACCCAAAATTTTTGTCGCAGGGTGTTGACGATCTGTTCCCTACCTACATGACTCTGGCTCGTGTGTTCATGTTTAATAAGCAGCTGTGCCAAAGGATGTGCACCATCGAGTATGGGCGGTTCCTTCATACATTCTGGCACCGTAGCTGCGTTAATGCGACCATTTAAAACGAGAATCCCATTTTCGTTAACCTTGGGATCTAATTTGTATAAACGACTTGAGCGATCGACGTGTTTGTCCTTATGAAGCTTGTACAATTCACTTGCAAAACTATCTTTTTGCGCTTCTTTGACTAACACGCGTTCAGCATCCCTAATGTGCTTCGCGGTTACGCCGGTCGCACGCTGTCTGCACTTGTCTACGAATGCTAACACGACAGCCATTGTTCTCAACAATCGTTCATACGATGAGAACCGTTTGAACTCGACAAAGGCTGGTTCCGTATTTACGTGTGTTATACGCGCTTCGATTTCATCGTCTTGAGTAAGTTCTAGGTCGGTTTCTTGTGGCCACAAATCTTCAGGTTCCCTCAAAAAGGGTGGGCCTGTAAACCACCTGTCCTTACTTTTCAACCGAGTGTTACCCGACCGCGTCGCATCGTCGGCCACATTGTGTGCCGTTGGCACCCAGCGCCATTGGTCGATGCTTGTTAGCTCCGCGATCTCACTCAAACGATGTGACACGTACGGCGTGTACTTGGCTGAGTCGTTTCTAATCCAATGAAGTACCGTTTTGGAATCGCTCCATAGGACAACTTTGGCTTTAACGTTATGCTGTTTCATGATGGCCGATGCCAATCGTGCGCCTATTAAGCTGGCTTGCAATTCCATACGCGGTATACTTTGTGTTTTCATCGGAGCGACTTTAGCCTTACCCGCGACCATTCTCACGCTTATGCTTTTATCGCGATCCCTATAACGCCAATACGCGACCGCGGCATACGCTTGTTCGCTCGCATCGCAAAATACATGTAGTTCTACATTTTCGCGATTAAGCCCACCATAGCATCGTGGCAGGCGGAGGTTGCTAACGTATTCGAGATCGTCGAGCCATTCGTTAAACACCGTAGCTTCTTCCTCGGGTAGGGATTCGTCCCAGTCGATTTTCTTTTTCCATAACTCTTGCAACATTATTTTCGCTGTGATCGTATACGGACTAAGTAATCCCAGCGGATCGAAAATTGACATGACGGTCCCTAGTGCTTCTCGCTTCGTTGGCGTTCTCCATTTGTTCTTAACCTCCTCAGGTACTCGGGGCATCGCGGTATTAAACGCTAGTTCGTCGCTTGCTTGGACCCATAAAACTCCTAACGTTTTTCCATATTCGTGTGCATTCGCACCGAGTTCTTTCGGAGAACATGCTCGGCAATCGTCGGGGACAGATTCTAATAACTGCGGACGATTGGAGCTCCATCCCGCCAATTCGAAACCTGCTTTGCTGTGGACTTCTACAACTTCTGCCATCGTTTGGGCGGCTTCTTGTTCCGTTTCGAAGCTGTCCAACCAGTCATCCATATAATGATTCTGTGTTATTGCTTGAAATGCCAATGGATGCGATTCTTTATGTTCGGACGCGTTTTTATCTCTTACGCTGTGCGCCATGAATGGCGAACTACGCGCACCGAATATCATTGACGTCATCGCATATTTCTTTGGTGGATCCGTTCTGTTGTCTCCTCGCCAGAGAAAATGTTGGGCCACGCGATCTTGAGGCTTTATTTTTACTTGTAAGAACATTTCCCTAATGTCCGCCGTTATCGCGACCGGTTTCTCTCGGAACCTAAACAGCACGCCATACAGTGATTGGAGCAAGTCAGGACCGTCGAGCAGAGCATCGTTTAAACACGTTCCATTGGTACGTGCAGCTGCGTCAAAGACCATTCTAACTTTCCCCGGCTTGTTTGGGTTAGTTACGGCGAAATGAGGCAAGAACCACAGACGTTGATCTTTCGCATGATCTTTCTGGCATTCTTCCGCATAGCCTTTCTTTAATAGGCTGTTCACCTGCGTCGTATACGCTTCTTTGAACTGAGGTGACTTGTCCATTTTCTTTTCAATACCTCGAAGCCGGCTCATGGCCATATCATAGCTCGGTGGTAATGTGACATCGTCATCTTTCCATGGCAGTCCAACTTCGTAACGACCGTTTACTAGGGTTGCCGTGCCATTGAATATCGCCTTAGCGCGTTCATCTTTCGCGATAGGTTTCCTTTTGTTCGAGATACCTAATGCATCTATATCGAAATGCACTTTCACCAGCTCGTTTAGCTCGGTATCTCGCTCACGTTGGATTTCTTGCGATGTTCGCACGTGCAACACTACGTTATCTTGATCGCTAATAACGTTTCTAGGTACGAGTCCGTGTATTACCCAACCCAGTTGCGTTAACGATGCAGCTGGTTGGTTTCGTTCGCCTACCAATAACCTTCGCGTTACGATTAAATGCCAGTTATCCGCACCTATTAGGATTCGTGGCCTACCGTATTCGTAGGCTTACCGTATTCCTCTGGCTTTAATTTACGAAGATGTGGTAGTTTCAATACATCGCGACTTATCGTTTGACTTCCCAATACTAAGTTCTTGACCGTACGAACTTTGACAGTATGGAGGTCCTTTTGACTTTTACCACGCAATTGTAGGTCAATAACCTGACTATTCGGTTCCCGCTGACTTGATGTGGCTCCATGAATGTGCAATGCCCGTATTGGACCTTTTGCCCCGAGAATGTTAGCCGTTTCTTCATCAATCAGCGAGATCGTTGACCCTTCATCGAATAATGCGTACGTATTTAAGTCAAGACCATTATGTGTCTTAATTACGATAGGACACACTTTCAGAAAAACCTGATGGTCTTCCGCTGATGCGTGTGCTGATGCCGTTATTGCCGGTTCATCAGTTTGCATGGGTGTGTCTGTTCCCTTTGAGTGCAAATACGGGTGATGAGGTCGACGACACTCATCAATGCCACATCGTTTGGCTTTGCACGCAAACCTTCTATGTTTGCTATTCAAACATTGGAAACAGACACCCGCTTCCTTAACCCATGTCCATCGTTCGGGTACCGACATAGCTTTTAATTTAATGCATTTAACCGTGTCATGTTCCGAGCCGCAGCAGAAGCACACTTTCTTTTTCACAGGTGTGTCTGTCAGCGTATACACGGGTGCTTTCTTTGGTGGTTCTTTCTTACGGTACGGACTATCGCGTTTCGTTTCACTATGTATGGGTCCGACGGTACCCTTGACCGCATACGAATGCTTTATAGCCCTATCCGCTTCCCACATAAGAAACTTCGACAGCGTTACGATCTCAGGCTCCGTGCCAGAACCATGGCTTTCGGCATAGTCATTCCACCTGAAGCGCAGGTGTGTATTCAACTTCTCTAGGACTTGCCTTACCATTAATGGGTTCTGTAAATAGCCTTTCCTATCAACGCACCCTATTACCGCGACTATGTTCTGCATCTTGATGGCGAAACTATTTATTCCTTCCGCAGAAGTACCCAATCGTGGTAGTTTCTTAATGTCATCAAGTGCCTGATCGATAATCAATTCCGGGCGACCGTAACACTGTTCGAGTGTGTTCATAATTATCGTTGGTTCCGTTGCCGTATGGAGGAGCGCTACTACTGCTTTACGGGCTTCGCCTCGTAGGCAGTTTCTGAGCCGCGCGAGGTTTTCTACTGCCGTAAAACCATGAAGGGTTGTAGATTCCTTCATTGCCGCTTTAAAAGGTAACCACTCGCCCGCTGCCCCACTGAAGATGGGTAAATCTTGTGTTTGCCTAGGCGGTCTACGATCCCTGGTCATACGCTCAAATGCTTCGGCCAATCTATCGATCGCACGTTCTTTCGATCGCGCTGGGGTCGGTGACCTTGGCCGTCGCGGCGGTGTCGGTGACCTTGGACGTCGCGGCGTTGTATATTCTATACGTTCTGGCAAACGAGGAAGTGGTTCTTTATCTTGCTGTTGCGGCGGCGCACGGTACTCAGTGTCAATACGCTGTTCCGACTCCCCCCGTATTGCACTATCATGTAACCAGTCGCGAACCTTATCTGTGGTTTCCATATTTTCATCGGCGCCTATGCTTTCCCGGTCCGTTTCATCCCTAATTGTCGCTACATCGACGGCAAGACGCTTCTTAATAAGCATTGCTTGCAATTGTAGTTCTTCGCGGCGAATATCGGCTAACCGTTCCTCAGCTTCCAATTCCGCTTGCCTAATCCGGACTATGGTACTCGCGTTCGATTGATGCGATCGTACTGACGGAGCGCGCGTACTCCTTGCAACTGTCGGACGCGGCGCGAATGGATCAATCGCGGTTGTCGCGGTAGGTATTGTCGCGGTAGGTACGCTCGCGGCGGGTGCCGTCACGGTAGGCACGGTTGCGGAAGGTACGGTTGTCATCGCGGTTGACATGGTTACGGAATCGCGAATCGAACTAAATTGCGCGTTGGATGTGGACGGAGACGCGGGAGGATCCTCGAAGATCCTTTGCATTTTCGAACCCGCACGGCGCGTCTGAATCGGACTTCGCGGCGTAGTCATAATGTACAATTAACCAACAATAAAAGAAAAATAAAAAAAATAATTAAAAAAAACTAATTTAAAATTATTAAAAATAAAAAACCCGGTAAAACCTATGAAACACGAATTTAACCTAACTTAATCCTAATCGGCCCAATTTTAGCAAAATTACCTTACTTGGCCAAAATTCAGCGAAATTACCCTACTTGGTCTAATCCCGGCTAAATTACCCTACTTGGCCAAATTTTGACTAAAATACCCTATTTTCCTATGGGGTCCGATTATAGGTCAAATTACCCTACCTCCCTAATTGTCCCTATCAATCCGTCAGGAGAGCCCGGACCCAGCCGGGATGTGCTCCTTCAGGGATGGAAATGTAAGGATAGGTATAAGGGGGAACTACCCAGCAGAGGAAAGTACAAGGATACGGGGCGCTTGGAAGTCGGCTGGAATGTCCGACCCCATTGGCAGTGCCTACAGTCTGGCCCCCGCACCGAGCTACTCTCGTAGTGGCGTAGTGTGCGATTTCAGTCCGCGCCCGGAGCGCTACAACTGGACTGGTGGTGCTGCACACACACCACACCGCCTTACGACAGGCGTTAACTCTGGACACCGGCCGTTTAGCACCGTGAGGTGGTCGAATGTACCAGAGCCACGGACGGAACCGTGTTTGTACTAAAACTACGCACGAAAACAGTTCGATGGCACCGCCACACAAAAGTCCACTAGGCGGCCCCGCCGAACTGTGGAACCCTACAATTATCACAATCACTGAAACGCCGTGTGCCTCGTTGCCCGACGCTCCTAAGGCGCTGTACCATACAGCGCTCTCCCCACGCCGACTGCCTCTTCAGTCGTCGCACCGTTCGGTGTTCTTCCCACGCCGACCGCTTCTTCAGTCGTCGCACCGTTCGGTGTTCTTCTCACGTAGAACTCGCAGACTCGTTCCGCCCTGGCAGCCCTGCCAGGACCGGTGGTGGTCGTGCCGTGCAAGCACAACTTCTTGCCCGACACCCCAAATGCCCGCCACCAGGCCGTTGAATTCTCGTACTTAGCGATGGACCACACTAACTATGGGATGTGGTCACCAATCGCTCCGCTTCACGCTGGTTTCTCAATCCGGCTCGAAGGACCAAAACTGTGGGGTTTACTCGTCGATTGCCAAATAAAACTCCCCTTCCAATAATAAAAAACTCAAGATGGACTGTATATTCATAGATTAAAGTTACAGAGTCGATTACAACTAAAAAACAGTCAGAACTTAGGCTATGGTAATTGTGATAATTGCAGAGAACATTGTCCATACATTTGGACTTAGTACTTGGGTGTTTTTAGCACATCTTGACCATCTACGAAGATAAAGAGTAAAAAATGCTGTTTTAACCAATAAGAGGAAACCGGAAACATCACCTGATCCTAGGCCACACGCTATTGGACCCCAAGAGCGTCGTCGTTACTTTTTCCAAGGTCGCTACTCCTGATCCTCAGTTCCAGAAATGCTCCTCTAACCCATATAGTCGTCCTTGTCAAAATGTCATGACATCCCTCTTTTTCCCGCGTAGGCGTCCCTAACCAACAGTTTACAATGTAAAAGAAAGTGGTCAAGTGTGATCCAGTGCTAAAAACACGTAAAGTTTCACATAGTGAAAATACCTATTTCCATACATAATAACAGTGATCTGGCTTCAAAACAGAGTGCCATAATCAAAATATTACAAGTTATTTTGTCAAATTTACAACATTTCCAAAAAGTTAACATTTTCGCTTATAACTTATTACTTATTGACAATTTAACTATTTAACAATAGGCTAGGGTATGTAAATACACTTTATTTTGTAATACCAACAACATAATTTTCAAATGCCCATAACTTTTTTACCTGTGAATCCTTACGCGCCATTCATACGGATTCGGTACCTAAATATATCTGTCAACAAAGATATAAAGCCATAACAATGACATATAGGGCTATTCTACTGATAAAAACATGATTTATGACCTAGGGAAGCCAGGTACATAAGGCCATTTACTGCTCCGAGCGAGCAAACGGCTCTCGTACCGGTAACGCTAATAGTTCCGGGCGACGAAACGCGCCGACCAATCAGAGCGCAGGCTCCTCCCCCAGAGGTTATAAATAGATCTCGCAACGTTGAGCTCTTGTCAGTACGTAGTGATCCTTATCATGTTATGCTACTAAATTTCATTTCTTATCAATCTAAATACCTAAACCTAACAATTTAAATCATGTGACGTCATTGTCCGTAACAGATAAGTTTCGGAAAATTCATACGGGAAGTGAAAATTCTAATTTTTATTATAAAATTTTATAGAAATACTAACAGGTAATAGAATAATTTGTTAGATTAACTTTGTTTAATGATTAACTGAAGGAAAAAGGTAGGTTGAGACAAGTGACAAGCAGGCGATGAGCATGGAAATGTCATTTTTGTATCTAATCGTTCGATTTGGGACATATCGTTTGTGGCAAAAGTTGCAAAATTGTTGAAATTTTCCAATTCGAACGCAAATACAAAAATGCCCATTTTGAAACTGTTAAAAACGACATCACTCCAATTCGAACGCACTAAAAGGTAACTAGTCACTAATCTGTGATACAAAGTTGGTTCTTTTTGGAAATTATGTGAAATGAAAAGATTTGTTTTAGCAATGGATTCTGCAAAATTAACTAATAATGAATTAACGACATTTTTCGGTAGATGCCGGTGTTGTTTAAATTATGGTTACTTGAAAAGTATGTCGACTAAATACAAATGGGAAGGCGGTGAAGAAATCTACGGAAATATGTTAATACAATGTTTTGCATTTACTGTGAGTTGGTTTTGTATTTTTTTCCTATAATTCGACTACATAGCCGAGTAACTACTGATCCGCTTTTGTTACGTGCTTACGTTAGGTTGACGGCGAGGCAATAGGCGATACGGTGATGATACCTTTACGGCCTACGGGTTTCACCCGCACTCCCGAGGGATCGTACGTTATCACGGGGTGAAAAGTATTCTATGTGTTAATCCAGAACATATTCTGTGTGCTAAATTTCATCAAAATCCGTTCAGTAAAAGAGTAACAAACATACATCCGTACTCACAAACTTTCGCATTTATAATATTAGTAGGATAGGCAAAACAAATACTCTCTGTCGCATTGATTTTTATTTTGCATGGTTGCTTTTGTGATAAGGCCCCTGGGCTAGGCTTCTAGCAACTTGTGAGCAAGATTGTCATACATAATTTTGATCATATTCTGAGGAAGAAGCAGAATTACGAAAAAAACATAAAAAAAAAAACAATATTCAATTGCCGAAAATGCAAATTTTTTCCTTTCAGCATTTTGCTCTAAGACCTTTAGTTCAGAAGTTGCCCACACTGGCTAGAAAAATAAACATCCTGTATAATGAGTAACTATTTTACCAAAAAATATTGGAATCACTATAAAAAAAAACATGTTGTTGGTTTGTCCCCGACTGCAAGACCTTATAACATTCAAGTTATATTCCAAATTCTTTAGATTAAAAAGCTTGTTTTTCTCTTTTCAGTTAATTTTTGTTTTACGCAGTTGGGTTTTTTGTTTCTTTTAATAATTTAATTTATTTTATTTTGTTTTTTAAGAGCCTTTTATTTTCCAAATACAAAAGTGTTATGAATTTTACAGATTACAAGTAGTAGTAACAATACTATTGTTAATATTTTCTTAGTTTAGTTAATTGTAGTGTTAGTTTCTGTAGATTTGGAGCCCTCTTTGAGTGTAGGCCTCCTCCAGCCTGTTCCATGTTTCCCTGACTTCCACCATCTATTATACATTACCTATATATTAATGTAATTTACAGTTGGACATGCCAGAAATCCAATCAATAGGCGACCAGCACATATGTGATACATGTATTGAGAGGACAAGAGACGCGTCCCTGTTCAAGCAACAGATCCTGGCCACCCATCATAAGTTTCAGAAGATGACTGCTTATGGTAAACATACTTATTTAATCACATTAGAGTTCTTGACAGATTTTTAAGGTTCTAGAGAATATGGGTATACCCCTATATTCTACTGAGATTTGCTATAGTGGCCACCTCTACCAACCTCGCGGTCATAAAAGACGGCACACTATACCTGACCTGGCAACGCCTTACGCGGTATCTGCGGTAGGTCACACCGCCAGAGTACTCGCCAAAATATGAATATGTGCAAAAATGAAAAGTTCTAATGATGTTTGATCTTTGATGCCTAATATTGAGGTATATTAAATACAAGTTGTGCCCCGCAGTTTCACCCGCATACCCAAGGGACATCCTACCCTACCCTTAAATTTTCTAATTTTATACGCAACTTTCTTAATTTGTTTTTTTCCATAAGTACCTTTAAGAGAGGTAGATAGGCGTAGCGTTTATTCGCTCAAAGAGCAGCTCGACTGGGGAAGTACCTCCACCATACAGAATACCACAGCCAAATAACTTTATGTTGTGTAAAGTTGTGTTCCTGCGCGTGAGTAAGGTCGCCAGAGCTCATAGGGGAGGGGGGAAAGGTCGGTAACGCGTGAGCGATGCTTCTTGTGTTGAAAGCGTCCATATGGCTATGGTAACCGCTTACCATCAGGTGGGCCGTATGCTTATGTACCGACTAAGATGTATAAAAAACCTCCAGAGTATTAGAAAACTTTAAAAAAAAAGTTTAATGGAAGTCGGTAAAGTCATTCTCAAGTTACGTGACCAAGAGAAATAGGGAGTCATTTTTATATAGATATATTTTTGAACTTAAATTGGGTTTAAAACATTCAAATCCTATAGGGCCTATAATAATAGGCCAGGGTAACTAGAATCAGGTTGGCCGTATGCTTGTTGTGTACAAAATAAATCGACGTCTCGTTTTCCCCATTTTCCTCCTCGAAAACTGAGCAGATTCAATTATTTTTTACATTAAAATTTTAAGTAAGGGGTTATCTAGGTCCCTATTACTTTCTTTTATGTTAAAATCTTTTCGAATTTGTCTGGTAGTCCTTATAATCACGGCGGAAAAATAGGGCATTTATTGTAATTTTTGTCAAAATATATATAGTTGCTGAAAAAAAAGGAAATAACAGGGACGTGTCCTAAGCAGAACTTGATTACATGAAAAAAAATGATGACTCTAGAGGCATTATTCAGGAAGAAAACAGGAATACATTTGTATGGAATAATCGCAGCCCAACTCCCGTCTTAATTAGTGCGCGCCGCGTCGCGTCTCGGAGTATCCAACCTTATCTATCTTCTATCTATCTATATATATAAAAATCAATGCCACTTTTCGTTGAAATTTTATAACTCAAGAACGGGCTCACCTATCCAAACCAAATGTTTAGGCTTTGTTCGGACTATTTAGTAGATGGTTTATATGAAGTTTGAACAAAATCGGTCGAGCGGTTCTTCATTTATCACATTTTATGTAACAAATGAATTCAATAAATGGCGGATCATTTTGTTAATGGGGATTTTGCTGTCAGGGCTGCGTTCAGTAACAACGCCGTGTGATCGCCCGACGATCATGATAGCGTTCAGTAACAGTTCAATAGTATGTGGTGCGATCGTCGGACGACGTCGGACGATCGCACCGGTCACACGGTGTGTAGTTACTGAACACAGCCCAGGGTAGGGTAGGGTGGGGTAGGGTAGCACCACGCGAACGAAGTCGCGCCAGGCAGCTAGTTCCATATAATTCGCGGCAACATAAAGGTTTAGTATGTTTATTTTTAGAGACTCAATCGAACGCTGATGAGATATTTAAAGAGCTGTGTGAAGAAAAAGAACATCATTATAATAAAAATGATGATGGTGATAGTGAATTTTACAATAACAATTGTCAAGACTATGAAAATATTGGAAAAGAATATGAAGATAGTCCTGTTGACACTCAGGATGTAAAGGAAGCAGACATGATAGATATTGGTAATGAGTCATATGAGGACATAGAGTATTTAGAAGATGAGATTACCCTAAGTGAATGTGGACAGTATACTCTATTACAAGGTAATTACAAATCAATTTTATATGAAACGTCTGAAATAATAACATTATTTTGGGAAACATTGATCGCCATACAAATATAATTCATAAAGGAGTTTGAAGATATTGGCATACTTTACGGCCACCATTTGGTTTATTTTTAGGGTTCCGTAGCCAAATGACAAAAAACGGAACCCTTATAGATTCGTCATGTCTGTCTGTCCGTCCGTATGTCACAGCCACTTTTTTCCGAAACTATAAGAACTATAATGTTGAAACTTGGTAAGTAGATGTATTCTGTGAACCGCATAAAAATTTGGATTTTTGTTTTTTTTAATAAATCCCATAAGTGTGAGGTGTCTATGGATAGGTCTTCAAAAATGATATTGAGGTTTCTTATATATTTTTTTCTAAACTGAATAGTTTGCGCGAGTGACTTCCAAAGTGTTAAAACTAAAAAAATATATGATGTACATTATGATGCAAACTTCCACCGAAAATTGGTTTGAACGAGATCTAGTAAGTAGTTTTTTTTTAATACGTCATAAATTGAAATTCATGTCAAATACTCAGGTCTATACTACCATTTACTTATATACCTACAGGTTTGTACGGAACCCTCGGTGCGCGAGTCTAACTCGCACTTTGCCGGTTTTTTTTTTCAAATGGCGGCGCACTATAATCCTATATACATCGATTGGGGACATGCCCCGTGTGTTACAAGCGTTTATATGGGAGTAACCACTTACCATCAGACAGGCCGTATGCTTGTATTTGAATTAAAAGTTAAGAGCCATCCGATAGCTCATGGATCCCAGGATTCTGATTGTTTGTAGTTATCTATTTTTTTTTTCAGACGCCAGTTCCACGCCTCCACGTCGCCGCTTACAACGTAGAATACAGGATCCCAATAGAAAATGGCCTACGAAGCTACCCAAAGAGTTTAGGAACAAGACTTACAAGCAATACACGCAAATGGCCATGCAGAAAGCGATAGAGGCTGTTGTAGGCAATCGTATGACGATAATGAAAGCTGCCAGTATGTACAGAGTACCCGATAAAACATTGAAAGCTAAAGTGCAGCAATATAGAGTGGGTAAGTCCAATTTTAGAACAATATTAAGACATCATACAATAGGAATGATTAAAATAAGTTCCAGAGAATTAATGCTATGTATTAATTTGTCTATACTAATATTATAAAGAGGAAAGATTTGATTGTTTGTTTGTTTGCATTGAATAGGCTCCGAAAGTACTTAACCGATTTGAAAAATTCTTTCACTGTTGGGAAGCTACACTATCCCCGGGTGACATAGACTACTTTTTATCACGGGAACGCGGGTGAAACCGCGCGAGACAGCTAGTATGTTATACAATTGACATAAAGTTCATTATGCTATGTACTATTTCATTGCTTCCCTTCCATTCCGCGGCAATGTAAATTGAGCCATAGAAATTCGTCTCACAGGTTGTGGGTTCGATCACCGATCTGGTCGAATCTTTTGTGTTTGACCTTTTTATGCACAGTTTTCTCGATCAATAAATAATATTGTTCCAGACCCGGACACTCTAAAACCAAAAGAAGACAAAAATGCTAAATTCATTGAGGAAATTAAAGTCATATTAACATACACAAACGCTACACCATTCAAAACAAAAGCTGTACGATATTACTGCACATACTGTTCGACCGATGGTACACATTTCGAGCCCGAAGATTTACGGATACACAACCGTACAAACCATGTGGAGGACAAAATAAAAAATATACCAGATATACTAAAACCGGCTTGGTTAAATGAGATATTAAAGTTAGACATAGACAACCTGGTTTGCACTGTATGCTCATGTGGCATACACAATTGGAATCAAATGTTTAAACATTTAAAAGAAACGCACAAAATCGAGTTGGATCAAGCATATAATAGGGTAGTACCATATATTTTGAAATCAGAATTGAAATGCGCGTTATGTTCAGAGAAATTTACTAATTATTTAATTTTAGATGGACATATGAACGCTCATTACAATAATTATGTATGCGATGACTGCGGAGACACATTTTTAACTAATACACGCTTGAAACAACATAGACTTATCCACGTAGCCGGTAGGTTTCCTTGCCACATATGTGGTAAAAACTTCACGTTAGCTAAATATAGAAAAAAACATATAGATATACATAATAAAGAGTTGAAGTTGAAATGTTTGTACTGTACGGATAAGTTTGAGACTGAACACAGGAAACATGTTCACGTTGTTGAAAAACATAAGGACAAAATAAGTAGTTACACGTGTGAATACTGTGGTAAAACCTTTGATTACAGATTATATTATTTGACGCATCTAAAGAAGGTACATACTCGTAAAAAGTTTAGTTGCGGCTTTTGTAATAAACAATTTGTTGATAAGGGCGATTTTAAATCGCACCAGTGTCAAATAAATAGCTGAAATACTGATTTAAACGAAGGGCTGGAAACATAGAGGAAAGATCCTTTTAGAGTAGTAATAATGAACAATCAAATTCCGAAACTAGTCAGTGATTTGTGACTGAATTTGAACAGTAAGGACCAATCACTGCATCGTGTGTTTTTGACTTGGCCAATTAGAGTGCACGCGTCCTTGATTTAGCCAATCAGAGCGCATTGTCGGCGGTGGGAAATTGGCGGAATATATTTCAACCAAAATTAACGTCATTGCGCTTCTTTGGGTTAATAGTTCGATGGCTGGAAATGATCCGTCTGATTTCTAGATCTGTGCGTATATACTTAGATTTGGACTACCCCTTATGAAAATGTATTATAATTTTAAACCAAGAAACTATAACTTGAAAATCAAAATGTCATTTTTGCAGTTTAGGCCCTGGGGGCAACTTATGAACGTTAAATTGGTACATACAGTTGAATTTATCACCGGTTCAGTATACACTTAAACTGAGAAGACTCCGGCAAGAAACTCAGCAAGGCTCTAAGCTCTTGTAAAAGATAGCTTGATGCGACAGTTGCTTGAGTCATATGAAAATTAACCTTATAGCTTTACAATAAGGTTCATCTGTTTAATCCGCGGTTGATTTTATAATACAGATAAACCTTATGCTAAAGTCATAAGGTTAATTTTCATATGACTCAAGCAACTGTCGCATCAAGCTATCTTTTACGAGGTATACATTATATATTTTTTTTACTTTTATTTGTGGACTTATTTTGTAATTTGTCAACTAATTCTATAATTTGTCGACCAATTCTATAATTTGTCGACTAATTCTATAATTTTTAATAAGCTGTCCAAATTTTTTTCTATTTTGATGAACATATCTTCGTCATTTTCTTGAATAAGTTTGGGTGTATTGGATAACACGTGTTTTAATTATGTCATTTGTGCCTGTACATTCAGCATTATTTCAGTTAAATAGCATTAAATAACATTTTTTTGTAAAACCATATATTTAAAATTGTTATACACAATTTTTTTCATAATAAATTATTGATTTCAAACATAATATTGTTTATTATTTTTAAAACTCATGTTTAAGGTAAAACCTTTTTTTTTTTTAAATCTTGTTTGTATGTTGAGTGAGAGCAAACAAAGTGCAATCCTGTAAGGTCACATGAGTACCTAGTAAGAAAACATGTTTTACCATAGACTATAAACTTCGTGGTACCGATTCACTAGCATTTGCTCACCACATTGTGACCGGTGGTAAGCACACACCGCCTAGAAAAGGTCGTGGTAGCCAGCCAGACGGGTACTCTTCCACCGCTATCTTCTATTTCTATAAAGAACTTTCCAGAATGTTCTATGTGTAATATTTATTCCCTCGCTTCTAAATACTCGCGATGATGAGTCTTCATGTGTCCCTTCAAACTACAATTCTGAACAAACGCCTGTTCACAGACACAGCATTTGAATCGTCTGTCATTATTATGTATTCTCATATGTTCTTTCAAAGTCTTCTTCCTCGCATACGATTTCTTACAAACGCTACATTCAAATATTTTCTCGCCGCCATGTTTTAGCATGTGAGCTCTTAATTGTCCTTGACTGAAGCATGTATAGTTGCAATGCACGCATTTTACATCTTTCTGTTCTAAATGGCATCGCTTTAAATGAGTTGTCAACCCGTATCTTCTACTAAAAGTGTGTTCACATACGTTGCATTTGTAGAAAATCGGTTTGACGTCATGCACTTCTACCATGTGTTTCTGTCTTGTAAAATAATCTACGAATGTTTCCAAACAGTGCGGACACTTATTTCGTCTTTTCAGTTTGTGAACAACATCCAAATGTGTTTTCAGTCTCAACGCAGATGTGTAAACCTTTTTGCATTCACCGCATGGGAAGTTACCTTCGTTATGCTGCGATTTAACGTGGACTTTTAGTCTATGGTTGGTCACAAAGCCTGTGCCACATTGTTCGCACACATAGTTCCTATAGTGATAATTCATATGTTTCTCTATCGCGCCGAAAGTCTCAAAGTTAAAATGACAGACTTGACACTCGAATCCTTCCTGCTTATATTTGAACGGTATAACCCTGTCCGAGAAATCTGTATACATTTTCTTAGCATGTTCCTTTATTAGGTGACTTTTTAATTCGTTTAGATCTGGTATGTTTTGGTGACAAATTGAGCATTTTAAGTTTGTTATTTCTGCATAAACTACTAAAGTATCGCAGGTGTATTTCGATAGTATTTTGGAGATTAAGGATTTTGCGTGTTTTGGCTGATGCTCTCTCAATTCCTTTAGGTCGAAATATCTTTGTCCGCAGTAAAAGCAGGGGTACCCGCACCGCAGTTTAGTTTTAAACGCGATTGCATTGCAGTTTTCTAACAGAGTCGATACATTTATTATATGTGCAATTTTCTCTTTGACGTTGTATAGATCTTTTTTCTTTCTTTCTTTCTTCCTGTCTGTGTGGAGGATTGATTCAATCATGCCAGCTGTTATGGTTTTGTCTGAAATTAAATAAATTATTATATTACAAGCTTGTGCTACCTCTTGTATGTAAAATAAACTAGCTTTTCACCATAAGTGGGTAGAGGGGAGCGTTACATTTTGAAAGACCTTTCAATCTTTTCGACCGGTTGCGGTTCAAACTGTGCAACATATCACTCATATTTTTTTCCTTTTATATAAATTATAAATAGAAAATAAAGGTTCGAAGAGTTTTGCCCGGAGCCTGGCTGATGAGTATATCAGGCTACATTTTGTTTTTATTTCAAATGGTGGCCGAAAAGTATGCCAACATCTTCGAACTCCTTTTTTGTTATATTTTTGTCTGAGAAGAACAATCAAGAAAACTCTAAAACGATCAACGTACAGCTCCCTCTACATAGTCTTTAATCTTTTCTTTTCAAAATAAAAACTGGGAACTGAAGACCGTATCAAATTCATCCAGTGGTGGCCAAGTTATAGGCAGTCCTTATCCATGTCTTACCTTTCAAGGAATCCAATTCTTTTACATAGTCAGGACACATATTACGTAGACTTTCTCTAGTAGGCAGCATCTTCAGTTTTCCAGGCGCGAATCTGGCCAGCAGGCTCGCCTCTCCCTCCACTAAGTTGCTGAAGTCGTGGTCTCCGTACCCTGTAATGTGGTAGCGACAAGACCTTTGCTGAAATTCTGACAGGTAAGCCTGGGTCACTCCGCAGTTTAAGAACGAAAATATACAGTGCGCCCAGACATGTCCGCGCGTGGACAAAATCGGAACAAATCATGGTCCGCTACATATTATATTTGTACAGTTCATCATTATCATCATCAGCCTATAATGTCCTACTGCTGAGCACAGACCTCCTAATGCATGCCTACTGCGGATTAGCAGAGGTAGGCTAGTGGTCAACCTACTGTTGCAAGCTGCCCTAGGAGGCGTTCAACTTGTTTTTTTTTTTTTTTTTTTTTACTGTGTATAGGCCTGTGTTTGAACACAATCTCACTATGGTAAGTGATGATGTGGTCGAAGGTGGTGCACACACAAAGCCTAGAAGGAACTGGCTCTCAAGTGCAGCTGACGGAACAACTTTTCAACTTGAGGGTGGTAGCCAGCCAGACGGGTACTACAAAGTACCCTACCACCGTGCTATGGTTTCCTCACGATGTTTTCCTTCACCGAAAGCTCAAGCTCATTGTAGGATTCGAACCCGGGACCTTCGTCTCGGTATCCGTAGTCACTACCACTGAGCTATCATCGCCTTCTTGTTTAACTACTATCACAATTAAGTGATAACCGCGCGAGTTGAAATACCACTAGGCGGTCACCCATCCGGGTAGCGGCCTCACCGGTGTTAGTTTAAGTTTGCTGATCAATTAAGAATGGGCCATGGGCGTTCTCTTTATTAAAAGTATACATCGAATCTTTCTAGCAAGCCTTCTGTAGACCAGACTTATGAGGCGCGGACTGTACTTATAGACGCGCGCATTGTGCGTCCGACAGAGATAGTGCTATGCGATAAAAGAGAGGCGTTGTAAGCAAGTTTTTGTTACGGTGTGAGCTTTCTGTAGTTAATACTGCTTATTCTGTGGCCAAGGTTGCGTAAATACTGTCTTGATTAGAAACATTATTATGCTCATATGATGGGTGGTAGGGTACTTTGTAGTACCCCCCTGGCTGGCTACCACCCTCAAGATAAAAATCTATTTTAGGTTGATTCTGGGTGTATTTATATAAAAATAAAAACAATTAAAATCAACTCAAGTTTTATTTTAAATTTTCATTTGAGAATAATTAAGAGCTAATCAAATGTTATATTTACTTATGTGGATGTACATATTAAGCAAAATACAATAATCGTATTATTAATTATAATCACCAAGACTTAGGGCCGTTACTTGAGTCGAGATTTCAACAATTGAATATAATATCTTCGACCTACGACACAAAGATTATTTTCCATTAACACAATATGGGATCTTGAGTCACTTAATTTGAATTATTAATCAGTAAAGCAGGCCACTGCCTGCTGTTGGAGAGAACATAAGCTTCGGTAAATAATTACGAAGTTCTCTAATAAATTAAAGTCATGTATGACATCAGTCACGTACGATACGCGACTCACTTCACATTAGGTAGATTCTAACAGAATAAAAATATTGAAAAATCGTTATACATTCTCCAAGACCAATATAGCTACGACGGGCCAGTTGGCGCAGTTGGTTAAGGTTCACCATACGCGCCGCAGGTCGTGGGTTCGATTCCCACACAGGACATGCATTTGTGTGCATGAACATGTCTGTATGTCCTGAGTCTGGGTGTAATTATGTATATTAAGTATGTATTTACAAACAAAAAGTAGTATATGTATTATATCAGTTATCTGGTTTCCATAGTATAAGCTCTGCTTAGTTTGGGATCAGATGACCGTGTGTGAGGAATGTCCCAGGATATTTATTATTTATTTATTTAGCTGGGCAAAAGGAGCCTAAAAGCAGGACCAACAATGTGCCATCTCAAAGGATGGCTATCGCGCGAGCGGCGCTAGTGTAGAGTGAGGTCCTTACAAATGTCAAATGTACTGAACGTTCTGGCTGCAGCTTTTCATAACGGATTTTCACTAATTATTCATGATTGTTGTGAAATTTGTGCCATTCTATTATATAAATTTAACTTTTTGGCTTTTTAATTTAGAAGCATTTTAGATTATAAAAAAAACAGTACCTCGCCATGTTGCGGCAAAATAAGGAACTAAAATTATTGTTTGTATTTACTATGAGTTTTCGTAAACATGTACAAGTGGCGCCCTCATTTCAGGTGTCATTATTTCGGCCATAAAGCTAGGAATTCAGAAGTCCCTTCAGAATTGTCATTTCTCAGTATGAGAAAAGGATCATCCACATGTTATCTACGTACGTATTTACAAAAAAAGTAGACCTTATTGCTTTAGAATAAGGTACTTCTATATTATATAATTAACCATAATTTAATAGATAAACCTTATTGTGAGGAAACAAGGTTAATTTTTATTTGACTGAAAAGTTGACGCTCGAGAAATCGTTGCTGCGGTCCAATTGCGGCAACACAATTAAATCATAATTTAAAAGCACTACTGTGTCATTTTTATGGCGCCTCTGCAACGTTTCCTCGAGCGTCTTATTAAGTCGTCCTTAGGGTCTATTTTACAAAAGCAGAATATCTCTTACCGATTAAACATTATATGGCAATGACTATTGAAAAAGACGCTTAATATTTATCAACCTAAGATCAATCTAAGAAGCCATTCTGACGTGTGTCTCTCCTGCATTATATTTGTCTTTTTTTGGCAAATATATATATGTCAAAAGTGACTTGTTAGGATCGATAGATTACAATATGATACATTCCAACTTACGTACTAAAGCTGCAGTTATTAGTGTCCGACCGAAGCTTCGGCCATTTTCGCCAAACCTTCGGCCTCGACCAAAAAGGTCCAGTTTCAGCCGAAGCCGAAGGTTTCTTGCCAGCACCAACATTGAACGAACTGTTACGAATGCAAGAGAAAGAGTTAATTTGAGTTATCATGATAAGTTGTTTAAATACTATTTGTACAAACTTATAAAAAAAAAAAAAGATTTTTAGCCAATATTGAACTGACTTTCTAAAATCTAATGTCTATGCAAAAAATAGCACATAGCAAAGCGAACGACCGACGTTCGATCAAAGACACTCACGAGCTAGTGTCGCTGGATAGTCGGTAAAAAATTGGAATCAAGTCCTTGTTTCCTTGATTGAAGCTGCCGGCAAATAGCAGTCTGTGGTCGCGAACAGTAACAGTCATCATTGTCTATGGATAACTTCAAAACAACGGGGTCAAAAATCAAAATACCACGTCCACCATAGACTCAATATGAGGGGGATTCATCCAAAAAAAAAGGAGTTGTAATCCGAATACAATTAGGTTAATAAGGTAATTGTTAATTGTAGGTCTTTAGTTGATCTCAACTTGATCAGAAGATGTAGCAGGCGGTCTAAACTCATAAGAAGGCGATGGCGGCTGATTGAATTCCTTCATATTGGGTTCAGGATCACTTGCGTCTATGGTCCGGTTAATCGCCTCCATAAGCTGATCATCCTCTAGAACTCCATCTTCTACAATCTCCTGTTCATTACAATCCATAGACCCTCTTTTTTTTGACCTCCTCCTCATACTCGATGCTCGCATAAATTTGGCCATCGCCCGTTTGGTCGCATTCCTCGTCATAGTTTTAAGAAAGGCATCACACTCCATTTTAGTGAACGTTTCGTCAGTCTGGTGTACTAGTTCGAAGAAGAAATTTATAGTCTTCCTATACATTTTGAAGCATATCTTTGGACTTTGCTGTCGTGAACCACCTGCCCATGAACATTTGGTCATGAATTTCCTAGTAAACATTATGTCAACTAAGACATATGCGTTATTAAGTCCCTTGCCGTTTCCTTTCTCGCAAACCACGGCTAATCGTTTCTTCAAATCGTATGCCGCATCTGAGCCAACTATCTTATTCTCGAATTCTTCCAGAGCTTTCGTATCTTTGATAGGTAGTATTTCATCCTTGTACGGTTTAGGTCTCGGTTCACGTTCGTTGACTTGTTTTAGATTAGTATTAGTAAATCCATCCATTCTATCGCTTAAATAATTCAACTGATTAATAATTGTCTGTTGGTTATTGTAAAGAGTTTTGTAGTTGTTGCTGATCGTGCCTGTAAGTTCTAATAACTGATCTAGTTTGTTGTTTATCGAGATTTTGGGCAGTGTTGCTACTTTTGATATGCCTGGCAATACTGGTACATCTATGATTTCAACATCTGAATTATTCTGAAAATAAGTTATAAAATATTAAACTATCAGCGGTGCGTAAAGTGAAAAACATGTCTTTAAAAATAGAAAAGCACCGATATGCACGGAAGAGTCAAAAAATAAGCGGCACAAAAGGTCTTCATAGGGATTTCTGGGCTATCATACTATTATTTTTTAAATAAGAGTTTCTCTCTTAGAATTGAAATTTACTTTCATTGCCTTGTGGTAGATATGTCACTGCTCCACAGTCAAAAGGAGCAAAGCTGTTAGTACATAATATCCCAGAGAAGGAAAAAGAAGACAGGGAAACAGCTAAAAAGATGACTAGAATCAACATCTATCTACCCTGTTCCCAATCATTTGGACTAGAATACGATAGTTTTTTTTTACGGTTTAAGGAGACCCTTTGATAATGGTCACACAGAATAGATCAAAATATAAGGAATGGGGACCGGGCGAGTGCCGATCGGAGCTAGGGGTTATAATAACACCTACAGTTTTACCCTGCGTGTCGTAAAAGGCGACAAAACGGGACCTTCAGGGTCGAGGCTAATGGGGGCGGGGGCCCAGAAGCGGCCCCGAGGAGGACGATGGGTCGTTGTGGTCACGGCTCATCGTGCAATAGCACTGCGAGGAGTGCTGGGGGGAGGTATCACTTCCCCCGGGACGGGCTATCTCAGCGCGTTCTGTACGAGGCGTGTAAATGGCGACCACAGTGGAGTTTTAGCTGGTATGAGTCCGGAATAACCTTGCCGCTCCCATCGGGGCGGACGGAGTATTTTTAGGATTTCCCCACGATAAAAAAAGGTTTCTAAATAAGAAAACGGGGCAAATTATTTATTTATTTAATGTTCTGTGAATGGGGGTATACATAAAAGTGTATTAGAGCAATTTCTCGAGGGTACCAGTTGGTAGTATTGTAGACGACGATGGGGTGTTCAAGTGAGACGTCGAGAAAATGATTTTCCCAAAAGCTTGAGAACAACCAGGGATCGCATTAAATGGAGTTGCTTCAAGAAAGCATACAAAGATATGGATGTCCAATGATCCTTTTACATGAGATAAAAGATTTTAAATATATCCAACACTTATGTTAAAACCTGGGTCTTACAAGACTTGCTTTAAACCCCTCTCATGTATGAGGTCAGATTTTCGGAGTTGAGGAGAAGACTTGCCAAAAGCCGCATTAAATGGAGTCTTGTAGAGGGCTATGCCAGAAGACCACCCAACGATATGGACGCCGTTGTTGGCGGTTAAGCATTTTATTATTGTATGTTAAATTAGTGAATAAAGCGTAGTGATAAGAGATTCCATTTAGACAGCTCATATATACGTCTCCGCGTCCTAGAACCGTGAAAATTTCAAGATTTTAGAAAGAAAGGACGCTGAAAGTTGGAACCTTTCCCTAAAATGAGTATGCAGTATTGCAAATCTGTACTTTACTGTAAGACAGTCAATCAAAAATGTTGTATTCAAGCAATTTGTAAAATAAATAGCTTACCGTCTGGGGTTTCCTCAATTCTTTAGCACTTTTCTTTGGTAGTCGCTCTGTCTCGACGTCGGAACCATCTGACACCAAAATTAAATGATACACGTCAATTTAAGAACGTTCTAGAACACTATCACTTGGTACCACTTTTCACAAGCACTTGGCAATAGGTTACTTATGAAGATCAAGGAGTTAATTTTGCATCTTTTACAGCTTCAGATATGTTACAGATATGAATTGAATTAGTCATTTTTTGGCTATGAATTTACTTTTAAATGTTGATGTTACCGTTAAGTGACAGTTTCAACATTTGTTAATTCAGTTCAGGGAGCCAATTCTCGCCCAATCGAAATTGATCGTTCGATCGAAAAAAAATCGAACTTTTCTCGAGTGTAAATCACGTTGTGTTATTCTGGCAATTGCGAGATATTTAGAAGGAAAACCAGTCAACTCAAGCTTTGATTGCTCGGGACCGATTTGACTCCGCCCATCGATATTTTACAGTCGAATAGGACTCGAACAGTAATTTCGATTCTAAGGACGCGAGAATTGGGTCCCATGACTGAAATACATATGCTGCAAATGTGGTTTAATCAACCCCCCGGAGCTAATCAATGCATCGACAGACGACCGAACCTGGTGCGGCCGAAACATCGAAAATGGTTTGGCTAGAATCGCACGGTGAGGTGGGGTGCTCTGAACAAACGCCCGCAAAGCTCGCCACACGATCGCATATTGTTCATCACCACGTTTGGGCGTCTGGCGATGCCTTTAACAAGGATGAACCGGCAAGAAATTAATCAACAAGTAAACATTTCTTTTTAAATACTTAAATATCTATTTTTAACATATATATTAAGAACTATGAAATAAATATGTGTTTTCGCGCATTCAGCGATCCGCAGGGCGTACATGGATGAGTATCTTTTGAACCAAGCACGAAATAAGAAAAAATACAGAAGGCTTATTCCCTAGTAAAATGTGTGTTGTACAAAAAGATACCTACAAATGCCTCATTCTATCGCATATCTCTCTTTTGGTCGAGGGCCTCAAAAAAGAGCCAGGCCAACCTGTCACTCGCGTGTGGCATTTCTAACTATTCAATAAATAGACGTCAAAGTAATCCGTAATACACAGGCTGCTTTACCACCAGAGTCGTGCTATGCCGCTATGCTGCGAGGATGTAATAGCTAAGCTGTGAAACTACGTGACCGTTTCCACTGATACTAAGCTATGTGGCGGTGCTATGAAGATGCGCCGCCGCAAAGTAGCTGCGCGAGGAAGATGCACAGCTCGAGCTATGCGATGTATCGATAGTAGGGAAGCGGCGAAGGCGGCGCGGTGTTGGGAGAGGCGCTCACGCATCCATAGCATGCCTCCTACCATTTAAAAAACATATCTTAGTTGAATCCGTTTCCACCAGTGCTAAGCTATGTGCACCAATGAATATGATTGGTGGATATCAAACGCATCCACAGCAACGTAGCATAGCACATCTCTGGTGGAAAAGCAGCCTAAAGGATGATTCAGTAAATAAGTAAGTCACAGTGACCTAGGGAATACTATTCCATTCAGTGATTAGCCTATTTTTATTGTAATCAAATCTTGCAAGATATTTAGTATACATTAGTATATTTGATGATAACAAAACGTACAGTTACATCACTTATCATGTAAGGAAAGCATTTTCTAGGCGGCATTGTAATGTAAAGGTTTTTTAATCTTAATATCTATCATAACAGAATGGACGCTTTTTTAGGGTTCCCCTATCAAGATATTTTTGTCCGACCGAAAATCGTTTTCTGGCCGAAGCCGATTAGTCCAAGGTTTAATATCTCTACCAAATTCTGTTAAAAATGGCTAAGAGTAAATCAACTAATGATTTTTAACGAGATGTTTAAAATATTAAAATAACCTTGTAAATTGTCCAAAATAATAATCATCAATCGCGTATTCGTATCAAACAACACACTTTCAATTTCGGCGCATGCTATAAGAAACTTTCGGCTTCGGCCAAAATGGGCCGAAGCTTCGGTCGGACATTACGCAATATGTTTATTTAAAAAAAAATATGAGTTGCAATTAGCCTCTCAGGAAGACGAGTTATAAAACCCATATTCGTTCTTGTTGCATTATGGGTGTAATTGTAATTTTATCACCGTGCAAACTGGACTTTCTGACATTGAACATAAGGCTTACAATTCACAGTCCACTCAAAGTCAATAAATATAATGGATTACTTACCGGAACTGGCGTCAATGTCGCAGTCGTCCTCTATATCCATATCACTGAGCTCGCCTTTCGTATCACATACGATCTCTTCCTTAATCTCAACTATTGTGTCTGAAGTTACTGAAAACAGGTTAGTTTTAGAACAAACATCTGGATGAATGCGTTTGTTACAAGTAGTATATGTGGTTTCAATAGTACAAGTCATCTACTATTTTAACCGACTTCAAAATAATTGGACTGTTTTACAAAAAACTTAAACCGACTTCAAAGTACACTAAGAAGTAATCAAATCCTGATCTGATGACAATGGGACCAAACGGGAAGTGTACCCTTCCAGATATTTCTTTTCTTTTATTTCTATCTCCGTCATTTATTAACCGATTTGGAAAATTCTTTTTTTGTTTTGAAGGGTACACTTCCCATTTGGTCCCATTGTCATCAGATCAGGATTTGATTACTTCTTAGTGTACTTTGAAGTCGGTTTAAGTTTTATGTAAAACAGTTCAATTATCTACGACGAATTCGGTAAACAAGCATACGGCGCGCCTGATGGTAAGCAGTTACTGTAGCCATATGGACGCTTGCAACACACGGGACATCACTCACGCATTACCGACCCTACCCCCCTCCCTAATGAGCTCTAGCCACCTTACTCACGCGCAGGAACACAACATACAGTTATTTGGCTGCGGTATTCTGTAAGGTGGAGGTACTTCCCCAGTTGAGCTGCTCTGTGAGCGAATAAACGCTACGCTCTACTTCTCATATTTCACTAAATAATAAGATTTTTTAAAGAATCAAAAATCTGAGAGTGAGGCCACAGAATACCTACCACTGTTATGGTAACTTCTTACCATGAGCTCGGCTGTATGATTGCTTGCTACCTAAGTGGGCCTATTTGGCGTGATTGGTTAATATTCCACCAATGACGCCGCAGGTCGCGGATTTATTATTTATGCCTGAACATGTCTACATGTCCTGAACCTGGGTGAAACTAATGTTTTTCTTCTTAGTCGTGCGCATGACCGCTGCATTAGCAATGTTCCTCCATTTTTGTCTATTTGTGGCGTTTCGGAAACATTCGGTTATGGTACCTACATTGCGCGGCAGATTTTATGAGGTCAAGCCACCTGGTTGGAGACCGACCACATGAACGTTTGCCTTCAACTTGACCTTGGATGACTAACCTCTCCATAGATTTATGATTACGGGTGACCTGTCCGAAATTTTTTAGTATTCGTATCTGAACAATCGACGAAAGTCTTTGTTGTATCCGGAGATCTTTTAATATGGGTGTAATATGTATTAGTATTATTATGTATTTACAAACAAATGGAAAATTTATTATGGAAGTGGTCGGCTACGTGAGGAAAGATGGAGCAGCATTCCAACTACATGATACCCAAGAGATGCTAAAAGAACTAGATAACTTTGAAGTCGCACTATGGCACCGCAAGGGAAAAAAGTGAGTAAAAGCAGTGGGATGAAATATAATAAAAATAAGTGAAATATTGTTAAAATAAAGTTATAAATAAATTTACATACATAAAAGTAGTAAATGTAGTATATCAGTTATCTGGTTT
Organism: Achlya flavicornis; assembly: GCA_947623365.1. Classification (NCBI taxonomy): domain Eukaryota; kingdom Metazoa; phylum Arthropoda; class Insecta; order Lepidoptera; family Drepanidae; genus Achlya; species Achlya flavicornis. The sequence continues at coordinate 6,446,620 of OX392494.1, read as the reverse complement.
ACATAGTTTGGAACAGGTATCCGAGGCAGTTTATTATTACAAAGAAAGTTACCAGAGACTTATAATAAGCAACCAACTTTACATGGTTCACTAGAAAGAAAGAAAAATAAACTACATCTCATGCTATGGTTGTCGCAAGTTGTTGGTGGAATTTAAAATATTATCCATACCATTTATAAACTCAGTCCCTTCGCCAGAATCCTTGATAGCCGCCAACATTCGTTTTTCAGTGTTCACAACCAAGGTTTTGAAATTGTATGCGTCTTTCAGCTTTCCAGCACACTCCTTACATATTAATGTCGACAACTTTGTGTTTGTAAGTAACTGCAAGAAATACAATATTGTTAAAGGGTCAAAGTGGACTTCAAAATCTGATTGCTCGATGTGATTGTCTCACGAGCATAGTGAAGTACACTCGCAATTTCAATTTGGGTTGTGGGCACAAATTGAACTTAATATTGCTATCTCTGTTTGGCGGCCCACTTCTGCCCTTTGCTGGCATTATAACTATATTTTTTTTGGTATCTTGCATTATTTTGTTCTGTGATAGTTTGTCATTACATTACACAAGGGCAGCCCTTACTGACCCGGCTAAAATTTCCAACCTGTATAACTACAACTGCATCAGATGATGTGAGGTGGGATCTCATGTGCACAAAGCCATGCAACTGATCCCTAATTACAGCTAGATTTATAGTTTACTAAGCATCTACCAGAACACAAATGTTACCTATGGTCACTGCTTAACTTGGCAAATTGTTAGGTAAATTTTCTTTTTTAACCGACTTAAAAAAGAAGAGTTTCTCAATTTGGTTGTATGTTTTAACTCCATCATTTATTAACCGATTTGGAAAATTCTTGTTTTGTTTGGAATGGTACACTTCCCGTTTGGTCCCATGGTCATCAGGTCAGGATTTGATTACTTTTTAGTGTACTTTGAAGTTGGTTTAAGTTTTTTGTAAAACAGTTTTTTCTTTAGTTGTACTTTTTTTTAAATAAATAAGGCTGACCATAGAATAATGGAAAGCAAAAATGTGATCTTTTTTTTTGCAATAAGTGAACATGCACGAATGTACTTCCACTATGCCAAACCCTTGCCAAGTGTCTGCGAGAGTAGATGCTTGACGACAGATTTTCGACTAGCAGGTGGTAGCAAGCTAGGAGTCAAATACAAAGGAGAATATGTAGTAGGTGTATCAATATCTGGTTTACATAGTACAAGCTCTGCTTGGTTTGAGATCAGATAGCCGTGTTTGAAATAACTCAAGTCCCCCAGGATATAATTCATCCACTGTTCTATTGTTTACTGAACTATCTGGCGTGTATCACCGAGTTATCATGGCTCTGTATTGGTAAAAACGATTCGAGGCAATTTGGATAGTGGAAGACGATTATCCTAAGTTTGGGATCGGCTAGATGTTACAAGAAACTTATTAAGCCAGACCAATATGTTTTTATATAAGATTTTTAGGTACTTACATATAAATTGTAACATTCAACAAAAATATTCAAATAATTCTCTCGAGTATCCTCCCGGTAGTAATCCTTCATAAGGTCTTTGTGGTGCCCTTTCTGCATACAGCACCGACATTCACCAAAAATTACGTTGGTCTTTTCTTTCCCCATTTTCTTTGAAAATTACTTTCATTTGGAAGACAAAAAGTACAATAAATATTTATTTTATTGCTTCGCCAATACCATTGGCTTCGTTCCGTTCGTTCGCCAATGAAACAGTGTTGCCAACTCCAACCTATAAATTCCGTAAATTCGAGTCCCATACCATAAGTGTATCTGTCCCATCCCATACTCAATATCACATACTTTAGATGTCTCAATATCAAAAGTCGCTAAAATCTATGCTAAAACATGGCTAAAACTGATTCTACCAGGAACCGACTCCAAATTTTGTTCTGGGAGGGAGGGGCACAAGAGGCTAGTGGTCATTTCATTCAAAGTGTCAAAATTAAAACAATAACATTGACATTTCATTCATACCCGCGGCTCTACCGCGTAACTTTGGTGGTAATCGTAACGAACACCATTAATGAATTTCATCAGGGCCCACGAATGATCATCGTCGCGTCATACCACGTGCGCGTCATTAGATGAAATAATTAATGGTGTTCGTTACGATTACCACCAAAGAAACGCAATAGACCGGCGGTTCGGAGCCTAGGAGTATGGGTAAAAAACAACTTGAAAGCACAGCCATAGTTGCAAGCACTGAACGCATCCCAGATCTAGCCACAAACTACCAAGAGAACTAAAGTTCAGACCGCCATCTGACGAACATTGGTGATAAACCGTATGCAGAGTTTGAACATGACGTTTTTTTTTTTAATATTCCCATACTATTGTACAATGAAAAATAGTCATACAGCCTATGATATGTAGGGCCCCGGGGCTTAAGGGTAAATACAATTATTTTTTATTTCAAAGGTTCTTATGGTATAATAATAAATGAAACACAATTATTTAGTTATAAATTATTTATTTAAATTTTCATTTTTAAGTCTATCTGTAGTCACGGTCTAGATGGGTCTGGACAGCTGTTGGCATCATTAAAATATCTGCAAACAAAGTATAAAGTAACTGTAAATGAGTGCGAAGATTTTCGATCGGAGCCTAGCTTAATCTTCAGGCTCCATATTGTTTTTTTTTATTTTTTCAAATAGTGGCGTACGATGAAGCCTATATACATCGATTGGAGATACCCATGCAAACAAAAAATACTAGGGTGTCTTTGTCCTAAAACGTCACAAAAAATATCAAAAAGGTGGCCGAAAATAATGACAAAATCTTTGAAATGTTTTATTTTTTATGTACAAGATAGTCGAAGGATTTGAAGATTTTAGTATGGAGACTGGCATTCCTATCATCTGCCTTTTTTGTATATATAATTTATTGGTAAAGATTTTGGGTGTAGTAATTAATTATGCATTAAAAATATTATATTTTTATGTCAGCTATAAATTTTACATAGAAATAGCCTACACAAATGGAACACTGCTGGAGATACTGAGCCAGCACTTTATCTAATACAAAGGGGACAGGGGAACACATTACTAGATAAGATTATATTAAATGACAAAAAATTACCTGAGTTCATTTGCATTGTGTTATTCAGAGACACACATGTGGCATTACTTTGATGGCTCGCAGCTGATGGTTGGACAGAGGTATCTGAAAATTTGTATGAGCTGTTATTATTTTAAAACCTAAACGTTCATGTATCATCAATATGGACAGAATGTTAAATATTCTTGTGTAAAGTGGAAACAGCCTCATCATGCTCTAGTCCAGTGAGTAAAGATCTATAAATGGCATGTCCATTACCCATAGTAGTATTTTATAATCAAAGTAAACTTTTAATGTAATTTAATTTTACTTTTATATTATTTCTTTTAATTTATTCAAAAAGTGCTGGATGTTGTATACATACCAAAAACTTCTGTTCTTGCGACTTTCATTGGTAATATGAATGATCATTGTGGCGCTTCTTTGACTAACTATGATCACCGCATACAGTTTTCTTGTTATCTGAAAAAATGCAATTTATCTCTGTAACTATATATAAATATCCTGGGACATTCCTCACACACAGTCATCTGATCCCAACTTAAGCAGAGCTTGTACTATGGAAACCAGATAACTGATATACTACATATTATTATACTACTTTTAGTTTGTAAATACATAATTAATCAATCTTAATATACATAATTACACCCAGACTCAGGACATGTAGACATGTTCATGCACACAAATGCATGTCCTGTGTGGGAATCAAACCCACGACCTGCGGTGCAACAGGTGGAATCTTAACCAACTGGCCCGTCAACCTATGTATAAATAAGGAATAAGGGTGAACTAACCGTATAAAACAATAGATTTCTAACTCTGGTGGAGCCATGGTTATTAATGTATTATATATATATCTCAATATAACTGCATTTGCCAGGCATTTATTTTGGGTTAGACTTAATATGCCTTCACAACCACAAAGGTTGGGTTATAGCTTTAAATGTTATGAGTTGACTAGGAATAATACATATAATAATAAGATATTATATTATTACAGTCAACTTGTAGATCGATAGTTGTTTACCTGCTTCAAAAAAGATATTTGTCGGGTTCCCTGAAGAAATCTCCAAGCTTCGATATGCGCCACTCTTCAGGTGACAAACATATAATTTGCGTGGATCGCTGTTAAGTTATTGTCTCACAATTAATACACTTTATCCACTGTCTCTTATTTTCCTCACTTATAGAAAACTGATGTAGTTTAACGTCTTGGCGTAAACTGTTGCACTTGGGCATACAACATTTTCGAAACTTAAAAATTCCGAAATCACTGTATTGAAATGTTGTTAAAGTGGCGGAAATTTATCAATACAACACATCTCGTCATACAAATACGGAAAATACTGAATTTATGGATTAAAAGAGGTGGAAATAAATCGACATAAGAACTTAAGTTCTCATCAAAACAAACACGTGTTTGATGACAGGTAGGTGCATATTGACGAATGGAATTGCTAGGTAGTTATAAAAAGTACTCTGTGGAATGGAATGAAAATAAAATGGCCGGCATGGGTCATGGCGGGGCGAAGGAAGGAAGAGAGGGGCGAGAACGTCGAGTAAGAACTTTGCACTGTCATTCGATACAGTGGGATATTTTGATTAGAACATTGCCAGGCGTGGATCTAGCGACAAATCTCTAAGTTGGCAAAACTGCTCTGAAATAAACAAACGAATGATTGAATGAGAATATTATGATAGGTAGTTTCATTCCTTCCTTCACAGACTGCGGAACCTTACCAATAGTGATGTGTATGTATGATGTAATCTATCGTATCGATGAAAAATACTTAAATAATTTTTTAACATCCTTGATTTTACATTTTATGTAATGTTCAAAATAGGCACCTGTGAAGTCGTTCACTTGGTTTAAATTAACAATAGTTTGACAGGTATTTTGAATATAGAGGGAAATAAGAGCGTAGTGCTCGTCAAGAAGCGTAAAGAGCGCGGCACAGCTGTTGCAGTCATTCTATGGTTAGGTACGTAGTACTATTAAATATTCTGTGGGTTAGGTCTATCTATACTAATATAATAAATCGAAGTTATTTGTTTCTTTAAACGGGCCAATCTCTGGAACTACCAGTCGGATTCAAAAAATTCTTTCACTAATAGGAAGCCACATTATCCCCGAGTATTATAGGCTTTTTATCACGGGAACGCGGGTGAAACCGCGCTAGAAAGCTAGTAAAGGTATATCATCCAATGACCGTCTGCAGAAAACAAAACAAAAAAACTATGAAATATTCTTTATTACAATAAAATAGGTAGGCAATCACTTATGTCATACTGAACTCTACGTGATGAGTTTTTAAATGCCCTTTCAGACTACATTTCTGAACGAATGCCTGTCCGCACACAGCGCATGGAAATCTCCTATCATTATTGTGAATGCGCATGTGTTCCTTTAAAGTCTTCTTCCTCGCATAAGACTTCTTACACACGGAACATTCGAATATTCGTTCCGGATTATGTTTTACCATGTGCACTCTTAATTCATTATTTGTAAAACATTTGTATGAACAATGCTCGCATTGGAAGTCTCTTTCTTCCAAATGATCTCGTTTCAAATGCCTGGAAAGTGCGTACCGTCTATCGAAGGACTTATCACACACATTACATCTATATAGCAACGGTGCCACACCATGAGCTTCAACCATATGTTTCTGTCTGCTGAAATACTCTGTGAATCGTTCCGGGCAAGTCGCACACTTGAAACGTTTAACCATCTTATGGACCGTATTAACATGGTTCTTATGTTTCTGATGAGATTTAAATATTTTCCCACAGATTTCACAAGGAAACGTACCCTCAACATGCATACTTTTAATGTGAACTTTTAACCTGTATTTAGTAACGAAGCCAGTACCGCACTCCTTGCACACATAGTTCCTGAAATGTACGTTCATATGTCTTTCTATTGCACCGAATGTTTCAAAATTGAATCCACAAAGTTGGCATTCATATAAATCTGTGGATAACTTGAACGGTATCACTCTGTCATTTACTTCCAAATGCATTTTTTTCTTGTGGATTTTGGTCAAATGTGATTTTAATTCGTTTAAATTTGGTAAGGGTTCATTGCATAGGTTGCATGTTAAGTTGTTAATGTCTGCATATACAACCAAGCTTTCAGCTCCAAATGTCCGTAGTATCGTCAAGATTTCTGAATGTTTATGCCCTCTTGTGTGATCTCTCAGTGTGTCTATATTTTCAAATATACTTTTGCAATAGAAGCAAGGGAAGCCAAGTCGACCTTTGCTTCTAAACGGTGTTAAATTTGAGTATTCGATAAGGGTCGACGCGTTGATTATTTGGGCCATTTTCTCAGTAACATATACTTTCTTCGGGTTAAATGGCGGTCGCCTCAAATCATTCTCTTCTAGAAGTCTTCTTAATGTTTTCGGAGTAATTACGGTCTCTGAAATTAAGAATTAAAAGTCGTATGAGTTTCTAAGCATGATTTGAGGATAAAAAAAACATGTCAGGCTTTTTACGGTCGAGTCCGGCCAAATATTTCGTCCGACCTGTCCACCTTTTTATCTGGCTGCGCGCGAGTCGAAACTCGAGCGCAAGGCGGGGTTTTGTTCTTAGTCTTAATGAGTATATAATAAACAATTTAAATAAGTAATCGAGTTTTTTTTTACAAAATATTGTCCGGCTTTTCGAACATTATGTCTAGCTTTAAAAAATGGTAATATGTCCGGTTTTTAAGGCAAAAGTCCGGCCAAAGCGCCGATCCCGGCTTTTGTGTTTTATGGCCTGGAAACCCTAGTTCCTACTGCAAACCAGCATTGTAGAAAAAAGTCTGCCCTAGTAACATTGTGGACAAAGCCGAACACAACAATAAAAACAAACTAAAACCGGCCAAATGTAAGTGTGTATGACTCGTTCACCGAGGATGCCGACCTTCTTTGGACGTATTTTTCTTTGTTTAGACCCCATAAGTGTTGTATAAAACCGGACAGCTTATTTAAGTTTGTATGTAAACGAATTTTGATGATTCGAAAATACCGTGCTAATTAGAACTCTCGTTCTATTTTTCCTGTAATATTTACATCAATGCTTAACTGTAATTATATCAGCTTTTTCTCATAGCGAACTTCAGAGATAATGTTAATGGATATGGGGAACCAATCCCCCATATCCATAGGGTTCCGTAGCCAAATGTCAAAAAACGGAACCCTTATAGATTCGTCATGTCTGTCTGTCTGTCTGTCCGTCCGTCCGTATGTCACAACCACTCTTTTCCGAAACTATTAGAACTATAATTTTGAAACTTGGTAAGTAGATGTATTCTGTGAACCGCATTAAGATTTTCACACAAAAATAGAAAAGAAATGTAACTATAACTTCCCCCCTGTAACTTCTAAAATAAGAGAATGATAAAACTAAAAAAAATATATGATGTACATTACGATGCAAACTTCCACCGAAAATTGGTTTGAACGAGATCTAGTAAGTAGTTATTTTTTAATACGTCATACATTGAAATTCATATCAAATACTCAGGTCTGTACTACCATTTACTTATATACCTACAGGTTTGTACGGAACCCAAGGTGTGCTAGTCTGACTCGCACTCGCACTCGCACAAAAATGGCGAAGTGCGAGTCGGACTCGCACATGGAGTGTTCCGTTCAATGCGCACCTTTTTCATTTGAATTTTGCAATAGAAATACATATTCTCTGAAAATTTCAACTGTCTAGCTATTACCGTTCATGAGATACAGCCCACTGACAGACGGACGGACGGACGGACAGTCTAAGTAATAGGGTCCCGTTTGGCACCGTTCGGGTACGGAACCCTAAAAAGCTATGTACCTACCTTTCAGCATATTCAAGTGCTTCACAAAGTTGGGTAGTATAGTTCGCAGGGTGCGTCTGGTCGGCAACAGTTTGAGTTCTTCTGGAGGGAACCTGGCTAGGAGGTCCGCTTCGCCCTCCACTAGTTCTGTAGCCTTTATTTTGGAAAGGACTTTTGGTTTATATTCTGGAATTAAAAATCGAAGAATTTTTGTTTGAAGCCTGGCATACTCACCATGCGCCATGTTTTTCGATTCAGGGGACACTTAATAAAAATCTGTATTTTTATGACCTAAAACCAACACGTTTATATTGTCATTAAGTTTACTTAAATTTTCCAGGTATCTGCGCAATTTTCTTATTTTTTTTTATGTAATAACCTTCTACAAAGTATTAGAAAACATGTAAAAAAAATATGAATTAAATCGGTAAAGCCGTTCTCAAGTTATAGCGTGACTGGAGACATAGGGGTTAATTTTTATATATATACATATTAGTATATGTATATATATAAAAATTAACCCATGATGATGCCCAGCAAGACTTTGTTCGCGTGGTGAACTAACCTATACCCTACACTACCTCTACCCCTACCCTGCCCTACCTTACCCTACCCTGGGCGCCACCAAACGCGTACAAAAAAAATCATTCAAATCGGTCCAGCCGTTTAGGAGGAGTTCAGTGACATACACAGATACAGTAGAATTTTATATGTAAAGATAAAATATATACATACTCGGGCTCATAAACAAAGGGTTTCATAAAAGCGTTTTTATAGCAACAATAGAAATATATATTCTGTGAAAATTCTTCTTGAGATACAGCCCACTGTAGGAAGCTGAACTAAAATATAGGAACCCAAAAAAAACTAGTACATAAATGGCAAACAAAAACACACACCTTCATAGTCTTCAGCTACATAATCATCATCGAAGTCCACGAGGTCCATCACATTGTCATCAGTATCACTAGGCTCCAACTTTACATCCTGTTGTTCCATCTTAACATCTAAGTCATTTCTTAGCTGATCTTCCACTGGTACTGAAAACAGTATAATATGAAAGTTGAAGAGGAAGAAAAGAAAGGGATGGCCTGTGTGAAAAATGACATGAGTAAGAACAGCGAATGATGATACAGCACAAATTATCTTTTCTTAGTTTGTTTCTTAGGTTGTGGGTTCGATTCCCGCACAGGACATACATTTGTGTGCATGAACATGTCTTCGTGTCCTGAGTCTGGCTGGGTGTAATTATGTATATATTTACAAACAAAAAGTAGTATATATATCAGTTGTCTGGTTTCCATAGTACAAGCTCTGCTTAGTTTGGGATCAGATGACCTTGTGTCAGGAATGTTCCAGGATGTTTATTTATTTATTCAGCAACTTTTATTAACCCTAGGAACCTACACTGTCCAGCATACTTTTGAAACATACCAGTTTGTTCCAAGCACCAGGCGAAAGTCAATAAAAATGCTCAAATTAATATTAAATTTAGATTTTTCAATCTTAAGTACCTACTTTTCCTTAATAAAAAAGACCCAAGTAATTGTATTATTTTAGTTTGGGGTGCCTGACCACCCCAGTGTAGGGTTCCAGGGTTAAGAATGATGATACATCAGATAGAAAAGCTGAAGGGAAGAAGCGTACATATTGCACTGACCCATAATAATTGGTTATGTGATGAGTAATTGAGGAAGAGACTCCTGACCTCATCTTAGTTGAAGGCTGACTTTCAAATCAGTTCAAGCCTCACTTAGTTTGATTGTCATTTAATCAACATAGGTCCTGGAATAGCACTTATGAAAGTATCTGCTAAAGTTAGCCCACCAGCGAGCCTACTGCGTGTTTTTGGTGGTCATAGTAAAGAAATTCATCCAATGACAGACAACCACTGGTCACTGTAATTTTTTTTTTCTCTTATGTTTGTGTTGTTTCAGTGATCTGTTTATTTTAACAATGAACTACCTACTTATTTGGCTGATTCTTATCTGAGATGTGTAATCTTCTGAGTGAGGTGTCCAGTGACACTTTCATCATTTATTGGGAGATTAGAAATCTGGTTTTTAAATAAGGCACGCTGTGTATTCAGTCTAGCGAATTACACTCCCCCTGTGCCTTAAAGCTGAGTTGACATGTTTCAACAATCTCTCTTGGTTTGTCACTGTAGAGTCCAGATGTATGTACTTATTGCTTATGAAGTATGGTATGTCAAACATGGTTCTCAAAGTTTTGTTTTGGAATGATTGCAGGATTTCAATTGCATGAAATGTAAAAAAAAAATATGCAGTAGCCCTGCAGTTTATTAATCATCCATCAGTTGTTACTTACCATTGACAAAAATAGTCTGTTTCCTGTTTGCACGGACAGCTTCAAGTAGCTGTTGTTCAGATCTCTCTGCAAGCTTACGGAAGCTGCTTGCAGCTCTGAGACGCTGCACACACGATGCACATATTAAAGTTGAGAGGTTCATGTCTCTTGATAGCTAGAAATAGGTTTAAAGTGTTAGGTTTAGAAACATTTCTATTTTTGTTTCAAAGTTAGTATTTGATATTATGCACCACCAATTTTATACCTATCGTATTACCCTAGGTTGCCTATAAGAAATCGTTTCAGCGATAAAGCCGCCAGAATGTTGGAATCTTTTTTATTTTATTTTTTTCTTTTGTAGATGATATCATAACTCTCATGACGTAAATAATAAAATGTGTTTTATGTGCTTTAGAATAATATTAGCTATAAAACTAACTTCAATGCACTTACAAATAAATTAAAGCATTCCCTAAAAATATCGAAATACACTTCACGAATTCCGTTTGGATAATACTCTTTCATGATGTCTCTGTGCTTCCCTTTTGTTAAACAACATCTACACTGTCCATAGCTCGGATTGTTCTTTTTAGTGTCCATTATTTATAAATAAATACTGCACAAATTAACTCACAAAAACAATAATACGAACGAATAAGATAAGAATAATAAAATATTTTTGATTGACCACAGATTATTTTTGACTGGCTAAGTGGCTAGCTAGCTAGCTGGCTACCACAAACTACTAAAGGGATACTCTGGCTACGCTTCTGCCGGGGTACGTTTAAGTAAGCCGACAAATTTTATCCGGATAAAAATTATACTAGAGAGGGTTCCGTGAACGGAGTCATTGTTCTAAATCTGTTAGCTGTCAAATTCAATTGAAAGCTTGTAAATAACTATCAATTCGATTCAAAATTCTACTGTAATCTACGTAAAGTTACGATTTCGCTTATGATCTCGAAATTAGTACACAGTCAAAATGGGCCAAAACATGAAAAATCAATTCAATTTCCTTTTGCAGAAATGCCACCACAACTTCGCCAATGTCACGTGATATGAAAACCATGAGACGCGTAATTTGCATTTTCCGATGCAAAACAACTTACAGCTGTCAATCTGACAGAAGGATACAATTTTGCGACCTATAGCTCGAAAAATCCTCCGGTGAAAACTTATACCAGCTGACGTCCGTGAACGGGGCAGATTAAATCTTAGTCCTGAAGGTGTGCTTGAACGGGGTGTTTTACATTTAGTCAGTTTAAATATACAGGTTAATTACTTAAACGCACCCCAGAACTGACAATACTGACATTGACGTATGTCAGTCCAGTCACAGGAGGCTGTCATGTTATGTTAGGCAGGGATGCGTTCAGTTACTTCGCTGTGTGATCGCCCGACGATCATCGTGGCGTTCAGTAACATTTCAATAACATCTGGTCAAGAATATTGTATACTACGTATCTTCGTATAAAAAATCTTTGATTGTGGTGCGATCATAGATTTAGAATTATCTAATGCCTGAGATTTTCTACTACTGTAGTGCGATCGTCGGTCGCACCCGGTGTGCAGTAACTGAACGCACCCAGGAATTTTCTATCCACAGACAATACGATTTTCGTTATTTTGTTTTTATGTAGGGTAGCGGTAGTACCTTGTTTGTACCTGAGTGATAGCTTTCTCAGCTACGTTTGTACCGTTGTTCCCCATGTTTATATGTATGTGGTTGTTCCCCACCCGCCTTTGTATTGAAATATCCATACATTAAGTTTGTCTATGATTTAATGAACATGTTCAAAATAAGTTTCTACTCCCTGCGATTTATGCTTTGTAAGTTAGTTATTAGATGGTATTAGACTAGTTTCCGCCTCGCGGTTTCACCCGTTTTCTCGAGAGATCTAAGTAGATAAAAAGTATCCCATCTATTGAGGTAACAAATTCATTCAGCCTCTAGTATACAATAATCATCTAAGATTTAGCCGTTACAGACCTGAGTGGTAACAATCACACACCACACATACTTTTTCATTTATAATAATAATAGGATTCCAAGTTGCTCTCTCTTGTTTCCAGTTATTAATTTATACCAAGACACTCATAACATTAACCCAAACTTTTATGAATTTGGGAAATCCAAGGATGTTATAAAACTTCGGATGTATCCTTACTAACAAAAAACTGTGTCGCTGAGAGTCGGCCACCTCGCTGTACGTACAAGCCGGCACGCACACATTCACACACTAGTCGGCCATTACGCGGATAAACGTCAACAGAGTCAATACGTTTGCGGTGCCGTAAAATATTAAAATATAGCATCTCTTGTGTAGTGAAATGGTGTAAAAACCGTAGAGACCTGAGGAAAAAAATACCAGGAATCACGTTTCACAGTTAAATTAATAATTCAATCACTTATTTCCCGATTTTATACATCAAAACAAATATTCATTCACCAGTACAAAAGAATTAATGACAAAGCCAGTGTTGCCAATATACACTTTTGTAAATTACCCGAAATATGGGAATTTTATATTTTATGGTTATCATTAATACGTATTTTATTATAAATTGATTTCATACTTTCGCGACTAGTACACATTCTTTATATCAGTGGTTCTCAATTTTTTTTGGCGAACGGACCACTTTTAGAAAGCGGATTATTCGATGGAGCCCTAAAATAATCAAACAATAGTTTAGGTAGGAATGTACTTTGAAGTTCGTCGATTTAAGGGGCGGAAGGGGGGGGTGAATAGGGAGGGGGTCGGTGTAGAACCCCCACTGTGAAGGAAAAGTTGCGCACCCCCCTTTTTTTTAGATACTATTATTTTTATTTTGTCGGGTGAGGGGAAAGGGTGGTCCTTTTTATAGTGCATAAATTTGTAACTAACCCCCGGCCGCCGCTCCCGCGGCACCGCTCGCTACGCTCGCTTGGCTCGCGCACGGTATTATCAAAGTTCAAACTTAACCTATTTAGGATATTTATTTATACTTTACCTATTCTTCTTGTGGCATTCTATTCAATAACATAGAAAAATATCTATGTAAATAAGTATGAATATTTTAAGTTTTTGACGGGCTAGTTGGCGCAGTTGGTTAAGATTCACCTTAAGCGCCGCAGGTGGTGGAGGATAATGAAATGAAATGAAATTGTTTATTTCGCCAGAAATGTCGTACAATTTAGGTGGAATCTTAATATAAGGTCTACACATTTCGCTACAGAATAGCATGCAAAATTATAAATTTAAATTAATCTAAGAATTAACGTAATATAATAAAGCAATACAATTAAATAAGATGTCAGATATTTATTTATTATTATTATTATTTATTACCAATGAAGTTAGATAGAATATAGTATAATTTTTTTGTGTTTGTTGATTATATACTCATTGGTTGCTTACATAAAACGAAACATTACTTTATACTTAGCGGCAAAATATTGCATAGATTTTCACGATTTTGATTTTTTTTCGTAAACCAGTTTTTTCCGTAATTTTAAACTTTGTGTAGAGCCTTCTAATAATGTAACGTCAAAGTACAACTTAGCCATAGTTTATTGTGTAGGTATTCTTTATTTTACCGCGTAGGTTGTAAATATTGTATATCTTATTGTATTTAAAATGTGTGTGAGGAATGTCCCAGAATATTTATTTATTAATAGAATACTATTACGGAAATCTGCTTTACATATTTTTTTCTGATATATCAGTAATTTTTTGTAGAAATAAACCAATATAGCTATTCTAGCACCATAGAATGCGTAAAAACATTTAATGATTAATTTGTCATGGTTATTGAAACATCGATCTTTTTTGCAAATAATTATTAACGTGATGTTTAAGGACATAGGCACGCCATTATTTTTATATTCGTATGAGTGTCCTTAATCGATGTATAAAGGTTGGGTTGAGTGACGTTATTTAATAAATTAAATTATTAAAAGAAACAAAAAACCCGACTGCGTAAAACAAAAATTAACTGAAAAGAGAAAAACAAGCTCTTTAATCTATAGAATTTTGAATATATCTTGAATTTTATAAGGTATTGCAGTCGGGGACAAACCAATAACCTAAATATGTGTTTTTTTTGTAATATTTGTTTATCCCCGACTGCAATACCTTATAAAATTCAATTTATATTCAAAATTCTATAGATTAAAGAGCTTGTTTTTCTCTTTTCAGTTAATTTTTGTTTTACGCAGTCGGGTTTTTTGTTTCTTTTAATAATTTAATTTATTTCAGACTTTTTAGTTTTATAAAGAATGAGTTGTAAGTATTATTAAGTATATGAGCGGTACGGTAAAGTAACGCTAACAATCTTCGCAACTCTGTGAGTTACGTACGGTAACCGCTCATAGTACCTACTGTCCTTGCATTAAACATGGTTTTTTGCAGTTTACGTCAAAATGGTAGCATAAAAGTATTACAATATATACATATATGGAAAGGGCTGTTCACAAGCTCTCATTTGATACCCATATTGTTACAATAACGTAATTTTTGATTTTAATACCCCCCCTCTTTTTTATCCGTAGACGCCATATAAAAATAATATACCCTATGACACTCCCACAGTTCAGACGAATCTAACGACACCTCATATGCTTAAATCCAACAAGCCGTTTAGGCTGTAGAGCGTGCCAAAGAAATAGACATACATACATACATACATACATACATACATACATACACTCGAAAAACATAACCCTCCTTCCGGGTCAGTCGGGTAAAAAAAAACAAAACGGTGCCTGATGAGTATGCCAGGCTCTGAACACAAATCTTCGAACCCCTTTTATAGCGATCGGTTGAGTAGTTGAAGCGTGAAAGCATAACAAAAAAAAATACAAACAAACTCATATCCGCTTGTGTATAATATTAGTTACGATATTTTCATAGCGAGATTTGGCCACCATTCACAATTTAAAATAGTACGGTATATTCTGCCTACATTTACACTTACTTTTTAGCGATGGGCGATTGTTACTAAAAACAATCGAATTATTCGATTGGCCAATTTATTCGAATCATTCGAATAACAATCGACATCTTTCGATTGTTCATAATACGCTTCGTGCGGCACCGCGCATGTCCTATGCCGTGCGCTGGCTGTCCGTCCGCCGAATGAATTAATCTATTTGTCCCCGCGCTCACCCGTCGATTGTGCATACTATTACAACCTGCGTTGCGTGGGTCAATTTTCATTCGAAAGGTCGATTGTTATTCGATTGTTTATTCGTTAGAACGAATGAATCGACAATCGAATGTAGAGTTTTACAATTGTCGATTCTTTCGATTATTTTTTTTGCTACAATCACCCATCGTTACTTAATTTTCATTTAGACTTGTCTACCGTTACATATTAGTCTTAGTATAATATAATAAAATATAGGTAAATTTAGCCTAACATGGCAACCCTAAATTGAATCACACATAAACAGCCGCCGCCATTACGGTGCCTCAGTTTTGTAATAGCGAGAGTGGAGTCCGGGTAGTCTGTGGGGAAATCTAATAGACTCAACACTTATCTATACTAATATTATAAAGAGGAAAGATTTGATTGTTTGTTTGTTTGTTTGTTTGTTTGCATTGAATAGGCTCCGAAAGTACTGAACCGATTTGAAAAATTCTTTCACTGTTGGCAAGCTACACTATCCCCGGTTGACATAGGCTATATTATATTTTCAAAAAAATTAGGGATCCTTACTAAAACTCCAATAATGTAACCCAAGGTGTAAAAAAAAATCCTAAAATATTCATTACATCGCGTGCGCTGCGAAAACTATTGATGATAGAATAAAATAATGTACTACGACTTTGTAGAACACTTTATTATTTACAAAAAGTGTCGCGATACCATATGTCTAACTATTATAGTTATGCCACAATAAGTGTTTTTCTATTTTAATTTTTTTATTGAAATGCCGCCGCCAGAAATGGCTCTCTATTTGTATCTTGGTATTAATCCTTATCAAAATAAATTACTTCATATTCAAGATTGCTTCAATACCTTTATATAACTTTTTGAATTATTCAATTCGGACATTCCATTCAAAAGATATCACGAGTTTAAAAATATAAGTATTAGCAGAAAAATCACGTCACTGGGCTACGGGCCGTACGGGCGTCAATCTCTTTGCGAGTGGCTCACACCCATATTCTAAGTCAAAACCTCATAATTTCCTCGACTCGACTCAACCTCACTTAGGTGTTTTGATATTCATAGTCGCAATTTTACTCCTCATCTCAAATAGTTTCCTCATTTGAGGTGAGTTGGAGTTGAGAAACCAACTGTCAAACATAAGGTACGTCGGCATCTACCTTGAGGACGTTCTCAGGGAACTTTTAACCAAAACTACGCGAATTTTATCCGATTTGCAATGTCTTTTGAAGAGTTTATTGTATTGAATATTTGTGCGATAATCCATACGATTACATAGGTATCGTGACGCTATTTACGAGATGCAGAAAATCCAATTGAAGTTTATAATGAAAATCAAGAAATGAAAATTAATTTAAAATTAGATTTTGTTTTACTAAAGAAATTGTTATGAACTTGAAATGTAAATTTGTAGTAGGATATATCTGTGTGTTGTATTTAAGTATCTACCTAGCTTCTTATTTAAATTCCTACCTACTATATCTCATGTGAATCTTATTTGCACACAGGTTGTTATATGCGTTACATATTCAAGTTCTAATATGAATTTTAAGAGATAAATTTTATTGGTAGGTAATGTAGTGTAATTCATTTTGGTAATTATATTTTAGAGTATTATCACCTGTATGTCTGTTAAATAATATTGTCACATATGTGGATATATGAAGGACATGTAAATAAATATAATTTTTAAAGTTAAATTTTTATATTTAAATAGTACCTACTTAGCCAAAGTGATGAAAATTAATATAACATTAGAACTTTTCACAATAGACATTTTGGTGAACATTTTGTTACCGCTATTGATTGTTGACATACACATGTAAAATAATAGTGATTTGTGCAGGGCTACACTACATTAGCATAATTATAAAACTAACCAAGAAAATGCCTGAACTCATTATAAATATTGACTATTCCAGTCTCCCACACTAGATATACTGCACTAGGTAGCGTTATTTGGGGGGTTCATTTATTATTCATCATCAAGTTAATAGGTACAATTGAAATAGTAAGTACCTATGTTATGTGTCTGTTATAATATATGTCACTTTCTTTTTAGTTTGTAAATCAGTAAATATTATCTACACATATTATTTATAAGTACCTACTTAGGTACCAAATTCAAGTTACAGATTAATACATTTTACAAATTCAAGTTTTTAATGGTGTTTAATTTGAGTAGGTAGTCTTATTTTAAGCGTATTTTCAACTATGTCTGCTAAATATATATGAAGGACATGTAAATAAAATACCATTTTTCATTTCTAATTTTTATTTCTAAATATTGCCAAGACAATTCAGCCTCTTCTCTCTTAGCTCTATTACAGAGGACCAGTCCGTCCATAGCTTCTCTCTCAGCTTTAGCTTAGATGAAGTTTTCCTCTGCTGCCTTCACCTTCCACTCTCTCTCTCAGCTATTCTGAGTTTATGTAGCTCCTCTTCTTTTTTGGGATCTGTCATAAGACTGTTGACGGATAGAGAATTCCTCTTGGATAACTCGAGTCCGTATATTTCTAGATCCTGTAATGTAACAAATAAAATCCATGTTAAGCAAATATATTGCTAGCTGTCCCCCACAGATATTTATAATACTCTGGGATAATCGGGGATTAGCTAATTGAAATAAGACTCTAGCATAAAAATATAATACAAATTATATATGTAATATGATTTACCTGCAAAATGTGTGTAATCACTATCTATAACATCCAATAGCTTGACACCAGTTTGATCGGCGAGAGCATCTTCCAGTACCTGGATTTGACTCGAGGGCCCCCTGTCCTCATCCTTTCCCTTTTCTCTTCAGCTTATATAGTTTTACGTCGGGATTTCCAATTATCCCAATTTTATTTCCCAGTTCCAGCCATTTCGAATAAGTAAACACGAACGACACAGGACTGATAATAATGAAACACTGCTAAAGCAGTATTTTTTTTTGTTTCCAAGCCATCCACTTCTCTAGTATCCTGATTTTTGGTTCAAGTGGATAAAATAATAGGGTCTATTTATTTATTTACTTTCATTGGACAGACATGCAAGCTTCACTTCAAGTTGAAATCACAGATAACGTGCTCACAGACTGCTCTAAAAATAAGTTTAGCCAATATAACAAACCGAATATTTCTCAAAATAATGACGTATTCGTGACGTATCACCTCGACTCACACTCATTCGAGGAATCTCATAATTCCCTCAATCTGACGACTGTGAATACCGATTTTGAGGGACTTTCGAGGCACGCCTTGAGGTCTCCTCGACCGAGTTGTGAGTCGAGGAGCATTCGAGGTCACGACTTAGAATATGGGTGTCAGTGTTCGTAAAAAACGGCTTGGCCGATTCTTATGAAATGTTGTGTATATAGGTCTGAGAATAGGACGTAAACTATTTTTCATACCCGTAGGGTAGGGTAGGGTAGGGTCGGGTAGGGTAGGGTAGGGTAAGGTAGGGTAGGATAGGATAGGGTAGGGTAGCACCACAGGGTAGGGTAGCACCACGCGAACGAAGTCGCACCGGGCAGCTAGTCTATACTAATAATATAATAATAATATTATAAAGAGGAAAGATTTGATTGTTTGTTTGTTTGCATTGAATAGGCTCCGAAAGTACTGAACCGATTTGAAAAATTCTTTCACTGTTGGCAAGCTACACTATCCCCGGTTGACATAGGCTATATTATATTTTCAAAAAAATTAGGGATCCTTACTAAAACTCCAATAATGTAACCCAAGGTGTAAAAAAAAATCCTAAAATATTCATTACATCGCGTGCGCTGCGAAAACTATTGATGATAGAATAAAATAATGTACTACGACTTTGTAGAACACTTTATTATTTACAAAAAGTGTCGCGATACCATATGTCTAACTATTATAGTTATGCCACAATAAGTGTTTTTCTATTTTAATTTTTTTATTGAAATGCCGCCGCCAGAAATGGCTCTCTATTTGTATCTTGGTATTAATCCTTATCAAAATAAATTACTTCATATTCAAGATTGCTTCAATACCTTTATATAACTTTTTGAATTATTCAATTCGGACATTCCATTCAAAAGATATCACGAGTTTAAAAATATAAGTATTAGCAGAAAAATCACGTCACTGGGCTACGGGCCGTACGGGCGTCAATCTCTTTGCGAGTGGCTCAGTGTTCGTAAAAAACGGCTTGGCCGATTCTTATGAAATGTTGTGTATATAGGTCTGAGAATAGGACGTAAACTATTTTTCATACCCGTAGGGTAGGGTAGGGTAGGGTAGGGTAGGGTAAGGTAGGGTAGGATAGGATAGGGTAGGGTAGCACCACAGGGTAGGGTAGCACCACGCGAACGAAGTCGCACCGGGCAGCTAGTGACTTAATAAACTGGGTAAATATATTTAATATTATTATTATGTACGAGCCTTTATTGTTTGTTAATCACAGATGTTTCACTTACACTCCATACATTTAACAACTTAGAAACATTATTATTTAACAATAGCATCTTTTAATCCACATTGTGGTTAGAAATACTATTAACTATTTGTAAATATTTGAGTACCTGAAATAAAAGAATGATATTGAAACTCCTATACCATACCATTGAACAATCAAATTACAAATTAGCCAAAATTTAACTGTAACTGTAAGAAGCTATTCAGTATTTGCCCAATTTTGGCCTATTACCTCTCAGCAATAGATGGGTACATATGTTTTACCTAACATTGAATACAGTAGCCACTGATGTTATATAAAAAAACTACTTTTTATATCCAACAAATCAACATAGGCACAGGTTATCAAGTCTTCATCATTAACTCCAAGCTTGTTCTGCAGGTCTCTGGCTATCTCCTGGCCATCTTCCACAGTCTGTTCTGTTCGTAATACCACTTCCAATTCCATGAAGTTACCCAGGTTTTGTACAGTGTCTATATGGACACGAGTTTGACCAACCATGTACAGTTTGCTGAAACATAATTAATAATAGTTTTAATTTATCAACAGACTAGCTGCCCGGCGCGACTTCGTTCGCGTGGTGCTACCCTACCCTATGGTGCTACCCTACCCTACTTTCTTTGCTTTAAACCTCACGGAGCCCGAGACCTTTCCAACGAATGCAAAACCGTGGAAATCGGTTCGTGCGTTCTGGAGTTATAGCGTCAGGAAGGAAAACCCGACTTATTTTTATATAGTAGATAATACAATTAGTATTAGTGCTAAGGAGATTAGGTCAGAGAATGAGAGTAGAGTTTTAGTGGAAACCGTTATCTATTATCTTCATAATACGGTTTATATAATGATATATATAGTATTAAATAGGCCTTCACAGGCCTGTCAGACACGCACGGTTTGGCAGGTTGCTTTTGCTGAGAAGAGCTGGCAATAAATTCATGTGATCTAGGATCTATTGGCCACTGGCTAAATGATTATATTCGAATTTCGAACTCACCGCTCTTTAACAACTCGGCCGCGCTCCCCCAAGCATTTTTTCAACATGCCATCCAAGTCTTTAGCTTTCACTCCCTCGACAACCGAAAACTGCAACAGATCATAATCACATAACTTAGGACCACCTTCGTCATCGCGATCGTACCGAACCAAAGTTGCCGAGCTATCCCCGTAAAATCTCATTTTTAATCGCCCGTTGGTTACTTTGTAAAATGTATCATCCTGATTTATTAAAGTTGGCGGCCCACCGCTGAGTTGTTCAGCTATTTCACATATTTTCTCGTAATCTGTTATTTTAGCTTTGATTTCCACGTTACGCATTGTTGTTTATTGAAAATGATGATAGTGATAACTTTGATTTCAAAGCACTCAAGCAAAACAAAAAGTACTATTAATTTATACGAAAGATTTCCCGCCAATCCCCCGCGCGAGAATCATAAGCGCGTTATGTGAGTGAGTCTGACAGATTGTTAGACGTTTAGTAATCTATACTAGTGTTACATTTGGATAGAAAATTAGGATAGTTTGGAACATTTGGTTGTAATAACTTACTGGCTGTATTTAATAAATAAATTATTATTTAATACCACTATACTATAATTATATCATTATGAATTTTTCGTCTGTGACACAGACACAGTAATTTTAGGTACATGCTGTCCAATTTCTAAACGATGTTTGTTTAAATTTTTAAGCAAACAAATTAAAAAGTCGGCCAACCACTCGATCTATATCTATGGCCAATCAAGACAGCTGGCGTAGATAGAGAAAGCTACAGCGGGCGTAGAAATGCATATGACTTTCTTTCTTTTTAGGCTTCAAGGGGTGTGTTCAGTTACTACACACCGGGTGTGAAAATCGCCGTGTGACTTTCGCACCTCGATCGTCCGACGTTAGTGAACGACTTTCGTATTTTCCATGTATTTTCGTAAATTCCCAACTGACAAGTGACATTGACAAATCATTGACATTATTTGATAAATCGATTATTTTTATTATAGTTTTTTCGCTGTTAAAAAATATAAATAAAGTAATTTTCTATGTAGTAAAATAGGTTTTCAATCCAGGAAAAATAAATTTCTACAATTCAAAAAGTTTTGGCGCTATTTTTCTATTATTTAGTTGTCAAAGTGACATTGGTGTGACTTTCACCCACCTATTTCACGGTGCGACCGGTGCGATCGTCGGACGACGTCCGACGATGTTATTGAACGGTTCGGTGTGATCACTCGGGCGATCACACCGAGTTACTGAACGATACTATGATAGTCGGGCGATCACACGGCGTTGTTACTGAACGCAGCCTAGGGGAGAGATAGTGAGTGAGCCCAGCTGTCAAACGATATATCGATACTTATAAAAATATCAATATCGAAGAAAAATATTGACATCGGCCATTTTTAAAAGATTTTGCATTTTTAAAATAATAGTGTATTTAGTTCAATATCGTCGCTTAGATAACAATACCGCGCAATTTAAATATGACAAGTTATCAAGAGAGAAAAAAAAACTGATTATTTCCTTTGAAATACTTCAGATGTTAACTGAATAGATAAATAGGTTTAGATTAGGTTCAATTATGACGTCACATGTTAAAATACTAGTAACTCATTCGACGCGCGCCATCAAAATCTGTCCAATGAAGTATAAAACGTCACATGGGTATTTTTCCATTTACGCGGTATTGTTACCTAAGCGACGATATTTAATACCAATAGTATTTTTTTGTAAATTGTAAAAAAAACGTTTTTATCAGTATTCCTTATATATATATAATATTAGTCATCACAAATACTAATGACAGATTTGTAAGCTATTAATAGTTAAAATTTCAACCGCCAGATGTCATGACCCAATTGGTGAGTTCCCAATACAGTTACTTTTTTCTGTTCGTTCGTATCCTTTACGGTTTTGGATTAGATAAATATAAAAATATTTAGTTTTTGATACAATTTTAGATATTGGATATTTTGTATCGATATATCGGATCAAAATATATCGGCTTAAAATATCGATATATGGAATTAAACATTTCGATACTTTTTCACAAGCCTAGTCGTCGATAAAAATGTAAAAAAAAACTGAAATTGCCTGAATTTTGCACTAAATTATTAAACCTATTTTCATGAATTAAAATAATGAACGTCGAAAATTTTAATAGCTGGGTTTCACAGCCAGATGTTTGCAGATGTTGTTTATCCACCAGCGGTACCTGGGACGTGACATCTTCGTATTTATCTGAAAATGGAATCAAAGAAGTTTACTCTAGCATGCTGCAGGAATGTTTCGGAATTGCGGTAAGGTTGAATGATAATTCGAGTAAAACACGACCTGAAAATGTTTGCTGCTGGTCTGCAGCTGTTTCAAGGACCATAGGTACCATCCTGTCCGTTACAGGAATGAAACTTTTATGTATTTGTATCATTAGAGTATGGTAGATACGTGAGGTACATAGCGTATTGAGTGATTTGTTTACAAATCTCCAAGGTAAATAGTAACTTCTTGGCTTTAGGATTAGTGCTATATTAGAAAGAATAATCTATATAAGATTAACAAACCATTTAGAGGTCCTCACAAAATAAAAGACTGCTACACAGAATCATACTTACTCCTAGGCACCATTCAAGTATTATGTAATCAGGATTTTAGTAATTTCTTTATTGCACAATGTAGGTCTGTACACAAAATTTAGGTGTACATAGACCCTGTTAGGGTTTTTAATGCCCCTCTTATCAGCAAAAGTAAGCATAACTCTTTCTCCCCCTCTTAAGCTCATGTAAACAAAAAGAGGGCCCACCCTTTTTTTGCTACTAACCCCCCAGTTATTCAAATCATTATTGATGGACTCATAATTTTTTCTTGAAGAGAAAAATCTTTTAAAAGATGCTGGCTACCAAATTTTTATTGTCTTTACTTAATATTTTTCAGCTATCCTATTTGACGGAGTGGGGACCCAGTCATCTAGTTTGTGGCCTATGTGTGGGACACCTGCGGGACGCATGCAGCTTCCGGAAGCAAGTCTTGCAAGCTGAGACCCACTTCATTAACTATTCAACCTGTAGGCAAGGTATAGTCTTCAACATTGTCTAATATTATCTGTGCTGAAAATAAGTTGGATCCAATTTGAATTGAATTAAGTGTTGATCCACCATGCATTGCAGGTGGTTGTGACTATTAATGCATTGCCACCTTCATTACACATTTTGTGATTTTAGTCAATCTTACAATCCAAACATAAGCTTTCTTGGTGGTGTCATGTGCATAGCTATTTACAATCAACCTTACATTATCACCATAAGGTTCAAGAATGATTGCATGCTCTCTGTGTTAAATGACAGATTGAGTTATTAAATTTAATTAAACACAGTGTCAAGTGCATACCTGTACAATCCAAACATAAGCTTTCTTGCATGTGGTGTCATCAACAGACAATTTACAAAAACAATTGTAAGCATAGCTATTTACAATCAACCTTACATTATCACCATAAGGTTCAAGATTGATTGCATGCTCTCTCTCTCTGTTAATTAACAGATTTAATTAAACAGTATCAAATGCATACCTGTACATTTCAGAGAGCACAGACCAGTTGGAAATAAAGACTGAGACGGAAGCAACTGAGGAAGGGAGTCACAATTGTTACACTAATGATTTGGGAGCTCTGATCAATGGTAAGCAGAACATTATTGAAATTTCTGTTTGGCATTTCGTCATCATCATCAGCCTGTGGAGATCATCTGCTGGGCATAGGCCTTTCCAAATACTCTCCACATCTTCCAGTTTCCGCATCCAACCACCTCTGCCCGCCAAGTTTCACAGCATCGGTCAACCTAGAGTCCTACACTTCGCTTGCCTGTGAGTGGTCTCCACTCAAATTTGTTTTTACCCCCTCAGTTAACGGTTCTGCAACATATGTGGCCTGCCCACTGCCACTTCAGTCTTTCCCCCGTGGTTTGACCTATGTTAATAATAACTCAGGGAATAAGTAGCTTTATATTTGTGAAAGAATTTTCAAAATGGGATCAGTATATTTGGAGTTTACCTCCTACATCCAAGATTTTGGCATACTTTTCGGGTGCCATTTTTTTTTTTTTAATAGCGACGCGCACAATGTAACCTTATACTTCGATTAGGGAGACTCATACGAACAAAAACTTACGAGGGTGTCTCTATATAAAACGTACCTACACGATACAGAGTTATTTGCAAACAAAAACGATATGTGACAAGTTCAATAACCATGAAAAAATTACTTATTTCTTTCTTCTTACATTCTAATCGATGTAGGTTCCTAATAAGTTTCATCGTGCGCCGCCATTTAAAAAAAACAAAATGGCGCCCTAAAGGTGTCCCTAATTATTAACACTCCTTTACGTGTTTATAATATTAGTATAGTAAAGGGCACGAGTGGTGAGCACAGATTGACACCTGCGCAGTAGTTAATTTTTAAGTCGGGGGGTGCGCCGAGCTGCACACGATTGGTTCGTCAGTCGATGCTCGTCGTCTATTGGATACTCGCGTGTCATTTGGCCAGTGTTGCCAACTGCTAGCTTTACTAAGTAGCTAGACATCTTGCAAAAAGTAGCTAGATTGCCAGATTTTGATACCAAAAAAAGTTGCTAGAAGTAGCTAAATGTTTCCAAGTAGGTAGATAACAATAACATTGTTAAAGAGAATTAAATTCAGTAAATTAAATACATTTTCTTTTCAAAGTTAATTAATTTTCACAATATATTTAACAGCGAGCATTAGTTTTAAATGAGGAGATTTCTTATGATACCTCTATGTTCGGGACACTTGTTGTGTTCAGGACATTTATTGTTATTTTTATGATTACGTAATATTTGTTAAAATTAAAATGTTTAGAAATAAGAAATATTAAAGAGTTTACTCCCGAGTGTACAATGATTACCTTTAGAATACGTATCAACATAAATTGTATAGTAAATAAACAGTACTTGAACCCTAAACATAGGTAAAAGTCTAGACAAAGTCTAGGTAGAACTAAGATTTACAATGTACTTTTAGAATCGTGAATAACCCTCTACAAATGTAAAACTTGTTACACGATAAAGTTAGTATTCATATTGAAACCTATGTTAACAAAAAAGTGTTAACATGTCAACAAAACACTCGATTAGGCATAGTAATCTAGTTAGAATTGTTTCGTAAGCACCATATGTGCACACCAACTACTTACTATGTATTTACTGTTTAAACTCGCATTACCTAACGTAAGACCTAGATAATAAGTTTTACTACAAGCCCTGAATGAAACCCTGATGATATTTTGAAATTTACGTGATTTTACCCGGAACTATAAATATCAACAATAAAATTTCCTTATATATGCAAAAGGGAGACAAAATGTATCGGAGAACCTTAGGAGATGTGGTAACCGGACTACACTTTTAGGATTAGATCCTTCTAGAACTTTTAGACAAGGTTAGCGCTATATGCAAGATAGAGAGGTTACTTAAATGCACTTAAATTAGACAAGAAAAAGATATGTTTTCTCTCGTAAAAAAGTTACTCGCTCACCGCGTGAGTCGTATACACAGCGTTTATAATTTGCATATAATCAGTACATTTTTCTCATTTAGTATCGATTCCAGGACAGCAAGTATCTACTAAGTATAGTAGTAGTAGTAGTCAGACAGATGTCACAGTAGTAGGACAGTACCGGGACAGTACCAAGTAAGGCAGATGCCAAGTTGAGATTACCATCAAGTAGTATAACGTCAGGCAGATGCCATAGTAGCGGCTAGTTAGTTACCTCATCGGTAAACTGTAAGGCAGATGCCATAGTAGCGGCTAAGTAAATTATCAGTGTAGCATCAGGCACCCATTGTCTACGTATATTTGTGTAAATCATCTATGTAATCTAAAAAGTTTGTTAATTATTGTATTCAGACAGATTGTCACAGAAGTGTTAAAGTTCAATAAATAAATCGTTTATATACCAACCATACGGCTTTTCATGACGCCCTTGGCAATCCAGCAAATAAAATAAAGTACGGGAAAAGGGATCTCACGATTCGCGCATTCGTCCTAAGCGGCGTCTTATTACACGAGGTCCCCGGCCGCCCGTACATTTGGTCCTTCGAGCCGGATTATCCAAGATACTGAACGGCCACAGCCATGGTTGGTACCAGATCAACTACCGCAAGAGGTAGATCGCAGAGTCGCGATGGCGACGCACCGCCGCCAGCACCTGCAGACGATCTGGCCACAGATGCCGCCCCAACGGGGAGTACTGCCCCTACAGTAGCACCATCGTCGAGTCGTACTGCCACTGCTACTGAAGCTACCCTAACCTCAGGGTTTACGACTACTACTACCGAAGAGGAAACCGGAACCGATCAAAGACAGGCCCCTGATGACCGAATCGAACGCAGCACCATCAGGGGAAATAAGTCAACAAAGAGTCAACGAGCGCGCCGCATAGCTCTGGCTAAAGAAGAGGTAGCAAGACTGAAACTTGAGCTAGCAATAGCTAGCCTCGCCGTCATAGACCAATCTGAAGAGTCTGAAGGTGACGACGTAGGATCCGTGTCCATCAAATCCACTGCCCGGAGGGTGGACACATGGCTAGACAAGAGTCAGCGCCTGCTTGCTATTTCGAATGAGCCTCATCACCAGCCAGAGCACCGAGAGGTGGAACCGAATTGTAACGCCGCACCTGTTGCGGCACCATATCCATCCGTAGCTACGCATCCAGTCGTGCTCTTGGGCGCAACCTCGGAGACTCAGATGACTCAACAGCAGTCAAAAGTTGACAACGATGAGGGTAATAAAGGAATCCCTCAACACTCTGTACAGGGTAATAAAGGAATCCCTCAGAGACCAGAAGCGCAGATACCGACGGGAATAGAAGCTGCAATCACCCCGTATTCTGCGCAACAGAAAATAGATTTCAGTGAGTTAGCGTCAGCAATCACTATTGCTGTAAAGGCAGGTCAACGCGCAATGCCGTCGCGTTACCGATTCGAATTACCTGCTTTTACTGGCGCGCATCAGGATTGGCTGTCATTCCGAACAGCGTACTTCGAGTCAGCAACTGACTTTTCGGAAACCGAGAATATGACCAGACTACGCCGTGCACTTAAAGGACGTGCTAAAGAGGCCGTTGAGAGTCTGCTCATTAATAGTGCCAATCCCACTGAAGTGATGAAAATATTGGAGTCCCGCTTTGGAAGACCGGACTCAATAGCTCTCGCAGAGATGGATCGACTTAGGAACCTGCCACGGTTCACGGATTCATCTAAAGACCTTTGCATACTGTCAAGCAAGGTCACGAATATAGTGGCGACTCTTCGTGCTCTGAATAAGACTACGTACTTATACAATCCAGAGCTGACGAAGGTCACGATCGATAAGCTAACACCGACACTTCGATATAGATGGTTCGATTTCTCCGCCATGCAGCCCAAAGAGGAAGCAGACTTGCTCAAACTCACCCGATTCCTCGAGAGAGAAGTGGAATTATGGGCACCCTACGCTCAAGTAGAGGTCATACCCTCGACTTCACATACAGAGCCAGCTTCGCGCAATCCTTACAAGCGCACTCAACGTACGCTAAACGCTAATGCGAACGTTGATAGGAAGCCATATAGATGCTGTATATGTGAACGAGAGGGACATTCGCCACCAGACTGCGATAAATTCCGCGATGCCGACATCAACCAAAGATGGGATCTTGCAAAGACGCACCGACTTTGTTTCCGATGTTTAAGATACAGGAACAAAACGCATAATTGCAAGCCGCCCAAATGCGGCGTCAACGAATGCCCATATAGACACCACCACTTACTCCATTATGAGAAGCAAAGGAATACGAGTGACAGGACAGATAAGACGGAAAAAGTTACGTCGACTTGGCTGCCTGTACAATCGCAGACGTACTTAAAGGTACTGCCTGTACAGATTTCCGGACCGGCGGGAGAAGTCAACACACATGCGTTGTTGGATGATGGGTCAACTGTGACTTTGATCGACGCCGACTTAGCGAACACAGTCGGCGCTTATGGACCCTGCCAACCAATGCACATCGAAGCCATAGGAGGAGCAGAAGTACCTGCTTCGACATCTCAACGCATCGCAATCACCATTAAGGGTGCAACCCAGCCACATAAGATTTACGCACGCACCATTGATAACCTGAGGCTATCGACTCAGACAGTCGCCGATGAAGATCTGGACGACTGCCAACATCTGATCGACATACAGGACGCTTTGAAGTTTGTAGAAGCCAAACCAAAGATACTTGTCGGTCAAGATAACTGGAATTTACTTCTAGCCTCAGAGGTACGAAAAGGAAAGAAGAACCAACCAATAGCATCACACACTCCGCTTGGTTGGGTTCTCCATGGTGCGCATACAAGGTCGCTGGGAAAACGCATCGACTTCGTCCATCACTTTACAATGGAGGAAAGTATGGATGCACAATTGAAACATCACTTTGCGATCGAGGCGTTGACGATTACACCTAAGAAGCCGCAGACTGATCCGGAACAACGTGCACTCAAAATACTCGATGAGTGCACAACTCGAACCGAAGACGGACAGTATCAGACGGCGCTCCTATGGAAGAATGATAACATCGCGATGCCATGCAATTACGACAACGCGATGAAGAGGCTTATCACTACCGAGAAGAAGATCGATAGAAATCCAGAGCTGAAGGAAAAGTATGAACAACAGATGACAGCACTTATAGAGAAGGGCTACGCTGAACCGGCTCCACTGGCGAAAACGATTAATAAGACGTGGTACCTACCACATTTCGCAGTGGTGAACCCTATGAAGCCGGGGAAGATTCGAATAGTCCATGATGCTGCAGCAGAAACAAAGGGGGTCTCACTAAACGACCACCTTCTCACGGGTCCTGATTTGCTGCAGTCATTACCGGGGGTCATGATGCGTTTCAGGCAACACCCCATCGCTGTCTCAGCTGACATAGCTGAAATGTTCATGCAAGTTAAGATTCGCCCTGAAGACAGAGACGCGCTAAGATACTTATGGCGCGGAAAGCGTAGACATGGAGAACCCGAAGAATATCGTATGACGTCACTGATCTTCGGCGCCACGAGTTCCCCATCTACAGCGATCTACATTAAAGATCACAATGCGTCGCGATTTAAAGAAACGCATCCTGAAGCCACCGCAGCGATCGTCAACAACCATTATGTTGACGACTATTTGGACAGCTTTCAAACGATTGAAGATGCAGTCAAGACGGCTTCAGAAGTACGCGACATCCATAAGCAAGGTCACTTCGAGTTGCGTCAGTGGACTTCCAATTCAAGTAAAGTCCTAGAAGCATTAGACGATAACGCAACTCCACAGTCGGTTATTGACCTTAGCGACGGTACCAGAACTGAAAGGGTACTAGGATTGATCTGGAAGCCGGGATCAGATGAACTTGCTTTCAATCTGGATCTAGCAAGAATACCACCGGCTATCCTCAACAGCGCAGCCCCGACAAAGAGAGAAGCACTCAAGATTGTGATGTCACTCTTTGATCCACTCGGATTGGCATCACCCGTCACGGTACGAGCAAAGCAGATACTTCAAGAAGTATGGCGCCGTGGTACAGAATGGGATCAAACCCTGGACCCCGACCTAGCACTCCAATGGCTAGACTGGATGGGTCACTTGAAGAGCCTAAAACAAGTCGCTCTACCCCGCTGCTACCTCAACTACAGCAATGCCACGTCACTTCAACTGCACGTATTCGTTGACGCAAGTGAAACTGCATACGCCGCTACGCTCTATTGGCGAGCAGTAACACCAGAAGGACTCGTGAAGATATCGCTTATCATCGCGAAGTCAAGAGTAGCTCCTCTGAAGCTTACGTCGATACCACGTTTGGAGCTGCAAGCTGCCGTAATGGGAAGTCGGATGGCAGCCACTGTGATAGACGAGCACCCCAGGAAACCAGAGTCCAAGACTTTCTGGTCAGATAGTAAGACGGTGCTCACTTGGCTGAAAACGGGATCCAGATCCTACCGACCGTTTGTCGCCCACCGCATCGCGGCTATAGAAGAACATAGTACGCTGAATGAATGGCGCTGGGTGCCTACGAAGCTTAACGTCGCAGACGATGCAACTCGCGACGTCCCGCTTCACTTCAATGGCCAGCATCGATGGTATCAGGGTCCAGAGTTCCTCATGGACGACCCGAGCACCTGGCCAACCGAGAAACCTACACAGAAGGAACTGACTGGTGAAGAGAAGACACTCAACATCACCGAGAAGCGCGAGAAAACGAAACTGAGCCACGTCGTACCTGACGGCGCTCGTTTCTCCAAGTGGGAACGATATCTCCGCGCTACAGCTAGAGTCTTACAGTTCATCAATCTGTGCAGGCGAACAAAACAGCGTGCACATTACAAACGCACGCTGAAGAACACAGAGGCAGATCCGGATTGGAGACGCAAACAGAAGGCGTCAAAACCAAGGCCAACAGTTGCCAAACCCGATGCAACAGCAAGAAGATTCGTGCCATTGGACGCCATCCTTCTGAGAGAAGCCGAGAAACTGCTGGTAAGAGCAAGCCAAGAAGAATCCTTCCCTACGGAGATGGAAGACTTGAAGAACAACAGGGCTGTATCTACCAGCAGTCGTCTGCGCCCAATATCTGTCGCTTTAGTCGACGGAATCATCTTACTGAGGTCTCGCATCGGAGCTACGAAGAATGTTGACGGCCTCGAGAAGTCTCCACCTGTCCTCGACGGAAATCACGCAACAACGAAGCTGTGGATTGAATATACCCACAGACAGCTGCTGCACGCTGGCGTAGAGGCAACAATAAACGAATGTCGCCAATACTATTGGATTCTACGCCTACGTCCAGTCACGAAGATGATGGTCCACCGATGTTTACCATGCCGCATTCGAAGAAATATGCCGTCACAGCCAGCCACAGGAAACCACCCCCCATGCAGACTGGCTCACCACGTCAGGCCCTTTACATACACGGGTCTCGACTATTTCGGCCCGATGTCAGTCACAGTCGGGCGTGGTCGCCAGAAGAGGTATGGGGCACTCTTTACCTGCCTCACCACACGGGCGGTTCATCTGGAGCTGGCAGCATCCCTGACGACGGACTCTGCGGTCATGGCCCTGCGAAGGATGATAGCACGGAGAGGATGTCCTACAGAAATCTGGTCAGACAACGGGACAAATTTGCGTGGCGCTGACAAAGAGCTGCGTCAATCCATCGACGCAGCCACTGAAGACGAAGCCACCAAGAGGATGATATCCTGGCGTTTCATTCCGCCAGGAGCTCCGTTCATGGGAGGAGCCTGGGAGCGGCTGGTCCGATCAGTTAAGACCGCCCTCTCAGTGATACTTCAAGAGCAACATCCCCCAGAAGAAGTACTCGCAACTCTATTGGTTGAAGCGGAGTACACAGTCAACAGTCGTCCCCTTACGCACGTGTCTACAGATCCTGAGGATGAAGAAACGCTGACCCCCAACCACTTCCTTCTTGGCGGGTCAGCGCGAGTTCCGGCACCAGGCACCTTCAACGAAAAGGACCTCATCGGCAGAACACACTGGCGAGCTTCACAACATCTTGCCAACCGATTTTGGGCAAGATGGGTGAAAGAATACCTCCCCGATTTGCAATACCGGCGGGAGCCACACGGAAGAGGCGCGGAGATCAAGATTGGAGACGTCGTACTAGTCGCCGACGACAACCTGCCTCGCAACACATGGCCAAGAGGGATCGTCGAAGCAATCTACCCCGGAGCTGATGGCATCGTACGAGCAGTCGACGTGCGCACCCGAAGCGGAACACTACGACGTCCCACGAAGAAGCTGATCATCCTGCCCACCGAGCCAGTAGTCCCTCAACCGGAAATGTCTTCATCGACACCGTAGTCGAAGAACGGCGGGAGAATGTTCGGGACACTTGTTGTGTTCAGGACATTTATTGTTATTTTTATGATTACGTAATATTTGTTAAAATTAAAATGTTTAGAAATAAGAAATATTAAAGAGTTTACTCCCGAGTGTACAATGATTACCTTTAGAATACGTATCAACATAAATTGTATAGTAAATAAACAGTACTTGAACCCTAAACATAGGTAAAAGTCTAGACAAAGTCTAGGTAGAACTAAGATTTACAATGTACTTTTAGAATCGTGAATAACCCTCTACAAATGTAAAACTTGTTACACGATAAAGTTAGTATTCATATTGAAACCTATGTTAACAAAAAAGTGTTAACATGTCAACAAAACACTCGATTAGGCATAGTAATCTAGTTAGAATTGTTTCGTAAGCACCATATGTGCACACCAACTACTTACTATGTATTTACTGTTTAAACTCGCATTACCTAACGTAAGACCTAGATAATAAGTTTTACTACAAGCCCTGAATGAAACCCTGATGATATTTTGAAATTTACGTGATTTTACCCGGAACTATAAATATCAACAATAAAATTTCCTTATATATGCAAAAGGGAGACAAAATGTATCGGAGAACCTTAGGAGATGTGGTAACCGGACTACACTTTTAGGATTAGATCCTTCTAGAACTTTTAGACAAGGTTAGCGCTATATGCAAGATAGAGAGGTTACTTAAATGCACTTAAATTAGACAAGAAAAAGATATGTTTTCTCTCGTAAAAAAGTTACTCGCTCACCGCGTGAGTCGTATACACAGCGTTTATAATTTGCATATAATCAGTACATTTTTCTCATTTAGTATCGATTCCAGGACAGCAAGTATCTACTAAGTATAGTAGTAGTAGTAGTCAGACAGATGTCACAGTAGTAGGACAGTACCGGGACAGTACCAAGTAAGGCAGATGCCAAGTTGAGATTACCATCAAGTAGTATAACGTCAGGCAGATGCCATAGTAGCGGCTAGTTAGTTACCTCATCGGTAAACTGTAAGGCAGATGCCATAGTAGCGGCTAAGTAAATTATCAGTGTAGCATCAGGCACCCATTGTCTACGTATATTTGTGTAAATCATCTATGTAATCTAAAAAGTTTGTTAATTATTGTATTCAGACAGATTGTCACAGAAGTGTTAAAGTTCAATAAATAAATCGTTTATATACCAACCATACGGCT
Organism: Achlya flavicornis; assembly: GCA_947623365.1. NCBI lineage: Eukaryota > Metazoa > Arthropoda > Insecta > Lepidoptera > Drepanidae > Achlya > Achlya flavicornis. The sequence goes on along the minus strand of OX392494.1, from coordinate 6,412,745 downwards.
TTTCATGACGCCCTTGGCAATCCAGCAAATAAAATAAAGTACGGGAAAAGGGATCTCACGATTCGCGCATTCGTCCTAAGCGGCGTCTTATTACACGAGGTCCCCGGCCGCCCGTACACTCTATGTTCAAAATACCTGTCAAATCGTGTACTTAAGGTTCAAATTGCATCCAAAGATCAACATTTTGAAAGGTATTTTGACAATAGAGGTATAATAAGAAAACTCCTTATTCCCGGCCAACGACCTATACTCACATCTAGGCCAATAGCACAGTATTACAATCTCTAACAGTAGGGAAACGCCTTTGATGTCGGGCCGTGCCGCCGTCCGTGTGAGTACCTACGCTGTCACGAGCAGATACGCAAGGGTTGTCACAAAATGTAAAATAAAATAATTTTATTGTTATGATAATGTCATCATTTATTTATGAGTAATAAACATTTACATGTGTAGCACTGTACTTATCTAAGCGCACGGGAGTGCGCAGGCCAAGTTCCTACAACAACGCCGCACGCACTCCGTGCACTACTTACACGAAAAATGTCTTAGTAAAGTTCAGTGCGCTAGTTCTATTCGCACTTCAATCAGCATAGACTATAGACTTCCTCACTGCCGCCGGGGCACAGGCCTACCTTCTATACAAGGCCAAATGGGAAATCCATAGTGATCACAAGGGTCCAATGCAGGTAAGTGACTAACTACACACCCGTAAGGAATACTACTTTATACTTCACAAACATCTTAAAAAGGCTTGTGCAAGTTATTTAATCTAATTACTTTCTTGATTTTGATTAAAATAACCAGCCAAGTGCGAGTCGGACTCGCGCACCGAGGGAAGTAGAAACTTATTGGTAGGTATGTACAAACTAAACTTTGCCATTGGTAAACTGTATTCCCATACCTCGCAATAGGTCGCACAAAAATTTACGGTTTTCGGATAGTTTCCTTCATTTGTGCTATAAGACTTTACTTCATGCCGAATTGCATGATTCTAGGTCAACGAGCAGTAAGTAGGTACTCAATAGGTTTTGATTCCCTTAGTCTTGACATATAGATAGGTATGGTATTTGTAGGACAGTTGGACAACATGTGATAAGGGTTTTTATTTTTAAGTACGGAACCCTAATAAGCAGAAAAATCATCAGAATACTTTCAATTATATAAAAGTTGTCAATTTAATCATAATAAACGCATTATTTGACAAATTCAAACCTCTCTCACTTAACTATTTACTAATACAAGGTAGGTTAGGTACCTACTAAAATGTTAAATTACTTCTGCGTTCGTCGACTGTACACGCAGAATAAATTATATAGGTTTAACTACAACGGTATAAAAATCCTGGGACATATAGGAACAACTTACCTCGCGTCACGGGGAAATCTATGAAATTTTTAATACCTATTATATTTCGGCGTTGATTTGCAGCCGTATACAGAACAGTTTGTGTGCTGCGCCATTTAGATTTTGAGCACTGAACAATACCTACAAAATTAATTATAAACACGAATGCGTCTTCCTTCCGCGGACGCTCCCGTCATCTAAGCGCGATGGCGGGACGCGGTCGCGTCGCTCCGACACCCCGCGAGTTCCCCTCCGTCTCTCTGCGTAAGTACATTCGTTGCGCAACTGTATGCATAGTAAAACTGTGCCAATAGCGTCGCGTTTAGACTTTTTCTATCGAGACCCAGTGCCCTATTACGAACTTTCGAAAGTATTGAAAAGTAGCTAAATAAATTTAGCTACAAGTTTCATTAAAGTGTAGCTGCCTAACACCAAAAAATAGCTAGATCTAGCTATAAAGTAGCTAAGTTGGCATCACTGCATTTGGCTACTGTGATTGTCCAAAAGTGTACATGCGCGAGCTTGCCCCACTACTGCCTATATGTACTCACCATTCGTGCCTCATACAGCCGCTTGGGTTTGGAATTCTGGCAAGTGGCCTGAGTTTCTACATCCATATTTTTATTTTCAGATGATAATCACGAAGTCTCAAAAGATACTGATGGTCAAAATAAAACTAAATATAATAGAAAAAAAGGACAAAAAACAAGTACAAGAGTAAAAAGAAAGAGAAAAAAGATTGAAGATTGTGATTCTGATACGCCTATAGCAGAGTTGTCAAGGAAGAATGAACTTTTAGAACAAACTATTATGGTTGAAACTGAAATTAATAATGAAAAGGTTTTATTAAAGGAAACTGAACTTAAAAACAATAGCAATACAATCGGAATTTCGAATATAGGTAAGTACATGTATGAGAGTGCATGGCTATGGAAAATAAATTTTGTTTCTATTGAAATAAAGTTAATACTCCATTGCCAAAACTCTTTTTTTTATTATTATTGAGGGGGCGAGTGACCAAATAAAGATACACAACACATTTGCTAGTACTTTTTGAAATTGGGTTTAGTTGAAATATAGTAGAATTTATAGACGGTAGGCTACATTTTTGTTTTTTATTTTTAGGACGGCAACACCCTCAAAATCGTGTCAAACCAGTTTCTGAACGTAAACGCGTTATGCTGACGTGTGATACAGTCCTAAAAGAAACAACTGCGTGCCCTTTCAGACACCACAAGAGTTGGTTCCAATGTTTCTTCTGTACACAAGATTTTATGGAAATAAATCTTTTAAGGCATCACACATTACAAACCCACCCGAATATAGGCGACGAATTAAAAAAAATAAAGCGGTACCCGCGCTCTCTACAAGTCGACATTTCAAATTTGGAATGTCGCCATTGCAATTTGAATTTGACAGATGTCACAGCGATGCGACGCCATTTTGGCGACGTTCACAAAAAGGTTATATATAATGAATGCATCGCAGATTATAAAATTGATGCCAGTCCTTATAATTGTCATTTGTGTGAGCGACAGTTTCACGTTTTCCGTACTTTATCTACACATTTAAATGAGCACTACGCGAACTGCATATGCGATGTCTGCGGCAAGTCATATTTAAATTCGAAACGTTTGAAAGTCCATAAAAGGACGCATGAAGACGGCCATTACCCATGCAACGAATGTGGGAAAATATTAAAAACTAAAACGTCAAAAGCTAACCACATTGAAAGCGCGCATTCAAAGCGTATCATCAAATGTCAGATATGTTTAAAACCTATGAAACATTACAATGATCGGATCAAACATATGTCTGAGGCGCACAATATTACGCATAAGTTCAAATGTCCTATATGTTCTAGGGAGTACAACATTAAACATTACTTAGCTACGCACATAAGACAAACTCACGGGCATAAGAATAAGAAATGCACCGAGTGCGGGATGGCGTTTATAACTAACCATGGGTTAAAGAAACATATGTTTAAACATAGTGGCACTAAGCCGTATACTTGCAGTGTGTGTTGCAAGTCATACGCAAGGAGTTATACTTTGAGGGAGCATATGAGAGCGCATGATAATGATAGGAGATTTTCCGTACCAGAGTAGACATCAGAGGCCTTAGCACGAAAATCTATCGCAAGCGTAACGTATTCGTATCGAGAGAGTTAACTCAAATTTGTATGGGAATGTGTCATTCGAATGCTGTCAAACGTTTAAATCGGTAGCACGAACAACTACGTTAACCTCACGTCACGCTACGTAAACGTGGTTTGGTATATAATTTGAAATTGGAACGTATAGTATCGTCTACTCGCAAGCCAGCTAACGTAAACCTTCTCACCGTATTTTTTTCAGTGAGAGCCCACGTAAAGTGTTTTTTTTTTCTAATATGTTGTTTTTTTTAAGCATTAAGATTTTTAGTTTGTATTTCTTTATTTATAATCTCATAACTAAACATGGTGAATCATTAATTAAGTAGGTATTTAAGTTATTCACATTTAAAACATTCAATTGGGGTGCCTCATGTTTTATTTGACTAAGTAGTATCCGATAATTTATAATTTCCTAGCCGAGAATCGAACCCATTGATTTCGAAAAAATCACACACTGTATTATAGCGCCATCCCATAGTGTCACTTAAAAGTATCAAGTTCTGGGAAGTAATGTTAAATGGTAAACTAAAGAGAAGTTCAAATATTTAAGAAAACCCATTTTATTTTGCTTACATTTAAACTTTGATAATTATTTAAATTTTCCGAAATTACCTATACCAATTATTTACAATATTAAACTACTACGACGTGTACTACTTCGACGTGTCAAGAATTCTACATTCTCAAAAGTTCGTGCCTATACCTATTGAAATTAATGACTAAGTACTCTAATAATCTTTCGAAAATATTCCATCGGAATTAATAATCTTGTGATGCAAAATCATGATTTAATTGATTTCGAAACACCTATATATACTTAATTTATAATAAGCGTTTAAATGGAATTTCGATAGTTCAAGTTCAGCCACTCTTTAAATGAAATCCCGTAAAACTGCTAAAACACAAATCTAGAATTGAAAATCGACGAATTTATTTCTATCGGAGTCACAAGACTCAATCTTCTCGTAGTATTGTTCTAAATTCAAACCTTAATATTCATGTACTCTTTGCTGAAATAAAAAAAAACTACGTACGCGCGGTCAAAGAGAATATAACGCTACGCTAACGCGCGGTTTTTGGTTTGACAGTTAAGAATGGTTTTCGTTCAAAAATATTTTCACATTCATCATATTTAAATAGTGAAAAAGGAAACATTCACATGGGAATCATAATATAATACCTTATTTCGTTAGCTAATAATATAAGATAAGCCGATTATTTAATTTAGTTTATGTTATTAGGAATAAATATTGTAAAATTGTGTACCAATAAAATCAGAAATATATGAATCAAAATTCTGGACGAATTTAACGTAGCTCGCAAGCTAGGTATCGAGTAGACGATAGAACTTCTGTCAAAAATGACATCTACTCGATACGACGACGCTACGAAGGCGATACGAAAGTGGTTCGTGCTAAGGCCTCAGAAGGCCTAGGCGTGTGGCTGAATAGAAAATCATTGTCATGTTAGTATGATTCTTCAAGAAAGATGTATTACGGGGTCGGCAACGCGAGTGATACTGTAGTACCCTGACAAGGCGCGTCGTGAATCTTTGTTCGCACAGAAAATAAAGTATGGCCCGAAGATTAACGAAAGAATGCTTAAAACTTACAATCAACCTTAGATCACTACTATAAGGTTCAAAATACAGTGCAGCTGTTAGTTCCGTCTCACTCGCAAGCCACGCCCTCCGCACACATGGCGGCAGCTGCCGGCCAATAGCATTTCCCGCGCTTTGAAAATGTATCTTCTGTACTGTTAGAGGATAAGGTTGCTCGCGTCTGTACGTTATACCTAATTGCCGTACACGTGTTCTCCGGTTGGTGCAAAATGAGCAACACCCCACATCTGTAGTACCCGAATAGATGGGTTTCGCAGCTGGAACTACGGGTCCGGCTGTTTGGATAAGGGAACGCGGGGTCAGGTAGGCCCACCGCCTTTATTAAGGCGGCACCTGACATTGGAGACGGTCTCGCGGTGGTCTATGTGGTGGTTGCAGAAGGTGGCTTGTTGTCTGTTCGGTAGTGTGTGACCGAGCGTCTCATCCCTCGTGCGCAACAAGTGTCTGAAGTTACCGGCCTAAGGCAAAGGGCCACCAGGTGGTCAGACGCTGGGGTTAGTGAGTAACCCTCAAGCAAGTGAGCTCCTGTTAGTGAACTGCATCTCCGGCTACCCGTTGGATTAGTTTTCCGGCAACCCAGCTGTAGGCATTGAGTAGATATGTGGATACGTATTGTGAAGTGAGCGCGCATGACAGCTCCGGTACCATTCATGGAGAAATGGAAGTCGGCTTCTCTGGCGTCCCCAGCGGGGATTGAATCCGCAAGCACCCTAGGGTGTGTTTGTGCTTGTGCTTGCGCTTGAGTCAGTACTGGCACAGACGCAGCTAGTGGGGTGCGCGTGGTGAGCGACTTTTAACAGCTCCGGTACCATTCTGGACAAATGGTAGTGAGTGATCACGGTGCGACTCACATTTTCTCAAGAGTACCAGGGGCGAGTACTCTGGCAGCGTGACCTACCGCAGAGGGTCTCTGACGCTTCGTAAGGGGTTGCCAGGTATAGTGTGCCGTCTTTTATGACCGACAGGATGGTAGAGATGGCCACTATAGAAAATCTCAGTAGATTGATAACGGTTTGTATCTCTTAGTGTTGTAAGCGTCTATACCTATAGGCTTCGGTAACAGCTTACCCTCAGGCTGGTCGTTAGTGGTACTAAATAAAACCGTTTACGTTGGCTATCTCTTGGCGAGTACTTCTTTCTAGTTTATCATTCAAAATATAATTTATTGAATGCTACTAATAACAGTTCGACTTCAGCAGCTTTAACTTTCATAAATGCCTTCTGACGGTTTAAATTGATCTAGTAATTTAGATACCTTCTAGGCACTTCATTCTTAACAACTCAGCCACATCTCATTAAAAAAAATGGGTTTGAATAGCACTTTCATTCGAATACCTCAATAAATTCTCACATTTTGGTCACTCGCCGCTCACACTCAAAATACAAATGATTTTTAGTAACTACCCACATTTCTATCAATTCCAGAATCGCGTCCAAGAAACAAATTAACGAGAATGTCAGCCGAGAGTCACATAGGCAATCGTAATTTACGTTCAAACATAACATTGGTGCTCAGGAATTCGACCATTCTGCCTTTCAAATTCGTTAATAACACCAAATACATCTGCCTCTATTGCAATAAAGCATTTTTGTTTTTTAAAGAATTAAAACTCCACGTTGTAAATATACACTCGAATATAAGCGAGAAAGATATATTTCTATGTTTAAAAACTCCAAAAGATCTCATAAAAGCCGACGTTAGTGATATAAACTGCAAATTGTGCGAAGAAAATTTCAAAACCATAGACATATTCATAGATCATTTAGTCAATGTACACAATAAAATATACCACAACACGCCTGGACTGAAACCTTCTCACGGGATTCTAGGCTTTAACTTAAGCTCCGAAAGTCTACAATGCCATGTATGTAGCAAAGATTTCCGATTTTTCAAAAATTTATCCATACATATGAATGAACATAGTACGAATTTTATGTGCCATTATTGTGGGAAAAAGTTTGTGTCCGACCATAGACTACAGACACATGTTCTAGTGCATAGAAAGACTGATATTCGATGCAAGCATTGCGGAAAAGAGTTCCGCACTATGTCGGCGCGGAGTTACCACATAAGAAAAATACACAATGAATCTAATTTCAAATGCCCGGAGTGCCCCGAAGTATTTTCTCAATATCAGCATAGGTTACGGCATTTAGTTGAAAAACATAAATTAAAAAAGCCAGAATTTAAATGCGATGTTTGTTCCAAAGAGTTCGCGAGCTCAGGCGGCCTCCGGGCTCACGTCCGGTATTCACATTTAAAAAATAAAGAATACTCGTGTAATATTTGTGGTAAAATTTTCGTTCATAAATGGATTTGGCAGAGGCATCTTGACGTGCATTCTGGCGCGAAGAATTTCGACTGTAAATTTTGCAGTAAGAAATTCGCTAAGCCGTACACACTGAATGTTCACATGAGGATCCATTTGAATGATAAAAGATTTGAGTGTTCTGTATGTAAAGTCGCGTTCATACAGAAATGTAGTTTAAAAAATCACATTAGGGTACATCATCCCGATGTGGGTATTGACTTGAGTAAATTGTGAACGCGTCGCGTCGGTTGAATTTGAAATTAGAATGGTGGTGTATTGACATACGCCACGCGGTGACCCGCTGCGCAGGAGTCGTCTCAGTTGTATATATTTTGGGCGAGTTACGTCGTATACAATGTAGTATACAATCGAAAAGAATCACGCAGAATGACAATCAATTCGGACTGGTGAAAGCTTTATAACAAAAATTATTTGATATGGCAAAATAAATGAAATTGGAAAATCATTTGTATTTTTCTTTACCTTACCACATTCCATTGAAATATCCACGCTCTTTCCCATCATAAGGGTTGAAGCCACGCGAAAATGGTATTTAATATATTAAATTTAAAAAAACTTTCACATTAATTTCCCTAAACAAAATGTATGGGAAGTTTTTCGATTCGTGACATTACATACTTGGCCCGATAGAGCCTTTTTATCAATGTCGAGAAAGGATCAAATAAGCAAAGCTTTTTTTCAAAAATCGCCGTTTTCTCCACTGTTTTTTTAATCTGCAAATGCCGATAGCAATAACTCAAAAAGTAAGTGATAGTCTTCTAAGATAAAGATTTCTTTATTTGCCCAAGGTCGCTGCTTACTACCCGTTTCAGACCTAATGGGGCATGACGGTCTGCGGAAAACAGAAATAGCTTCCAAGTGGTAAATGGTATAATTTCGCTTCTGTTCACTCCCAAAACCCACATGGCGATCGCTTTGTGTGAATTATATGCCTTATTTAATCTGTTTAAAGTCTACATTGGCGGCGATAAGTTGTCTTTGGTAAGGCAATCCTTATGTCGATGTTAAAAGAATCCCCAATGAAAATTTCATAACATCCATTTATTTATCAGGTTTTTTATAAATAATCAGTTGATCTACCTCCATGTCACCGTGGTGCACTCTTATATGATTCTTAAGACTACACTTCTGCACGAAAGTCTGCGCGCACGCACCGCACGACCATCTCTTATCGTTACTATGTATTTTCAAATGTTCACTAAGAGTACCATACCTTGAAAATTTCTTATGACACACATTACATTCGAATTTTTTCTCGCCCGTATGGACTACTATATGGCACCCCAAGGCATACCGAGATTTAAACTTCATCCCGCACTCATCACACTCAAATTTAGCTTCTGTTGGAATCTTGAGATGTTCATTTTTGACATGCATACTCAAACTGCTTGGTGTCATAAACTTTTTGCTACACAACTGGCAGTTTAAATTCAACGGCGATCGACCGTGGAACTCTTCTAAATGCTTCAATCTGGCTCTGGAAGTAGGGAATGTCCTGTCGCAAATCGAGCATAAATACGAAGTTTTCTTATGAGTATACCTAACGTGACCGCGTAGAGAATTGTATGAGGAGTAAACTCTTGGGCAGTATTGGCATTTGACTTCGCTTTTTTGCGTGTGCAGTTGTGCGTGCGCTCTCAATCGTGCTGGCAAAATAAAGCATTTGCCACACACATCGCAGACATAATTCGAACTGTGCTCGTTCATATGTTTTGTGAGCGTTTTGTAAAATAAAAACTCCTTTTTACAAACGCTGCATTTGTATTTCCCATCGGCCAAATCGTATGGCAATATACAATCGTCCGGTTTCACTATGCCTTCATTAAATTTTATATCGTGTTCTTTGCTGAGATGTTGGACTAGTTCTTGTAAGTTTTCTTGTTTTTTCGAGCATATTCTGCATATAATTTCGCTTACATCTGCTCTGATTCTGTCGTGTGGCCGAAGGATGCTTTTTATTATTGATTTAAATGTCGCGTTCTCGTGTGAATCCTTAACGTGAGTGCGAATCTCTTCAAACGCTACGTATTGTTTGTTACAATAGAAACAGTTGAAGTATCCCTTATTCGATTTGAACGGGACGATTGTGGAATGTTCGAGAAGAAGGCACACGTTTTGTCTCGGCTTTATAAAGTTCTCTTTGCGTCCGTCTTGTTTCTTTTTTATTTCTTTAGTTTTCTTTCTGGTTCTATGTTTGGTGATTGTTTCTTTGCCTGAAGTAGAACAAATTATCAATATACCCCCTTACTCATAAAGCGCTATTTAATACTGTTCAAAGGGTCACGTAAATAATGTCACATTATTTGACAATGACAATAGAGTGACGTTAGTTACGATCGGCAAGTTAAGCTAACACCGTCGTGGTCGGTACCTGGATGGGTGACCACCTAGTGGTATTTAAAATCGAGCGTTTTCTTGCTTCGCGTAAAGCCGTTGGTCCCGGTTATCACTTAATTGTGATAGTCGTTAAGCTAGTTGGAGGCCTTCTAGGCGGCTTGAAAACTCCAACAGTAGGTTGACCACTAGCCTACCTCTACCTCGCCGCAATGGGCACGCGTGGTGGAGTAACTGCCCAATCCCTTTTACCCTGATTTGTGTGCAGGAGGCCTTGTGTTCAGCAGTGGGACATTATAGGCTGATGATTATGATATTTTTTTTTTGCTTGACAAGCATAAGATACACTTGTTGGTAAATGGCCATCGTCGCCATTGCCAATGTGTAACCCAGTGGCGGACCTAGAATGTCGGTTTGAGAGGGCTTAAGAGAGCTTGACCCTACTGAGTTTGCATGAGATTTATCAGATTTGGACTTAGTAGCTTTTCGGGGCGGGGGGCTTGAGCTACTTAGCCCCCAACCCCCTGGATCCGCTACTGGTGTTACCAATCTGCTGGAATACACTGGTAGATGCTCGGCGACAGTCTTCAAGTACACGAATTAAATAAAATGATATTATTATTAAAAGGCAATTTCAAAACAAATCTATACTTAGGTACATATTCTAGAACGTATCAATGCTCAGGTCATGTTTAGATCAAAACAACTGAATTTGGAACCTGCAGCAATGATATAAGGTTTATTTTCGATTCATCATCGTCATCAGACTTTGATGTCCCACTGCTGAATACAAGCCTCCTTTCAAATGAGGGTTAAAGGGAATGGGAAAATACTCCACCACGCGTGCCCACTGCAGATCGGTGGAGGTAGGCTAGTGGTCAACCTACTGTTGGGAGTTTTCAAGCCGCCTAGTAGGCCTCCAACCAACGGCGGAGGGACCAACGGCTGTACTTGCTTTCCGTAGCACAGAAAACGCTCGAGTTAGAATACCACTATTACCCATCCAGATACCAGCCACATCAATGGTATGTATAGTGGTCCCTTCTATTTTCGATAAACACGATCTATTCTTGAAACCTGATCAGCCCTGTCGACAATCGATATCGTTAGTAAACGATCAACCTTTGTATGGTATTGACATAAGAGATTGTTAAAAATCACGTGATATTTCGATTTGAAATGTCAATCCAATACAAAGGTTGATTGTTTACTGTCGATGACGATTGTCGATAACCATCTTGTCTACTGGCCCTGAGTTTTGATCTCTTTCTATAATACAGGGCAGTCTCTGGTCGGCCCACATAAATTAGCAAACAAAGTATTTCTGTCCTTTACCGTCGTTTAAAATTATAGTTCGTTAGAGCGGGAGAAATAGTTTCAAGTCTTTATCCTTTGACTGTTTGAAAACCCGCGCGGGCGAGGAAAACAATAGAAATCAATTGTCATTTTTCAACCGCAAGTCAAGGGATTAAGTTCATCTATGAAAACATGCCCTAAATGATTTCAAATGACAAGGCCGTAGCGTCAGCAACATGATTTTTAGTCAAACTCACCAATTTTCTTTATCTTCTTTCTGTTTGTGACCTCTCTTTTAGGGACGGTTTCTGGATCTAAAAATATTTTTTTTCGAACAATAAATACGTAACAGAATAAGTAATAACTTTGCCAGTACTTCTCAGTTGAAGTCGACTTCCGAACCGGTTGTAAATTCAGTAGCTTTGTTCTTCATATGTGCCCTACTAGGGCCTGAACCGAATACATGAGTTCGACATTGACTAAGAATATCTTGTGACCAAAAAAATTTTTGTAAGTACCTTGCTTATTCAAAATCAAAGTATGTTTTTGTTAACGACGAAGTCGGTAAACAAGCATACGGCGCGCATGATGGTAAGCGGTTACCGTAGCTTTATGGACGCTTGCAACACGCCCCTTTCCCAATGGGCTCTGTCAACATTACTCACGCGCAGGAACTCAACATAAAGTTATTTGGCTGCTGTATTCTGTAAGGTACTTCCCAAGTCGCGCTGCTCTTTGAGCGAACTAACGGTATGCTCTAACTCTCTTCAAATATTCTCATTTATTCAGTATCTGAACTTATGAACGATAAAGTTGAATCTACCACCGGTTTGGAATACACTCAGGAGACTAACTATCATCGCTAATAATAACTTACATTTAAAGTCGTCATCACCATAATTTTTAAATGAATCGTCATCACCATCATTTTTTAATGAGTGTTCATCACCATAATTTTTAATAAAATCGTCATCATGTGATGAATTGGTTATGGTCGGCCCAAGTTCCTCTGATTTTATTGGCATGTCTAAAAAAAATATATATATCAAGAAATAGTCAACAAAAGTGATCTCGTACAATCAAACTTTGGAGATGAGTTAAAAACAAATTAAAAGAAAAATAAAAATGGTTATACATACCCGGTACATTTTTTTATTGTAGTTTAGGTCATAAATATGTTTACTCTTTGTAAAATTCATTGATATTCTCAAACTACTGATCTAAATTCAACAGTTATCAATGTGTAATTAAATATGTGACTCCTTTGAGAGATGATTGCTTTTGAATTTCACTAAGTGTATACATATTTATGCCCTTGACTGTACAATACAATGTTGTTTTCCCAATGGAGTACAGAATGGGGTTCTTCAGAAGGGTGTGAAGAGATTTCTATAGGGTCGGCAACGCGACAGTTATAACCCTGGTGTTGCAAGCGTCCATAGGCTACGGTAACCGCTTACCATCAGGCGGACCGTATGCTTGTTTAACACCTTAGTGGTATAAAAATACAAATAATAAAATTTTCATAATTGAACATCCCATTGTATAGTATATTTTAACTGGTTTCCATGCATGGTAGAGATCACAGTTAGTGGCTTATCACTATTGTAACACTGATACTTGTAAGTAGTATTTTATAGATAGTCGTTTATTATTTAAATAGAAAAAACACACATGTATGGTGTAGGGAGTTAGGTATCTTACCATCTTCGGGAGTAAAGTTGTCATCATCATCACATTTCAATTCATTATCTAATGTTTCTAATTTTGGGTCCAATTGGATTTGACCTGTAAGCAAATGACAACATTTTACCTAATATTAACTTTATATCAATGGTAAAAGGCTAATAATAAAGACTCAAAGCAATTGCAATTTTCTTTCATTCTTATTTTTAGGTCTCTGAATCCAAAGCCGCCACTAGTACTAATTACTAAGCCTCTGCCTGTTGTAACCGTTTAAAGTGGAAATCAATGAGGGAGGCCTATGTTCAACAGTGATGATGATATATGTAAGCCCTAAAAAATTTACCTGTCTGCTGGTCTGTTCTGGCCTGGCTTGCTAGTTTCATGTGACACTCAAGCACTTGGCGTTTAAAACTCATTGAATTTCTCAACTGTGTAATACAAACTTCACATATTTGCTCCTTGGGTTTTTGGTTTAACAATATCTGCAATGTAAAAATATTATACAGGTGAATATTTGAAATGGGTATGGTTGGCCAAAACATAACATATAGGGAATAGCAAAAAATGCTCTAGAGTGTCCCTGGGCTAATATTGATAAAAAAAACTAATGTCTTAACAAGGCAAAAATTGATTTTGAAAATAAAAAAACCACACACAACAAATTCTAGGAAGTAATTTCATATATCTAGCAAACAAAATGATGAAAAACTTTTATATTCTATACTATACTTTTATATTAAACTGAATTATTCAGAATTATGTCCATTGTTTATAATAAACTAGGTGTCCACATTCCCAGGATAAAAATTTGCCTATGTCCTTCTCTATACCGTAGGCTATCTGCTTGCCAAATTTCAAGATGATCCATTGAGTGGTTGAGGCGGGAAGGGGTAACAAACAAATAAACTCTCTTTCGCATTTATAATATTAAGGATACACACTCAACATTTTAATGATTGTACTGGATTCTGCATGACAAATTCTGACTTTATTTGTGTTATATCTTATCTAAAAGATATCCATCAAAACCACGAATTAAATTGCTTTTAAACAAATATTTAGCCATGCTGCTGGTATGTAAGGACAAGCCACACAACACTGAAAAAAGTGTTGGTGGTCCTGTTAAGTATGTGTGACCGCCTTGTATACTTACAGACAATTCAAAGCATTCCTTCAACATGTGACCGTAGATTTCAACCTTGCCCATCCACATGTACTCTGTCCATAGATTCTTCCGACAAGCCAGCTCCATGCAGCAGCAGCACAGGCCATAGTCAGTTTGCATTGCCTCTAAATCATGTACATAAATGACAAAGGGTAAATAAATGACTGAAAAGTTCATAGTATTGGGCAACCAAGCATCTTTAAATAAATAAGTGGAATCCCTTTTGAGCATATTGCGCCCGCTCTAGGGTACGGCGAGAGGAGCGGTCGCTCTAGTGGCGCCAAAATGATTGATTTGTAAAACAATTTCTAGAAAGTGATCAAACAAAAAACACAAATAAACATTTTGTTTGTTTTAAACCAGTGACTTCAATCTACCCAAAGTACAGTAAGCTGTAAAGACACATACAAAGCTTAAAAGCACTGACCACTATAGGCTTAGAAAGGATCCGGCCATAGGATGGCTCCACGATGGCTCTCAAGTGCCTGGGAGACTGAAGTGACTGAGAGCCCTGAGAGGCTGGTTGGAGAAAAATCGTTTTAGCTACCTCCTTACCTTAGTAATTAAATACCGTGACCCGTGGAATATTACATTAAGTTATGTTCTAGCAGGTTCTAAAAAACACTTCATTCGATATCGATTAAATCACAATAAATAAATAAATCTTTATTTTTATTCCGTCCGTCCACGGGACTAAAAAAGGCTATATTCCGAATTAAATAATATCGCTCACAGTGCTCACAGCAATATTTTTCGTACCGAGTTAGATATCACGATATTGACAGCTAAGATCTGTTACATAACAATTCGGAACGCCCGTTATCGCGCTCACAGTATTCAAAACAGAATATTTGAGAATTTAATTAAAATCTGATTTAACAATGCGCTAGGACTCCTTAGATCTTTTTTAATTTAACTCGCAAAAAGGAATATTCGCGTTCTTTATTATTTTTCTCTCATAAAATCATAAAAAGTATCTTTGCCAAATAGAAAACCAAGAATCTTATTAGAATTTCTGCCGAAAACACAATAATTAACCGTCACTTTTGACAGCGCTCACGGTGATATCAGTTTAGGGCATGGTCGGTGTGAGCGCAATATGGCGGATATCATGACGTCATCTATGACGTTTCACGGGACAACGTAATCTGTCATTACTCAATTCGGTACGGTTTTAAGCACGCTCAAATCGATTACAGCGATTATATCATTAATTCGGAATGCAGCCAAAGATTCTTGGCTAAAATGACATCTGACATGTCATGGGTTGCCAGTTGCCAGCTTATCACCTTGTACGTATTAATTTCGTAAAGTAAATACTGTTGCTGATTCTGTTGTTTACAACTAAACTAATTTAGGCTCACTATGTCACTTACTAACAAAGAACATTAGAAAAGGATGTAAGAAATTTAGTGCTGTCAAATTGGTCCAATGCTTGTTTTCAATAGTCGACATCTGTCGCTGTTACGTCTAAATATCCGCAAATGAAGACGGCAAAGACTAATTTTACAGCAATAAATATGTTCCCTTTTTCATTAATGTTTGTATGAAAGAGATGTGATGTGATTAAAATTAGTAGAATCGGCACCACTGATTCACAATACAATATATATATATTTTACTTAAGGTTAAACATCAGTTACGAGGCGGTAAATTTGAAATATTTCTAGTTTTTTTTTTACCTTCGTAGAACAATATGGATAGATATTTCAGTGATTCGCGACCATATTCGCGACATTCATTTAGCATATTGTAGAATTGATACTTTTTGTTTATGATCCACATTTGTACATTTTGTACATTTCCCATAATAGTAAGATTTAGTGCGTTTTCACACGAGACGATAACGACACCGTAACCACACAGTAAAAAAACTGTGACGATTTAGCCGACCATACATTTCTATGTACCGTTTTCACACGCAACGATAACGACACAGCACTGCACGACACAGGAACGATAATTCGGCTATGTCGTTGGTTCGGCTAGATCGTGACGATTTTTTTACTGTGCGATTTAGCGGACCTTCGAAATGTATTGAAAAACGTCAGGACTTTCACACGGCGAACAGCACGATAACGATAACGACACTTCTTGTCACCTCGCTGTAACTGTCGTTACGGTGCGGTTATCGTTCCTCGTGTGAAAACGAACGACGACATGACCGTTTGCCAATTATCGTCGGTCGTTTATCGTCGCGACAAAAATGTGTCGTTATCGTCTCGTGTGAAAACGCACTTACGGTTTTTAGAGAAATCGTGACAAATGTTCAAATATGGCTAATGTTATACTAATAAAAAACATTGATAACACAATTTGCCAAATGAACTACGGTAAATTTACCACGGTATTTAGCCATATTGCTCTACGATAGTAAAAAGTAATAAAAACTTGAAAAGATTCAAATATCCCGCCTCATGCTGATACATCCACCTTATGTTTTATTTGCGCAATGAGACTTTTCGTTCTATGGAATACACACTTTGTCCTGTTGCATGACGAGGCGAGGTTCGTTAGTATGAAACGGAACGTTTATACATTTTGTTTCTCGAAGTTACTGAAAATTATGATCATTCAGCCAAATGAGTTACGTTATTTTGCTTTGTAAAACTTTAAAAAATACGTAGATTCTGGGTGGGACTGAAGTTCGTAGGTTTGCAGGAAAGGCCTAAAATACGTAGATCTACGTAAAAAGACGTAGAGTTGGCAACTCTGGGCCACAGATCATATAGAATTATGTTGTTTATACAACTTCTGGCAGTCTTTATTTGGTCTTTATTTCTCCAACCAGCCTCTCACTTCTCAGTTAAAAATCTGTATGTGTTTGTTTGCCAAGCAGCTTCTGAGCACTTATGAAACGCTCGCTGGTGAAATCAAAATAGAATTATAGACTGTGTGTGGACGTGAAAAAAATCTACCGATCAAAAAAGAACCTTGAAGTCAACATGTACTTTTTTATTTTTATATGAGCTGGTGATTTATTGCCTTTTTAACTAGAGTTCTTTCTGCACTCTTCTCCGTATAAACTAACTGGCAAATGTCACACTCCATACACAAATCAGCGCTGGCCCCTTGAAACATTTGGAACTTGGACATTTGAAATAGCAGATAAAAAACATTCGAAATTTTTCACATTTGAGATTTTGGCGCCACTCGATCGCTCCTCTCGCTGTACCCTAGGGCCAGATAGGCCAAGAAAAAGACTAGCTGCCCCACGGTTTCACCTGCATTCCTGGTATAAAAAGTAGCCTATGTCCTTCTCCATACCATAGGCTATATGCATGGCAAATTCCACGATGATCCGTTGATAATTGAAGCATGAATCCGTAATAAACAAACAAACTCACTTGCACATTTATAATATTAGCTAGGATTAGGATCCTAGGTTGCCCAATACTATGTAGGTACTTCTCAAACATTTATTTACCAATTTAAATACTTCAGAGACATGGAAATTGACTATGGCCTATGCTGCTGCTGCATGGAGCTGCCTTGTCGGAAGAATCTATGGACGGAGTACACGTGGATGGGCAATGTTGAAATCTACGGTCAAATGTTGAAGGAATGCTTTGAGTTGTCCGTAAGTATACACTAATGGCCTTACTCATATTACAATTGAACGAATATACTCATTAAATGGTCACACATATGAAGCAACCTTTGTCAAACAATGTGACCATTTAAGTGTGTTTTATATAAATAGCCTTTTATTGGTAAGAATACTTATATTTGTGATTTCAAGTACTTAACAGGGCTACCACTTTCTTCAGTGTTTTGTGGCCCATCCTTACACACCAGCAGCAAGGCAAAATATTTGTTTATAATCTGAATTTAATTCATGGTTTTTGATAACAAAAAAACAGTCTTCATGCAGAATCCAGTACAATCCTGTATAATAATATTTTTACATTGCTTGCAGCTATCATTAAACCAAAAACCCAAAGAGCAAATATGTGAAATATGTATTATGCAGTTGAGAAATTCAATGAATTTTAAACGCCAAGTGCTTGAGTGTCAGGCAAAACTAGCAATCCAGGTCAGAACAGACCAGCAGACAGGTAATATACACCTTCCAATTATTTAGGGTACCACATATATCTAAAGAAATATATGGAACCCTTATAGGTATGATCACTTTGTTCTTGGTCCATCGGTCTGTCAAGACCTTGGAACATGTAGAGGTATAAAGTCTATGGTCCCTTGTAGATTTTAAAAAGAGCCTTTGAAGATGATTGGGTTGCCATACCTAAAAATAAAAAGAAGAGTCTTTTAAATCAATGGAAACAAAAGATATGGCCATTTACGTCAAATATGATACTACTTACAAATTCACTCATCATACAAAACCTATAGGTTACTTTCCACCACTGGAACACACATAAAACCACTGGAACTCAAAAATAAGAATGAAAGAAAATATAGAATTTCTTTGGGTCATTATTATTAGCCTTATGCCATTGATATAAAGTCCATTTAAGGTAAAATGTTCAAATGTAAAGCAGTGCGGAAATTTTGACACATGAAACTTAAAGGAGTTTTATTAAACACCTATGTTTTATTTTGATATGGCTAAGTATAAAAAAATAAAGTTATCGTCAACTAAAGATGTCTACTTTGATGCTCGCCGGGGGTGCGGCTACCCTGCCATCTGCCACCCGAGGGGGATTATACCCCTGATGACAGCCGCCGCGCACCCCCCCGCGCTTAATATAACGAATAACTTGTGTCCATGCTAATTTCGATTCAGTAAAAAAAAAGTTAGAACAAATAACGGAAATCTATTACTGATACTGAACCACCAAATAAAAAACAGCACTGGTTAATTTTTTATCCTATTATAGTAATATGTAATATGCTGTAATTTGCTTACAGTTCAAATCCAACTGGACCCTTTAGAAACAATCGAAAATGAAATGCAATGTGATGATGATGACAACTTTACTCCCGAGGATGGTAAGATACCCAACTCCCTACATTTTAATATATAAAAATGAATCCCTATTTCCCTTGGTCACGCCATCCCGCGTGAAAGGCTGGACCGATTTCGCTTATTCTTTTTTTGTTGTGTTTGTTATTGTCAGGAGAAGTTTCTTTCTTACATTAAAAAAACATTAAGAAAATTGCTCAGAAATTTAAACTTAACGACAATGGTGCCGATTCTGTTGTAAATCGCACTAACTAATTTTAGTCACATCACATCTCTTTCTTACGAACATTATTGAAAAAGGATAGAACGTATTTAAAGCTGTCAAATTAGTCTTTGCCGTCTTCATTTGCGGGTATTTAGACGCAACCGCGATAGATGGCGACTACATTTATATTGAAAACGAGCATTGGACTAATTTGTCAGGACAAAATTTCTTCCATCCTTTTCTTATGTTCTTTGTTAGAAAGAGACATAGTGAGACTAAAATTAGTTTAGTTGTAAACAACAGAATCAGCACCAATATAAACTTTTTTAATGTAACCTTAGCAGGGTAGGGTAGGGTAGAGTAGGGTAGGTAAGGGGTAAAGAAGGGGACACAGGTGAAACCGCGGGCGGAAAGCTAGTAAATATATAAAAATGAACCTCTATTTCTCCTGGTCACGCTATAACTTGAGAACGGCTTTACCGATTAATTCATCTTTTTTTTTATGTTTTCTTATACTTCGTAGAAGGTCCATTTGTATGTGGAATGATGATACGATATGGGGTTTTTCAAAAAAGGCGTAAAAAGAGCTCTACAAGGTCGGCAACACATCGGCAATCCCCCGGGTATTGCCAATGTCCATAGGCGGCGGTGACCACTTACCATCAGTTGGCCCGTCTGCCTGCTTGTCAACCTGTTGACATAAAAAAAAAAAATCTTACATATAAAAGAGCCAGCTTGCAGATGGTGTAGTCATTTTAAATGTAGAAACTCACGCTTCGCGTAAGGTAATTAACATTACCTACCTAAACTATAACTCTATCAATATTCTTACTCTATGACAAGGCCCATTGTAACTGTCACGTTTTGTATTACTACTAAAATCATATGTTGTGTAACAATAATATGTTATTTATATTTTTTTTAGATATGCCAATAAAATCAGAGAAACTTGAGCAGACCATCACCAATCCATTACAAGATGATGAATTATCTAATGATGATGGTGATGAAGACTCAATTAAAAATGATAGTGATGACGACTTTAAAGGTAAGTTATTGTTAGCGATGACAGCTCAGTATTCGTTTCTTGCCAGTCTGCTCAGTGTATTCCAAACGAGTGGTAGATTCAACTGTGTTGTTCATAAGTGCCTTATCAAGACCTAAACTGAATAAATGAGAATATTTTAAGAGAGTTAGAGGATACTGTTTATTCGCTCAAAGAGCAGCTCAACTGTGGAAGCACCGCCACCTTACAGAATACCGCAGACAAGTAACTTTATGTTGTGTTCCTGCGCGGGAGTAAGGTAGCGAGAGCTCATTGGGGAGTGATGCCTCGTGTGTTGCAAGCGTCCATATGGCTACGGTAACCGCTTACCGTATCAAAAAAAAATACGGTTTTGAATAAGCGAGGTACTTGTAAACTCAAGTATTCTTAGTTGATATCAAACCCATGTAATCAGTTCAAGCCCTGGTACTTATAAAGGTCAAAGCTACTGAAGTTACCACCAGTTTGGAAACTGTCGTCAACTGAGAAGAATAGGCATAGTTATATTTAGTGACTTATTGTTCGAAAAAAATGTTTTATAATTTTTAATTTAATGAAAAAAATATTTTTAGATACAGAAATCGTCCCTAAAAGAGAGGTCACAAAAAGGAAGAAGACAGAGAATATTGGTGAGTTTGCCTAAAAATCAGGTTGCTGACGGTGCGATCCTGGCATTTCAAATAATTTAGGGCTTTTTCATAGAAATGAGTGGGACATAAATGAGTCAGACGCAAAGTCAGTGTGTCAAGAGAGAAAGCACTATCTCGACCCTACCGATCGGGTGCGAAAACATGTCGTTTGTAGACGCCTAAAGCACTATCTCGACCCTACCGATCGGGTGCGAAACCGTGTCGTTTGTAGACGCCTAAAGCACTATCTCGACCCTATCGATCGGGTGCGAAATCGTGTCGTTTGTAGACGCCTAAAGCACTATCTCGACCCTACCGATCGGGTGCGAAACCGTGTCGTTTGTAGACGCCTACGCACTATCTCGACCCTATCGATCGGGTGCGAAATCGTGTCGTTTGTAGACGCCTAAAGCACTATCTCGACCCTACCGATCGGGTGCGAAATCGTGTCGTTTGTAGACGCCTAAAGCACTATCTCGACCCTACCGATCGGGTGCGAAACCGTGTCGTTTGTAGACGCCTAAAGCACTATCTCGACCCTATCGATCGGGTGCGAAACCGTGTCGTTTGTAGACGCCTAAAGCACTATCTCGACCCTACCGATCGGGTGCCAAATCGTGTCGTTTGTAGACGCCTAAAGCACTATCTCAACCCTACCGATCGGGTGCCAAATCGTGTCGTTTGTAGACGTAGTTATGAGCTAAGCTGCACTGAATGTTAGTTTTCTTTATTTTTATTGCAATAAATATATTTGAATGGTGTTTGTAAAGAAACTATTTCGTCATGCAGGACAAAATATGAGCGAATCAGAGCCAGCCGAATCATATCGGTCCAGGGACATAGCCGATTACCTCAAGTCTTGGGGCCTGGCTATGTACACCGATAAGTTTAAAGGTATGTTATTATGTTCATTTAATAATATTTGTACCTAAGCACACTGATATAAATCTTAATATGTGACAGTCTGTGTACTTCGCAATTCAAAAGCAAAAAGGGAGAGCAATGCTCTTCTTTTGAAACAGTTTGTCGCGGACAGGGAACTCGCATGACGCCGCATGTCCACCACACATGTGTAGCGAGGGACGTGTCTACCTGACTAATAGGATCGCTTCATTTTGAAGTTATAGCTCTAATGCCAGCCTAACTAAAGCGCTCTTGTGACTTTATGATAGGTAGAAAAAAAGAGACACACTTGGTTTTCATATGGATGGAGACACTTGCTTTATTTCTTTAGATTTATCTGTGGGAGCGGCATTTCCAAGCCAGACTCGCTGGCGTCGTATGGGTATGGGCGATGCTCGTTTTATGAACACCAGATACAAATAATAGAAGACGATTATTCGAAACTAAATATTGTGCCGAGAAAAGTAGACATTACTTGTTACCTAAGTATTCGGTTAACGAAAGCTGGCACGTTCATAGTACCCACACACATGCAGTTTCACGATACAGATAAACTAAACTGTAACAGTCAATTATAATGGACGAATGCAAAAAAATACCACTATATAATTTACAAGCGGCCCGGTACGTGTTTCGCTACGTACAAAGTGAAATAATAAAAATGTGATAAATGAAGAATCGCTCGACCGATTTTGTGCAAACTTCACATAAACCATCTACTAAATAGTCCGAACAAAGCCTAAACATTTGATTTGGATAGGTGAGCCCGTTCTTGGGTTATAAAATTACAAAGAAAAGTGGCATTGATATTTATATATATTGATTGATTGATGAGCAGCAGTAAAAGCAAAACAATAACTGTATCCTTCATACTCATAAGTTTGACCTTGCGCGAGAGAGACGGACAGACTTGTCATGATGCGCACGCAGTGCTCCTCACGCCGCTCGCTTATTCACAGACACTACACAAGCGGAACGTGTAAATGTATTGAATGTGCCAGCTTTAGTTAATCGACCTGTAGATACCTATTTACGGATTCATTATATAGATTTTGATGAATGAACGTGCATAAAGCCTTGCTCTCATAAGTACACTCTAACTTTATCTAAATATTTTGAATTTCAGAACAATGTATTGAAATAGACACTTTGAAAATGTTGTCAGCTGACGACTTAAAAGAATTAGTACCTCTAATTGGTCACAGGGCCAAGTTACAAAAACAAATAGCGTTGTTAAAAGATAATATTTTTGATGCATGTTCTGCCGCAAATAGAGTAAGTATTTTAAGTATACTTGGAGTATTGTTTTGTTATATTGCGCAGTATGTTTTTTGACCTTAAAAACGGCCATCATCGTTTTATTTGCTTATTCGCTATTAATGAATCATATGAAATAAGTAAGTAAGAAGAAGTAAGCTCGATAAGTAGTAGGAATTTAAAAATGATTTTTAGGGTACCGTACCCTAAGGGTGCCCAACGGGACCCTATTACTAAGGCTCCGCTGTCCGTCCATTCGTCTGTCAGTCAGTGGGCTGTATCTCATTAAACGTAACAGGTAAACAGCTGAAATTTCCACAAAGTATGTATTTCTATTGCTGCTATAACAATAAATAATAAAAATTACATAAATTTTAAAATCAAAATTAAATTCTAGTATACAAGAAACTTTTTTTTTTAGGTAGGTAAGAAGAACAGTTCGTCTATTTTAAGCTTTTCGCTTTTATTCTGCCAATGGTTACAGTAGTGTAGAACTATCTATTCTATGGCAGTAGTAGAGGTCATAATAATATACCTAGTTTGAGAACCAGGGCACTAATGTTGAGTGAATTAATTTAAAAAAAAGTTATAATAATATTTATTTTTGATACAATTAAGTCGGTAAACAAGCATATGGCCCGCCTGATGGTAAGCGGTTACCGTAGCCATATGGACGCTTGCAACACAAAAAGCATTGCTCACGTGTACCGACCTTTCCCCCCTCCCTTATGAGCTCTGGCGACCTTACTCAAGCCCAGGAACACAACAAAGTTATTTGGCTGCGGTATTCTGTAAGGTGGAGGTAAGTACTTTCCCAGTTTTTTTTAATTTCAATACAACAAATAATTTAGTTACCCAACATCAAAATAGCTATTCAAAAGTAATTAAAATTAATTCACTAAACATTAGTGCCTTGGATCTCAAACTAGGTCTAACCTGTAATCTTGAGAACCAGGTTCGTCTGTGTGACTTATCATCATGCATACATTAATTTGCGCAGATTTTCGCAGCAAAGGTGAGTTAGTTAATATTTTACGGAACCCTCCGTGTGCGTGCCTGAATCGCACTTGACCGGTTTTTATTTACCTACCTTCTATAATAAACCTGCGAATTGATACTGCATTGTTTCGCACGGTAATTTTTAAATACATAATTCATTTTGTTACTTAATAAACCATTTTTTTTTGCGCTTCGATTCAGGGTCCAGAGGCCCTACTTTGCCCCACCGTGGGTACGCCCATGCTGTGTACTGTTGACTAGTGCATATATAGTGGTATAACGGTAGTGAATTCTTTTTTAGGCTGATGTACTAACAACAAGCAATAATACAAATGTTGTTGTTAATGAAACGCCAGTGATGTTGGATAGCGAGGAAATGGAGGGACAACCAGCCCGGAGTCCATCAGTTGAAGCCGATACAACGACAGAACCCAATAAAAATTGTGTGAGTACCTACTATATAACTGTATGAACTGGAAATTATACACCTCAGTAAATTTGAATTGAAAAATAAACTCAACGCTTGGCTGCTTGAACGAGATTACTCAGGAACTGAAAATTTACTTCACTAGCTTTTTATTTCCGTTTAATTCATTAATTATTATTATATTGTTACACGGTCAGTTTTATTTTTATGTTACTCTCTGTCACCTTACATACACAACACATACCAAACACAAATATATCCATACACACCATCACACTCTTACTCTCACACTATCCCACCACACAATATACATCCTACTAATTGTTTAAATAAATAATTTGCAAGATTGTACCCCTGTACTGTAAACTTAAAAAAGCTGTTAGGAGGAACTCTGTCCCCCATATTACAGATTTATTTCTAGCTTGGGAGACAGAAGCCTTATCAAATGTTGTAAAATACCCTTACCTTGCTTAATTTAATTTCACCTTGTAATTGTACATAAAACTGTGGTAGGCATGTATCAATAAATTATTATTATTAACTTAGGTACCCACTTAAGGTAATTTCTATAGCTAAGAGGGTGAGGCGTTTAGGGGGGACCCGAATCTTACCAAGTCACGGCAAAAAAATACGTATTTTTTCTTCTCATGAAACAGTGTAAAGATTCGAGAAAATTGAGTAAAATTTTCGTAGTTCCCAAGTATTTTATTGTTCGATTTTCTCACTGTGATTGTAGACTACGTTCTTAGTATTCTTAAATAATTAAGCAATCAGGCAGATTATCGTATTTACATTTTAAAATTAACATTTTGATAAATCTCACGTCAGATTTATAGGGGGGAGGAGCCAAATCTCACGACATCACCAGGGGGGGAAGGGGGGCGAAAATCCGTGAAAATCGCCTCACGTAGTTAATGTATATTCCTAAGTGGTGTCACCATTAAACATACATAAAATCATTGCGCACGATTCTAAACTCTGCGCCTCCAACACAATTTTTGGTTTTTAGGAGCTGTATCGACTATTAAACTCGTGCAATGAAGGAAGAGGCCTCCTCCTTCAGTTCCAGGAGCGTGGCTTACTGGACAATGTATCTAGGAGACGCCTCTGTAACCTCATCATAAATAATGAGTTGAAGGATGACCCAGAAAAAACCATCAATAGCTCACGTTTATATCAGCTGGCGTACGCAATCACGCAAGTCTTTAGAAAGGAAAGTACATCTGTGTACTTCGTACCTTTTTCTAGCTTTAGTCCTCACCAAAAAATATCAGCTAAGGGGAAATTGTTGGATTGCTATCGACATCGGCGAAGGACTTTCTTAAAATCCGGCATTATTAAAGCGAAAGAGAAAAACTGTGCACTTTCATCTCCTTACGGTACCAGAAGCAATCTCGGGGTATCACCTTCATCTCCTGGCACCAGAAGCAATCTGAGGGTATCAGTACCTAGCACTAGTGTGCGAGAAGTAACGGTACAGTTACCAGAATCTAAAGATGACGATGATAAAGTACTTTGGCTAAAGAACTGTACACATCCCTGGGAAACTGTAGAAAATTATTGGAGCATCACAACCAAGAAACGGCTGACATTGTTACAGTCCAACAACTGGACAATACAACAGTATTATTTCGAATTTAAAGCCCTAAACCAGCCTGGAGGCATATCTTTGGTAAGTGATCCAAATACAAGTCGGTTAACGAAAGCTGGCACGTTCACAGTACTCACACTTACGCAATTTCACGATACAGTATGTTTTATTACATTATTGCTTCTAATCAGTCAGTCAATTATAATGGACGAATGCAAAAAGACCACTCTGTATTTATGAGCAGTAACAAAAGCAAAACAATAGCTCTCCTTCATACTCATAAGTTTGACTTTGTGTGAGTGAGACGGACAGAGTTGTCATGTTGCGTATGCAGTGCGACGTGACGCCGCGCGGTAATTCACAGACACTACAAGCGGAACGTGTAAATGTGCCAGCTTTAGTTAACCGACCTGTACAATTTGTACCTTTCAACTACTTCATGTTTTTACCACTGATTTAATTTAAGCATATGGATCACTTTCGCAATTTATGTAAGAGTAAAAAATCAAGATAGAATATGTATGCACGAAGATTTTGAGCTATAGAATTGTAAGGTTTTAAAGTAAGTAACTAACAAGCTTTTATTTAGTTCCACCTGTCCGGTGTCTGTAATGGAATCTTGCAAGTTTTTTTTTTTTTTATAAATAAATATCCTGGGATTTTTAATCCAATATGGTGGTCGCCGCAAAATGGTGATTTATAATTTTCCATATTAACCCCTATGATATGGGTATCAAATCAAAAGGTTTAATGAGCTAAACACAATCCCCCTTATTACAAATCATGGTTTAAAGTAAAGCCAGGTTTTACTGTCATTTGGTCACTTTCTAACGTCATATAATAAAAAGGGACGAGGCTATTTTAAAACCTGGTTTTCCTTTAAACCATGTTTTGTAATAAGGTGCAATAAGTACAGTGGCTTCATTGTAAAACCAATACTAATAAAAGCATGTTTTAAATAAAATAAAAAATGTTTATTACTTGTTTCTATATGCATAGGTAATTAATAATCACTATAATTTTGTTGCTTGCAGCTTTTAAAAGATTTCAAGTGCCTTTACCCAGAGAGCGACCAAAAACTGCGGAAAAATTGGCTATTAATAAGACCAAGAATTATAGAGTTGGCTAAAAGTCGCTCTTTAGCTTATTTGAAAGAAGTTGTAGAAGATATTGACACCAGTGAGTAATCAAAATATTATATACTTGCTTTAATGTACAGTAGTACCCAACTAATAAGGCGCGTCGTGCACACATGGCGGCAGCTGCCGACCAATAGCATTTCCCGCGCTTTGAAAATATATCTTCTGCGCAGGTACATCGGTAAGCCATATCAGTTGGGTACTACTGTACTTGTAAGTTATTAATTATTATTATTTACTAGCTGCCCGGCGTAACTGCGTTTGCGTGGTGTCCTAACCTCATACTTATATCTGTCAAAATTGTGGTTTATGTTGCTTTTTCTAAAAAGTTTATTTTTTTACAACTTAGTCGGTAAACAAGCATACCGCTTACCATCAGGTGGGCCCTGATGGTAAGCGGTTACCGCAGCCACATGGACGCTTGCAACAAAAAAAGCATCGCCTACGCGTTACCGACCTTTCCCCCCTCCCCTATGATCTCTGGCGACCTTACTCACGCGCAGGAACAAAACTTTACACAACATAAAGTTATTTGTCTACGGTATTCTGTTAAGGAGGTACTTCCCCAGTCGAGCTGCTCTTTGAGCGAATAAAACGCTATGCTCTACCTCTCTCAAGTGTATACATGTTTTACAGAAAACAATGAACTCATGAACGTAGTTGCGTTCACGGCTATACCATTTTTGATGACAACATCTAACGTATCAAAGACCAAATCGAAGAACAAAAATGTTTGGCGCCCCTCGAAGCAGGAGGTCCTGGAAGGGTTTATTACACACGTTAAGAGTGCAACACACATAGAGGAAACCATTGCACGGCGAAAAAAAAAGATGATTGACCTTGATTTGACATTGCAACCATTTATTATAATCGTTGGTCCCACTCTTCGAGATATATCAGCCAGATACATAGTGGTTAACAATACTCGATATGAGGTCACGTCTATTATAAAAGCAGTCGATGCATGCTTTAAAATATTCTTTGTTCTGAACGCGGAATATCCTTCGGAATGTTATAATGTGTGGCAATTTATACAGACAGCGCTGTACCAATTAAAGACTAAATATGACAAAATGTCCACGCCATTAAATACGCTTTGCACTGATCTTAATATTCAATTAAAATAATTGAAATTGTTAAGGCATTTCAGTTGCTCATGAAACTTTTTTCAAAGTACATATTATTGTGTAGAAGATAATTGTAATAGTTCTTTTCATTTTATGAATACCTATAGTAAACATTTACCCCCTCCCCCTTACTCATAAAACGTTATTTAACTATGGAGGTGCAAGGTGGATGACACCTCCATTGAAAAGGGAAGATCTTCCGCCAGGCTGGGTCATCGTGCCTGGGGACCGCGGTCCAACTGTACATGTCGGACACTTGTATATATGCAGATTCTCGAGAAAACTTCTGAAGCGCGATGCAGGATAATGTGGCGCCACGCCATCTATCTTTCCGTGTGTGAACTATCTCAGTGTTACTGATAGATGGCTGATCAATGTCGCTACATAACTAATATACTGTTTAAAGGGTCACGTAAATAACGTCACTCTATTTAATCAGTATATTAGTTAAATAGCGCTTTATGAGTAAGGGGGTTCTAAAACCACAATGACCACAGATATATATGTACCTAGATAACGCAAGAACCTCGCGTGCCAGATATTGTTTTCGACTTGAGCATACAATTCTTAACGAGGTCACTATCGCGCTCACATTGCATTGATTTTTCCCGTCACTAAATAGTGCTTGTGACGTAATAGAAGGTAATAAAAATAACACGTTTGGTTTTCATACAGATACTTGCGTTATCTAGGTATATACAGATGTTTTTTTTTAATGATAGATTAATTAATATCCATCATGCCTTGTCACAATAATGTGGCTTCTAATGGTTAAAATAATGTCACACAAAGATCTCATTTATAACTAAACATCGCCCACATGTCTATAATCAAGTTATTTTTATTGTATGAAAGGACATGGGTCGAAAAAAGAAATCAATAGTAAATTGTTCAGCTGGTCACATGGATAAGGTGGTCTTATTAAGATCTCCAACCTTGACTTTTACAGCAGTCTCATCATTGAACTGTGGTCTTCCAGTCTATCTATGGTTTTGATCCAGGCAGTAACATTCAAAGAGTGAATTGTTAGGTGTAACTCGAGGAGTTCACAGTATATTTAAGCTTCAATGTTCACTCATGATGATTTATGAGTGCCTTCATCCTTATAATATAAGATGATTGTGTAATACCAAGTTATATGTACATGATATTGATAGATTGAGTGTTTGTAACGTTCGATTCATTCTATCGTGGGATAATAAGTTATATAAAATAAATATATATAATATATACTTAGGTGTTTTTTTTTTCTAGCCAGTATGGACAAATTGTGAACAAGATTGTTTCAAAAAAATAATTTTTTTAATTACATTTTTAGGATTCCGTAGCCAAATGGCAAAAAACGGAACCCGTATAGATTCGTCATGTATGTCTGCCTGTATGTCCGTCCGTATGTCACAACCACTTTTTTCCGAAACTATAGGAACTATACTGTTGAAACTTGGTAAGTAGATATATTCTGGGAACCGCATTATTTTCGCACAAAAATTGAAAAAAAAAAACAATTGTATATAGAACCCATACATAGAACAGAAACTCAAATATTTTTTTTATAAAACCCATACTTGTGTGTCTATGGATAGGTCTTCAAAAATGATATTGAGGTTTCTAATATATATTTTTTTCTAAACTAAATAGTTTGCGCGAGACACACTTCCAAATTCTTGAAAATTTTGGTTCCCTTCAACGTTTTTGTCTAAGACTTGTTGTTCTGAACTCGATTATCATATGTCCAATAATATTCCATGTGATAAATACAAGTCAAATTGTTAATCTCGTTTTTTTCAGTCGATTAATAAAACGAGAAAATTTCATAAAATTATTTATTTATCAGTGTTCATATAAATAATAAATATTAGGTCTACCTCCATGTCACGTGGTGCACTCTATGATTCTTAAGACTACACTTCTGCACGAAAGTCTGCGCGCACGCACCGCACGACCATCTCTTACGTTACTATGTATATATTTTCAAATACTCACTAAGGGTATGCTGTCTTATGATAAACATCTCATGCGAAATTTTTCTACACCGTATGTACTGCTACACATTACACTAAGTTATACCAAGATTTAAATTTTATTTATCCCGCACTCATTACACGCATATTCTGCGTGCTTCTTGCAGTGCTGGAGATAGCATGGGTGCCACCCGGTGGGGAAATCGTGGATTCACCCCAATATGATAAAATTAATAACGTAAAAAATTTAAAAAAGGTTTCAAATAATAAAAATTGTATAACCGCAAACTCTAACGTGCTTTTTATTCTATTGCTTCTACAATATGACGATATTTCTATAATATAAGACGAAGTGCCTCTATTTTTACAAGCTTTTATTTAACTTTCCATGTATGAATGTATGTTTGTTCGTTCAGGTGGAATCTTTCAAGTCGAATTTCACCCACTTCCAGTGGTCGGATTGTCTTTATATTTTGTACACATAAGTGTATTGGAAGACAATGCAAGTACAGTCAAAAAATATTGTAGTAAAAATGAAATTTTTAACAAAAAATTATGGGTCATTGATGGCAAAAACGTCGTCACGAAGACGTCAAACGACTTATAATTTTTCTTTTTATTATTTGAAGGTTTGTGTGCCTTAGTTTTATTTTTTCACAGTCGAGTGTCACCCGTTGAACGGGTGACACCCGGCGCGGGCCGCCCCCACCTTGTTACGCCATGGTTTTCTTGGAATTTTGAGATGCTCCGTTCTGACATGCATACTCAAACTGCTTGGTCTCAAAAACTTTTTGCCACACAAATGACAGTTTAAATTCAACGGCGATCGACCGTGGAACTCTTCTAAATGCTTAATTCTGGATCTGGAAGTAGGGAATATCCTGTCGCAAATCGAGCATAAATGCGACGTTTTCTCATGAGTATACCTAACGTGACCGCGTAAGGCAATGTTTGATGAGAAAACTCTTGCGCAGTATTGACATTTGACTGGGCTTTGGTGCGCGTGCATCTGTGCGTGCGCTCTCAACCTCTCCGGCAAAATAAAGCATTTGCCACACACATCGCAGACATAATTCCTACTATGCTCGTTCATATGTTTTGTGAGCGTTGTGAAGAATAAAAACTCAGTTTTACAAATGCAGCATTTGTATTTCCCATCGGCCAAATCGTATGGCAATATACAATCGTCCGGTTTCACTAAGCCTTCATTAAATTTTATATCGTGTTCTTTGCTGAGATGTTGGACTAGTTCTTGTAAGTTTTCTGGTTTTTTCGAGCATATTCTGCATATCATTTCGCTTACATCTGCTCTGATTCTGTCGTGTGGCCGAACAATGCTTTTTAATATTGATTTAAATGTCGCGTTCTCGTGTAAATCTTTAACGTGAGTACGAAGTTCTTCAAACGCTACGTATTGTTTGTTACAATAGAAACAGTTGAAGTATCCCTTATTTGATTTGAAAGGGACGATTGTGGAATGTTCCAGAAGATGGCACACGTTTTGCCTCGGCTTTATAAATTTCTCTTTGTGTCCGTCTTGTTTCTTTTTTATATCTTTAGTTTTCTTTCTGGAGTTATGTTTGGTGACAGTTTCTTTGCCTGAAGGAGGAAAAATTATCATTATACATATTTTTTTTGCTTTTGATAAGCATAATGTACAGTTGATGGTAAACGGCGTCGCCATTTTATTTATAAATAAATAAATATCAGCAATAGGAAATTTCAAAACAAATCTATACTAACGTATTCTAGAACGCCAATCAATGCTCAAATCATGTTTAGATTTTTTTCGCGTAACCCTAGTACTTTTTCTATTACAAAAGTAACCGAAGTTACTGCTTACATCAGATATCTGCCAGTTAAAGTCCCGTGAAAATCGGTTCAGCCGTTTCGGAGATTAGCCGGAACAAACAGATGTTTAACCCGCGTAATATTCAGTTTAGGCCTTGATAGATAAGGCACTTACGAATGTTACAGTTGAAACAACACTATTGAGAGGACTCCAACAAGAAACGTATACAGAATTGACACCTACGCAGTAGTTAATTTTTCGGTCTGTTTGGCGGGATGAAGCAGAGGGGAGCGGCGAGCTGCACACGATTGGTTCGTCAGTCGATGCTCGTCGTCTATTGGATTCTCGCGTGTCATTTGGCTACTGTGATTGTCCAAAAGTGTACATGCGCGAGCTTGCCCCTAATACTGCCTATCTGTGCTCACCACTCGTGCCTCATACCATACAGAGCTATCATCACTAACACTAGCTTACCTCTTATGTCATCACCATCATTTTCAAGGAAATCATCTCCATCATTTTTGAAGTCGTCATTACCATCATTTTCAAGGAAGTCATCACCATCATTTTCAAAGAAGTCATCACCATCATTCTTAAAGGAGTCATCACCACCATCGTTATGGTCATCATCTTGTGATGAATCGTTGATGGTCGGCTCAAGTCGCTCTGTTTTTATTGGCATATCTAAAAATAATAATAATAATGATTTTATTGTTACACAACATGTAATGTTTTATTAGTACTATAAAATTCAAAGTCCTGACTGACTGATATATCAACGCACAGCCTAAAAGGCTGGTCCTAAAGACATAAAATGTAGAGGGTATATTCTTTGTGAAGAGTAGGTATCCACTAAGAAAGGGTTTTTCGAAATTCCACCCCTAAGGGGGTAAAATAGGGGATGAAAGTTTGTATGAAAGCCCGTCAGTTTCGAAGTTAGGGTCTTCAAGTTTTGTTTTGTTTTTTTTTACTGTTGTCGAAAAATATGTCATTTGTTTCCTGTATGCCACGCGGGCGAAGCCGCGAGCAGAAGCTAGTTAGTTATACAAAACTTTGCTAACAATGGCAGTTACATACAATGTGCCTTATCAACAAAAGTGATATCAACCAATTAAGCTTTGGAGAAGAGTTTAAAAGTTGAGTCTTCTCAGTTCAAGTTGTATTTGGAACCGGTGTAGAGTCATTTGTTAACTTTCACAAGTGCCCTATAAGGGCCTAATATGAATAAATGAATTTTGATTTGATTTGAAAATAAAACAGTAAAAAAAAGTGTATAGCCCCGGTAAACATTTCTCTGTAAGGTACAGTTGAGTGCATAATTATGTTAACACAGTAAGTAAAATAAAGAAATGTTTCAATTCAGTTTAATGACTTTGTATCAATAATATTTTTCGCGTACTTACGTCTTAGTAGTAGTAGGGTGCCGTACCAAAGGTGGCACCCTAAACCACATGTATTATATTTGAAGGGAGTTGGGTAACTTACCACACTCGGGAGTGAAGTTGTTATCATCACAAGTTATTTCAATTTCGATTGTTTCTATTTTTGGGCATAATCGGATTTGACCTGTAAGCAAATGATTTTTTATCAATAGCATAAGACTAATACGTCACACAAGATATATTTTCTAAGTCGCGCGGTGGGGGTGGTCCGCGCCGGGTGACACCCATTTGAGGTTGACACCCGGCACGGAACGCCCTCACTGACCCCCCTCGCCACTGCCTATTTGATTTAAATGGCAATGGCCCTGATACTGTTGTTTACAACTACACTAATTTTAATCTCACCATGTCTCTTTCTAACAAAGAACATAAGTAAAGGATGTAAGAAATTTAGTCCTGTCAAATTAGTCCAATGCTTGTTTTCATTCAATATAAATTTTGTCGCCATCTATCGCGGTTACGCCTAAATACACGCAAAATAAGACGGCAAAGATTAATTTGACAGCTTTAAATATGTTCTATCCTTTTTCAATAATGTGCGTAAGAAAGAGATGAGATATGACTAAAATTAGTTTAGTGATTTACCACAGAATCGGCACCATTATCTTGTTTCCTTGATTTAGGTGCTTTTATATCTTTAAGGGGCCGAAGAGTCGAGAGAAGAGACAGACCGATAGAACACAAGTCCTGAACCCACAAAATATTTAAGGTGACTCTTATTACCTGTCTGCTGGTCTGTTCTGACCTGGCTGGCTAGTTTCGCCTGGCACTCAAGCACTTGGCGTTTAAAATACATGGAATTTCTCAACTGCGTAATACACACTTCGCATATTTGCTCTTTGGATTTTTGGTTTAATGATGGCTGCAAGGTAAAAAAAATTTTTATCAGGATTTTTTGGCAAAATTGAAGAGTATAGCAAAAAATGCTCAAAGGTGTTCCAAGCCAATTTATATATAAGCCGATAAAAACCATAGAGTTAGAATACAATAGAGTGATAGCATAAACAACGTTACCTTGCGCAAAGTGTGAGCAGCTTCCATAGATGCATTCACAGATATATCGCACAAGTTGATTTACAATCAAACAAAATGTTGATATAGATTCCATGTCATTTGTTCTTGGTAAAGGTATCGATTTAAAACGAGAAATTGGCCTTTATTATACGTATGTTAGTTGTTCAAACTATTTATGCGCACTTTGTTTCAAGGCATTTAGACCGTACCCGTGCTCACAGACCATACTCTCGTAGAGTCGCTCTATACTATTCTAACTCTATGATAAAAACCTTAAAATTAGCCTAGCACAAGTTCCTAGTCAGGAATAGAAGTAGTAACTTTGTTAAAATAAAAAATGTTAGGGTAGGGCGACCGCCCAGGGCGCCGAAAACGTAGAATCTGAGTAACAGAGTAACAAATATTTTTTATATTAATGTAAATTATATTATGAGTAAAGCAATTAATGTATACTTACAGACAACTCAAAGCATTCCCTCAACATGTGACCGTAGATTTCAACCTTGTCCATCCACATGTACTCCGTCCATAGATTCTTCCGACAAGCCAGCTCCATGCAGCAGCAGCACAGGCCATAGTCATTTTGCATTGCCTCTGAATCATGTAAATTGGTAAATAAATATTTGTAGTACTTAGTATGGTGCAAACTTTAAATAATTAAGTGAAGAAAAATCTTTGTATTCCCTTTTAGCAAATAGGGCCAGCGCTGACTGTGCACATGGAGTGTGACATTTACACATGTGTACTTTGACGTCCAGCGATTTGGGAGTTCATATTTTTTTTTACAGGAAGTTCACACTATTATAAGGCTCTACACAAAGTTTCAAGTTGCGAAATAAATGGTTTATGAAAAAAAAAAATGATGAAAAACTTCAATTGGTTACGTAAAAATATTCATACATATTTACTCAAATATTTTTCTATGGTATTGTATAGAATGCAACCAGAAGAGTAGGTAAAGTTTAAATAAAAGGACAAATAAAACATCTTTTTTGAATCAACCAGATTGGTTAGGTTAGGTTTGAACTTTGATAATACCTTGCTATCCACTCTTTTCCCCCAACTAAATAAAAAAATTGTATCTCAAAAAAAGGGCGCAACTTTTCCTTCACAGGGGAGGTTATACACCTACCCCCCGGCCCTGAAATCGATGGACGTTAAAGTACATACCTACCAAAAATCAACCTCTAGTTAACAGAGCAAAAAATAGCAGCTCCATACACATTTTGTTGAAGTAGAGTTTGAATTCAAGTTGATCAATAAGTTCATATTTTTAATGGATCAGTAGATTTTTTCATATGTTATAGTCATGTTTCTAAATGTACTGTGGCATAGAGCTACAACAATAGTAGACTATATAGTTACAATAGTAGACTTTGCTTAGAGCTCAAGTGCTCGGAACTTGCTTGCCAAACAGGCAAACAGATTTTCAACTGGGAAAAGGCTGTTTGGAGAAAAAAAACTTTGTATTAGTTTTGTAAATTAACCTTATTTTTCGAACTGGACACAGGTTCTGAAAATTCAATACCGAATAAGCTAGTTATTTATTAGTGTATCACACCATAGTATCAACTATTTGTGCTATTAGAATTCTTTTTTGATCACATCACCATCACACACAATCACCATTATCACCAACAACCAAAGAGAATATAAGCTAAGACCAACAACGAATATATATATATTATATATATATAGTACTCTCTCTCAGTGCTGCCAACTCTTCTAACAAAAAAGGAGCTGCCAGTCCCTTGAAAAAGCGCTAGATCAAGCTAAATACTGTTTTGACGATAAATAAATGACAAAAATAGACCGCAGTCGGGAAAAACCCTAAATTCAGCACCAAATTTAAACTGTAACTTAGCACCCAATAAATTGAAGTGACCAGTACTTTGTTTTATAATATTTCGCATGATTTAGCACGACTAAGATAAAAAATGAACAAAGTAAACATACTTTAAAAAAAAAACTGAATAGGTAGTCGACGTATTTGTTATTTCATCATCATCTGATTTTTGGGACTTCTTCAATAGCCTGTGATATGATTTCATTTGCTCCAAATGTAGCAGATAGTCGAACTGAGTCAGTTTTCGACACAATTTTGGATTGTGGATAAAGCGCTAGATTTAGCGCTAGGCGCTAAAAGGAGCTGTGCACAAAAAAAAGCGCTAGATCTGGCGCCGGAAGCGCTAAGTTGGCAGCACTGCTCTCTCTTTTAAGTTCTCTAACGAGAGATCACCAAGTAGGTACCTACACTACCTACACTACCTGTGTGTGGTACCTACTGTTGTGTGTGTGTGACATGACCAGTGCTACCAACACTTATAAACGAAAAGGAGCCGGCAGCCAGTTAAAAAAACGCTAGATCGAGCTAAAATAGTAGTTGGGGGAAAATATTCTTATATTTTTCACATTCTAAAAAATCTATATTCATTTTTTTTCATATTCTAAATTTTCCGCTTTTTTTTTTATTTGAAACAATGTACAAAATACAATCTATATAGAAAATTTCCTCAAGCCTGCCGCTGCTTACGGTTAACGGCAAGGTTCCCAGAAGACTGACAGCGTTTCCTCTTTGGATAGCTAAGCTGACGCGTTGGCGGAAAAAGCCCGCTGCGCGTGAGTAAGGTAGCCAGCAGAGCTTATTGGGGAGGGGGGAAAGGTCGGTAACGCGTGAGTAGGCGCGTGAGCGATGCTTCGTGTGTTGCAAGCTTCCATATGGCTTCGGTAACCGCTTACCATCAGGTGGGCCGTATGCTTATTATTTTTATAAAAAAAAGAGAAGACCTAAAAAAGGTTATTCGACTCGCTTCCTACATTTGCAAAATATCAATTTATTTAGTTAAATTTACTAAGAAGAGTATAGCTAGGTATAGACAAACATTATTAATTTATTGTCTATAACATGAAACTTAAAAGGTAAATAAGTACCTACTTGGATTTTTTGGCGTGAACTTGCAGTAGCATTTTCTTTTTTATTTACATAAATTTGTGTAATTTGAATTTTATTGTGTACTAGCAGACCCCCGCGGTTTCACCCGCGAACGGTTGAATTTTTTTGCGCGGAACACTAATTCATTTTTACAGCCAATTACACAACAATTGTTTAAGACGCGTCACGGGAAAGCAGGTGCCATTTCTGTGCAGTGGTGTCTTTATAATTTTAGATTTCTACGTCCAACAATGATTTCACCGTCGAGTAATCCTCGAAAAGCGGGAACCTGTCACGCGCGGAAGATTAAATCTTAGGCCAAAAATCGGGTCGTCTGGCAACGCTGATACAAAGTCACAAATAACATACAATTTACAGTTTCACTGCTCTCATAAAAAAAGATCATAATACCCAAACTTTTTTGGCCTCAACGACACAGGTCAAACAATAACGATCAGTACGCTAGATAGGGATAAAGAAATACGCTTAGTCTTGCTCACACATAAACGTTTTGACATATGTATCTTGGCCTATCTACCTGTAATTCTTAGTCTACGGTGCAATGCTCTTTAAAATTGGAATGTCAAATATCAAAGAATATTTAAATCAAAAGCACTAAGGAGTATTGATATCAACTTCGATGCAAATCACCCCTAAAATAACTTTCAACCCCACTGTTCAACCCCTTTTTTATCCCGTTTGGCGATGAGTTTCAATATAATATGAAACACGTCTTCCATCAATTCTGTTAAAGAATGTTTATGCAAAATTTGAAGTAGATCGGACCAAGGAATCACGTTGTCCCATACAAACTTTGGCCCCGTTTTTCACCCCCTTAGGGGTAGAATTTCGGAAAATCCTTTCTTATCTGATGCCTACGTCATACAAAGAACACACCCTCCAAGTTTCAGGTCTCTACGATCAGCGGTTTAGGCTGTGCGTTGATTGTCAGTCAGTCATTCAGGACAAAGCATTTTATATGTATAGATTATTGGTGGTATTTTACGCAATAAAGATCATCGATGTGCACCAGTGAAGTGAAATGAAATTAATTATGTGTATCGTGACTTTTCAAGTTGTCTCAAAATGTCCGTGAAGAGTTTTAGTACAATAATAATAATAATAAATTTGGGCTTAAGAGCCAAAATTAAAAATAAGAAGAAGAAGAAGTACCTACTTGCGTTGCAGCTATAAAATCATTATTTTAGGTCTGTGTTTTAGGTATATTAGGCAGGCAGACAGGAGTCTTAGCGTAGCGTTATATTCTCTTTGGACAGGAGAGTGAGCATTTGCATTCTTTCTTCTTGC
The DNA here is from genome assembly GCA_947623365.1 of Achlya flavicornis. Taxonomy (NCBI): domain Eukaryota; kingdom Metazoa; phylum Arthropoda; class Insecta; order Lepidoptera; family Drepanidae; genus Achlya; species Achlya flavicornis. Next base: position 6,374,110 of record OX392494.1, on the reverse strand, counting down.
TTTTCGGCGGCAACGGAATAACTATTCGTCGATAAATAATAAAACTTGTGATTTGAACATCTCATTTAATTATTATTTTATTATATTACATTAATAGATTCAATTTAAATATATAATTTTGCATGCTATTCTATACAGATTTCTGGCAAAATAAACAATTTCATTTAATTTCCACCTATTTTATGTAGATTTTACGGTTGCCCTTTTTGAAATCCATAAATCGAATCCAAAATACTTTCCTCTAATAGCGCAAGATACCTACGTACCACGGCTAGCGACTTATATAGAGTGATAGGAGCGTTGGAACATGACGTCACCGTGCGATCACGTGACCGTTAGCGGGCCTCGATATTTAGGGGAATTTTAAATGTCTGTAATATCATAACTACTTGGTTTTTTTGAAAGAAACAAAACCTAAAATATTTGTATACATAATTGATCTCCTGTTACAAACTTTCAAGCGGTTTTGCATACCTATTAACATTCCTCATTGCCCTGTCTAGACGCCTTCGTCAATCGAATGTATAGTTTAATAGACTGTGATATTACCCAATGATATCTATATGTCGGCGTCAGCGACATCCAAGCGATACAAACACCATGATTAGTGCAGGCAATAAGACAACATTATACCATCGTATAAGTCGTAAAAGTCCCGTATCAAGAGAAGAAGCGACGCAAAAAACTCCTCATGGGCCCAATGTGTTTAATGTCGTAATATTACAATTAAATACTCACTCCACTTCACACATGTACAGTCTTAAATAATTATAGGCTTCAGAATCGGGTGTAACAATGATTGCACTGAGATGTGTACAGCTCGAGCGAGCGCTTGTGATAAACTAACTCTCCCAAAAGCAATACACATGGGGATGGGTTATACCATCGTATAAGTCGTAAAACTCCCGTATCAAGAGAAGAAGCGTCGCAACAAACTCCTCATGGGCCCAATGTGTTTATTGTCGTAATATTACAACTTGAACTTTATTAAAATTTGAACCTTTTAGTTTCATGTTATAGACAATAAACTAGTAATGTTTGTCTATACCATTTTATACTCTTCTTAAAAATTTAACTAAATTAATTGATATATTGCAAATGCAGCAAGTTGAATAGATGTACTCAACCTTTTAACAGACATACGGCCCACCTGATAATAAGCGGTTACCGTAGCCATATAGACACTTGCAACACACGAAGCATCGCTCGCGGTCACGCGTAACCGTTTCCTCCCTCCCCAATGAGTTCTGGCTACCTTACTCACGCGCAGAAACACAAAATACTTTATCTATCCAAATAAATGAAATTGAAGTGTCTGTGTGTAATATCAAAATAACAGCTTTTTATTAAATGCACATGAAAGTACCTCTATATTCGGTTGGCGACATGGCGACACCCATTGGGGTTTTAGCCGATAAAATATTGGTATAATCTGGTCGCTCCCCCAAAGATGTTCGGGTATCCTACGAGGATTTCCCAACGCTAATAAAAAAAAAACCGGCTATTCTCTGAAACGGCTGGACCTATTTTAACGGGATTTTTACTCTCAGATAGCTTATGTTACAAGAAGTACGAAGAATGTACGATACATTTATTTTAGAATAAATATTTTTCCGCGCAAAGAAACCGTCGTTGTCCGGGTGAAGAGACTAGTTTGTTCCGGCTGATTTCCAAAACGGCTGGACCTATGTAGACGAGACTTTCACTGGTAGATAGCGGATCTTATAAGGAATACCTAACTTAAGCTACTTTTATTTCAAATAATTTATAACGGGTTCCGCGCAAAATAATTAAAACGCTACGCGCGGGTGAAACCGCGGCTTCGCTGGGGTATCAAATAACTGCACACTACAAAAGTGTATAATATTTAGGTACATAGTAGACTGTCACTATTCTTACGTCAAACTATCTTCACAGCAATAAACTTTGCTTTTGTCTGTAAATAAATCCAACCCGTTCACAGTTTTTCCATTTCTCTCGCATTTGGACATCCATTGGAACGAGTATAAAATCAACTTTTCCGGTGGACTGGTGGTTGTATTATTACATTTTGGCACAACATTTGATTTTCTAGTACTTGTATTGGACATTTAAAAACCAAAAAAGTCATAATCTTCTAGGGAAACGTACGGAAGAGCGCGACCCCGTCAGGGTATTTGTTCTTGTTCTGTGAGCGCGATTGACTGAGCGAGCGTTGGAACATGACGTCACACGCATCGAGTACGGGCCGGTGGAATCCCGCGTTGCGCGCTCATTTTAAAATTCCATATCTCAGAAACTAATTGACGTATCGAAATAATACTTTCACACGTATTTTTTATTTTCTATAGAAAATACGGAGAGCTCAGCAAATGCAACCTTCCGAACCGCTATTAGAGTGAGTCAGACTTTTCATAAGTGCCTGCGAAGGTGTATTTGAATAAATGATATTGAATTTTGAAAAGCTAAAATTTTAAATGAGTGAACCTTGAGTGAACATTCTTCATAGTGAGGGGTATGAGTGAGGGGCGAGACGCGGGAAAGCCGTTACCAACCGTAGATTGACGTAACCAACCTACGAACAAAACGTCCTACGGAACAAAACGATTAGTGTTTGTCAGCGTTGCCCTTTGAGTATTTAGTAAAAAATACTCAAAGGGGTACTCTCCCGCCAATTTGCGTACTATTTTACTGTCAAGCCAAAAATAATAATAATTAAAATCAAAATAATAAAGTTAAATAGTTTCGATTTCTGTCATGCAAGTTTCAGCATAAAATGACCACAAGCGACCCCGGTGTGTTTCTTTTTAAAACACGCTTTTATTAGCTTTACTTGTATGTTTGTATGTAATGGAATCTTCAAACGTAATTTTCATCGACTTCCAAACGTCAGATTAAACTTAAATTGTGCACACTTATCGTGTACTGATGACAATACAATAATTTGGTACCATCGAGCTGATCTGATGATGTATTCGGAAGGTAGGCACTAACTCCATAACGGAATTACGTATGTTAGCCGTGTTTGGACTTGTTGGAATCGTCTTGAAATGCAGTTTGACTGCGTACGGTTTTCAAGGTCTGATGATGGAGATGGAGGGTAGGCACTTGAACTCCATAATGGAGCAATTTTTCATAGCCGTGTTTGGGCTTCTTGGAATTTTCGTAAGATGCACTTTAATAATGGGTTTAGGGTATGATGATGGAGACAGAGGGTAGGAATCCCATAGCGGAGCAACGTTTCTTAGCCGTATTTGGGCTTGTTGCTGTCTAAATGTAAGCATTTTTTGTAATTTTGTAATTAAGTTCAATATTAGAATGAAAATTGTTAGGCGCTTTTCCTTAAAACCTAATAGAATGTCTTATCATTATTATTATTATGAAGAAATATCGTAAATTATAAAATGAAAAGTGCCCCACGCATTTTCATTCAAATATTAGACTTAATTATAAAAATTGCTTACAGTTAGGGCCTTACGGGATAGACAGAGAATATAACATTATTTTACAATTGTAGTGCAGGGCTTATTAACCCTGATTTTTGTTTTTTTTTTTAACTGTATTTCATTTTTATTCCATATTCCAATTTCAAGGTTAGTTCTATCATTTATCATTATGTGTTACTGTTTGTGGGTCACTGGTTTGGTTTTGTTCTTTCGTGGTTCCTTCAGTTTCAATGCGCAAATGTTATTTACAAAATGCAATAAATAAACTTACTTTATCTGAGCAATAACGAATAATTTTTAGTCACTGCGTACTCAAAAGTTAAGTTTCGTACTATTTTTAGGTGCTGTGCGTATCCTATTGTGAAGTCACTCTGGCAACGCTGGTTTTATTAGCTCGGTAACATTAACATAGATAATACATACACTGCTCGGTAAACATTAGCGTAGCGTTATATTCTCTTTGGGTAAAAAACAGCATTCAGGCTTAAAAAGCGTGTTTGTGTCTGTAATTATTTTATACTAATTTGTTTATTAAAATGGTGCAAACGACGTGTGCTGTGAGATACTGCAAGTCTTCATCCTATTTAAATAAAGATCTGCGGTTTCATCAGCTTCCACACACAGAAGAAAGGTAAATAAAGAAATCATGGTTTGTTATTGTAGAGTGCATGCATACAATAATAATTTTATATGTCATTTCGTGTCACTGAATAACGCCAACAAAATGGCCGAATGGCGGACGGTAAAATATATGTAGGTACCTTATTTTTTTTTCTTTTTTTATGTTTGCCAACCAAGGCCAAATTAGGGCGCATTTCTGCCAGTGTCGAGTTATATTATAGTTTCCAGTCTCTGAGCTATAAATCACTTCACATTATAGTCCTCAGTCAGTCACCGTCCATAAAAGTCATGTTTTACTACAATGGTGGTAATTGTACTAAAACTCTTCACGGACATTTTGAGACAACTTGAAAAGTCACGATGAAATGAATTATGTGTTGATTCATTTCATTTCACTTCACTGGTGCACATGGATGATCTTTATTGGGTAAAATACCACCAAAAATACACAATAAAACATAAAATACACAAATTTATGAAAATTAAAATGTTAACGCAACGTCACTCTGCAAGTTCCCGCCAAAAAGTCAAGGTTTTTTTTGTTAAAAAGTTTTTTTATAATTTTTGTGGTTATAATCTACAAATTTACTACATGCTTAATATTTGATTACTTTTATAATGTAATACACAACTCGCCATTTAAATCGGTGAGTGAACAATAAATCACCCCTATTTTTCCACCCTTAGGGTAAGAATTTTTTATCCAAATTTATATGGGACCAACTTCAATAAAAAAAGAATTATCAAAATCGGACTACTCTGTAAAAAGTTACGCGTGATCGTACATAAAAAAATACGCCTCGACTTGTAAACCTCCTCCGTTTTTTGAGTGTGGTGCGCTTTGCTGCACTTGATTTCTAGCCATCCATCGTCTTTATTCTTTCTCTTTATCCCACTTGAAGAATGAGGAAGACAGCAATAGCATGATTGGATGTTTGGATTTCTTCTTTCTTTTCTTAGGTACTTAGGGAATTCATAAAGTTGTAACGATTCTTTCGAAGATTAAAAAAACCGGCCAAGTGCTAGTCAGACTCGCGCACCGAGGTTTCCGTACAAACCTGTAGGTATATAAGTAAATGGTAGTATAGACTCAGGTCTATATGACGTATTAAAAAACCTACTTACTAAATCTCGTTCAAACCAATTTTCGGTGGAAGTTTGCATCGTAATGTACATCATATATTTTTTATAGATTAATCATTCTCTTATTTTAGAAGTTACAGGTTATCTTACCACTTTGGAAGTGTCTCTCGCGAAAACTATTCAGTTTAGAAAAAAATTATAGTAGAAACCTTAATACAATTTTTGAAGACCTATCCATAGACACCCCACATTTATGGGTTTTAATAAAAAAAAAAAAAAGAGTTTTAGTTCTAAGTATGGGGAAGCCCCAATTTTTTTTTTATTTTTGTATGAAAATCTTAATGCAAAATCAAAAATCAAAATACATTTATTCAATTTAGGCCCTGATAAGGCTCTTGTGAACGGACAGACAGACATGACGAATCTATAAGGGTTCCGTTTTTGCCATTTGGCTACGGAAAAAAAAAATGAAGATGTCTTTTGTGAAGTACCATATTTTGTTCCATATTACAGTCTAGTATGTTTTCTACATAATATGAGATAATGTTACTTTTTGTGCTGTCTCATGTTGCTTTTGACTATCGGCCACTGGCAACACTGCATATAGTATTATCTATGACAGTGACTACGGGTGTGTGCGAACTTAACGTCATATAGTTATAGTACTATACTCTTTGCTTAGCAAAGAGTAAAAGAGTATATTATAATTTAATACATTATAATACATTACAACAAAGCATTCAGGGTTATCGCGTGTTTGAGTTTGTAATTATTTTATATTCGTTTATTCGCTTTGATGCAAATGGCTCTAGACAAAAACATTTCTTGTTAAAATCATAATACACGGAAGCCTATGTATATGTATATTTTCCGCATCAACTTAGATAAGTTGATAATGCCTTATGATTAAACAAATGTTTTGATTTGACTTACTAAAAATGGTCCATACCACGTGTGCTGTGAGATACTGCAAGTCTTCATCTCGTATAAATAAAGATCTGCGGTTTCATCAGCTTCCTCACACAGAAGAAAGGTAAATAAAATAATAATGTTTTGTTATTGTAGAGTGCATACAATAATAATTTTATATTTGTATGAGACCTATTTGTCATGTAGTGTCAAGTTAAAAGGCCGTATCAGCCTATCAGCGTTGCCAGAGTGAGGTCGCGATCGGATACTAGTGTTGGGTGCCTCGCACATGCTAGCACAATTGTAGCTGCACACTTTTTCTGTAAGAGTCCCTCACTCAGTATATTGAAATGTGCTACCACAATTTCGATGCCTCGCGAGGTGGGACGTGAGGGCGCGCAAGCAGCTCCTCGCGAGCCTCGTGAGTTTCGCCTTAATTAAAGACTCATCTCCGATGAGTCTCCTGGCTCGGCGGTCTATCGAGTCGAGGGCCTCAAGCTGGTACTTAGCTGATCCATCCCAAAGATGGTAGCAGTACTCCATGCATGACCGGACTTGTGCTTTATAAAGTTGGAGCAACTGCACAGGCGTGAAGTACCGCTTAACCTTAGAGAGGATACCCAGCTTTCTGGCAGCTGTTTCTGCCTTCGACTCAATAGAACAGCCAAAGTTTATTTTGGCTGTTAATGTTATGCCTAGGAGATCAAGCCGATCGAATATTGGCAAGGATATATTTTGCAAAGCAGGAGCCTGATGGTAAGGACTCCGTTTGGCGGTGAAAAGACATGCCTGTGTCTTGGTGGCGTTAAACGTGACCAGATTGGCTTTGCCCCAATCAGAGACTGCCTGTAAGGTCATGTTCAAACGCTCAACCATGGCCTCTCGAAACAATTGGATCTCGTCACTAGTGGCTCGTGCGCTGGAAATGTATCTCTCTGCAACAGTGCTGTCGTCTGCGTACCCAAAGATACCGGGTTTTAACAGATCGTTGGTATGCCGTTCACTCAGGAAATCGGAAATCCAAGCGCACAGGCCATCAGGAATTCCATATGAAGGAAGCTTGCTTAGAAGGCTGGTGTGCCAGACCCTATCGAAAGCCTTAGAAATATCGAGGGAAACGGCAATTGCTTCTCCGTGTCTCTCAATGGCTTCACTCCAAAGATGTGTGGCATACACAAGAAGGTCCCCAGTAGACCGTTTTTGGCGGAAACCGTACTGTCGGTCGCTGAGGAGTTCGTTATCTTCAAGGTATGCCAGGAGCCTCCGATTCAATTGTCTTCCACGCTCCATTGTCTTGCAGAGTATGGAGGTGATCGCAATCGGTCGATAGTTTGTAGGATCGGCACGGCTGCCCTTCTTAGGCACAGGTTGCACGTTAGCAAGCTTCCAGACTTTCGGAACATGACCCATTCGAAGTGAGAGGCGAAACAGGCGTGTCAAGACAGGGGACAATTCGGGCGCACAATTGCGCAGGACAATGGCTGGCATGCCGTCGGGACCACTGGCTTTATTCACGTCTAGAACGCGTAGTACCTTTACAACCTCCTTTTGCCGGATACGGATGTCCGGCATTTGGCAGTTGCAAGTGGGTAGTGGGGATGGTGTTTGTAAACCAGCGTCTAGACATGAATTCTCCGCGAATAGAGAGGCAAACAAATTGGCCTTCTCTACAGCAGTGTAAGCTAGTGATCCATTAGGCTTCAGCAATGGCGGTAGCGACGGGCGGCAGAAATTGGTCTCGACCGATTTGGCAAGGGACCAGAAAGCTTTACTCCCAGAGGGGTAAGATGATAGCTTTTTTCCGATCCGGCCAACATGGTCGAAACGCGCTTTCTTCTGTTTTGCAGGACTTGGCAGCGATGTTAAAGGCTTTTTTCTTCAAGCCCGTGTCAGGAGCTTTGCGAGTGCGAGAATCCGCCCAGATTCGGTAAGCTGACTGTTTTCGTGCCTCAGCAGAGGCACGATCAGCATTGTACCACTTGGGGGTTTCGCTATTGAGTGATATGTCTGAGAATGGGATATAATATTCCATTGCTCGACATATCACATCTGATATGGCACTCGCACAGCTGGATGGGTCATCGGAAGTAAAGCAAGTTCGCCGCCAAGGATAAGATGCAAGAAGAACGCATCTCATCCCAATCTGCTGACTTGTATCGCCAAACTCGCCTGGTGCCTTTAGGGCAAGGGTCAGGCGGAGAGTAGGACGACACAGCTTTCACCAGACAGTGGTCGGAGTTTCCCAATGGGGCATTCACCGAAACTGAGTACCTGTCAGGATTTGTTGTCAGCAAAAGGTCCAAGCAATTGGCTGTGTGATCAGCAATATCCGGCACGCGCGTGGCTTCGCGAACGAGCTGGGAGAGATTTAGCGTAAGTGCTAGTTTCAACGCCTCTCTCCCAGCAAGGTCGGTCTCCCGGTATGGGTACAACCACTCGCGATGTGTGTTCTTTGTATGACGTAGGCATCCGATAAGAAAGGATTTTCCGAAATTCTACCCCTAAGGGGGTGAAAAACGGGGGCAAAGTTTGTATGGGACAAGTTGATTCCTTGGTCCGATCTGCTTCAAATTTTGCATGAATTGATGGAAGACGTGTTTCGTATTTTATTGAAAATCATCACCGTACGGGGTGAAAAAGGGGTAGAAAGTTATTTTAGGGGTGATTTGCATCGAAATTGATATCAATACTCCTTAGTACTTTTGATTTAAATTTCATTTTTTATTTTGACACATGTTTGAAATCTCAATCCGATTTTCACAGATTACAGAATAAGCCCTATCTGCCTTTTGTTCTGGAAACTGAAATGCTCTTTAAAATTGGAATGTCAAATATAAAAGAATATTTAAATTGGATTAGAATTCGAAATTTGTTTGGAAGTTAATTTTCTAGGACTTTTTGGCGGGAACTTGCAGAGTGACGTTGCGTTTTAATTTTTATATTCATAAATTCGTGTATTTTGAGTTTTATTGCATATTATCGCTAGTATTTTATCCAATAAAAATCAATCCATGTGCACCAGCGAAGTAGAAATGAATTATGTGTATCGTGACTTTACAAGTTGTCTTAAAAAGTCCGTGAAAAATGTTTGTACAATTACCACCATTTTACTAAAACATGACTGGACGGTGACTGATAATGTGCCTTAATGTGGACTATGTGAAAGTTAATGTGCGGACTATATGAAAGTGAAATTATGAATAAGATGTATGCGACTGAAGGACTTTGTAGCCATTGTCATGAACAAATAAAAAAAATGCAATGTATTTCGTCGTTTTCGCTTATTTACGTCTTTTTACAGACGTGATTTTACAATCTACCTCAAACTGGCGGCTGTTTATGAATTTTTGCTATAAAAGGTTTATAATATCACATATTTACGAGTCGTTTTGACGTCTAAACGGTATGAAAAAATTACAGTATATTGTTATTTAAGTCATCTTTATAATAAATCGAGCTCTTTTTACCACTTTAATATAATAATTTTGAGTAAAAAATAACAATTTTAGAGAAAATGGGCGAAGAATTGCTTTTGATTTCGCCTACTTATATAAACTACAGTTCATAAACTACATTTCTACAAGCACATTTTGGCCAAATCACAGTAACCCGCAATGACACGTATGCCGAGCATCGACTGACGAACCAATCGTGTTCGTGTGCAGCTCGGCGCTCCCGCCCTTCGTCATTCCGCCAAACTGAAAAGACCGAAAAATTAATTACTGCGCAGCAGGGCTATTTTAAAACGCTCGGATTCGATATCGGAAACGGATTCAAAAACTACTGAGGCGATTTTCCGCAATTGCTATTTTAATTTCCGAATTCGAATATTTTTGATGTTTCTTTACGGAAATATCAATTCGATTCATCGAAAAGTTTTCGGAAATTAAAATATTAATTGCTGAAATTCGCCTCGGAAATTTTCGAATCCGTTTCCGATATCGAATCCGACGTTTTAAAATAGCCCCGCAGGACTGTGCGCAGGTGTCAATTTGTGTTCATGACATGCACTTGATGCTCATTACGCGTGCCTCATTCTGTACAAAATATCGAATAGGTACACAGGTATAAGTACAGTAGTACAGTAGTAAAGTATAGGTACATGTACAGGGAGACCATGAGTGGCATTTGGAATTTTTAATTCAAAATGATAACGATACTTTAAAGCTTTATTGGAATGCTGATAATGAAAATAACATCAACACAGATTTTCATAGGGCATCGTGCCTATTTAAATTCTTTGCATCAACATTATGTTCAAATTCAAGATGGCGGACTTTTTTTATTATTTACTAAGGAGGAATTTCGAGATGTTGGACGTAATTTTTTTATAATAAGAAAATACCATCTACGTTCACATGAGAGACTATAGATGCAGAATATATTTATTAATTTGTATTGTATTTCAACATTTCAGATGTAAATTATGGTTGGAAGCTTGTAGAAGACCGGATTTACTTGGAAGAACTTACGAAAGATTAAAAAATATATATGTTTGCAGTTTGCATTTTGAGAATGGTATGTACGGGAAGAGATCCTTGAAGAAAACAGCTTTACCAACGTTACTTTTACCAAAGTTTCTTTTACCAACTCATGATTCCATCCATACACAGACCGATCTAAGTTACGTAAAATTGGATCTACACAATAAACCCAGGTAGGTATCGAAAAATAAAAATAAAACATCTTAAAACATTTACTCAAACAGGATAGGGCGCAGATTTATCTCTATTTCGTGTTTTAAGCTGCCTATATATGCTCTGTATTCATCAAAATATAGTGACGTAAAGGTCATAGTGAATCTTTGCACCATCCTATAATTAAATCCATGCTTGGCACAAGATAAAATATCATAAACCCATTGAATTATTACGCTCATAAACCTGTATACATGAAAATAACGGACTTTTTGGCGGGAACTCGCAGAGTTTTTCAGTTTCAGTAGGTCCACGTTTGAACGTAGACCATTCATTCATGAGATGAGTGGCATAATTTTGTTTTATTGAGTTTCCAAGCGGTCACTTTCACGATGTTGCCTTATACGTAACCCTTAATCTAGACAGAAGATAATATATCGATGTAAATTCGTGTATTTTGAGCATTATTATTATTTTATTGCATATTATCGGTGGTATTTTATCCAATAAAGACCAAATCCATGTGCACCAGTGAAGTGAAACGAATTAGGTATGTGTTTAACTTAGTGTAAAAACTTGGGAAATTTCAACAATTTTGCAACTTTTGCCACAAATGACTTTTCCCAAATCGAACGATTAGATACAAAAATGACATTTGCATGCTCTTCGCCTGCTTCTCACTTGTTTCAATCTATCTTTTTCCTTCAGTTTTTTTTATACAGTTTAGTCGGTAAACAAGCATACGGCCCACCTGATGGTAAGCGGTTATAGTAGCCATATGGCCGCTTGCAACCCAAGAAGCATCGCTCACGCGTTACCGACCTTTCCCCCCTCCCCCATGAGCTCTGGCGACCTTTCTCATAACATAAAGTTATTTGGCTGCGGTATTCTGTAAGGTGGAGGTACTTCCCCTGTCGAGCTGCTCTTTGTGCGAATAAACGCTATGCTCTACCTCTCTCAAAAACAAAGATATCTGACGAATTCTTCTCTTGCCTGTAATATTTCTATCAAATTTTAGAATAAAAAATATGATTTTCGCTTCCCGTTTGAATTTACGGCCAAAACTTATCGGTCAGATTCAAAGATGTCAAAATATGATCACAAACGACCCTGCCTCGGAGATGGGTCAAAATTTGCACTTCACGATGTCGTTTTTAACTGTTTCCAAGTAAAACGAACGGTGAACGAAAACAGTTACCGTCAAACGAAACGTCAATTTCGCCTACAAGTTTCCAAATCGAACGCCAGATGTCATCGTTTTTAGCATTTTTGACTGTTAATTTTGCTACCGTACTAGAGGTGTGTAACTCATCAAAAATACGCGAGCTGCATAACAGCTCACGGCTCAGGTGTATGAGCCGGTTCAATGACTCAGCTCGCAGATCAGCACAATTTGTACCTATAGTCCACGATACGCACGCACACTCACTGTGTACTGCGTCTAATCGAGCCGACTGAGCCACCGCGATTCGTTCGACTCCACCAAGCGACTCTTTTCATACTTTAGATTTGGAATTATTTGTCTTTTAATATTATCTAGTTATGTTACATATTTATTTATTGAATTAAATTATTATTTAAATGTTTAGAACGAAATAATAATCCGTAGGTTAAAATCACAAGAATAATCTATGGAGGGAGTCGCAGATACAATAGGAGTTAGATTGAGCCGTGAGTTAGTCATTTTGTTGTTGAGCTGCAGCTCAACGTCTCAAACCCGTGTGATCTGATTCATTGAGCTGGTTCAGAGCTGAGTTACACACCTCTATACCGTACCCCAATTCGAACGAAATTCAAAATTTTCCTTTTCGTCATTACGTAATTAGAGCCCTGAAGGATCGCCATACTGGTACAAATGACCAGGAAATTTGTAGGCATGGAAATTATTGCTACTTTAAAGGAATTCTCATTTGATGATATTATTATTTTTTATAGCATGATTTCACTTGCGATATATGATTTGCAATGATTTGTAACCTACGTCATCGATGCTGATCGACGGTATTTTTCACAAAATCATGTGCGAGTATCGCACGCAAGTGTCAAATTATCACTGATGCAAATTATATATACTTTCGTAGCAAAAAATTATTTTTCTATCCTGCTACATAACATGTTAAAGAAGTTAACACTTTATGTCACTTGATTTAAGGTTTATTTTTGAATACTCTTAAAAGCTAATCAATGATAAAGTTTTTTTTTTTTAAATTTGTTCATGACCATGGATACAAAGTCCTTCAGTCGCATACATTTTATTTATATTCTTAAAAATATTCTTTATAACATGTAACAGGCTATGTCATGGACGGTAACAGATGTGACATATGAAAACAGAATCATATTCTTTATCACCTGCTACTTGTGATTTATGCCATGCCTAGAAATTTGTGCCAGTATCTCCCGGTTTATATGTCCTTGGGTGGGAATCAAAACCACAGTCTGTAGTATATCTTACCATTCATGCTTATTGGCCCGTCAAGTACCTATAAAAAAAAACTACTTTTGAGGCAAACAATTGAAAACTTAGCCTGGTTTCACCTTACGTAAACATAAGCTCTTTAAATTGGCTTGTTGCAGACGATCTGATGCGCGGCGCACCAAAATTAAAACCAATGAATATCCCAATCTTCCTTCAAGTTCTGTGTAAGTGGAACTCAAATAAATATGTTGACAGTTTGTGTTTTGTTAGTTTATACTAGGCATGGCATAAATCACAAGTAGCAGGTGATAAAGAATATGATTCTGTTTTCATATGTCACATCTGTTACCGTCCATGACATAGCCTGTTACATGTTATAAAGAATATTTAAGAATATAAATAAAATGTATGCGACTGAAGGACTTTGTATCCATGGTCATGAACAAATTTAAAAAAAAAAAAACTTTATCATTGATTGAGCTTTTAAGAGTATTCAAAAATAAACCTTAAATCAAGTGACATAAAGTGTTAACTTCTGTAACGTGTTATGTAGCAGGATAGAAAAATAATTTTTTGCTACGAAAGTATATATAATTTGCATCAGTGATAATTTGACACTTGCGTGCGATACTCGCACATGATTTTGTGAAAAATACCGTCGATCAGCATCGATGACGTAGGTTACAAATCATTGCAAATCATATATCGCAAGTGAAATCATGCTATAAAAAATAATAATATCATCAAATGAGAATTCCTTTAAAGTAGCAATAATTTCCATGCCTAGTTTATACTAGTACTAGCTGTGCCCGCGGATTCTCCTGCGTTAAAAACACTATCACTGATCGTATCCCACGGATTTCCGTGACATGTACACTCACGAGGCGACGACAGAATATCAGCATAGGGGATATCTCAACATTAGGCTGGCTCGACCGCCTTTTCTTTCATATACACACAGATACGATATTTATTAATACTTTCTATTACTGTTTTTTGTATATTTCGTTTTAATTTGTGTTTTTTGGAAAAATATAATAATTTGTATTCTTTCTTTCTAATTTAGATATTTTGTCAACAGCCCATCGACGCAAAATATATTAGAAGTATATTCAAGTAAAAAACTGAAGGAGAGAACACCAAGCCCTGAAATAAAACTGGAGCCAAAGATGGAGATAAGAGAAAAAGAAAATGACAAATGTTGTTGCTGCCTCAGAGAAGAAGGCGACAGAAGTCTATGGTCCTCCGAGGAGAACAGTGGCGATAATAATGTTTATGGGAAATTATTAGAGGAATGCTTCAATATTACTATTGGTGTGAGTAGCTTTTTATTTTAGACTAGCCATAGCCCCGCGGTTTCGTCCACATTCTGGGATAAAAAGTAGCCTATAATACCCGGGGATAATGTAGCTTTAAAAGGAAAACTATCACAGCTCATGCAGGCTTTACAAGTAACAGTCGAATATAAACCATAATTTCGTACAAATTCCATTGAAAATTTAGGTATTTAAAAAAATTGTTTTATTATGTATTTTAAAACTTAATTAGAACAATTTTTAAAGTCAATACAAAAAATCCAAAATATATTTATTATTAATTATATTATTTAAAAGTGTCAAAATTTAAAAAGTAATCACATGACTCCAAACGCGTCGGCTGGCTAGTCGTCTTGCTTGTGACGTCACAATGTTAAAGTAACTCCTCGTGAGTACAGGGTCGACGGTTTCTACAATACAGTTGGTTAAGATTCCATATCTCGCACCGCACCTCACTGGTCGTGGGTTCGATTCCCACACAGAACGTACATTTGTGTGCATGAGCATGGTTCTTGGTGGTAGCCAGCCAGATGGGTATTACAAATTACTCTACCACCGTGCTATGGTTTCCTCACGATGTTTTCCTTCACTGAAAGCTCAAGCTCATTGTAGGATTCGAACCCGGGACCTTCGTCTAGGTGTCCGACGTCATTACCACTGAGCTATCATCGCCTAAAGATCATAAAAGTTTCCCATAAATTGGAAAAATTGTTGGGGTGATCAATTTTTATTATTAGGTACTCACATTTTTTTTAATATTCCTATAACGAATGCCCGGTTTCAACAAAACCGAATCGTTTTGCTTAAGAATGGTAGGTTTTTTTATTGCCAAACTGGCATATTAATCATTTAATAAGCTAATTTTACCTGTGATAGCTACTTCCACATGGGAGGGTCTGCTATGCAAAGCTTTGAGGTATTTCCTTCATTATTAGTAATGAATATAAATATAAGAGTCTTAATTTGAATAAATCTTAACCGATTACAGTCTGTAAATTCTTGAAACCGGGCATTAGTCGGTAAACAAGCGTATGGCCCGCCTGATGGTAATTGGTTACCGCAGCCATATGGACGCTTGCAACACACGAAGCATCGCTCACGCGTTACCGACTTTTCCCCCCTCCCCTATGATCTCTGGTGACCTTACTCACGCGTTGGAAGTGTTGGAACACAACTTTACACAACATAAAGTTATTTGGCTGCGGTATTCTGTAAGGTGGAGGTACTTCCCAAGTCGAGCTGCTCTTTGAGCGAATAAACGCTACGCTCTACCTCTCTTAAAAAGAAACAAAAATTGCGCCATTTTGAACAATTCAGTTATTGGTCTGTGTACTCTCAAAATTTACATTTGAGAGGCCCTTGGACCTCATAACATGAATCTTTTCACAAAATTCAAAAAGTGGCCGCCATATTGGACTATCTAGTTATTGTTCCGATTGCTTTCAAAATTGAGATCTGAGAGACCCTTGGACCACATAATATGAATCTTTGCTCAAATGGATATTTGAGAGACCCAAATATCCATTCTGAGAGTAATCGGACCAGTAACTAAATAATTCAAAATGGCGGACATTATTTTTTATTCCTATTTCTAATCGTTTTTACCTATTCCCAATCTTTGTCTAGATGAAAAACGGTCCTTTTCAAAAATGTGTTCCTAAACCTTTTTTTAAAAACCTTTCCATCCACAATCATTTGTTGTCTGGACTAATTGTGAGATTTGCCATGAAGTTTAAAAAAGGAGCAAGCAAGCACTTTTTATTTTGTGAATTACCAATAATATTTTGTACCTCTAAGTAGTTAATTAAAAAAAATATATTATTTCACAGACTCAAATGCTTGGTGGTCATACAATATGCAACAAATGCGAGGAGCAGCTCAAACAAGCGTTACAATTCAAACGGCAGGTGCTTGAATGTCAACAAAGATTAACAGAGTCTTGGACGACAGAGTCTCAACCACCAGATTATGATAAAATTGATGAGAACCCATTGGCTGCTTTGGAGAGAAATAAAGGTAATAATCACCCATCAAACAATTGTGACTCACTGTGGAATGAGCTCCCCGCCGTGGTTTTCCCAATGGAGTACAGCATGGGGTTCTTCAAAAAGGGTGTGAAGAGATTTCTTCAGGGTCAGCAACGCGCGAGTGATACCTCTGGTATTGCAAGCGTCCATAGGCTGCGGTAACCGCTTACCATCAGGCGTGCCGTAAGGTTGTTTGCTGCCTTAGTGGTATACATAAATAATATAGAACTATATACCTAATCTTATGACTAAACAACATAGGGAACTTTTTTTATTAAGTCTCATTTACTTCAGCCTCATAATTTTCGTCCCTTATTTTTCTATCCCCATTTGAGAATAATTTTCCAAAAACGCTCTTTATTTTAAAACAATTTCTCAATCAATTTGTTCTATTTCCGTCCTTCGTAAGACACGTAAAGCCGTTAGTCCCGGTTATCACTTAATTATGATAGTCGTTGAGCTAGTTGGAGGCCTACTAGGCGGCTTGAAAACTCCAACAGTAGGTTGACCATAGCCTACCCACTACTACTCCACCTCGGCGCAGTGGGCACGCGTGGTGGAGTATCTGCCCATTCCCCCCCGCCCTCATATGTGATGCTGATTTGTTTTATGTGTTACAGAAGTTAAAGAAGAACCATTGCAAGAAGACTCATTGTCAGAAGAAGATCCAGATCCTGTGAACGTTAAATTAGAATTCTTCCTGGAGCCCAAAGAAGAAATCGAAAGTGTTGTCAGCACCACAGACGAATCTAGAATCAATGAGGAGACTGCAATACCAGATTGTAACAAACTAAACACAAATACAGTAAAAATTTGTGCAGTAGAACAAATGGATGAGGAAATGCTGCCAGAATCTAATATAATACAAGATATAACCAGGAGAGGGCAACATATGCTTCAAAGTTTTAATGAACAAATACCTGCAGGCAAATCAAATCCTCAACTCAAAAGTGTACGGAAACCTAAAAGACCTTATACAAAAACTGTACCTAAAACAAATAAAGTACCCAAATCAAACAAGCGAGCAGGGTTAAGTGCAGATAGTTGTTGCTAAAGATTTGCTGCAATAAAAAATGTTGTCA
Source organism: Achlya flavicornis (assembly GCA_947623365.1). NCBI lineage: Eukaryota > Metazoa > Arthropoda > Insecta > Lepidoptera > Drepanidae > Achlya > Achlya flavicornis. The sequence goes on along the minus strand of OX392494.1, from coordinate 6,356,591 downwards.
ATAATGCATAAAAATAAATTTATGTTGTGCGCGACTTTGTGTCCATAACCTTTTTATTATACCACTAAAGTGGCATACGGCCCGCCTGATGGTAAGCAGGGCCAGTAGACAAGATGGTTATCGATAATCGGCATCGTTAGTAAATGATCAATCTTTGTATGGTATTGACATTTCAAATCGAAATGTCACGTGATTTTTTACAATCTCTTATGTCAATCCCATACGAAGGTTGATCGTTTACTAACGATGACGATTGTCGATTGTCGGTTACATCGTACGCCTATGCAACGCGTCACTTCGTAGTTCGATCGATTTTAAACAAATGGCGGTACTGTTTACTTGTATGAAGAAGTTTTTTGCAAAATTTTCCGGTGGGCTTATCCTTAGTTTTGAAATCATTGGTTTACATAGGTTAAACTTGGTTCTCCTATAATGTATGTAACTAATGTTATTAGTTTGTTATCTATACTAATAATAATAATAATATAATTATAATATTACAAAGAGGAAAGATTTGATTGTTTGTGTTTGCATTGAATAGGCTTCGAAAGTACTGAACCAATTTGAAAAATTCTTTTACTGTTGGGAAGCTACAATATCCCCGGGTGACATAGGGTAGGTATATTGTATTTTCAAAAAAATTTGGGATCGTTCCTCTGTGTCCTTACTAAAACTCTAATAATGTAACCTAAGGGGTAGAGTGGGGCACCACGTGAACGAAGTCGCGCCGGGCAGCTAGTAATAAAATAAATAAAATATCCTGGGACATTCCTCACACACTGTCATCTGATCCCAAACTAAGCAGAGCTTGTACTATGGAAACCAGATAACTGATATTCAAAATTCAAATTCAAAATCATTTATTCAAATAGACCTTCGCAGGCACTTATGAAAAGTCTGACTCTAATACTCTAATACCGGTTCGGAAGGTTGCACATATAATACATATACTACTTTTTGTTTGTAAATACATACTTAATATACATAATTACACCCAGACTCAGGACATACAGACATGTTCATGCACACAAATGTATGTCCTGTGTGGGAATCGAACCCACGACCTGCGGCGCTATAGGTTAAGACTCCACGTCTTAACCAACTGCGCCAACGGGCCCGTCAAAATATTTGTTTGATGTTTAATAACTAATCTTATGCTATATCACGTAATAAAACTTACCGAATTCAAAATAAATCACACGAAAACTCACAACAAACAAAACGAACTGGACGCGGCAATATTCGTCGCTTACTCGCTTGGATGCACAAACTACTAAAGGGATACTACGTATCTTGGATGGAATTTAACGCGCCGTACATGACCGATCACAGCGCGAAAACTCCCGAATGCAGTTTCGGTTTCGGTCGTAGTTTCGGCAGGTTTGCCACCAAAACCGAAACTTTTTTTTTATATACCACTATGAAGGTGGCAAACAAGCATACGGCCCGCCTGATGGTAAGCAGTTACCGTAGCCTATGGACGCTTGCAACACCAGGGGTACTCGCGCGTTGCCGACCCTGAAGAAATCTCTTCACACCCTTTTTGAAGAAACCCATGCTGTACTCCATTGGGAAAACCACGGCGGGGAGCTCATTCCACAGTCCGAGCGTCCGCGGAAGAAAACTCCTTTTACTCCGTACAATTCGAAACAAATCTGGTTTCAATGTGTAAGGATGGACTCCCCGTCGATGGCGAGAGTTGCGATGGTAGGAGGTAGCCGTGGGCATCAAGTAATACTAATTAAAAAATATAATAAAATAATTTTTTATTCATTGCGTACTCAAAAGCTAAGTTTCGTGCTATTTTTATGTGCTGTGCGTATTATATCGTGATGTCATTCTGGTAGCTAGTATAGTGTATCATCTATGACTCTGGCAACGCTGCTTATTGTAATAACGACCATTCCATTACTAGCAGTGATGCCGATTTGGCTACTTTATAGCTAGATCTAGCTATTTTTTGGTGTTAGGCTGTTACAATTTAATAAAATAGTTACTTTTCAATAGGTACTTTCGAGAGTTCGTAATAGGGCACTGGGTCTCGAAAGAAAAAGAATAAAGGCGACGCTATTGGCCTGGGTGAGGGTATAGGTCGGTGGCCGGTAATGAGGAGTTCTGTCACAGAGAAAAGAAATAAATAGAGACGCTATGTTAGCGGAGCGCGCGCGCCACACATGACATCAGATGGGCATATATCAACCAAAACAGCCTAACACCAAAAAATAGCTAGTATTTTTTAGTGTTAGGCTGTTACAATTTAATAAAATAGTTACTTTTCAATAGGTACTTTCAAGAGTTCGTAATAGGGCACTGGGTCTCGAAAGAAAAAGAATAAAGGCGACGCTATTGGCACAGTAGATATATCAGACAGTAAAGTGTCTCGACCCTTTTCTTGATTATAATTGCCTACAGCAGCACGGTACGTGTACACGCGATAGGGCTGCCACCTACAGTATTTTAATTTCATCTACCTACTTGTCTAGTTTTGTGTTTGTATATAATTATATTTTTTATTTGATAAAATGTTTTTTTTTTAATGAAATAGGAAGTGTTCAATAAAATGCAAGAAACAGACGAGTAATATATATTTTTTCATGACCCCATTACCTACAGCACGGAGATACTCGAATACTCTATACTCTAAATCGAAATAACTATTTTTTTGGTCACCCATCCGATGTCGAACCTTTGCAAACGTTACTTAATATCAACCATCTCATCGCGTGTAACTTACCTACAGCAATCAAAACCTCTAACTACCTACTGCAAAATCTTACTTAAAAAGTAAATTATAATGTAAATCTTACTAGGTACATGGTACCTACCATTTATTACTCTCACAATCATTTCATAATAATGTTTCGTCTAATTCAATAATATATATAAATAGCTAATTACATACAAAAGTAGTAAGTAAGTGGAAAGCCTAGCCTAGGAACTACCTACAACTTTTTTTTAACCTGACCGTAGGTACTCTCTTTTGCACCCAAGCCAGCCATCCACTTATTTATTTATGAATCCAGGTAGGTATTATGTTATTGACGAAGTCAAGCAACCAAAAACAGCACAATATAGTCTACTATAATTTCTCTTAATAATTGAGTTATTAAGGTAGTCTGTGGTTATTAATCGTAATTGTACTTATAATTATTTTAATTATTTCAATGGATATTTGTCATAAATCGCACGCTTAATGCTTACAAACCCATCACACCGTTCGTTCGTCACTCCAGCGCACTTCGCGACTGTTTGCGAGCCACAGAGGATTGAAGGGAACAGAGACCAAGCTTCATACAAACGCGCTACGGTAGGTACACAACTACAAACTTGAGACGCGTGTGTGCGAAAGCACAGGCGGCTCGTCACGTACGAGGGGAAACCGGTTTATACTGGCTTGGCCTGTGCTCAAACTCAGGGCACTCGCGCATCGTGTTTGTTTACGATTAGATTTTAATAATAGAATTTTAATATCCAAATGTGTAAATATGGTTTACTTTACTAAGTCTATGAACAATAATATAATGAATAAGTTTTCTATTAGTATCTTGCATATAATAGGTAGGTAGGTATTAGCTTTCTGGTAAATTGTTTTTATATTGTCTCTTTTCTCGTAAATTAATGGCATGATAGGTGTTTATGATTTCTAATACGTAGGTGTACCTACCTACCTATCCTATTTAACGAGCATGTATGTTTTGAGATCTCGAAAACGGCATTAACGATTTCGATGAAATTTGCTATATGGGGGTTTTTGCGGGCGATAAAGTGATTCAGCTGGATTTCATCTCTGGGACAACGCGATATGCCGAGTTTGCGAGCAAATCTTAGTCACACAGGTATGGTCAGCGTCAAAATTAGATTTGCATTTTAGTACCCTTTCCTAATAATCTGTAATATGTGAATAGCAATATTCTATCATCACGGAAAAGCTGATAGGTATACATTTTTATGTTGTCATTTAATGTTATTCTCCTGTGCTAACCCTACCAAAATAGGTATAATTTTTGAACGCTCCTTAGAAGCTTGTACTCTGTTCCCTTCAATCCTCTGTGCTATTGCGAACTGAGTGCGAACCGAAATCGTGGCGCGTAGGTATGACTCGCGTTCCAGCCGTTTGTATGAAGAACTAGCCGAAATTTCAATAGCTTAGCTAGCCAGCTATATTGTGGTGCAAAAGCCAGCTAGCTTGTCAGCTATTTTGGCTATTTATCTTGAGCGGCGGCGCAGCTAGTTGAATAACGTTCAACTGCGATCTGAGTTCGATCCTCGCCGCTGCAACAAGTCTAGTCTAGATGATAAATTATAATAAATTAATGTAATGATTTTGTTTTTAATTTTTTTTTCGTTTTATTGTATACTCTTTTGAAAAGAAATGACTTTCCCTCATAGGTCGTACGTATTACTTAAAAAATCATCGAAAATCAACAATAACGCCATCTCTATGTATGGATATGAACTAAAAGCTGTCACAGTACATCGACTCAGTCGTTAGTTGTAGGCAAGTAAACCATAGATGTCGCGCTGCTTCAGATGATTTTAACGATTTATTTAATCAATAATAATATTACAGAATAATTAAAATTTTATTTAATTAAAAAACAATAGGTTTAAATTCGTATGATTAGTACCTTTCAAATTCGAATTAATAATAACGACATGCACTTGAATTTCACTTTTCGGAACTTACAACTCAGTTTCGCAGTGAGCGCACGCACACACAGCTATCGGCTACGCGGCTACTCGGCTAGAATGGCTTTGGCTAGCCGGCGAGCTACCGGCCAGAATGGCTTTAGCTAGCCGGCCAGCTACCGGCTAGTGGCGGCTACTGCAGCTAGTAACCTGTGGTGGGATGGCTAGGCTGCTACCCGCTGTGTGTGACGTAAACTTCTCGAAATGAGGAGGATTGTTTATGTTACCTCTATGGTCAAAATACCTGTAAAATCGTACACTTAAGGTTTTAATTGGTTCGAATTATCAATATTTAGACAGGTGTTTTGTTAGACAGCATAGAGGTATCTTAAGAAAACTCCTCATTCTAGCTAGCCGTAGCCAGTAGCCATCCAGTAGCCAGTAGCCAATTATCGTGTTACAGAGCCGTGGCTATTTTGTGAATAGCCGTTTTTTGGCTAGTTATATGAATAGCTACCCATCTCTACCGTTTGGTCCCATTGTCATCAGGGGGCCTACCACAAGCTCTTAAAATTAAATTATTAAAAGAAAAAAAAAACCCGACTGCGTAAAACAAAAAATAACTGAAAAGAGAAAAACAAGCTCTTAAATCTATAGAATTTTGAATATAACTTGAATTTTATAAGGTAAGTTGCAATCGGGGACAAGCAATAACCTAAGTATGTATTTTTTTGTAATATTTGTTTATCCCCGACTGCAATACCTTATAAAATTCATGTTATATTCAAAATTCTATAGATTTAAGAGCTTGTTTTTCTCTTTTCAGTTATTTTTTGTTTTACGCAGTCGGGTTTTTTTTTTCTTTTAATAATTTAATTTATTTCAGACTTTTTAGTTTCATTTGAGCGGTACGGTAAAGTAAGGCTTGTACGTACTTTGAGTTACGTTTACGTACGGTAACCGCTCAGTCGTCTCAGTAGGTACCTACTGTCCTTGCATTAAAAGTGTTTTTTTGCAGTTTACGTCAAAATGGTAGCATAAAAGTATTACAATATATACATATATGGAATGGGCTTTTTACAAGCTTTCATTTGATACCCATATTGTTATAATAACGAAATTTTTGTTTATAATACCCCCCCTATTTTTTGATTCGTAGACACCTTATAAAATTAATATACCCTATGACACTCCCACAGTTAAGACGAATCTAACGACACCTCATATGCTAAAATCCATCAAGCCGTTTAGGCTGCAGAGCGTGCCAAAGAAATAGACATACATACATACATACATACATACATACACTCGAAAAACATAACCCTCCTTCCGGGTCAGTCGGGTAACAAGGTTAAAATAACCTTATTTGTCTTTTGTCCCTCTTTGACATCCGGCGTCAAAACAAGACAAAACACAAATAAGGTTATTTTAACCTTGTTTTAAGAGCTTGTGGTAGGCCCCCAGATCAGGATTTGATTACTTCTGGTGTACTTTGAAGTTTTTTGTAAAACAGTCCAATTATTTGAAAATGAAACGGGCAAGTACAACAAAAATCAGCGAGACGAAAATTGAGGACGCATTGTTAAAGTGGTTTGAATATCAAAGGGCAAATAATTTGCCAATCAATGGACCAATTCTTCAACAAAAAGCAAACTATTTCGCTAGGTGTTTTGGTGAGGACTTCATGTGCTCCTCTAGTTGGATTCAGCGCTTCCGCGTACGGCACGGCATCATCGGTGGAAAAATGTGTGGTGAAGTACTTGAAGTAGTAGTTTAATTTTGTACAGGAATATATTTTTTTTTTGTTCCTATCTATGGACCAATGTGTAATATTTTCCATAATAAAATTACCGGTTGTGACGTCTATCGGTTTTTACGACCAAATTCACAAACTAACAAGAGAACTAAAATTGACCAAAGAATCAAGGCGAGATCGATACATTGATTTGTACAAAGAAATAAAACATTTTACAGGGTTTTGAATCACTTCCAATGTTGAGATAACATTACCAGCAACATGTATTCATGAAATATTGTATAAACCCCGCAAAACATAACAACAACATAATACTCTTTGTCACAAATAGTCGCGATTTGCCGGCTTGCCATAGAAATTTGCATTATTATCCCGGGGTTCTAAAAATATTTTAAATCCCTCAAGTTATTCCTTAGGCACCAAGGATCAGTTATAACGTCATTCTTCTCTAAAATCTTATTTTTTTTGTACAAATCTCGCCGTGATTCTTTGAGCAGTCCCTTCACCGGGACATGCAGACATGTTCATACATGCAAATGTATGTCCTTGGGTGGGAATCAAACCCGCAACCTATAGTGTGATAGATCTTACCAATCAAGCTTATTGGCCGGTCATGTATAAAAAAAAAACTACTTTTGAGACAAACAATGGAAAACTTGCCTGATTTCAGCTTACTAAACCTAAGCTCTTTAAATTGGCTTGTTGCAGACGATCTGATGTGCGGCGCACCAAAATTAAAACAAATGAATATCCCAATCTTCCTTCAAGTTCTGTGTAAGTGGAACTCAAATAAATATGTTGACAGTTTGTATTTGTTAGTTTATACTAGTACTAGCTGTGCCTGCGGTTTCTCTCATATTAAGCGTGACATTATTACCTACAACCTTCTTCAACTTAGAGTTATGTATCCGATAGGTTGGACCACAATGGGTCTATTCAATCATCAGGCGGGATTGCGGTCAAGAGCAAACCCATTAAATATTTTAAAAAAAACTCATCAGGCTGAGTCAGCCGCCTTTTCTATACACACAGATTCAATATTTATTTATGCTTTTATTACTGTTGTTTTTATATTTAGTTTTAATTTGTGTTTTTTGGATAAATAAAATAATTTTCTTTGTCTTTCTAATTTAGATATTTGTCACCACAAAATAAATTGAAAGCATATTCAAGTAACAAACTGAAGGAGATAACACCAAACCCTGAAATAAAACTGGAGCCAGAGATGGAGATGGAGATAAGAGAAAAAGAAAATGATAAATGTTGTTGCTGCCTCAGAGAAGATGGCGAAAGATGGCTATGGTCCTCCGAGCAGAACAGTGGCGATAATAATGTTTATGGGAAATTATTAGAGGAATGCTTCAATATTACTATTGGTGTGAGTAGCTCTTTATTTTAGACTAGCCATACCCCGCGGTTTCAACCACGTTCTGGGATAAAAAGTATCCTATAATACTCGGGGATAATTTAGCCTCCTACTAGTGAAAGAATTTTTCGAATCCAACTGGTAATTCCTTTTAACAAAGAAACAAAAAAACTTCTGCTTACTAGCTGTTCCCCGGGGTTTCACACGCGTCCCCAGGATACAAAGTAGCCTATGTCCTTCTCCATACCATTGGATAGCCAATGCATGCCAAATTTCATGATGATCTGTTGAGTAGTTGAGGCTTTGACTTTGACTTTTGATCCGAAACGAATTTTAGAATTCTGTATATGAAATCTTATGAAAGCTCGCACACTTGCCCGCGTCGAATCGTCCGAATCTGGAAGAACCACAGAAATCCTAGACACATTCGGATGACGTCATCAGATTCGGCGCGGCTTATGCGGTCGACTCATGCGCTCGCATCGCATCGCATTCTATCAGTTGCGAAGCAACACGCGAGTTGTTTATAAATATTGTGCGACAGGCGTAAAGGAAATAGAAATGATTTCTTCGGCGCGGTCGATTCTTTCGGTGCGGATATGTCCTTGACTTCGATTCGTTCGCCGCGTTCGGCTCTGATAAGTGTGCGTCCACCTTATATAGTTTTTTTTGTCATTTCCAAGCGGCTAGTAGATGTCTAATTTAATTGTTTGTACCTCTAAGTATTTAATTAAAATCTATTATATAATTTCACAGAATCAAATGCTTAGTGATCATACAATATGCAACAAATGCAAGGAGCAGCTCAAACAAGCGTTACAATTCAAACGGCAGGTGCTTGAATGTCAACAAAGATTAACAGAGTCTCAACTACCAGATTATGATAAAGTTGATGAGAACCCATTGGCTGCTTTGCAGAGAAATAAAGGTAAATGCACCCATCGAACAATTAGTATAGTATTTTGTATATTAAATAAAGTTCTATGCGGTCCTTCTAAAGTCTTAGCGTATATTTTGAGGGATGAATGTATATAGGTCATTAGTAATAAAAAAATAATTATAAAAATAATCCATACAATGAAAATACTGCATTATTTATAAATAAATACATGGTATAGTAAGGGACACTGGTGAGCACCAGATTGACACCAGCGCAATAGTAAATTTTTCGGTCTGTTTGGCGGAATAATAATAATAATAATGGCTGGATCAAGGGTCAGATACAGAAGGCGGTACTCCTGGACACGGCGCGCATCGTCAGGAGATTCCTCTCTCTGCAGCCCTAACCACCGGTAGCTTGGGTCCTACCCCGTTGTCGGCGGCACACTAGGATTAGGATTTTTAAGCTATTGCATAGCTTCTATCGCGGGCCTTGAGCGTGGAGACCGAATCCAGAAATTCCGTAACGAAAATAACCTAACACCCCCCACTCCGACCGGCACAGCGGTGATACTTTTTAGTTTTGCCATCTATCGATGAATAGCAGAACTTTTAATGACTTTTTGAAATATCACGCTTGTCTCTTTAGTTCAGCAACCCGCCTCTAGGTGGCAATAGCTTTACCGCGGCAGTCTCCGAGTACCACACGATTTTTTTAATAACATTTTTAGATTTTGTAAAAAAATTAATCATCTTTACATAGGATTAGGTTCTTTATAATATTTTTGATTTTTTTATACCAATGTTATAAAAAATAATAATTTTAAGGATCAAAATAAATAAAGAGAATAATAATAAAGCCGCAGGGCAGCTTGTGGCGAGCTGTTGGTGAGTAGCCACACCACGGACCCTTGGTCTCCCGGGGGCTATATGCTCGAAAGGGTGGAAGTGCTCAATCTGCGTAATAGCGGGGAAACCCGCTCCGAGATAACTCGCGATGGTGACACCGGTGCACACCTCTCGACACCCTTAGCTGCTGACACCAATGTTGCTCCCTTTGTCACCAAGCGGTCACTGTTTTTGTAGGGCCCATTTAGTAAGCGGCGTGTGTATTTTGTTTAATTATGATTAAACTAGATCAATATACGTATACACTTATACCACAGCTTATACAGTGGTTATGTAGTAAGTGTGTCAGCGTTGAGAGGGTGTGTGTATTTGGAACCAAAATGAGCAAACAGACGGACGGACTCACGTATTATTATGAGTATTTGCTGATGCTAATCTGTATATTTTCAGCTGGGATTGCGCCAGGTTTATATGACAACTATAATCAAGATAAAAATGTTGAATATGTAGAAACGGAACTTCAAATTGGTAAGGAAAATATTATCCCACCAAAAAATTCAATAAAAACGTGGCAAGTGGCGATTTTGACTGTGCGGTTTCAAAAGGAGCTTCCTATCGCGGAGGCTCAGGTTATGGAGTGAGCTCCCCATAGTGGAGCACCCGATGGAGTACAGCATGGGATTCTTCAAAAAGGGTGTGAAGAGATTTCTGCAGGGTCGGCAACGCGCGAGTGATACCGCTGCTGTTGCAAGCGTCCATAGGCTACAGGAACCGCTTACCATCAAGCGGGCCGTATGCTTGTTTGCCAACTTTGTGGTATACAAAAATAATAAAGAACTATACACCTAAGTCTTATGATTAAACATCATAGGGAACTTTTTTTAGGATATCTCAGTATCTAATTTCCTTCAGTCTCATATAATTACCATCCCTTATTTTATTTCCCACTTTCTATCACTTAATTGTTATAGTCGTTAAGCTAGTTGGAGGCCTACTAGGCGGGTTGACAACTCCAACAGCAGATTGACCACTAGCCTACATCCACCGATCCGCAGTGGGCACGCGTGGGGGAGAATCTATTTATACCATATTATCATTTCCAGCCCACACACATTTGTGAAAGGAGGCCTGTGCTCAGCACTGGGACATTAACCCCCTTACTCATAAAAAGTAATTTAACTAATATACTGTTTAAAGGTTCACGTAAATAACGTCACTCTATTGTCAATGTCAAATAATGTGACATTATTTACGTGACCATTTAAACAGTATATTAGTTAAATAGCGCTTTATGAGTAAGGGGGTAAAGTCTTAATAGACATTATAAATGACTATGATTTGTTTTATTTGTTACAGAAATTAAAGAAGAACCATTGTCAGAAGAAAACCCAGATCCACTGAACGTTAAATTAGAATTCTTCCTGGAGCCCAAAGAAGAAATCGAAAGCGTTGTCAGCACCACATACGAATCTAGAATCAATGAGAACACTACAATCCCAGATTGTAACAAACTAAACGCAAATACAGTAAAAATTAGTGCAGTAAAACAAATGGATGAGGAAATGCTACCACAACCTGATATAATGCAAGATATAAGCAGGAGAGGGCAACATATGCTTCAAAGTTTTAATATAGAAATGAATGCAGGCAAATCAAATCCTCAACTCATAAGTGTTCGGAAACCAAAAAGACCACGTTCAGAAACTATATCTAAAACAAGTAAAATACCCAAATCAAACAAGTGAGCAGGGTTAAATGCAGATAGTTGTTCTAAAGATTTGCTGCAATGAAATATGTTGTCAATAATGCATAAAAATTAATTTTCAACACACTCGTAGAGTGACATTTATTGCACTGTTTTTTAGTATCTGCAGCTTATTACGCACTAGTGCTTTTTACTTTACATTACCGCACAGTTTTATGATAGGTATAATCCCGATTATGATAAGTTTATACCTCACTGCCATCGAACAATTAACCCAAAGAAGCGTAATGACGTCGATTTTGCTTGCAATCTATTCCGCCAATTTGACACGATCGACAATGCGCTGTGATTGGCTACTACAAGGACTCATGCGCTCTGATTGGCCAAGTCAAGAACACATGATAAAGTGATTGGTCCTTACTGTTCAAAATCAGTGACAAATCACTGACTAGTTTCGGAATTGGATTGTTCGGTATTACTACTCTAAGGGATTGTTCCTCGATGCTCACTGCACAGTGATATGTGTGTAGACCAAGCATTCTTAATTTAAACTGGTAAAATAGTTTGACAGCTCACCGCTGTAACCTATATATGTAAATAACTTGCGCGCCATATTTGTTAACGTTCTCATTGTGTGGTTGATAATTATCAAAAAATATACTCTAAAACTATACAAGTCTGTTTTTTTCCTCGCAAGTGTGTTGAATAAAGTCGTATGACACGCGTGTGCATTGATTATTAAACTCTCGGCTCACTTAACACCGCCTGGTGTGTTAATAATCAACTTTGCACACATGTATCATAATGTACTATTATGTTGTGCGCGACTTTGTGTCCACGACCTTTTTTTTATACCACTAAAGTGGCATACGGCCCGCCTGATGGTAGGCAGTAGTGTCCGACCGAATCCGAATTTCGGCAACATTCTCAGTTTCGGCCGAAACCGAAACTTCCTTACAAGGATCATATTTTGAGGGGAAAATAAAGAAAACCATTTTTTATTTTATTTTAATCTGTGAGGATGGATCTTCCCAGTCTGTGAGATAGGTACATATAAAAAAGGTACTCTTTGGCGAGATACTTGATGTGATAGTACAGTCGAGGACATAAATATGTAAAACTACTGATTGAAATTATGAGATATTATAAAGGCAGAATCTTCTAACATATACTATTATGATTTGTGTAATAGCTTAACACTTAAATGTTAAACATGCGAGAAAATCGCTTTTGAATTTCAAAAAGTGTATACATATTTATGTCATCCATCGACTGTACAAGGCAGCTAGAGATATGAGATGAGAGATAGGGGCATCAAGTAAAACAATTCCTCAGAAAAATGGCCGTTGTACAAATGGTAGTACAATACACACTATTTTTCTATAGAGTTCCAAGTGCCATCAACCGACTCCATCATGATAAATTAAACGAGCCCAAACGCGATGTTTAGTAGAACCTTCCATCTCCTTCCTCCTTCATCATCAGACCCTGGGCAGCATACATGTTATAGTTTTTGTAAAGATAAATTAAACGAACCGAAATACGATGGGTTTTATCACGAGTAGTTTAGGAACTTCTATGTACGCTTGGTTACCGACTTCAGAGTATAAAAAGATGTCTATTTCGATTAATTTTGAAAGATCTCTAGAATGCTCTTTCTATTAATACAGAAGTGAAATTAGAAAATAAAAACCACAACCTTAATAATTTGCATTATATTTTAAGAATATCAAAATATACTCAATGTATAGACATAGACAATATTTATTACATGTATATGTGACAAAGCGATATTCAATACACATTTTTTTAATTTAATTTCAAAATGCCCTGATACATGTTAGTCAAGTCTAGTATTATCCAATAGACTTGCACTAAATCTACGCGTCGACAGTTTTGCTCCACTGCTGCACTGTATCCGTGCTTATGAGAAGATTCAATAATACCAGGTGTTATTCTGCATTTGTGCCATATTTAAGGAGGTTGATATTTACCTGGTATAGAACACCATTCAATAATAAAATCATGCTAGTTTTGTAAAAAAAAAAAAAAAAACCTCCCGTGTTTGACGAAGAGTTTTATAAGATGGATGCATGGATCTATAAAGATTTTTTAATACATTCATGGGTATAGGTTGGCGACCGCGGCGCAGCGGCCCGTTTTCTCCCCTCGGCCCTGGATCGCACACCTATTCTGTCCAGTTATGAAGTCTTATTCCGATTTAAATTATCAATAATCTAACTTGTCAAGCCCAGAATTAATCACCTATTTTATTATAAAACTAAATAAATCATTTACTTTTTATTTGGTTATATATAAATATGGCACAAGTGCAAAACAACACTGTATATTTACAAAATTAAACAAAAAATAAATCAACACAATTATAACAAAAACAACTTATCGTGTGCAGACCTCGGTTAACCCAAGGTAGGAACAATATATCTCTATCTGTCCCCGCAGATCTAAGACGTGTATTAGAATGGCGTAAACTGGCCACAGACTTATGTAGTATCACAGACTCATAGTGGTCGCAGCGTGGCACAAATGAGTCTTCATTAGTGTGTTCCTTAAAACTATTAAGTCATTTTCAATAGGAAAAGCAATATACATTACGCTTCCAAAAATAGTGAAATTATACATTTCTTATCCATGTTGACTATCAGATTCACGTAAAGACGGTAACTTAACAATACTATTCTAAGCAACCAAATTTGAAGGTACTGCAAGAATCAAGAAACACGATCCTCGTAATGTTTCATACACTGCCTACAATAAATGCAACAACTTGTGGCCGAATATAAACTCAGGTATGAAGATAGCCCGCACTCTTTTTGATACTTGACGTTAGAAAGAGACATATATTTAAAACCTGCGTTTTATTAGACTTGTTTTCATATCCTGTAATATCGTTTTGGATTAGCACATTATGATACATTTTCATCCAATGAAACACGGCTATCTGATCCCAAACTAAGCAGAGCTTGTACTATGGAAACCAGATAACTGATATACTATTTCTTTTTTGTAAATGCATACTTAATATAAAATTACACTCAGACTCAGGACATGCAGACATATTCATGCATGTCGTGTATGAGAATCGAACCCACGACCTGCAGCGTCAGGTCGTCGACCTCTCGGGTATGCAGTTAAAGCTAAAATAGCACATTACATGTATACCTACAAAAAGTAGCGCACAAATATTACAATATTTAAAATTTCATCGCAGCAAATCTAAATAATCGGAAACATTTTTCTTAACTCTACTCTCTTTGCTTGTATTTGGTCTCGGTACTTCTTCTGCATTAGTTCTTCTTGGTTTCCTCACGGTCCTGAGTTGAGGATCTGGTTTAGCTGGAGGTACTGGTATCCGTTCATTGAAACCCTGCATCATATCGTGGCCTCTCCGGTTCATATCTTGCAGTATATTACTGGGTCTTGATAACATTTCACTCAGCGTACAATTGAAGATAGCATCTATATTTTTGACCGCGCTCGTTTGTACTGTACTCATGTGTGGTTGTATATCATCTGTGGCGATGGTGTTATCTATGATTTGTGAGTCGTCTATGGTGCTGGTAACACAGTCGATGTCTTCTTTGGGCTCGAGGCACATTTCTGGTATCACATTAATGCCGTTGAGCGGATCTGGGACATCTTCCGGCAATGCTTTTGGTATAACTTCTGTAATAAATACATGTATTTTAGAAATAGCTTGATGAGACATTATGGTATTACCATGGCTTTAAGCGGATTACGGGAGTTAAAATATGTAAATTATAATCATCATCAGCCTATAATGTCCCACTGCTGAGCACAGGCCTCCTGCACACAAATGTGTGTGGGCGGGAATGTGCAGATACTGCACCACGCGTGCCCACTGCGCCGAGGTGGAGGTAGGCTAGTGGTCAACCTACTGTTGGAATTTTCAAGCCGCCTAGGAGACCTCCAACTAGCTTAACGACTATCACAATTAAGTGATAACCGGGACCAACGGCTTTACGTGCCTTCCGAAGCACGGAAACGCTCGATTTGAAATACCAGTAGGCGGTCACCCATCCAGGTACCCACCACGACGGTGGTAGCTTAACTTGCGCTTCTTAAATTATATTTATGAATAATTTTTGAAAAATATAAAATAAATTATAAAGCAGTATTCAATCCATATTCATTATTCTACCACGAAGGGACCTTTCACACAGACCGGCTCGGAGAAGAGCATTTTGATACGCATTTAAAAATAGACTTTTGGTTCATTGAAATAAGGTTTATTTTTACATTTAATATTGGAGAGCAGTCCTAACCCGCTAAAATCTATTTTTTCTCCTTTCTCTCCGAGCTGGTCTGTGTGAATGAACGGACCTTGAGGATAAGCCTCTGATTTCTAATAAACTAAAGTCGACGAAAGCTTCGAAGAAAATAAATAGTACAAGTTCAGAAGGTAATAACTGAAATCCTTACCATCCTCCTGTATGGCCGCATTGTCATCACCGACTTCACCGTCATCACCAATGTCACCATCACCGACTCCACCTTCTGGTTCATGTTTCACACCTGCATCTGTAATCATCAGGTAAACCATTTGGTACCAGCTCCTCACGAGACAATTCTAACTACATTCACAATATTATTCTTCACTAGACAGCCAGTGCGTCAATCCATACGTAAGTTTAAAACTCGCGAGGCACGGGACAGTAATTTGAATGTACAATCCATTGAGTTACAATATTACTAGAAACGAAGCCTAGAACAGAATGCCAATTTCTCGTTTTTAGGGTTCCGTAGCCAAATGGCAAAAAACGGAATCCTTATAGATTCGTCATGTCTGTCTGTCTGTCCGTCCGTATGTCACAGCCACTTTTTTCCGAAACTATAAGAATTATAATTTTGAAACTTGGTAAGTAGATGTATTCTATGAACCGCATTAAGATTTTCACACAAAAATAGAAAAAAAAAACAAAAAATTTTGGGGCTTCCCCATACTTAGATAGAACTGTTTTTTTTTTTTTTAATAAAATACGAGGTTTCTAATATCGTTTATTAGAAACCTCAATATCATTTTTGAAGACCTATCCATAGACCCTACCCCAAACGTTTGGGGACACCCCAAATTTATTGTTTTTTTTCTATTTTTGTGTGAAAATCTTAATGCGGTTCACAGAATACATCTACTTACCAAGTTTCAACATTATAGTTCTTATAGTTTCGGAAAAAAGTGGCTGTGACTTACTGACGGACGGACAGACACACAGACAGGTAGACATGACGAATCTATAAGGGTTCCGTTTTTTGCCATTTTGCTACGGAACCCTAAAAAAGGTGTAATACAAAAAGACTTTCCACGAAAAAAAAAGCCTTGCTGAGTTTCTTGCCGGAGTCTTCTCAGTTTAAGTGTATACTGAACCGGTGGTAAATTCAACTGTATGTACCAATTTAACGTACATAAGTGCCTTACCAGGGCCTAAACTGAATAAATTACTTTTTTATTTTGATTCAGAAATTCAAATTAAACTTAACAACCACGCCAACTGTAGTACAGGTCGGTCAACTAAAACTGGCACGTGCAACACCTTTACACGTCGCGCTTGTGTAGTGTCTGTGAATAACCGCGCGACGTGCCAGCCTTAGTTAACCGACCATAGGCTCTACCGCGTAACTTTGGTGGTAATCGTAACGAACACCATTAATGAATTTCATCCAATCAGGGCCCACGAATGGCAATCGTCACGTCATACCGCGTGCGCGTCATTGGATGAAATAATTAATGGTGTTTGTTACGATTAACATCAAAGTTACGCGGTAAAGCCCCAGGGCCTAAACTGAATGAGTTTTTGATTTTGATTAAGAAATTCAAATTCCACTTAACCACCACGCCAACTGGTCGGTCGGTAGTACAGGTCGGTTAACTGAAGCTGGCACGTGCAACACATTTACACGTCGCGCTTGTGTAGTGTCTGTGAATAACCGACGTGCCAGCCTTAGTTAACCGACCTGTACTTGGCGATACATTTTTAACCGACGTGGCAGTCATTATATTAATATCGTACTTACCAACATTGTTCAATATCCTAATAGGATCATCTTCATCGTCGTCATTTTCAATGTTTTCTGCTTTGACTTCTGAAAAGCGAAACAAACATTAAGTATTGTATAGGGTTGTCAGGTGTCCGGCTTTTTAAGGTCGTGTCCGGCCTGTCCGGCTTTTGAAAGACTTTTGGTCTGGCTGCCCAAGACCTAATATTTCTCATACTCAGTGAGAAACTTGATTGATTATTTTGTATTAGATAAGCTTGTTATTTTTTTAGTAAATAATAAACTATTTAAATAAGTAATTGAGTTTTCTTTATAATTACTATGAAATATTGTTCGGCTTTTACAACATATGTCTAGCTTTGAAAACGTATGTTTAGCTTTTAGGGCAAAATGAATGAAAATGGGCGTAACCCTAATCCTTTAGCCAAGTTACTCTTTATAACATTAGCTATCTGGCAGAGAAAGTCTCGTCAAAATCGGTCCAGCCGTTTTATAGATTGGTCTATTCCTTACCAATTTCCGGTTCTGGTTCTGGTTCCGATTCCAGTTTCAGTTCTGCTGTCGGTTCCAGTTCTAGTGTCGGTTCCAGTTCTGGTGTCGATTCCAGTTCTGATGTCGGTTCCAGTTCTGCTGTCGGTTCCAGTTCTGCTGTCGGTTCCAGTTCTGCTGTCGGTTCCAGTTCTGCTGTCGGTTCCAGTTCTGGTGGCGGTTCCAGTTCTGATGTCGGTTCCAGTTCTGCTATCGGTTCCAGTTCTGCTGTCGGTTCCAGTTCTGCTATCGGTTCCAGTTCTGCTGTCGGTTCCAGTTCTGGTATCGGTTCCAGTTCTGGTTCCGGTTCCAGTTCTGATTCTGGTTCCGATTCTAGTTTTGGTTCCGGTTCCAGTATTGATTCTGGTTGCAGTTCTGGTTCCAGTTCTGGTTCCGGTACCAATTTTGGTTCCGGTTCTGGTTCCAGTGCTGGTTCCGGTTCTGGTAGTGTTTCCATTTCATCAACATTTTCATCTTGATTAGCGTTGTCTTGTTCTAACTCCGGAATGACCGCTGCTGAATAACAAGGTTCTTCAATTAAGGGAAGCATTAATAGTTAAATACTTGTGACTTTTAATGACCTAGGGCAGTGCGATGGCGAACCAATGGCATGTGACAAAATAAGCCTATAATTAGCAAACCTATGTGTACTGGTTGGAAAAAAAACTTTGAAATTGGTAAAAAATGGCACCTTTACCTAATGAGTTTTAAATATTTTTTTTAATTACACATATGAACAAAAAAAATTTTTTTAGGAATGATTATCATACACGGCTACAGATCAAGCTGTATATTTCTAGGATAACCTGACCTCCCTTACTCCCCTGACTCTCCCTGAATTGTACGGAAATCCCATACAAAGCGACATCAGCTTATACTGGAAATGTATAGCTTGATACGTAGGGTACATTAAGTGGGCTGCGTTTCTAAGACGAATAAAAAGTCACGGTGTATAAATAAATTAATAAATATTGGTGGAGCAATCTGGTCAAGGAAAACGATGAATAGAAACTAAAGGAAACAGATGGAAGAGGCCTATATGTCATGTCACTAATGTGGTTTCAAAGGAGCTTCCTACCACAGAAGGTCAGGTTGAAGAAAGGTGTGAAGAGATTTCTGCAAGGTCGGCAACGCGCGTGATGCCCCTGATGTTGCAAACGTCCATAGGCTACGGTAACCGCTTACCATCAGGGTTCCGTATGGAAGCAACACTATTCGGGTGATTCCGCGGGGTACATTTAGTATTTTAATATCCTTACCAACTTCAGGTACCGGTTCTATTTCACCAACAATTTCTTGATTATTGTCGTCTTGGTCCAACTCAATAATGATACCTGACAAAAATGTGACTAATGTATTAGGAAATCTTTACTATTGCGGCGATTTCAACATTTGCAGATGGACTAGACCACGATGAAGACAAAGTAATGAATAATAATTGGACTGTTTACAAAAAAACTTAAATAACTTCAAAGTACACTATGAAGTAATCAAATCCCGATCTGATGACAATGGGACCAAACGGGAAGTGTACCGTTCCAGACAAAAAATAATTTTCCAAATCGGTTCATAAATGGCGGAGTTATTCAAAATCATTTATTCAAATAGACCTTCGCAGGCACTTATGAAAAGTCTGACTCTAATACTCTAATACCGGTTCGGAAGGTTGCATTTGCTGAGAAGAGCCGGCAATAAACTCAGCAATTACTCTTTTCAAAACAGGCTTAGATTCATTATTTAAGCCTGATATTTAGGTACATTCTAATCGCACTGAAAACAATTGCGTGCCCCGGCGCGGCGGCAAAATTACAAAGTAGACTGAATAAATATTTAATAAGTAAATAAATAGCAAACTTAAGCAGACCAGCCCCCACAAGCAGCACCTGTTCACAAGTATGACGCGTGTGGCAGCCATCGCCCTCCTCGCCATATTGGAGGGAAGTGAGCATGACTACGTAGTACTATTAAATATTCTGTGGCATGACTTACTTAAGTCTGCCTTAGAAAATAAAAAATAACTAAAGGGAAACACTAAACACACAATTTGTTATCACTGTGACTATTGACAAGTTTAGGCTAAATATCACAAAATGAAAAAATATAACAATTAGACAGACATAATATATCGATGCATTGATATCAAAATAAATAAATGAAGAACATTGAATTGAATTAATTTAATTACAATAAGTAATATAATCTGTAACCTAAAAACATAACTTATAATGTTATTGTAATTGTTATGAGGTAACAAACATTTAAAAAAAAGCAACCGAATTGAGAACCTCCTCCTTTTTTTGAAGTCGGTTTTGACTAAGAATAAAGGAGATAATTAGATATAATTTTGTAAACTTTCTAAAGTTTTAGTTAGTAGTATTTTAAGTTATCTACATATATAAAAATCAATGCCACTTTTCGTTGTAATTTTATAACTCAAGAACGGGCTCACCTATCCAAACCAAATGTTTAGGCTTTGTTCGGACTATTTAGTAGATGGTTTATGTGAAGTTTGCACAAAATCGGTCGAGCGGTTCTTCATTTATCACATTTCCATTATTTCACTTTATACGTAGCGAAGCACGTACCGGGCCGCTAGTTTAGTATAGTTTTGTTTTAGTGTATTGGAAAATAGAAGCGTTTTACCTGAAATAAAACGCATATTAAATACTTACCTTATTTGAAACTTTATATTTGAGATAGGCCCCTCCTTGTTTTCTGCTTTATTGTTCCTTCTTTGTCTACCCTATATCGCCATCTCGCTCGCACATCCCCCTACCATCCACGCCAGGCAGAGCGGCGGCATGAGCCGCGCGTTCTCGTCATTGTGTCGAAAATACCAGGCAGTGTTAAAAACTAAAGTTTCAAATAAGGTAAGTATTTAATATGCGTTTTATTTCAGGTAAAACGCTTCTATTAAACACTTGACCGTTATTTGAAACTTTATATTTGAGACGTGTTTGTTATCGCCTGGTAGAAGTGGATGCCAATGTGATTTTATGCTTAGTTCAGTAATAGTGGTAAAAGCATAAACTGATTTGTGATATTCCTATGACCTACGTATTTTCCCAGTTTGGGATATACGTTTACTGCATTTTAGTATACTTCTGAATGACTCTGATTGAACGTATCGTGAGAGAGAATATATCAACAAATATAAAGATGTGCGAGGTATTACCGTAATTTGATTTATAATACAAACCAAAATATATAATTGACTAGAAGCAATTTCTGAAGTTCTTATCAGATCATAAATATGTCAACGATTGAAAAAGTAACATTCAAGTCTAGAATGAATCATGCAAGGATATTGTTATCCCGCTATAAGTGGCTGTTTATCAGCTATAGAACTATCTGAAAGTATTGCATAATTACATATCTCCAATAGAATAGGCACGTGAAACTGAACAGATTTCGAATCAGATCGGCTAAGACCAATTTTGAGCTGCTGGGCTGGCTTTTCAGCTGAGCGTATGTTGCCCGGGAATGCATTATGCCAGCTCCACCGATGATTTATTTCATCTTGCAATACCTACTGTTCAAGATGGCGATTTGGCTTGTCATCTCAGTCGAATAATAAGTTGATTACATTTCGGTGTTTTACGTCTGTTATGTAAAGTACGAGACATTACACACAATGTATCAGATGGCTATATATATATCTATAGTATACCGACAATGTTATTCACCACCGTACCTTCACAACGTGTAAATCATAGGTACCTAATAATATTGTATCAAAACGTTAATTCTTGTGTATACTTAGTCCATTTTAATTTACTCATGTGGTATTTTATTATAATAACCAGCGACGTTATCACTCAGACATTTACCCGAATTATGAGTTCTAGCGTTCGGTCAAGGGAAAACATAATTATTACTTTTACATGTTCTGGAAAAGTGAGGTCATGCACTCTAAAACCGGAATCCAATTACAAAAGTAAGACAACAGTGTGTTTGATCTGTATATGCACAATTCGTAAACTATAATTGAATGTGTTTGTAAAAAATACGAATCCATCGTAAGCTATAAAATATATCTCAAAATATGTCTAACCAGCACATGAGTGCTCGAAACTGCATACGTATAGTTATGATATTAAATACTTGTATATTATATATCCCATAGTCGGACAAATCAATTAGGTTTGACCATTTTATTTCAAGCAAGCTATGGTTAGAAGCAGGTTTTGTAACAAAGACGACATGGTTACAACAAAAGAGAATGTGGACCAATCTTTGGAAGTCGAAAATATGTCAAAGGATGACTTGAGTTCTACCCTCCAAAATGCACTTTTTCTATCGAGAAATTACTAGCAAGTTTATGCCTCGAGACGATCTTGCCGAGGTAGCAGTTTGGAGAAGGTAAAGGAAAAAAATGTTATGCTAGGCGCATGGGCTTTCGTGAATTATGTATATAATTCACGAAGATGATAGTCGGTTTGGTCTAAACAATCAAAATTTGCAACTACGTATATGGGAATTCCATAAGCAAATAAATCCTTTACAAGTATTAATTAGGTATAAATATTAATCTACGCTATGTAAGTGCTACTCTGGCGGTAGTCGATAATTAGTAACGATAGATGAAGAACTAATAATTGAAACAAAACGATACATTCATACGATGACGATACGATTCATTAGATGATTTGGTCACCCTCGTTCCGAATCGACGACTCATTTTGGTTTTGTAGTGCTTTCAAGATGAGAATTTCTTTGTGATTGCAATGCAACTCTTGTTCCAGGACATACCACTTTTAAACTCGTCTGTTTAATTGGCATGATTTGATTACACATTTCACTAGAAAATAAGAACACATATGCAGGTGAATCAACGACCAGTATGCTGAATCACGATAGTGCAGACTCGTTTGGGTTATGTATGACAAAGCTTGATACGTTTAAACCGATTAGGCTCCAAGATGATTTTAAAAGAAAATAAATAATGTTTTCCGTATAATAAAACACATCAAAAAGAGATAAGAGTTACTTGGGGCATTGGTATTAGCTTGTCGAGGTTATTTGCCAACAGAGATAAGTAGCCTCTGTATAATTTTATTCATTCTGGTTTTAGAATGAAACATGACAACATTTTAGACAGGAGAAAGTCGTTCAAATAACCGATAATACATATTTATTAATCCCTATATGTTTGTTACCCAATTGTTTAATTAAGCAAAGTTTCGGCTGAGACCGAAAGGTAGGCAAGTATATGTATAGTATAGCAGCCGTTACTGGTCGATAAATATGTATGTGCGGTGCGTCGCATACATACGCTAGTGAAAATATGGCTGTTAAATCTACCTTACACAACCAGGGTTGAAATAAATCGGTGACACTGTAAAACATATTTGTCCATTATTGTCATATCATGATCAAAAGTTATAAATAGGTCAGTGAGACCCGCCACTTTCTGTATCTAATAATATACTCCTAGTACTGAACCGATTGACTTGACTTTACCAACGGCGGCTTTTGATAAAACTATATGCAACAACAGTGTATTGTTTTGTTATCAGTATGTAAATCGGGGATTCGTAGCTGTGTGTCACCACTATTGGTGGATTTAAAATTATTACCCGCTTTGAAAAGTGGCAGTGTCAATGTCTTCAGGGTACCTCACAAAGGACTAAAATGGTAAGAACCCCGTGAGGATTGAATACCTGGAACGTGCGTAGAGGCACCAATATCCTAGTGAGGTACTTAAAAATAAATACACAGTAAGGGTACATTTCGTTACCCGCCCCTGTGAGAATTGATAATGGTGAGAAATATGTGTAGAGGTATCCTCATGAGCGTTGGTTATGTTAGAGAATATCCGCCGAAAATGCAATATTCTAGTAAAGACCCCTACGAGGGAGCATTTCAATTCACATGCCGTTGCAATGGTTGATTATGATAGTGAATGTGCGTAGAAGATTTATCTAGGTGAAGTACCCTGCGAAGAGAATATATATTTGGGTTTTCGAACACCACCTGCCTTTTTAATGTGCGTTGAGGCACACCATCCAAAATAATACCCCGCGAGGTTACATTTCAACTCACCTGCCCCTGCAAGGGGTTAGTTATTATGGGGAATGTGTGTACGGGCACAACCTCCAAGAGAATGCCCCGCGAGGGTATTATAAAACTCACCTGCCCCTACGAGGGGTTGATTATTATGTGGAATGTGCGTGCGGAGTACGGGCACAACGTCCAAAAGAATAACCCTCGAGGTTATATTTCAACTCACCTTCCCCGTACAAGGGTTTCATTTTCATGGAAAACGTGCGTACGGAGTACCGGCACAGTATCCAAAAGAATACCCCGCGAGGGTATTATAAAACTCACCTGCCCCTGCGAGGGGTTGAGTATTATGGGGAATGTGCGTACGGAGTACGGGCACAGCATCCAAAAGAATACCCCGCGAGGGTATTATAAAACTCACCTGCCCCTGCGAGGGGTAGAGTATTATGGGGAATGTGCGTACGGAGTACGGGCACAACATCCAAAAGAATACCCCGCGAGGGTATTATAAAACTCACCTGCCCCTGCGAGGGGTTGAGTATTATGGGGAATGTGCGTACGGAGTACGGGCACAACATCCAAAAGAATACCCTGCGAGGGTAAATTTCAAGTCACCGCACCTGTTTAGGTTGGTGTATGCATCAGCTCAGACTAGCTTTCAAAGCGGGAAGCATTTGATAATTTTATATAAAGGCAAAAATGTTTTACCGTTTTAAGCACTGTAGTAAACTCAGCTGGTATTAATAGCAAACGGAATCTTTTGGTAGGTGGATCACGAACCTTCATTCCTCACCACTTCAATCAATTCAGACCACAAATAACTTGTAATAAACTAATAACAAAAAATCTACCTTCAAATATAACTCGTAATGTTACGTAGACCTTCATGTAGTTAAATCACGGGTCTTTATTGCAGGAACCTCCGCAGAGAGGTATATAAGACTGTTTCTCAAATCTAAAAAGTTGTATTGATATTGTATTCTAATTATTGAAATGGTTTTCAATGTGCTCTTTTTACATAATAAATTGCTACAAAAGTTATTTAGACGGCAGTACTGGATGATACCTTAAAACTCCCTTGTGGTCATGATTTATTTTATTTCAGAGAATTTGGACATCACCCGATTACTACGATACGAACGATACCCGTTATCACTATTCCAACGTTGTGATTTATTACTGTTAGCACATGATGTATTAAAATATTTATGTTCAACTGTATTTGAACTAAACTGGAACCAACCTAGGAAAAACCTAGGATAAAAATGTTATAGTACACACAAAAATTATCTTTAAAAAAGGGTAGATTAAAGTATTTTAAGAATTAATTTGTTCAAAGCTTGAACATAAAATTTCAACAATAATTTGTATTATCGAACGGTAAAACCGTTAAAATTATGTATTATTTAATTTTAAAAATAAAATAAGAAGGTATATAAATACAAATAACTTACATGTGTGCCTAGGCTAGGCTAGCGCTAGGCACAACCGTGCGCTGCAGAAAACAAGACGCCAATGACGAGAACGCGCGGCTCATGCCGCCGCTCTGCCTGGCGTGGATGGTAGGGGGATGTGCGAGCGAGATGGCGATATAGGGTAGACAAAGAAGGAACAATAAAGCAGAAAACAAGGAGGGGCCTATCTCAAATATAAAGTTTCAAATAACGGTCAAGTGTTTAATAGTACATTATGACACGTGTGCAAAGTTGGTCATTACACGCAAGGCGGTATTAAGCGCGATAAGGGAGCCGAGAGTGTAATGATCAATGCACACGCGTGTCATACGACGTTTTACACCACACTCGAGAGGAAAAATATAGACTTGTATTATTTAAGTTTACTTGATTTGATTTATTTATATTGAAGAAGATAAAATTTATATAGGGTGACTGGTAATTAGTAAACGATACTCAGGCACATGATTGTACTCATGGTAACAAAGTCAAAGTCAAAGCCATTTATTCAATTTAGGCCCTAGAAGGGCACCTATGAAGGTCAAAGCTACTGAAGTTACCGCCAGTTCGTAAGTCGGCCTTCAACTGAGAAGAACAGACATGAAACTCAGCAAGGTTACACTTTTAAATATTTTTTTTTTTTTTAACAATCTGACTATATATTGGCTATTTTTTCCAAAACATTAGTAGGTATACATACATACTTTTTATTTTACAAAATAAAATACACAATCATAAAAAGGAAAAACCATAAAAAAAAATCAAAAACAAAACCAATATACAAAATAAATAAAAAATAATAACAACCAAACAACTTACAAATATGCCATCTCGAAATCTCCACCCGTATTATTGAGAAGGACATAGGCTAATACCGCGGGGGACACCAAGTATCCAATATGATAATCAATTAAGATATTCTTTCTATGGACTACATTTCGAAAAGACTGAAGATGTACTGGAAATCTAAGGGAGTTAATGATCTCGTAAAACTTATGATTCTATTTTTACCTATTATAAACGTTATATTGTAAACATTCTACGCTCGTTATATTACTTTTTATATTACCTATTAATGGATAATTGTTTATACATGAACATATACATATATATAAATATACTAGCTGCCCGGCGCGACTTCGTTCGCGTGGTGCTACCCTACCCTACCATACCCTACCCTACCCTATGGTGCTACCCTACCCTACTCTACCCTACCCTACCCTACCCAACCCTACCTGAATTTTCTTTGCTATAAACCTCACGGAGCCCGAGACCTTTCCAACGAATGCAAAACCGTGGAAATCGGTTCGTGCGTTCTGGAGTTATAGCGTCAGGAAGGAAAACCCTACTTATTTTTATATAGTAGATATCATATAAAAGAAAAAATAGAATGGGTACATAAAACATGTAGTACCTGCACAGCAGTACACACTTAAACTTTCATAGTAAGTATTATATAAGACGAGATGACCTAGCCCCCCACAGCACAGGGAATCCTTGAGGGGCTAGAACTCACTTAAAATTACATACATAAATGTTAAAAAATAAATGTACTTACCTACTTATAAGTTATACCTAATGTATGTACCTACTATATTGTTTCTGAATAAAGAAATTATTATTATTATTCATCGAACAATTAACGCAAAGAAACGCAATGACGTTCATTTTGGTTGAAATATATTCCGCCAATTTCCCACCGCCGACAACGCACTCTGATTGGCTAAGTCAAGCACGCATGCACTCTGATTGGTCAAGTCAAAAACACACGATGCAGTGATTGGTGCTTACTGTTCAAATTCATTGACAAATCACTGACGAGTTTCGGAATTTGATTGTTCATTATTACTACTCTAAAGGGATCTTTCCTCGATGTTATTATTCTACATACCGGGTACAGCATAAACGTTTTTGACAAATAGGACGTCATCGTCTTCTTGATCCACATCAATAATAATAGGATCTGAAAAAAAAAAACTGCGTTGTTTGAACAGTAACTGCTGGGGCACGACGACCACCTAACTAGTATCGCGTATGTGTAACAGACTAATAGGCAATGGTGCTCATGATTTGACGGGCCTATAGCAGCAGCCGCAGCAGGTCGTGGGTTCGATTCCCACACAGAAAACATTTGTGTGCATGAACATGTCTGTATGTCCTGAGTCTGGGTGTAATTATGTATATAAAGTACATATTTACAAACAATAACCGGCCAAGTGCGAGTCAGACTCGCGCACCGAGGGTTCCGTACAAACCTGTAGGTATATAAGTAAATGGTAGTATAGACCTGAGTATTTGATATTAATTTCAATTTATGACCTATTAAAAAAAAACTACTTACTAGATCTCGTTCAAACCAATTTTCAGTGGAAGTTTGCACCGTAATGTACATCATATATTTTTTATAGATTTATCATTCTCTTATTTTAGAAGTTACAGGGGGGGGGACACACATTTTACCACTTTGGAAGTGTCTCTCGCGCAAACTATTCAGTTTAGAAAAAAATGATATTAGAAACCTCAATATCATTTTTGAAGACCTATCCATAGACACCCCACACTTATGGGTTTGATGAAAAAAAAAAATTTGAGTTTCAGTTCTAAGTATGGGGAACCCCCAAAATTTATTGTTTTTTTTCTATTTTTGTGTAAAAATCTTAATGCGGTTCACAGAATACATCTACTTACCAAGTTTCAACATTATAGTTCTTATAGTTTCGGAAATAAATGGCTGTGACATACACGGACAGACAGACAGACAGACAGACAGACAGACAGACATGACGAATCTATAAGGGTTCCGTTTTTTGCCATTTGGCTACGGAACCCTAAAAAGTAGTATAATATGTATTATATCAGTTGTCTGGTTTCCATAATACAAGCTCTGCTTAGTTTGGGATCAGATGACCGTGTGTGAGGTATGCCCCAGGATATTTATTATTTATTTATATATCGGCATTTACAGATTTCGATAAAATAGTACAGTCGGTGGGAAAAAAGTAATTTTTGAAAAAAAAAATAAGTATTGGCTTAATCGATTCTGTCTTCGACAAGGATCAAAAGACTATGGAGCCAAGTCAGGTTAGAGTCCTAGAAACGTCACAAATCGAAAAATAGATTTCCTATACATTTTTATAGGAAAAGTATTTTTTTTATACCATTAAGTGGCAAACATGCATTCGGACCGCCTGATGGGTAGCGGTTACCGTAGCCTATGGACGCTTGCAACACCAGGGGTATCACTCGCGCGTTGCCGACCCTGAAGAAATATTTTCACACCTTTTTTGAAGAACCCCATCTTATATTAAGTGCTGTTATGCTGTGTAGTAAGTATAGTTTCAAATGACAAAGTACTGGTAGGTTAGTATACTATTATTAGTGCGTTCGAATTGGAGTGATGTCGTTTTTAACAGTTTCAAAATGGGCATTTTTGTTTATGCGTTCGAATTGGAAAATTTCAACAATTTTGCAACTTTTGCCACAAACGATATTTCCCAAATCGAACGATTAGATAATTAAATGACATTTGCATGCTCATCGCCTGCTTGTCACTTGTCTCAACCTACCTTTTTCCTTCAGTTAAACTTTAAAAAAAGTTAATCTGACAAATTATTCTCTTGCCTGTTAGTATTTCTATCAAATTGTACAATTAAAATTAGAATTATCGCTTCCCGTTTGAATTTTCCAAAACTTATCTGTCAGATTCAAAGATGTCAAAATATGATCACAAACGACCCTGCCTCGGAAGTGGGTCAAAATTTGCAGTTCACGATGTCGTTTTTAACTGTTTCCAAGTAAAACGAACGGTGCACAAAAACAGTTCAAAACGCCAATTTCACCTACAACTTTCCAAATCGAACGCCAGATGTGATCGTTTTTGGCATTTTTGACTGTTATTTTTGCTACCATACCATAACAGTTTTCGTTCACCGTTCGTTTTGCTTGGAAACAGTTAAAAACGACATCGTGAACTGCAAATTTTGACCCACCTCCGAGGCAGGGTCGTTTGTGATCATATTTTGACATCTTTGAATCTGACAGATAAGTTTTGGAAAATTCAAACGGGAAGCGATAATTCTAATTTTAATTGTACAATTTGATAGAAATACTAACAGGCAAGAGAATAATTTGTCAGATTAACTTTTTTTAAAGATTAACTGAAGGAAAAAGGTAGGTTGAGACAAGTGACAAGCAGGCGATGAGCATGCAAATGTCATTTTTTTATCTAATCGTTCGATTTGGGAAATATCAATTGTGGCAAAAGTTGCAAAATTGTTGAAATTTTCCAATTCGAACGCATAAACAAAAATGCCCATTTTGAAACTGTTAAAAACGACATCACTCCAATTCGAACGCACTAGAACTAGAACACTTACCTTGAGTTTTTTTCTTTTTCTTATTTTTTTTCAGTTTAGATTTTTTCTTGACCTTTTTAGTTTTTGGCACTGGGTCTTTTGTATCGTCTTTCAAAGGCTTAACTAAAACATAAATATGCATACATCAATATTAGAAATATACTTCTTCGATTTAGTTGTTATAAAATAGTGTCTGTAATGTCAAAATAACATCTGTAACTAAATGCATTTCAGTGAATTTTTTTTTTTTATTTTTATAGTTTTTGTAGTAGTGTAGTTTTATGAGTATTCCGCTAGAGGCGCTGTGCCAATTCCTATAGAGAAGTGTCGTAAACTCAAACGCATTAGTAAGCATTTACTAACGTCAATTCTTTACACTCAGGGTACAGGACTTCATATCTTACATTATTTTCTTATGTTGTTACAAAGAGACAAAGTGAGACACAATTAAACTAATTTATTTAGTTGTAAACAACAGAATCAGCACCATTACCTATTATATCTAACTCTTACCTTCTGTTTTCCGCAGACTAGCCAACGGTTCATCATCATCATCAAAGTCTGTTAACGTTCCGTTTCTGTCAACCATGTCAACATCCGCTAGATCATACAAGTCCGGTAAACCAGACTCCGAATAGAGTGCCTCTTTCGTTTTATACATTGATTTCATTACCCTCTGCTGGCACTCAAGTACCTGTCGTTTGAATTGTACCGATTGTTTGAGCTGTTCCTTGCATGTGTTGCATATTTTGTGTCCATCTTTTTTTGACTGTTGAATTAAATAATAGATTATTAAGTTTTTTGGGCCCTCCTTTGGGAGAAGACTGAAGGAGTTGTGAGGAGGTCGAAGGTGTAGGAAGCTTACGCATATTATAAGATTACTATCTGTCACCCGCAGTTTCACCCAAGTTTATACAGGGTAATAGCAACATTATCTACTGACTGAAAACTGAAAAATGCTGTACAAATTGTATAAAGACACTTAAACATACATACACCAAAAGTGATATCAAAGCATTCCTGTAATAATCTCCCGTAAACATTATCATCGCCAGATTTCTTCTCCGTAGACCATAGATTACTGTAGCAATCTTTTTCGAAGCAGCAACAGCATTTTCCCTTTTCCTTTCTTTTCTTCTTCCTTCTTTCTCTTTCCTTCTTCTTTTTCTTTGGCGTTGGTTCCTTCTCAGGGCTCAGTTTTCTTTTCTTTATTCTTGGATACACTGTTAAGGTTTCATTGCGTGATAGTTGTATACTTGGTCTGTGGAAAAATATCTAATGGTTCATAAAATATAGCTTGTAGAGTTATATAAAAGTCAACTTTACTGCTTTACAATAAGGTTCATCTGTTTAATCTATCTTGAATACCGATGGGTCAAAAGATAGTGACAGATACTGTGGTTTTATGTTTATGAGTCACAAATAAACAGTTTATCTAAATTGCACATTAGATACATAGATAATAGTGAAAGTGTTACAATGGTGTACGTGTAAATGTTACATTAGTGTAAAGATTTCAATTATGTGTATACAGAGTTAATCGCCATAGCGGAGGCTGTCTCGTATATTGATACCTTTGAGGCTGGCAGATACATACTACTAACAGACTCGAAAAGTGCTATCCATCATCTGGCTCAATGCACCTTGAATATTCAAGGTTCACTGCTAGCCTACAGCATTTTGGAATCCCTCCGTGGCATACCAAAGAATGAGGAAGCTGATCGCCTCGCTAGGGAAGCGGTTACGGATGGAGTATTGTTTACTTGTGTGCCCTTGTTCACAGACCTCCTGCATTAGTCAAACAAAAGTGTAAAGAGATGTGGAAATAGTATTTTGACAAGAGGTCACTGACTAAGGGCACATGGTTTAGGATGATCCAGTCGTGTCTAACGCGCTCCCCTTTGGTTCACTGGTTCCACGCGGTCTAGATCTGATATTGTGACTGCCCTGCGGCTTCAATCGGACACAATCCATTAAACAGTTATGCATTTAAAAAAGTCCCTGTCTGTCACTGGTAGGAGATAATAACAATCAGCATAGCCCTACAATCGTTTCTGACCTGAACTTATGTACCCGTAATTATCCAGCGAATGCAGCTAAAGATGTTGTTCAAAGATGCATGTAAATAAATTATTTTTTTCTTTCTTTCAATAATTCATCAAGAATACATGTGACTGCTTGCCATTCCAGAGAACCACACAGTTACTGGGTTAATTATTATATTTTAAGAATAAATAATTGAGTAGACATTAGACAAAAAATAAAAAACCCCCTGTAAGTCACCTTTCTGATTCCGTCAGTCCTTCACTTTCAGACCATTTTTTTACAATCAAATGATCTACTCCATACCGCTCCCCGACTGTTACATAGTCCACAATTGGATTATTTTTGATATACATTAAAACTTTTCGACGAAGCTTCCAATAGTTCAGTTTACAGCGAGGAGTGGGCTCTTGATGCGGTTGAAATCTGGCATACTCGCGTTCGTGCTTCCTAAATACCGCACGCATAATTGTATTAGCGGTCGGAACATTTTTCCCTTTGAATTTTGCACGTTTCTCGTAAATTTGAACTGCTTCACTGTAAACTTCTCCCGCCAAATAGTAACATCGCTCCATTTCCTTGTATTCTTTCATAGAGTAAAGATACGGCATACTTATTTTTTTTGTAACTCAACTTACTTTGTTTATGTTTTTGAAAACTGGTATAATATTACAATCAAAAGGATCATAAAAGGATATTTATTTATTTTATTTATTATTAACAACGTTCGTTACAATAACAAGTTACAATTTACCTTTCGCATATACTGTAGTGTGTGTAGTCTTTGAATGTATGTATACTATTGTAGTCTTTGGTTGGTATGTACCTAAAACAAACCTAAAACTGTCGTGCTAAAACCATAAGAATACTATTATCTGGCCTATAGTAAAATATCACAAAAGTACACAAAACACAAACAAACACACAAACTCGTAGATAGAACATAAGAACATAGACACAGACGACCAAAGAGTAATATAATACATTGCAGACGACTGAACATAGAACAAACTAGAGGTGGGCGATACAAAACAAACCACAGACTTAGCAAAGACTTAGTAGAGATGATACAAACAAACGCAAGAATCGCATCGACACACCATCGACATAATATAATAAAGAATCGTAACAATTTTATTCCCTAAGTAAGAAAAGAAAGAAGAAATCCAAATATTCATGCTATTGCTTTCTTCTTCATTCTTCAAGTGTGATAAAATCTATGAATAAAGAAAGAAAATAGAGGATGGCTAAAAATCAAGTGCACCACCGCGACAAATAGAAACCATGGGTGCGTTCCGTTTCACGGTAATTTCTTTGCTGGGAAATATTTGAATTTCTAAAAGTCCTAAAAGTTACGTAAAAGTCCGGGTCCTATTGTATGTATCTGTGACTCCAAATATATTATATTCAAGGCGTAAGGATATTGTATACTTTTACGTAGTATAAAAATCCTTGATGATTATATGTATTACTTACTCTTTGTGTGACTCCCTCCACAGATAAGTCTTGTGATTCTGATCTTCGAATTATTTCTTCTAAAACATTTATATAATAATGCATTGAACCAATTCAATAAATAAATATAAATTAAATAGATAACATAACATAAAATTACATAAATGATTCCAACTCTGAAGCATGAAGAGTCGCGGCAGCTCAGTCGTCTCGATTAAACGTGCGTCTCGCACTCGCAGTGATCGGGCGCGCATATAGTGAACTAGAGATGGGTATACATATACATTGATTGAGTTGATTCATTGAAACGGCTCACGCACTTCAGCCGGCCATGTATGTCTGTCCACGCAAACCAAAATCTAACCAAACTTAACCAACGCAATAGTTCTTCTTCTTCTTCTTATTTTTAATTTTGGCAACCAAGCCCAAATTAGGGCTCATTTCTGCCAGTGTCGAGTTATATTATAGTTTCCAATCACAATAAATCACTTCACATTATTATTATTAGTCCTCAGTCAGTCACCGTCCATAAAAGTCATGTTTTACTACATTGGTGGTCATTGTACTAAAACTCTTCACGGACATTTTGAGACAACTTGAAAAGTCACGATACACATAATTCATTTAATGTCACTTCACTGGTGCACATGGATGATCATTATTGGGTAAAATACCACCAAAAATACATAAATTTATGAAATGCAAGTTCCCGCCAAAAAGTCCAACGCAATAGTTCATCCCGGTTTACTTTTCATTTGTCTACAGACAAAATAACTTGAAAACGAAACGCAGTTTTTTTTTTTGTTTTGTTTTACGTAAATAAATATTTTATTTTATTCTATTATTGTTAGGGTGGATGCAAGAATCTTATATATTAAATGGATTATGCAACTGAACTGTCACTTTAAGGATGAAAAATGTCACCCCTAAAACAAAAAAAAAAGACAATACCTCCCTCATCGTACCATCTCACTTTATCTTCAATCCATCTCACTCTTATTTTCAATCCAGTTGCTATCTACCACCAAGAGTAATAAATAAGAGAACATCTGGACTTTTTGGCGGGAACTTGCAGAGTGACGTAGCATTTTCATTTTCATAAATTTGTGTATTTTGAGTTTTATTGTGTATTTTTGGTGGTATTTTACCCAATAAAGATCATCCATGTGCACCAGTGAACTGAAATGAAATGAATTATGTGTATCGTGACTTTTCAAGTTGTCTCAAAATGTCCGTGAAGAGTTTTAGTACAATGACCACCATTGTAGTAAAACATGACTTTTATGGACGGTGACTGACTGAGGACTATAATGTGAAGTGATTTTGTGACTGGATACTATAATATAACTCTACACTGGCAGAAATTAGCCCTAATTTGGGCTTGGTTGCCAAAATTAAAAATAAGAAGAAGAGAACATCTTTTAGAAATAATTGATTTTCTTTGTTTTATCTACTACATTACTATATAAGTAAATAAACTGAAGGGTAAACGAATGATTATTTTAAATTAAACTCTTTTTTTAATCATAGACATATTATTGGTATAATAATATCCGGGGATATTCTTTACACACATTTTTTATTTAAATTTCAATATGCCCCAATACACAATATCTTTGTTGTCAAATATTATCCAATAGAGCTGCACTAAATCGAGGTCTTGACAGTTTTACTCCAATGCAAACTGGCAGTTAACTGTATTCCTGCTCATGAGAAGATACAATAATATAGACTAAACAAAAACTAAAATCTACACAATTATAACAGAAAAACAACTTATCGTGTGCAGACCTCAGTCAACCCAAGTTAGGAAGAAACAAAAACTGCTCAGCTTTATTATATGAGTATAGATTAGGGTGACCAGAGATGTGTACCAATTATGTTTTTCAACCCTTCAAGTTTCATATGTTTTAAGTAAAACCTATAGACGGCAGATCTTAAACGTGTATTAGAATGGCGTAAACTGGCCACAAACTTATGTAGTATCACAGACTCATAGTGGTCGCAGCGTGGCACAAAACTATTTTCAGTTCATTTTCAATAGGAAAAGCAATATACATTACGCTTCCAAAAATAGTGAACTACATTCTTGTTTATGTTGTTGACTGACATAGATCCACGTAAAGACATATGGTAACTTAACAATGCTATTCTAAGAAACTAAATGAAGGTACTGCAAGTATCAAGAAACATACGATCCTCGTAATGTTTCATACACTGCCTACAATAAATGCTCATGCACACAAATGCATGTTTTTTTTTTTTTTTTTTTTTATACAACTAAGGTGGCAACAAGCATACGGCCCGCCTGATGGTAAGCAGTTACCGTAGCCTATGGACGCTTGCAACACCAGGGGTATCACTCGCGCGTTGCCGACCCTGAAGAAATCTCTTCACACCCTTTTTGAAGAACCCCATGCTGTACTCCATTGGGAAAACCACGGCGGGGAGCTCATTCCACAGTCCGAGAAATGAGCATGTCCTAGAAATCGAATCCACGACCTGCAGCTGAGCTGACCTGCTATGCTAAAATAGCACATTACATGTCCCAAAAAAGTATACCTACAAGCGCACCAATCTTACAATATTTAATATATTCATCGCAGCAAATCTAAATAATTGGAAACATTTTTCTTAACTCTACTCTCTTTGCTTGTATTTCGTCTCGGTACTTCTTCTGCATTAGTTCTTCTTGGTCTCCTGACAGTCCTGAGTTGAGGATCTGGTTTAGCTGGAGGCACTGGTATCCGTTCATTGAAACCCTGCATCATATCGTGGCCTCTCCGGTTCATGTCTTGCAGTATATTACTGGGTCTTGATAACATTTCTCTCAGCGTACAATTGAAGATAGCATCTATGTTTTTGACCGCGCTCGTTTGTACTGTACTCATGTGTGGTTGTATATCATCTGTAGCGATGGTGTTCTCTATGATTTGTGAGTCGTCTATGGTGCTGGTAACACAGTCGACTTCTTCTTTGGGCTCGAGGCACATTTCTGGTATCACATTAATGCCGTTGAGCGGATCTGGGACTTCTTCCGGCAATGCTTCTGGTATAACTTCTGCAATAAATACATGTATTTTAGAAATTGCTTTATAAAATGGTAGTATCGTGGTCTTAGGGTCATTGCTCACTATGTCAGCACCGCTCCATTACAGCAACGGGCCGGCACCGTCTCAACTCAATCCAAACATTACCTGGCAGCGCGTGAGGTGTCGGTCTATTTGCTGGCGCGGCTTTGGTAAGATACCGCATGCTGGCGTCACGCAGCAAAAGACCGCTCGCTGGGAGCGTGAGGTAAGCAGGACTAGTGGCGCGTAGCGGCAAGAGGTCATTGCAAAATTTACTTTAACGCATAAGATTTAAAGGCCTCACTTGCATGGCAAGTTAAATGCCGAGGCGTAGCCGTGCTGTTATAATGAGCGGTGACACTAAAACTACTAGTATACATGGTGTTTTTTTTTGTACATGACACAATGTGAAAACTGACTTGAATCTTTAAGTTTTTTTTTCTATTTCACTTCAAAGTCTATGTGTCAGCTTGCTACAAAGCTAAGAAGAAAATAAATAGTGCAAGTCAATAAATTATCTTACCATCCTCCTGTATGGCCGCGATATCATCACCGACTTCACCATCAACACCGGCTCCACCGTCTGATTCATGTTTGACAGACGCCGACGGTTCTGCATCTGTAATCATAAGAGAAAACGATTTGGTACCAGAACAAGTCTCTTCTTTCTCAAAATGGTGGGGGGGGGGGGGGGGGGTGTGGATGGTACTGAAATCTTACCTTATTGACTCATAATGTCCGAGATTTCTGGGAGATAAATCATATTTATTTACACCACTTGTGAGGAATGTCCCAGTATATTTATTTAATGTGTCTCTTTTGGCCAGATTGTCACTATATATATATACAGATGGAGATTTCGAGATGGCATCGTGTGACGCTCACTTCCCTCCAATATGGCGAGGAGGGTGGTGGCTGCCACACGCGTCATATGCGTGAACAGGTGCTGCTTGTGGGGGCTGGTCTGCGCCGAGTTTGCTATTTATTTACTTATTAAATATTTATTCAGTCTACTTTGTAATTTTGCCGCCGCGCCGGGGCACGCAATTGTTTTCAGTGCGATTAGAATGTAAATATTATGTAATGAATCTCAGCTTGTTTTGAAAAGAGTAATTGCTGAGTTTATTGCCGGCTCTTCTCAGCAAATGCAACCTTCCGAACCGGTATTAGAGTATTAGAGTCAGACTTTTCATAAGTGCCTGCGAAGGTCTATTTGAATAAATGATTTTGAATTTTGCATATTTTCGAAACCTATGTTGGATTAGTCATGCCATGCTGAACAACTTTTACTATGATACCAGTAGTGAATGCTCAATTATTTATTTTTACTTCTTACCAATATTGTTCAAAATCCTAATTGGATCATCTTCATCGTCGTCATTTTCAATGTTTTCTGCTTTGACTTCTGAAAAACGAAACAAACATTAAGTATTCTACATAGCTGAGCGAGATAGCAATCATGAAAGTGACTACCACTAGTGAGAAAGAGATGGAGATACAAATGCAAGCGTTTTGTGCCGATACCGAGCAATCCAGGGCCAGTAGAGAAGATGGATATCGACAATCGTCATCGTTAGTAAACGATCAACCTTTGTATGGGATTGACATTTCAAATCTAATTATCACGTGATTTTTAACAATCTCTAATGCCAATCTCATACAAAGGTTGATCGTTTACTAACGATGACGATTGTCGACAACCATCTTGTCTACGGGGGCTGAATCTAAAAAAGCTGTTACTTGATGTTACAAACCGACACTTCAATTTTATTTAATTGTATAGATGCAGGGATATAATGGAGAATGCTTACGCGAGTGGAGCCAGGGATATAACTAGTATTCTACGTAAGTAATAGATAAATCGTATTCCTTACCCATTTCCGGTTCTGGTTCCGGTTCCAGTTCTGGTGTCGGTTCCAGTTCTGGTGTCGGTTCCGGTTCCAGTTCTGGTGACGGTTCCAGTTCTGGTGTCGGTTCCAGTTGTGGTGATGGTTCTGGTTCCGGTTCCAGTTCCAGTTCTAGTGTCAGTTCCAGTTGTGACGCTGGTTTTGGTTCCGGTTCCAGTTGTGGTGATGGTTCTGGTTCCGGTTCCAGTTCCAGTTCTAGTGTCGGTTCCAGTTGTGACGCTGGTTCTGGTTCCGGTTCCAGTTCTAGTGTCGGTTCCAGTTGTGGCGCTGGTTCCGGTTCCAGTTCTGGTTCCGGTTCCGGTACTGTTTCCATTACATCAACATTTTCATCTTGATTAGCGTTGTCTTGTTCTAACAGCGGATCGACCGCAGCTGAAAAAAAAGTTCATCAATGAAGGAAAACAAAAATAACTCAATACATCGAACAATTAACCCAAAGAAGCGCAATGACGTTCATTTTGGTAGAAATATATTCCGCCAATATCCCACCGCCGACAATGCGCTCTGATTGGTTAATTCGAGGACACATGCGCTCTGATTGGCCAAGGCATAAACATGCGATGCAGTGAGTGGTCCTTACTGTTCAAAATCAGTGACAAATCGCTGACAAGTTTCGGAATTTGATTGTTCAGTATTACTACTCTAAAGGGATATTTCCTCGATGACTCAATACTTTCAATGACCTAGTGACACTTAGAATACCACACACTTCAAAATGGGTTGAAGTATTGAACTGAACTTATTACGTGAAGTGTGTTAAATGTAACTTGCAAGATTCCATACACCAGACAGGTGATACTAAATAAAAGCTTGTAAAAATAGCATCTCTTACCAATGTCTGGTTCTGGTTGCAGTTCCATTTCAGCATCATTATCATTAGTTTGTGCTAACTCTGGCGTTATACCTTAAGATATGAACAAAGATTAATCCCAGTAGTCAGACAAATTCTGCGTGTCTTGTCGTGACGACAGAATCGAATCGACCCCCCCACATGCCTCCCCCGACCCTAACCGCTTACCACCAGGCGGGCCGTATGCTTGTATGCTACCATTCACGGATCACAATAGGAAGTGCATTATCCGGGTAGATCCGCCGGAGACAGTTAGTATTTAAATATCCTTACCGACTTCCGGTACCGGTATTTCATCAACAATCTCTTGATTGTTGTCGTCTTGCTTCAACTCAATGAATCCTGAACAAAATGTTACACAAGTGTTAGTAACCGACAGACTGACAGAATACAGTTCAAATTCAAATTCATTTATTCATTAACAACTTACGTTATGTCTGAATGTTAAACAATATTAGAAACAAAGTAAATAATAATATAAAAAAAAACAATTACACATAGGCAGAACCATATCAACCTTATAGTAGTGATCTAAGGGTGATTGTAAGTTTTAAGCATTCTTTCATTTATCTTCGGGCCATAATTTCTTTTCTGTGCGAAGATTCACGACGCGCCTTATCAGTTGGGTACTACTGTACCGATATTGATTCTGATATTACATGCCCTAATGTACCACAAACATATGTATGAATGTGTTAAAAATTTGCAGAGGTAATAGGTTTATCTCTGGACCGCGAGTGAAACCGCGTGAGACAACTAGTATCCAATATGATAATCATTAATAGATATACTACTCTACATACCGGGTACAGCTCGAACGTTTTTGACAAATACGACGTCATCGTCTTCTTGATCCACATCAATAATACTAGGATCTGAAAAATATAACTGCGTTGTTTGAACAGTCACTGCTGGGGCACGACGACCACCTAACTAGTATCGAATAGGCAATGGTGCTGATTCTGTTATTCACAACTAAACTAATTTAGTCACTCTATATCTCTTTCTAGCGAAGAATATCAGAAAAGGATTCAAAATTCAAAATCATTTATTCAAATAGACCTTCGCAGGCACTTATGAAAAGTCTGACTCTAATACTCTAATACCGGTTCGGAAGGTTGCATTTGCTGAGAAGAGCCGGCAATAAACT
Organism: Achlya flavicornis; assembly: GCA_947623365.1. NCBI lineage: Eukaryota > Metazoa > Arthropoda > Insecta > Lepidoptera > Drepanidae > Achlya > Achlya flavicornis. The sequence goes on along the minus strand of OX392494.1, from coordinate 6,316,552 downwards.
CAGCAATTATTCTTTTCAAAACAAGCTTAGATTCATTACATAATATTTACATTCTAATAGCACTGAAAACAATTGCGTGCCCCGGCGCGGCGGCAAAATTACAAAGTAGACTGAATAAATATTTAATAAGTAAATAAATAACAAACTTAAGCAGACCAGCCCCCACAAGCAGCAGGATGTAAGAAAGAACCATGGCGAGATCCATACATTGATTTGTACAAAAAAATAAAACATTTTTGAGGGTTTCGAATCACTTCCAATGTTGAGCAGCGACATATTAATATACATCAAATATTTTATAAACACCGCAAAACATAACGGCTATGGCCGCGATTCGCCGGCCTGGCATAGAATGTCGCATTTTTATCCCGGGGATCTAAAAACATTTTAAATGCCTCAAGTTATACCTTCGGCACCAGCGATCATTATAACGTCATTTCAACGGCTCTAAAAATCTTTATATTTTGGAACGAAGTTCCTTATCGCGCGTTGAGAAAGGGGGCTAGACGGAAAAAATTAAGACCAAAAGTTGTAACGACACTTTTTGCTATAGTTGTAAGCCGTGCGGCGTGCGCATGTTTCTCTGTCTGTCTCTCTCTCTCTCTTATAGAAAGCAAGCCAGTTATTTTCGTTTCGTCTTTCTATTTCGCATTGAAAAAACAAATATGTAAAATATATAGTAATATTTATACATATTTGTTTTTAACTTCTTGACTTGACTTGACTTCTTGTTTGAATGGCGCCAGGTGTGTATAATTTACACAATTCCGCCAGTGTCAGGGTTATAGAGGATACACGAAGGAGATTGATCGGTAAAAAAAAAGAAAAAATTATATCGCTGATGGCCGGTGGTGAATTTACCTAAAACAAATAAGACAACACTGTTATACCAAACCATGTTAATAATATAATGTTAGAATATAATAAAAACAAAACACAAATAAACAAAAATAGATATCACAGTTTAATTTTGTTAATATTAATAAATCGGGACAAAAAGTATACAAACGGAGAATCTACAAGTGACAACAAACATTTCATATTAATAGGACGAGGAATATTGGGAGGTAGGATGTTGTAAAGGGGAGATTGTAATTTTGGACAATCGAAAAACAAGTGGTCAGTAGTGCCTTCGTCTATACCGCATTCACAGAGAGAGTGGTCTCTCACCCTAATCTTATGTAAATGTACAGGAGTACAAGCATGACCCAGGCGAAGACGACAGATAACGGATGATGAACTCTTATTTAATTGCCGATATCTAAAAAACCAAGGTTTAGCTGGAATGCTAGGCTGAATGTCTCCATAGTATTTTCCTGTTTGGTTTTTTGTCAATTGCCATAACTGGTCCCAGGATCCCTCCAAACGAGGTTTAGCAAGCGCGCATAGATCCTCAGAAAGAATATGGGAATGTTGAGAAGATCCAGTCTGAATAGCATTTTTAGCGCAGGAGTCTACAGTTTCATTGCCTGGAATACCACAGTGGCCGGGGATCCATGCAACATTCACATTTATCCTTCGGAGGAAGCAGTTGAATAACGCCTCTCTAATTTTAAAAATGATAGGGAATTTTGATTTTGACCGGAAAGGGTTAGAAAGAAGAGACTGGATACAGCTTTGGGAATCAGTGAAGATGACCGAATTATCTAAATTGTGGGAAAGGACGTAATTGATGGCTTCTAATACAGCAATTGATTCTCCTGTAAATACGGATGTTGATGGTGGACTTTTATAACTGAGGATAATTTTGAATTTGGGAATCCAAACAGCCGAACCTACACAGTCTTGATCAGAGGTTTTTGAGGCGTCCGTGAATATAGTCAGCCATCCATGAAATTTTTTATTTATTACCTCACTAAATTGTTTTGCAGCCAGTAAGGAATCTTTATCAATTCCAATGTTCAAATAAACAGTGGGACGAAAAACAAGTGCCTCATAAGGAATTGAGAAGAGTGGATTGAGTTGAAACTGCATAACTGGGTGCGAAAGATTGGAGACTGATGTAAAACTTCGAAGAAGACATGGGATATTGTTGCTAGATAATTGAGAGCAAAAATTTTGGAGATGTTGTAGTTTATCGGGTAGCGGGTGAGAAGAATTTTGGGACAATTTAAATAGAAACCTGTCACATAAGTACTGCCTACGAAAATGAAGTGGAGGGTCCACACATTCTACCTGCATAGCATTGATAGGTGAGGATTTCATTGCTCCTAAGATAATGCGTAGACATCTGGATTGAATTTTGGTCAGTTTGACGGTACCTGCTTTGTTACAATGATCTAAGAGAAATGATCCATAATCCATATGACTGCGAATAATAGCATTATATAAAAGTTTTTGGGTGTAAGGGTGGGCACCCCACCACACGCCAGACAGAGCTCTTAGTACATTGATTCCTTTTTCACATTTCTGGGCAATGTAACTGAAATGAGGAACACCAGTCATTCTAGAGTCTAGTATAATACCCAAAAACTTGACCTGCTCCCTTACAGGGATTTCTTCGTTGTTATGAGTAATATTAATTATTGGAATTATCCTTTTCCTCGTAAAGATCACAGCACAACTTTTAGCAACAGACAAAGATAATCCATGATCCGATAACCAGTCCCCTAAGTACTTAAGAGCAGTGTTGAGCTTACGAGAAGCTTCTATACCAGAATGAGATGAAGAATATAGTGCTAGATCATCAGCATATTGAAGTACCTGACAGAAATTGTTAACTGATCGCTCGAGATCATATGTGTAAAGGTTATATAATAAGGGACTGAGTACCGAACCTTGAGGAAGGCCTCTCCAGATAACCCTGGGAGGTAGGGAGCCTTTCGGAGTTCTAATTATGACGGTTCTAGCCATCAAGTGGTTGCAGATGAACCTAACCATCTTCTCTGGGACACTCAGCTGTAGAAGTTTATTCCTGAGAACCGGAAGAAGGACATGATCATAAGCAGATGATATATCTAAAAAGACTCCTATAAGGTATTCTTTCCTACTAAAAGCTAATTGTATGTCTGTTGTTAATAAACTGAGATTATCCATGGTGCTCATGCCTTTTCTGAAACCAAATTGACTCTTAGCTAAAATACCTCTGCTCTCCAACAGCCACTCCAATCGGTTCCGTAGTAAATGTTCCATAACTTTCGCAAAAATAGAGGACAAATCAATAGGTCTTCTTGAATTTGGATCTGAAGGGTCCTTTCCTGGTTTAAGTAGGGGGATGACTATTTGTGTTTTCCACGGTTCTGGGACTATACCTTGATCAAAGAAAACATTTAAGAGGGTGAGAAAAGTTACTTTTGCATTGTCATTAGCCTTACATAGAAAAGAGTAAGGAGCTCCGTCTATTCCTGGAGAGGAGTCCACTAGACCATCAAGGGCCCTATGAAGCTCATTTAATGAAAATGGAGAGTCCATTCTATCATGCGAAATCATAGATGAAGGAAGATTGGGAAGTGAGTCAATGAATGGGACGGAAGGAGGGGCTAGTTTGTTTGCAAATGAATCAATCCATAAATCAGGGTCATTTGTGGATAAGTTATTAGCTACTAGAGATCCTCGAAATCTCTTAATCTGTTTCCAAACTATAGAAGGGGGAGTACGTGGAGACAATGATTCACAAAAGGCAGACCATCCCTGCCTTTTTCTTGATGACAACAACCTCCGTGCACGGGCTGCTATATGCTGGTAAGAAAGGTAATTTTCTATCGACATTGAATTATTGTACGTTTTCTCAGCTTCATTTCTTTCGTTTACAATCGCCGTACACTCAGAATTCCACCAAGGAGGAGATATTTTAAATGCCTTTTTCTTTTTTAAAGGAATATGATCATCAGCAGCAGACAAAATGGCTTCCACAAATTTATCATAAACACTTAGGGGATTTTCACTACCTAGAGAAGAGAGAGAATCTAGCTTGTTATCTAACGTAGTAGCATAAGCCAACCAATCTGCTTTAGATAGTCTATATTTAAGAAGGGGAGAGTGTGAAGAATTTTGACAAGAAGACTGAGGAGGAAAAGAAATTATGATAGGGAAATGATCACTACCATATGAGCAATCAGTGATATTCCACGAAAGAAGTGAAGATAGACTAGAAGAGCAAAAAGTGAGATCTACTACACTTTTTGGATCCTGGGAGGGAAGAACTCTTCGAGTAGGAGAACCATTATTAAGTACACAAAGGTTGTTGTCATCCAGTATGTCTAAAATAATTGAAGAAAAACTGTCACAATGGCTTGAACCCCATGAAACATGGTGAGAGTTAAAGTCCCCCATCACAATGACTGGAGGAGGAAGGGACGCAATGATGGAGTGTAGTTCTGGACCAAGGGAAGGATGAGGATGAGGAATATAAATTGATAAAAAGGTTGTATTTAACGATCTAACTGCTACTGCATTAATGTTACTACTGTGAGTTGGGATAGTAATTTGTGAATAGGTATGTGATCGTCTTATCAATAAGGCAGATCCAGCATACCCGTCATCTCTATCATCACGCAAACAGACATACCCTGAAACCCTAAAAAGAGATCCAGGAACTAACCATGTTTCCGAGATGGCAATCACAGTAGGAGAAAATTTTGAAATTAAATGGATAAGTTCATGCTTTTTATGTTTTAAGCTTTTAATGTTCCATTGCATTATTCGGACACAATCCATTATTGGTGAGAAAAGCTATTTGTGAAAGTTTATGTGCAACGTGGGACGGTAAAATATTATTTTTATTGGAAATTAAATTAATTACTATAGAGAGGAGAAGATCTATATATTATATAATATATTCTCACTAGGAGGAGAAGAAGGAGTTTGGGATAAAGCGCATCCATTAGGAAGCGATGAAGGAGCTTCAGAAGTAAGAGCTCTATGAGCCGTCTTATCATACCCTACACCTGGTTGGGGACGAGGTCACCTGTCAGTAAATACAGTTTTCCTATAGGAAGTTGTTGAAGAAGATTGAGATTGAGGTCGGATTGTGTAAGATGGAGAGGAAAACATTTCTTTTGCAACTTCTGTATATGCTTTGCGCACAGAGGGAAATTGAGTAGACGCTTCTTCATAGGAAACATTATCCTGAGACATTAAGGATTTAATATTTTTTTGTCGGTCATGTTCGGGACAACACCTATCCGTAGCTAAATGTTTACCCGAACAGAACAGACAAGATGCCAAATCGTCAGCAACACTGTAACCATCCCCAGAATGAGGTTGAGAACACCGGAAGCAACGAGGGGTTGATCGACATTGAGCCTTTACATGGCCGAACCGACAACAGTTGTTACACTGTATGGTGGGAAAATTATAAGTTTCAACTGGTAAAGAAGTGTGGTAACAGTAAACATGTCCCGGTAAAACTTGGCCATGAAAGGTAAGGACCACACTCTGTGTCGGTACCCATGTCACTTTGACATCTACATGGTTTTTCCTATTAAGCCTACGAGCTTTTAAAACATATCCACATCTTTCAGGTAGTATTAATGCATAAACAAGTTCGTCCATAGACCATTCTACAGGAACATTACGAATTAAACCCATACGAGTGATGTTGTATGTTGGTATGTTAGCAACATATTTGTATTGGGGAAGTAGTGTACAATCAAGGAAATTGTTGGCATCAGTTGCTGAAATAAATTCGACTGCTATCTTGTTACAACCAACTCTTTTCACACCATCCCTACATATATTTTTAACTTTGTTAGTAAATAGAAATTGGCCAAACTTGAGAGGTCTAATTGATGTCCCTGCCGAGGGATCAGGCTCTGTACGTGAAACATGAACCAGAAACGGTCCTTTATCATTCGTTTCGTATGCCTTGAATCCGATTGTTAGGCTATGGTGCATAAAAACAGTCTGAATCGACGCAGATGCGGTCGCGGGGTCAGTAATCGTTTTTTTATTGGACAAATTAGTATCGTCATTTTCTAGACGGCGTTTATTGATTTTGTTGGTAGATGAAGAGGGTGTATTTGGTGTAAACAGCGGGGGAGACGAGTCCACTACTGGCACTGACGCTCTCTCTCCATCCGGAGGATCTGGGGGTTCAGGAGGAACCTCCATGCTCAAAACAGGATAGTTAATGTACCTACTTTTTATATAAACACACACAAACACTTAAATAGGTGAATTCAGTTTAAATTTCAGATAAAAATTATACTAAATATATTATATGTAAGCCAATCTCACTGACACGTGTATCAACTTACAGATACCCGAAGCGACCGTTTTTAACTTCGTTCCATCCCGGTGTCCCTTGACACCTGTCAAGTTTTTTTTGTACAAACCTCGCCATGATTCTTTAGTCCTGTCAAATTTGTGCAATGCTTGTTTTCAATATAAAAGTCGCCATGAAAATTTAATACGTATATTTACCAGCAAATTTAAACGGAATAGTCTAATTTGACAGCTTTGGATATGTTCTATCCTTTTTCAATGTTTGTAAGAAAGAGATGTGAAGTTATTAAAACTAGTTTAGTGTGATCTACAGCAGTATCGGCACCACTGTAGTCCAAAACTATATTATTATTTAGAGGTAGAGCGTAGCGTTTATTCGCTCGGCGAGCAACTCGACTGTAGAAGTACTTCCATCTTACAGAATACCGCACACAAATAACTTTGTTGGGTTGACTTTTTGGCTGGAACTTGCAGAGTGACGTAGCGTTTTCATTATTTTTTTCTTAAATTTGTGTATTTTGAGTTTTATTGTGTATTTTTGGTGTTATTTTACCCAATAAAGATCATCCATGTGCACCAGTGAAATGAAATGAATTACTTATGTGTATCGTGACGTTTCAAGTTGTCTCAAAATGTCCGTGAAGAGTTTTAGTACAATGACCACCATTGTAGTAAAACATTACTTTTATGGAAGGTGACTGGCTGAGGACTATAATGTGAAGTGATATATTGTGACTGGAAACTATAATATAACTCGACACTGCCAGAAATAAGCCCTAACTTGGGCTTGGTTGCCAAAATTAAAAATAAGAAGAACTGTATGGTGTGTTCCTGCACGGGAGTAACATAGACAGAGCTCATTGGGGAGGGGGAGATTCTGTAACAAGACAGTGATGCCTCGCGTGTTGCAAGCGTCCATATGGCTGCGGTAACCGCTTACCATCAGGCGGTACGCTTTTTTACCGACTTCAGTATCTTTGACCTTTATAAGTGCCCTTATGTTGGCAAAATTTAATAAATGGCTTCGACTCTCACTTTATGATATATGCAACATTCTTACCAATTGCCCGTTTCTTGATGTCTTTGGTCTCAGCGACTTCGTTCATTTCCACTTCTATGTCTATTTTGTTGATCTCCGAGTCTGTAATGTTCAAAATCAGTTCTATCAGTCAGCCTAGATACCGCTAGTCAAGGGAGAGACGCGAATATTGTCTTGGGAGACTATCCCAAACTTTTTGATTTATAGCTATTGGCATTCACAGATTTTGAAACAAGTACAGCCGGCGAGAAAACGGCTATTTTCGAAAAAATATTAAGTATTTGCTTAATCGATCCTGTATCCTACAAGGATCAAAAGGCTCCATGTAGAGAGGTAGACCATAGCGTTTATTCGCTCAAAGAGCAGCTCGACTGGGGAAGTACCTCCACCTTACAGAATACCGCAGCCAAATAACTTTATGTTGTGTAAAGTTGTGTTCCTGCGCGTGAGTAAGGTCGCCAGAGCTCATAGGGGAGGGGGAAAGGTCGTTAACGCGTGAGCGATGCTTCGTGTGTTGCAAGCGTCCATATGGCTGCGGTAACCGCTTACCATCAGGTGGGCCGTATGCTTGTTTACCGACTAAGTAGTATAAAAAAGATAAATGTAGCCAAGTCAGGTTAAGGTACTAGAAACATCACAAATAGAAAAAAGCTTTTCCCATACATTTTGATAGTAGAATTAATATGGAAAGTACTTTTTTGTTGTAGGGTTACAACTAATGACAACATCCGATGAAGGTGTTTGTTATGAACTAGAACACTTACCTTGAGTTTTTTCCTTTTTCTTGATATTTTTCAGTTTAGATTTCTTCTTGAGCTTTTTAGATTTTGGCACTGGGTCTTCTGTATCGTCTTTTAAACGCGCGATATTGTGTTTAACTAAAACATAAGTATACGTCAATATTACGCAAGTGAAATCATGCTATAAAAAATAATAATATCATCAAATGAGAATTCCTTTAAAGTAGCAATAATTTCCATGCCTAGCGGCAATGCTAGTGGCCTCGCGTTACAGTAGTTTATATTTTATAGGTTTGTTCTAAAGTGTAAATTAGACTGATATTACATATAAATATATTTTTTTTTATTTTTTTTATTTAGTTAATTTCGAATGTGTTGTTATAACTCTAACGTTCCTTATCGAGGAAAAATGTAATCAACCAATCACTGCATCTATCATCTGTGTCCTTGACTTAGCCAATCAGAGCGCATGTCCCCTTGACCTAGCCAATCAGAGCGCATTGTTGGTGGTGGGGATTTGTTGGAAAAGATTTCAAACAAAATGAAAGTCGTTGCGCTTCTTTGAGTTAATACTTCTATCTAAAAGCAGCAATATATTTCAAATCTGACTGGTAGTTTCTGAGAATCATCATTATACGTTGTATATTTCCACCTCGCGTGTTCTTCTTCTTCTTATTTTTAATTTTGGCAACCAAGCCCAAATAAAATACCACCAAAAATACACAATAAAACTCAAAATACACAAATTTATGAAAATAAAAATGAAAATGCTACGTCACTCTGCAAGTTCCCGCCAAAAAGTCAGATCGCGTGTTTTTATTCCCTATATGCTGTGAGTTGATAGATCAATCTGTCACGTTTAGTTTTTTTATTTATAGTACCTAATATAATAAAGCTAAAGAGTTTTTTTGTTTGTTTAAACGCACCAATCACTGGAACTACCTGTCGGATTCGAAAAATTCATTTCACTTATAGGAAGCTACATTATCCCCAAGTCATATAGTCTACTTTTTATCCAGGGAACGCGGGTGAAACCGCGGGGGACAGCTAGTCTTGTATATGCGTTATCGCCATACACCTTCGACTTCGCCACTACTCCTTCAGCCTACGTCCAAACGAGAGTCAATCTATCTAATCCCTATTTCCCTTGGACACGCCATAATTCGAGAACGACTTGACCGATTTCATCCATCGTTTTTTTAGTTATCTAATACTTTGTAGAAGGTAGGGTAGGGTATAGGGTAGGACACCACGCAAACGAAGTTGCACCCGGCAGCCAGTTTGACATTAAAAATATGTTATTAATCAATTATTTAATTCAACAGTCAAGAGTTGATGGACACAAAATATGCGACAAATGCAAGGAGCAGCTCAAACAAGCGTTACAGTTCAAACGGCAGGTGCTTGAGTGCAAGCAGAAGTTAATAAAATCAACGTATAAAATTAAAGAGGCACTTTATTCTGACGAGTCAGAGTCCGGACTGCCGGACTTGTATGATCTAGCGGATGATGACATGGTTGACAGAAACGCAACGTTAACAGACTTTGATGATGATGATGATGAACCGTTGGCTAGTCTATGGAAAACAGAAGGTAATGAGCATCAATCACTTAACAAATAAATAAATATCGTGGGACATTCCTCACACATGGTCATCTGATCCCAAACTAAGCAGAGCTTGTACTATGGAAACCAGACAACTGTTATAATACATATACTACGTTTTTGTTTGTAAATACATACTTAATATACATAATTACACCCAGACTCAGGACATAATGTTCGTGCACACAAATGTATGTCCTGAGTGGGAATCGAACCCACGACCTGCGGCGCGTAAGGTGAAACTTAACCAACTGCGCCAACTGGCCCGTCAATGGCAGATTTTAATTTTAGTGATATATGAACACTTTTAGGAGCTGAACATTACTTAATGCTTAATACTATGTTATATATAACTAGCTGTCCCCCGCGTTTTCACCCGAATTCCCGGGATAAAAAGTAGCCTATGTCCTTCTCCATACCATAGGCTATCTGCATGCCAAATTACATCGCGATCCGTACAGCGGTTTAGGCGTGAAAGCGTAACAAACAAACTTTACTTTGAGTTAATTCCGTATTTATAATTAGTATGGATAAGCAACCCATTTCGGAGATTACAACAACAGAACAAGCAGACATAAATTTTTTTTCTGTATACACCTATGTGTTTAGTATAAATATATTTTGAGAGTACAAGCAGACATTAAAGTAATCGAAGAAGTTTATTTCTAATATTGACGTATACTTATGTTTTAGTTAAACACAATATCGCGCGTTTAAAAGACGATACAGAAGACCCAGTGCCAAAATCTAAAAAACTCAAGAAGAAATCTAAACTGAAAAATATCAAGAAAAAGGAAAAAACTCAAGGTAAGTGTTCTAGTTCATAACAAACACCTTCATCGGATGTTGTCATTAGTTGTAACCCTACAACAAAAAAGTACTTTCCATATTAATTCTACTATCAAAATGTATGGGAAAAGCTTTTTTCTATTTGTGATGTTTCTAGTACCTTAACCTGACTTGGCTACATTTATCTTTTTTATACTACTTAGTCGGTAAACAAGCATACGGCCCACCTGATGGTAAGCGGTTACCGCAGCCATATGGACGCTTGCAACACACGAAGCATCGCTCACGCGTTAACGACCTTTCCCCCTCCCCTATGAGCTCTGGCGACCTTACTCACGCGCAGGAACACAACTTTACACAACATAAAGTTATTTGGCTGCGGTATTCTGTAAGGTGGAGGTACTTCCCCAGTCGAGCTGCTCTTTGAGCGAATAAACGCTATGGTCTACCTCTCTACATGGAGCCTTTTGATCCTTGTAGGATACAGGATCGATTAAGCAAATACTTAATATTTTTTCGAAAATAGCCGGCGAGAAAACGGCTCTCTTGTACTCTCAAAATATATTTATACTAAACACATAGGTGTATACAGAAAAAAAATTTATGTCTGCTTGTTCTGTTGTTGTAATCTCCGAAATGGGTTGCTTATCCATACTAATTATAAATACGGAATTAACTCAAAGTAAAGTTTGTTTGTTACGCTTTCACGCCTAAACCGCTGTACGGATCGCGATGTAATTTGGCATGCAGATAGCCTATGGTATGGAGAAGGACATAGGCTACTTTTTATCCCGGGAATTCGGGTGAAAACGCGGGGGACAGCTAGTTATATATAACATAGTATTAAGCATTAAGTAATGTTCAGCTCCTAAAAGTGTTCATATATCACTAAAATTAAAATCTGCCATTGACGGGCCAGTTGGCGCAGTTGGTTAAGTTTCACCTTACGCGCCGCAGGTCGTGGGTTCGATTCCCACTCAGGACATACATTTGTGTGCACGAACATTATGTCCTGAGTCTGGGTGTAATTATGTATATTAAGTATGTATTTACAAACAAAAACGTAGTATATGTATTATAACAGTTGTCTGGTTTCCATAGTACAAGCTCTGCTTAGTTTGGGATCAGATGACCATGTGTGAGGAATGTCCCACGATATTTATTTATTTGTTAAGTGATTGATGCTCATTACCTTCTGTTTTCCATAGACTAGCCAACGGTTCATCATCATCATCATCAAAGTCTGTTAACGTTGCGTTTCTGTCAACCATGTCATCATCCGCTAGATCATACAAGTCCGGCAGTCCGGACTCTGACTCGTCAGAATAAAGTGCCTCTTTAATTTTATACGTTGATTTTATTAACTTCTGCTTGCACTCAAGCACCTGCCGTTTGAACTGTAACGCTTGTTTGAGCTGCTCCTTGCATTTGTCGCATATTTTGTGTCCATCAACTCTTGACTGTTGAATTAAATAATTGATTAATAACATATTTTTAATGTCAAACTGGCTGCCGGGTGCAACTTCGTTTGCGTGGTGTCCTACCCTATACCCTACCCTACCTTCTACAAAGTATTAGATAACTAAAAAAACGATGGATGAAATCGGTCAAGTCGTTCTCGAATTATGGCGTGTCCAAGGGAAATAGGGATTAGATAGATTGACTCTCGTTTGGACGTAGGCTGAAGGAGTAGTGGCGAAGTCGAAGGTGTATGGCGATAACGCATATACAAGACTAGCTGTCCCCCGCGGTTTCACCCGCGTTCCCTGGATAAAAAGTAGACTATATGACTTGGGGATAATGTAGCTTCCTATAAGTGAAATGAATTTTTCGAATCCGACAGGTAGTTCGAGTGATTGGTGCGTTTAAACAAACAAAAAAACTCTTTAGCTTTATTATATTAGGTACTATAAATAAAAAAACTAAACGTGACAGATTGATCTATCAACTCACAGCATATAGGGAATAAAAACACGCGATCTGACTTTTTGGCGGGAACTTGCAGAGTGACGTAGCATTTTCATTTTTATTTTCATAAATTTGTGTATTTTGAGTTTTATTGTGTATTTTTGGTGGTATTTTATTTGGGCTTGGTTGCCAAAATTAAAAATAAGAAGAAGAAGAACACGCGAGGTGGAAATATACAACGTATAATGATGATTCTCAGAAACTACCAGTCAGATTTGAAATATATTGCTGCTTTTAGATAGAAGTATTAACTCAAAGAAGCGCAACGACTTTCATTTTGTTTGAAATCTTTTCCAACAAATCCCCACCACCAACAATGCGCTCTGATTGGCTAGGTCAAGGGGACATGCGCTCTGATTGGCTAAGTCAAGGACACAGATGATAGATGCAGTGATTGGTTGATTACATTTTTCCTCGATAAGGAACGTTAGAGTTATAACAACACATTCGAAATTAACTAAATAAAAAAAATAAAAAAAAATATATTTATATGTAATATCAGTCTAATTTACACTTTAGAACAAACCTATAAAATATAAACTACTGTAACGCGAGGCCACTAGCATTGCCGCTAGGCATGGAAATTATTGCTACTTTAAAGGAATTCTCATTTGATGATATTATTATTTTTTATAGCATGATTTCACTTGCGATATATGATTTGCAATGATTTGTAACCTACGTCATCGATGCTGATCGACGGTATTTTTCACAAAATCATGTGCGAGTATCGCACGCAAGTGTCAAATTATCACTGATGCAAATTATATATACTTTCGTAGCAAAAAAATATTTTTCTATCCTGCTACATAACATGTTAAAGAAGTTAACACTTTATGTCACTTGATTTAAGGTTTATTTTTGAATACTCTTAAAAGCTAATCAATGATAAAGTTTTTTTTTTTTTAAAATTGTTCATGACCATGGATACAAAGTCCTTCAGTCGCATACATTTTATTTATATTCTTAAAATATTCTTTATAACATGTAACAGGCTATGTCATGGACGGTAACAGATGTGACATATGAAAACAGAATCATATTCTTTATCACCTGCTACTTGTGATTTATGCCATGCCTAATTGCCGCGCTGTAGGTACCTACGCTAGCTCTCGCACTCGTTGACTGCGCCCCGCGGGCCTCTCGCCCGCGTCTAGCGACGGAGCGGGACGCGAGGCGGCTGCTTGCCAGTCGCTCTACCGCAGCTACAAGTGATACACTACGTTTATGTTAATTGTCACCGCCATAGTCTGTCATTACGTGTTGTTGTTATTATCTACATTTGAATATATATATTATTGTAATTGACTCCTTACACTACTTTATATTGCAATGATAGAAATTGAATCAGGATATGTAATTAGGACCGTGCATTGTCTCATACTTTTGTTCGCTGGTAAGGTGATAAACTATTAAAAAACAAAATTGCTGCTCACCCACATTCAAGGGCGTCGCCAGCCGATGGCGCAGGGGGGGGCAAGTTGACTTTACCTACTACAATTCATACTTTTGAGAAAAGTAGGTATGAATTGTAGGTAAAGTCGACAGCACATGAAGCTTTTCACTTGTACTACGAGCCTTACATCTACAGCGATTGTAATAACAACAGTATCTTAGTACTATATACATATATATTCTGTGACAGTACAGAGTCCAATGTGTAAAGCTACACGAGCACGAGCTCTTGACTATGCAATAAAAAACTTGTAAATAAGTTATAATAACAATATAAATAACAAGCAAATTTTTTAGTATCTCTAGCCGCCCCTCCATGCCCCCCCTTGGCGACGCCCTTGCCCACATTACATTACAAAAAAAAAAAGTACATTCATTAGGTACTTAACATTATATAACTTTCGCCGTTCCATTCGATCCATGCATCAACTATATTATATTACCTTGTGTTTCTCATGTAAGTGAATTATATATTCTGTTTTGAGAAATAAATGTCTTAAACCATAACTGACAGGAAAAAATGCTGTACAAATTGTATAAAGACGCAAGCAAACTAGTCACAAACAAAGATACTCACACCAATAGTGATATCAAAGCATTCCTGCAATAATTTCCCGTAAACATTATTATCACCAGATTTCTTCTCCGTAGACCATAGATTCCTGTCGCCCATTTTGTCGAAGCAGCAACAGCATAACTTTTCCTTTATTTCCTTCTTCTTTCTTTCTTTTACCTTCTTCTTTTTCTTTGGCTTCGGTTCCTTCTCAGGGCTCTGTTTTCTCTTCTTATCTATTCTTGGATACACTGTTATGGTTTTATTGTGTGATAACCGTTGTATCTGTGGTCTGTGGACAAATATCTTACATATAATAAATAAACTTGTAGAGTTATATGAAAGTTAACTTTACAGCTTTACAATAAGGTTCATTCTGTTTAATCTATGATTGATTGTAGCTACAGGTCGACTAACTAAAGCTGGATGGCGTTCAACGGTTCAACATATTTAGGTACACGTTGCGCTTGTGTAGTGTATGCGGGGCGTGTCGCCGCACTGCATGCGCATCATGAAAAGTCTGTCTGTCTCTATCGCGCGCGGTCAAGCTTATGAGTATGAATGAGACAGTTATTGTTTTGCATGTTAGAATGTTATAATGTAAAAACATACTGTATCTAGAAATTGCATGTGTGAATGTGAGCCACCGTGCACGCCAACAGGACGCAAGCTGAACGCGATGGTTTGATCCGAGTTTAATAAATCAACTACAGTAAAAAAAACATGAATATTTGACTACAACATAGATTTATGACCGCTGGCTGAGACATTCGGACTACAAGGGTTTCGGTGGCAGCACTCTATAGTCTGACAAATTCACCATATACACCACCTCTACGGACAAGGAAGTGGCATTTAAATCACAAAAACGGTGCATCCGGGCAATTTGCAACATTAGGCAGACAGAGTCATGTAGGGCTCATTTTAAAAATTTGGCAATTTTGACTCTACCGTGTCTGTATATTTATGAATGTGCAATATTTGTAAAAACGAATATGGAGCTGTTTAAAATGAGAGAGAGGACCCGTCATAAGGATAAATTGTGCATGGTTACAAGCAAAACGCAGTTGCTCAATAAAAGTGTATTTTGTAAGGCACCAGAAATTTTCAACAAAATTCCTAAATCAATTCGTTCTTCCGCAGACATATGCTCCTTTAAAAAACATCTTCACGATTTCCTCAACGAGAAATGCTATTACAGTATAAACGAATTTTTAAATGATATGACTATATAGACTGTTTTGTTTAAAAAGTCCGTTGATAGACACAAACATCAAAACTATTAGGATTAAATCGTAATGTATGTAATGTATTGTAATTGTTGTATGTTGCTTTTATTATTTTTTATGCTAATGTTAATTCTATTTTCAATTGTATTGTGTGTAATTATTATATTGTATGCCTGAGAGGCGGGACATAGTTGAGCCTTAATAATACATAATATCTGTACCTACGTCTGTACCTACCTATGCTTCACAATAAAATACTTTGACTT
Source organism: Achlya flavicornis (assembly GCA_947623365.1). Taxonomy (NCBI): domain Eukaryota; kingdom Metazoa; phylum Arthropoda; class Insecta; order Lepidoptera; family Drepanidae; genus Achlya; species Achlya flavicornis. Next base: position 6,300,742 of record OX392494.1, on the reverse strand, counting down.
TGACTTTTGACTTTGCAAAACACAAGATTATATGTACATTTATTTTTACACAATATGATGTTATAATAATAAAAGGTAATGAATCTATAGTAACATAATTAAAACTAAAACTAACTAACAAAAAAAAATGGAAAAAATAAAAAATTAAATGAAAAATATTTACACATACAAGATTATCAGTCTATGAGTAGGGTGCCCAAAAGACTGGCTACGTTACCTTGCTGGATAGCGATATCCTCTGACCGAGGTACGAGCCAGCCCTTTGGTCTCCGGATGTCTCTACTAGGCGCGCCGATAGGTCTTTGAACAATTTATGAGCCTCTGGGACCCACGGTCCGAGAGTTTCTACGCCAAACGGCGCAAATATCTAGCCGTCACCAATGGCCGCATACTTGCGCCGTTTTAAGCTTTCCGCGGCGGTCGCCGCTGCGCCCGCCACCCTGGATGTCGACTCTAGGTGGGAATGTGCTACAGTATCGACGCATGTTGCGTCCCACACTAGAGGTTTTCAATGACAGAAGATTACCGTGGTTCAAGTGTAATAATAAACAATACCTTCCTCCCTTACAGAAAATCTTTTCAGCCTTCAGCCATTTCCCTACAGTATGGCGACATAATCCAAAGCGCCGTCCTAGTGCACTAATGCTTTCGGTAGGATGACTCTTGGCAAACTTAATAACTTTTCGTCGCAAATCTGCTGTATTACGTTCTCCAGGTACTTGTTCGCGCAAGGGTTTAAATGTGACATTTTCACTTTCATTTTCACTTTCAGACACATCATTTTCATTTTCTCTGTAAAAGTAATAAACAAATGATTATTAGCCGTTGACTAAGACTCTACTTAAGAACTAATTAAGGCAATAATAAAGCAAATATTGAGGCATATACATATCCAATCACATATCACACACAAACAAACACACTTATCGTAATAATCTTGGCATAAACTCTAACATAGAATGGCTGTTATAGTATTAATAAGAAATAATATATATCTTATAAAATACTGGAGACCCCCCTCGGCTTCGCATGGGTGCAATGTGGTGTCAATGGAGAGATTTCGCACCTCCTGGTTACGGTATAGTGAATACTGTTTCTTACTAATTTTAAATTAATTTTATTTATTTATTTATATTAATTTTCTTGACATCAACCATGAAACTAGATAGATAGAATACAATCGCCCCACAGTAATCAAGCATCAAGGTGCTTGGGAAAAACCCTATATTCAGCACCAAATTCAAACTGTTACAGTTTCAACTGCGGTCTATTTTTGAAATTTATTTATCGTCTAAACAGTATTTAGCTTGATCTAGTGCTTTTTCAGCACACAATACATTGAAGTGACTACCCTCAGTGACTACCATGCATTTTTTTTTTAATTTCACATGAGTTAGCACGACTGAGATAAAAAAATAACAAAGTGAACAAACTTTTTTTTTAAATTTCAGAAGAGGTAGTTAACGTATTTGTAATTTCATCATCTGATTTTTGGGACATCTTCATTAGCCTGTGATACGATTTCATTTGCTCCAAATGTAGCAGATAGTGGAACTGCATCAGTTTTCGACACAATTTTGGATTGTGGAAAAAGCGCTAGGCGATAAAAGGAGCTGTACACAAAAAAAAAGCGCTAGATCTGGCGCCGAAAGCGCTAAGTTGGCAGCACTGCATAGAATGACAAATTTAATAACCCGACACTAGAGGTGTGTAACTCATCAAAAATACGCGAGCTGCAGAACAGCTCACGGCTCAGGTGTGTGAGCGGGTTCAATGACTCAGCTCGCAGATCAGCTCAATGTACCTATAGTCCACGATACGCGCGCACGCTCACTGCGTACCGCGCATCGAATTGACTGAGCCGCCGCGATTCATTCGACTCCGCCGAGCGACTCTTTTCATACTATAGAGTTGTATTTTTTTTTACATGATCTGATCTGAGAGTTATGTTACATAGGTATTTAATTATTGAATGTAATTATTATTTAAATGTTTAAGAACGAAATAACAATTCGTAGATTAGAATTACAAGAATATAATCTATGGAGGGAGTCGCAGATACAATAGGAGTTGGATTGAGCCGTGAGCTAGTCATTATGTTGTTGAGCTGTAGCTCAGCGGCTTAAACCTGAGTGATCTGATTCATTGAGCTGGTTCAGAGCTGAGTTACACACCTCTACCCGACACCACCTTGTAAAACACTTGGTCAGATTACTGCGGGTCAACTGTAATAATAAACAAACAATACCTTTCTCCCTTATAGAATAGCCTTTCCTCATTCAGCATATTTTTAACAGTTTGCCGTTCTATTCCAAAGCGCCGTCCTAGTGCACTATAGTTTTCAGTAGGATGACTCCTTGCAAACTTAATAACTTTTCGACGCACATCTGTAATGCGTACTCCAGGTACGTATTCGCGCAAGGTTTCGAATGTGCCATTTTCGCGGAAGTTTATCACTGCCTTAAATATTGTTTCGGGACTCGGGACTCTTTTCCCTGTCGATTGTGCACACTCTGCGTAAACACGAGCCGCTTCACGACTATTTCCTCCCGCCGAATAGTAACAACGTACCATCTCCTGGTACTCTTCTGTAGAGTATCGCACCGGCATAATTTTTGCCTATCGATCACTTGGTTGGAAATGGTTTTCTATAATTTTATTCAATGATTATTATGTAGGTATTCTATTCAGTGTCAAGAGATAGAGTATTCAATTCAATAACTATAAGAAAGAAGCAGTGCTGCCAACTCTTCTAACCAAAAAGGAGCTGCCAGTCCCTTGAAAAAGCGCTAGAACGAGCTAAATACTGTTTAGACGTTAAATATATGACAAAAATAGACCGTAGTTGAGAAAAACTGTAAAACGGTTTTGATATTGTGTATTTGAATATCGAGGAATGGTAACATCAGAAAAGTATAATCGTAACAATGGCGGCCATTGGAGAAAGTGTTTTAATTCATTTTTGTGGTAATTACCAAGTTTACCAACGGTGTAAATACAGATTTAAATTGTTTAAGCCAACTTCTTTTCAGTAAATAAGGGATGGTTAATATTATAGTTCCTTTCAGCGATTTCTCATAAGCTTGTAGTTCAGTGGCTCGATTCTCGTAACAAAACGTCAGCGGTGACGTAGCGACATCAACTATTTAAATTGTGTTTCGCGAAATATTTTGTATAAAAAACATTCTAACGTGTATATGCCTCAATAATTTGTCTATAGGATCGTTTTTCAATCGTTCATTTGACATTATGATAGTAAAAAACACAGTTTAATAGTTGAAGTCGCTACGACATCGTTGAAGTTTTATTAAGAGCATCGAGCCACTGTTCGTTCGATTTCGGTGGATATCGACATTTGTTTTAAGAACGTATGCAACATCTTTGTGTTTCAAAGTGTACACGATGGTACATTTACTATGCTGGTTTTGTAGGTCGAAATAAAATGCCATTCATTAAATCAATACTTGGTGAAGCTCGGTATAGTAACGTGTTGTTGTTTCTATGGCGCTCGAACAAGAAGTGAATGCCTGCCGGCCTAATGCCGTCTCTTTTATACTATTTTTTTATCGGTGCCTAACGGTACGAGTGCGGGAGAGCGTGCTGCGCTCCTATTGGTCGATACGAATTTTTGGCCAGAACAATAGGCGTTACCGTGCCGAGAGTCACTTTCTATTTTTATTTTTACATAAGCTTATTTACATTGTTTTCCTATGTCTATTATTGCTTTTTATAGCTTAATTAACCCTATTTACTATTATTTATTTATTATATATAGGTAATAAAAAACACAACTATTCTATTTTTATTATAGGTACACTTAAGGACTAATATCTTACTAACTAAATAAGGTAACAAAGTTTATAATGATAACTTATGACTATTTACAACATTACGCGCCGTACATTTCTCCCGCCGTGCGTTACCGACGTTATCTTGAGTTGGGTGACGCAACTATTCTTGTTGTACGGTGTGTGCCTGGATAGGTAGAATAACCAGCTTCTTGGTAGGTCTGCGTAGTACTCCGCCCTTTGTTCTGACGTCAGCTGTTCTTATCACGTTGTCTGGTCCCGGATACACTGCGATGACGATTCCACGGGGCCACATGTTTCTTGGTAGGGTTCCGTCGGCGATAAGGACAAGGTGACTGATTTTGAGTGTTTCACCTCGTCCGTAGGGCTCCCGCCTGTATTGGAGCTCCGGTAGGTATTCACGCACCCATCTTGCCCAGAACATATCTGCCAGTCTCTGTGAGGTTCGCCAGTGGTTGCGTCCGATCAGGTCGTTGTCCGTGAAGGTACCGGGTGCTATTGATGATGACGGGCCGCTGAGTAAGAAATGGTTGGGGGTGATGGCTTCCATGTCCTCGGGGTCGACTGAGACATGTGTTAGGGGTCGACTGTTCACTGTATTTTCTACCTCTGCCAGCAGCGTCGTCAGGGATTCTTCTGTGGGGTTTTTCTCATGAAGTACTGTCTTGAGAGCGGTTTTCACACTTCTCACCAGCCGCTCCCACGCCCCGCCCATGAAGGGGGCGCTTGGGGGGATGAACCGCCAGTTGATTGCTCGTCGGCTCGCCTCCTCTTGAGTGGCTGTGTTGAGTGCTCGCTGTAGTTCTTTGTCGGCGCCCTGCAGGTTGGTACCGTTATCCGACCATATCTCGGTGGGGCACCCTCGGCGTGCTATGAAGCGTCGTAGTGCCATGATCGCCGAGTCAGAGGTCAATGACCCGGCGACCTCTAAGTGAAGTGCACGTGTTGTGAGACACGTAAACAGTGCGACGTATCTTTTCTGTGTTGTCCGTCCCACGGTGATGGTCAGTGGCCCGAAGTAGTCTACACCAGTATACGTGAAGGGACGTCTGTGGTGTGCCAATCTGCATGTTGGGTGATCACCGGTAGGGGGCGTTGGCGGCGACGCTTTTCTTATTCGGCAGGGTAAGCAGTTATGTATGACTGCTTTTACTGTAGGTCTCTGTTTGATGATCCAATATTGTTGTCTGCACTCGTTCAAGGTTGTTTCTATACCGGAGTGGTGAAGACGTCTATGTATGTGGTCTATGTAGAGACGGGTAACCGTACCGGTAACGGGTGGTTTCCGTCCAGGATGGCGGGCCTTTTGACAGCTTCTTCGACTTTTTTCACGGCGTGTATTCTTGATTTTAGTGTTATCACTCCGTTTACTATTTCTGTTGATAGGTGGCGCAGTCGACTCCGTGTCGACAGCGGTCTGTCGTTGTTGATAGCGTCCATTTCTTCTTTGAATGAGTCTCGTTGACTCGCACGAACTAGTAGTGACTCGGCACGTCGCAGTAGGTCACCGTCGATAGGTATATAGCATTTTTCGGTTTTCTTGTTTGACTGTAGGGGGCGTGCAGAGTGTTTTTTCTGTTTCTTGTGTTTTGTCCATGCCGCATCCTTTTCTTTGTTGTGTTTTGTTCGTTTGTATTGTACGACGTCTGTTTTCTTTCTGCACAACTGTATGAATTGCAGTACACGAGCGGTGCTTCTTAGGAGGCGTTCCCACTTGGAAAATCTGTCTATTTGCGGTAGGGCTTCACTGATATTTTCTTGTGATTTTTTGTTCTGTATGTGACATGTTCTTTCTTCACCGGTGTGTGGCGTGTCGGTGACGGTTTCCGTTGGCCACGTTGAGGGGTCGTCTCGCAGGAACGGCGGTCCGGTGAACCAACGGTGATCGGTGTTGAAGTCCGGGGGGACGTCACGTGTGGCATCGTCCGCGACGTTCAATTTGGTAGGCACCCACCTCCACTCGTTGATTTTGCTGTTTTCTTCGATTGCTGCTATTCTATGGGCGACGTACGGTTTGTATGAGCGGGCCCCGTTTCTCAGCCACGCCAACACTGTTTTGCTGTCACTCCAGTAGGTCTTGGAGTCTGGTTTTCTGTCGTGCTCTTCTATGATGGTTGTTGCCATGCGACTGCCCATCACTGCTGCTTGTAGTTCGAGGCGCGGGATCGACGTGACCTTGAGGGGTGCCACGCGTGCCTTCGCCATGATGAGTGATGTTGTCACCTGCCCGTCCGGTGTTGTCACGCGCCAGTAGAGGCTGGCAGCGTATGCTACTTCACTGGCGTCGACGAATGTGTGTAGCTCGATGCGGTCGGCGCTGCTGTACTGTAGGTAACATCTAGGTATTTTCACTGCGGCGAGGCGTTGTAGGTGTGACATCCACTCTGTCCACTGTGGCTGTAAGTCTTTTTCTATCGATTGATCCCAGTCGGTGCCCCGGCGCCAGACTTCTTGTAGTATTTGTTTGGCTCTTGTGGTGACCGGTGATGCGAAGCCGAGCGGGTCGAACAATGACATAACTATTTTCAATATGTCCCTCTTGGTGGGCGTGTCTTTGTTCACTATATCTGGTGGTAATCTCGCCAAGTTGAGATTGAAGGTAAGTTTGTCTGCGTGGCACTCCCATATGAGGCCGAGCACACGTTCTGTTGTACTGCCATCTTTCAAGTCTATTATTTGCTGTTTTTTCTTATCTTCGTCGGTGCTCAGAGTTGTAAGTACCGCCGGTGAGTTCGATGCCCATTGTCGCAACTCGTAGTGTGCTTCTCGGTGTATGTCGCGTACGTCGGTTGCTGTCTGTATGGCTTCTTCTTCGGTCGGGAAGCTCTGTAGGTAGTCATCAACGTAGTGGTTTTTTTCTATTGCGCGGTGTGCTGCCGGGTGACTGTCTTGATAACGTTTAGCGTTGATATTTTTCACGAAGATAGCGGTCGATGGAGATGAAGTGGCGCCAAATATGAGTGACGTCATTCTGTATTCTGTGACTTCATGGTTTCCACGGTGATCTTCTCTCCACAGGTATCGAAGTGCGTCTCTATCTTCGGGTCTTATTTTCACCTGCATAAACATCTCGGCGATGTCGGCAGTGACAGCGATGGGATGTTGGCGAAACCTCATGATGACTCCTGGGAGTGACTGTAGGAGGTCTGGACCGGTGAGCAGGTGATCGTTGAGTGAAACGTTCTTGGTTTTGGCTGCAGCGTCGTGTACCACACGTACTTTGTCCGGTTTCATGGCGTTGATGACTGGAAAATGTGGTAAGTACCACGTTCTATTTTCTTTAGCTTCTTTCGGTGCAGGTTCGGCGTACCCCTTTTGTATGAGCGCAGCCATCTGTTCGTTGTATTTCTGTTTCAGCTGTGGGTTTTTATCTATCTTCTTTTCTGTGCTGGACAATCTCTTCAAGGCGTTTTCTTTGTTGTTTGGCATGACGACGTCTGGAGTCTTCCATAACAAAGCTGTTTCGTAACGGCCGTCTTCGCGCTGCTTGGTGTGTTCTTCAAGGATGACAAGTGCACGTTGCTCTGGGTCACTCTGGGGTTTCTTGGGTTCTATTGTGAGTGATTCTATTGCGAAATACTGTTTGAGCTGCTCGTTCATGTCGTCATCTTGTTGCTGTATATGGTTGACTTGATGTAACTGTTGACCAAGTATGCGTTTGCGTGAGCCGTGTAGCACCCATCCGAGTGGCGTTAGGGATGCCACCGGCTGGTGTCTGCTGCCTTGACGAACTTCTGAGGCGATCAGTAAGTGCCAGTTGTCTTGCCCGATGAGTATGCCAGGAGTACCCACACTGTAGGTAAGTTGTGCTGCGATGTCTGTGAGGTGTTTGCAGCCGGTGATGTCGACGTCTGATATCTTCTGTGGCGTTATGTGCAAACCGTTGATTGTGTGGGCTTGTATGCTGTGTTCTCCCGCCGTGCCGCAAATGGTTATGGTGACACGTCGAGACTTCGATGCTTCAACTTCAGTGTTTCCAACTGCTTCGATTCGGAGTGGTTCTGGCGTGCCCTTGAGTCCGGTCTTCTTAGTGACGCTGTTGTCGATCAGAGTGACTGTTGATCCGTCATCTAATAAGGCAAAGGTGTTTATTTTGCCTTTTGGTCCCGACACCTGTACTGGCAGGATCTTTAGGTATGATCTTGACTCGACGGCCGCTGACCATATGTTGGTGACCACGTCGCTCTTCGTTTCGGGTTCTGCAGAAGTTGATTTCGGTTGGAAGTGAAGTAACTTGTGATGCGTACGTTGACATCCATCGACTTGACACTTTTTTGCTTGACATTGATGTGTTCTGGCTCTGTATCCTAGGCATCTGAAGCATAGGTATTTTGATTTAGCCAGGTCCCACCTGGCGTTAGTTTCTGTTTCTGTAAACTGCTTGCATTCTGTTGCTATGTGACCACGTTTCTCGCATACGGGACACTTTGATTCGTTGTCTCGCTCGTTCACTGTGTATGTTTTCTGTTTTCGCGCAGGCGCACGTTGAGTTTTCTGTTCGAAGTCTGTTTGTCTTGATACAGGTTCAGGCTGGGCGTACGGGCTGCATTTTTCGGCTTCTTTTTCTAGGAATCTTGACAGCTTAAGTAGGTCAGCTTCTTCGATGTTGTCTGTTGAAGTGAAGTCGAACCACCGGAACCGCATTTGAGGTGAAAACTTTTCTATTACTGCTCTTGTGACTTCAGGATTGTAGAGGTAGTATATTTTCTTGAGTGCTTGCAACGTGGCGATTATGTTGGACACCTTTGTGGAGAACACGCAGATGTCTCTTGCTGTATCGGAGAGGCGAGGTAACGAACGGAGACGCTCCAACTCGGCGAGTGCGATGGTGTCCGGTTTGCCAAAACGTGTTTCTAGAGTTTTCATGATGTCTTGTGGCTTCGAAGTATGTATTAACAGGCTCTCCACCGCTTCCCTGGCGTGTCCCCGTAGGCTGCGGCGTAAGCGTGTGACATTTTCTATCTCGGTGTAAAGTTCTGATGTTTCTGTGTACGCCGCCTTGTAAGACAGCCATTCTTGGTATGCACCACTGTAGGCAGGCAGGTCGGTGTGGCGATGCGGTAGTCGACTGCCTGATTTTGCTGCTAACGTGATTGCTGAGGCGAGCTCGCTGAGGTTCACTGTTGTCGGTTGTGGTACACCTGTAGGCTGCGGCACGACGGTAGGCTGTGGCACGACGATAGGCTGTGGCACGACGATGGGCTGCGGCAAAACGGCAGGTTGTGGCGCGACGGCAGGTTCTGTTTTGGTATGAGGTTGGTTCTCAATAGCCAGGATTGGCCGGTCGCTCTTCTGTACCCATTCGGCGACCCGTCGTGCTGTGGTTCTTTCAGAGACGACGGTAGCGTCGTCTTCTTCGATGTCTGAATCTGTTTCCGCCTCTAGGGCGGCCATTCTGGCGGCAGCATATTCTAATTGTAGGCGGAGGATTTCCGCCCTGGCTAGTGCCATTCTCTTCGCTTTTTCCCCTTTTCTTGACTTCGCGTCCTTTGGGTTGGGCGCAGCTGCTGTGGCCGTTTCATCACGATCCGCGACGGTTTCTGTAGACCGCGTGGTTGCTGTTTCTTCTGTAGTAGCGGTCTCCTGCGTCGTGGTCGTGGCTGTTTCGGATTCTTGAGCACTGTTGGCTGAATCTTCATTTGCTGATTGCGTTTCTTGTTCAGTTGCACCTTTCGCCTTGCTTGATCTCGTTGACGGCATTTTTCTATTTTTCTTCTATATTTGGACTGTTTTTCTTCTATAAATCCGGCGCTCGAAGGACCATTAATGTACACGATGGTACATTTACTATGCTGGTTTTGTAGGTCGAAATAAAATGCCATTCATTAAATCAATACTTGGTGAAGCTCGGTATAGTAACGTGTTGTTGTTTCTATGGCGCTCGAACAAGAAGTGAATGCCTGCCGGCCTAATGCCGTCTCTTTTATACTATTTTTTTATCGGTGCCTAACGGTACGAGTGCGGGAGAGCGTGCTGCGCTCCTATTGGTCGATACGAATTTTTGGCCAGAACAATAGGCGTTACCGTGCCGAGAGTCACTTTCTATTTTTATTTTTACATAAGCTTATTTACATTGTTTTCCTATGTCTATTATTGCTTTTTATAGCTTAATTAACCCTATTTACTATTATTTATTTATTATATATAGGTAATAAAAAACACAACTATTCTATTTTTATTATAGGTACACTTAAGGACTAATATCTTACTAACTAAATAAGGTAACAAAGTTTATAATGATAACTTATGACTATTTACAACATTACGCGCCGTACACAAAGGTTTTTTGTTAATTTTGACTAATATTTGCAGTGTTTTAGAGCATTCAATCTCATAAAGAAATTCCCGGGAAATCGCGATTCCCGGGACCCGGGAACGAAACCCTAGTAAATACTTAATAAGACAGAAAATTAGAAGTTTTCTCTATATATTTCAAAAATAATAAGAGTTTCCTTAAAATAGCCAAATTCTGCCACTTTTTTAAATCAAATCAAATCAAATCAAATATCTTTAATCCATAACATAATGCACAGGTCACTAGATTAAATTCACACAATATAATTATTATTACAATTTACACAATATACAATTATCTTTTACAAATTTATTTTACATTATACAATTACCTACCAACTTAGCTATATATAATTTATTGCAACACATTTTATATTATTTATTTATTAGTACATATTTTACACTTAGGTTTATTTTTCAAATTTATAATTTTTCATTCAGAAAATCATCAACGCTATAATAAGCCTTATCCAATAAGAATGATTTCAGTCTATCAATGAAGGACTCATAAGAAGGTGAATCTTTAATAGATTGATCTATCTTGTTGTAGATTCTAACGCCCATCACTCGAGTTGATTTCGCGGATCGGGTGAGCCGTCTAGGTAATTCTAATAACATATTAGGGTACCGTTTGTTATCACCGCGCGATTTGAATAAACTGATATTTTGCCACATATATTTAGCTACTTCTAAAATGTATACACAGGGAACTGTTAGAATCTTCAGTTTAATAAATCGGCAGCTTATTCTGCCAGAGTAAAAAATTTGGAGCCAAATCTGCCCAAAAGGCAGAAATCCGCCACAAATGGTCACACTGCAAGTCAGTTATACATTGACGTTGTTGACATTTGTCATGATTGTTAGTTTTGGCTACATTCCGAATTAAATAATATCGCTCACAGTGCTCACAGCAATAATTTGCGTATTTTTACCGAGTTAGATATCACGATAATGACAGCTGAGAACTGTCAACAATTCGGAACGCCCGTTATCGCGCTCACAGTATTCAAAACAGAACATTTGAGTTTTTTTTTTTTTTTTTTTTTTTTTATCTTTATTTATTTATAGAGGGTTTAATCACAATGATTATGCCACCCTCGAAGTTACACTTAAAGCTATCATATTACACTTTTTATTAACATCTTGGCTTCCTCCGATTAAAATCTGAATTAACAATGCCCTAGAACTCCTTATATCTTTTATTAGTTGACTCGCAAAAAGGAATACCCGCATTTTTTATTATTTTTCTCTCATAAAATCATAAAAAGTATCTTTTCCATATAGAAAACCAAAAATCTTATTAGATTTTTACCGAAAACACAATAACTAACCGTCACTTTTTGACAGCGCTCACAGTGATATCAGTTTAGGGCATGGTCGGTGTGAGCGCAAGATGGCGTATGTCATGACGTCATCTATGACGTTACACGGGACATCGTGATCGCGCTCAGATTAATATGGAACGGGTTTAAGCAGGCTCAAATCGATTATATCATAAATTCGGAATGCAGCCTTTGTTGTTGTTGTTGTTGTTTGTATTATTCGCCAAAAGGCTGGCAACGGTCTGAGCCATACAGCCTTGTCTTATTTTCAGTTTTCTTGACTTGTATTAATATAGTGACAAAATAAAACACTTCATATAGTCCACTGTCAGTCACCGTGTACAATAGTGGTAAATTGTACATTATTAAAATTTCCTGCCTCGCGTAACTGATGTGACATCAAGGTTAATGTATACCATGATATATACTACGTAGGGGTACGTAGGTAAAAAAATCTTGGCGTGATACAGCAACTGGATTGTAGATAAGAGTGAGATAGATTGAAGATAAAATTATATCGATTGAAGATACGAGTGAGATGGGTGGATGAGAGTTATGTTTTTTTTAAGTGTCTTCACTCACGTTGACAGTTCCCCTCTAGACAAAATGGTTGTCGACAATCGTCATCGTTAGTAAACGATCATAGATAATACACTAAACGATCAATCCCTTACAAAGGTTGATCGTTTACTAACGATGACGGTTATCGATAACCATAGAGTATGTGTAATAATAATATGTTTAATGAATAATTTTATTTTGTACTAGCTGCCCGGCGCGACTTCGTTCGCGTAATACCCTACCCTACCCTTCATTTAAACCTTCCCCGGACTTCCACGAATAGTTCAAACCCAAAATTAGCCAAATCGGTCCAGCCATTCTCGAGTTTTAGCGAGACTAACGAACAGCAATTCATTTATATATATATATATATATATATAGAAGAAGAAGATACTGTTTGTACGCCAAATTGGCTTAATATGTGAATCATATGTTTCTGGAAACCTGTGGTGGAAACCATGTGGATAGCAGTTGTTGAAATATTCCAATTGGCTACTTGACAGTTATAATGAAAAAATATGAAATATGTTAGATATGATAGCTAATAGGTTAACAATAATTACACAATATAGATGTTTTGCATTACAACAAAACATGTATTATATGTTGAATAAAACATACAGCGTTTAGGTGAAGAAGCAGTCTGTGAATCTCGTCTTAGTCTAATAAAATGTATAAAAACCTTACCAGATTTCCTATGTTATGTAAGTCCTTTGTCACATTGTTAGCAACACTCACCGGCAAGTGCGCGGATTACCGCGCTGTCACTGTCAAGTGTCATAGCGTCTTCACCACCAGCAAGTTTTACACTGCAACGCTGTATGTTTTATTCAACACATAATACATGTTTTGTTGTAATGCAAAACATCTATATTATGTGCCTTTCTAAAACATACAGCGTTTAGGTGAAGACGTGTTTGATATCTGCTGGTGAAATGTAAACACAAACGCTATGTGATATTTTTTCTGAAATAAATTAATAATTTTAGAATCAGACAGAAATTTAAGATGACATCATTCTTCTGAAAGGTCTAATGAATTCAAGAAAAGTAATTGTTTAAAAATTTATAATTTTTCTGTAATCTTGAACATAAAGATAAAAGGCTAGAACATAAAGCTTAAAAACAATAAGTATTTTAATTCTTAAAAACTTAACATCACTTCTAATAATCTTATTACTGAGATCAACATATTATTTAATCAAATAGGACAAAAGATAGAAGATAGATCTGATTTTTCCTTATATCTACTAAGTAAATTGGTCTGCAATAGAACTTTTCAAATGTTCTTCACTGCACCAGTTTCCTCTTTTTAGGATTTTCAAGCCAGCCTTTTGAACCCACTGCTGATTGTATACTACTCAGAGGGGCCTAAATATTTGCTGCTATAATAATAATTTTTAGCCATCCAGCTATCATTGTCCTTGAGGCAGGTTTAACCTTGCCAGTTATTGAGATAAATAATTGTTCTGTGTTCTTCTCTCTTGAGATGACTTGATTAATTGTTTGTATGTTTCACTGGACAAATACTTGGAACAGGGAATTTTAACAAACGCCAACCAGATTGTTGATATGTTATGCGTTGCAGAGTTTTGTATCAATATTCAGGTCATAATAATATTTCTAATTTCATCCTCTTGTAATATTATCTTGTCTTTTGAAATATCTCATAAAGTTAAATCATGTAGGTACTCTACATCCATGCTAAAAGTAAAATTAATGCAGTTCTTCTTGAATGTTTAAATAGTGTATTTTTAATAGGATTTTCTTTCAGCCAGTAAATAATATTTTTAAGAAAACACCTAGGTTTCTTTAGTTTTGGATTTGAATAGAATAAAATGTGTACAATACATAAGCCTTGCAAGGGCACTGCAACAGTAGAATAATATTAAGTAGTAATTAAATACATAAATCCAAATTAATTCACCAAAAACAAGAGAAAAAATAAAATATAAATATATATTTTAGAATACTATTTAGAATATTATTTGCCATAGATTTATAGCCTTTATTATTTGGTGGACAAAGAAATTTGCTGATTGTAAGCAAAGTTGTAAATAAGATATAATCTTGCAAAAAACAGAGCTAAGTCATTTCTACTGGGAGACTTAGTAATTCTATTTAATTCACACCAAGATACCTATCCATTGTTTGATTGGTGGGCCATATATTCTAAGAGTGGATTTTCTCCAAATCATAGTTTGTTGACCCCACCCCCAACATTCCTTTCTTGGAAAGTTAACTCTTTTTATCTGTGGGGGGGTTAGTCCTATTGTCAGGTCTAACAATGATCTTTGTAGATTCTGGATTCGTTATGGGCCTGCTAGGGCTCTCGCCTCTAGATTTGTGAGAAGCCGTATTGGCATTGAAGCTGTATTGGGGCCGAAGGGTATTGGCCTCTCAATAAAAATCAAATCTCACAAAAAAATGTGCATTGTGTCCAATGAGGAGCTATTACAATGTAATTCCCCCTCGTGTTGTTCTGGTGTGCTAGCACCCATGGAATAAGGTTTGGAGGGGGGAATACCCACGTTATTTGCCAATCCCATTGATGGCTAAAGGCGTTGCAGGATTGCACACAGCAATTTTTTGAGTCTAACGACACATATCTTTGGGCCACGGCGCTTCTTTTTTGATGCAAAAAGATTTACTTGTGGTGTGCCCCATTTATGGAATATGGCCTCCGCGGCCTGGGGTAAGAGGTGCCATTCGGGTAATGGGCAACTTCTTCACAATCGGTCTGCTGTGTCATTTAGTCTCCCGGGGAGATAGCACGCCGACAGCGTCAGTGAGCTGATCGGTCAGTTTAAGCAACTTTGTTGTTAGGTCTAGAAGGGCATTGACCTGTTGCCTGTATAGGCAACCAGTGTCCGATTGTCTGTGTAAAGTAAAATGTGAGCATCTATTAATATTTTTTGGTAGTTTAGAATTGCCCTAAACTGCAAACATATGTTTGATGTTTGAATGCCATTTCTTTTGTTCCCGAGTACACCGCCAGCACTGACAGGTCGCCTGACAGGTAAGACCTATTCAGGTGTGCTCCCCAGCCCGCATCCGCTGCGTCTGTGGTGAGCAAATGAGTGATTTGATTCTTTTTCAGAGAAATTGTATTCTTTTCGACTGAACTCAACCACCATTCCAGCTGGCCCCAGGCAAGTGTTGGTAACACTGTTATTTCCCTCATCTTGTGTTGATGTTGGTAGTGTGGGGGAAAAAAAAATAAATAAAAAATTCAGAAATACTTGCAGTTTCTGACAATTCAGGTGGCCTCTTAGGACTGTAAAACTTGCAAAGTTCAGATAATACAGCAAACATTGCAGAGGGGCAAATATATATATATATATATTTTTTTTTTTTTTTTTTTTTTATCCATTATTGCTATTGTATTTGTATGTTCCAGGCCAAACCTAGGTATTCCAGCTATTGAGCTGGCTCCAAAATGGATTTTTATGTGACAACCCTAGGTCTCCAAGGTACTCACAGTTTCCGCAACCTGAGTAATTAGCTTGGAGCGGTCCTGATGGACCGGGAGATACTCGTCTAGGTATACTAGAACACGAATACCTCTGGCTTAAAGGATTTCCGCAATCCTCAGCCGCGAAAGTATGGGAGGCAAAAGAGAAGCCAAAGGGTAGGGCTGTCAGCTATAATACCTCCATTGTAAATAATGCGCAGGTAACGGCAGCCTGAGATGGGCACATGAATATAGGCGTGATGGAGATTTATCTTTACCAACCAGTCCTGATCTTGTAAGAATTCCATCACTGTTACTTGGGAAACTAGTTGAAAATGACAGGCAGAAACAAAATTGTTTAGGTTCCTCGAGTCAAATATGGGCCTCTATGAGCCATTTGGTTTCATCGCAAGAAAAATCTTGGAGTGGAAGCTGGCATTTACTTTCAGTGGTTCTACTAAAATAAAATAATACTAATCTTTGGGTGATCATATCATGTTCATGAAAATTGCTGGAGTTGTCTTTGTAGAACATTTTTTTTTTTTTTTTTTTTAAGCTAAGAGTTGACTTCTTTAAAAAATGTATGCAACTAGTTATAGTGCTGAGGATAAAATGATTGACATTTAGTAAGAACCCAAGCTGTTATATGATCGCTTGAACATCCACCCCGGAACACTGTACTAATTTTTGAGTACTTTGGTTATCGTAGGAACCACCACAAATGGGCTGATTTTTCTTTACATTCATACCATATTTTGATTTCTTATGAACTTATTTATTTGTTTTGTGAATTTGATATTTTTTGTTACCTGTATTATTATCAGTAAGTACCTTATCTATTGTGGTAGGATGATTTGTTATACATTTATTGTTACAGATGATGATAATGTTGATGGTATTGAGGTACATTGTTTTCTTCTATAGTTATAAGTATTAAGCCATGTTTGAGAACCCTACAGTATATACTACTATAGTAGAGGAATACATTCCATAAAGTAGCTTTTAAATTTGTATTAGTGATCTCTTTCAGAATACCTAGCCCAAAATGTATTAATTATCTTGGCAAAACAGGTATTTCAGATAGGTTACAGATAGTTCAGATCTTGTGAATTATCCGCAGACCAGTTAACTAAGGATTGTAAACCTGTGTGTAACATTTTTCTATGTTCAAGAATGGCAATAGACATTAATCCAGTCAGCACTGGTTCTGTTGTTGCCAAGTATTCTATGGAACTAGATGACAAACTTCATAATTTGCTTTAAGAGCTATAAAGCCAGGAGGCACCGCAAGACTGCAATGCTTTTTTATAACAAATAACCTTCCACACTGCAGCTTCAAATTGCTGAAGCCTGTTAAGGGTAGCTAGCCTATCATTATAAGCCACTGGTACTACTTTGTTGTCAACAAAGTCCATTTTGATATTACTAAATCAATATTTGGGATTATTGTGGAAGTTGACTTTTGTAAATAATTTGTATCATGGTTAGATTGTTATTCAACATTCGGCTGGGTGAGTACACCCCTATAATGAGTTAAGAAACTCACCTGAGCCATGAGGGTGTCTATAAGAGGGTCGTAGCTAGTTTCCGATGTTTTGCGCTGTGACCGTTTGGTCACAAAATACCTTGTTCTTTGGATTCTTCGGATGATGAACTCTCGGATATAATTTGCTCAGGTTCCTTCCTTTTCTTCGTAACTAGTCGCGACCGGTTCATGAAGATCGGTCTCACTTGTACTACTCTATAGCACTCATTTTTACGTAAAAACACCCACTTTCACTAAATAACAATTTAATCTAACACTGTATGTATCTTCAACATGATTCTTATTGGTAATATAACTTAAATTCAAAATTGAAAAACTTTTGCACGTTACTCGAAGAGTTTTCACAAACGCTATGACACTTGACAGTGACAGCGCGGTAATCCGCGCACTTGCCGGTGAGTGTTGCTAACAATGTGACAAAGGACTTACATAACATAGGAAATCTGGTAAGGTTTTTATACATTTTATTAGACTAAGACGAGATTCACAGACTGCTTCTTCACCTAAACGCTGTATGTTTTAGAAAGGCACATAATATGTTTTTTGCATAATAATAATTTTTTAATATTTTATTTTAGGAAATAAAAAGTGAGTTTTTTTATTTATTTATTACATAATCCACAGCTCTTAGAAAATAAATACATTTATCTTATTAAATACATCTTATAGCCAATTAAGGATTAACAATTTAATACCTTATCTGAAATAATGGATTTATGTGTTTGTGAGTATGTGAGTGTGGGTGGGAGTGTGCAAGTGTAGGGGTGTGTGTGTGTAAGTGAGTATGAATGTGTGAGTTTTTGTATGTATTAATATATATTTAGCCACTTTTATGTAATATGTCGGTAATGAACTTTTTGAAAGACGCTTTGGTACAGTGGAAAATATCCACGGAGTCAAATTCCTTGTTGTATGTACGTAATGTCCTAATTATAACAGAGTTGTGAGCGAAGTTAGTATGACTAAGTGTTGTGTGAAATAATCTAGTATGTCTAGTTCGGGTTGACGGCGCTTGAAGTTGGAGAAAGAGGGATGACAAAGCGGTGCTTTCAATACTGCCACTACACACGTTATGCAGGAACAGCATATCCAGTAGGGTTGCCTGTTTTATCTGTGGATTACAAGAACCGAAACGCGGGCGGCCGGGATTGAGCATCTATGGTTTGTTTGTGATGTTGTGAGGTTTGTGACGTCAAATTTAACTAGAGGTGTGAAATGTTAGAGGTTGACTATTCTCTATGGTTTTTGTATTGTCAAATAAAAAATAAAAGAGCATGTCAAAAAAATATACATTAGCTGTCTAAAGGAAAAATAATTGGTTTTATTTTTCACGGATAAAATTCCTCACAACATGGTAGCAGAGCGTTTAGGATTATAAGATCGATATTATTTATTATAAAATACGATAACAGTGTTTAATAGTGAATATGGCAACCAAACCAGATATCACGAGATTTAACATTGGAAACCTAGATGGCACCAATTGGTTGATATGGAAGTATAAAATATCTATGTTACTGAAGGGAATCCCAAAAGCCATAGATCTATTAGAAGGTAGATATGAAAAAGCTTTATGTACAGATACAGATGACAAAACTGCTTCAGAAAAGTTTCAAAAACTAGATAGCATGATACTTATCATTCTAACAAGCAACATGAAAGACGAAATCGTGCAAAGAATAATGCGTTATGAGTCGTCAAAAGAAGTTTGGGAAGAACTTAAAAGACTGTTTGACGGAGATAGTGAAGATCTAGTTTATGACAATTGTCTAAAGTTTTTTGAGTACAAGAAGCAACTGGATGACAATATGGCTATACATCTTTCAAAGTTAAAGAATATTTGGTTCAAACTGAACAAAGAAATTACGAAGCTAGAAGGAAACAATGAGTTACCAGAGGTACTACTGATATGTAAGATTTTAGATACTTTACCAGAGGAATACCTTACTTTCAAATCTAGTTGGCTACTTATGAGTAAAAAGGAGAGGACTATAGAGAGACTAACCTCACAACTCTGTGCCTTTGAAAGAAACATAGATACACAGGCTTCTACGTCTACAAGTGTGAGTAACCAAGCTCTTACAGTAAAATCTTTTCAGAAGAAAGTAAACAAGGCTTACAATAAAAAGATTAAGTGCAATTATTGTGGTCAAGAAGGACACAAGGTAAGAAAATGCTCTAAGTGGTTGAGAGATGGACGACCTCCCAAGCCAAACACAGATACAAATAACGTAAATAGTACAGTCCTAATGAACGTTGATAGATGCTTATACCCTGACAAAGATAATTGGTATCTGGACAGTGGAGCTACAAGCCACGTCACATTCAGGAGAGATTTATTTCATACGTTTGAAGTTTTTGGTTCAAAGAATACCGTTATGACAGCAAATGGTGAAAAAGTGAATGCTACTGGCAAAGGTAACATAATGCTTGAGGCCATGCTTGGAGATCATAAAGAAATGATAACCTTATGCGATGTGTGGTGCGTGCCAACACTGCAGAAAAATTTATTCTCATTATTGGCAGCGCAAGATAGATTACCGCAAAGTTTATTTGAATCTGAACCTGAATTCTGTAGATTAAAATCCAAAGGTCAAGTCAAAGTTACAGGTATTCGAAAGAAAAGAGGAGGGCTATTTAAACTTAATGTGAAGAATGTAATGCCACCAATTCTAGTCGAAATTAATGCACTGACACGCCAGGATTTATTACAGATTTATCATGAGAGACTTGTACACCAAAGCAAAACGCATGTAAAGAAGCTTATTGAAAGGGAACTGCAAATTAAGGTACCGAATAATACACATGAATGTTGTGAAGGTTGTAAATTTGGAAAAATGCAAAGGCGATCTTTTGGAACCAGAGACAGAGCAAACATTCCTGGCGAGATCATACATTCAGACGTGTGTGGACCTTTTCCATTTTCTTACAAAGGATATCGCTATTTCGTTCTATTTAAAGATGATTTCAGCAAATACCGCTATGTATACTTCATGAAACAGAAGTCTGAAGTCCATTCAAAGCTTCAACTGATGCTAGAAGAAAGCAAGGTAGCTGGTCATGTTGTAAAAGAACTATTAAGCGACAATGGTGGAGAGTTCGATAACGAGCAAACTCGAACAATACTACAAAGGTATGGCATCAAGCATAGATTGATTATGCCATATACGCCACAGCAAAATGGCTGTAGTGAACGAGAGAATAGAACGCTTGTCGAAGCCGCACGTGCCATGATGTACGCGCACGAAGAGTTGCCTATTGCCTGTTGGGCAGAACTTATAAATACCGCAGCGTATGTGCTGAATCGTACAGGACCCACTCCTATTGATGGTAAATCACCATACGAATTATGGTTTAACAAGAAACCAAAGATAAGTCATTTAAGAATCATTGGAAGTCCTTGTTACGCCCATGTACCCAAGCAAAAGCGTACGAAATTGGACAAGAAAGCAGAAAAATGTTTATTGATCGGTTATGATAATGATGACGGGTATCGTCTTCTGAATGGAAATTCACTGGTAAGATCAAGAGACGTAGTATTTCAAGAGTCCGCAATCGGCAGATCTGACACGAAATTGAATATAGGATCAAAATCTGTTGAGGAAAACTCTGAGATGGAAATAAGTCTACGATTACCAACGAATATTTTTGCAAGGGAGGAGAATGATCGAACGATTCATGATGTAAGGGAGGAAGTAGGTGAAAGTACAGATACATTTCAAGAGTGTATACCTCCTGAATCGTTTGAAGATACAGAGATAAATAACGGAATCCCAGAATTATCTTCGGAAACTCAAGATGAGCGTGATGAAACTGATGATGTGGACAACGATTTATCAGATCAAACATTACCAGAACACTTGGAAGTGATAAACGATGAGATTTTGCCAGATAGAGAAATAGAGAATGAAGGACGAATAACTCTTCGAGACAGATCAAAGCTAAGACCACCTGCAAGACTTGGTGACTACGTAATGATATCAGTAGATGATAGGACTGAAAATGACGAACCTACAACATATACTGACGTACTACAGAATCAAGATAAGGAGCATTGGCTACAAGCAATGAAAAGTGAAATAAAGTCTTTAGAAGAAAATAAAACCTGGTCTCTAGTTGATCTACCCAAGGATCGCAAAGCTATCTCGTGCAAATGGATCTATAAAATCAAAACGAACGCTGATGGTACAATCGACAAATACAAAGCAAGGCTTGTTGCTCGAGGTTTTTCCCAACAACCCGGAGTTGACTTTGACGAAACGTTTAGTCCTGTTGCAAAAATGACGACAATCAGATCGATCATAAGCGTTGCTGCAAACGAAGGTTTATCTCTTACTCAATTTGATGTCACGACTGCCTTTCTAAATGGGTCTATCGATGAAGAGATATACATGAAACAGCCAGAAGGTATCAATGACGGAACTAAACGAGTTTGCAAGTTAAAGAGAAGTCTACGGCTACGGTAACCGTTTACCATCAGGCGGGCCGTATGCTTGTTTACCGACTTAGTCGTATAAAAAAAAAAAAAAAAAAAAAAAAAAAAAGTCTATACGGACTTAAGCAAGCACCAAGATGTTGGAATAAGTGCATCGTGGATTACTTGAAGACCATAGGCTTTCAACAAAGTCAAACTGATCCTTGCTTATTTATTCGAAAGCGATTGCAGAATAAAATCTTATTGGCATTATATGTCGATGACGGACTCGTAGCTGCAACAAAACAGAAGGATGCAGATAAGTTTATGGCAGAACTTAAACGAAGGTTTAAGATAACCGTAAAGCCTGCAGACTACTATCTAGGTTTGCAACTACTATACAAAGATGATGGCTCCATAAGTATAACGCAGAAACATTACACTGAAAAGGTTTTAGCTAGGTTTGCGATGAGCAGCTGTAAATCAGTAACTACGCCTATTATCAGAGATTCGGAACTACGACAGTCTGAAAGAGAGGGAATAGACGAGAAGTCATATCCTTATAGGCAAGCTGTAGGTGCCTTAGCTTACCTCATGGTAGGAACTCGACCTGATATTGCCTACGCTGTCGGTGTCGTTTCCAGAAACTTAGAAAATCCTTCAAAAGAAGATGTATTAAAGGTAAAGCGAATAATGCGCTATCTACAAGGTACATCAAGCTATGGAATAACGTATAAAAAGGATTACAAGTCGGGAATACTTGAAAGTTTTAGTGACTCCGATCACGCAGGAGATGTCAAGGACGGTCGCTCGACTAGTGGCATCCTTTGTTTATATGCTGGCGGACCTATCACCTGGGCAAGTCGTAAACAGTCATCGGTTGCTATTTCCTCGACCGAAGCTGAAATAGTCGCAGCAAGTGAAACAGCTCGAGAAATAGTATGGCTGCAAAGACTATTTAATGAAATTTCTGCTCTGAAGAATGTTCCCATACTGCAAATTGATAATGACGCCGCTGTGAAATTGGCTCAAAATCCTGAACTGCACAGAAGAACAAAGCACATTGCAATCAGACACTTCTATGTGAGAGAACTAGTTGCAGATGGAAGACTTAAGGTTCAGCACGTTGGTACTCAACTTCAAAGTGCTGATTTCTTAACAAAGGCTCTAAGCAGGCCATCTATGACAACAATATTGAACCGGATTGGTTTACATTGTTTGTTAAATTAGTATTTGTTATTTTTTATAATAGACTATACAAAAGGGAGGATGTTAGAGGTTGACTATTCTCTATGGTTTTTGTATTGTCAAATAAAAAATAAAAGAGCATGTCAAAAAAATATACATTAGCTGTCTAAAGGAAAAATAATTGGTTTTATTTTTCACGGATAAAATTCCTCATCAAAAATACGCGAGCTGCATAACAGCTCACGGCTCAGTGTGTGAGCTGGTTCAATGACTCAGCTCGCAGATCAGCTCAATTTGTACCTGTAGTCCACGTTGTAACGCGTTCCGCGCGTCGAAAGTGTTTTTGCGCGAATTTCAAATGAAATGATAAAAAAATATTTTTTTTTCCTAGTATATAACATTTTTTTGATAAAAAGATAATTGTAAGAGGTATAAAATACACGTATGTAAATTTTAAAATATGTTTCCGAAAACTGTCAAGTAGCCAATTAAAATGGGGAGAAATTTAAATGTATCGGTGGTGTTTTATTATTAAGAGTGTAATAATAATTTTGTTGGAGTTCCATAATAAATAAATAAATAAACCCACTATATTTTTTTTACCAACCAACCTTCAACTAACATTGTACCACAAATAAAGACTTTTGAACTTTTTAACCACGTCGTCTACTGGCCCAAAATCCATTTAATATATAAGATTCTTGGTACTATTTTTAGAAATCACCAACCAGAAAGAAAACGCTAGATTCTAGTAGTTAAAATCAACGTATTCATCTGTGGTAAAAACATACAATAAGAAAATAAGCACACAACAAGGACTTTTTGGCGGGAGCTTGCAGAGGGACGTAGCGTTTTCATTTTTCATTTCATAAATTTGTGTATTTTGAGTTTTATTGTGTATTTTTGGTGGTATTTTACCCAATAAAGATCATCTATGTGCACCAGTGAATTTAAATGAAATGAATTATGTGTATCGTGACTTTTCAAGTTGTCTCAAAAAGTCCGTGAAGAGTTTTAGTACAATGACCACCATTGTAGTAAAACATGACTTTTATGGACGGTGACTGACTGAGGTAGTCCTAATAATAATTTGTAGTGATATAATGTGACTGGAAACTATAATATAACGCGACACTTGCAGAAATGAGCCCTAATTTGGGCTTTGTTGCCAAACTTAAAAATAAGAAGAAAGAAGAAGACATGCGTTTTGTAAACATACAACTTATATAGTGCGTTCGAATTGGAGTGATGTCGTTTTTAACAGTTTCAAAATGGGCATTTTTGTTTATGCGTTCGAATTGGAAAATTTCATCAATTTTGCAACTTTTGCCACAAACGATATTTCCCAAATCGAACGATTAGATACAAAAATGACATTTCCATGCTGATCGCCTGCTTGTCACTTGTCTCAACCTACCTTTTTCCTTCAGTTAATCATTAAATAAAGTTAATCTAACAAATTATTCCTTTACCTGTTAGTATTTCTATAAAATTTTATAATAAAAATTAGATTTTTCGCTTCCCGTATGAATTTTCCGAAACTTATCTGTCAGATTCAAAGATGTCAAAATATGATCACAAACGACCCTGCCTCGGAGGTGGGTCAAAATTTGCAGTTCACGATGTCGTTTTTAACTGTTTCCAAGCAAAACGAACGGTGAACGAAAACTGTTCAAAACGCCAATTTCGCCCACAACTTTCCAAATCGAATGCCAGTTGTGATCGTTTTTGGCATTTTGGACTGTTATTTTTGCTACCATACATACCCCAATTCGAACGCACCTATTCCTTGTACAGACCTATTTAGAGGTGTGTAACTCGTCAAAAATACTCGAGCTGCATAATAGCTCACGGCTCAAGTGTGTGAGCCGGTTCAATGAATCAGCTCGCAGATCAGCTCAGTTTGTACCTACCTGTAGTTCACGATATGCGTGCGCGGTCAATGCGAGCCGCACGTCAAATTGAGCCGACTGAGCTGCCGCGACGCTTTTCATACTTTAGAGTTGGAATCATTTAAGTCATTTTATATTATCTATTTATGTTAAATATTTTATATTTATTTATTGAATTAGATTTATAAATTATTATTTAAATGTTTTAGAAGAGATAATTATTCGTAGATCAGAATAACAAGATTAATCTGTGGAAGGAGTCACAAATACAATATTACCCCGATTGAGCCGTGAGCTAGGCATGTTATTGTTGAGCTTTAGCTCAACGGCTCAAACCCATTTGAGCTGATTCATTGAGCTGATTCAGAGCTGAGTTACACACCTCTAGACCTATTGAAAAAAAATTTTTTTTGATGCACAATAGAAATAAGATAGGAAATAGGAATAAATTGTATTTCAAAGTTGAATGAATATATTGTACTAGTGTTAGAAGTAGTGATATGGTAAAATATTTAAAATGACAAGTTTAATTTGGATGTTAGAGAATGATTTGTGTCGATGCTGTCACTCGAAAGGAGAATTTATAGATTTAGCGGAGCCCTGTAAGTATTTCGGAGGGCACCCTAAATACGCCGATATGTTGAGGGACTGCTTAGACGTTTATGTGAGTATCTAAAACTTGAAATAGTTAAAATATAGTTATGGTAAATAAATAGATTTTCACCAGCGAACCAAACAAAGTGTGAGGATTTTCTCGGCGGCTGCACTGTAACTGGCTTGTCCCTTGTCTCCTATTTTACCAATATGATACTTGTAAATATGTGTAAGTACTTTAGAAAATTTCCTTAACTCTGCCGCTGCTTCCGATTAACGGCAAGGTTCCCAGAAGGCTGGCAGCGTTTCGTCTTTGGATAGCCAAGCTGATGTGTTGGCGAAAAAAGGTTCCCGCCTACTGGTCTCTGGAGGCCTCGATCAATTTTGATGATAAAGTGCAAGAAAAACGGTGAGCTTCGGACCCCCAGGGTCCTATGGTCTCGACCGCAAAAGGCATAAAAATATGAATTGGTTGGAAATTGGAATTACGCGCAGCAGCCTATAAATATTATGTCTAAAATACCATAGTATCTAACCTAAACTAATATTTTTATAAATCTCTAATATAAAGCTTTTTTGGCCTCACTCCCGTGTTTCGCGCTCCATCTGCCTTATTCTGTAATCTGTGTTATAAATAAACACTTATATACCTTATAATTTACTTTAATTCAGACTTTATATAAATTATGTAACAACTACCCATTTAAATTAATAATTAATGGTGCAATGCCCTTGCAGGGCTCATGTTGTGATTAATTTAATACTGTAATGTCTTAAAATGTAAAAAGAAGCAATGAATGAATGAAATGAAATTAAATGAAAAATATTGTATCCAATCATACTGATAATTCATGACATTTATCATGTTTAAACATACACAGATAATTAAAATAAAATAAAAAGTAAATGGTATAAAATTACCTGATGGATCCAATCAATTTTGTTTTTCAGGTATCCCCAGTACCAGGTGAACTCCGTATGGTTACATACAAGATATGCGAAGCTTGCGCATCGCAGCTGCTTGCCGCAGCCACATTCAAGAAACAGGTGAAGATCTCAGAAGATCGATTCAAGGATATGTACAGCAGAAATTTAATTATGGGTAAGAATTATTTGTTTCATTATGTACATCATTATAGTATTTCAATAGTTAAATTTCATGTGCCATCTGCACACGCGGCTATCTATTTCCAAACTAAGCAGAGCTTGCACTATGGAAACCAGACAAGTGACACACAGGATGAATTTATCAAATGATCATGGCTTTATCCTTAAGTATAAGGAATAGTGAAAAATGATTTATTACTGAATTACTAGTAACACTTTTTTTTAATGTGTACTATTGATTATGTATGGATGTTTGTTACTCTTTCGTTCAGGAACGGATTTGGATGAAATTTTGCACACAGATAGAGCATGTTCTGGATTAACACATAGGATACTTTTTATCTCGGAACAACAATAAGCCCCTCCCTCATAAATGTGGATGAAACTGCGGAGCGCAAACTAGTTCTATTATATAAATGCGAAAGTAGTCTTTTATATAGCAATTATTAGAATGGTCAAAATGGGAGACTAATCTGCCCAGATGTGGCTGGATTGAATTTGGTGCCGGATTGCAATACCTAATGTCAACAAATGGAACATCCAAATCATACAGTAGGAATATTGATAGAGTGAGATAATATTCTAACTCTATGATCCATACTCTTTTTACATTATGTTTGATTAATTTTATTCAGTGTCATTTTCACAATTTGGACATCTTGGTCTGCGCAATAAATAAGGCAGCATTGCGCATGCCCGTGCTGAAGGTACATACTCTAGTACTGTCACTCTATTAACATTTTATCTCAATGGTCCACATACATTCTTACATTAAATTATATTAGTATTAATTTTATTAAAATAGTTCCAGATTCAAAAATATCAGATGAAGTTAAAGTGGAATTGGTAGATGACTCAGATAATGGTGAGTAAATTTTTATAATACTTTTTAACACACCAACTGGGGGTACAATCCGAATTGTTTAAAATCGCTCATTGCGCTCACATCAATAATTTGCGTACCGATTTAGATATCACGTTTATGACAGTCAGTCAACTGTCAACAATTCGGAACGCCCGTTATCGCGCTCACAGTATTCAAAACAGAACATTGAATGAGAATTTAATTAAAATCTGAAACAACAATGCGCTAGGACTCCTTAATCCTTATATCTGTTATATATCCTCCCTATCCTATCCTGACTATTATAAATGCGAAAGTGACTTTGTTTGTTACGCCTTCATGCCTCAACTACTGAACGGATCGTCATGAAATTTGGCATGCAGATAGCCTATGGTATGGAGAAGGACATAGGCTACTTTTTATCCCGGGAACGCGGGTGAAACCGCGGGGGACAGCTAGTCTTTAATAAGTTGACTCGCAAAAAGGAATATCCGCTTTTTTTCTTCTCATAAAATCATAAAAAGTATCTTTGCCAAATAGGAAACCAAGAATCTTATTAGATTTTTGCCGAAAACACAATAATTAACCGTCACTTTTGAAAGTGCTGATGGTGATATCAGTTTAGAGCATGGTCGGAGTGAGCTCAATATGGCGCATGTCATGATGACGTTTCACGGGACATCGTTAGTGGGCTCACGCCAATTCGTACGGGTTTAAGCACGCTCAAATCGATTACAGCGATTAAAGCTTCAATTCGGAATGCAACCTGGGTGTTAAGATATTTATGCAGGGTCGGTAACGCGTGAGTGATGCCTCGTGTTTTGCAAGCGTCCATATTGATAGGGTACCGCTTACCATCAGGCGAGCTGTACGCTAATTTACCGACATGGCTGTATTAAAATAAATTAAATAAATATCCTGGGACATTCCTCACACGGTCATCTGATCCCAAACTAAGCAGAGCTGGTACTATGTACACCAGATAACTGATATAATACATATACTACTTTTTGTTTGTAAATACATACATAATATACATAATTACACCCAGACTCAGGACATACAGACATGTTCATGCACATAATGCTGTGCGGGAATCGAACCCACGACCTGTGGCGCAATAGGTGGAACCTTTACCAGACTCTTAACAAACTGCGCCAACTGGCCCGTCGAAAGTGTATATAAAAGAAACAACTTATCATGATCAGTGATTTGGCCGCACGTAAGTACACAAACCGTAGACGTGAACTGGCTCTGAAGCGCAGCTGTCAGACACGCTGATATGTGTTTGGCAACAGATTTTCAACTTGAGGTTGATGCCAGTCGGTTTCATCAAAGTGTTTTACTGACGTTTTTTTTCACTCCTTATATCAAATCGATCAAATACAGGCCGTGTTTGATCGCAATCTCACCATGGTAAGTGATGATTTGACCGGAGGTGGTAAACACACAAAGCCTAGAAGGAACTGGCTCTCAAGTGCAGCTGTCCGAACACACCGACAGGTGCTCGGCGACAGATTTTCAACTTGAGGGTGGTAGCCAGCCAGGTGGGTACTACAAAGTACTCTACTACCGTGCTATGATTTCCTCACGAAATTCGAACCCGCTACCTTTATCACGGC
This sequence comes from Achlya flavicornis, assembly GCA_947623365.1. NCBI lineage: Eukaryota > Metazoa > Arthropoda > Insecta > Lepidoptera > Drepanidae > Achlya > Achlya flavicornis. The sequence goes on along the minus strand of OX392494.1, from coordinate 6,272,096 downwards.
ATTCGTCGAAAATATACTGACTCAGAGGTAGAATTTTTGAGTCCACCGCCTCCGAGGGATCATAGACCTAAGTCTTTGATATTTATTTCACATGATACCTCTACCCATCATCATGGTCATCATCAGCCCATAATGTCCCACTGCTGAGCACAGGCTTCCTTCCACAAACGAGGGTGAAAGGGAATGGCCAGATACTCCACCACGCGTGCCCTGCAACTGCAGATCGGTGGATGTAAGCTAGAGGTTATCAAGTCGCCTAGGAGGCCTCCAACTAGCTTAACGACTATCATAGTTATAGTTGGAACTAACGGTTTTACGTGCTTTCCGAAGCTCTAGTTGAATTACCACTAGGCGGTCACCCATCCTGATACCGTCCACACAGGCGATTGCTTAAAGTTGCCGATCGATGATGAACGGCTAATCAAGCTACACCACGAGCGACTCGTTCCTGCGGTGAAGGTTCTTGACTTGAAAGGTCCGTTTTTAGGGTTCCCAACCAAAAAGGTAAAAAGGAACCCTTATGGTGCCACTTTGTCCGTCTGTCACAGCGATATATTTCAGCAACCACTGATGCTGAAATAAAAACCCAAAGAAGCGTAATGACGTCTATTTTGCTTGCAATCTATTCCGCCAATTTGCCACCATCGACAATGCGCTCTGATTGGCTAAGTCAAGGACTCATGCGCTCTGATTGGCCAACTCAAGAACATACGATGCAGTGAATGGTCCTTACTGTTCAAAATCAGTGACAAATCACTGACTAGTTTCGGAATCGGATTGTTCGGTATTACTACTCTAAGGGATTGTTCCTCGATGTATGGCCCAAACCAGGATTAAGAGAGGTAGAGCATAGCGTTTATTCGCTCACAGAGCAGCTCGACTGGGGAAGTACCTCCACCTTACAGAATACCGCAGCCAAATAACTTTATGTTGTGTAAAGTTGTGTTCCTGCGCGTGAGTAAGGTCGCCAGAGCTCATTGGGGAGGAAGGAAAGGTCGGTAACGCGTGAGCGATGCTTCGTGTGTTGCAAGCGTTCATATGGCAACGGTAACCGCTTACCATCAGGCGGGCCGTATGCTTGTTTACCGACTTAGTCGTATAAAAAAAAAAAAAAGGAATTATACGTCTGAGGAAGGTCGGAACCCTCGCTGTGCAAGTCAGACTCCGACTCTTGGCCGGTTTTATTTATTTTCCTTTTTGCGTGTACTAACTCCTGCAGTGTATCATAATAGGCGGTAAATGACTGTAGCGCATAAAGGAGTTCACATGCAGATAGATAGATGGCGCCTCAACATCCTGCATCGCGCTTAAGAAGTTTTCTCGGCGATCTGCATATATACAACTGGCACGATGACCCAGGCAGGAAGGTCTTCCCTTTTAAATTGAGGATCATCCTTGCACCTCCATATAGTTAACTGAGAGTCACCGTTATCAAATTAGTTAAATTATTAGTCAAATTAGTTGCCAGAATACCAGCGTTGTACTGCTTTATGAGCAGTGCAGCTTTATGCTGAGGTAGGGACCTTTTGACCCCACGCAACAAATTAATGTAATCTTCATGTGTGTGTGTACGCAGATCATGTACATAACTAAAAAATATGTGTACCTTACCATTGTGGGTCAATAAATATGTTTTCTTTCTTTCTTTTCTTTCTTTTAGTTTGTCACATGTCGTCTCCTTCAATGTAGTTTGATTCTCATTCATCATATTACTTACAGATTATAAAGACGACATAATGGAAATGGAATTTAATAGTGACGAAGGTAAGCATTTTTCTGTATCATTATTTTATGTGTATTGCCTAATATCAACACCTACCACCAAAGCCGGACAAAGCCTAGAAGGAACTGGCTCTCAAGTGCAGCTGTAGGAACACAACGATAGGTGCTTGGCGACAGATTTTCAACATGGTCGTTTGACTTCAATAAACTAAGGCGATGATAGCTCAGCGGTAGTGACGTCGGATACCGAGACGAAGGTCCCGGGTTCGAATCCTACAATGAGCTTGAGCTTTCGGTGAAGGAAAACATCGTGAGGAAACCATAGCACGGTGGTAGGGTACTTAGTAGTACCCGTCTACCACCCTCAAGTTGAAAATCTGTCGCCAAGATCCTATCGGTGTGTTCCGTCAGCTGCACTTGAGAGCCAGTTCCTTCTAGGCTTTGTGTGCTTGCCACCTTCGACCACATCATCACTTACCATAGTGAGATTGTGGTCAAACACAGGCCTATAAACAGTAAAAAAAAAAAAAAAAACTTTGGGACCAAACTTTTGGTATGAATTTTTGGACTAATTTACATTGACCTGACACTACTGGGTGGAGATTTCGAGATGGCATATTTTCGAAACCTCTGATTGTCCAAGTCAACACACGATGCAGTGTTTGGTTCTTACTGTTCAAAATCAGTGCAATATCACTGACTAATTGCGGAAGTGGATTGCTCGGTATCTATACTGAAGTGATTTCTATTGTGAACAGGTGCTGCTTGTGGGGGCTGGTCTGCTTAAGTTTGCTATTTATTTCCTTATTAAATATTTATTCAGTCTACTTTGTAATTTTGCCGCCGCGCCGGGGCACGCAATTGTTGTCAGTGCGATTAGAATGTAAATATTATGTAATGAATCTAAGCTTGTTTTGAAAAGAGTAATTGCTGAGTTTATTGCCGGCTCTTCTCAGCAAATGCAACCTTCCGAACCGGTATTAGAGTCAGATTTTTCATAAGTGCCTGCGAAGGTCTATTTGAATAAAAGATTTTGAATTTTGAAAGGGATTCTTTTGGATAGATACAGTAATCTTTAAGTGATAATGGTGCCGATTCTGTTGTAAATCGCACTAAACTAATTTTAGTCACATCTCATCTCTTTCTTACCAACATTATTGAATAAAAACCGGCCAAGTGCGAGTCAGACTATATATATATAAGTAAATGGTAGTATAGACCTGAGTATTTGATATTAATTTCAATTTATGACGTATTAAAAAAAAACTACTCACTAGTTCTCGTTCAAACCAATTTTCGGTGGAAGTTTCCACCGTAATGTACATCATATATTTTTTATAGATTTATCATTCTCTTATTTTAGAAGTTACAGGGGGGGGGACACACATTTTACCACTTTGGAAGTGTCTCTCGCGCAAACTATTCAGTTTAGAAAAAAATGATATTAGAAACCTCAATATCATTTTTGAAGACCTATCCATAAATGCCCCACACATATGGGTTTGATGAAAAAAAAAAATTGAGTTTCAGTTCTAAGTATGGGGACCCCCAAAATTTATTGTTTTTTTTCTATTTTTGTGTGAAAATCTTAATGCGGTTCACAGAATACATCTACTTACCAAGTTTCAACATTATAGTTCTTATAGATTCGGAAATAAATGGCTGTGACATACGGACGGACAGACAGACAGACAGACAGACAGACATGACGAATCTATAAGGGTTCCGTTTTTTGCCATTTGGCTACGGAACCCTAAAAAGGATAGAATCCGTCTTATTTTGCGTGTATTAAGGCCGCGATAGATGGCGACTAAATTTATATTGAATGAAAACAAGCATTGGACTAATTTGACAGGACTAAATTTCTTACATCCTTTTCTTATGTTCTTTGTTAGAAAGAGACATAGTGAGATTAAAATTAGTTTAGTTGTACACAACATAATCAGGGCCCATGTCGAGTAAGCACACTAAACCTACATTTTAACAGACTAGTGCTGCTGGACCTGACCGTTGTATTTTCAATACACTTATATCTCCATCAATTACAGATCCTATATATGACGTGAAAATTGAGGAAATACCGAAAGCCAAAGCGAAAAAACCACAAAAACCGAAAAGTAAAACAAAGAAAGCTGTAAAGAAGCCTGCCAGGCCGAAGAAAGTTAAAGACAAGCCGAATGCCGAATCTAACGCCGAGAACGACGCCGAAGCTGATGGCGACGCCGAAGCTGATGGCGACGCCGAAACTGGCGATGCAGAAGGTGAAGTGAAAGCCGATGAAGCAGAAAAAAAAGGTAGGATTTTTTGCTTTTATTATATGCGATTGTATTTTTATGAAGATTTCTGACTGACAGGGTACTTTGTAGTACCCACCGGCCTCACTACAAGTTGCTTTCAACTTGTCCGGCAGATGTACCTGCTTGAGAGTCAGTGCGTCTCTAGACTTTGTTCCAATTTACGCATCATTTCTTTAATTAAAGACATCTTCAAACAAATACACTCGCATATTTTTATACATGTTTATAATGCAACATTTAAAATTGATTTAAAAAACAAACAAAATTTTATCGAAGGTAAAAAGAAATACATAGAAAAATTATGTATCAAAATATAATCAATTATTGTTATTAATGTTTGCAATATAGACATGTAAAAAACTGTTTATATTTTGTGTGTGACTTTTTTGCAGGTTTCCCCGTTTATTGTTTTTCTTATATTTATACATTTGTTAATGAACATTGATTTACAGAGAGAATTTTGCGTAGTTTTTTTTTGAGTTTATTTTAACGTATAATGCAATGAATGATTATTTCTTATGAACATATTTTCTGTGGTTCAAAAATTACCAACATTGAAAGCGCAAATAATCCTTCTTATTTATTGACATTCTGTCATTATTGACAGTTAATCAAATAATTAGCAATACATTCTATTTAATTTCAAATAGATTATATATAATTTTTATGAGCAATCGAATAATGCACTTCGTTTGCGTACGGCTATAAACTTTTGTCAATAGCACAGAGCAAGGAGTTCCGCGCGCCTATATACAGACGAAAATAATACCAATACTTGTGCCCCGTGACATGAATATCGCATAACCGAGTGCGAGCGGTCGTCAGTCAAATATCGACTCTATAACCACGGGAATATGTGTCAACAGTACTAAATGATAAGACTACATACATATATGTCATTTGTTAAAACAGTGCCGCCCCCTGACACGCTAGAATATTATGGAATTTGTTGATCAAGGCGTTTCTAGGGGAGTAATACAATGGCAAGAATAGTTATTTTTTTATTGACAAGTAGATGCCTGCCCAAAATTTATCGCGGACAAATCGGCGAGCAAGCTCTCAGCTGGGGTTATGATTAGGTAACTACGCCTGCGGGCGCCCCAGTTGGGGACGAACCTCTGCTCAGGGTAGTTACCGAGGGGAGGGGAGTGGCAAGAATAGAATGTACGCTATGTTTTCCTTTTCATGAATAATATAAACATTACTCCTTGTTCGTTATTTAAATTACTGAATTTAAGAATGCCAAAGCAAAATGAACTGTTTTACATTACAATAAGGTTTATCTGTTAAATTGTATGTATTATGTACCAATAAGGTTTATTTTCAAAGAAACATAAATACTGGATAAGATAAAGGCCCCCTTACTCATTAAGCGCTATTTAACTAATATACTGATTAAATGGTCACGTAAATAATGCCACATTACGTGACCCTTTAAACAGTATATTAGTTCAATAGCGCTTTATGAGTAAGGGGGAGGGAGGAATGAATGAATGAGGGGGAGCTTTATGAGGGGTCTATTACCTCATGTATTGAGATACATGAGGTAATAGACCAGCCATGAGGTAATAGCCAGGTGTAATTTACACTCTTATGCCGTTGATATAAAGCTTATTTTACACTTATGACATGGTTCCTTGTGTGCTGACTATCTAACTCTATATCGCCGACTGTGTTGGTCGGGATAACCCTGAAATACTATAGAATTTACTATGGACGTATAAAAAAGTCAGGACGAGTATCGCCTTTTAAGAAAGTGAAGCACAATATTTTTATACGACTAAGTCGGCAAACAAGCATACGGCCCACCTGATGGTAAGCGGTTACCGTAGCCATATTCACGCTTGCAACACACGAAGCATCGCTCACGCGTTACCGACCTTTCCCCCCTCCCCAATGAGCTCTGGCGACCTTACTCACGCGCAAGAACACAACTTTACACAACATAAAGTTATTTGGCTGCGGTATTCTGTAAGGTACTTCCCCAGTCGAACAGACAATATTTCTTACGTATGCGTAAGTAATATCAGTTCTGGCCCAAGCAGGCACAAGTGATACTGAGCCTTATTGTCACTGTCAACGTCTCAATGCTGAATGACAACCGATCGGCTTGCTATGGCGCGTGAGGCTTGTATTTACAAGACGGCCCGGCATACTACGGGTGCTTCATTTCGTATAAGGCGAATACTCCTTTCTGTTTTTTTTTAAATTTCCAAAAGATTTTACGGTATTTCTAGTTTATTAACTGAAGTTTGATTTTTTGAAGGTACATATAAAACAGACAAAAAATAATAATTTTACGTTTATCGGTACACGGTAGTGTGCTTGGCCAAGTTTATCGTATGGATTGTGATTATTCTTTCTTCGAGACTTTTATTCTGTGTGAACTTCTTTAGTTAAGCAAATGCTGAGCCTTGTGTACTCAAACTTATTTATTTACTTCTTTAAATACCACATTAACACATATTTCAAAAATATACTCACGGTTATTCATAACTTAGTATTAAGGTAATATGTGTCAGCGGCACCCGTCTCGTTCTGCCGTATACGAAACGTCACTTATCAATAAGAGACACTGGATTCTTCTCTAATAAATACCTTATAACATTATTATTAAAACGAAGGGTAGTCGCAAAATTACATGTGACTTTACAAACTGTTTTGTTCGGCGTTAATCGTTAATCCCTGGTATTGTAGATCCGTCTTTCTTTTGTCAAATGGTTGACAAGCTGGCAAACGGTGCATCTGATGTTAAGTGATCGTCATCGTCTTGGACAGTTGTAATACAAAGAGCCAATGGGTTACCAGTTTTTTAAGAACTATTTTTTTATGTATTTTGAGAAATGTAGCGCTTCTGGAATACCACAGTGAAATGCTCATACCGTATCCTAATAGTTGGTAATAGGAACTTTCGTGACAATCGTTGCGTGGACGACAGAGGTCCGAGAATGACGTACTATGTTATGCACCAGTTTGTTTACTAGGTCACTTTAATAAATTCCAGAAAAAAATGCGTAGTCCACTTCTTATATGCTTGTATTTCAACTAAAGATTTGCTCGAGCGCCTGATACATTGGAGAGAGCAATGCGTCTATACATAATTTTTCGTTATTGTTAACAATTATTTTGATTGTAACGTTTATTAAAGGAACGAGTAAAAAAACGCGTTCCCGTTTTATTTTCTCTCACAATTTCCGATTAAATACCTTTAAAATTTTATTTTATTTAAGAAATTATTTAAAAAAATCTTTTTCAACGTCTTTTTATCCTGCCTTATGGCTCTGCGCATCATAAAGTATGTGTCTTTAGTGTGACGTCGAGCAGATCGAAACAAAATAGTTATAAAACGAAAACCCGAAGCGAATAACGAAGAGCGAAGAAGCAAAATGAAATAAATATTTTTCTCTATTCTAGGCGGAAAGACGCCCCCCGCACCAAAGTTCAGACTTCGCAACGACGACTATACGCAAGAGGGCGACATTTTAAAATGCTCGAAATGCGATAAAACATATGATAAAATGTTCTCACTAAGAATACACGTTAAAACGAAACACTATAAGATACCGAGGTACAAGTGCCCGCACTGCGATGAGGTGTTCATGACAGAGGCGCCATTCACGACACACAAACTTGAGAAACACGACGTCGACGATAGGCACAAGTGCAACGCGTGCAAAGGCACTTTTAACACGAAAGTGCAACTTCGGAAACACATTAATAACTTTCATATGCTCGGCGAGAGGTATAAGTGCCAGTTTTGTGAGTACGAAAGCTTTAGTTTCGAAGGTATGTATAAGCATAAGTTCAAACATAGAACCGTGAAGGATTACCACTGCAGGTTCTGTAGGAAGTCATTTCTGAGGAAAGCTACATTGGATCTACATGAAAGGATCCACACGGGAGATAGGAGGAAAGTGTGCCAAGTGTGTGGCCAGGCGTTTGTGCAGAAGGCAAGCTTGAATTATCACATGACAAAGTATCATCCTGAGGTGAATTTTTAATATGTTACAGTTGTCACGAGGAAATTCAGAAAATCGGTCACAGCATCTAACACCCTATTTAATTACCCACTGTATAACATTCTAAATTAGACCTTATCACCCTTATTATATGAGATGTTTTTAATAATATCTACTGCATTCTAAGTTTATCATATATCCGTAACTTTCTGACATCATATGACAAAAAGAGTCGGGGTACATTAATTTCTAAAAACTTTTATTTTATTTATGGCAAAACGTAAATACTTTTTTTTAAATATAAATTCCGTCCTAGAATCTCAGAGACAAAAATAAAATGCGCAAAAGAGATATATGTAAGCATGATTAAAGAGGAATGCATCTTGCTTATACAGGGTGGGCCAGAAAGAATTGCGAATTTGAAAAAATGATTAAAAAAAAACTTAGTACAATTCACATATAAATTTTTATTTTTATAAAAATTTACATCTGGGAAATTCATTTCTTAAAAATAACGTCATCCAGGTGTGCACCATCCCGCTGCAAACATTCTTCGAATCTGAACCTCAAATTGGTAAAAACTCGCTGGCACATTGCACGGGGAATAGCTGCCATTTCTTCCTGGATATTGGTCTTCAACTGGTTAATCGTGGCTGGGTTATTGGAGTAGACTCTACTTTTTAGGTATCCCCACAAAAAAAAGTCCAGTGGCGTTAGATCCGGACTTCTAGGAGGCCATGCAATGTCACCTCGGCGCGATATCAGTTTCCCAGCAAACATCTCGTTTACGACCGCCAAAGAGGCATTAGCTGTATGGCATGTCGCGCCATCTTGTTGAAACCATGTCGCACGATTATAGGCTAGACTAAATTTCCGGGAACCGAGCTACTTAACCCCACCACCCGCGCAGTCCCCTCTCTAAAGCTTCAAACGCAAGAGTGTTTTTAAAATCGTACGCCTTTCTGGCCCACCCTGTACAAACCTTTTTGCAGGGCCGGAAGGGCCCCACAAGTCCAAAACAAGTTTTAGGGATGGCTTCTGCTCAGAGTTCACCATTTCTCTTTATGTATGTCACCGCAGCTGTGTCTATATGGCCAGTCCGACCCTGCCTTTTGGCACAAATCATTGTTGTATCTGAGATTCCAAAACATTGGCACGTCATTCTTTTGAACCCAGTTGTCAAACACTTTGCGTCGTATATCATATGAAAATATTGTGAACAGAGCTAAAGTGGAGGAAGTCCAAATAAGGCAGTAGTTTAGTATTGAAACAACAGAATTAGTACCATTATCCACCGTTCAATCAACGCGATCTCGGAGATAATGGGATTATAGCTAGATATATAGCAGTTGAACTGGCAATCTATTCCAAAATCAGGCTCCGGATCCGTAGTTGTTTTATATAGGTGTTTTCATTTTCATATAACATTTTAATGTATTAATTTTTATTTATTTTGTATTCAAAGTGCATCCTTATGCTATACGTAATAAAATCATTTTTTTAAATACCTACTAATGTAGCAGGTTGATTTAGATTTAATTGTTTATAAATAACAGCTATTATTACTAAATAATTATGTAATTGGTAAGTACGTTTCTGTTTTTAGATTCGGTTCAAGCTAACGGAAAAGTATCGCGCGTAGAGATGACGCGAGAAGTTTTGTTTATTATTATAGTTTACAACCACATTTTGCATTATATTTTAATGCATATAAAGACGATTTTAAATATGTTTTCCGTTCTGATTGTACCGACTCTTAGGCGATGGTGGAAGTGGCACCTGCGAAAATTAACTCGTTACACATTATACAAAATTCTAATATCAGTAGGGCTATTTTAAAACGTCGGAATCGATATCGGAAACGGATTCAAAAATTACCGAGGCGAATTTCAGCAATTGCTAATTTAATTTCCGAAAACTTTTCGATGAATCGATTTGATATTTCCGTAAAGAAACATGGAAATTGAAATAGCAATTGCGGAAATTCGTCTCAGTAGTTTTTTTTATCCGTATCCGATATCGAATCCGAGCGTTTTAAAATAGCCCTGCAGATATGATAATTATTAGGGTTCCGTAACCAAACGGGGAAATTCAGCCCTTTTGCCCTGCCTTATGTCCGTGTGTCAAGGGCTTATGTTCTTCTTCTTCTTATTTTTAATTTTGGCAACCAAGCCCAAATTAGGGCTCATTTCTGCCAGTGTCATTTATAGAGTTATATTATAGTTCCCAGTCACAATAAATCACTTCACATTATATTCCTCAGTCAGTCACCGTCCATAAAAGTCATGTTTTACTACAATGGTGGTCATTGTACTAAAACTCTACACGGACATTTTGAGACAACTTGAAAAGTCACGATACACATAATTCATTTCATTTCCCTTCACTGGTGCACATAGATGATCTTTATTGGGTAAAAAACCACCAAAAATACACAATAAAACTCAAAATACACAAATTTATGAAAATAAAAATGAAAACGCTACGTCACTCTGCAAGTTCCCGCCAAAAAGTCTTCAAGGGCTTATGTTACAGACCTGAAATTCAATTCCATTATTTATCAACGGGCCTCTAAATTTCCCACACTGTCCACTACTACTACATCCGAAATCGATTTTTTTGTATAAAGTTTGTTTTCTTTATAAAATTAAGAAAGAGTTGTTTTTTACGATGAGTGCAGCTTAGCTCCTTCAAGCCACTATTAGCCGTAGAGCTTTGTTATTGTTATTATTAATAGAACTATTGTTATTATTAATATAACTAATGTTATTATTAATATAACTATTGTTTAATTAATATAACGTAGATTATGAATTATATTGTAAATATTAAACTTAAGTATTTTATTTATTATTATTATTATTTTATCAATGGCAAGGTTACATTTGTAAGTGGCAAAGTTGGCATATTGCATCTAAAATTGTAACAGTATCTAGACCAGTAGTTCTCAAACATTTTTGGCGACGGACCCCTTTTAAATAAAAATCTAAATATTTGATGGAGCCCTAAAATAATCAGAGAAGTGTAGGTATAATTTAATTTTATTAATATTTTTTTACATTTTTAAATTTCATAATAATTTCGAATTCTTTATGTACATAATTGAATTTATTTCCTGAACTTATTTTTGGCCAGTAAATTCGCGGAGCCCTCACAGAGGCTTTACAGAGACCTAGGGCTCCGCGGAGCACACGTTGAGTATGACTGTTCTAAACTAACTACTATAAATGGCCGTGTGCGTGTAAGGAAGATGTACTGCGATCTTAAAAGATTAATATAAGGTGCGTTCGAATTGGAGTGATGTCGTTTTTAACAGTTTTAAAATGAGCATTTTTGTTTATGCGTTCGAATTGGAAAAATTCAACAATTTTGCAACTTTTGCCACAAACGATATTTCCCAAATCGAACGATTAGATACAAAAATGTCATTTCCATGCTCATCGCCTTCTTGTCACTTGTCTCAACCTACCTTTTTCCTTCAGTTAATTTTTAAACAAAGATAATCTGACAAATTATTCTCTTGTCTGTTTGTATTTCTATCAAATTTTACAATAAAAATTAGAATTTTCGCTTCCCGTTTGAATTTTCCCAAACTTATCTGTCAGATTCAAAGATGTCAAAATATGATCACAAACGACCCTGCCTCGGAGGTGGGTCAAAATTTGCAGTTCACGATGTCGTTTTTAACTGTTTCCAAGTAAAACGAACGGTGAACGAAAACCGTTCAAAACGCCAATTTCGCCCACAACTTTCTATTTCGAACGCCAGATGTGATCGTTTTTGGCATTTTTGACTGTTATTTTTGCTACCATACCCCCAATTCGAACGGACCTATAAATGATCAAACGCCGAAACATCAAAAAATTTCTCAATTTTATGCTTTTAATGATTTTAAATTACCTGTAAAATTATGACGTCACAACTCAGTATTTCATACAGAACTCCGTAGAGTAAGAATATGAATAGAGTGAAAGCGTTGTGCGAAGCGTGAGCAGTTTACATATAAGATGCAATCATAGACATATCGTACACTAGTTGAATTACTGTCAGATAAAATATCGATATGTGTTCCTTGTCATTTGTTCTCGGTTAGAGTATTGATAAAAAACGAGAAATTGGCGTTCATAATTTAGTCGTTAAAACTGTAACGACGCGCAGTTCGTTTCAAGGCGGAGTTCAGATCCGTGCTCACGGCACATACTCTACAGTCTCTCTATTAATATTCTAACTCTATGTTCATACTTCATGTAACGAGATCCTTTATAAAAGTCAACCAACGATCTTCTGTGCCGTTAGATTTATTTATTTAGTTAATTAAATTATGCCTTTTAAAAAGGATACAAGTTGTAAGTATGCTTTTTATTAGTTCACGCAAAATAAACATTTCATCGACAAGCAATGTGAATTTTATATGTAGAATAAGATTTTGTAATTTATGAATGAATATAATTATTTGCCATTAGAAAAATATTGCTTTATTAAATAATACCCTTTCTCAATCTTCGATATGTAAAAAAACCTACCTAACTGCGAGTCAACTGATGAACTAAATTAAATAATAAGACTTTTTCTGATATTATTGAATAATGTCTTAACGTCGTTATATGCAGCCAATTTCTCTTTTTAGTTATTAAGTTTACTACATCAGTAAATCTACGTTTAGACAGGCCTGTCCCACTCCCATGTTTAGGTACGATCGCGCGCACGCGGACTACCGGAACAACGCTAGTCGGTTGCAACGCGCACGCAGCGCAAGACGCGTGTGGGTATAAATACCTACGTACTACCTATATAAAGTGTTTACTGTTCTTTTTTTAACACTATCTTGTGTAGATATCGTTGTTTTTATAGTTCTAGATATTTTGTTGTTGTTTCATTGTATTGTCCTAAAGTCCTTATTATAATAATAGGCCCGTTTTGATAACATACCAGTGTGTTAAAAAGAGACAAAGATAGAGCGACCAGAAGAGACCCTCTTGTATAAACGGGCCTCTTAGACCTCGAAAACTCATGTGAATGATTTTTAACCCACTTCAAAAAAAGGAGGAGGTTTCTCAATTCGACCGTATATTTTTTAACCGACTTCCAAAAAAGGAGGAGGTTCTCAATTCGGTTGTATGTTTTTTTTTTTTTTATGTTTGTTACCTCATTTCCGTCGTTTATTAACCGATTTGGAAAATTCTTTTTTTGTCTGGAAGGGTACACTTCCCGTTTGGTCCCATTGTCATCAGATCAGGATTTGATTACTTCTTAGTGTACTTTGAAGTCGGTTTAAGTTTTTTGTAAAACAGTCTAATTATTTTTATGTGTGTTCGCGGATAACTTCGTCGTTTATGAACCGATTTTGACGATTTTTTTTTTAGAAACTGTTAGTAGTTCCAGAATAGAGAGAGTTCCCTCTTTAAATATACAGTAATTCTACCTTACAACTCCTAGAATAACTAAGATTTAACATACCACTATTTCAAAAATCAGTAGAACAATATTCAGAAAAATTTAACAATTCTTATTGTTATGTAGGTAAGTAACTCAATATATCCTTTTTTTGGTTAATTCTTTATTAATTTTTATATAACAAACTTCTTTAATCATCATGAAGATTATTAAGAACAAATATTGTGAATTTCGGCTGACGGCTACTGGACTAGGTAATCATGCCGTTTCTTGTCGCGTCGTCAGTCATTCCAGATTTGATAAGCATGTATGTTACTAAAACCCTTCCCCAAAATAGTTGTATTCAGTTTCGTAGACAGAATACACATTCAGTATACAAAGTACGTATAGGTCTAACAACTTAGATTAAAGTATGTAGACATTTTAAAATAACTTTCTGATGTAATACTAGTTAGCTAGGATATTTTAAATGTCATTGTTCACGAAAGGAGAATAGCATAGAAATAAAATAAACAAAGAGAATAGTAATAGGACATACATAGGCGATAAGGAAATATTGAAGATTCATAATACGTCATTAGACAACCCTACCGTAACACGTGCCGCGTCATACAGGATAGAGTTATACGATAGAAAGAGAGGGAAGTTGTAGGTGAATATAATTTTAGGCGCGCAGCGCTGCGCGAACTGGATTGCGCTTTATTCTGTCGTTCCAAGAGTCGATTTTTGTTTAAATGTCGTGTTCGAAGTGGGTTTTCTGTACGTAGTACTATTAAATATTCTGTGGTTTAGATTAGATAAATACATCGAGGAACAATCCCTTAGAGTAGTAATACCGAGCAATCAGATTCCGAAACTATTCAGTGTTTTGTCACTGATTTCGAACAGTAAGGACCAATCACTGCATCGTGTGTTTTTGACTTGGCCAATCAGAGCGCATGTGTCCTTGACTTAGCCAATCAGAGCGCATTGTCGATGGTGGGAAATTGGCGTAATAGATTGCAAGCAAAATCAACGTCATTGCGCTTCTTTGGGTTAATTATTCGATGGATAAAAACGACGAATGGGAATGCTTTCAAAAATCGATGATCAGGGTAGTAAATGTATATAATAGTAATAATGTTACTAGTTTTATTATGTATACAATATCGGGAAAAGAACCTCATGTTTTTTTTAATCAGACATCGCACCTCTACGACCTAAATTTTGTCTCGGCATTGTACCGCCCTGAAGGCCTTCAGTACATATAAGGGGGCGTTATAGCCCACTTTGAGAAAGACTGATGTTGTACATCGAAAACAATACAAGATCATAGCATTTTTTTTGTAGTTGAGTTTATCTCCTCATTCAAATTTAAAAAAATCAAAATTTGCAATTATTAAGCGAATTAACCTGCGGGCCATTGGGAAGTGGGACATAATGACTAAACACCTATGTGTACACGAAGAAGAAAGAAGACTGACGCGCAAAATTTCTTTTCTAGGACACAATCGTCGCGCGAAATATTACACAGTTACCCGGGGGATATACACCTGTGACATCTGCGACAGAACGTTCGCGTCGCAACCGCTAGTGTCGCAACACTACCGATTCGTTCACTTGAAGCGGCACCGCGCCAGAGAGCGCAAATGCCCGCATTGCGACACTAAAGTCCCAGGATACTTACGCGCCTACCACTTAGAAGAAGCCCACGGAATACCAGCCCCTAAATGCGGCATATGCGACAAGAAATTCCGATTCCCCTGTCACGTATTGCAACACCAGAAAAAAGTGCACATGGGCGAGAAAACAGCGCAGTGCGAAATCTGTAATAAAAGTTTTTTTAATAACATCAGTTTGAGGTTGCATATGTCGACGCATTCTGAGGAGAAGAGGTTCAAATGCGACGTTTGTGAACGTGTTTTTCGTTGGGAGAATAATTTAAAGGATCATCTGAAGATACATTTGGGCGATAAGAGATATGGATGTGTTGTGTGCGGGAAGGCTTTCGTGCAGAAGTCAACTTTGAAACAGCACGCGGCGAGGAATCATCCAGGGATTGATGTATCGTGAAGCTGGTGGCTGATTCGGCCTATATGGTCTATATATGTGTGTGTGAGGACATGTATTTACAAGAACGCCGGCTTCCTATTACTTGCGTCACTTAAGAATACAGACTGTTCCGTCTTTAATTTTTTCTTAGTCTGAGGCGGTATAGTTTTGAGAATACCTTTGTTACATGTGCCTTACAATTACAATTATTATCAATTATAAGTCACAGTAAAGATGTTTGTTGTATTTAAGTTTATGTCTTTACTATTATTCACATGTGAAAAATGAATGTATTTCGTTTTAGATAAATTAACATTCAGATTATTTTAAATGACGAGTTTTCTAATGAGACATTTATGCTCAAAATACCTGTCAAACTGTTTATAATTCGAACCAATTTGAACTTAATTACACGATTTGACAGGTATTTTGACCAAAGAGGTATCATAAGGAAACTCGTCATGGTTTTGAAAAATCTTACCAGCGAACTTTGGCACGTCATAGTTAAAAAAAGGACAACACTAACACCGGCAAGTAGATTCAAAAGATGGCCCCTTTATAAATTATTTCATTATGGTACAAAACTAAATATTGCTAATTTTAAAGCGAGAGAACCAAATTTTTGTAGCGCAGTTCCCTTAATTTTGTATTTTGTATTCAGTACCTTTTTATGTATGCAGCCCCAGTAAATTAAATCTAAAGGGGCAGAACGAGAAGGCTACGAAATTGGGTTAAGGCGCCCAAATACACCTTTCGGTATCATCATCATCAGCCCTTAATGTCCTGATAATAACAATTAAGCTGGTATGGACAAGTCTTTCCTCCAGAACCTACTTGACGTTGAGTATTGGAAGTATGGGACATCCTCTATAAATGAGACAAACATAACTTTATTTTTCCATTAATTACGAGGAATACTAATACGAAATAATTACGAGGCCGGAATCTCGATTTTTTTTGAGTTTCTTTATTTTTACCTTCGTAGAACAATATGCATAGATATTTCAGTGATTCGCGACCATAGTTAATTTAGCATATTGTAGAATTGATACTTTTTGTTTAAGATTCACTATTTTTGTAAATTTTCCCAAAATAGTAAGTTTTACCGTTTTTAGAGAAACCGTGAGAAATGTTCAAATATGGCTCATATTATACCAAACACAATCATACCACAATGTGCCAAATGGACTTCTACTGTCACTAATCACTGAAACATCTATCCATATTGTTCTACGAAGGTAAAAAAAAAAAAAAACTACAAAATTCAAATTTCCCGCCTCGTAACTGATGTTTACCCATGTTTACCCTTAAATCATTGACTTTAGTGTTAGTAATGGTGTGATGGTTTTTCTTTTTTTAACCGACTTCAAAAAAGGAGGAGGTTCTCAATTCGGTTTTTTTTTATGTTTGTTACCTCATATCTCCGTCATTTATTAACCGATTTGGAAAATTCTTTTTTTGACTGGAAGGGTACACTTCTCGTTTGGTCCCATTGTCATCAGATCAGGATTTGATTACTTGTTAGTGTACTTTGAAGTCGGTTTAAGTTTTTTGTAAAACAGTCCAATTATGGATCAACTTAAAAGTCCGAGGTGATTATTGCGTGTCGACTTGTGTACACGCGATCGTCATACAAATTACAAGCGAAACTTTCCTCTTTTCTAGGACGCAGAGTAGCAGAACACAATAATAAAACGCAAGCTTCAAAATATGCCGTCGTTGAAGACAGCGAAGGCAAAATCTATGCTTGTATATCGTGCACGCGGAGATTTAAAACGCGAGAAACAGCAAGAAAACACCACAGTTACCGACATACCAAGTGTAACTTCTGTTCTGTAGAAATTACGAGTTTTCGAATGGTTCTACATAAAGATAAAGAACATGGTATCCCAGCGCCATCTTGCGGCGCGTGTGGGAAGAAGTTCAGATCCGATGCACTAGTGTTGCGACACCAAAAAGTATTTCACTTGGGTGAAAAGTTCCCATGCAACGTTTGTAATATGAAATTCAGTTGTGTAAAATACCGCAACCGGCATATGTTGAAACATACGTCTGTCAGGGCGTTCATATGCGAATATTGTAAGAAATCGTTTAGGTGGAAGGGGAATTTAGTAACACATATAATGATACATTTAAATGACAAGAAAAAAAAGTGCCCGGTGTGCGGGGAGGCGTTCGTACAACGCGCCAGTTTGAAATATCATGTGTCGAAGAAGCATCCAGAATATCGTGAAGTTAGTTAGAAAGTTAATAAATCCTTGACAATTTAATTCAGTTAATAAGTGATGTTTGCTTTTGTACACTAATGTCTGTAACACAGGTTAATTCCTATTTCAGACACCAGCTCTTCACAATCACTAACTGTGTACCTACCTATCTTTTTGTTTAGTTTTTATCCAACTTCAAAAAAAGGAGGAGGTTCTCAACTTGGTTGTATGTTTTTTTTTTTATGTTTGTTACCTCACAACTCCGTCATTTATGAACCGATTTGGAAAATTATTTTTTTGTTTGGAAGGGTACACATCCCATTTGGTCCCATTGTCATCAGATCAGGATTTGATTACTTATTAGTGTACTTTGAAGTCGGTTTAAGATTTTTGTAAAACAGTTCAATTATTATATCTAATGTTGAAACTTGTGAAGAGAAACAAATTTATTATATAATGATATGTATGTTACAAAAGGTATGGATTTAATAAATCGATTTCATGTATTTCTTATGTTTTTTTTAATTCGTGATGACGATCCATGGTAACATAATAACGATCTTTTTAATCAACATTTAGCTGTCCTTCTCTATTGCTGAATATAGGTCTAAACTAACTCATAATTGTCCAATGTGACAAACTACTTGGATCCGGCGGCTCACATCATGTGCGAGTGTCTTTCTGTCCGTTGCCGCCCTCTGCGCTGTACCTATATGTTTCCGCATCCGTAGATACCCGGACAGATGGGGCTCGCAGCTGGAAATAAGGGTTCGGCTGTTTGGACTAGGTAGACACGGGAATCGAGTAAGCCCTCTACCTCTTAAGATAGAACTCGACTATTGAGGCTGGACTCGTGGTGGATATTTGTGGTTAATTGCATGCGAGAAGTATGTTTTCTGCTCGGTAAGTCTGTGACCGAGCGACACTCCCCGTGCGCAACGAGTGCCTGAAGTTAACGGTGGGCAGTCTTCCACAAACATGGGACTTCCATTTTGGTATAGGAGAGCGCGAAAAGACGCGTTAGAACCTTAGTAAAGAATATAATAAATCGATTTCATTAAAGAGCATTATTTGATGAAAGTGATTACATTTTGGCGGGCTGCGCCTGTGTGCGCCACACACCCTGCACTATAGGTAAAGCCGGCCCTGGCACCCTTATGACGTTAAGTATTGGAACATTCTCTATAATATATTGTATTCTAACTATCCTAACTTCCTAACTAATTTTATAAATGCGAAACTTTGTTTGTTTGTTTGTTACGCCTTCACGCCTTAAAACCTCAACGGATCATCATGAAATTTGGCATACAGATAGCGTATGATATGGAGAAGGAAATACCACTACTAATAATGCTATTTTTAATCCGCGGGGGACAGATAGTATGTAAGAAATGAGACAAACACAACTTTATTTTTCCATTAAATCAATGACATTTACCCCCTTATTACAAAACATGGTTCAATTTAATGCAAACCCAGGTTTTAAAATAGCTTCGTCACTTTTTGTAAGATGACGTTAGAATTTGACCGAGTGACTGGCTTTACTAAAATTGTTAAACCATCTTTTGTAATAAGGGGGTTAGTGTTTAGTTAACGTGTAATGGATTTTCTTTTTTGGATTAACCGAAAACACAGAGGTGATCATTGCCGGTAGGGATTGCAATCCGGATACTTCGAAATTCGAAATTAACCGAAAAATCCGGATTTTAGGGGCCTATTATATATCCGAATATTGAGAATAAAATCCGGTTTTTTCGAATTTTAATCAAAATTGATAATAGTTGATGTGGAACTACAATTTTTCATTAAATATCCAGTACATTTAGGTCAGTATTACTCAGAAATCTATACACCGCTCGGCTCACACGCTGCTAACTGCTACCGCTCATCCATCTAGCTAGTAGGTAAGTCAGCCAGTGAGTCTTAGATGGAGGCGATGCGCACGCGGCGCGAGTAACAACTCTTTACACAACGTTATATCAAGAATGATAGTTCGGGTTACCGCTGAAAGCATTTTGTACATCGGCTGATCTCAGAATTTTTTTACTTTCGAAAGGGTCTGGCACACAAGCCTTCTAAGTAAGCTTCTTGATATGAAGTCTCTGGAGGTCTGTGCGCTTGAATTTCCAATTTCCTGAGCGAAGCGGTCTATTCATGTGGTCATAGACGGGTGTTCGTCGGACCTTTTTGCAATCAATGCCACAGACGTCAGTTCTCTCTGCAACCTTATTTCTGCTGCATATTAACGATCTGGTGAAGCCCAGTATCTTCGGGTACGTAGACGATAGCATCGTTGTCATATTTCCAGCGCGTGAGGCACCTGTGACTAGATCCAATTGTTGCGAGAGGCCATGGTAGAGCGTTTGAACGTAACCTTACAGGCAGTCGCCGATTGGGGCAATGCCAATCTGGTCACTTTTAATGCCACCAAGACGCAGGTGTCTCTTTTCACTGCCAAACGGAGTCCTTTCCACCAGGCTCTCGCCCTCGACTCAATAAACTGCCGAGCCAGAAGACTCATCGAGTATGAGACTAATTATGACGAAACTCACGAGCCTCGACCATCGAAGAAAGGTTGCTTGCCTTCTCGGTTTTCTACAGGATATATCTTGGAGAGTGTGTGCAGGTATTGTTCAACCTTATTCCAACCACCATCCCCATTTTTACTCCGAACCACAAGACACCGGGAAATTTTTAACCCGTAAGATGTTGACATACCGAAAATACGAACACAGTGTTTTGCATCCTTAATTATAATGCGGACAGCAAGGGAGTGGAACTTGCTTCCGACGGCTGTATTTTCTAACTCTTAGAATCTAGGGACTTTCACGGCCAGAATGACTAGGTTTCATTTGGGTTAGCGTGCTCCATCTTAGGCTTCGTCATTATCGTTTATGGACGGCTTAGTGGCTAAACACAAGCCCATTTTTTTTATTCAAAAGCAAGGTATGGAAAAATAATAAAATAGAACACCTCTCTTCAAACTACTAATAATATAATAAAGCGGGAGTGTTTTTCTGTTCGTAGTATTATAGGCTACTTTTTATCACGGGAACGCGGGTGAAACCGCGCGAGACAGCTAGTTTAGCATTAAACTAGGCGTACAATTTAAAATTACAAAAGATTGGACAAAAAAAAACAAAATTCGAAAAACCCGGATAATCCGGATTTATATGTGATGATGATCTTTGAATCTGGATTTGAAATAAATCCGGATTTTGTAATCTCACAATTGCGTGTCCAATCGTGTATACTCGAAGTCCTGATAAAATTTACGAGCGAAACTTTCCTTTTTTTCTAGGAGGCAGAGTCGCAGAACACAATAATAAAAAGCGAGCTTCAAACTATACCATAGTTGAAGACAGCGATGGTAAAATCTATGCGTGTGTATTGTGCACCTGGAGATGTAAAACGCGACAAGCAGCAACTTACCACTACAGTGCTAAACATGCCGAGTGTAACCACTGTTTTGCACGAGTTCCGAGAAATCGACTAGCCCTACATAAAGAAAAAGAACATGGTATCCCAGCGCCATCATGCGGCGCGTGCGGGAAAAAGTTCAGATTAGATTCAGAAATCTTGCGACACCAAAAAATCTATCACATGGGTGAAAAGTTCACATGCGACGTTTGCAATATGAAATTCCTAAGTAATTATCACCGCAATCGGCATATGGTGACACATACGTCTCTCAGGGCGTTCATATGCGAATATTGTAAGAAATCGTTTAAGTGGAAGGGGAATTTAAGAACACATATAATGATACATTTAAATTATAAGAAAAAAATGTGCCCGGTGTGCGCGGAGAAGTTTGTACAACGCGCCAGTTTGACATATCACTTAGCAAAGAAGCATCCAGAATATCGTGAAGCTAGTTAGAAAGTTAATAAATCCTCGATAATTTAATTAAGTTAATGAGTGGTTTGCTTTTATACACTAATGATATTCATGTTACAAAAGATATGGATTTAATAAATCGATTTCATTTATTTCTTATGATTATTTTTCTAATTCGTGATGACGATCCCTGGAAACAATATCATTCTAATTTTAATCAACATTGGGGTGTCCTTTTCTACTGCTGAATATAGGTCTAAACTAACTCATAAATGTCCAATGTGACAAACTACTTGAATCCGGCGGCTCCCATCATGTGCGAGTGAATGTCTTTCTTTAAGTTGTTTACCTATTCAGTCTAAGCGATGTAGCCTGCCCTATGCCGCTGCCCATGTTCCCGCATCTGTAGATACCTTGAGAGATGGGGTTCGCAGCTAGGAACTACCTTTTAAAGTAGAGTCGCCTATTGAGGTTGGACTCATGGTAGCTATTTGTGGTTAGTTACAGGGGAGGAGCATGTTGTCTGCTCGGTAAGTCTGTGACCGAGCGTCACTTCCCGTGCGCAACCTAGTGCCTGAAGTTACCGGTCTAAGGCAAAGAGCTCCTTGATGGTATGACGCGGGGTTAGTGAGTAACCCTTAAACAGTGAGTCAAATCATTGCAACTCCGGAACTTTCCTGGGTAGACAATAGCGGGCTACCCCGCTAGATTAGTTTCCCAGCTGTAGCATTGGAATTGGGTAGATGCGTGGATGCGCATTGGGAGGTGAGCGCACATTACAGCTCCGGGTCCATTCTGGAGAATTGGGACTTACCTTCTATGACGACCCCAGCGGGGATTGAATCCAATTAGCACCAAAAAGATGTGATTGCGCATTGCGTGGCGTGCGTGGTGAGCGTCAAAATTCAAAATCATTTATTCAAATAGAACTTCGCAGGCACTTATGAAAAGTCTGACTCTAATACTCTAATACCGGTTCGGAAGGTTGCATTTGCTGAGAAGCCGTCTTTAACAGCTCCGGTACCATTCTGGAAAATGGGAGTGAGTAATCACGGTTCTACTCTCATTTCACTTTATGAGTACCAGAGCGGACGCCAGAGACCGTCTGCGGCCTGTCTAAGGTGGCCACTGGGGAAAATCTCAGTGGTCTTTGAGAGGGCTGTACTCATATGAAGCCGGGCAATGTTGCAAGTATAACTATAACACACATAACTTATGCTAAAATAATGGTTCTCTCGCTATAAAATAAGCAATAATATTTTTTATGGAATGAAAAGTGTCAAGTGTTGTACACACGGCTACCGATCAAGCTATACATTTCCAGTATAAGCTGAACTCGCATTGTATACGATTTCCGAACAATGGGAGGTCAGCTTATACTAGAAATGTATAGCTTGATCTGTAGCCGTGTGTACCGTTTAAATTGTGAATAAATGCTCCATCTTTTTATACTACTTGCCGGGGTTATTAACGTTTTTTTAACTATGACGTGTCAAAGTTCGCTGGTATAATTTTTCTACAACATGACTGAATCAATTATCATTATTTTTGACTACATTAACAATGTCCTTTGTTTGATTTGTGACTACCGTTTGATAGCATAGTTATTGAGGATTACGTTTATAAAAAAAAACACTGCAAAATTGGGAAATATGTTGGTGTCGATTTTCAACTCTTTCAATGTATGGCTTTTATCACTAAACTACGAGACATAGTTTTTTTTTTGTCTCACCAGAGCCGGTATAGACTAGTCTTTCGCCCAGTACCCACTTGACGTGTAGTTTTGGGACGCCTGTACCTATATACCGCATGATATTTTTTTCCAGCCAGTGAGGTCAACTTCTGAACTACAGGCAAACAAGCTGAAAAAAAAAAACAGCCTGTATATGTAATAAATATAAATGAGACAAACACAACGTTATTTTTCCATTAAATCACTGATTTGTGTTTAGTTAACGTGCAATGATTTTTCTTTTTTGGATTAACCTAAAACACCGAGGTGATCATTGAAGTCCTGATAAAATTTACGAGCGAAACTTTCCTTTTTTCTAGGAGGCAGAGTCGCAGAACTCAATAATAAAAAGCGAGCTTCAAACTATACCATAGTTGACGACGGCGATGGCAAAATCCATGCTTGTGTATTGTGCAAGGGGAGATATAAAACGCGACAAGCAGTAACTAATCACTACAGTAAACAACATGCCGAGTGTAACCACTGTTTTGCACGAGTTCCGAGAAATCGACTGGCCCTACATAAAGAAAAAGAACATGGCATCCCAGCGCCATCTTGCGGAGCGTGTGGGAAAAAGTTCAATTTATATTCAGAGGTCTTGCAACACCAAAAAATCTTTCACATGGGTGAAAAGTTCACATGCGACGTTTGCAATATGACATTCTTTAGTAATCACCGCAACCGGCATATGGTGAAACATACGTCTGTCAGGGCGTTCAAATGCGAATATTGTAAGAAATCGTTTAAGTGGAAGGGGAATTTAATAACACATACAATGATACATTTAAATGACAAGAAAAAAAAGTGCCCGGTGTGCGCGGAGAAGTTTGTACAACGCGCCAGTTTGACATATCACTTAGCAAAGAAGCATCCAGAATATCGTGAAGCTAGTTAGAAAGTTAACAAATCCTCGATAATTTAATCAAGTTAATAAGTGAAGTTTGCTTTTTTACACTACCGATATGCATGTAACAAAAGATATAAATAATGATCTGTAGTAAATCCTCGATAATTTCGTTCTGTTAATAAGTGAAGTTTGCTTTTTTACACTAATGACATAATTATATGTTACAAAAGTTATGGATTTAATAAATCGATTTCATTTATTTCTTATGTTTTTTTTTTCTCATTCGTGATGACGATCCCTGGAAACATAATATCATCATCTTTTTAATCAAAATTGGGCTGTCAGGAACTTTCCTGGATAGAAAAGAGAGGACTACCTCGCTAGATCAGTTTTCCAGCAACCCAGCTGTAGGCATTGGCATTGGGTAGATGCGTGGATGCGCAAACTGAGGTGAGCGCGCATTACAGCTCCGGTACGGTTACCATGCACGTAATCTACACTAGCCAGCGACTACGGTGAATATAAAGTGTGACGAGCACCGCCTCTAGTGGACGCTTTTGGAAGCATTTCTTACAAAATGATTCACCGTAGTCGCTAACGACTTTAGATTGCGTTAGCGTAGAAAAATCATGTTAGGAGTAGGCGACCATTCTGGAGAAATGGGATTTGGCTTATCTGACTTTCACTGCGGGGATTGAATCCGTGTGCGTGGTGAGCGTCTTTAACAGCTCCGGTACCATTCTGGAAAATGGGAGTGAGTAATCACGGTCCTACTCTCATTATGAATACCAGAGTGGACGCTCTGGCGGTAGGACCTACCGCAGATGGTCTCTGACGCTTCGTAAGGGATTGCCAGGAATAGTGTGCACACACTTTTATGCAGTGGCGTAACTATACCATCTGGGGCCCGTGGCAAATTCTTTTGATGGGGCCCTATCAGTAAAAATCGTCACGTTGTAGGTACTCAGTTTAATTTTAATAAACTTCGAGATTTTCAGCGTACTCAATTACACATTGTATATGTCCCACTAATGGCCATAGGCCTCCTCTCTTAGGCGAGAGGGAATGGTCTGTAGTCGCCACGCTCTAGCCCAATGCGTATTGGAGACTTCACATTCATCCATAGAACATAATATCTCAATGCATTCATCATCTATTCGCTAGCTTTTCGGTGAAGGAACAAAATCGTGAGGAAACCTGCATAAAAAAATATTTATGAGCTCGCGCCCTCTTGGGCTGGGGCCCTCTTGGGTCGGGGGCCCGTGGCATTTTGCCAGCCCTGCCACCCTATTGTTACGCCACTGCTTTTATGCCTAAGGGTGGGAAAGGTGGCCACTATGGAAAATCTCTAGTAGGCTTTGAGGAGGCTGTACCCATATGAAGCCGGGCGATGTTGCAAGTATAACTATAGGGTGACTGGTAATTAGAAAACGATACTTAGACACGTGATTGTACTCATAATAAAAAACAACTTTCCCAAAGAAACAAATAGGGATAAATAACTAAATTCAATAAAAGCTGATGGTGTATTCTTATTCTTGTTAGGTATGTATGTACTAAATAGTATGGGCTCATATGCTAAGTAAATTTGAAAAAAAAAAAAAAGTTTCTTTGGAAAAGTTGTTTTTTATCATTATTAAAATCAAGTGTATAAGTATCGTTTACTAATTACCAGTCACCCTATATACACATAACTTATGCTGAAAGTACACATACGAAAATTGAGGTTCTCTCGCTAAGCAATAATATCATTTATGGAATGAAAAGTGTGAAGACCGTATTGAATTGTGAATAAATGCGCCATCTTTTTATACTACTTGCCGGGGTTAGTGCGTAGGGATTGCAATCCGGATACTTCGAAATCCGAAAATAACTGAAAAATCCGGATTTTAGGGGCCTACTATAAATCCGAATATTGAGAATAAAATCCGGTTTTTTCGAATTTTAATCATAATTGATAATAGTTGATGTTTAACTTAAAAAAAATCATTAAATATCCAGTAGATTTAGGTCAGTATTACTCTGAAATCTATACACCGCTCGGCTCACACGCGGCTAGCTGCTACCGCTCATCCATCTAGCTAGTAGCTAAGTCGGCCAGTGAGTCTTAGATGGAGGCGATGCGCGCGCGGCGCGAGTAACAACTCTTTGCACAACGTAATATCAAGAATGCTTTCTCTTTTATTGTTAATTATTTCGAAAAAATAAAGCCAAACATAGTCAGATTGTCCAAAAAATATTAAAAAAATGTAACCTTGCTTAGTTTCTTGCCGGATTCTTCTCAGTTGAAGGCTAAGTTCCGAACCGGTGGTAACTTCAGTAAATGTGACCTTCATAAGTGCCCTTCTGGGGCCTAAATTGAATAAATGGCTTTGACTTTGACTTTGAATGATAGTTCTAGTCGGGTTACTGTTGAAAGCATTTTGTACATCGGCTGATCTAAGAAAATTGACAATTTTTAGGGTCTGACACACCAGCCTTCTTCAAGCAATCTTCCTTGATATGAAATCTGGTGGTCTGTGCGCTTGCATTTCCAATTTCCTGAGCGAATGGTCTATTCATGTCATCGAGGAACAATCCCTTAGAGTAGTAATACCGAGCAATCCGATTCCGAAACTAGTCAGTGATTTGTCACTGATTTTGAACAGTAAGGACCAATCACTGCATCGTGTGTTCTTGACTTGGCCAATCAGAGGGCATGACTCCTTGTCTTATCCAATCAGACCGCATTTTCGATGGTGGAAAATTGGCGGAATAGATTGCAAGCAAAATCCACGTCATTACGCTTCTTTGGGTTAATTGTTCGATGATTCATGTAGTCATAGACGGGTGTTCGTCGGACCTTTTCGCAATCAATGCCACAGAGTTCAGTTCTCTCTGCAACCTTATTTCTGCTGCATATTTACGATCTGGTGAAGCCCGGTATTTTTGGGTACGTAGACGATAGCACCGTTGTCATATTTCCAGCGCGCGAGCCACCAGTGACCAGATCCAACTGTTGCGAGAGGCCATGGTAGAGCGCTTGAACGTAACTTTACAGGCAGTCTCCGATTGGGGCAATGCCAATCTGGTCACTTTTAATGCTACCAAGACGCAGGTGTGTCTTTTCACCACCAAACGGAGTCCTTTCTACCAGGTTCTCGCCCTCGACTCAATAAACCGCTGCGCCAGAAGACTCATCGAATATGAGACTAATTATGACGAATCTCACGAGCCTCGACCATCGAAGAAAGGTTGCTTGCCTTATCGGTTTTCTATAGGATATATTTTGGAGAGTGTGTGCAGGAATTGTTAACCTTATTCCAACCACCATCCACATTTTTACTCCGCACCACAAGAAACCGGGAAAATTTTCACCCGTACAATGTTGACATACTGAAGATACGGACAGTGTTTTACATCCTCAATTATAATGCGAACAGCAAGGGAGTGGAACTTGCTCCCGGCGACTGTATTTCCTGACTCTTAGAATCTAGGGACTTTCACGGCCAGAATGAATAGGTTTCGTTTGGGTTAGCATGCTCCACCTTAGGCTTTGTCATTATCCTTTATGGACTGCTCAGTGGCCAAACACAAGCCCATTTTTTTTTAAATATTACTTGCAGTTTAATTGAATTTTTATTTAAAAGCAAGCAATGGAAAAACAATAAAATACAACACCTCTCTTCAAACTACTAATAATTTAGCATAAAACTACGCTTACAAGTTAAAATTACAAAAGATTCCAAAAAAAATACTAAAATCCGAAAAATCCGGATTTATATGTGATGATAAACTTTGAATCCGGATTTGAAAAAAATCCGGATTTTGCAATCCCTTTGTGTATTACTTTTTTTAACTATGGCGTATCAAAGTTCGCTGGTATTAAAACATGACTGAATCAAATATCATTATTTTTGACTTAAATTAACAATGTTCTTTGTTTGATTTGTGACTACTATTTGATAGCATGGTTATTGAGGATTACGTTTATAAAAAAAAACACTGCAAAATTGGGAAAATTGTTATCACAGTATTTTATCACTAAACTACGACTACTACGAGACATAGTTCTTTTTCTTTTGCTCACCAGTGCCGGTATAGACTAGTCTCGTCAGAACTCACTTGACGTTAAGTTTTGGGACACCTGTATATGATGTATATGATGATATATATATGTAATAAATGAGACAAACACAACTTAATTTTTCCGTTAAATCATTGACTTGTGTTTAGTGGTTTTTCTTTTTTGCTTTAACATATAACACTGAGGTGATCATTGCGTGTACAATTGTGTTTGTAAAGTCCTGTTAAAACTTACGAGCGAAACTTTCCTTTTTTCTAGGAGGCAGAGTCGCAGAATACAATAATAAAAAGCGAGCTCCAAACTATACCATAGTTGAAGACAGCGATGGCAAAATCCATGCGTGTGTATTGTGCACGGCGAGATATAAAACGCGACAAGCAGTAACTAATCACTACAGTGATACACATGCCGAGTGTAACCACTGTTTTGCACGAGTTCCGAGATATCGACTGGCCCTACATAAAGAAAAAGAACATGGTATCCCAGCGCCATCATGCGGCGCGTGCGGGAAAAAGTTCAGATTAGATTCAGAAATCTTGCGACACCAAAAAATCTATCACATGGGTGAAATGTTCCCATGCGAAGTTTGTAATATGAAATTCTGCAGTAAATTTGTCCTCTACAAGCATATGGTTAAACATTCGTCTGTCAGGGCGTTCATATGCGAATATTGTAAGAAATCGTTTAAGCGGAGGTCGAATTTACTAACACATATAAGGATACATTTAAATGACAAGAAAAAAAAGTGCCCGGTGTGCGGGGAGAAGTTTGTACAACGCGCCAGTTTGAAATATCACTTGTCAAAGAAGCATCCAGAATATCGTGAAGCTAGTTAGAAAGTTAACAAATGCTTGATAATTTGATTAGGTTAATAAGTGAAGTTTGCTTTTTTACAGTAATGATATGCATGTTACAAAAGATATAAATTATGATCTGAGTAATAAATTGTTTTTTTCTCATTCGTGATGATCCCTGGAACCACAGTATCATTCTTACTTTCATTAACCTTGGACTGTCTTTCCGTATTGCTGAATATAGATCTAACTAACTCATTAATATCCAATGTGACAAGCGTAGCTACTTGGATCCGGCGGCTCCCATCATTTGCGAGTGGATGTCTTTCTCTCCATCGTATATATGTACCTAGGGTTGGGTTTCTTCCCGGAAATAAACCCAACTTCGAGTAAATTTCCAATTTAGTGGGAAAGATCCCGGGAATTTTCCCATTGGGTGGGAAAATACTCAAATGGTCATATTTAGTAGATTTTTCGTATATAGCGAGAAATACCTTTACCAAATCGTTTGAATAACATTTAACATGATTTCTATTAGGGTCATACTCATATCATACAATAAAAAAACAATAATAAAAAAAAGGTGCGTTGTTCTTAAAAAATGCGACGTTTTGGGTGTAAGGGTTGTGGTATGTACCTACTCTCGAAAATTAACCCAAAGAATCGTAATGATGTTAATTTTGCTTGAAAATACCAATTTCCCACTACCGACAATGCGCTCGCTATCATTGGCAAAGCTAAGGGCACATGCGCACTGATTGGCCAAGTTAAGAATACCTACATGATGCTGTCATTGGACTTAAAATTTCAAAAGCAGTGCAAAATCACTGACTCTTAGAATCTAGGGACTTTCACGGCCAGAATGAATAGGTTTCGTTTGGGTTAGCATGCTCCACCTTAGGCTTTGTCATTATCCTTTATGGACGGCTCAGTGGCCAAACACAAGCCCATTTTGTTTTAAATATTACTTGCAGTTTAATTGAATTTTTATTCAAAAGCAAGCAATGGAAAAAAAAAAAAATACAACACCTCTCTTCAAACTACTAATAATTTAGCATAAAACTACGCTTACAATTTAAAATTACAAAAGATTGCAAAAAAAAATACTAAAATCCGAAAAATCCGGATAATCCGGATTTATATGTGATGATAAACTTTGAATCCGGATTTGAAAAAAATCCGGATTTTGCAATCCCTTTGTGTATTACTTTTTTTAACTATGGCGTGTCAAAGTTCGCTGGTATTAAAACATGGCTGAATCAAATATCATTATTTTTGACTTAAATTAACAATGTTCTTTGTTTGATTTGTGACTACTATTTGTTATTGAGGATTACGTTTATAAAAAAAACTCTGCAAAATTGGGAAAATTGTGATCACAGTATTTTATCACTAAACTACGACTACTACGAGACATAGTTCTTTTTCTTTTGCTCACCAGTGCCGGTATAGACTAGTCTCGTCAGAACTCACTTGACGTTAAAATTCAAAATTCAAAAATCATTTATTCAAATAGACCTTCGCAGGCACTTATGAAAAGTCTGACTCTAATACCCTAATACCGTTTCGGAAGGTTGCATTTGCTGAGAAGAGCCGGCAATAAACTCAGCAATTACTCTTTTCAAAACAAGCTTAGATTCATTACATAATATTTACATTCTAATCGCACTGAAAACAATTGCGTGCCCCGGCGCGGCGGCAAAATTACAAAGAAGACTGAATAAATATTTAATATGTAAATAAATAGCAAACTTAAGCAGACCAGCCCCCACAAGCAGCACCTGTTCACAAGTATGACGCGTGTGGCAGCCATCGCCCTCCTCGCCATATTGGAGGGAAGTGAGCGACCCGTCACACGACGCCGCCGCAAGCAAAGGCCTTAAAGTGAGCATGACTTACTTAAGTCTGCCTTAGAAATAAAAAATAACTAAAGGGAAACACTAAACACACAATTTGTTATCACTGTGACTATTGACAAGATTAGACTAAATATCACAAAATAGAAAATATAACATTTAGACAGATTTATATCAAAATAAATAAATGAATAACATTGAATTGAATTAATTTAATTACACTAAGTAATAATCAAAAAAACATAACTTATAATAATAATAGCATACTTTGAATTAAAATGGACCTTGAACTAGCTGCTCAGTGAGGCAGGTGCAGAGAGAAGCTACTTCCATACATCCTTGTCGTCAATATAATGAGACACTTTATAATAGGCCCTACTCAACAGCCGCTTTTTGATATGTTCCTTAAATTTAAAAAAGGACATCCTGGTCACGCTATGAGGAATTTTATTGTAAAATTGGATACTATTCCCAAGAAAGGACTTATTTACTTTAGCTAATCTAAATCTAGGTACGGTTAAGTTTTGGGACACCTGTATATGATGTATATGATGATATATATATGTAATATATATTTAATTGTAATATATAATTGTTCAAGGCGGGAGATCCCAGTGATCCTTCTAATTATAGACCAGTTTCCATTTTGCCAGCCTTGAGCAAAGTATTTGAAAAGATTATTTTAACGCAATTGCTCGCTCACTTTAATTTGAATAAACTATTACATAGTGAGCAGTATGGGTTTACAAAGGGTCGTTCAACTATTGATGCCGGGGTAGCACTTTTAAGAAATATTTTTAACGCTTGGGAGAAATCACAGAATGTTATTGGAGTATTCTGTGATCTATCTAAAGCCTTTGATTGTGTTGATCACCGGACACTCATACGTAAACTAAATTATTATGGGGTTAGGGGCGCAGCACTTGATCTGATGAAGTCGTATCTCGGGGATAGAATTCAAAGTGTTGATGTCAATCGCATTAAATCATCTGGTTCTCCTGTGCTTATGGGGGCGCCGCAGGGCTCTATTTTAGGTCCTTTTCTATTTTTAATTTATATTAATGATCTTCCTTTTTATGTCAAAAATACCTGTGGAATTGTACTGTTTGCTGACGATACCTCACTGATTTTTAGTGTTGATAGACTGAAATCTAATTTTGACGATGTAAACGGTGCATTATCTCGGGTATTAAACTGGTTTACTGTAAATAATCTAGTTTTAAATGCAAAGAAAACTAAATGTATTAAATTTGCACTACCAAATGTTAAAAAAGTAGGCTGTAATTTAATGATAAATAATGAACCTTTAGGTCTTGTTGAATCATCAGTATTCTTAGGGATTACTTTAGACTCGAAACTTCAATGGGGCAACCAAATATCATGTCTTTCGGGAAAGCTCAGTTCAGCTGCTTATGCAGTTCGAAAAATTAGACAGCTAACAGACGTAGACACAGCTCGATTAGTTTATTTTAGTTATTTCCATAGTGTTATGTCTTATGGCATTTTACTTTGGGGTAAAGCTGCTGATATAGAAACCATTTTTATTTTGCAAAAAAAAGCAGTGCGAGCTATTTATAATATGAGTTCTCGAGCTTCCCTCAGAGATAAGTTTAAACATATAGGTATCCTCACAGTATATTAATATTTTTGTAAAAAAAAGTGACGTGCACTCTTTTAATACTAGAAATAAGCATAAACTTGTGACCTCTGCTTATAGACTCCAAAAAGTGCAAGGTTCATTTTTAGGACTGAGTATACAATTTTATAATAAAATCCCTAATAAAATTTTGAATTTACCGTCACATACGTTTAAGGAATGTATTAAGGCCGCTTTAGTACAGAAGGCTTACTACAATATTACCGAATATTTAAATGATAAAAATGCTTGGGTGTAGCGCTCGCTCTACAGGAAACATCTGATGTAATAAATTTAAGTTTGATTTTGAAAAGAGTAATTGCTGAGTTTATTGCCGGCTCTTCTTAGCAAAAGCAACCTTCCGAACCGTGCATTAGAGTATTAGAGTTTGACTATTCATAAGTGCCTGTGAAGGCCTATTTGAATGAATAAATTATTTCATTTCATTTCATTTCATTTCATTTCATTTCATTAATAAATGAGACAAACACAACTTAATTTTTCCGTTAAATCATTGACTTGTGTTTAGTGGTTTTTCTTTTTTGCTTTAACTTATAACACTGAGGTGATCATTGCGTGTACAATTGTGTTTGTAAAGCCCTGTTAAAACTTACGAGCGAAACTTTCCTTTTTTCTAGGAGGCAGAGTCGCAGAATACAATAATAAAAAGCGAGCTCCAAACTATTCCATAGTTGAAGACAGCGATGGCAAAATCCATGCTTGTGTATTGTGCACGGCGAGATATAAAACGCGACAAGCAGCAGCTAATCACTACAGTGAAATACATGCCGAGTGTAACCACTGTTTTGCACGAGTTCCGAGAAATCGACTGGCCCTACATAAAGAAAAAGAACATGGTATCCCAGCGCCATCATGCGGCGCGTGCGGGAAAAAGTTCAGATTAGATTCAGAAGTGTTGCGACACCAAAAAACCGTTCACATGGGTGAAAAGTTCCCATGCGAAGTTTGTAATATGAAATTCTGCAGTAAATTTGACCGCTACAGGCATATGGTGAAACATTCGTCTGTCAGGGCGTTCATATGCGAATATTGTAAGAAATCGTTTAAGCGGAGGTCGAATTTAGTAACACATATAAGGATACATTTAAATGACAAGAAAAAAAAGTGCCCGGTGTGCGGGGAGAAGTTTGTACAACGCGCCAGTTTGAAATATCACTTGTCAAAGAAGCATCCAGAATATCGTGAAGCTAGTTAGAAAGTTGACAAATGCTCGATAATTTGAATAGGTTAATAAGTGAAGTTTGCTTTTTTACAGTAATGATGCATGTTACAAAAGATATAAATTATGATCTGAGTAATAAATTGTTTTTTTCTCATTCGTGATGATCCCTGGAACCACAGTATCATTCTTACTTTCATTAACCTTGGACTGTCTTTCCGTATTGCTGAATATAGATCTAACTAGCTCATTAATATCCAATGTGACAAGCGTAGCTACTTGGATCCGGCGGCTCCCATCATTTGCGAGTGGATGTCTTTCTCTCCGTCGTATATATGTACCTACTCTCGAAAAATTAACCCAAAGAATCGTAATGATGTTAATTTTGCTTGAAAATACCAATTTCCCACTACCGACAATGCGCTCGCTTTCATTGGCAAAGCTAAGGGCACATGCGCACTGATTGGCCAAGTTAAGAATACCTACATGATGCTGTCATTGGACTATAATAATAATAATTAATAATAATAATTGTTTATTAGACTCAAACAAAAGATACAGGGGTTTCTCATAATTTAAGTACATTAAAATACAAGCACATTTTGATCATTAACGCCTTGAATTTCCCGCCTCGTAATGATTGTACAAAAAAAAAAAAATTATAGGGTTTTGAATCACTTCCAATGTTGATATTACATTACCAGTAACATATTAATATACTTACATGAAATATATTATAAACCCCGCAAAACATAACAACAACATAACGGTTTTGGTCGCGAATAATCGCGATTCGCCGGCATGCCATAGAAATTAGCATTTTTATCCCGGGGTTCTAAAATTTTTTTTAATGTCTTAAGTTATTCTTTAGGCACCAAGGATCAATTATAACTTGATTTCAACGTCTCTAAAAATCTTTATTTTTTTGTACAAATCTCGCTATGATTCTTTGTATGCACATTTGAAACATATTGTTTTTATCTAATTGAGTTTTTTAATTTAATTCAATTCTACTACAAGTTTTGTTGGATCTCTGGATCTCTATAGGGATCAGGCTGCACTTTTCGTGTCGAAAAACCTTTGATTTCTTCTCACTAATTTGACTCCAAATATTGCTCTAATACTTTTTTTTTTTACCAAGAAAGGCATTTGTTCCACATTGGCAAACCATATCGTAGCACTGATGCGACATATCCGTGATACGCTATTATCGCTACCTCTTTACCAGCAACAGACCTAAGTTTCTTAATTGCATATATATATATATATCGGATGAGTTTAGTACAAACTGAATTAATGTGGGACTTCCAATTGCAGTATGAATTAACGGCTGAAATTACGACGGTTTACTTTCTTTTTCTAGATTATTTAGATGCCGCTCTCGCAGTGGTCGGGTGGGACGACAATGTGAGCTACGCTACGAGATATAATATTGCTGAAAACATATGTTTGTTCGATATGCAATCGCAATTATAAAACAACTTACGCTGGGGATCACTTATTATCATTTTTGCACAAAGTTTCGTTAATGTTTCTTCTGCCCTATTAAGTTGCTAGCATATTAGGTAACGTGCTGCACATAACGAAAAACGACATGGAATACCAGCGCCATTCAATGTGACAGGCAACCTTAGCTACATGGATCCGGCGATTAGCATCATGCGGGAGTAGAAGTCTTTTTTTCCGTCGTTTATCTACTCTGAGCGATTTAGTCTGCCCATTGCACTGTAGGGTATAACTATACATATAACTTACGATGTACATACCTATATAATACATTGAGGCAATCAGCTTTACTTTTCCATTGAATCATTCAAAATCAAAAAGTCATTTATTCAGTTTAGGCCTTGGTAAGGCACTTATTAACGTTAAATTGTTACATTTAGTTGAATTTACCACCGCGGTTCGTAATACACTTAAACTGAAAAGACTCCGGCAAGAAACTCAGCAATGCTTCTTTTTTTTTTGTGTAAGATCTTTTAAACTACAGCTTTTGTTCCAAATACTACAATATACTTACATTAATTATGCTTATTCATACAATTTTCACTTACCCTTGGGGGATGCAAGTGCAGAGAGAAGCTACTACAACCATACATTCTTGTTTTCCAAGTAATTCCTTTTTTATCCACGTAATGAGGTTTTGTCAATTGACTTCAGTGTTTAGTAAAAGTGTGATGATTCTTTTTGGTTCAACCTAAAACACCGATGTGATCATTGAAAGAAAGAAGAAAGAAAGAAAGAAAAATGTTTAATTCTTGACAACACACAACATTACATTAATTACATACAATATGAAATATGAGACAGAACAAACAATGAAAAATAACTGTAATGTAATGTTGCGTGATGCCAGGAATGGGTCCCGACTTAGCATATGCTTAGGTCAGTTGACAAAACCTTCGCGCTGGTTTTCAGTCGAGGCCCACATTGCGTGTCCAACTGTGTACACCCGAGGTCCTCATAAAGTATACAAGGGAAACTTTCCTTTTTTTTCTAGGAAGCAGAGTCGCACCATACAATAAAAAAAAAAGAGCTTTGAAATATACCATAATTGAGGACAGCGATGGCAAAATCTATGCGTGTGTATTGTGCACGCGGAGATATAAAACGCGACTAGCAGTATGTCGTCACTACGATAACAGTCATGGCGAGTGTATCCTCTGTTCTGAAGAAGTTCCGAGACATCGACTGGCCCAACATAAAGAAATAGAACATGGTATCCCAGCGCCATCTTGCCGCGCGTGCGGGAAAAAGTTCAGATACGAGTCAGACGTGTTGAGACACCAAAAAATCTTTCACATGGGTGAAAAGTTCCCATGCGACGTTTGTAATATGAAATTCAGTACTAAACGAGGCCGCACCCGGCATATGGCGAAACATTCGTCTCTCAGGGCGTTCATATGCGAATATTGTAAGAAATCGTTTAAGTGGAGGGGGAATTTAGTAACACATATAATGATACATTTAAATGACAAGAAAAAAAAGTGC
Source organism: Achlya flavicornis (assembly GCA_947623365.1). NCBI lineage: Eukaryota > Metazoa > Arthropoda > Insecta > Lepidoptera > Drepanidae > Achlya > Achlya flavicornis. Next base: position 6,235,547 of record OX392494.1, on the reverse strand, counting down.
CAGGTGTGCGGGGAGGTGTTTGTACAAACCGCCAGTTTGACATATCACTTGTTAAAGAAGCATCCAGAATATCGTGAAGCTAGTTAGAAAGTTAACAAATCCTCGATAAGTTAATCAAGTTAATAAGTGAAGTTTGCTTTTTTACATTAATGATATGCATGATACAAAAAATATAGATTTAGATAATGATCCGTAATAAATTGATTTATTTTCTTATTATAATTTTTTTTCTCATCGTTATGATCCCTGGAATCATTCTTAATTTAAGCAACCTTGAACTGTCTTTCTGTATTGCTAACTCATTTACGTCCAATGTGACAACCGTAGCTACAGGTCGGTTAACGAAAGCTGGCACGTTCACAGTACTCATAAATTTGCAATCAGTCAAGTCTAATGGACGATTGCAAAAATAGACCACTCTATATTTATGAGCAGTAGCAAAAGCAAAACAATAACTGTCTCCTTCATACTCATAAGCTTGACTTTGCGCGAGAGAGACGGTGTAAATGTGTTGAAACGTGCCAGCTTTAGTTAACCGACCTGTACATGGATCCTTGGATGGATGTTTTGTTACGAGAATCGACTCTGTACTACCCATGAACCCGGATTGCAAGTATTACTATACAAAGTGAATTTCTCAAGTGGGTATGGATGACCAAATCTTAAATACAGTTGGCCTAAAGCCACTACTAGCCGCATCAGCTTAAAAAAAACAAAATTTGTTGCTTAGTCTGCTCGTCTGTTATATATACCATGTCATATTTACCGTGACATGATAAATGGTTGATACAGGATCCGTGCATTAGTTCATATTAACCACAGACATTCTATGGTATTAACCATGTATTATCGAGACAGGACTGATTTTGTACAATCGTGTGATCGTGTCACGATCAGCGAAGGTTTGTATAAAGGGAACTTTACCTATGTATTAAATCAAAATCAAATCATTTATTTGCACAGAATATAGGTAGTAGGTTGTGCTGGTAGTATATACAGCTATATATATAAAAGTCTCACCATATTCTGCCTTAACGAGGCATGCAAGTTCTTTTACAATATTAAAACTTGATATTGAATCCATATTAACTTATCTACAATTTAAGTCATCATTAGGTACATTATAAGCATTAAAATTATCACAAACACAATAGACAACAAAGTAGGAGGTAGGTAGTACATCTGAATTCCATTATTATTATTTTAATACTAGGTTAGTTAGTATGTCATAATAATCAATATCAATATAAATTAAGTAGATAAATCATCATCTTCATCATCAGCCTTTTTTAAGTCCACTGCTGGACATAGGCATCTCCCAGAGCGCGCCACTAAGGACTGGGTGGCATCATGCCCAGTCCGGCCACTTTTTTGAGGTCGTCAGTCCATCGGGCTGGGGGGCGCCCCACACTACGTTTGCCAAGACGCGGTCTCCACTCTAAGACTCGTCTGCTCCATCGACCTGCGCGTTTGCGGCAGATGTGACCGGCCCATTGCCACTTGCCGTCAGCTTGCTAATTCGTTGAGCTTGTCGGTTACTTTTGTTATTTCCCGGATGACTTCGTTGCGGATTCCATCCTTCAAAGAAACTCCGAGCATAGCTCTTTCTATAGGTCGCTGAGTGACTTTACATTTTAAATCTATGCGTTAGTGTCCACGTCTCGGCTCACCCACCTTTGTCTTGAGACTCTGCGGTATAGGCGACTTAAAGATATGACGAAGTTTTCCAAATGGTGTCCAATCCAAACGAATCCTGTGCTCGGCTCCTTTCTCGAAGTTGTTTCTCCACCTGGATAGTTTGACCCAGATAAACATATTCTTGGACAACTTCGAGTGCCGTTCCCTCAATCATACATGTCGGTCTCGGCACAACCTGTGCTTTGAACATGACTTTTGTCTTGTCCAAGTTCATGCCGAGACCAACGCGTCGCGAGGCCCCGTTTATGTGATGCAGCATTTCGCCAACCTCTTCTAGCGACTCTGCTACGATTACGATTACGTAATGTGACTACTTTATAGAAGATTTTGTATCATAAAAAAAAATACGCGTCGACTTGTTAACCTTCTCCGTTGTTTCGTCGGTTAATAAAATATACTAGCTGTCACCCGTGATAAACAGTAGCCTATAATATTCGGGTATAATATAGCTTCCTGTTAGTGAAAGAATTTTTAAATTAAAACAAACAAAAAAACTTTTCCGCTTTATTATATTAGTATAGATTGAGACAATCGGCTTTATTTTTCCATTGAATCATTGATTTTGTTTAGTAAAAGTGTGATGATATTGTTTTTTGGTTCAACCTAAAACCCCGATGTGATCATTGCGAGTTTGCGAGTCCAATTGTGTTCACCCGTGGTCCTCATAAACTTTACAAGTGAAACTTTCCTTTTTTTCTAGGAAGCAGAGTCGCAGCATACAATAAAAAAAAAAGAGCTTTGAAATATACCATAATTGAAGACAGCGATGGCAAAATCTATGCGTGTGTATTGTGCGCGCGGAGATATAAAACGCGAGAAGCAGTATGTCGTCACTACGATAACAGTCATGGCGAGTGTATCCTCTGTTCTGAAGAAGTTCCGAGACATCGGCTGGCCCAACATAAAGAAATAGAACATGGTATCCCAGCGCCATCTTGCCGCGCGTGCGGTAAAAAGTTCAAACGCGAGTCACAAGTGTTACAACACCAAAAAACCTTCCACATGGGTGAAAAGTTCCCATGCTACGTTTGTAATATGAAATTCAATAGTAAACGAGGCCGCACCCGGCATATGCCGAAACATTCGTCTCTCAGGGCGTTCATATGCGATTATTGTAATAAATCCTTTAAGTGGAGGTGGAATTTAGTAACACATATAATGATACATTTAAATGACAAGAAAAAAAAGTGTCAGGTGTGCGGGGAGGTGTTTGTACAAACCGCCAGTTTGACATATCACTTGTTAAAGAAGCATCCAGAATATCGTGAAGCTAGTTAGAAAGTTAACAAATCCGCGATAATTTAATTAAGTTAATAAGTGAAGTTTGCTTTTTTACACTAATGATATGCATGTTACAAAAGATAAAGATTTAGATACTGATCCGTAATAAATTGATTTATTTTCTTCTTATACATTTTTTTCTACCTATCATTCTTAATTTAAGCAACCTCGGTCTGTCTTTCTGTATTGCAAACTCATTTACATCCAATGTGACAACCGTAGCTATATGGATCCTTGGATGGGTGTTTTGTTACGAGAATCGACCTCGACCCTCTGTACTACCCATGAACCCGGATTGCAAGTATAACTATACAAAGTGAATTTCTCAAGTGGGTATGGATGACCAAATCTTAAATACAGTTGGCCTATAGCCACTTTTAGCCGCATCAGCTTAAAAAAAAAAAAATGTTGCCTAGTCTGCTCGTCTGTTATATATACCATGTCATATTTACCGTGACATGATAAATGGTTGATACAGGATCCGTGCATTAGTTCATATTAACCACAGACATTCTATGGTATTAACCATGTAATGTATTATCGAGACAGGACTGTTTTTGTACAATCGTGTGATCGTGTCACGATCAGCGAAGGTTTGTATAAAGGGAACTTTACCTATGTATTAAATCAAAATCAAATCATTTATTTGCACAGAATATAGGTAGTAGGCTGTGCTGGTAGTATATACAGATATATATATAAAAGTCTCACCATATTCTGCCTTAACGAGGCATACAATTTCTTTTACAATATTAAAACTTGATATTGAATCCATATTAACTTATCTACAATTGAAGTGATCATTAGGTACATTATAAGCATTAACATTATCACAAACACAATAGACAAAAAACTAGGAGGTAGGTAGTACATCTGAATTCCATTATTATCATTTTAATACTAGGTTAGTTAGTATGTCATAATAATCAATATCAATATAAATGAAGTAGATAAATCATCATCTTCATCATCAGCCTTTTTTAAGTCCACTGCTGGACATAGGCATCTCCCAGAGCGCGCCACTAAGGACTGGGTGGCATCATGCCCAGTCCGGCCACTTTTTTGAGGTCGTCAGTCCATCGGGCTGGGGGGCGCCCCACACTACGTTTGCCAAGACGCGGTCTCCACTCTAAGACTCGTCTGCTCCATCGACCTTCGCGTTTGCGGCAGATGTGACCGGCCCATTGCCACTTGCCGTCAGCTTGCTAATTCGTTGAGCTTGTCGGTTACTTTTGTTATTTCCCGGATGACTTCGTTGCGGATTCCATCCTTCAAAGAAACTCCGAGCATAGCTCTTTCTATAGGTCGCTGAGTGACTTTACATTTTAAATCTATGCGTTAGTGTCCACGTCTCGGCTCACCCACCTTTGTCTTGAGACTCTGCGGTATAGGCGACTTAAAGATATGACGAAGTTTTCCAAATGGTGTCCAATCCAAACGAATCCTGTGCTCGGCTCCTTTCTCGAAGTTGTTTCTCCACCTGGATAGTTTGACCTAGATAAACATATTCTTGGACAACTTCGAGTGCGATTCCCTCAATCATACATGTCGGTCTCGGCACAACCTGTGCTTTGAACATGACTTTTGTCTTGTCCAAGTTCATGCCGAGACCAACGCGTTGCGAGGCCCCGTTTATGTGATGCAGCATTTCGCCAACCTCTTCTAGCGACTCTGCTACGATTACGATTACGTAATGTGACTACTTTATAGAAGATTTTGTATCATAAAAAAAAATACGCGTCGACTTGTTAACCTTCTCCGTTGTTTCGTCGGTTAATAAAATATACTAGCTGTCACCCGTGATAAACAGTAGCCTATAATATTCGGGTATAATATAGCTTCCTGTTAGTGAAAGAATTTTTAAATTAAAACAAACAAAAAAACTTTTCCGCTTTATTATATTAGTATAGATTGAGACAATCGGCTTTATTTTTCCATTGAATCATTGATTTTGTTTAGTAAAAGTGTGATGATATTGTTTTTTGGTTCAACCTAAAACCCCGATGTGATCATTGCGAGTTTGCGAGTCCAATTGTGTTCACCCGTGGTCCTCATAAACTTTACAAGTGAAACTTTCCTTTTTTTCTAGGAAGCAGAGTCGCAGCATACAATAAAAAAAAAAGAGCTTTGAAATATACCATAATTGAAGACAGCGATGGCAAAATCTATGCGTGTGTATTGTGCGCGCGGAGATATAAAACGCGAGAAGCAGTATGTCGTCACTACGATAACAGTCATGGCGAGTGTATCCTCTGTTCTGAAGAAGTTCCGAGACATCGGCTGGCCCAACATAAAGAAATAGAACATGGTATCCCAGCGCCATCTTGCCGCGCGTGCGGTAAAAAGTTCAAACGCGAGTCACAAGTGTTACAACACCAAAAAACCTTCCACATGGGTGAAAAGTTCCCATGCTACGTTTGTAATATGAAATTCAATAGTAAACGAGGCCGCACCCGGCATATGCCGAAACATTCGTCTCTCAGGGCGTTCATATGCGATTATTGTAATAAATCCTTTAAGTGGAGGTGGAATTTAGTAACACATATAATGATACATTTAAATGACAAGAAAAAAAAGTGCCAGGTGTGCGGGGAGGTGTTTGTACAAACCGCCAGTTTGACATATCACTTGTTAAAGAAGCATCCAGAATATCGTGAAGCTAGTTAGAAAGTTAACAAATCCGCGATAATTTTATTAAGTTAATAAGTGAAGTTTGCTTTTTTACACTAATGATATGCATGTTACAAAAGATAAAGATTTAGATACTGATCCGTAATAAATTGATTTATTTTCTTCTTATACATTTTTTTCTACCTATCATTCTTAATTTAAGCAACCTCGGTCTGTCTTTCTGTATTGCAAACTCATTTACATCCAATGTGACAACCGTAGCTATATGGATCCTTGGATGGGTGTTTTGTTACGAGAATCGACCTCGACCCTCTGTACTACCCATGAACCCGGATTGCAAGTATAACTATACAAAGTGAATTTCTCAAGTGGGTATGGATGACCAAATCTTAAATACAGTTGGCCTATAGCCACTACTAGCCGCATCAGCTTAAAAAAAAAAAATGTTGCCTAGTCTGCTCGTCTGTTATATATACCATGTCATATTTACCGTGACATGATAAATGTTTGATACAGGATCCGTGCATTAGTTCATATTAACCACAGACATTCTATGGTATTAACCATGTATTATCAAGACAGGACTGTTTTTGTACAGTCGCGTGATCGTGTCACGATCAGCGAAGGTTTGTATAAAGGGAACTTTACCTATGTACTAAATCAAAATAAAATCATTTATTTGCACAGAACATAGGTAGTAGGTTGTGCTGGTAGTATATACAGTTATTAGAGTTCCGTAGCCAAATGGCAAAAAACGGAACCCTTATAGATTCGTCATGTCTGTCTGTCCGTCCGTATGTCACAGCCATTTATTTCCGAAACTATAAGAACTATAATGTTGAAACTTGGTAAGTAGATATATTCTGTGAACCGCATTAAGATTTTCACACAAAAATAGAAAAAAAAAACAATAAATTTTGAGGGTTCCCATACATAGAACTGAAACTCATTTTATTTTTAACAAAACGTGTTGTCTATGGATAGGTCTTCAAAAATGATATCGAGGTTTCTAATATCATTTTTTTCTAAACTGAATAGTTTGCGCGAGACACACTTCCAAAGTGGTAAAATGTGTGTCCCCCCCCCCTGTAACTTCTAAAATAAGAGAATAAATAAATCTATAAAAAATATATGATGTACATTACGATGCAAACTACCAACGAAAATTGGTTTGAACGAGATTTAGTAAGTCGTTTTTCTTTAATACGTCATAAATTGAAATCCATATCAAATACTCAGGTCTATACTACCATTTACTTATATACCTACAGGTTTGTACGGAACCCTCGGTGCGCGTGTCTGGCTCGCACTTGGCCGGTTTTTACATATATAAAAGTCTCACCATATTCTGCCTTTGCGAGGCATGCAATTTCTTTTACAATATTAAAACTTGATATTGAATCTTAGGCTTTCCAACAACAAGTACACTGTGTAAATATATAAAAGATCAAGTACAGAAATAAGTGCTGAGTGTCCCATCAATTACAGGAAATCACATCTTGCAAAAATAATAGGTTGAAAAATAATACCTAAGGCTAAAAATATGTCTATACATATTATACTTAACAGTAACACAAATGAACACAAAAAGAAAACAAATAAGACGAGCTAAGCGAAAACCAGTGACCAAAAGGCATATCATAAATAAATAAGACTAAATTAAACGTTCAACATAACCTTTCGTAAGTTCATTGTAGTAAAAAAAACAAAATGTCATCATTAGGTACATTATAAGCATTAAAATTATCAAACACAATAGACAACAAAGTAGGAGGTAGGTAGTACATCTGAATTCCATTATTAGCATTTTAATACTAGGTTAGTTAGTATGTCATAATCAATATCAATATAAATTAAGTAGATAAATCATCATCTTCATCATCAGCCTTTTTTAAGCCCACTGCTGGACATAGGCATCTCCTAGAGCGCGCCAATAAGGACTGGGTGGCAAGAAACCGACCTTCCGGTCTTTTGCCACCCGCATCCAGCCCAGTCCGGCCACTTTTTTGAGGTCGTCAGTCCATCGGGCTGGGGGGCGCCCCACATTACGTTTGCCAAGACGCGGTCTCCACTCTAAGACTCGTCTGCTCCATCGACCATCGCTTTTGCGGCAGATGTGACCGGCCCATTGCCACTTGCTAATTCGTTGAACTATGTCGGTTACTTTTGTTATTTCTCGGATGACTTCGTTCCGGTAATCCTTCAAAGAAACTTCGAGCATAGCTCTTTCTTTAGCTCGCTGAGTGACTTTAAATCTATGCGTTAGTGTCCAAGTCTCGGCTCCGTAGGTCATGACAGGCTGGACGCACCGGTTGTACACCTTTGTCTTAAGACTCTGCGGTATAGGCGACTTAAAGATATGACGAAGTTTTCCAAATAGTGTCCAACCCAAACGAATCCTGTGCTCGGCTCCTTTCTCGAAGTTGTTTCTCCACCTGGATAGTTTGACCCAGATAAACATATTCTTGGACAACTTCGAGTGCCGTTCCCTCAATCGTACATGTCGGTCTCGGCACAACCTGTGCTTTGAACATGACTTTTGTCTTGTCCAAGTTCATGCCGAGACCAACGCGTCGCAAGGTCGTTTATGTGATGCAGCATTTCGCCAACCTCTTCTAGTGACTCTGCTACGATTACGATGTCATCGGAAAATCGGAGGTGTGAGATGTTCTCACCGTTTATATTTATGCCGCATCCATGCCAATCCTGGGTTTTGAAGACATCCTCATATGTCCGTCCCCCTCTCTTACCCCTCTGCGCCACTGGATTGGACTTTTTAAGTCGATTAAAAAGGAAAGTTAATTTTCGTGATTTCAACAGGTGTGGTGTCAAAGGATAAACATCTCAAAACCTTGGCCAAATTCTAGTGCATTTAAGAGAAACTAAAAATGATTCAGTAGTCTTCAAGATATGGACAAATATGTGTGACTTGATAATACGAGCTATGGGTGTGGTGTCAAAGAAAAACATCTCAAAACCTTTGTCAAATACTAGTACCTCAGAGTATATAAATACTACGTACAACTAGTACTATTTATATTATTATTCTAGTGAGTAGCTTTTTTTAATACGATTTAATAAGAAAAAAATACACTTATTAAAACATCGATCAAAGTTACAACGAACTACAAGAACGTTTAAATTATGTTAATTGCTTCTACGGAACCCTTCATGGGCGAGTCAGACTCACACTTGGCCGCTTTTTTCACGCTTCGCAATATTATTGCTGAAAACATACGTTTGTTCGATATGAAGTCTCAATTATAAAACAACTTACGCTGGGGATCACTTATAAACATTTTTGCACAAAGTTTCGTTAACGTTTCTTCTGCCCTATAAAGTTGCTAGCATATTAGGTAACGTGCGGCAAATGTCGAAAAACGACATGGAATACCAGCGCCATCCAATGTGACAGGCAACCTTAGGTACATGGATCCGGCAGCTCGCATCATGTGGGAGTGGATGTCTTTCTTTCCGTCGTTTATCTACTGTGAGCGATTTAGTCTGCCCCTTGCACTGTAGGGTATAACATTACACATACATAACTTACTATATACCTATCTATATATATAAAAATCAATGCCACTTTTCGTTGTAATTTTATAACTCAAGAACGGGCTCACCTATCCAAACCAAATGTTTAGGCTTTGTTCGGACTATTTAGTAGATGGTTTATGTGAAGTTTGCACAAAATCGGTCGAGCGGTTCTTCATTTATCACATTATTTGTAACAAATGAATTGAATAAATGGCGGATCATTTTGTAAATGAGGATTTTGCTGTCAAATTTAAACTTTTTTCAGATGGGGATTGTGCGGTAGGGTAGCACAATAGGGTAGGGTAGCACTACGCGAACGAAGTCGCGCCGGGCAGCTAGTATAATATAAGATACAGGTTGGACCTAGTTTGAGAACCAGGGCACTAATGTTGAGTGAATGAATTGTAATTACTTTGATTAGCTATATTGATAGTTGATTAGTTATGTTAATAAAAAGTGAATCCTTAATTGGCATTAAGTTATGTAGTTAAGTTATGAATGTCACTACTTCTTCTTATTTTTAATTTTGGCAACCAAGCCCAAATTAGGGCTCATTTCTGCCAGTGTCGAGTTATATTATAGTTTCCAGTCACAATAAATCACTTCACATTATAGTCCTCAGTCAGTCACCGTCCATAAAAGTCATGTTGTACTACAATGGTGGTCATTGTAGTAAAACTCTACACGGACATTTTGAGACAACTTGAAAAGTCACGATACACATAATTCATTTCATTTCACTTCACTGGTGCACATGGATGATCTTTATTGCGTAAAATACCACCAAAAATACACAATAAAACTCAAAATACACATATTTATGAAAATAAAAATGAAAATGCTACGTCACTCTGCAAGTTCCCGCCAAAAAGATTGCATTCCATTGAATCATTGACTTTGTTTAGTAAACGTGTGATGATATTGTTTTTTAGTTCAACCTAAAACCCCGATGTGATCATTGCGTGACCAATTGTGTTCACCCGTGTTTCTTATAAAGTTTACAAGTGAAACTTCCCTTTTTTCTAGGAGGCAGAGTCGCAGCACACAATAATAAAAATAGAACTTTGGAATATACCATAATTGAAGACAGCGATGGCAAAATCTATGCGTGTGTATTGTGCACGCGGAGATATAAAACGCGACCAGAAGTACGTAGTCACTGCCGTCACATACATGGCAAGTGTATCGTCTGTTCTGAAGAAGTTCCGAGACATCGAATGGCCCAACATAAAGAAATAGAACATGGTATCCCAGCGCCATCTTGCCGCGCGTGCGGGAAAAAGTTCAAATGCGAGGCAGACGTGTTGCAACACCAAAAAATCTTTCACATGGGTGAAAAGTTCCCATGCGACGTTTGTAATATGAAATTCAGTAGTAAACGAGGCCGCACCCGGCATATGGCGAAACATTCGTCCCTCAGGGCGTTCATATGCGAATATTGTAAGAAATCGTTTAAGTGGAGGGGGAATTTAGTAACACATATAATGATACATTTAAATGACAAGAAAAAAAAGTGTCAGGTGTGCGGGGAGGTGTTTGTACAAACCGCCAGTTTGACATATCACTTGTTAAAGAAGCATCCAGAATATCGTGAAGCTAGTTAGAAAGTTAACAAATCTTCGATAATATAATTAAGTTAATAAGTGAAGTTTCCTATTTTACACTAATGATATGCATGTTACAAAAGATATAGATTTAGATTCTGTAATAAATTGATTTCATTTATTTCTTATAATATTTTTTCTTATTCGTGATGATCCCTGGATACATAATAACATAATTACTTTACTCAACCGGGGACTGCCCTTCTCTATCGTTGAATACAGTTCTAACTCAAAAATATTCAATGTGATATATATTGTCTCTCGCCGCCCTCTGTACCTACTGAACTCATGTGAAGCCGGGTTGCAACTGTTGCAAGTAAAATTGTAGAAGGTTTATTTCTCTAGTGGGCATGGATGGCCAAATCTAAAATACAGTTGGCCTATTGCCACTTCAGCTTAAACAGACGTAATTGTGTTGCCACTTCACTCAATCCCTTCACGATACTTATTAAAATGGTACAACCAATTTAAACAACAATCCAACTTCCCGATATATTTATACCAGCTGTCCCCCGCGGTTTCACTCGCGATCCCGGGATAACAAGTAGCCTATGTCGTAAGGCTATCTGCATGCCCAATTTCGTTAGACGCGTGACAAACAAACAAACTCACTTTCGAATTTATAATATTAGTTAGGATTATACTAATATTACGTACGGTACGAGCCATAACACGAAATTCGCGATTCGGACGTTTAACCCGTTGGCTTGCCGAAGGGACGCGTGTCCTATAAATAGGTACAAAAATGAAAAAAAAAAAAACGGGCACTACGAGTTAACTACGAGATTACGCGTTGTGATGTGAACTGTTTTTACTAGCTCAGTACCTCTACCATGAGTTTTCTACACTAACGTAATCTACAGTCGCTAGCGACTACGGTGACACATTTTGTATGAAATGCTTCCAAAAGTGTCCACTAGAGGCGGTGCTCGCTATACAAAATATTCACCGTAGTCGCTAGCGTGTGTAGATTACGTTAGTGTAGAAAACTCATGGTAGAGGTACAGTGCAATGATTTCAAAAGTCTAGTAATATATAAGTCAGTGGCTCAGTGAGCGTTCGTTCTTATAGCCTAACATATAGGTACCTATATAAATTAAACAAACACAACCAACGTGTGATGGTTTTATTTTTTGCATTAACTTGAAATTCACCTTTATACACTCGACGTCGTCATAAATAAAACTTACAAGCGAAACTTTTCTTTTTTTCTAGGGGGCAGAGACGCAAAACAAAAAAATAAAAAGCAAGCTTTAAACTATACCATGGTTGAAGACAGCGATGGCAAAATCTATGCTTGTGTATTATGCACGTTGAGCTATAAAACTCACACAGAAATGAGAAGACACTATACTAGCAAACATAGCAAGTGTATTCACTGTTCTGTAGAAGTCCCGAAACGTCGACAGGCCCTACATAATGAAAAAGAACACGGTATCCCAGCGCCATCTTGCGGCGCGTGCGGGAAAAAGTTCAACTACCAAGCGCAAGTGTTGCGACACCAAAAAACCTTTCATATGCGTGAACACAAGTTCTCATGTGACGTTTGTAATATGAAGTTCAGTTGTAAAGAACATCGTGACGAGCATGTGGTGAAACATTCGTCTGTCAGGGCGTTCACATGCGAATATTGTAAGAAATCGTTCAAGTGGAAGAAGAATTTAATACCACATATAATGATACATTTAAATGACAAGAAAAAAAAGTGCCCGGTGTGCGCGGAGAAGTTTGTACAACGCGCCAGTTTGACATATCACTTGTCAAAGAAGCATCCAGAATATCGTGAAGCTAGTTAGAATAAGTTTACAAATCCTCGATTATACAACGTGTTACGAAATACCCCGTAAAATATAATTAATTATCAAAGCCAAGGGCGTCGCCAAGGGGGGGCAAGGAGGGGCAGCTGCCCCCCCCTAGAGATTCTAAAAAATTTGCCAAATATAATGCAACCAAAGTCCTAAGTCTTTTAGTTGATTTGCTTGAAGTTCAAGCCTTGAACAATCATTCACGTACGTCGAAACTCAAATGAATTCACCAATTCCACTCTTAATATTCCGTGTATGTATATAGTACTAAGATACTGTTGTTATTACAATCGCTGTAGATGTAAGGCTCTTAGTACAAGTGAAAAGCTTCATGTGCTGTCGACTTTACCTACAACTCATACCTACTTTTCTCAAAAGTATGAATTGTAGTAGGTAAACTCAACTTGCCCCCCCCCCCCTGCGCCATCGGCTGGCGACGCCCTTGATCAAAGCCAGAAATTTTGTCAACCCTAATAAGCTGTCATGTGAGGGAACCAGATTATTAAACAGAAAGGCCTACGTACCTATTTAACCTAATAATTGTCTACTTTAATAGTTTTTCTATTTTTCATTCATAAATGTTTGCTACCTCAATACAAGGATGTCATTATACTCAAGTACTTGCTTCAAAAAATGTCAAGTTGGAAAAAAAATATACCTATGTTGTCAATTTCAATTCTTCTAATCGATATCCTACAACTGTTTCGAGTTTTTTTCCAACAGTTTTTTCGAACTTTCTAACTCGGAATATTCAAAGGCAAAGTCAAAACCATTTATTCAATTTAGGCCCTATGAAGGTCAAAGCTACTGAAGTTACCGCCAGTTCGTAAGTCGGCCTTCAACTGAGAAGAACAGGCAAGAAACTCAGCAAGTTTTTTTTTTTGACAATCTGACTATATATGGTTATTTTTTCCAAAACATACATACTTTTTATTTTACAAAATAAAATACACAATCATCAAAACGAATAAACATAAAAAAAACAACATACAAAATAAATAAAAAATAATAACCTGCACTGGTTCATAATAAAATAATGTAGGTAATCTACTGGATTTTCTTCAATGTGCACTTGTGAAGAGTGATCAAAATCTATTATTACTATATGATTTTATGTATGTGCCTTTGTGTTCGTAGGCCATGAAGATGGCATGAATTTGACGTTTATTATGAAAAAGTAGGTGTTCGTTTAGGTTGTTTCGTTAGGTTAGGTCTTTTAAAAAATTTATCGTACCGCGAATTAGGTAGAAATGTAGGTAAATTCTGCGTAGTTTACTCTTTAATTTTACTTATTTCAGTAATTTTTTTGAAAAAAAAAATAGTTTTTGCACATCAGTGACAATAAAAAAATTTTTGGGGTATGTTAGACAGCGTTACTACGGTTCTTAAATATTGTGAATGGACTCGTTATAAGGCCCCATTTAACCTCCTTTCGGCTTTACGGGTAATTTTGTAACACCCTGTATAAATAATAATGATATTAAGTGAATTCTGCTAATAAAAAAAATGGATTTAGTTAACGATCTGAAATAAATTGATTTGATTTAATTCTTTTTTGTTTTTCTATTTCGTGATGATCCCTCGAAACATAGTATTATTATAAATAAAAGTGAGTGCTTGGTCACACACACATATCACTCGCAGTGAGGTACAAACTTATCATAATCCTATCATAAAACTGAGCGGTAATTTAAAGTAAAAAGCACTAGTGCGTAATAAGCTGCATTAAGATACTAAAAACGGAGCAATAAATACGAGCGAGTGTGTTGAAAAAAAATATAAGTCTGTTTTTTTCCTCGCAAGTGTGTTGAAAACGTCGTATGACCCGCGTGTGCATTGATCACTACACTCTCGGCTCCCTTATCGCCTCGTCTGTAATGACCAACTTTGCACACATTTATCACAATTTACTATTACTAATCAACCTTGTACAGGTCGGTTAACTAAAGCTGGCACGTTTCAACACATTTACACCGTCTCTCTCGCGCAAAGTCAAGCTTATGAGTATGAAGGAGACAGTTATTGTTTTGCTTTTGCTACTGCTCATAAATATAGAGTGGTCTATTTTTGCATTCGTCCATTAGACTTGACTGATTGCAAATTTATGAGTACTGTGAACGTGCCAGCTTTCGTTAACCGACCTGTACTGTCCTCTATTGCTGAATATAGGCCTAGCTCATATATGTATGACCAAAGTGACAACTAAGCTAAAATTTAGTATTTAGTAAACGTGTGATGGGGTGCGATTTCAATAGCAAAATTGGTGTACAGCAAATGGAAGAAGAAAGAAAGTATGTTGGTAACTACGGATATGGAAACAGAAACCAAAGAGGACAATTGCTACTAGACTTTTGCAGGTCAAATGACCTTAAAATAATGAATACCTTCTTTAATAAGCGTGGACTGAGAATGGACCTTATCACCAGACTCCGAAACTAAAAACGAAATTGATTTTAACCTATGCAAACAGGGTAATATTTTTGAAGACATTGATGTGATTAATAACATCAATTTCTTTTCAGACCATAGAATTCTACGGGGTATAATATCATTAAAGAAAATAACTAATAGGATAATACCATCACCCTCTACTATACCATATACTGCAGCTAACCAAGAAGATTATTAACTTAAACTAAAGTATTTGATAACCGAAATTACACCAGAAACTAGAAAACATATACAAACCTACTAGAACAAACTAGAAAATTGTATCAAAGAAGCAGAAAAAAGCGAAATACGATATGGAAAATAACATAAAAGAAATACTAAACATAGCTACAACTTTCTACAAAAAGTTATATAAAAGCTCAACCAAGACAAAAGGGAAATCAGGACAGAAGATACGAATAACGAAGAGGTGCCTAATATAATGACAAGAGAGACTGAACTTGCATTAAACACACTAGGCACCAACAAAACACCAGGACCAGATGGGATTAGTGCACGAAGTCTAAAAGAAGGAAATCAAGTTATTTTGAATGATCTGACGAGAACTCTTTAATAACATCTTAAGAGAAGAGATAATACCGACCCAATGGTCAACCACAGAGATTTCACTTATTGACAAGAAAGGAAGCCACAATAATGTTAATAATTATAGGCCAATCAGCATCATCACTAATATATACAAGATATTTTCTAAAATATTAACGAAAAGAATAAACAAATATTTGGACAACCACGGGAAAAGACTGGATTTCGGAGCACATTCTCAACAAGCGACCACTTGCAAAGTATACAACAATTAATAGAAAAAAAAGGAATATCAATTAAGCATATACATGGCTTTCATAGACTTCAATAAGGCGTTTGACTCAATTGAATATAACGCTGTATAGACGGCCCTGAAAATGGATGGTGTACCAAATAAATATATAAGAATTATTAAGAAGATCTACCAAAACAGTAAAGCACGAATTAAACTTGAAACAAAAGGAGATATATTCAACATTGAAAGAGGCGTTAAACAAGGAGACCCTATGTCCCCGAAATTATTTAATTCTAAAACAAATTTTTCAAGGACTCAAAGTGAAATGGCAAACTCTTGGAATCAATATCAACGGACAAAACCTCAACAACCTAAGATTTGCAGATGATATTGTATTTTTTGCCAAAACACATATTAATTACCAACTATGTTAAAAGATCTTCAACAAGAAAGCAAGAAAGTAGGACTATCTATGAATATGGAAAAAACCAAAGTGATGAGGAACGATGATAAAAACCTAAATTTAGACATAATAATAGAAAAATATAAATTGGAAGAAGTAGACAGATATACATACCTAGGACAAACCGTTACATTCAAGGATTGGCAAGACATAGAGATAGAAAAAAGAATACAGTAAGGTTGGAATAAATATTGGGCTCTAAAACACATTATGAAAAACAAAGATGCTATTAGCTTAGATTAGCCCTATTAGCTTAAAATCAAAAGCCTATAATAGCTGTATAATACAAACTTTAACATACGGATGCCAGACGTGGGCCCTTACTAAGCATCAGGTGAAAAAGCTAGACCCAGAGAAATATTGAAAGAAGCTTGCTAGGAATTAAACTGATATTAGACAGAAGAGTAAAGTAAGGGATGTAATTCGGATAGCAAAGACAGGAAAATGGAATTGGTCGGGTCATTTTTCGAGGGCAAGTGAGGAAAGATGGAGCAGCATTACAACTACATGGTACTAAAAGAGATGCTAAAAGAAGAAGAGGTATACCAACTGCTAGATCGAGAGACGAACTGGTTAACTTTAAAGGTGCACTGTGGCACAGATGCGCATGAGAAAAAAGAGAGTGGAAGAAGAAGTGGGAGGCCTTTGCCCAGCAGTGGGATGAGATATAACAAAAAATAGTGAAATATTGTAAAAATAAAATAATAAGTAATTATAAGGCTTAAATAAATAAACAAAAAATACCCTTTCTTAATTTTTTTTTTGTATCAACCATATAACATCATCAATTGTGTACACCCGAGGTTCTCATAAAATTTACAAGCGAAACTTTCCTTTTTTTCTAGGAGGCAGAGTCGCAGCACACAATAATAAAAATAGAGCCTTGAAATATACCATAATTGAAGACAGCGATGGCAAAATCTATGCTTGTGTATTGTGCACGCGGAGATATAAATCGCGACCAGAAGTATGTGGTCACTACCGTAACACACATGGCAAGTGTATCCTCTGTTCTGAAAAAGTTCCGAGACATCGAATGGCCCAACATAAGGAAATAGAACATGGTATCCCAGCGCCATCTTGCCGCGCGTGCGGGAAAAAGTTCAAATGCGAGGCAGAAGTGTTGCAACACCAAAAAATCTTTCACATGGGTGAAAAGTTCCCATGCGACGTTTGTAATATGAAATTCTGCAGTAAACGAGACCGCACCCGGCATATGGTGACACATTCGTCTCTCAGGGCGTTCATATGCGAATATTGTAAGAAATCGTTTAAGTGGGAGAAGAATTTGAAATTACATATAATGATACATTTAGATGACAGGAAACAAAAGTGCAAGGTATGCGGGGAGTCGTTTGTGCAACGAGCCAGTTTGAAATATCATTTGTTAAAAAAACATCCAGAATCTTTGTGAAGCAAGTTATAATACTTAGGTTAACAAATCTTCGATGATTTTATTCATTTAATAAGTGAAGTTAAATGTTACAAAAATATGAATTTACTCACTGATTCGTAATAAATTGATTTCATTTATTTTGTATAAAAATGTTTCTTATTTGTGATAAATCCCTGGGCCAGTAGACAAGATGGTTATCGACAATCGTCATCGACAGTAAACGATCAACCTTTCTATGGGATTGACATTTCAAATCGAAATATCACGTGATTTTTAACAACCCTATATGTCAATCCCATACAAAGGTTGATCGTTTACTAACGATGACGATTGTCGACAGCCATCTTGTCTAGGGGAGCGGGAATATAAAATAATGTTTGTATCGACTAGACTAGAGTAGGCGTGGGCCCAAAAAACATCAGCGATTTCACCATTAGGTACTAATTTACTACATGCATACATATATTGATGTAGGTATGCATATGTTAGGATTAAAGAACGAAAATGCTCGTTGTTCAAAAATCAGCTCACATCGCGTTGTGGTCACAGTAAAACTTCCACGTCGTTCCATGTATGCGTCATGGCTTTCCTTTATTGCCACAACGTGTTGTCGTCGAATAGCATGATAGGCATGGCAGGAATTTCCCTATATGGACTTTTTGTGTTTGCCATAATGCGTCATGATGAGCGTTTTATAGGAGCCATAACACAAACGCGTTGTGGGCTGTTTTTAGCTCTAAAAGCGTTTTTTGAGCATATCATATATGATACAAATTAAACAAACACAACTTTATTTGTCCATTCAATCTTTGCCTATAGTGTTTAAACATATGACGATTTTTCTTTTTTGTATCAACGTAAAACACCGGGGTGATTATTGCGTGGCCACTTGTGAACACCCAATGTCCTCATAAAGAATTCATATGAAGAATGTCCATCAGACATTCAGTCTATTCGATCAGTCCTGAGACACAACTTAAATTGTGCGGTCATGTTTTTACAAGTGAAATAAAACAAATCAGAAAATATTTATTGAATAAAGAGAAATAAAAGTTACCCGTGTAGTACAATACTTGATATATAGCCGTGTGTACAATGTGACATTATAGAGTAAACAAAGAACTCGGTATCTATCCACTTACCTCGCGAAAATGTACAAGCATTGTAAATGAATGGCTCCATACCCTCAGTTATGATGAAATGGAGAAAATAATCAAAAGCTAGACGGCAATAAAAATTAAATAAATAATTCTGCATTCTCCCTTCCTGACTTACTGCACCCACATACAACACACCCACACCACACACACATCATCACACACCCCACACCACATACACACCCCTGTTTGTACAGACACCCTTACGAGGACCTTATCTTTTCTTGTACAAACCGAGGACCCTCCGAAAAACAGGTTTAATGACCTCACAGGGTTTTATGAATAAGATAGAAAGAGACAGGAAAAAAAATCTAGAGTGATGACCTTATTGGTATAGCGCTATCTCAGTTTTTTGTCGTATGAATTGTGGCTATCATACCGAGGACCTAAAATACACACCTAAACGTGACCAGCGATGCACATACGAGGGCTTTGTGTGAGCCAACCGAGGACCTCTTACGTAAGCCCTGCCATATACTTCCGAGGACCTTTTTTACACATTATTACTTATATCTTGTACAAAGTGCGGACGCTGTGTTAGACTTTACATTACCAAACCGAGGGCAGTTTCCCGCGCAGAACTTGATCAAAGCGAGGACTTGGAAAATCTACCTAATCAATTTGCGTTTAAGATAATTTATTAATGTTATATTTATTTCGTACACACATTTTCTAATCTGAGCTACCAAGCGAGGACATGTCAGTGACTTTAAGTTTGTTGGCGCTTTTCAAAAGATTTTTGTCAGAGTGTCGAAAGCAACAGCTTTATTTAGTAAACAAGCATATACGGCCCGCCTGATGGTAAGCGGTTCCCGTAGCCATATGGACGCTTGCAACATACGACGCATCACTCACGCGTTACCGACCCTCCCCAATGAGTTTTTACTTTAGTTACGTTACAAAGTTTAACTAAAATATTAACTATTTGTGGTGATGTGATGCTTCAGCCAGGGTCGTCATAGCACTTCATGAGGCAAGTCCTCAACAGTTGACAGTATCGTCTTTAAAATTGGCATACGCCTTAGGTTTAGATGTTAAACTATTATAATGGCCAGTTTGTGGTGATGCTGCAGCCAGGGTCGTGTCTTCATGAGACAAGTCCTCAACGGTTAATAGCATCGTCTTCAAACTTGGCATACCCGTAAGGTTTAGAGAGTTAAACTAGTATATTACCAGTTTTTGGTGATGCTGCAGCCAGGGTCGTGTCTTCATGAGGCAAGTCCTCGACGGTTGATAGCATCGTCTTCAAATTTGGCATACGCGTAAGGTTTAGAGAGTTAAACTAGTATATTACCAGTTTTTGGTGATGCTGCAGCAAGGGTCGTGTTTTCATGAGGTAAGTCCTCAACGGTTGATAGCATCGATTTCAAATTTTGCATACGCGTAAGGTTTAGAGAATTAAACAAGTGTATTAACAGTTTTTTGTGATGCTGCAGCCAGGGTCGTATCTTCATGAGGCAAGTCCTCAACGGTTGATAGCATCGTCTTCAAATTTGGCATACGCGTAAGGTTTAGAGAGTTAAACTAGTTAACTACCAGTTTTTGGTGATGCTGCAGCCAGGGTCGTGTCTTCATGAGGAAAGTCCTCAACGGTTGATAGCATCGATTTCAAATTTTGCATACGCGTAAGGTTTAGAGAATTAAACAAGTGTATTACCAGTTTTTTGTGATGCTGCAGCCAGGGTCGTGTCTTCATGAGGAAAGTCCTCAAAGGTTGATAGCATCGTCTTCAAATTTGGCATACGCGTAAGGTTTAGAGAGTTAAACTAGTAAATTACCAGTTTTTGGTGGTGCTGCAGCAAGGGTCGTGTCTTCATGAGGTAAGTCCTCAACGGTTGATAGCATCGATTTCAAATTTTGCAAACGCGTAAGGTTTAGAGAATTAAACAAGTGTATTACCAGTTTTTGATGATGCTGCAGCCAGGGTCATGTCTTCATGAGGCAAGTCCTCAACGGTTGATAGCATCGTCTTCAAATTTGGCATACCCGTAAGGTTTAGAGAGTTAAACTAGTAAATTACCAGTTTTTGGTGATGTTGCAGCCAGGGTCGTGTCTTCATGAGGCAAGTCCTCAACGGTTGATAGCATCGTCTTCAAATTTGGCATACGCGTAAGGTTTAGAGAGTTAAACTAGTAAACTACCAGTTTTTGTTGATGCTGCAGCCAGGGTCGTGTCTTCATGAGGCAAGTCCTCGACGGTTGATAGCATCGTCTTCAAATTTGGCATACGCGTAAGGTTTAGAGAGTTAAACTAGTATATTACCAGTTTTTGGTGATGCTGCAGCAAGGGTCGTGTCTTCATGAGGTAAGTCCTCAACGGTTGATAGCATCGATTTCAAATTTTGCATACGCGTAAGGTTTAGAGAATTAAACAAGTGTATTACCAGTTTTTTGTGATGCTGCAGCCAGGGTCGTGTCTTCATGAGGCAAGTCCTCAAGGGTTGATAGCATCGTCTTCAAATTTGGCATACGCGTAAGGCTTAGAGAGTGAAACTAGTATATTACCAGTTTTTGGTGATGCTGCGCCTAGGTTCGTGTCTTCATGAGGCAAGTCCTCAACGGTTCATAGCATCGATTTCAAGTTTGGCATACGCGTAAGGTTTAGAGGGTTAAACTAGTATATTATCAGTTTTTGGTGATGCTGCAGCAAGGGTCGTGTTTTCATGAGGTAAGTCCTCAACGGTTGATAGCATCGATTTCAAATTTTGCATACGCGTAAGGTTTAGAGAATTAAACAAGTGTATTACCAGTTTTTTGTGATGCTGCAGCCAGGGTCGTATCTTCATGAGGCAAGTCCTCAACGGTTGATAGCATCGTCTTCAAATTTGGCATACGCGTAAGGTTTAGAGAGTTAAACTAGTAAACTACCAGTTTTTGGTGATGCTGCAGCCAGGGTCGTGTCTTCATGAGGAAAGTCCTCAACGGTTGATAGCATCGATTTCAAATTTTGCATACGCGTAAGGTTTAGAGAATTAAACAAGTGTTTTACCAGTTTTTTGTGATGCTGCAGCCAGGGTCGTGTCTTCATGAGGCAAGTCCTCAACGGTTGATAGCATCGTCTTCAAATTTGGCATACGCGTGAGGTTTAGAGAGTTAAACTAGTAAACTACCAGTTTTTGTTGATGCTGCAGCTAGGGTCGTGTCTTCATGAGGCAAGTCCTCGACGGTTGATAGCGTCTTCAAATTTGGCATACGCGTAAGGTTTAGAGAGTTAAACAAGTGTATTACCAGTTTTTTGTGATGCTGCAGCCAGGGTCGTGTCTTCATGAGGCAAGTCCTCAAGGGTTGATAGCATCGTCTTCAAATTTGGCATACGCGTAAGGTTTAGAGAGTTAAACTAGTAAACTACCAGTTTTTGGTGATGCTGCAGCCAGGGTCGTATCTTCATGAGGCAAGTTCTCAACGGTTGATAGCATCGTCTTCAAATTTGGCATACGGCTAAGGCTTAGAGAGTGAAACTAGTATATTACCAGTTTTAGGTGATGCTGCGCCTAGGTTCGTGTCTTCATGAGGCAAGTCCTCAACGGTTCATAGCATCGATTTCAAGTTTGGCATACGCGTAAGGTTTAGAGGGTTAAACTAGTATATTACCAGTTTTTGGTGATGCTGCAGCCAGGGTCGTGTCTTCATGAGGCAATTCCTCAACGGTTGATAGCATCGTCTTCAAATTTGGCATACACATTAGGTTTAGAGAGATAAACTATTATAATGACCTGTTTGTGGTAATGCTGCAGACAGGGTTTTCTCTTCATGAGGAAAGTTTACAACAGTTGATAGCATCGGTTTGGCATACATATTAGGTTTAAATAGTTCTTATGTTTGACCTAATCTCACCATGGTAAGGGTCGAATGATGTAGGTGATAAGCACACAAAGCCTAGAATTTAACGCTCCTGGAACACATCGGTAAATGCTCGGAGACAGATTTTCCACTTTCGAATGGTAGCCAGGTAAAAAGTAAGAAACAAGCAATAATTCTCATCTGGAATTGTTATGTAAAATCTATTCAATATGTATCATTTATTAAATAAACAACTTACACGTAATATATTTTAATGTATTAAATACATATTCATCATAAAAAAAAAATACACCTTCGATAAAGTTTTATGTACGTCCACGTTATTTGTTTCTTTGTACCTTTGGTTTGCTTCAAATCTTACTACTGACATTTCACTTAGACGGCATTTCTACTTTAGATATATAGATTCTTCTTAAACATAATGTCGTATATTAGGTATTTAGCACAAATTGCAGAAGAAGCATCATAATCGTCGTGCACTTAGTAGCTACTAAAGATGTTTTAAAAGATTTAATCCAACTGATGAACGCCTAGGAAATGATAGAACAACACTCGTCTTTACACAAGATGAAAACAGTCAAAACGAGGACTATAATACACACTGTTCGGAAAATCTAGCAAACCGAGGTCCTACATACACACTGTTCGGAAAATCTAGCAAACCGAGGTCCTACATACACATTGTTCCGAAAAACTAGCCAACCGAGGTCTTTTGTGTGAAAGGTAACACATATGTCCTCGGATAATACAATCAACATGAAATTATGTGTAATGAGGGTGTGTGAGAGACGAAGTGGCGCCATCTGGTGGGATACACACTGCCTGTGTAAGATTATGGATTTTCTTGATCAAACCGAGGTTCGGACCACTTTTTCATATTAAGTATATAGAAAGGCTCAAAATCGCTTGCAGATTACGAATCTTTGGTCAGGTCAAACCGAGGACCCTCGAAAAGGTCCTCGCTTTGAAAAGGTCCTCGGTCGTGCCTTGTGTATTCATACGCACGTCCTCGGATGGTACTTAAAACAAACACAACATCACACACCCCCACACTACACTCACACATACAGATACACATATACAAATATAAACACACATACATACACACTCTTAAACACAATCACAAGTTTTTAAAGTATTTTTTCTTTCGTTTTATATAATAATGTAATTATTAATTTAATAAAATAATGTTGTTTTCTGATGGAACACTGTCGCCTCTTGTATCTTGGAGGTGGGCGTAAATGGCTGCGACACAGTTAAACAACTAATGTGGCTATTTTCGTGCACACTTTATTATGTACATTTTCATTCTTGTTCCAATAAATAAATTTTATCTTATCTTATCTTTACATTATCAGTGCACTTATAGTATAAATAATTAACATACTACTAGAACCCAGCTGGGGTAAGTTCCTTGGTTTCATATCACCACTTCCTTGTACCTATCCCAAATTGTTGTCTCAGTATTCATATCAAAATATTTGGTTATTCTTTCTTACAAGTGTTTTATACCGTATTTTCATTTTTACAGTTCTTTATTTTTACTCAATAAACTGTATGGAAGACAGTCTATAAGTTTCATTTTATTCAACATCTACTATTTTGAATGCTCCGGTCGTAGGCTGATAGTTAGCTGATAGCCAAAGCCTACGTGCGTGACAAGGTCACCTTCAGACGCTCTACCATGGCCTCTCGAAACAATTGGATCTCGTCACTAGTGGCTTGTGCGCTGGAAATGTATCTCTCTGCAACAGTGCTGTCGTCTGCATACCCAAAGATACCGGGTTTTAACAGATCGTTGATGTGCAGCAGAAATAAGGTTGCAGAGAGAACTGATCCCTGAGGAACTCCGGCATTGATTGCCAAGAGGTCCGACGATCACCCGTCTATGTACTCGTATAGACCGTTCACTCAGGAAATCGGAAATCCAAGCACACAGGCCATCAGGAATTCCATATGAAGGAAGCTTGCTTAGAAGGCTGGTGTGCCAGACCCTATCGAAAGCCTTAGAAATATATCGAGGGAAACGGCAATTGCTTCCCCGTGTCTCTCAATGGCTTCGCTCCAAAGATGTGTGGCATACTTACACAAGAAGATCCCCAGTAGACCGTTTTTGGCGGAAACCATACTGTTGGTCGCTAAGGAGTTCGTTATCTTCAAGGTATGCCAGGAGCCTCCGATTTAATTCACGCTCCATAGTCTTGCAGAGTGTGGAGGTGATCGCAATCGGTCGATAGTTTGTAGGATCGGCACGGCTGCTCTTCTTAGGCACAGGTTGCACGTTAGCAAGCTTCCAGACTTTCGGAATTGAACCATTCGTAGCCGTGTCAAGACAGGAGACAATTCGGGAGCACAATTGCGCAGGACAATGGCTGGAATGCCGTTGGGACCACTGGCTTTATTCACGTCTAGAGAGCGTAGTAACTTTACACAAGTGTTGCTTGCACCAAAAAAAAAACCTTCAATTGGGTGAAGGGTGAAAAGTGGTTTTCATGCAACTTTTGTAATATGAAGTTCAATCGTAAAGAAGACCGCGACCGGCATACGGTAAAAAATACATCGCACATACCTACTCACAATATTTGCATTTGATCGCTGTGGGCGATCAAATGTACTGGAGTTATTATTTAACTAGCTTTTTCACCCGCGCCCTCTTCTTTACCCCCTACCCTACACTACCCTATAAAAATCCTATGTCCGTCTCCTGGTTCTAAGCTATCTCCCTACCAATTTTCAGCCAAATCGGTTCAGCCGTTCTTGAGTTATAAATAGTTTAACTAACAGGACTTTCTTTTATATATATAGACTAGCTTCTGCCCGCGGCTTCGCCCGCGTGGCCTACAGGAAACAAATGACATATTTTTCTTCAAAAACAAACGTAATAAGTGCTCTCACTCCCTCTCAATTTGTTTTTTTTCTTGTTTATATTACTCTGTTAGGCATCTCCCATTTCGAAAAAACTATGATACACGTAACCTTTCTTAGTGGATACCTCTATGATGGATGTACCAGGACTCTCTAGGACCAGCGGTTTAGGCTGTGCGTTGATAATCAGTCAGTCAGTCAGGACTTTGAATTTTATATTCTGATGACTATATTGGCAATTTTATTCCAATTTTTTTTATTTACAAAATAAAGTATTAATAATAATTTACAATCATAAAAAATGCATGGAACAACCAAGAACTTAAATTACGTGTGTAATAATATGTTTTACAGTAAATTCAACCCCCGTTTCACCCTCTTAACTCCTAAGAGAGTGAAACGGGGGTTGGAATTTCGAAAAACCCTTTCATATTTGATACGTACACTTCACAAAGAACACACCCTCCAAATTTCATGTTTCTAAGACCCGCGGTTTAAGCTGTGCATTAATACTGTGCATTTATATATCAGTGACTTCCGATACAAAACTTCATCCTGCTTTTCATCCCTTCGAGGGTGGATTATCAAAAACGCTAAGACACGTATGAATTAATTTTCAGTCTTCAGCCTTAACACAAAATTTGAAGATCCTAACTTCAAAACTGTCGGACTTTCATACAAACTTTCATCCCCTATTTTACCCCCTCAGGGGTGAAATTTCGGAAAACCCTTTCTTAGTGCTTACCTACACTTTGCAAAGCACACAACTTCCAAATTTCATGTCTGTAGGACCAGCGGTTTAGCCTTTGCGTTGATATTTTAGTCAGTGAGATCCAATACACAACTTCATCCCGCTTTTCATCCCTTCGAGGGTGGAATTATCAAAAACGCTGAGACAGGTATAAATTAATTTTCAATCGTCAGCCTTAACACTAATTTTGAACATCCTAACTTCGAAACTGACGGACTTTGATACAAACTTTCATCCCCTTTTTTACTCCCTTAGGAGTGTAATATCAAAAAATCCTTCGTTAGTGGATGCCTACACTGTATAATAATATATTTAGTGGTGTTTAATGTGGAAATGAAGGACTTGCATAAGTAACTTCATCCCTCTTTTCCCCCCTACGGGGGTGTAATTATAACAAACGCTCAGACACCTATACATTAATTTTCAATCTTCAGCCTAAACACAAAATTTGATGATCCTAACTTCGAAACTGACGGACTTTCATACAAACTTTCATCCCCTATTTTACCCCCTCAGGGCTGGAATTTTGAAAAACCCTTTCTTAGTGGATACCTACTCTTCACAAAGAATACACCCTCCAAATTTCATGTCTCTAGGACCAGCGGTTTAGGCTGTGCGTTGATATATCAGTCAGTCAGTCAGTCAGTCAGTCAGGACTTTGAATTTTATATATACAGATGATTTGTAATCTGCGATTATGTATGGCCCAAATTCCACTCGTTATTAGAGAGGGGAAGGTGTTTAACAACCAGAGGGCAGCGGCCGTATAGCTTTTAGCTCATTAATTTCTTTCTAATAGAAAGATTAGGTACATTATTATTTTTATTTACACACAAAATCTTCAAACGTTTCCCAAATTCAATATTCATTTTATTGGATTGATTTATTAAGTACAGTCGCGGAATGAAAAAGTTCGTCACCTTAGAGCTGATTTTCGCTTGCACCAGATTGTAAGACTCAATTTTATTATATGTGGTACGAAGTACGTGTATTTTTTAGTTTTTCCCAAAGCAAGCTTCTGCCGTGGTTTCCGTTTTCTGTCACTAGATGGCGGATGTTCAAAGACCGGTCAAAATAAAAAGTGTATAGCTTTTGTAACGCTTTAGCATAGAAATAAATATACCTAGAAAGAACGTCGCCATACTACACTAATAAACAAAACAGGCCATTTTATAGGCTGCTGCGCGTAACAGCTACGTTTTACGCTCCCTCTGCGTCATTCTGCTTGTCATAATGACGTTCATAATGATAGTAAGTAGTTGTTAAAATATTCTAATTAAAATCGGGAGAAATTTAAATATTGATCATTATTTTGCATTTTTATTTATTTTTATTTGATTTAGGCCCTAACAGTTAGAGCGTATTTTTATCGACGCGTGCACAGCTGCGACACTCTCTCTGGATGTATCCTTAATCAAAGCGCTTTAGTATTAAATATTTTTTATAGTTTTGGTTTTTTTTTTACTTAGATAGGTCCTTTTGTGTGCATTCAATAACTAAAGAATATTTCATGTTTTAGGTAAACCCCAAGTGAATGACTACGTCGTGGAAGTAAATACAATGGATAAAAAATACACGTGCAGAGCGTGCGAGACATCTTACAGACGATTTTCAGACTTACGGTACCACATAATAAGAGCGCATCTCAAACAAAAGTTCATAAAATGTCGTCTTTGCCCGGAGACTTTCATGTACCATAGTCAACGCAAAGACCACATGTACTCGGCACATTCCGTTAAAAAACCTGATAAGTTTCTATGTGCAAATTGCAATAGGCAATTTAAAAGAAAGAACACACTGGCTGAACACATGATCGACGTTCACATAGAAAAGAAATGCATTCATTGCGAATTGAGTTTCCCGCGAAAAAAATATATGTTTCACATGAATGAAGCACATAATATTCCAATGCCGACCTGTGGTATCTGTGGGCTGAGAACTTTGTTGGAGAGCGCGTTGATTCGACATCAGCGAAATGTACATTTGAATGAGAAAAACAAAAGATGTACGATTTGCCGTAAGAGGTTTCATACAGAATCAAATCTTCGTGATCATATGATAACGCATAACCAAGACAGAATTTTTAAATGTGATGTATGTTACAAGAGTTTTGCAAGGAAGGAGTGCTTTAAAGCGCACTATAGAATTCATACTGGCGAGCGTCCATTCCGATGCGCTTTTTGTAGCGCTGCTTACGTCCAGAGAGCAAGTTTGAGATTCCATGTCAAGCGTCACCACCAAGATCACCGTTTAAATGTTTTGGCGCAATCGAGAACTAATGTAAAATAATTTAAATTAAATTTAAATAAAGTGTATATACATAGTGTTTTTTATCGTTGTTGTAAATATGTTTATGTAAATAATAAAATATAATTTCCATAATTATATTAAACTAAGTACCTAGATATCTATGTTATTTTTCCTATCAGTTAGCGCAGCCACACACCTACCGTTTCGTTTCTGTTCTTGTAGAGCAGCACAGACACCGGGTTCATCGCCACACACACGCCGGCCACCGGGCTTTCTTGATTCGCGCTCAGTCGTAATCTAGCCGAGAGACGGACCTACTACGTGATAAATCCTAATAGACAATGATGAACTGATCTGCATTGCTTTACTATTTTGGCACGAAGAGTATAAAAGGTAGTGAAGATACTGTGTTCACTCTTTAAACTTACAAACACGCTACAAGACACAATAAAACTGACAAAATCGCCGGCGCCGGTTTGTAACTGGGCTGTGTGAGATGATAATATACGGAGTTAGTACGTAAGCCTATCACTGCACGGCACTTCCCTTGAAGTATCTGTATTGAGAGGCTGTCCACAAGGAGGAGTACTATCTCCCTTGCTTTGGTCACTGACCATTGACCAACTCTTATATGTATAAGATGGCGGAACTTCGTATAGATGTGCAAGGCTACGCTGATGACCTTGTAATCACTCTTCGAGGATTCTGCCAAAGTGCTATTTCGTAACTTATGCAAAGAGCGCTCAATGCTGTAAGTAGATGGTGCAAAGAAAACCAACTATCGGTAAATGCCGACGGGCATTCAAAGCGGGATTCAAAGGACCGCTTGTATTATGGCAACTGGAGCCATGTCAACCTCCCCTGGAGCGGCCCTTGATGTTATGTTAGATCTGACGCCCCTGCATCTACATGTAGAGAAGATGTCGAAGACAACTAACTATGCACAGGATTCACGCACAGGTGGGAGTGAAATGGCTCTCCCAATGGAGCATTAGCTCCAGCTTTAGCTGCTGTCCACTTATACCTAAACAAAATACTCATCTAGGGAAATACCTGTTACACCCAGATGAAGTAAAATCCATTCCTGTCAAGAATATTGTGCAGTTTATTACAGCAGTGAAATTTTATTTACGTGGCGATCACAATATTCACAATAGATCTAGTCTGGTCGCAGTGATACAAGCTCTGGAAAGACTTGAAACAGCCACTTAACCCAAATAAATAAAGCCGCGCCTCCTTCTGATAGACAAGAATGTTCTGATCGGCGATGCTGGCCGGTTGCTTGTGGACTGGGTATTCTTGCCGATTCGGGTCGGTTCGGTAGGTGTGTGACAAGTGGTACATTTTGTAGTGCATTCTAGCCTCCCGTCCCGTCTAGGTTTCATTTCATTTCTAGTAGAACAGCCCCCCTAGACAAGATGGTTGTCGACAATCGTCATCGTTAGTAAACGATCAACCTTTGTATTGGATTGACATCCTAGAGATTGTTAAAAATCACGTGATATTTCGATTTGAAACATCAATCCCATACAAAAGTTAATCGTTTACTGTGGATAACCATCTTGTCTACTGGGCCTGAACAGGTACGCGTGGAGGGGCGAGCAGGTACGCGATCTGCACGAGAGTCGACGGTCTGTAGCGCAGGTGGCGACCACCGTGGGGTTTTAGCCGGTAAAAGTCCGGAATAACCTGGCTGCTCCTCCCCAGGGCGGTCGGGAATCCTATGAGGCCCCACGCTAATAAAAAAAAGTAGTAGTTCTTAATTTATTTATTTTTTGGATGGAAGCGTGTGGTCAGCAGGACTAGTGGCTTGTAGCGGCAAGCGCGCTTGCCGCGAGGCTTCAACTATTTTATCTAGTCATTGTAAAATTTACTTTAACGCATACGATTTAAAGGCGTCACTCGCATGGCAAGGTAAATGCCGAGGCGTAGCCGTGTTGTTATAGTGAGCAGTGATCCTTAAGCAGTATTTTTGCAGCTAATTTTATCATAAATCATCAGTAGTGACAGTCACTACAGTGAGCTTATAATGTCGGTGAAGGAAAACATCGTGAGTATCCTATAGCACCGTTAGGGTACTTTGTAGTACCCGGCCGTCTGGCCACCCTCAATTCGCACCTACTGGAGTGTTCCAACAGCACTTTAGAGCCGGTTCCCTTCTAAGCTTTGTGTGCTTATCATCTTTAAGACGATTCTTTTTTTAAGGCGATGATAGCTCAGTGGTAGTGACGTCGGATACCGAGACGAAGGTCCCGGGTTCGAATCCTACAATGAGCTTGAGCTTTCGGTGAAGGAAAACATCGTGAGGAAACCATAGAAATGAAATGAAATGAAATGAAAATATATTTATTTTGAAAAATACACACAACACTACAAAAATATTATAAATATGAAACAAATAGCACATAAAAAAAACAAAGAGTAGTGTTGTGTTATATCAAAATTGGTCAGCGACTCAGTATAACACTGTTATCCCGAAACCGGGTAACAGCACTGGTTTTCAGTCGCTGCCATTAGTGACATCACGCACAACTGGACAGAACACGAAAGACATAACAGTTAATTTAACATACAGAAAAAGACATAAGTTGGTAAACGCACGATAGAACAACAAAAAACATACAATCGGACGGAAGAATATATACATATCATTATTTAAATTAACATAGAGAAAAAGACTATTTGAATTAACATAAACAGAAAAAAATGTGAACATATATGATAGAACAGAATTAATAGTTTAATTTAAAGGTAGGTACATAATAACACCCCACGATTAACATTTAGCAAAACAGGCAGACTAGACCAACTATGAAAACCAAATAACAAAATTACCTAATTACATTATTGTGATTACCTTGCATGCCGAGAGAACATATTCCTATAACTTTTGCAAATTCAAAAAATAAACTATACACACTAACATAGCACGGTGGTAGGGTACTTCGTAGTACCCGTCTGGCTGGCTACCACCCTCAAGTTGAAAATCTGTCGCCAAGCACCTATCGGTGTGTTCCGACAGCTGCACTTGAGAGCCAGTTCCTTCTAGGCTTTGTGTGCTTACCACCTTCGGCCACATCTTCACTTACCATGGTGAGATTGTGGTCAAACACAGGCCTATACATAATAAAAAAAAAAAAAAAAAATTCTTTAGCTGGTTCAGGATCCAAATTCAACACTAATGTGTGATTGCTGCTTTAAAATCTTGTTAGTCTTCTTTTTGTATGATTTCAGAATTCTATATTGAATCACGAGCTCGGCAGAAGAAGTTCAGTAAGAATCCTGAGCGTAGTGAGGGATTAAAATCCTTGTTGGTGTTATTTTTGTAAAATAAATAACTTACCCTACTTACCGATGAAAAGCTCCACTTTGCTCGGCTGCGCTCCATTCTTTACACTCGATTACCCATTTGACCATAGTTTTTTCTTTAGGTCAGAAGAATAACAAGATCGACAAGCACGCAGACGGTTCTAATGGTTTACCTATTGACATACCTACAGTACCTATATCATGAGTCTCCCACGGTAACGTATCGGATAGGTACTCCCTAGCCACTACGGTGAACATTTTGTATGACTAGCACCGCCTTTAGTGGACACTTTTGGAAACATTTCACATTTTCAACGTTATCGCTAACGAGGGTCGATACCGTGACCGTAAAAGATAAAAAGTATTATTCCAGTACCCCGAGTGTAAAGAATTGACGTTAATAAACGCTTACTAATTCGTTTGCGTTAACTATAAATTTGTGTGGGAGAAATTAGTACCATGAGTATTCCGCTAGAGGCGCTGTGCCAATTCCTATAGAGAAGTGTCGTAAACGCAAACTAATTAGTTAGCGTTTACAAACGTCAATTCTTTACTCTCGGGGTACAGAGTATAATTTAACTAGGAGCCAAATCTTTTCACGATTGGTCGTTCTTTTTACTTAGGTCTTCCGTATTGAGAGACATTCTACTTTCAATATTTTATAATTCATTTATATAGTAGGTTTTTAAGGCTGCATGTCCACCAGATATGTGTAGCGAGGGTTGTGTTTTAGCTGACAAGTAAGATCGCTATATATTTTCACGTTATAGCTGTAATGAATCGATCCTATTGGCGGGTTGACACACATTCCTAGCTACACATCTCTGGTGGAAAGCCGCCCTAATGATACAAAAATTTAACTTCTAGCTTAATACTTAGCAACCCGCTTCTCCATCAAATGGTACGCTTTCGTATGGACTGTCAGTGACCTTTGATTGTCAAATGTCTTCTCACAAGCTTGACACTTGACCACTACCGGCTTAGCACCGTGCATTTTCACTTCATGATCATTCTTTTTAGTATAATCAGAGAATTTCTCACCACAATAACCACATTTGCTTCTCTTACTGAAGCATATATGGATAGCTCTTTCGTGATCCCTCTTTTTGACATGTGTATCGAAAATTTTCGAGCAATAATTACACACGAATACACCTGTTTTATGCCTATACATATGCGTTTGTAAAATGCGTTTATTGACAAACCCACCACCGCACACTTCGCAAATATGATTCCTGAAGTGAACGTTCATGTGTTCTAACAATACTTTAAAATTATTGTACTCTTTATTACAAATTGCGCAACGGAGACTATCAGTATCAAATTTAAACGGAACTATGTGACATTTGATCTCTCTATGAAAGAATTTCCCGTGCTCATTCGTTAAATGATCCACTAAGAGATTTAAATCTTCTATGGGTGTGTTGCATAGCTGGCAACGTAGTTCTGTTATGTCCAATTTGACTAGATAAGATGCCATTGTTAGAGTATTCGTGTATTTTGATATGGTTGTGTCATCATGAGTTTCTAGGGTGTGTTTTTTCAGTTCCTGTGCTTCTATACATTGCTCTTTGCAATAACAGCAGGTGTAACCGATCCCGCTGTATCTTCTTATAGGTGTTGCATTCGAGCATTGTAAAATAGACACCAAGTTATCTTTGTGTTTCTCCACTTCGTTCGTTTTCTTCGCACGTAGTTTTATGTGTCGCATACTTTCTTCATTTGTCTTTGATTTGTCTGTGTTGTGTCCGTCTTTATTTGTGTTGATTTCGATGATTTCCTTCCTAACGATACGCCTCGTCTTCAAATCTATCCTGATGATGGATTTCTTCGGTTTTCTTAGATCACCTATAAATAATAATTATGAAAGTTTTATTAATATTTGCTAATAATTACATACTTTATTAAATACTAATATTACTAGTTACGTAGGTACCATGCATGATTAGCGTAAAACAAGTTATGAGCGTAATGATAATTATTTTTTAATAGGTATCTTGCTAAAATAACTAATAAAATTATAAATCCACTGTGACCGTCTCGTATTTGAAAATGCCTGATTAAAATTACTGTGGTTTTAGTTTTTCAGTTTTGTTAAATAAGTTTCAAACCGTAATAGACCAGAAACAACAATTTTACTTTGTTAAATAGCTACCGATACTAACCGGTATAGTAAGCGGCATGACTCGTGAGCACACTTTAAAACATTTACCCCCTTACTCATAAAACGTTATTTAACTAATATACTGGTTAAAGGGTCAAGTAAATAACGTCACTCTATCGTCATTGTCAAATAATGTGACATTATTTTCGTGACCATTTAATCAGTACATTACTTAAATATCGCTTTATGAGTAAGGGGGAAAGTTTAAAAGTTATTAGTGTTCAAGCATTTAAATACATTTATTGAGTATGTTAAATAAGGTCACGTAACGTTATTTAATATACATTTTAACAACTTAACTCTAAGAACTTTTAAACTTTATGTTCAAAAGTGTGCTCACAACTCGTCCCGCTTATATACTATAACAATAAAGACAACATTGAAGGCAATGTTTTATGGCCGATTCCTATAATATACGGACCGTTATCGGTTAAAATTAAGACTCATATCTTTACTTATAATGAAGCAAAGACCTCAAAGCATAGCAGACCCTCCCATATGGAAGCTTACGAAATTATCTATATGCCCAGTTTGGCAATAAAAAAACCTACCATTGGTAAGCAAAACGATTAGTTTTTGTTTAAAGAAACCGGGAGAAGTCGTCGACGGGTCGACGTCTCACTCAATTCGTTAACTTTAAGGACATAGTCCTCCTTAGTAAAGTATTCAATATATAAGTTTACCATTATGGAAGTGAGTAAATCAAAAACTGTTATTTATTGGGGAATATTTTATTGTGAAGGGCTAATAACATGTAACCCCAACAATGGGGCACGTTTGATACCCGCAAACACTTTTTTCATTCAAATATCCAAGCATGGATTTTTCCTACAAGTAGAACTTAATGTTAAACGCGATGTACAATATTTTTATGTTCAGCCATCTTGCAGCGAATAACGAAAGCCTCGTTACAAAATTCACAAACATAATTCTTATAATGTTCGCTCATATGATCATGTATCGAATTGACATCATCGATCACATGCGAGCAAACCGCACACATTAATATATCATCTGTCAGTTTGACAGGTACAATTTGATTTTTAATCTGTGTATGAATTAACTCGTCGTGCGTTTTTTTCAAATGATCCATTAGATGTTTCAGTGATAGTATATTGGTATCACATAATGTACATTTCACTGATGTTATATCGAGTATCACTAAGAGCCTTGATAAAGATTGTTTGTGATGGAAAAAATCCGGTTTGTCGCTGCCGTGTGTTTCTAGTGTGTGTCTTTTTAATTCAGTGAGGTCTTGGTACTGGTCTAGGCAGTAGCTGCAAGCGAACCGACTACCGACGCGGCATCTAATAGGTGTCGCATTGGAGAATTTTAAAATTGTTTTTATGTTGTCAATATGTAAGTCCAACTCTGAGAGGCGCTTCTGTTGCAAGACGCGTCGTTGTCTCTCTCGCACTTCAGGTACCGTTCTCTTTCCGACTGGCCGGATGGTAATGAACGATGAAAAGTTTGTTTTCTTGTCGAGTGTTACCTTTGACAGGACATCTTCGTCATCATCACTCGTTATTGACGATGTTTCGAGAATACAACCTTCGGATTTTCTTGAACGTAGTGATCCTGTGAAAATAAAATTAATATAACTACGGGATAAAATCAAGTGTAGTGTGTGTGTAAGTGTAGTCAGGCAAGTATTAGTAAGTAATAATTAATTTTTTTGAATTTAACATTAACAGTGAATTAGTTAATTTATTTACATTTGCTACTCTACAATTACATGTTTTATGTATTTAGATTTGTAGCGTATTAACCTAAATATACCGGGCCCCACGTTGGGCGCCAAAATTATACAAGTTTTTGGTCACGATTGTATGTTACTTTTCGAAGTCAGATCAGAAGCCCTTCACCATACACCCTGTTCTTACATAAAAATAATTCATGTCCATTCTACCTTTAGGTATATTTTCTCCAGAACTAACTATTTCGGTGCTGCGTAAATTGCTTACCAAACAATGCAGTATCTCATTAGTAGTAGCTGTTAAGCAATTTTTTATAGATTCAGTATTTATTTTATGCATAAAATATCCGTAGTACAAAGGGAAATCAAGCAAAGGTGCAATTGTGATTTCTTAGATTGTAAAAATCACTACGAAGACTTATCATTGCTTACTATGCACTTTTATCTCTTCTCCTTTCTGTCTTTGTTGAGTAACATTACCAGTTATAAAACTAATAAATCATAACCTAATTTTGCGTCAGTGCTTTAAAGATAACTATAGTAGATTTCAAATAGCATGAGTTCGGTGACACATGGTATTTTATTAGATTTCTCAATGGTTAATGTTAATTTCGATATAATAAAGGAATATTATGATAGAGCGAGGTTTCATGAAATATTGAGAGTACTATTTCAGAGTAATCAAATGGAATTTCACTAGATATAAGTAATAAAATGTGAGTTAGAATATAGGTATAATGGTTACAGTATGAGGCACGAATGGTGAGCACAGATAGGCAGTAGTGGGGGCAAGATCGCACATGTATACTTTTGGCAAAATCACAGTAGCCAAATGATACGCAATAATCCAATAGACCACGAGCATTGACTGACGAACCAATCGTGTGCAGCTCGGCGCTCCCCCCTTCTTGATTCCGCCAAACAGACCGAAAAATTAACTAGAGCGTAGCTGTCAATCTGTGCTCACCACTTGCCCCTTACTATACGAGATGTACTCCTGAGTAGTGATGATAACTAACAAAGATACAAATATCCTAAAATTTTATTAATCATTTATTTCAATTTTATTCTACCAATAACACTTTTTAACATTCTACACTTTTTCTCCGTGTTTAGATCTCATATGACCTCTCCAACTGCACTTCTGAACAAAAGCTTGGCCACAGTGTGTGCAGGCAAACCTCCTATCATTAGCATGGATCCGCATATGCTCTCGCAATGTGGTCTTTCTTCCGTACGCCTTAAAGCATACGTCACATCGAAATTGTCGCAGTCCAGTATGTTTCGCCATGTGTTTCTGCAGGCTGCTTTTTCCGAAGAATCTCATGTCACATTCACTGCACTTGTGGCGTCTCTCCAGCAGATGATCCTTCTTTGTGTGTCGCGCCAACGACCGCTGATTATTGAACGTGCGGTCGCAAGCCTGGCACTTCAACACTACCGGCTCCATTCCATGCTCTTTCACCATATGGGAAACTTTGTTCCAGTAATCGGTGAACCTCTCATCGCAGTATTTGCACTTATTTCTCTTGCTGAATCCAAGATGCGTTCTTCTCATGTGACCACGTTTGTTTGCTTCCGTGCCGAAGGTTTTGTTACACTCGTCACATTTGAACACTCCGTTGACGTGGCGTCTGACGTGGGATGAGTAGAGGCGCTCCGCTACGAAGCCGGCGCCACAAACTTCACAGATATAGTTCCTGTAATGGGAGTTCATATGCTCTTGAAGCAGTTTGAACGTTAAGAACTCAACGGAACAGATAGCACAGCGAAACTCCGTCGTATCGAACCTGAACGGTAGTATTTGGTTCTTCAAATCCGTATACATATCTTTCCCGTGGTCGTTTTTAAGATGGTGGATCAAGTCTTCCAACATGTGTAGATCTTTGTCACACAGTGCGCAGTTTAGCGACGAGATGTCTAGTTTGATAACGTGCTCAAAGAGTTTGCTCGTTATGTGTTTAATAAGTTTATCGTTGTTGTGTTCTTCGAGGAAGTGCCCCTTTAGATTTATCGTCTCCTGGAATTTTTTGGGACAGAAACCGCAGCCGTACCCTTGGTTATCTTTGCATCTTATTAGATTAGCATTAGAGTAGAGCAGTATGTTCTTCAAGTTGAGTTTGTTCTTCAACATCTCTGTGGGTGGAGTATCTGGATCGACTCTGAGGTCTCGCAGCATTGGTTTTGAGACAAACTTGAGTTCAATTTTTGATTTAGGCAGTTTTCCAATTTCGATTATCCTAGTGCGTCGTCCAATACCTACAAAGAAAAATTAAATTATTGATATTACACAATTTTATAGGCCAATGTGATGTTAAACGAAACATTCTTAAACCGAACTTTAAGATATTAAATGTGTACTTGCTTAAAATGAGGTAACGTTGTAGTTTTATGTTGACATTATGATGGTTAGTAGCATTCTTTATAGAAGTTAATGGCTCGCATCTCTACGAAAGATATTTTATGCTGTGAAAAATATCTATAGTAGATGATACAAAACAAATATTAAAGGTTTCATTGAATTTGTTTTTAAAGAATTCCAAAAAAGTTCAATAGGTCTTAGGTTTTGGACGTCGATAAATATACTAAGATTTTTTTAATTTGGTCGATGTTTACGTAAAATTACATGAAAAATCAAAAAGTGCTTTACCTTACTGACCAAATTCAAACTGCAACCATACATCGCAAGTCAGATGTTGAACGTAGATACATTATCACAGTTTCGTTATAGTTTTTTCGATGCTTTTCATCGTTACCAGGGCTAAGTTATAACTACGTAAATATTTTTTACAAACTAAATTTCGATATATTTAAACTTAATCCTATTCTACTACCTACTTATACTATAAATGATATAGTTTGTGTGTATGTTCGTTAAAATTCAGGTCTGTAACGGCGGGATAGGTTACAATAGCGCAAAAGCTAGTTAGATAATCAGTGGCGTAGCTACCATGGGTGACACCCGGGGCGGCTATCGTGGTGTCACCCCAAAATGAAAACTTTTGAAGGTGGCACTTGATAAATAAAAATTTCCTGCCACATGCGGACACAACCACCATGAACAGTTTTCATTTTGTGGTGATCCCCCCCGCCGTTGATTCCTAATATTACCTTATTTATTCCATAATCCCTAATTTTAAGTGTAAGAATGTAGGTAGGTACATTCTTAGGCCTATTTCAGAACGAGATCAAAATAATAATGTGCACTTTCGTATCTTCTTCTTTTTTCACTCTGGCTGGACTCGGGGTCTTGAAAAGTAACAACTCAATGATAAAAACCTCAGAAACACAAATACCCCAAACTTTTTCATTTTTTTTATTTCATTCAAAACTTATTCTACCATTAACACAGTCTTTAAAGTTCTACACTTTTTCTCCGTGCTTAGATCTCATATGACCTTTCCAACTGCACTTCTGAATAAAAGCTTGGTCACAGTGTGTGCATGCGAACCTCCTATCATTAGCATGGATCCGCATATGCTCTCGCAATGTGGTCTTTGTTGAGTAAGCCTTGGAGCATACGTCACATTGAAATTGTCGAAGTCCAGTATGCTTTAACATGTGATTCTTCAAGTAGGATTTTTCAAAGAACCTCATATCACACTCGCTGCACTTGTGACGTCTCTCCAGCAGATGATCCTTCCTGGTGTGTCGCGACAACATTACCTGGCTATTGAACGTACGGTCGCAAGCCTTGCACTTCAGCACCATCGGCTCCATCCCATGCTCTTTCACCATGTGGGCAACTTTATCCCAGTATGCGGAGAATCTCTCATCGCAGTAATTGCACTTATTTTTCTTGCCGAATCCTAGATGCACAACTCTTATGTGTCTACGTTTGTTCATTAAGGTTCCGAAGGTTTTGTTACACTCTTCACATTTGTGCACGCCGTTGTCGTGCAGTCTCATGTGGCCTGCGTAGAGGCGCTCCGTTACGAAGCCGCCGCCACAAACTGTACAGATATAGTTCCTGTAATGGGAGCTCATATGCTCTTGAAGCAGTTTGAACGTTAAGAACTCAATGGAACAGATAGCACAGCGAAATTCCGGCGTATCGAACCTGAACGGCAGTATTTGGTTCTTCACATCTGTATACATATCTTTCCCGTGGTCTTTTTTTAGATGGTGAATTAAGTCTTCCAATAGGTGTATATCTTTGTCACAGAGTGCGCAGTTTAGTGACGAGATGTCTATTTTGATGACATTTTCAAAGAGTTTACTGTTTTCAATTAGTGTATCGTTGTTGTGTTCTTCGAGGAAGTGCCCCTTTAGTTTTATCGTCTCCTGGTATTTTTTGGGACAGAGCCCGCAGACGTACCCTTGGTTGTCTTTACATTTTATTGGATTAGCATTAGAGTAGAGCAGTATATTTTTCAAGTTGAGTTTGTTCTTCAACATCTCTGTGGGTGGTGTATCTGGATCGACACAGAGCTCTCGCAGTATTCGTTTCGATTTTTGAATTTTTGGTTTTCCAATTTCGATTATCGTAGTGCGTCGTCCAATACCTACAAAGAAAAATTTTATTATTGCTATTATCCAATTTTATAGGGCACTGCACTGCTGTGTTAAGCGAATAATCTTAAACTAAGCTTGTAGATAATATTTAATGTGTTAAAAAATAACAAACCCTTATATCAATCTACTGAGATTTTCTATAGTGGCCACCTTGCCCACCGTTAGGTATAAAAGACGGCACACTATTCCTGGCAACCCCTTACGAGGCGTCAGAGACCCTCTGCGGTAGGTCACGCCGCCAGAGTACTCGCCCCTGGTACTCGTGAGAAAATGTTAAAAAATAACAATTGATATCTATTGTTTTCCTCGCCCGCGCGGATCGCCAAACAGTCAAAGGCTTAAATGAGTTTACAATGTAAAATTTTATGTTGGCCAAGCATTTCTATGGAAGTTTAAAACGAGATAGTAAGAGAAAACAAGCGACTTAAAAGAATCCACTGTTTGTTGTTATACCTAGTAGATGATACAAACAAATTTTAAAGGTTTCATTCGATTTTAAAAAGTACAAAAATGTATAAGTCTATGTTTTGGGTTATCGACGGCCCAAAACTTAGGTCTTAGTATTTTACAGTTTGTTCGAACTGCAAACCAATTACTTAAGATAAACAATTAATAGCGCTTCACAAACTGTTCACTTAACATTACATGTCAGATGTTGGACAATTGTAGATACATTATCGCAGCTTCGCTATCGTTTTTTCGATGATTCTGTTCATCTTTACCAGTAGGTGGATTACGTAACTTTATTGCAATGAAATTCTGATTGAAATAACCTCTGAATCGGTAGAAATATTACAAAATCGGATTTTTTTTCAAATTCCATTTCCAATGAACCACTGTTTGTATTTGCAGTTATCCGAACGTAAAAAAACTATCAGAAAACCGCTATATTGAACCGATTTCAATTCGAAAATGATTTATATTTAGTTACGTAATCGCCCCACTGTACCCTTACCTATTGCTTGATGAAGCAACGCAATACTTGTTTCAATGAACAATGGATAGATATTTTTATTAAATCACAAGCTGCCTCTTAGAATGAAATCTAGTTACAAAGATATCTTAAACGAAGTGGTTTCAGTTGCAATGGCGTTTTTGTTGTAGTAACAGCTGTCAAAATGGAGATATGTAATCGCAAAACCGCCATGTTTTTCAATTTCAATGACAATTTGATTGCGTCAATGATAGGTTATCGTAGTACTGGGCTAAGACCAAGTGATAACTTCGTTAAATTCTTTACGAACTAAATTGCGATAGGTAACCTAAAGTTTGACGGGCCAGCTGGCGCGGTTAGTTAAGACTCTGGTTAAGATTCCACTTATCGCGCCGCAGGTCGTGGGTTCGATTCCCACACAGGACATGCATTTGTGTGCATGAACATGTCTGTATGTCCTGTGTCTGGGTGCAATTATTTATACTAAGTATGTATTTACAAACAAAAAGTAGTATATGTATTATATCAGTTGTATGGTTTCCATAGTACAAGCTCTGCTTAGTTTGGGATCAGATGACCGTGTGTGAGGAATGTCCCAGGATGTTTATTTATTTATTAAACCTAATCCTATTCTACTTCCTACTTATATTATAAACTAGCTGTCCCGCGCTGTTTCACCCGCATTCGATCGTATGTTTTCCCGGTATAAAAAGTACCCTATGTGTTAATCCAGAACATAAGTATTCTGTGTGCCAAATTTCATTAAAATCCATACAGTAGTTTTTGCGTGAAGGAGTAACAAACAGCCATACATACAAACTTTCGCGTTTATAATATTAGTAAGGATGATAAAGTTTGTTTGTGTATTACACATTAAAAAAAACAAAATTCTAAAACTGTACTGAGTGTACTGCCTCAACGATAGACAGGCACTTTTTGGTTATTTAATGTTCACTCGAATGCCTGGCACTTCACTGGTTTTAAGCGAGATAGAGAATAATGTTTTTCGCTTAAAGAGCAGCTCAATTAGAGAACAAAATACCGCAGCCAAACTAATGTTGAGTAAGGCCTTATCGGTGACAGCGAAGGACCGCCAACGCGTGAGCTCCTGTTGTAGAAAGCGTCTATATGTATACTTTGTGGTGTAAGAAAACAAATTGTATACGAGTAAGAAAACTTTATTATAAATCGGCGAATCCTTCGCATTTATTACTCCTCCAAACTTGGATGCATTCTTTCCAAGTAGCCAATTAATTTCGGTAAGGTTTTATAACTATTCACGTCTGAAAACCCAGTTGCGATGACGTTTCATATGAAAAAAGTACAAGCGCTCTGTCATGAAGATACTACCACAAACTTCGCATATATAGTTCCTGTAATGCGAGCTCATATGTCCTTGGAGTGCTTTGAACGACAAGAACTGTAAAGAACAGATAGCACAGCGAAACTTTGGCATGTCAAACCTGAACGGCAGTAACAGGTTCTTTACATCTGTATACATTTCCATTTCATGCTCGATTTTAAGATGACTTATTAGATCATCCAACATATGCAGATCTTTTTTACATAAAGCGCAGTTGAGTGAAGTGATGTCTAGTCTGACAACGGTCTCGAAGAGTCTCTTCGTAATGTGCTTAAGTTTATCGTTAGTGTGTACTTCTTTAAAGTGCTTCTTTAGGTCGATAGTGTTTAAGAATTGTTTCGGACAGAAAGCGCAGCCGTACCCGTGCTTGTCTTTGCATTTTATTGGGTTCGCGTTGGAATAGAGCAGTATATTCTTCAAATTTAGTTTGTTTTTATGCAAATCTGACTCGCACTGAAAAAAAGGATCTACAAAACTAGTTATGTAAATTGTCATTTATGTTGTCGGGAAACAAACTTTAATTACATGTAATCAAATTATTTAGTTATTGATCCAAAACTAGTTATGTAGATTTTTTTTCGATAAGCAGTAAACTAATTATCAGTTACTATTTACTGAGACAACGTAGACTAACTAGTGTGGTTGCAGCAACAAAACCAATTTCTCATTTATTAACAAAAAATAGTTTTACTTCTTAACCTATTTGTTTAGCATAAAAACTATACCAACCAATTTACTAAATTCAACTAAACTTTTGTTATATTTAACCTAAAGACTTTTGAACTAGTATACACATTTTTGTTGACAATTACAATAACGATTGTGTTTATGTAAACGAACCTTCAAGGTTTTCGGGGCGTGGGGGAAGATGTGACGCGACGCCTAACGCGTTCATTCCTGTCTTTATCGCGTTGTTTTTTGGTTTGTTACTTGTGAAGTTGTGAGCTAAACGGCACTGAATGGTTTGTTTTCTTTATTTTATTGAATAAATGGTGTTTGTCAAGAAATGATTTGGTCAAGCAGGACATATTTGTCCTCCTAATATGAGCGAATTCGATCGGATGGCGGCAGCAGAGCCAGCAAGTGACATGGAGAACTATCTTAAGTCCTGGGGACTGGCCATATACGTTGATAAGTTTAAAGGTATGTAATTATTTCTGCTTGATAATATTTCTAAGCGCTTAACGCAATGAACTGTAAAAGTTCACGCGGACCTTGGCAAACCATCGATGCGGAGTGGCATTGCCAAACCAGATTCTCCAGCATCAGTGTCGTAGCTAAGTAAACTTGTTAACTACCCATTTACAGCTAAATCAATGAACCGATTTTGATGAATAAAATGCAAAAATCCTTGACCCCAAAAGTGCACTCCAACCCTATCCACCTATTAATATCTATATTTTTTAAATTTCAGAATAAACTTGGACACTTTGCAAATGTCAGCTGAAGACTTAAAGGAATTGGTGCCTATAATTTATCACAGGGTCAAGTTAACAAAACAAATAGCTATGTTCAAAGATATTTTATCTGACTGACGCATTTTCTGATACAAATTCCTACAGTAAGTATATTACTCGCACACCCATTTTGTTTTGTTATACTGCACATATGTTTTTGACCCGAAAAACGGCCATCATCGTTTTATTCTCTTATAATAATATTTTTCTATACTTTCCAAAAACTCTTAGCAAATAAGCAAATAAAACGATGATAGCCGTTTTTCAGGTCAAAAAAACATACCTAATGTGTACTGTTGACTTTTTCATAGTGGTATAACGTTAATGCATTATTTTTAGGCTGATGACAACAACCAATAATACAAATTGTATACTAAATTATACACTATTTGTGCTGTATTGCGCGCCCGTAGAAGAACAAACAACCAGGAGTCCATCAATTGAATCAGAAATAATACCTAATAAAAATTGTGTGAGTACTAT
This sequence comes from Achlya flavicornis, assembly GCA_947623365.1. Taxonomy (NCBI): domain Eukaryota; kingdom Metazoa; phylum Arthropoda; class Insecta; order Lepidoptera; family Drepanidae; genus Achlya; species Achlya flavicornis. The sequence continues at coordinate 6,191,177 of OX392494.1, read as the reverse complement.
TTTACTTATGTAACTAATAAGCGGATTCCACTTAAGTTAAAAAACATAAACATAAAAAACATTGCCCACCGTTCTAACCTCCGTGCCTCTAACCTCATTTTTTGTTTTTCAGGAGCTGTATCAAAATTAAGTCATGAAATGAAGGAAGAGGCCTCCTTCTTCAGTACCAAGAGCATGGTTATTGGACAATGCATCTAGGATGCGCATGTTTAATATCCTGATAAATATAATAATGAGATATCTATAGATTAAGTGTTTGTAACATAATATTCATTGTGGGATACTGAGGTAGGTAGGCAAAGAGAGTTAATTTATTTATTAAATATTTTGATCACTTAACATTTTCAGTATGACCTATTCTGTGAATTCAATGCTATAATGTTTGTAATAATCGAAATAAAACTATATTGAATCAATATTTCATTTTGAATTTAATTGATAACACCCAACATATTTCAATACATATTAGTTAGTAAGTATTGTTTCTACCTATGCATTTTATAACCAGAATAATGTTTCTATTGGTATTATTTTTCTGTTGGGCTTATTTTAACTGCAAACTGCTGAATTATAATAATTTGGTTCAAATTGTACACTGCTTAGGTTGGTATACAGGATGTAACACAAGGGTGAATGAATAGCTGACGAAAATAGAAGGCAAATTAAACTGAACCACTTTCCAAAAGAAACTAAGTTAAAATAATGAAAAAAAAAAAACCTAAGGTTCAGTTTAATTTGCATTCTATTTTCCTTAAATATTCATTCACACACCATTTTTCTACACCAACCTAAGCAGTGTACTAATTGTACCAAATTATAATAATAAAGCAGTTTGCAGTTAAAATAAGCCCAACAGAAAAATAATACCAATAGAAACATTATTCTGGTTACCAATGACTAAAGTGAGATTGGCTCCTGATGACGAAACAGTTTTGTTACTGGTAACAATCGTTACTATTAACAAATAAACAAAGAGTTTGGTTACCCGTAGCTAAATTTAGTCCTAAAATCAATCAAACAGGACAAATACAGGTAACAAATCAGTTTTTTTAATTATTGCTAAACCTTTATTTTATTTTTCACTTATAGAAGTGTTGTTAATAAATAACAGTTAGATTCAAGATAATCAAATAGTAATGTTACTTTTAACAAATGAGTTAAGCTGCAAGTATCTGAAAACAAGTAGACAAACCTGATTTTGTTACTGGTAAGTTTTAGTTCGCAAGTCACTCTGTTTCGGTTGTTGTTAGTCAAATTTTGTGTTACAGTTAAATAAATATTTTTTTCAGTGTCCTTTTGTATCAACCATGAGATGCTTGTTGAAGCTAAGGCTTCTCTTAGCTTTATATGTGGTTCTCTAGTTTGCTGTCCGCAACCTATAAAGGAAATATTTATTAATTTAAAAAACTATTTCACAAAAAAGTTTAACCGACTTCAAAGTACACTAACCCCTACCTTAGTGTACTTTGAAGTCGGTTAAACTTTTTTGTAAAATAGTCGGCAACCTCACTTCCCCTGGGAGAGGAGAGAGAGAGCCCGCCCCCCTCTACAGCGCAGATTATATGACGTTAGAAAGTGACCAAATGACAGTAAAACCTGGCTTTGCTTTAAACCATGTTTTGAGTGAGACGACTCAAAAGAACTAAGCCATTTGAGTTAGTGTAGTGATAGTTATAAGGTGCGTTCGAATTGGGGTATGGTAGCAAAAATAACAGTCAAAAATGCCAAAAACTATCACAACTGGCGTTTGATTTGGAAAGTTGTGGGCGAAATTGGCGTTTTGAACTGTTTTCGTTCACCGTTCGTTTTGCTTGGAAACAGTTAAAAACGACATCGTGAACTGCAAATTTCGACCCACCTCCGAGGCAGGGTCGTTTGTGATCATATTTTGACATCTTTGAATCTGACAGATAAGTTTCGGAAAATTCATACGGGAAGCGAAAATTCTAATTTTTATTGTAAAATTTTATAGAAATACTAACAGGCAAGAGAATAATTTGTTAGATTAACTTTGTTTAATGATTAACTGAAGGAAAAAGGTAGTTTGAGACAAGTGACAAGCAGGCGATCAGAATGGAAATGTCATTTTTGTATCTAATCGTTCGATTTGGGAAATATCGTTTGTGGCAAAAGTTGCAAAATTGTTGAAATTTTCCAATTCGAACGCATAAACAAAAATGCCCATTTTGAAACTGTTAAAAGCGACATCACTCCAATTCGAACGCACTAATAATAGTGTAACGTAGTCCAAGTGCTAAATATAAAGAACACAAGAACAAAATGTCTTCCCCTTAATAGAGACAATAAGAAAAGTGTTAATGGACACATTCTTAGATATAGTAAATATAGATGTTTATGTTAAATTTAAATTACTTATTAGCCTAATATTAAGGCTAGATTGTAGTATGAATAGGGAACACTAAAGAAGGTGTAACCTAGGATAAATAATAAAAAAAAAACATAAGGTTTACCTAAATGAAAAAAAAAAAAACACAAAGTTATTTAATCACTGTGTCGATGATGAATTATATACACGTCTTGCTTTAACAGGGTTTATTGGCAACTGAATTTTATTTCCACATACAACTAACTAACTTAAATAACGCATTAACATTTGTTAAGTGCATTGGATGATGGTCTTTTTTACTTCGGAATAAATCAAACCGGCACTATTGTTGGTGTGTTTCTCAGAGTTACCAGTGCCACTGCTTTATTACTGACGTTCAAGAGAGTTTTAATCAAAGTCTGAACATTGACAGATGTAAATGTATTGCCGAACAATAAAATGTAATTTAATATAAATTATATAGAAATTGAAGTAGTGTTGGTATGAAGAATACAATCTTACTATATTATTATTAAAAATGCGAAAGTTTGGATGTTTCTACCTCAATCACGCTTCAACATCTGACTGAACGGATTTGGATGAAATTCGGCATGCTGATAGAATATGTACTGGATTAACACATAGAGTACTTTAATCCCGGGAAAGCAATATATCCTTCGAGTACGCGGGTGAAACAGCGGGGCTCAACTAGTATAATTTAATACAACTTAAATTTTACACATTTAAATCACCAGTAAGCCACCAAATACCATCGAATCAAAAAAAACTAGACACAGTATTAATTTGTGAATTGTATGAAAACGTACGCAGACGAATAAAGATAGGCCTATCTATATCTGCGAGAGAATCCAAGTAACTATCCCTAATTTTATATTGCCTGCTTTGGTATTAACATAATCTAACATATCAGGGCTAGTAGACAAGATGGTTATCGACAATCGTCATCGACAGTACGATCAACCTTTGTATGGGATTGACATAAGAAATTGTAAAAAATTTAAGGCGATGATAGCTCAGTGGTAGTGACGTCGGATACCGAGACGAAGGTCCCGGGTTCGAATCCTACAATGAGCTTGAGCTTTCGGTGAAGGAAAACATCGTGAGGAAACCATAGCACGGTGGTAGGGTACTTAGTAGTACCCGTCTGGCTGGCTACCACCCTCAAGTTGAAAATCTGTCGCCAAGCACCTATCGGTGTGTTCCGTCAGCTGCACTTGAGAGCCAGTTCCTTCTAGGCTTTGTGTGCTTACCACCTTCAACCACATCATCACTTACCATGGTGAGATTGTGGTCAAACACAGGCCTATACACAGTAAAAAAAAAAAAAAAACACGTGACATTTCGTTTATGAACGATGACGATTGTCGACAGCCATCATGTCTAGGGGAGCTGATATATTCATCACTAAAAACGTCTATTCGCATGGGTACGCATATGCGTCTTCAACGTAGCTTTCCGTCCAAAGCATTTCAAGCAAACTTCGCACTGGAAATCACGAGAGCCGGTATGTTTAACCAAGTGCTTCTTCAGGTCGTACGATGTGAAAAACTCCATCTCACAATACTGACATTTGTGCGGTCTCTGTAGCAAGTGGTGTCTTTTCGTGTGAATATATAGCACTGTTCGATTCTTGAACGTCTTGTCACAAGCTTGACATTTGTAGATAACGGCACGAACGTTGTGTACTTGCGTCATGTGAGCTTCTTTGACCCTATAATCTCTGAACATCTCACTGCAATAGCCACACTTATGCGACATATTAGAACGCATATGTATTCGACTTTCATGCGCCTTTTTCTTTACATGTGTATTGAACACTTTCGGACAATAATCGCAGACGAAAGTCCCAGTTCTGTGTGTCCTAGCATGGACCGAAAGAATACCGTTATTTACAAAGCCGGCTTCGCAGACATTGCACACGTAATTCCTATAATGCGAGTTCATATGCCAGAGCAAAGTCTTGAACTTATTAAAAACGTGTGTACAGATAAAGCAAGAAAGAGTGTCGCTGTTGAATTTGAAAGGTACGATCTGATTGTTTATATCTGTGTATATATTTCTCTTATGCGTGATAATTAAGTGATCGATGAGCTGATCCACTGTATCGATGTTATCGTTGCACAGTTTGCATACGAGCGCTGTGATGTCTAATCTGACTATATACTGGTCTATTCTTCGCGTTTTGAAGAAGTTCGCTTCAATAACGTTATTGTGTGTTTCAGATGTGTGTATTTTAAGATCCGCGGGCTCGGGGTACTGCGCGTCGCAAAAACAGCACGTGTACCCGATCCCGCCGTAGCAACGGATGGGGGTCGCGTTAGAGCATTCCATTATTTCTCTTATATTATTGTGATGCTTGTCAACTGGCCCCCACTTAGCGGATTTCAATTCTGCATCCTTGACAGCCGGTATTTTAATAGTTTTCTTTTTCTTTGTTTTTTCATCCATTTTTTGTTTCTTCTTGACCCAAGCTACTCTCGGTTTTGTTATCTTTATCACCTTCATCTTACCAGGATTTCTGTTCTCACTTTTAACATGTCGGGTTCTTCGGGTTTCTCTTTTGTGATATACTGTTTCTGGCTGATGTTCACCTACAAAGAAAATTTACAGCTGTTCAAATGCATCCACTTAACTAGCTTAAATCACAAAAAAAAACAATTAATTTATGTTATGTACTTATAACACTATGTTTAATAGTTGCATAAGTAGACCTTTCGTCATAAATGTCAGAATAAAATAAAAACGTATTATATTGGGATAATTTGGGACGTGTTTATTAAAATTGGCAATATCAAACCAAACCAAACCATGATTCATAATTTCATTCTATTCAGTCAATAAATTACTTTGGGTGAGCTTCTAGTCCGTATTTACAAACATTTTTTGATAACCTAGCTTTGCTAATATTTAACACAACTTCTTCAGTTGAAGGCCATTCGAATTAGCCAGGAATAAATAGACATTGGTGCCGATTCTGATGCGCATCAAACTAAACTAAACTAAATTAAAATTTTACTTATTTTAATTAAGGATTTTCTAAACGCTATTCTGTTGTCACATCGAACTAAATTTAAATTTAGAAATGACAGGATTAATTTTGATTTTGACAGCTTCTAAATTGAATTGATGGGTGTTACCATCAAATAAAAATAATGAACGAATGATATACATTTTAATAGAAAAATAATTAAAAATAAACATTTAGTTCATAAAAATCATTAAAAAATATATAATTATGGCCAGAAATGAGTATATATTTGTGTTCTTTTCCAATAACGCGTAATAAAGTCAGTTGAATATCTTGATTACCTGTGGTATACAGGCATAATAAATATATTTTTAACCTGGCGAGTTTAGTACCTAGTATAGTAGTTTTTAAATTAATCCTTAAAATGATAGGCAAGGGTTATTCAACCATACAGCCTTTTCATATGATGTTATTTCTTTGAATATTCGGTCTTGTCGATTTCGACCGTATGGTGGTCGAGTTTTAGTTGTTTCTTCTTCTTAGTTTTAAGTTTGGCAACCAAATCCAAATTAGGACTTATTTCTGCCAGTGTCGAGTTATATTATAAAGTAAGTTTTAAGTCGCATTTTTTTTGCCCATGCTTTGTGAATTTGTGATGTCATGTGAAACCCATTTTACAATCTACTTATAGTCCTACAAACTTATCTGACCCGGTGGTCAAAAGAGGAATTTATCAGTCATTTCGAAATGTCAATCGCCATTGATCAGAGAGAATATGAACTCTACGTTCATTAGTTGTTTGCTCCACCAAATTCGATAACAGCGACTCTCTCACCGGGCCAAATAAGCTTGTGACACTATATTGGTATATCATTGGAAGTGAAAACAAATAAAATAAAACTACGGTTTTCACATAATTTAGTAGTCCAGTGTACGTATGTAACATATCCCTATCTTGCTTTGTCCTTATTCTATGCAAATATTTAGAATTATGAATAATCCAGATCAAAATATCCACTTTCCAACACTATTTCTATAGGACTAAATTTAATCCACATCTAATTAGGTGACGACTAATTTTAGTTTGACATTTCTAATTTTAGACATTATTTGACGTTAAACGTGACCAACAGAATAGAAAAATTGCACACTTAACTAAATTGAGTAACTAAAACGATATTAGTGCTGTCAAACTAAAATTTAGTTTAATCGTACGCCAACTGAATAGGAAACGTCAATTTGACAAAACTTAACTAAATTTTAGTTAAGAATAGTTTAGTTTGTGCCAACAGAATCGGCACCATTATCCACATAGTTAATAAGTTACTTTATTAAATATACATAATTATATTGGCACAGACAATACTACACATAAACATACGAGATATGGCTGAATATTTGCTAGCTGTATTTCATTCAGTACCGCCGGTCATTTACATGAGTGCGCATATGTGTTTTCAAAGTATTCTTTCTTCCAAAAGATTTGAGGCAAACGTCGCATTGAAACTCCCTCAAACCTGTGTGCTTAACCAGGTGATCCTTTAATTCCTTATTCGAGAAGAAATCCATGTCACAATGCTCACATTTATGTGGTCTTTCAAGCAAATGGTGTCGCTTGATATGGATATACAGGACGCTGCGATTTTTGAACGTTTTGTCGCACGCCTGACAATTGTGTATGAGAGGCCGTACGTTGTGCGCTTCAATCATATGAGATTCTTTCACTCTGTAGTCTCTAAACATTTCACTGCAGTATCCACACTTGTGAGATAGATTCGAACGCACGTGAATGCGATGTTCGTGAGATTTCTTCTTCACGTGCGTATCAAACACTTGCGGACAGTAATCACAAACGAACGTCCCTGTCTTGTGCGTCCTCGCGTGGTCAGCCAGGTTGCAGTGGTTCACGAAACCGGCGTCACATACCTCGCACACGAAGTTCCTATAGTGCGAATTCATATGCCACAAAAGCGTCTTGAATTTATTAAAGTTGTTCAGGCAGATACAGCATTTGAGCGCATCGCCGTTAAATTTAAATGGTACGATCTGATTCTTTATGTCCGTATAAATATTTTTTAAATGCACGTCTCTTAAATGGTCCATGAGTAGTTCCAATGTGTCAATATTCGCGTTGCATAGTTTGCAAGTAAGAGAAGTTATATCTAATCTGATGATGTACTGGTCTACTCTACGCGTTTTGAAGAAGTTTGCTGCTGTGACGTCATTGTGTGTTGCAGATGTGTGTTGTTTGAGATCTGCAGGATCGGGGTACTGCGCATCGCAGAAACAGCAAGCGTACCCGATCCCGCCGTAGCATCGGATGGGGGTCGCGTTAGAGCATTCCATTATTTCTCTGATATTGCTGTGATGCTTGTCAGCCGGCCCCCATTTCGTAGCCCGCTTTCTTTTCTCAACCGGTATGCTAATTGTCTTCTTCCTTCTTTTAGTATCGTCATCGGATTTGCTTGCCCTTTTTTTAACCCACCCTACTCTTGATTTATTAAGTTTTATGACTTTTAATTTCCCCGTCTTTCTGTGTTCTTTTTTGATATTTTCAGGCCGACGGGTCTTCTCCGTTTTGACTTTGATGACACCTTCGGCCTGACGCACACCTACAAAGAAAACGATCATCTTTACAATTTAGTTTTCATGTAGGTGTAATCATGATTTTCACACACTTCATAATTTTGTAATAGGATATTCGAAAAAAAAATGGTAGATACGGATTTCAATACAAATTTACACTACGAACACGAAACACAAGACAATCAAAGTTTAAATATAGTGCTTCACTGTAAAATATAATATTGAAAGTTGCATGGAAGAGATCTCCCGCCAATTGTATTAACTTCCTCTATATGTATTACTATTGCTCTTGATGTCTGTTTATTCAATAAATAATATTTCATTCTTGATGATCGACTCGAGTTATCTGTTTAAACATACTTATATTATTTAATATTAATATATCGTATCAACTGAGTTTATCGTATCCTCTTATCAATACTAAATAATAACTTTAACGGTATCACGCTGTCTCTCAGTTTTACCGGCATTATCGGTTCGATAAATATTCTGAGTTTTATCTCCAGAGCCTGTTACCCCTCTGACAATTTTCATCTTATCGTTTTAGTAGTACCTAATTGTAAAGGAGATACTCACTTTCGCATTTATAAATTTAGAAATGACGAGGGTAGAACACGGTAAAGTAGTTTACCGTGGTAAGAATTTCATTCGCCTCTTGCAAGTATTTGAACACCTACGTATTGTGATTTAATCAATATAATAATAACATTCTGGCTTCGATAACGAAGATTACATTTACAAACAATAACTACTTCGGAACCACAGTTCAGATGTGTAAAAATTATGATAAAAACTATAAAGATAAGCATAACACGCAGAAATCAATAAGCCCAAGAATATTTAGGCTAGGCACATACTCGTACCAATTGTATTCAAGATTGAAATATAATAGTCTAAATCTGTCTGTTAAATAAAATAAACGAGTGTAATTTTCTAACATTTATTACGATCTTTAAATTTACAAAGATCTTTAAAATCACACACATGCTATTTATGGTATTATATTGCTATTAAACAATTTCCCCATGTTTGGAACGCATGTGTCCTCTCCAACTGCACTTCTGCACGAATGCCTGCCCGCAGTGCTCGCATTTGTACCGTTTGTCTTCATCATGTATCCTCATATGAGAGTTCAAAGTCTTCTTCCTCCCAAACGACTTCAAGCAAACTTCACACTGAAATGCCCGCAAACCCGTGTGTTTCACAATATGGTTCTTCAAGCCCGTCGTCGAAAAGAACTTCATATCACACTCCGGACAACTGTGTGGCCTCTCCATCAAATGGTCCCGCTTTACGTGAATGTTCAACACCTTGCGGTTACTGAAGGTTTTGTCGCAAGCTTGGCACTTTGCCGTCTGCATCCGCACTCCATGCGTCTCGGCTAAATGAGCCTCCTTCTTCCTGTAGTCTTTGAACGTCTCGTTGCAATATCCACATCTATTCAACAAGTCTACATGGGTATGACTATTTCTCTCGTGCAGTTTCTTTTTCACGTGCGTAGTAAAAACTTTGGCACAATAATCACAACCGAAAGATCCTGTCCTATGGTTCTCCGAATGCTGCGCAAGACCGTTGCGGTTAATGAAACCGACGTCGCAAATATCGCAGATGTAATTTCTGTAGTGTATGTGCATGTGCTTCAGTAGCATTCTGTATTTGTTGAAAGAGCTCGAGCAAAACATACATCTTAATAATTCCTCACCGAATTTGAACGGCATTATGTGATTTTTGATATCGGTAAATATCATCTTCTCATGGTCGACTTTCAAATGTTGCATCATCTGTTCCAACGTATCAATGTCGTTTTGGCAAATTTTACAGCGGAGAGCAGTTATGTCCAATTTGATTACGTATTCGGACATGTTCATACTTTTCATGAAGTTGGCTTGCGCGACGTCATTGTGGGCGTCTAACGTGTGTTTCTTTAGATCTCCTGGCTCCGGGAACTGCTCTGTGCAGTAACAACAGGTGTATCCAATGCCTCCATAGCGTCGGATAGGTGTTGCGTTCGAATTGGTCAATATCTCTCTTATATTACTCCGATGTTTCACTAGCTCTGTCCGCGGAGTTTTTTGTCTCGTTCCTTCTTTCAGTCGGAAGCTATCATCGTATATTTCACTTCCGCTTTCCTCGCATTCTTCGAGCTCAAGTTTGATGGAACTTATTTGCTGTTTACCTATAAAGAAAAGGGAATTATCATTGAATTGAAATTATTAAGAATTGACTTAAAAATATATTGATGTGGTGTTAAAAAACTAAATTGGTAAGTGTTAAGATAATATTTTTTTTCATACTTAGCTAGCGCATATATCATGGCCATCAAAGATCACATGCGAACTATTGTTAATTTAATTAAATTAACAATTCTTTTAGTTAATCGTACGTGACGTCCAACGGATATCAAAAAATATATCGTAAATTTTTTAAAAATGGTTTTAAATTGTATTAAGAATACCGCAATTCAACCTTCAATTACTCCACCAAATCTACAAGGCTGATAAAAAGTAATGTAGTTTTAAAATAAAAATCAAAATGTCCAGTATAGTAAGGGGCACGAGTGATGAGCACAGATTGAAACACACAGATTGAGTTAATTTTCGGTCTGTTTGGCGGAACGAAGCAGGGGGGAGCGCCGAGCTGCACACGATTGGTTCGTCAGTCGATGTGAGTCGTCTATTGGATACTTGCGTGTCATTTGGCTACAGTGATTTGGCCAAAAGTGTACATGCGCGAGCTTGCCCCCACTACTGCCTATCTGTGCTCACCATTCGTGCCTCATACTGTACAAGTTTTATTAATGGTTACAAATAATATTTCACAAAATTATGTCTGCATGTTTGTTACGCATGTGTGACTTCCAGCTGCTCTTGTGCACTGCAAGAACGCTTGTCCACAACGACTGCATTTATACCGGCGGTCGTCCTGGTGCGATCGCATGTGAATTCTCAGCGTATACTTTCTTATGAATGAGTTCAAATATGGAACTATAATATAAATGGAGATCAGATTGCTTTTAATGAAGATTGTTAAGATCTTTATGCAAGAATATTTGACGACTATTTCTGCCCTCGTGGTGTAGCATGATTAGCCGTTCTTAGTCGATCGGCCAAGTTAAGCTACCACCGTCGTGGTCGGTACCTGGATGGGTGACCGCCTAGTGGTATTTCAAATCGGGCGTTTCCGTGCATCGGAAGGCACGTAAAGCCCGGTTGGTCCCGGTTATCACTTATATTGTGATAGTCGTTAAGCTAGTTGCGAGGCCTACTAGGCAGCTTGAAAACTCCAACAGTAGCTTGACCACTAGCCTACCTCCTCCGATCCGCAGTGGCCACGCGTGGTGGAGTATCTGCCCGTTCCTTTTCATCAGTTTCACCCTTATTTGGGAAATGAGGTCTGTGCTTAGCAGTGGGACATTATAGGCTGATGACGATGATAATGATTTCTCTCCGAAAGTACTCGTATAGTAGTAACATGAAGCGGTAAAAACTGAAATCCCGCAAACATCTTTCGCGGGACGCAAAAGAAGTTTCATATTCTGAGATATCAAATATTTTATTAAACGTATAATAATTCAAGATTGCCGACAAATAGGACACAATCTAGGCGTTTTTCTTTAAAGTACGATAGTAACATCATAATCATTCACAACAAAATATTTTAAAATGGCATTCCTATTCAAAATCGAGTTTCGTGATAATCAGGTAATTGATCTGATGATAGTGAATGGTCTACGTCGCCTATAGACATATGCAATACCAGAGGGATTATATAATCTGTAATTTACGATAATGTAGGTCTGTACTGGAGCAATAATTCAAAAATAACACTTAACGCATAACGTTTATTTGTAATAACTGATAATAGTATGTAAAATGTTAATAAATATACCAATCTATTATAGATTAATAAAGTAATTAAATAATTATGTAAAACATATACAGAAGGCTGGTAGCTTGAACTTAACAAGAGGAGGCTAGGTTGATAAATCAAATAAGCATTGAATTATTACACAATGGAACTTGAAATGAAATCGGATTATAGGAGCCATTCGTTTCGGTAGACTACCCAATCAACTGATTTTGGACTTCAATGAATAACCCCGATTGTCAAAAAACATTATTCTATTATAATATCTTAGATCAAGTTCAACCTACCAGCACTTTGTACTTAATAGAATTTTTTAAATCATACGTTATCCCCATGTCTATTTCGCATATGTCCCCGCCAACTACATTTCTGCACAAACGTCTGCCCGCAGTGCTCGCACTTGAACCGTCTGTCATTCTCATGTATACGCATATGCTCTCTCAAAGTTTTCCTCCTCCCGTAAGACTTCAGGCATACGTCACACTTAAACTCACGAACGCCAGTGTGTTTCACCATATGGATTTTTAGCTCATTCGTTGCGAAGAATCTCATGTCACATTGGGTACACTTGTGCCGCCTTTCCATCAAGTGATCTCTCTTTGTGTGTACCGTCAAAGCTGTTTTACTCACAAATGTCTTGTCACAAGCTTGACATTTCAACGCACTCAATTGGACACCGTGCACTTTTACTAAATGACCATTCTTCTGTCTATAATCTTTAAATTTCTGATCGCAGTATCCACATTTGTTAAACATTTTTAAATGGTCGTGTACGGATCTCTCGTGGGATTTCTTCTTACGCATTGTGTCAAATATTTTCGGACACTGATCACATTTGAACGTGCCAATTTTATGGGCTTCTGTATGGCTCGACAGGATGTTACGGTTGACGAACCCAGCGTTGCACACATCGCATATGTAGTTCCTGTAATGAACATTCATATGTTCCTGTAGAGCTTTGAACTTATTGAATACGTTCATACAGAAAATACAGCGCAACACATCATTGTCAAATTTGAAGGAGAGGATATGATTCTTTATATCCATGTAAAATAGTTTTCTATGCGCTTTTATAAGATGCTCGATGAGTTGGTCTAATGCATCAATGCTGGTGTTGCAAATAGTGCAATTTAACGCTGTGATGTCCAGTTTAACGAGATAATCGTACATCATCTTCCCTTGCATGAATTTGAGTTTCGCTTTATCATCGTGCGCTTCTATGGTGTGTCGCTTGAGATCTGCGGGGTCTGGGAACTGTTCGGCGCAGAAACAACACGCGTACCCGATACCGCCGTGACACCGGATCGGCGTCGCGTTCGAGCACTGCAGTACAATCCGTATGTTGGAGCGATGTTTATCCAATTCGCTTATCTGCCTTAATTGGATTCGACCTACGTTTTTCTGTGATATAGTTGTGTTGCCGTACACTAAAATCCTTTTCAGCGGTTTGGTGTTATATCCTTTCTTGTCACTGTTAGCGACGATTGCCTTACGTTGGACACCTACAAAGAAAAGTAAAAATTATAGAAGTTATTTATATTCTCCGGTTTCGTTTGGCTGGATACTTTATCATTTGATTCGCCAGGAAATACAAGAGCTTTTTAACATCTAGTAACATCATAATAATATGTTTAAGAACGATTTTGAATATCCCGAAATCAATAACAATGTTCACGCATAGTTTAGAATTTTAAAAATTCTATCTCCTCTGTTCGTTTTTATTATGGCGGGAGTACCGGCAAAATGTGTATATCAAACGGAAAAGGTATCACCTACCCGAGGCAGTATTTTAGATGCAAGTGATCAAATAATCTTGATGACAAGTAAGTGTTAAACGGAATGCTCACATTCAAATCATTACTTATTATTTTATGAAACCTAATATTAAGGTATTCAATATTCATGTCCCTATAAATATAAAAGGATTATACATCCTAACCTATTCGGTCAGTGCTTACACGGAAAAATATTTTAGATATGAAGAAAGAAACAATTGTAAAGACTATATTTTATGGCTGCTTGAGCAGTGCACGCTTGACGCGTCATAACCACATAATAACCTGAAACATTTTTCACACAAGGCCATCAAATTGCAAACTAAGCAGACCTTTTACCATGAATACCAGATAACAGATGGAGTAAAGACAGGAAGATGATGAGTACTACTTATGCTGTTTGTAGGTAAGTGTATAAAAAAACCTACGTATTTAAAATTGATTTAATGCTATTTTTCCGTAAGTATATTATTTAATAAGTATTATTATGATTACTTTAAGAAAATAGAATGAATAAACATGAATAAGGCAGTAACGAAATATTTATTATGACTCAAATTCCAAAGGAGTCTATTACTTGATAAGAGTTAAAAGTATTTGCTACATTTTAAATTACAATACCAACCAAATTAATGAACAAGCGGATAGAAAACTTTCGACAACCAGTTACAGATAATATAATAACTAAGAAATTAAGTTTATAACAGATCTCCATGCTTAGATCGCAAGTGGCCCGCCCAACTACACTTCTGAACGAAAGTCTGCCCGCAGTGCTCGCATTTGAATCGCCTGTCGTTCTCATGTATCCGCATATGCTCCCTTAGTGTATTTTTTCTTCCATACATCTTTAAGCACACATCACACTTAAACTGTCTCTTGCCAGTATGTTTTAACATATGATTTAATAGCTGTCCTTTTCTATAGAACATCATATCACACTGCAAGCACTTGTGTGGTCTTTCCATCAAGTGATCTCTCTTGGTATGTTCCGTTAAAGCTGTTTTACTCAAGAATGTCTTGTCACAAGCGTGGCATTTCAACGCACTCAATTGAACACCGTGCACTTTTACTAAATGACTATTCTTCTGTCTTCTATATTTAAATGTCTGGTCGCAGTATCCACATTTGATAAACATTTTTAAATGGTCGTGTACGGATCTCTCGTGTGATTTCTTCTTACGCATTGTGTCAAATATTTTCGGACACTGATCACATTTGAACGTGCCAATTTTATGGGTTTCTGTATGCTTCGAAAGGAAGTTACGGTTGACGAACCCAGCGTCGCACACGTCGCATATGTAGTTCTTGAAATGAACATTCATATGTTCCTGTAGAGCTCTGAACTTATTGAATTCGTTCATACAGAAAATACAGCGCATCACATCATTGTCAAATTTGAAGGAGAGGATATGATTCTTTATATCCGTGTAAAATAGTTTTCTATGCGCTTTTATAAGATGCTCGATGAGTTGGTCTAATGAAACAATGCTGGTGTCGCAAATGGTGCAACTCAACGAAGTGATGTCTAGTTTAACGAGATAATCGTGCATAGTCTTTCCTTGCATGAATTTGAGTTTCGTTTTATCATCGTGCTCTTGTATGGTGTGTCGCTTGAGGTCTGCGGGGTCTGGGAACTGTTCGGCGCAAAAACAGCACGCGTACCCGATATCGCCATGACACCGTATCGGCGTCGCGTTCGAGCACTGCAGTACAATCCGTATGTTGGAGCGATGTTTATCCAATTCGCTTATCTGCCTTAATTGTATTCGAACTACGTTTTTCTGTGCTATGGTAGTGATGCCGTGCACTAAAACCCTTTGCCGTGGTTTGGTGTTTAATCCTTTCTTGTCACTGTTGGCGACGATTGCCTTACGTTGGACACCTACAAAGAAAATTAAAAATTATTGATGTTATTTATATGCTCCGGTTTCGTTTGGCTGGATACTTTATCATTTGATTCGAAAGGAAACAGAAATAGCTCTTCAAATATATTTAATTTATCTGGTACCATATATTTAAGAACTAGTAGTTGTTTTAGGATTAATTCTTTGGATCGCGGTTAAAAAATAACAATGAAAACAATTGGTATTATAGGACGCGCGTCGCTCGCGAGAACAAACAGGAACTACATAGTTGGCTCGCGGCGGGACAAATATCGTAACTGCATACATTTTCGAGCAACTGGGTCGACTGGTCAACATGAAACGAGTCCGATTTATTACAATCTTCAAAAACATTTGGCCGGTATTACCGTCATGATAAAAACAAACAGGATATAAAATATCGACCCTAGTGTAAAAAATCTAAACACATCATTGTTAAATGATCGGAAAAAGTATCATCTACCACAGTGATTCTCAAATTGGTCCAGGTGGACCCCCAGAGGTCCACGGGAGACTCAACGGGGGTCTATGTTAGATAGATCTAATCTTCAAATGTATTGACGAGTTTTGGGAATATGGTAGTAATGTAGCAGCAGGGGGTCCACCGAAACCTGAAAATTATGAAATTGGTCTACGAGAAAAATAAGTTTGGGAACTCCTGATCTACCATCTACCCCAGGCAGTTTTTTTGACGTAAGTGATCTTGATGATTAGAGGTAAGTGTAAAACAGCAGACTCACATTCAAATTATTTATTATTTTAGGAAAACTAATATGAACGTATTCAATATTCATGTTCATGGATTACGTATCGTCGTCGTATCTAAATACGACGACAAAAACAATCGGTAATGTCGATATTATACTAGCTGTACCCCGCGGTTACACCCGCGATCCCGGGATAAAGAGTAGCCTATAACACTGGGATAACGTAGCTTAGCTTCCATTAGTGAAAGAATTGTTAGAATCCGACTGGTAGTTCCAGAGATTAGTTATTACGAACAATATCATCTTGATTCCACTTCTTGCCCAATAATATTATCGTGTCGTTAATATCGTTCAATTTCAACCAATCAATGAATAATTGAAGAAAGATGGTAGATGCACGAAATCCATAAGAGTAGTCCGTGCTTGGAGCGCCCTAACAAACTGTATCTACATCTTGTTAAAAGATATATGATCTTTTGTTCTCATGGACCTGGATGTCTCTTTCAATGCACACTTCCTTCCATAAGACTTCAGGCACACGTCAACCATGAACTGTTTCTCACCTCACCAGTGTGTTTCACCATATTTGAGCTGCATCATGGAGAAAAACACCATGAGTACATTTGTGTGACTACTTCATTGTGACCTTTTCTTTCCTAAAACTTGATAGATATGAATGGAGATTACGGAATAAAGCCGTCTTTGGTTACTTCGTATAATCTCAATTGCTCACTATTGATGCAATCAACAAGCCACTACTGCAGTGCGATCTGGCTGTCTTGCGAGTCTACTCACTGTTTGTGACAAAAGTTTACACGTTAGTGTCATTTTGGTAAAACTATGTTATTTTGGATAACTGATATTATATCAATCGTACCTATTATAGTTATAAAAAAGAGGCATGTAATCTGATAGTCAAAACGAAATACAAAGGAAGCCTCAAGAAAGTACAAGAAGCGCACCGATGAACCTGGTAATATTGGGCCGCGTGACTTCGCTTCCTTCTGAAGACTAACTATCCGGACCTTCATGTGTCATAACTCATAACCACATAATAGCCTGGAACATTTCTTTCACAAGGCCATCAGATTGCAAACTAAGCAGACCATTTGCCATGAAAACCAGATAACAGATGGAATAAGGACAGGAAGATGATGAGTACGACTTATGTTGTTTGACTTAATAATTTTGCTTAATTTAATATAAAAAAACCTACGTATTTAAAATTGATATAATAAAAAAACACGAATATTATTTTGTAAGTATAATTATGATTACTTTAAGCAAATAGAATTAATAAACATGAAAAAGGCAGTAACCAAATATTTATTATGAAACAAATTCCATACGAATGTATTACGTGGTATTACAGTCATGATAAGTGATAAAATTAATATTTTTAAATTACAATACAAATTACCAAGTTAATTAACAAGCAGATAGACTGTCGACAACCAGTTACAGATAATAACTAAGAAACAAAGTTTATAGCAGATCTCCATGCTTAGATCGTACGTGGCCCGCCCAACTACACTTCTGAACGAAAGTCTGCCCGCAGTGCTCGCATTTGAATCGCCTGTCGTTCTCATGTATCCGCATATGCTCCCTTAGAGTATATTTTCTTCCATACATCTTTAAGCACACATCACACTTAAACTGTTTCTTTCCAGTATGTTTTAACATATGATTTGATAGCTGTCTTTTGGTAAAGAACTTCATATCACACTGCAAGCACTTGTGTGGTCTTTCCAGCAAGTGATAGTTTTTTGTATGTCTCGTTAAAGCTAACTTGTCTGTAAACGTTCTGTCGCAAGCTTGACACTTAAGCTCGCGAACTTGGATGCCATGTGCCACCACCATGTGATGCTCTTTCTTCCGGATATGAACAAACTTCTCATCACAGTAGTTACATTTACTCACTAAGCCAGAATTCTGGTGGATGGTCTTTTCATGTGACTTTTTCTTTCGTTTGGTGTCAAAAACCTTCGGACAGTGGTCGCATTTAAACGTGCCTAATTTATGAGTCTCCTCATGGATTGCCAACTTTATACGGTTTGGGAAACCAGCATCGCACAGGTTACATATATAATTTCTAAAATGATCGTTCATGTGTTCCAAAAGGCATTTGAATTTATAGAAAACGTTCAAACAGTAAATACAGCGCAATACATCATCGTTGAACATGAACGGTACGATTTGGCTCTTAATGTCGGTAAACAACTGTTTGCCATGCAACTTTATGAGATGTTCGATGAGTTTCTCCAATGTATCTATGCTGGTGTCGCAAATAATGCAACGCAACGCCGTGATGTCAAGTTTAACGAGATATGAGAACGAATTTTTTCCTTGCATAAATTTGAGCTTTTCCTTGTTATCATGTCCTTCCATAGAGTGTCTCTTGAGGTCCGCCGGGTCTGGGAACTGTTCGGCGCAGAAACAGCACGCGTACCCGATACCGTTGTGACAGCGGATCGGCGTCGCGTTTGAACACTGTAGTATAATTCGTATATTCGAGCGATGTTTCTCCAAATCGCTCATTTTTTTCGCCTCTATTTTACAAACTACATTTTTCTTTGTAATTGTCGTATTTCCGTATACAACAATATTTTTATGTCGATTTATTTTGTTTCCTGGGACGATGATTGGCTTACGTTGATCACCTATAAAGAAAAGTAAATATTATTGACGGCTTTCCAGTTCTACAGATGACCTGTAGAAGCACCCCTAAATATATAAACAAAAAAAAACATACGTCGCTAAGCATTATCTAATATTTATCCATGGACAAATATTTTGAAAGAGTTAGTCAAAGTAAAATAAGAATAATACATTATCAGTTATTTTTAATTTAGTTACTTATCCCATTTAACATACATAACTATTCCACTTTTACCATGCATTATTTTTTTTTTATTAATTTAACAACCGCACGGACCGCTTGCGATTTGTCAGCTGTAATTGGCTTGACCCCGTAATAACAAAAGATCGTTTCTTTAGAAAAGTTGTTTGTTATCATGACTACAATCATGTTTATAAGGTACATATTACCAGTCGCCTTATGTATAAATGTAAAAAAAAAACACTATTTAAGCAAAGTCAGCTTTATTAAGTGTCAAATAAAAATTATCTTATATTTATGTAGTTCATGAAAGTCAATTCCACCTCTTCCCCTTGGTAACACTTCAGGCAATCTTAACCCGTTCTGCTTAAGCTTAGCTTGCTAGATAAAGCTTTGCCTCGCTCTCGCTCGACCTCTTCTAAACAAAAACTTGAAAGAAAATTCCACCATCACCGTTCGCCATCTTATTTTTAACCCGTTCCGTAAATGCTTAACAGTTAACGATTTGATGCTTGGAACGCATGTGGCTCGCCATAGAGATCTTCTGAACGAAAGCTAGATCGCAGTGTTCACACTTGAATCGCCTGTCGTTCTCATGTATCCGCGTGTGCACTGTCAGTGAACACTTCCTGGCAAACAACTTCTGGCACATTTCACACTTGAACTTACGAACACCGGTGTGTTTCAACATGTGTCTTTTGAGTTCACCCTTGCCAAAAAATGCCATATCACACTCCGTACACTTGTTAGGCCTAAGCATTAAGTGATGTTTTTGTGTATGTTTCCTTAATGTCTCTGCATGAGCATATGTTTTGTTACAAGCCTGACATGTAGGCGCTCGGTATTGGACACCATGCACTTCCACCAGATGACGGTCTCTCGTGCGGTGATGAGTAAATTTTTCAATACAAAAGCCACACTTATGCACAAATTTTGAACGTAAGTGTATGATCGTCTCGTGTGATTTTTTCCTTCTTTCTGTGTCAAACACCTTCGGGCAGTGGTCGCATTTAAACGTGCCTAGTTTATGAGTCTGAAAATGGTTTATCAAGATTGAACGGTTCACGTAACCAACGTCGCAATAATCGCATACAAAATTTCTAAAATGTATATTCATGTGCGACAAAAGGCCTCTGAATGAATTGAACACGCTGAGACAGAAAATACACCGCATGGTTTCATCGCTAAACTTAAACGGGACGATGTGGTTCTTTACGTCCGTGTAAAATGTTTTTTCGTGTAACATTGTAATGTGTTCAGTAAATTGCTCCAATGTATCTATGCAGGTGTCGCAAATGATGCAACGCAACGCCGTGATGTCAAGTTTAACAATATATGAGCACAAATCTTTTCCATGCATGAACTTTAGTTTAGTCTTAGCATCGTGCTCGACAATGGTGTGTCGTTTAAGGTTCGCCGGATATGGGAACTGTTTCGCGCAGAAACAGCACGCGTAACCGACACCGATCCGATGACATCGGATCGGCGTCGCGTTTGAGCATTCCAGAATAATCCGTATATTGGTACGATGTTTCTCCAATTCACACGTCTCTATTGTTTCTGTATCCAAAATTTCCTTACGTGGAGCACCTACAAAGAAAATTAATATTTATTTATGCGCTCCGCTTATTTATTAATCTAAATTAAGTTTGTTAATGGATTAGTCTTGATCACTAGGCATCAGAGCCCTATGTTCTTAAAGGATAATATAGTTAATATATAAATTTATTACATCCATCAAGGCCCCCTAAAAAGGAAGCTAAAGCAATATTGCTAAGGAATTCATTTTTTCGAATTTACAGCAGATCTTATGCAATTCATCAATTCCGAATCCTTTATTGAATTGAATTGCATATAATGAGTAATTATTTTACCAAAAAATTTTGGAATTGGGAATTTGAAGTGTTTTTTTTTTTGTCATAAATCGAAAGATCATATATAAGTTATTATACAAAACTATTTTTAGTTTTATTTTTTTCGTTGTTATTAAAAAGTTATAACCAATTGAAAATATTTTTTTGAACTGTGTACCGAAAACGAACCGACATATACCGAACTACCCCGATGAGGGCGCGTGACGTCACAATGTTAATTGTTACTCACCATTACATACAATTGATACAGTTTTTTACGTTTTCATCAATTAAATCTTGTTATTATCGTCAATATATTTATAAATTTATCACAGAAAGTAAATTTTAAAGATTACCGTCTTTATTTCGTACCATCGTGTACAAATAATTCACAAATAACTCCCAAAAAAATGTTTTTAAATTTGCTACAAAATGTCTAAAAGTTGAAACCATAGAAACATAGGGCAACGTGCCTCTAATCAGATGGATAGTCATCATCATCATCATATATAATGTCCCACTGCTGAGAACAGGCCTCCTTTCACAAATGAGGGTGAAAGGGACTGGGCGATACTCCACCACGCGTGCCCACTGCGGATTGGTGGAGGTAGGCTAGTGGTCAACCTTCTGTTGGAATTTTTCAAGCCGCCTAGGAGTCATCCAACTAGCTTAACGACTATCACAATTAAGTGATAACCGGGACCAACGACTTTACGTGCCTTCCGAAGCACGGAAACGCTCGATTTGAAATACCACTAGGCGGTCACCCATCCAGGTACCGACCACGACAAACGTAGCTTAACTTTGCCGATCGATTAAGAACGGCTAATCATGCTAAGCCACGAGCGCTTCAGATGGATAGTAGGATAGTCCAATTCACCAAAGCATGAAATTTTAATGCCACCACTTTAGGGACTACTGAGCAAATAATCACGTAATCTTTGCTGGCCGGGAAGACGCCATGTTTTATTAAAATTTTATTTCCCTTCATCATTTTTTTTATTGCCACCATTTTCATCTATTTAGTTGTTTTTCCAATTTCTCTCAAAATGGATAGTGACTCATAACATTTCACTTTTAATATTGTATGTGATCAATAATAAAAATTGCTAACCGCATCAATTTTCCCAATTTATGGGAAACTTTTATGATCTTAAGTCGATGATAGCTCAGTGGTAATGACGTCGGACACCGAGACGAAGGTCCCGGGTTCGAATTCTACAATGAGCTTGAGCTTTCGGTGAAGGAAAACAACGTGAGGAAATCTTAGCTAGGTGGGAGAGTAATTTGTAATACCCAATACCCATCTGGCTGGCTACCACCAAGCACCTGTCGGTGTGTTCCGACAGCTGCACTTGAGAGCCAGTTCCTTGTAGGCTTTGTGTGCTTACCAACGGCCACATCATCACCAAAATCATGTCATTTGTCATGTCCATCCCAAATTAAGCAGAGCTTGTAATGTGGAAACAGATAACTGATATAATACAAATACCTACAACTTTTTGTTTGTAAATACATACTTAACATACATAATTACACCCAGACTTGGGACATACAGACATGTTCATGCACACAAATGTACGTCCTGTGTGGGAATCGAACCCACGACCTGCGAGCTGCGGTGCGATAGATGGAATCTTAACCAACTGTATAGTAGAAACCGTTCGACCGTGTACTCACGTAGAGTTACTTTAACATTGTGACGTTTCAAGCAGGGCGTCCGGCCAGCCGACCCGTTTTGAGTCACGTGACTATTTTTCAAATTTGGTCCATTTTAAATAATTTATAATAAATTGATAATAAATATATTTTGGTTTTTTTGAATTGACTTTCAAAATTGTTCTAATAAAGTTTTAAAATACATAATAAAAAAATGTTTTTTTTTTTTTTCAATAACCCAATTACGTAGGATCTGCCGTGAATTCGAAGAAAATAATTCCGTAGCAATATTGCTTTAGCTTCCTTTTTAGCCCCCCTGTTCTCATTTCAGTTACTTTTTTATATTACGCAGTCGGGTTATGTTTCTTTTAATAATTTAATTTATTTCATACTTTTTAGTTTGATAAATGAACGAGTTGTTCATGTAAGTATTAGACGTGTATTATGAACTCTGTGTTATTAGACATTAAATGAGCGCTGCGGTAAAGTAAGGCTAAAAAACATCGCACCACTCGCTGACGACGCGGCGACGGGCAGCATCTTATATCTAACACAACTTTCACGTTGTGTAATTCTTAAACGGAACTTTTGGCTGTAAAATGGTTTAGCAAACATCACATTGATTTTAAAAGACCTATTCATATATTAAAGTGAATGAAAGACGTATTGAAAGTATACTTACTAGACTATAGTCGCATCAGAGCGTCAAAGACACGACATGGACCATTTATTAAGTTCAATACTTGTGTAGGTAACCTATCTATCTCTTTACTTATAATCATAAAGTGAGAGGGTAATTTTTAAAACTATTATTGACCAAGCGAGCGCAAAGCGCAAGCGAAGCGTTTCTGTTTCAGTTTGGACAAAATTGCTTTTGTATGTCTGTCCAGATGTATTATTAATGTCTTATCGATCCATAAGAACAATAAACAAACTTTATTTTGATATCATCTATGCTACAAAAACTCTTTTTAATTCAAAACTACTTTATTTTCCAGAATGTATAATACAGACAGATGCTTTAGGAGAACTAAACACAAAAAACAGATATCTAAAGGTTAAACAGACAATCACTCTGACTTTTGTCTATTATGCTTTACAGATGTTAAAAGTTTTAACGATTTAATGATCCATGCTTGGTACGCGCGTGGCTCGCCATAGAGCTCTTCTGAAAGAAAGCTAGATCGCAGTGTTCACACTTGAATCGCCTGTCGTTCTCATGTATCCGCATGTGCACTGTCAGTGAACACTTCCTGGGAAACAACTTGTGGCACACTTCACACTTGAACTTGCGATCGCCGGTGTGTGTCAACATATGTTTTCTGAGGTCACATGGAAAGAAAAACTTCATATCACACTGCGTGCACTTGTGAGTCTTTTCCATTAAATGATATTTTTTTGTATGTACACTTAGAGCCCCTTGAAAAACGAAGGTTTTATTGCAAGCCTGACATTTCAATAATGGAATTTCGATGCCGTGCACTGCCTCCATGTGACGGTCTCTTGTGTAGCGGTGGGAAAACCTCTCAATGCAGTAGGTACATTTATGCACTAATTTGGATCGTAAGTGCATCTTCTTCTCATGTGTGTTTTTCTTCTTTATGGTGTCGTACACATTTGAGCAATAGTCACATTTATGCTTGCCAATTTTGTGAGTTTTTAAATGATTTAGCAAATTTGCACGGTTTATGTAACCAGTGTCGCAAATATCGCATATGTAGTTTCTGATATGAACGTTCATGTGAATTTGAAGGCCTTGGAACGAATGAAATACATTTCGACAGAAAACACAGCGCAACACATCGTCGTCGAACTTGAACGGGATTATGTATTGCTTTATGTCAGTGTAAAAATGTTTGCCATGCAACTTTATGAGATGTCCGATGAGTTGCTCCATAGTATCTATGCTGGTGTTGCAAATAATGCAACGTAACGACGTTATGTCCAGTTTGACGAGATAGGAGCACAAATCTTTGCCATACGTGACTTTGTGTTTCATTTTGAAATCGTGCTCGTCCATGTTATGCCGTTTAAGGTCTGCGGGGTCTGGGAACTGTTCGGCGCAAAAACAGCACGCGTACCCGTCACGACCACGACACCGGATCGCCGTCGCATTCGAGCACTGCAGAATATTTCGTAAATTGTTTCGATGTTTATCCAATTCGTTAATTTGTTTTGATTCAATTTCCGAGTTATCCGTACGTGGAATACCTATAAAGAAAAGTTAAGGTTATTGAATTTATAAGAATCCTTTGGTTTCTTTGCAAGCAATATTATATGCGACCAGTGGGTTTATATGTAGGAAGTTGATTTATATCAGGAATACAACAGTCCATAAAGTCATAATACAAATCTGGTGTGTCGATGATTCTTGGAATATTGCAGTGAAGACCATGCTGTAGCAATCTTAACACTTCCAGTGAGTTAGAACCAAGCTGATATCGAAATAAGTATGTTCGCATGGTCGCGAATTTAATATGGACCCCATTTCCTAGAAATGTTCTAGGGACACTCATAATGCAATAAGTTCGAAAGGGGGAGTCTTTCTGTAAGGTTAGTAATTATTTTAGTGATGAATGATGAGTCATAGCATGCCAAGTACGGTAACCAACACCTGGCAGGCATCAGCCCTGCACATCATCGGCCATTATATCAGATAGATAGATAGATAAAGCCTTTATTCGCTGACAATAAACTTAAATAATAAAATTATTTGTAAATTTTAAACTGAGGTAAATTAGTAACAAAGTTTTTTTTTTTCAGCAACCAGTTTCTTTGTCACGTTGTCCTTCGACCTAGGCCTCCCCTAGTTCCTTCCACACTTGTCTGTCGCGAGCTAATCTTCTCCATTCTTTTGGTAAATCATCTTCCCATCTCTTTATTTGACCATTATATTATTAATATGTAAGTAAAATTAAAAAATCATGTCTTTTTTTTTACTTTGTATAGGCCTGTGTTTGACCACAATGTCACCATGGTAAGTGATGATGTTGCCGAAGGTGGTAAAACAAAGACTAGAAGGAGTTGGCTCTAAAATGCAAGTGTCGGACGGAACACACCGATAGGTGCTTGGCAGATTTTCAACTTGAGGGTGGTACCCAGCGGTGAGGGTGGTGAGCCAGCCAGATGGGTACTACAAAGTACCCTACCACCGTGCTATGGTTTCCTCACGATGTTTTTCTTCACCGAAAGCTCAAGCTCATTGTAGGATTCGAACCCGGGACCTACGTGTCGGTATCTGACGTCACTAGCACTAAGCTATCATCGCCTTAAAACTTATCTCTGTATATTGACAATTTACCCCCTTACTCATAAAGCGCTATTTAACTAATATACTGTTCAAAGGGTCACGTAAATAATGTCAGATTATTTAATAATGAGAATAGAGTGACGTTATTTACGTGACCCTTTAAACAATATATTAGTTAAATAGCGCTTTATGAGTAAGGGGGTTAGTGTAAATATTGTAAAACATAAAAAAAATACAGGCGATTTTGGTGAGCACGAGTACCTGACAGGTGAATCGAAAGGCTTTCAGTATAATATGATTTAAGTTAAACTTTGCTCTGTAGTGTTGAAATTTTTATACAGATATATATTTTTGAGTAAGTAAAGTTTGAGTTTTTTAGAAAAAGTGAGCACAAGGACTTGGTTCTAGACTTTTATTATTCGTAGGTTCTGGCTAGCATAAGTCCTTAACACCTTGCCCAATCTCAAGCGCGAATGCATTACGGGCGTACGGCGTCTCATGGACCCCTGGCATCGAACAATTATTATTAACACAAAGAAGCGCAATGACGTTCATTTCTCACCGCCGACAACGCGCTCTGATTGGCTAAGTCAAGCACGCATGCACTCTCGATTGGCCAAGTCAAAACGCGATGCAGTGATTGGTGCTTACTGTTCAAATTCAGTGACAAATCAACAATACTAACAATAATAACTACTCTAAAGGGATCTTTCCTCGATGACCCCTTGGTTCTTTGAAATGTTATTAAATGCAGTGCAATAAGCTAATAAAACAAGAGTAAAATTTTTTGAGGGTCATAAAACCATCATAAATCAAAGATAGCTAGAGAGCCGGAAGTCATCTGGCTATTAACAAAAATTAAAAAAAACCGGCCAAGTGCGAGTTGTACTCGCACACAGAGCATTCTGTACAATATTAAATAACTCGACTTTCCTTTAAAAATAATCACGATAAATATTACGTTTCTTGTAAGGTTTACCTTTAACTTTTAATTGTATTTCATTTTTATTTTATTATTTGTTGTTATATTTAATAGGGTCCTATTGGGCACCTTTTTGGGTACGGACCCCAAAAAAAGGTAGGCAATGCGATATTTAGAGGTGTAGTAAGTAAGCAAAAGCACACATTTCTTAATAATTCTACGATTACCATAAGAGAGACTAAACGGCAAACGTCGCTTGCGCAGATTGGTAGCGCACTTAGCAATATACTTAGCTATTTACATATATTATTGGATTAGACGAAATATTATTATGAAATGATTGTAATAAATGGTAGGTACCTGTACCTAGTAAGATTTACATTATAATTTACTTTTTAAGTAAGATTTTGCAGTAGGTAGTTAGAGGTTTTGATTGCTGTAAGTAAGTCACACGCGATGAGATGGTTGATATTAAGTAACGTTTGCAACGGTTCGACATCGGATGGGTGACCAAAAGAATTGTTATTTCGATTTAGAGTATTCGAGTATCTCCGTGCTGCAGGTAATGGGGTCATGAAAAAAATTATATCAACCGTCTGTTTCTTGCATTTTATTGAACACTTCCTATTTCATTCACAAAAAAAAAACATTTTATCAAATAAAAAATATAATTATATACAATCACAAAACTAGACAAGTAGGTAGATGAAATTAAAATACTGTAGGTGTGCAGCCCTATCGCGTGGTCACGTACCGTGCTGCTGTAGGCAATTATAATCAAGAAAAGGGTCGACACACTTTACTGTTTGATATATCTACTGTGTTTACAAGTCGACGCGTATATTTTTTTTATGTATAAACATGCATAACTATGTACAGAGTAGTCCGATTTTTTGTTTAATTGTCAAAAGAAAAAATACGTGTCCAATAATTTTTGATGATGTATAAGACGGACTAAATAGATTTTTTTAGACACTTAGCCCATTGTAGTATCTATCTACAATACTTCACCACTCAGTTGGCATCGAAGAGCAATTAAAATCTTGATTATGATATCCTTCTATGGATCACACAAAAAACCTGTTTTAATTTAAAAATACTTTATTTTCCAAAAGACGTTATTTTACAGACGTCTTTAGAGAACTTAACACAACAAACAGTTATTTAACGGTTTAATGTTCCATGCTTAGAACGCACGTGGCTCGCCATAGAACTTTTCTGAATGAAAGCTAGATCGCAATGTTCACACTTGAATCGTCTGTCGTTCTCATGTATCCGCGTGTGAACTGTCAGTGAACCCTTCCTGGGAAACAATTTCTGGCACACTTCGCACTTGAACTTGCGATCCCCAGTGTGTGTCAACATATGTCTTCTGCGGCCACTTGGAAAGAAAAACTGCATATCACACTGCGTGCACTTGTGAGTCTTTTCCATTAAATGATATTTTTTTGTATGTACACTTAGAGCCCCTTGAAAAACGAAGGTTTTATTGCAAGCCTGACATTTCAATAATGGAATTTCGATGCCGTGCACTGCCTCCATGTGACGGTCTCTTGTGTAGCGGTGGGAAAACCTCTCAATGCAGTAGGTACATTTATGCACTAATTTGGATCGTAAGTGTATCTTCTTCTCATGTGTGTTTTTCTTCTTTATGGTGTCGTACACATTTGAGCAATAGCCACATTTATACTTGCCAATTTTGTGAGTTTTTAAATGATTTAGCATATTTGCACGGTTTATGTAACCAGTGTCGCAAATATCGCATATGTAGTTTCTGATATGAACGTTCATGTGAATTTGAAGACGTTGAAACGAATGAAATACATTTCGACAGAAAACACAGCGCAAAACATCGTCATCGAACTTGAACGGGATTATGTATTGCTTTATGTCAGTGTAAAAATGTTTGCCATGCAACTTTATGAGATGTCCGATGAGTTGCTCCAATGTATCAATGGTGGTGTTGCAAATAATGCAACGTAAAGACGTTATGTCCAGTTTGATGAGATATGAGGACAAATCTTTTCCATACATGACTTTGTGTTTAATTTTGAAATCGTGCTCGTCCATGTTATGCCGTTTAAGGTCTGCGGGGTCTGGGAACTGTTCGGCGCAAAAACGGCACGCGTACCCGTTACGACCACGACACCGGATCGCCGTCGCATTCGAGCACTGCAGAATATTTCGTAAATTGTTTCGATGTTTATCCAATTCGTATATTTGTTTTGATTCAATTTCCGAGTTATCCGTACGTGGAATACCTATAAAGAAAAGTTAAGGTTATTGAATTTATAAGAATCCTTTGGCTTCTTTGCAAGCAATATTATATGCGACCAGTGGGTTAATATGTACTTCAATTATATAACGAATAAGAGAGCCCATAAAATCATAATACAAATCTGGAGAGTCGATGATTCTTGGAATATTGCGGTAAAGAGCATGCTATGGCAATCTTGTCACTTCCAGTGAGTTAGAAACAAGCTGATATCGAAAGACCTCGGTGGTTTGTTAGTCGTATGGTCGCGAACTTTAATATGGCCCCCATTTCCTGGAAATGTTCTACGAACATTCATAATGCAATAAGGTCGAAATAGACTGAGAGCTGGTGGACCCTCTGGGTGACGGTCTTTCTGTAAGGCTAGAAATCGGTAGGTATGGTTAGAAATATATTAATATATTTCAATAAAAAGTAAGGTAACCACCAGCTGGTAGGCATCAGCCGTTAACATAATTGGCCCTTATAGTTTTTTAAATGTAAATAAAATAAAATACTTGTCTCTGTAAACTTGACGATTTAGTGATATTGTAAAATAAGAAAAAAAAATACAGGCGATTTTGGCGAGCACAAGTACCTGACAGGTGAATCGAAAGGTTTGCAGTATAATATGATTTAAAATAAAAGTTGTTCTGTAAATTTGAAAATGTACAATAAGATGTTTGAGTAAGCGACTTTGAAAAAGTGAGCACAAGGACAGGCGGTTCTAGCTAGCTTAAGTCCTTACGGTTACACATCAGTAGGCCTAGACAAAGTACATTTCGTTGCGTCTACGCGAATAGAAACGTTACAAAATGTATGAGATTGACATTTTGTACGCTAGGATCTAGCGTATCCGTTGGTTGTAAAAGAAACTGATTTTGATAAACTTGTATGGATCACACAAAAACTCCCATATTATTCAAAAAATCTGGCTTTATTTAAAAAATACTTTATTATCCAGAAGGTAACCTACTAATGTTTTGGAAGTACTTAACATAACAGACAGTTATCTGAGTGTTGACCACACAATCACACGGACAAATCTTGTCTGTTGAGCTTTACAGATGTCGACTTTTAACTGTTTAATAGTCTATGCTTCGAACGCACGTGACTCTCCATAGAGCTTTTCTGAAAGAAAGCTAAATCGCAGTGTTCACACTTGAATCGCCTGTCTTTCTCATGTATCCGTCTGTGCACTATCAGTGAACACTTCCTGGCAAACAACTTCTGGCACACTTCGCACTTGAACTTGCGATCCCCAGTGTGTGTCAACATATGTCTTCTGAGGGCACTTCGTAAGAAAAACTGCATATCACACTGCGTGCACTTGTGAGTCTTCTCCATTAAATGATCTTTTTTTGTATGCACTTTTAGTGCCGCCTGATATACGAAAGTTTTGTTGCAAGCCTGACATTTCAATAATGGAAATTCGATTCCGTGCACGGCTTTCATGTGACGGTCTCTTGTGTAGCGGTGGGAAAACCTCTCAATGCAGTAGGTACATTTATGCACTAATTTGGATCGTAAGTGGACCCTGTATTCATGAGCGTTTTTCTTCAGCATGGTGTCGTACACATTTGAGCAATAGTCACATTTATACTTTCCAATTTCGTGACTTTTTAAATGTTTTAGCAAATTTGCACGGGTTATGTAACCGGTGTCACAAATATCGCATATGTAGTTCCTGAAATGAACGTTCATGTGAATTTGAAGACCATGGAATGTATGAAATACATTTAGACAGAAAACACAGCGCAAAATATCATCGTCGAACTTGAACGGGATTGTGTATTGCTTTATGTCAGTGTAAAAATGTTTGCCATGCAACTTTATGAGATGTCCGATGAGTTGCTCCATAGTATCTATGCTGGTGTCGCAAATAATGCAACGTAATGACGTTATGTCAAGTTTGACGAGATAGGAGCACAAATCTTTGCCATACATGACTTTGTGTTTAATTTTGAAATCGTGCTCGTCCATGTTATGCCGTTTAAGGTCTGCGGGGTCTGGGAACTGTTCGGCGCAAAAACAGCACGCGTATCCGACACTGCCACGACACCGGATCGGCGTCGCATTCGAGCACTCCAGAATATGCCGTAAATTGTTTCGATGTTTATCCAATTCGTATATTTGTTTTGATTCGATTTCCGAGTTATCCGTAGGTGGAATACCTATAAAGAAAACTTAAGGTTATTGAATTTACAAGAATCCTTTGGTTTCTCTGCAAGCATTATTATATGCGACCAGTGGGTTTATATGTCGTTGAATTATATCAGGAATTCAACAGTTCATAAAGTCATAATACAAATCTGGAGTGTCGATCATTCTTGGAATTTTGCAGTAAAGAGCATGCTGTAGCAATCTTAACACTTCCAGTGAGTTAGTTAGTTACTTCGTAGTGAGAAATACGTATAGTCGCATGGTCGAGAATTTTAATATGGACCCCATTTCCTAGAAATTTTCTAGGGACACTCATAATGCAATAAGTTCGAAAGGGGGACAGTATTTCTGTAAGGCTAGTAATTATTTTAGTGATGACTGATGAGTCATAGCATGCCAAGTACGGTAACCAACACCTGGCAGGCATCAGCCCTGCACATCATCGGCCATTATATTATAAATATGTAAATAAAATTAAAAAATCATGTATTATTTTTTACTTTGTATAGGCCTGTGTTTGACCACATATCTCCATGGTAAGTGATGATGTGGCCTAAGGTGGTAAAAACACAAAGCCTAGAAGGAGTTGGCTCTCAATTGCAAATGTCGGACGGAACACACCGATAGGTGCTTGGCGACAGATTTTCAACTTGAGGGTGGTAGCCAGCCAGATGGGTACTACAAAGTACCCTACCACCGTGCTATGGTTTCCTCACGATGTTTTCCTTCACCGAAAGCTCAAGCTCATTGTAGGATTCGAACCCGAGACCTTCGTGTCGGTATCCGACATCACTACCACTGAGCTATCATCGCCTTAAAACTTGTCTCTGTATATTGACAATTTACCTTATTTATTTAATTTATTTATTTTAGTTTTTTTTTTTTTTTTTTATTTTTTTTAAGTTTAAGGCGATGATAGCTCAGTGGTAGTGACGTCGGATACCGAGACGAAGGTCCCGGGTTCGAATCCTACAATGAGCTTGAGCTTTCGGTGAAGGAAAACATCGTGAGGAAACCATAGCACGGTGGTAGGGTACTTTGTAGTACCCATCTGGCTGGCTACCACCCTCAAGTTGAAAATCTGTCGCCAAGCACCTATCGGTGTGTTCCGACAGCTGCACTTGAGAGCCAGTTTCTTCTAGGCTTTGTGTGCTTACCACCTTCGGCCACATCATCACTTACCATGGTGAGATTGTGGTCAAACACAGGCCTATACATAATAAAAAAAAAAAAAAAAAAAAAAACCCCCTTACTCATAAAGCGCTATTTAACTAATATATTGTTCAAAGGGTCACGTAAATAATGTCACATTATTTGATAATGAAAATAGAGTGACGTTCTTTACGTGACCCTTTAAACAGTATATTAGTTAAATAACTTTTTATGAGTAAGGGGGTTAGTGTAAATATTGTAAAACATAAAAAAAATTACAGGCGATTTAGGCGAGCACCTGACAGGTGAATCGAAAGGCTTGCACTATAGTGTTGAAAATTTTATATAGATAAGTATGAGTAGCCGTTTTTTGGAAAAAGTGAGCACAAGGACTAGGTTCTAGACTTTTATTATTCGTAGGTTCTAGCTAGCATAAGTCCTTAACACCATGCCCAGACAAGACGAAATCGCTGCCAATCTCTCGCGCAAATGCATGCGCGTACGGCGTCTCGTGGATCCCTGGCATCGAACAATTATTATTAACCCAAAGAAGCGCAATGAAGTTCATTTCCCACCGCCGACAGCGCGATCTGATTGGCTAAGTCAAGCACGCTTGCACTCTCGATTGGCCAAGTCAAAACACGCGATGCAGTGGTTGGTGCTTACTGTTCAAATTCAGTGACAAATCACTGAACGAGTTACGGAATTTGATTGTTCATTATTAGAGTAGTAATAACTACTCTAAAGAGATCTTTCCTCGATGACTCCTGGGATCTTAGAAACGTTATTAAATGCAGTGCAATAAGCTAATAATAAACAAGAGTAAAAATTTTTGAGCGTCATAAAACCTCATAAATCAAAGATAGCTAGAGAGCCGGAAGTCATCTGGCTATTAACAGGAATTAAATAAAACCGACCAAGTGCGAGTTGTACTCGCACACAGAGGGTTCTGTACAATATTAAATAACTCGACTTTCCTTTCGACTTTCGGTTTACCTTTAATTTCTAATTTAATTTCATTTTTATTTTATTATTTGTTGTTATATTTAATAAGGTCCCGTTGGGCACCTTTTGGGTACGGACCCAAAAAAAGGTAGGCGATGCGATATTTAGGGGTGTACTTAGGGTTAGTAAGTACCAAAAGCACAAATTTCTTAATAATTCTACAAACCATAAGAGAGACTAAACGGCAACGTCGCTTGCGCAGATCGGTAGCGCACTTAGAAAAGCGGTAATGTAAGGTTCGCACTCCATTATTTGCTGATCCGCATTCCTGGATTGAATATTATTTAATGGAACTGGTACAACGGTTCATTACAATATGTATGATTCGCAGGAAAAAAATAAAATTAAACCGTAAATCACAAAAAAAAATTCTTTACAAAGATAAAGCGAGTCAAAGTTCGGGAATCGTTTACTTTTGGCGTCACTTTTGACTAAAAAGTGTACTCTATCTAACGTGACGTCACGCGGAACTTCAAGACATGATATCTTCGTATTTTTAACCGAACAAAAAACGGAGGAGGTTTACAAGTCGACGCGTATATTTTATTATGTATAAACATGCATAACTATGTACAGAGTAGTCCGATTTTTTGTTTAATTGACAAAAGAATAAATACGTGCCAATATTTTTTGAAAATGTATAAGACGGACTAAATAGATTTGTTAGTGATCTAGCCCATTGTAGTATCTATCTACAATACTTCACACCACTCAGTTGGCATCGATACATAAGAGCAATTAAAAACTTGATTATGATATCCTTCTATGGATCACACAAAAACCCTTGTTTTAATTCAAAACTCTTTGTTTTAATTTAAAAATACTTTATTTTCCAAAAGGTAAAATACAGACGTCTTTAGAGAACCTAACACAACAAACAGTTATCTGAAGATTGACCACACAATCACTCAGACTTTTGTCTATTAATCTTTATAGATTTCAAAAGTTTTAACGGTTTAATATTCCATGCTTAGAACGCACGTGGCTCGCCATAGAGCTCTTCTGAATGAAAGCTAGATCGCAGTGTTCACACTTGAATCGCCTGTCGTTCTCATGTATCCGCGTGTGCACTGTCAGTGAACCCTTCCTGGCAAACAATTTCTGGCACACTTCGCACTTGAACTTGCGGTCCCCAGTGTGTGTCAAAATATGTCTTCTGAGGGCACTTGGAACGAAAAACCGCATATCACACTGCGTGCACTTGTGAGTCTTCGCCATTAAATGATATTTTTTTATATGTAAACTTAGTGCCCCCTGAAAAATGAAAGTTTTGTTGCAAGCCTGACATTTGAATAATGGAAGTTCAATGTCATGCACTGCCTCCATGTGACGGTCTCTTGTGTAGCGGTGGGAAAACTTCTCAATGCAGTAGGTACATTTATGCACTAATTTGGATCGTAAGTGAATCCTGTACTCATGTGCGTTTTTCCTTAGCATGGTGTCGTACACATTTGAACAAAAGTCACATTTATACTTGCCAATTTCGTGAGTTTTTAAATGATGTAGCAAGTTAGTACGGTTTATGTAACCAGTGTCGCAAATATCGCATATGTAGTTTCTGAAATGAACGTTCATGTGAATTTGAAGAGCTTGGAACGAATGAAATACATTTAGACAGAAAACACAGCGCAACACATCGTCGTCGAACTTGAACGGGATTGTATATTTCTTTATGTCAGTGTAAAAATGTTTGCCATGCAACTTTATGAGATGTTCGGTGAGTTGCTCCAATGTATCTATGCTGGTGTCGCAAATAATGCAACATAACGACGTTATGTCAAGTTTAACGATATATGAGCACAAATCTTTTCCATTCATTACTTTGATTTTAATTTTTGAATCGTGCTCGTCCATGTTATGTCGTTTAAGGTCTGCGGGGTCTGGGAACCGTTCGGCGCAGAAACAGCACGCGTATCCGATACCGCCACGACACCGGATCGGCGTCGCATTCGAGCACTCCAGAATATGCCGTAAATTGTTTCGATGTTTATCCAATTCGTATATTTGTTTTGATTCAATTTCGAAGTTATCCGTACGTGGAATACCTATAAAGAAAAGTTACGGTTATTGAATTTACAAGAATCCTTTGGTTTCTTTGCAAGCAATATTATATGCGACCAATGGGTTTATATGTAGGTAGTTCAATTACATCACGAAATCAAATCTGAAGTGTCGATGTCTCTTGGAAAATTGCAGTAAAGAGCAAGCTGTGGCAATCTTGTCACTTCCAGTTAGTTAGAACCAAGTTGATATCGAAAGACCTCGGTAGTTAGTCATCTGGTCGCGAATTTTAAAATGGACCTCATTTCGAAGAATTGTTCTACGAACACTCATAATACAATAAGGTCGCAATAGCCTACTTTAGGCACCAGTCTCCCACAGTATATAGTTTGCCTAAATATGTATGAATGAAATGTGTACTACTAATCAAATATTTAATTATATTATTATAATAGACAGAGCTGATGGACCCCTGTGTGACGGTCTTTCTGTAATGCTATAAATTTTTTAAGTGATGGATTAATCATAGCATGCTAAAATATATCGGAAAAGACCAAATTACTTCGATAGTTTTGATGAATATGTAAATAATACCATACCTATGTTATTATGTAATAATATGTAAATGTACCCACCTAGTTATTCATCAAAAATATATTTGTTTTTTATGTGGGAATAAAGGATTTATTATTTATTTATTATTATGATACTCTTTATGTACTGATCTTAAAACTATTTTTATAACATTTAAATAAAATCAAAAATATTTTAAAAAACCTAACCCTATAAAATTAATCTCTAGATTTAGTTATTAATAAATAATAATAAATTATTTTAATCCAAATTTAATCAGGTAATTTATACCCATTGTCATCAAAATAAACCAAAATCTTATAAAATACATAAAAAAATAATCATAATAATAAAATATAAATAAAATAAACATTATTGAAGCATTCTCTCTCGAAAAAAAAATGTTTAATCAACACGCAACGTAACGCAAAACAAAACTACCATCTAGCGTGCATCTAGCAAAAGAAAGAAGTGTCAAATTACAAATATGACCACAGATAATACGTGAGGTAATGTAGACACAGAGTAAATATGCAAGAAAAAATTAAATTAATTAGAAATATGAATAAAATAACATTTAATATTGCTATCAAAACATAATTTATTAATAACTGGGTCCATATAAGTGTATACTTTAGAGAATTTGATAAAAAAAGATCTTGTTTCAACGTATCGATAAGTTCAAAGACGAATCAGTCACTATTATCGAATACAAAACGTCACATAGCTAAGTATCCCCTAGTTAGATGATAAAAATAATGGTGAAATGAAATTTTATTTAGGGGCCGGTTTAGGGGAGCTTTTAGGCAAAGTATCCCATACGTAGGTGCTAGTATAGGGGATGTTGGTGAAAACGGGCATAAGTCCGGTAGCCACCATCCGCCAGGCTCAGCCCTGCACATCGTCGGCCCTCATATTTTTTTAGATATAAAAAATGAATAAAAATAAAACTGTTCGCTGTAAACTTGAAATTTTATTTATATATTTATTTATTCATTGCTTCATGTGGTACAAATATATAGATGTTAAAATATCTAATTAGTTCACAACATGAGCCCTGCAAGGGCATTGCAACATTTATTAGTAATTAGTCTAAATGAAATGGTTAGTATATTGCATAATTATTACACTATTATCACATTATTATAAGGTTATTATTACATTATTAACTCTAAACTAATAAGTCTGCCTGTTTCACGAAATTGAGTCATCGTAGCAAAAATTATCTTTAAATTTATCTGTTTTGAACTCTTTTGGATTAGGAATGATTTCAGATTTTTATTAAATAGCATATTATTATATTCATTTTTTTTTTCATTCAGGAATTTCGTTATAAATGGATACTATTCTAAAGTTTGGACTTTTCCTTAATATTTGTAGCTTTGTTACCGGTAGAATAAGTTTATTTTTGTTCCGTCTATTATAGTTTTCATGTATTTCCCCGTTGGATTTGAAGAAGCTCCGGTATTTCCTCACAAATTAAATATAAAGACAACGTAGGCTTAATATATTTTCCTCAATGAAATGTGGTTTACAGCTTTCTCGCGGTTTTATATTAACTAGAATGCGGATGCATTTCTTTTGCATGACGAAGAGGTCCATGAAATCTGGACTTTCACCCCAAAGGATAATACCATAGCTTAGCCAAGCATACGCGTAGGTATGCATAGTACGCTGACAATGCAATTTCAAATTTAGTGTTTGTTTTTAAAATACTAAGAGCGTAGGTTTTGATAATTTTGATTTAATGTCCTCGACGTGTCTCTTCCAATTCAAATGAGTGTCTAGTGTAATTCCTAATAGTTTGAATTCTTTAATTTCCTCTCTTTAAGTGACGGCTCAACAGGTTCAGATGTAAAGGTTTTCGTCGGTGGGTTCGTTATTTTTGGTGGTATTTTACCCAATTAAGATCATCCATGTGCACCAGTGAAATGAAATGAATTATGTGTATCGTGACTTTTCAAGTTGGCTCAAGAAGTCCGTAAAGAGTTTTAGTACAATTACCACCATTGTAGTACAATATGTCTTTTATGGAAGGTGACTGACTGAGGACTATAAATACTATAATGTAATGTGAAGTGATTTCTTGTGACTGGAAAATATAATATAACTCGACACTGGCAGAAATGAGCCCTAATTTGGGCTTGGTTGCCAAACTTAAAAATAAGAAGAAGAAACCTATGGCATAAACTTAACTTAAAAGCAAGTCTTAGACATCGTCCAGAAGGACCGATTTCGCCGCGATTCTCTCGCGCGTATTACGAGTCAAAGTATGGGGGAAGTGCACGCGATTTACGCGCGTATTTTAAAATCGTGCAATGTATGGGCTCCCAGTATCTCGCCAACGCGCGTAATGCATTCGGGCGATTTCGCCCCTTCTGGAATTGGCACTTAATATCGTGCTTTTGTATGGAGTTTCGCTTGAGGTCCGCCGGTTCTAGGAACCCTTCCTCGCAGAAACATCATCCGATGGCATGACTTCGGAACGGCCGGCGCGGCGTCGCATTTGACAATTCCAGAATAATCTGTATATTGGTGCGATTTTGATTCCGTTTACGAATTTTCTTTACGTGGAACACATACAAAAGTAAACATTTACTTAAGTCCTTCGCTAATTCAAACTTGGTTATTATAAGAGTCGAGCCACGATGCACCAAAGTTTAAGTTTATCTAATCCGGCCAGAGCCACTTTAGGATTAGCATTTATCAAAACACGTACATTTTAACGATAATTACCAATCGTAATATGATTATGCGATTAAATGTGATTTGCATAACACTGTCAAATATTAAAACACCATCTTAGAGAATAGGCTAAATTATGTGCTTGCCTCTGAACCATAATCATAAATCTACATCTGAGGGTGAGTACTGACAACCAAAGTCACACTTTACACTACTTTGGTTGTTAAAGAAATTAGATTTTGATATCCTACTATTGATCACACAAAAACTCTTGTTTTCATTCAAAACTCTTTATTTTCCAAAAGGCAACAGACGTGAGAAGGTTGACGATACAATCACTGACTTATGTCTTTTAAGTATTACATATCTCAAAAGGTTTAACGGTTTAATGGTTCGTGCTTGGAACGCACGTGGCTCGCCATAGAGCTCTTCTGAAAGAAAGCTAGATCGCAGTGTTCACACTTGAATCGCCTGTCGTTCTCATGTATTCGCGTGTGCACTGTCAGTGAACAATTACTGGCAAACAACTTCTGGCACACTTCACACTTGAACTTGCGATCCCCAGTGTGTGTCAACATATGTCTTCTGAGGGCACTTGGAACGAAAAACCGCATATCACACTGCGTGCACTTGTGTGTCTTGTCCATTAAATGATATCTTTTGGTATGCAGTCTTAGTGCCCCCTGATAAACGAAGGTTTTGTTGCAAGCCTGACATTTCAATAATGGAAGTTCAATACCGTGCACTGCCTCCATGTGACGGTCTCTTGTGTACCGGTGGGCAAACTTCTCAATGCAGTAGGTACATTTATGCACTAATTTGGATCGTATGTGGATCCTGTGCTCATGTGCGTTTTCCTTTAGCATGGTTTCGTACACATTTGAACAAAAGTCACATTTATGCTTGCCAATTTCGTGAGTTTTTAAATGATTTATCAAATTTTTTCGATTTATGTAACCAGAGTCGCAAATATCGCATATGTAGTTTCTGAAATGAACGTTCATGTGAATTCGAAGAGTTTTGAGCGAATTACATACATTTAGACAGAAAACACAGCGCAAAACATCGTCGACGAACTTTAACGGGATTGTGTATTGCTTTATGCAAGTGTAAAAATGTTTGCCATGCAACTTTGTGAGATGTTCGATGAGTTTTTCCAATGTATCTATGCTGGTGTCGCAAATAATGCAACGTAACGACGTTATGTCAAGATTAAAAAGGTATGACAACTTATTTTTTCTACATATGACTTTGCGTTTAAATT
The DNA here is from genome assembly GCA_947623365.1 of Achlya flavicornis. NCBI lineage: Eukaryota > Metazoa > Arthropoda > Insecta > Lepidoptera > Drepanidae > Achlya > Achlya flavicornis. The sequence goes on along the minus strand of OX392494.1, from coordinate 6,151,424 downwards.
TATGATCGTGCTCGTCCATGTTATGTCGTTTAAGGTCACCGAGGTCCAGGAACTCTTCAGTGCAGAAACAGCAAACGTACCCGATACGGCCACGACACCGGATCGGCGTCGCATTCGAGCACTCCAGAATATGCCGTAAATTATTACGGTGTTTTGCCAATTCGTATATTATGTGTTGAGGTTCAATTTCAGAGTTATCCGTACGTAGAATACCTATAAAGAAAAGTTACGGTTATTGAATTTACAAGAATCCTTTGGTTTCTTTGCAGGCAATATTATATGCGACCAATGGATTATTATGTAGTTCAATTACATCAGGAATCAAACAGTCCATAAAGACTTAATACAAATCAAGGCCTCGATGATGCCTCTTGGAATATTGCAAAGAGCAAGCTGTAGCAATCTCACTTTCAGTGTTACGACCTCGATTGCTAGTAAGAGTTAGGAGTTTTCTGTACCTTAAGTAACTTCCATACTTTCTTTTGAAATTAATCAAAAAGAAATATTTGTAAATAATTTATTACAAATTTATCATATACACATTTTTTTTTTTTTTTTTTATACCACTTAGGTGGCAAACAAGCATACGGCCCGCCTGATGGTAAGCAGTTACCGTAGCCTATGGACGCTTGCAACACCAGGGGTATCACGCGCGCGTTGCCGACCCTGCAGAAATCTCTTCACACCCTTTTTGAAGAACCCCATGCTGTACTCCATTGGGAAAACCACGGCGGGGAGCTCATTCCACAGTCTGAGCGTCCGCGGAAGGAAGCTCCTTTGAGCCCGCACAGTACGAAACAATTCAGGTTTCAATATGTGAGGATGTTATTATTATTATACATGTGTCCAGTTTAAGAGCGCGCATAAAGCCAGAAAATATAGCGAGCAGATGAAACAAACTTATGTCTAATACTCGCGTGGCATGAGACGGCGATAGCGTGTTTCGCGGACCAAAAATGAAATAAGCGCTTCCAATCTAAATAACTCGTAAAGTATAGAATATTTTAAAAAAACGTTAGTATCAGCGCTAGGTCATACGTTAGTGATATTATTTATCGATTTTTTGTCTTAATTAGATACACCATGAACGAATAAAAACGAAAATTAATTAATATTAGAGGTGACTTTGTGATTTTTATCTATAGAGGAATTTTCATTCCATTATGTTTTTGCTCTGACTGAACCCTTGCGTATATTTAAGGCGATGATAGCTCAGTGGTAGTGACGTCGGATACCGAGACGAAGGTCCCGGGTTCGAATTCTACAATGAGCTTTAGCTTTCGGTGAAGGAAAACATCGTGAGGAAACCATAGCACGGTGGTAGGGTACTTTGTAGTACCCGTCTGGCTGGCTACCACCCTCAAGTTGAAAATCTGTCGCCACGCACCTATCGGTGTGTTCCGTCAGCTGCACTTGAGAGCCAGTTCCTTCTAGGCTTTGTGTGCTTACCACCTTCGACCACATCATCACTTACCATAGTGAGATTGTGGTCAAACACAGGCCTATACACAGTAAGAAAAAAAAAAAAATTTATGAAAATACTCATATAAAAATATTTTTTCATTTAAATATTATTTACTTGGTAAATTTCAATTCTAAGATATGTTAATTTGCTTTTAACGCACTCTTACGCAAGTATAAATATAGGAAGATTATAATAGTACTTACGGTACGGTAATTATAAATATGTATAGCTCATGTTTTTTTGTGTCCTGTCCTCATTCAAAGCAGCATACAAATGTATAAAACCGGCCGAGTGCGAGTCGGACTTGCACACGGAGGGTTCGGTACAATAATAATTATAATAACTTACTCAAATTGACTAAGAAATGAATAGTAGGAGAGGCGGAACAAAAATAAAACAAAAAAAGGAAGACGCTTCTAGCATGGCCCTTTTAATTTTACAAGCTTTTATTTAACTTGCAATGTATGTATGTTTGTTCTGGTGGAATCTTGCAAGTCGAATTTCACCCTTGACTTCATATTTGGTATATATACATTAGTATATTGGATGACAATGCAAGTACAGTCAACAAAAAGTAGTCACTAAAACTTGTATTAAAAATTAAGAATTTTAATAAAGAACTTGTTTAATTTTATTTTATTTTTATTATTTGTTGTTATAGCGGCAGGAGAAAGAAAGAAAGAAAGAAAGAAAAAAACATTTATTTTGACATACACACAACATTACAGAATTACATAACACATACACTATAATAAATACATTAAATATATATACATATTCAGTAATATTGTGTGATGTCGAAAAAGGATTACTACTCAGTTTGACTCCAAGGTATGTGGTACATACCTTGGAACTGGTTTTCATTCGAACCCTATCCGACATCACAAAAAACTGAGACACTAAAATAAACATAGAAAATTACATTAAAAAAGGTACAAAATACATATTATGTGAAAATTTCAAGTGTCTACCTATTACGGTTCATGAGATACAGCTCACTGACAGACGGACGGACGGACGGATGGACGAAAAGCGGAGTCTTATGAATAGGGTCCCGTTGGCACCCTTTGGGTACAGAACCCTAAAAAACGTCCCATCGAGACAAATCGTTTTGTATTAAAGCCTAATTTTTAAATATTAATCAATAAGTTCTTGCAAATTATTATTTTGATTAGTGTAAAACTGTAATGTTGTAATGCTGATGTAATAATGTTCACAACATGTCCTCGTGCTTGGAGCGCATGTGCCCCACCCAGCTGCACTTCTGAATGAAAGCTTGACCGCAGTGCTTACACTTGAATCGCCTATCATTCTCATGTATCCTCAAGTGCTCTCTCAAAGTCTTCCTCCTTCCATAAGACTTCTGGCACACGTCACACTGGAACTCGCGAGCACCAGTGTGTTTCACCACGTGAGCCTTTAACTCTTTAGTATCGTAGAACTTCATGTCACATTGCAGGCACTTGTGCCGCTTCTCCATCAAATGGTATTTCTTTGTATGGTGCGTTAAATCGGATTGATATTCAAACGTTTTGTCGCAAGCCAGACACTTTTTCTCTCTTTCTTTGACTCCGTGCACCTCCGCCAAGTGACGTTGTTTCTTTCGATAGTCATTAAATTTCTCGTTGCAGACGCCACACTTCTTCAGCATGTGGCCTAATAGATGTGTACCTTTTTCGTGGGTTTTCAAATTTCGCTGTGATTTAAACACTTTTGGACACTTATCGCATTTGAAACTGCCAGATTCGTGTACCAATGCATGTCGGTAAAGACTGGATCGGTTGACGAATCCGGAGTCACAAACATTGCAAATAAAATTCCTGTAGTGCATTGCCATATGTTCAAGTAATGCTCTGAATTTATTGAATGCGGTCTGGCAAACAGCGCACCGTAACTCTTGGTCATCGAACCTGAACGGCAAGATATGACTCTTTATATCCTTGTGAAAGATCTTTCCGTGCACTTCGATCAGATGGTCGGTCAATAGTTCCAAAGTCACTATGTTGGTGTCACATATAATGCATCGCAGAGAAGTGACATCCAATCTGACTAGATAGTTGTACATCAACGTGCCCTTCGTTAATGTTTTTCTGGTTTTATCATTGTGTGTTTCTAAATTGTGCCGCTTTAGGTCCGTCGCTATTTGGTACGACTCTGAGCAGAAACAGCACGCGTACCCAATGTCTCCGCAGTTTTTTATCGGCGTCGCATTCGAGCACTCCAGTATAGTTTCAATATTTGTTCTATGTTTATGTAGTTCTGGTACGCCTTTTGTCTTGTTACCCTTCCCCTTTGCCTTAGTCTTGGATTCATTAACCTTATTCGGCGTTGTTTGTGGCGCAGATACTAATTCACCCACAGTGATTTCAACATTTTCGTCTTTTATAGGAGGGCAACCTACAAAAAATGAAAAAAAGTTTTGATTACAGGGATATTCCGGAAAGTTGGGAAACTAAAAATCTACAGGTAGGTAGAGTCTTGATCATTAATATGGATCATTTCATAGATATGTTCTAACAACACTCATAAGGCAATAAAGTCCAATGCTCCAAATCAATAGTCCGATTTTCATATCCGATAGAATTTGCTCCTAGTAAGTTACGTCAGTGCACAACGCGTTGTCGATAGCTCTTAAGATTATACGTTTGCTGTAAGATATTCAACCTTAAATGGGTCCCAAATTAAAGTTTACGACTGTACTTATTTAATAGCGTTTGTATATGAGAAAAAGAAAACTAACAAGTAGGCAGTCGCAAAATCGAGAAACTTTCGCTGCTGTACACTTCTGTGCTTGTATTGTCACTTCCTGATACAGTCTACTTCGTGGAAGATCGTGCTGCTATGCGATATTCGGAGCTTAGTCACCAACTCGCCACTCCAGTACTTTTCTACTCTCGCTAGACTATCTGTCCGGTCCTGCAGTTGTATTTGTATCCAGTACTGATAGAAAAAGTTGTCAGTACATAATATACCATTTCAATCGTCGAATTCATCGGAGACTTTGTTTTGAGCGGTCATGTTAATATGCTAGAGCATTCATGGAATGATGTTTCACATGGAAGTGTGTGTGGTGGTCATAACATTAATTCAGATGGAAAACCAATGTGACTACCAAAAATATGATTAATGCAGGCTTTAGGACTAATCTAAAGTATTGTAAAAGACGTTAAAGATATACCCTACTTTTTCACTTCCAAATGGATAAAAGTTGTATTATCTCTCGAAACTTAAGAATTATAAGTCAAAACATGGTAAATAATTGTAGATTTTATTGTTTCGAACGAATCCTTAGTACATTTTAATTAAAAGATAACAAAGTAACATAATCTAATCCTATCGAGCGGTTTTACAACAATTTGTTTCCGTGCTTGGAACGCATGTGCCCCGCCCAAGCACACTTCTGCACGAATGCATGTCCGCATAATTCACACTTAAATCGCTTGTCATTCATATGAATCCGTATATGTTCCCTCAAACTTTTCTTTCTCACAAACGACTTCAAACAGATCTCACAGTTGTAGTTCTTCAGCCCGAAGTGCTTCTGCATGTGATCTTTAAGCCTGTTCATCGAGAAGAATCCCATATCGCATTCAGTACACATATGTCGCTTCTCCATCAGATGATCTTTATGAATGTGGCTCGTCAGAAGCGACTGCTTCCGAAACGTTTTGCCGCACGCTTGGCACCCGATTTTTGGCATAGGTATCCCGTGCTCGTTGGCAAAATGCTTCAGTTTCCTGTCGTAACTATTGAATTTTTCATTGCAATGACCACATTTGTGTAACATTTTTACATGAACACTACTCTCGTGTGATTTCTTCTTTCTAGGGGTATCATATATGTTGGGGCAGAACGTGCATTTGAAGGTACCCGTCATGTGAGTTTCGTTATGTCCCCTGATCATCTGCCTGGTGACGAACCCAGCTCCGCATATGTTGCAGACATAATTCCTGTAGTGGGAGCTCATATGCTCTTGCAACGATTTGAATGTGTTGAGATTATTATTGCATAGGACGCATTTAAATAAAACTCCGTCTTCAAATTTCAACGGAAGGATATGATTGTTTATGTCTGTAAAAATAGATTTTCCATGGTCACAATTAAGGTGATCGATGAGTTCCTGGAGTGAGTCGACACTATAAAAGCAAATATTGCATTCTAGATGGGTTATATCAAGTTTGACTAAAAACGATGACATTCCTACGTTTTGCATGAACTTGGCTTTGGTTGCTTCGGTGTGTTCTTCAATGGTGTGACTTTTTAAGGTGGCTGGGTCTGTATATTGTGCATTGCAGAAGCAACAAAGAAATCCTGCATCCTCGTATCGACGGATCGGAGTAGCGTTGGAATACAAGAGTATTCGCCTGATGTTATGCCGATGTTTCCAAACTTGTTCTGTTACCTTCACAGAAGACACGTTTTGATATGGAGAGCCTTCTCGCATAGAACCACTCCTTTTCACGGTCACGTTGATTTCATTGAGTCTCTTTAAAATATTGATGACGGTAGCTTTTGGTTGGCGTTGGACACCTATAAAGAAAATATTTGTTTACAGGATTTACAAAGGCATTAAATCAAACGGACGAAAGTCATCGCCTGGATTTTGTGCAGCAGTTATGAGAAGTATTCCTGTTATTTAATAAGGAAATGCGGTCATTCGTGGTTATTACATTTGTTATGTTAATGCCTTCAAGTTAGATTCTCGAGGAAATGCTGTAGTGGTGCTGCTGCACATGTCGCCAGTTTTATATACAAGTTCTGTTTCATTTGGGATCAATAGGCTGTGTGAAAAGATATATTGGGATATCATAAATGATATACATAATAATGTTACAATAACGATTTTTTATTAAACCTTATCATCACATTTTAGACGTACATGTGTTCGTATATATTTCATTATTCGTTTTCTTTAGGCAAACGATAATAACATAAAATTCGACATCTCATTTGATACTGGAAGTAGTATATCTATTTTTATCTTTAAAAGAAAACGTGTCTTACACTAATATTAAGATGCTACTAACGAATATGGATATACTTAATAAAATATACCTAAATTAATATTTTTTATTGATCGGACGTAAATAAAAAATATTATAAGTATTAAGAAAATTAATCTCAGCATTAATACAAAATTAGTTAACGAAGAACAAAGCAGGTGCCAAAAAATATATTTGACATGAGTGTAAAAACAATTTTAACCCACAAAAATGGCATTGATTGACCCTCTGCTTAGGCCAGCTGGATTACTTACAATGAAAACATACAAGGTACCTATAATTAAAGAATATCAGCGCTCTTGTAATATTTCGTAGCCTTTTACCGATGTCTAAGACACTGTCTTCAGCAATAATTAACTGATGGACGTTAGCTAATGACGTAATATAATGGACAGATTTCATAAAATTTGATTTGATGTTCCTTTATCACCTCTCTTATAAATCAACAAAATGAAAATAAATAAAACTTTAAAAAAATCCGTGGGTCACGCGACCGGGAGCTACATCTATTATAATTATACATTAAGCTACATAATTGCTAGTCTCTCACAGTTTAATGCACCATTTCCCCATGCTTAGATCGCATGTGACTCTTCCAACTGCACTTTTGAACAAACGCCTGCCCACAATATTTGCACTTGAACCGCCTGTCATCAGCGTGTATACGCAAATGCTCTCTTAGTGTGTGCTTCCTACCGTATGCCTTAAGACATACATCACAACGGTACTCTCTGACCCCTGTGTGCTTTATCATGTGATTTAGGAGGTCTTTACGTCCGTAGAACTTCATATCACAATGGCTGCACTCGTGACGCCTCTCCAGCAAGTGGTCTCGCTTCGTATGCCGTGTCAGCCTGTCTCGGCTGCTAAAAGTCCTGTCGCAAGCCATACATTTCAACACGACCGGTTGCGCCCCATGCTCATCAACCATATGTTGCATTTTCTTCGCGTAGCTCATGAATTTCTCGTGACAATGCGGACATTTATTCCTCTTTTGATCTGCGATGTGAACAAATTTTTCGTGATTTAGTTTCTTGCCACGCGTGTCGAATATTTTGGCGCAGTAACTGCAAGCAAATTCCCCTTGCTTATGTCGCTTGCTGTGATTTTGGTACGTTCGCCTGTTAACGAAAGACGCGTTGCAAATATCGCAGACATAATTACGATAATGAACATTCATATGCTCTTGAATAAGTTTGAAGCGCTCAAAGTTCTTTGAACAGAACACGCAAGTGAAGAATTCTCCTTGGAAATAGAACGGTAAAATGTGGCTGTTTATATCTGTGTACAGTTTTTTATCGTGCTCCATTTTTAGATGCTCAATAAGCTGTTCCAAGCTGACTTTATCGATGCCGCATAAAAGGCACTGTAATCGCGTCACATCAAGTTTGACAACGTATGATGTCATCGGATAGCCCATCATGAATTTCATCTTGACAGTGTTATCGTGTTTGTCTATTGTATGTCGCTTTAGATCCGTCGGGTCGGGGAACTGTTCGGAACAGAAACAGCAAGAATATCCGATTCCATCATGACCCCTTATAGGCGTAGCATTTGAAAATAGCAATATAGTCCTTATGTTATGTAGATGTTTGTCAATTTCTCTGATCTTTCTTAAAGGGTTGATTTTCAAAAGTTCATTTTTAATATTCTCCGTGACAGATTTTGGTTTGGTTATAGTAACGCTCCAATCGTTGTTTCTCCTCAACTTAGTTGCAGCCTTAAGAGTCCTAAGTATATTACTTACTTTTGGTTCTACTTTAATTTTAGACGTTTTGCAGCCGATACCTACAAACAAAAGTCTCCATTAAAACTCTCACATCAGGTCTTCTTACATTGCGTGTATGTATAACATAGGAATTCATAATCTTCGTAATGGATTTAATAATTTTAAATCCAGATAAGCAGAAGTGTATAAAGAATAACTCCCACAAAGTCCAAAGTTACGTTCCTGCTGGTACTGGTTCTTTTACAGTGTTTTTTAAAAGCTGCAGATGATGTTTATGTTATAAATTATATAATGCCGTTAGATTATTTTTTTAATTATTAAATAAGGTGCTGTACCAAGAGAAACAAATATATGAATACCATAAATATATTAATGTAATGCCTTATATATAATGCTTGTTACAATCACTAAAATATCACGATCACGATACAATACAGTCACTAAAAATTACTTGGGAAGATTATTCATCGTCATACTACTTTTAGATATGCCGTGATTCTTCTTCATGTGTTTACGTTTGCTGTTCTGCGTGGCGTACGCTTTACCACAAATCTCGCATTTAAACTTCCTCTCATTCGTGTGCGTCGCCATGTAATGTCCGAGCATGTGCCTCTTGATGAAGAATCCCATGCTGCAGACAGAGCACTCATATGGCCGCTCTTTGAGGTGAACACTCCGCATATGCAGCATCAGATTTGACTTTAGATTAAATTTCTTCTCGCACATATCACATTTTATCCCCTCCGCGTTATGTACTTGAATCATATGCCTCGTCTTCTGGTAATAATTCTTGAAACGAGCCTTACATATTTGACAAACGCTATCTCCGGCGATGCCTTTATGCTCGGTGTTGACATGCGCTTTCTTTTTAGACTCGGCAGCGAAGACTTGGCCGCAATGTCTGCAAGGGTAGCTGGACTTCTTCTTAGCGTGGGTCATCTCGTGTCGGTTTAGCCGAAAGCTGTTCACGAAACCAGCACCACAGATAGTGCAAATAAAGTTTCTATAGTGCACATTCATGTGCTGCATAAGTAGTTTCATGTTGTGGAACACCTCATCGCAGAGACAGCAGTTAATCTGCTGCTCGTTGGACAACTTGAACGGTTGGAAGTAATCTGTGACGCCGAGGTAGAATTTCTTGTCGTGGTCTGTGACTAGGTGTTCCATCATAGTTTTTATACTGTCTATGGGTTGGTTGCATAAGATGCATTTTAGGTCAACGATGTCTAAGAGGGCGACAAAACTGGCCATTCCTGAACCGGCTTTGTAAGTTGGCTTCTCTTTGACGTGATCGTTGTGTGTGTGCGCTCGTAAAACATCCGGGTCGGGATAAGTTTTGAAGCAGTAGGCACAAATATACCCGGCGTCGTTTCTATCCTTGAATGGTGTCGCGTTAGAGTACTTGAGCAACGTGGTGAGATTATGCCACTGTTTCTTCATTTCGGGCAGGTGTTTTTCGCGGTACAATAGTTTATTTACTGTGTCGTCAAGTTCCTCCTTAACGGCGCGTTTTCGTCGTTTTTTTGTTGCTCCGGCAACGCCTATAAAAGAAAAACAGTCTTTCACACGCGGTCTCCAGTAAGATCAGGCATTCCTCTTAACTACTTATAATATCAGGCACCGGTTATTTAACTAAATTGTTTCACTACCCGTGGTAACTTAATAGTTTCCGATGTTTTATAATTATTACGTGCAAATTGTTAAATAAATAAATCTGATGAGGCGTTAAATTCTTGATAGAATTAGAATAAAATGCAACATAGTTGATAATCTCGCAAATTCAGTTTTTGTGTCCAATGACAACGACCCATTGAGAAGAAAGTTTATTTTTTTATTTGGTGATTGTCAAAAATAAATAAAAGAAATATTCAAATATAATAATAGTTTATTTTAAACACACATGTATCTATCGTTCGTACCTACATAAAGTTATATAATGATACAAATAGTACATAATCTGATTCAACATTTCGACAGCTACATAACAGTCGGCGACGGGCGGCACAAAATTTTAATCATTGACATTATTCTCAGGTAGGACAACTTCCCGAGCGATAAGTTGTGACAATATCAAATTAATATCAACGACAAAAACGTCTTTAAAATATCAAAAGCCCAAATTAGAAGCTTATTGCATATGACGACATGTGAATGAACTATTAATAAAATAAATTACATTTAAGTTCAAATGTATACGAACCTGAAATACCCTAAAGCATAAAATAATGTCTAAGAGCTGTTTTATAGACTGAGAATAAAAACCTAAGTCAAGTTTCAAGAAAAAAAATTGTTCATCGAAAATAAAACTTCTGTCATAGGTAAGTAGGTGAAATTCAATCATCGAACAATTAACCCAAAGAAGCGCAATGACGTTCATTTTGGTTGAAATATATTCCGCCAATTTCCTACCATCTACAACGCGCTCTGATTGGCTAAGTCAAGCACGCATGCACTCTGATTGGCCAAGTCAAAAACACTCGATGCACTGATTGGTGCTTACTGTTCAAATTCAGTGACAAACAAAATCACTGACTAGTTTCGGAATTTGATTGTTCATTATTACTACTCTAAAGGGATCTTTCCTCGATGAATTCAATAAAGTTCCTTATTCATGATATCGGATTTGCGATAAGTAAAATAAAGTAAAAGGTAAAAATTATGATCATTTCATGAAATAAGAATTATTAAGAAGGTACAAAAATTACCATATAAAAATGATTTAATAATAAGGGGATATAGGCGTGTAGTGATATTGCAAAACTAGACATTTTATCATATGTCTTAATTTACTCTGCGCCATGAACTAAAACATATCGTAGATTTACTCTACTCATTGCACATGTGTGAATAAACCTAACATCTGTGTATAAGCGCTAAATTTAACGTTTTAAACTCTACTATCGTATGTCAATATCTCTTTCTGTCGATGTATTAAGATTACATTATTACTAGCGTCTTCCTGTTAGAAAATTAATACACGTCTTTCTTTCTCCTAATACTTGATTGAGTTGGCAGTAGCCAAGGGACGATTTTCCATCAAAACAATTTCAGAAGTAAAACCAGCAACTCTTTTCTCATAATTTTTCAGGACCAGCCTGAGTGTTCAACAGAGACAAAAATTTGTTCCTCGAAAGAAACGTAAGGAATTTACCCAAAAATATTGCCAATCGAATTTACACTTTCGTTAGTGCAGTTTAAGGACAGATTTTGATTCCGGTTTGCCCCTCATGACTATACCACATTTGTGAATTTCCTAACAGGGAAACAAATTAACGCTCACTACGCGAATGGCTCTTTCTTTTCCGATTGTGCCTTCTTGCTCTCAGCTGCAATCTGTTTTAACGTCAACTCCCTATTGTCAATCAGATGTTTCACATCCTCAAACTCCTTGAATATATCCAAGTCATCCTGATGTAAGCGCACGTGACTCTTCAAACTGCACTTCTGCATGAAAGTCTTCTTACAAACTTCGCATTGATATCTCTTGTCGTCTTCGTGAATTTTCATATGCTCTTTAAGGGTCCTCGCTCTAGAAAATGTCTTTCCGCAGACGTCGCAGGAGCATACCTCCCCGCCCGTATGCCGAGACAAGTGGTCGGCGAGACCGCGCTTAGAAAAGAATTTAGCGTTGCATTTATCGCATAGATAACTCCTCTGCTGCAAATGATGGTGCTTGATATGCCTGTTCAACTCGAACTTCTTCTTATAAGTCTTGGTGCAAGCGTTACACGGGTAAACGATGGGAGTCTCGTTATGGGCTTTCACAAGGTGCTCGCTTCGGTCGTAATAGCTGACGAATATTTCGGGGCAATGCGGACATTTATTGCGCAGCCAACCGCCTGTGTGCACTCCCTTCTCGTGATTTCGTTTCTTAGACATAGAAGTGTAAGATTTGTCGCAGAAATCGCACGGGAATATGCCTTGAGCGTGAGTCTTGCCGTGCTTCCTTAATGCTGCAATAGTGATGTATCCAGCTCCGCACTTCTTACAGCAGTAGTTCCTATAGTGGCTGCTCATGTGGTGGTACAGATTCTTAAACGATATATGGACAACTGAGCAGATGACGCAAGTGAAATTCTGGCCGTTCTCTAATCTAAACGGCAGGATTATGTCTTTAATGTGCTTATTTATGGTTTTATTATGTACAGAGATGAGGTGATCTTTTAAATCGTTGAGGTCTTTCATGGCCTGATGGCATAATGTGCAGTGGAGATTCGTAATGTCGACTTTTATCGGGTTGTAGCTGAGTTTGTAGTCGATTATCGAGTTGATTTTGTCTTTTTCGCTTTTTTGCGCCGTATGATGACGGAGTTCGTCAATGCTCTGGAAGGCTTTAGCGCAGTAGAGGCAGGAGAAGCCACGTATAGTTTTGTCTCGGAACGGGCTAGCGTTGGAGAACTGTAGTATCGAGGTTAGGTTGACTCTGTGCTCAACGCGCTCTGGAGTAGCGCTTTCGTCGGATTTCTTTTTCTTTTTCCTGCGCTTGGGCGCGACGCCGTCCGTTCCTATAACAGAAACGAGCACATCTCAATTATCTTCATCCACTCTATGTCTTCTTATCAATAATGGTCTGGCTTCGGCGTTGTGAGGGTCTTTTTTTCGTGCAATTGTATTTTTACTAGTTCCGTTAAATCACTCTTTTTAGATTTGCAGGTTTAAGGACAGAGGTGCTTTTGAAGGTTGTTATAAAAGAATTCACACTGTGAACAATTTAAATGTTTATTTTATTACATTTATTACAATAATGAAAAACTGAATAGTATATATACAATAACATCCAATTTTAAGCTAAAAATTCGATATGCCGCGAAAATGTCCTATAACTCAAACGAGTATATCAAGGAAGGAATATTTCTCTTCCATGGGTCCATATAGCCAGGTATTACTTAAAGGCATCCTTGCCTTATATCCGTGCGTATTTTGGTCCTGGTACTGAGACACTTGTGTCCAGCCCAGGTGGACTAGAAGTCCAGGTAGAGAACGGTTCTAAGGGCGATTTAGTCTGCTTTCGTAGCAACAGTCAGATATGATATTGTTTGTTGTTTAAGTTCTCCTCGTTAGGGCTCCATTACATAAAGAATAATGCGTTTTACTTATAAGTTAGTTAATTCGAATAATGGTTAAGTTTGAATTTGATAGATAGGTCAACGGTAATATTTAGGTAAATGAAGATTTGTTCAAATTTATGTTATTAGTTGAATGCCCCTTAAATATGTCTACCTAATGGCCTATCTAGGGGTACTTGTACTATTATTTATTGTACGCTAGGGCCCCAGTTCTTGCGTCTCGCTCGAGAGATTCAGGTCCCTGACTTCCGAATGATTCGAAGTATAACAGTCATGGATTGGCGCTTGAAATCATTTTTATGTTGATTATGGTTAATGAAGAAGATTGTGTCATAAAGTAAAAAAACACCCAATTTCTTAAAAAATCTACATGATATCAAACAAAATATTGTACCATCATCATCTGCCTGCCCTGTTCCCAAATATGAGGGGTCGGTGGCTTCATCTATTCGACCCTTCTATCCGTCATATCAGTATTCATTCGTCATTCGTCACTAATACAAAATATTGCATGTAATATCGAAATGATTCCTTACCAGTGAGAAATCTACAATTGACTACCGGGTGTGAATAACCATAGTAAATTACAGCCAAGTAGAAGCGATCGTATAATAGTCGAATAATGTCTAGGCAGATTACTATACTAATATCAGGGTTGTAAATAGGGCGAGAATGAAGAACCCGTATTTAAATTCTATAAAGATAAAACAGAGTTTTGTTTACGTTCTCCAGACATTATAGACTTCCATCAAATCAAATATATTTTTCAGTCTGTACAGAAAATCAATGTTAATGTGCATCATAATGCTTTTAACTTCAGCCATAGACAAAAACAAACTCACCTCCTATGGTACATTCCGTACATCAATTTATTCGGTTTAAGCAGCTTCAAATCAACACTATCACAATTTTCAAATTCCAACTTGGACAAACATTTGACCAAATATTTTAACTGCAATTTTCTAATACCAAGTTGGACAAACGTTTGTTAATATTGTACACGATTTTGCTCTTAAGCCCATCACAGACGTAGCTATAATATATATTAATATGCCGAGCTATAATATAAATTCCAGTACAAGTTGGTGAAGTAACAAAAATATGTATTATGTGACCGCACAGGTCTCTCAAAGATTAGTATTGAAAATATATCGTAATATGCCTTGCTATGATTTATATTAATATATATTATAGCTACGTCTGTGATGGGCTTTACACATGTATTAATAAACCAACGAAAGTGGCATATCAAGATCTGCAATGCCCGCAAAATAATAGTTTCTTTCCTGAGAGAAACGAGGAGCGATTAATAGATGGCGCCACCAGTACATATAGTAAACAGACTGGTTAGTTACCTATTAATAGATGGCGCTACCAGTACATATTGTAAACAAACTGGTAGGTTACCTATTTTGAGGATATAATTATAAAAATATACGTTATTTTAGTATTTCATGGTATTTCAAGTAATATTTTAAATTAGAAGTAATTAAATTGTATGCATGAGCTGGCGGAATCCTTTAGTGGGAAACCATTGACATTTTTATATCTTTCAGTGATTTATCTTTTTTTTTTTTTTTTTATTTATTTGTTCTAAAAACAATTACAAATTTGTTTCTTCACCCCCTTAAACCAGTGCTGGTTTGCCTGGGAGTTGCAATTCCTCAAATAAGTAGGTACACAAAAATAATTAACTAACAAGAAGGTAATCTGTACGCATTAATCTCATAGTTTTAATTCTCAGTTGTTCCATAACTTAACAGTAAGAAATGTGACGTAGGATATTGGTGCTGATTCCGTTGCTTACAAATTAAACCAATCTAGCCTCAGGATAACTCTTTCTAACAAAAAAAAAAAGAAAAGGATATAACCATGGTATATACATATGGTTTTCCCAATGGAGTACAGCATGGGGTCCTTCAAAAAGGCTGTGAAGATATTTCTGCACGGTCGGCAACGCGCTCGCTAGTGATACCCCCGGTGTTGCAAGCGTTCATAGACTAAGGTAACCGCTTACCATCAGGCGGGCTTTATGCTTGTTTGCTACCCCACGCGACCACTTAATGTAACATTTTAGGCGCGCCCAATAAAGGGTCAATATTTTCCGTCCTTTTTCAATAATGTTTGTAAGAAAGAGATGCGAGATCTTTTAGTGCAATTTGCAGCAGAATCAGCACCAATACCTTATTTAAGCTTTACTGTAGTTAACAGTCAATAATATTAACTTCATACATGGTCGTGTAGA
This sequence comes from Achlya flavicornis, assembly GCA_947623365.1. NCBI lineage: Eukaryota > Metazoa > Arthropoda > Insecta > Lepidoptera > Drepanidae > Achlya > Achlya flavicornis. The sequence goes on along the minus strand of OX392494.1, from coordinate 6,135,916 downwards.
GTCAGGACGAATTGTCGCCTTATACGAAATTAAGCACCCATATTATGCCGAACCGTCTTGTATTACAAGCCTCACGCACACATGTACACCATATGCCGATCAGTTGTCATTCCGCATTGAGACGCAGGCAGGCAGCTGCCGCCATTTGTGCGGAGGGGCGTGACTTGCAAGTGAGACGGAACTAACAGCTGCAGTGTATTATGAACCTTATACTAGTGATCTAATGTTGATTGTAAGTTTAAGAATTCATTCGTTAATCTTCGGGACCATACTTTTCTGTGCGAACGAAGATTCACGACGCGCATTATCAGTTGGGTACTACTGTAAGAAATATTGTGATTCACTTTCTTATATGCGATGCTTCATCCTGATTTTCTTATAGGCATTCATATATACGACTTCATGTATATTGAAATATTTTAAGGTCTATTTTTAACAACATCGTCTAACTTTTATCAATAGTATAAATATGACAGTTTTTCAGTTTTTTTTAATACAAATTCTGTAATGCGGCCATATATTTATCCCGTGAATAAGTGCTACCCGACTTTGGAAAAAATGGGCTTAAAGCATGATAACAACAACATGGTTGCAGTAATGTCTTAAAAATATGGTATAGCTTAGAATTTAAAGGTATTTTCTTCAATAGAAGAAGAGGTTAAGTAAAATTGTTGCGAAGGCAACATTGAGGTTAAATTTCTGTTTATATATTTCAAAGTTCCTAGATTTTTAATGAAAAGTAAAACATGCATAAAAACACACAGATATTGCAATATTATAGGGCAGTTTTGGGTAACATTTTACCCTTAACTGATTTGTAAATATACCAAGAATCTAAAGAAAGATGTCCTTACCTTGGTTAATCGTGTCGAAAACCTAATTTAATCTTCCTTCGCTTTTAAACATTTTTCTGTTGCTATTGAGTGAGGGCCTTTTCTTGAGCAAGCGATTGCTCCTTAAGAGTGGATTTTATAATTAAATCTACTGTATCATCATCATCAGCCTATAATGTCCCACTGCTGAGCACAGGCCTCCTTTCACAAATGAGGCTGAAAGGGACTGGGCGATACTCCACCACGCGTGTCCACTGCGGATTGGTGGAGGTAGGCTAGTGGTCAACCTACTGTTGGAATTTTTCAAGCCGCCTAGGAGGCATCCAACTAGCTTAACGACTATCACAATTAAGTTTTAACCGGGACCAACGGCTTTACGTGCCTTCCGAAGCACGGAAACGCACGACTTGAACTACCACTAGGCGGTCACCCACCCAGGTACCGACCACGACAGACGAAGCTTAACTTTGCCGATCGATTAAGAACGGCTAATCATGCTACACCACGAGCGCTTCTACTGTATACTAAAAATAAAAAATCGTGAGTAAACCACACCAACAGTGTAGGGTAATTTGTCGTTCCAGGATGGCTGGCTATTTTTTTGTGTGCTTACCACCTGTGGCCACATCAACACTTGCCACGATGGAGATGGTGGACAAACGCAAGCCTTCTTCACATCAGACACTGCTGAGCACAGGCCTTCTTCCACAAATGATGGTGAAAGGGTATGGGAAGATACTTCACCACGCATGCCCACAGCGGATTAGTCGAGGAAGGCAAGTGGTCAACCTACTGTTGGAGTTTTCAAGTCACCTAGGAAGCCTCCAAATAGTTTAAAGACTATCGCAATAAAGTAATAACCGAGACCAACGGCTTAACATGCCTAGCGAAGCACGCAAAACGCTCGATTTGAATTACCACTAGGCGGTCACCCACGCAAGCCTTAACATACAAAAAAAAAAACTTGTCTTGTATGCATCCTTCAGAGGCTGTAAAACTCCACTGCTAAACTGAGGCCTTTCCAAGTATGTACTACGGTCCCCGGCCTCCAGAGTTGTGCCGATCTATACAATATGTGGCCTTATGTAGTTACCGAGCCTTCCTTATTTCACTGCAGTTAAACTGCTACACATAGGCCTTAATCAGTGTATTCTACTGTAACCAACATCCCTAATGTTTAATAGCTGCGTGTAAGTCATAAAAAGTAAGTGGGCCTTTGATAAGTCCCACATATTATCATTTCTGCTGCCGACCACTGAAAACCTAATCCTTTCTCCGTGGTACTCCAAATTATTTTGACTATTCTAAATGCCTATAATAAAGTCTACCTTATTTACTGTATTTATCAACTGCTGGACATAGGCCTTATCTATACATATAAAATGCTTTGTCCTGAATGACTGACTGACAATCAACGCACAGCCTAAACCGCTAATTGTAGAGACCTGAAACTTGGAGGGTGTGTTCTTTGTATGGCGTAGGCATCAGATAAGAAAGGATTTTCCGAAATTCTACCCCTAAGGGGGTGAAAAACGGGGGCAAAGTTTGTATGGGACAACGTGATTCCTTGGTCCGATCTACTTCAAATTTTGCATAAACATTCCTTAACAGAATTGATGGAAGTCGTGTTTCATATTTTATTGAAACTCATCGCCAAACGGGGTTAAAAAGGGGTAGAAAGTTATTTTAGGGGTGATTTGCATCGAAGTTGATATCAATACTCCTTAAGTGCTTTTGATTTAAATATTCTTTGATATTTGACATTCCAATTTTAAAGAGTATTGCATTGTACCGTAGATACGCATATGTCAAAACGTATATGTGTGAGCAGGACTAAGCGTATTTATTTGTCCCTATCTAGCGTATAGCTTTTTTTGTGTATTATGATATTTTTTTATGACAGCAGTGAAACTGTGAAGCCCTAATTGTACGTTATTTGTGACTTTGTATCAGCGTTGCCAGACGACCCTAACATAACCTTTCATCGGTCAGTAGTTTTTGTTCAGTCCGGTCTCAGTTCTGGTCAGTAGTTGTAGATAGTGTTCCGCGCAAAAAAAACAAACCGTTCGCGGGTAAAACCGCGGGGTTCTGCTAGTTAAAAATATATATTGTTTGATTCTTCAAATTATAAAAAACACTTCATATACGGTTTTCCTATCATAGAAGAGTGTAATCTGTGCAATATTGTACCTACATTTTCTAATGTCGTCACAATGTTTATTTCAGCTCTTGCACTATACGTAAACTTGTTAGAAATAAAGGAACATACTAATATGTTTTAAGAGGTCAACCCAAGCGTAGCCAGAAAGCTAATCCTAAACTTATATTTGACGGGCCAGTTAGCGCAGTTGGTTAAAATTCCACCTATAGAGCTGCAGGTCGTGGGTTCGATTCCCACTGCATTTATGTGCATGAACATCTCTGCATGTCCTGAATCTGGGTTTAATTATATATATTAAAGTATGTATTTACAAACAAAAACTAGTATATGTATTATATCAGTTATCTGGTTTCCATAGTACAAGCACACCGTGTGTGAGGAGGAAATTTATTATAATATTATAAATACGAATGTGTTTTTGTTTGTTACCCCCCCATCGAACAATTAACCCAAAGAAGCGCAATTTGTTTGAGATCTATTCCGCAATTTCCCCACCACGGACAATGCGCTCTGATTGGCTAAGTCAAGGACACACTAAACATTTAGAAGCAGTGATAGGTCGACAGTTGTTTATCAGTGCAATAATTTAAAAATAAAACTTCAAAATACACTAAAAAGTATGATATAACTCTAATCTGACACTTTTTTTTTTTATACCACTTAGGTGGCAAACAAGCATACGGCCCGCATGATGGTAAGCGGTTACCGTAGCCTATGGACGCTTGCAACACCAGGGGTATCACGCGCGCGTTGCCGACCCTAAATAGTTATAAGAATTAGTCCATCTCTTGAAAACAACTGAACCGATTTTGATGAAACTTGCACTGTTCCCTAAGTTGAAGTAAATGTAGGCCAATGAAAAGAATGGTTACATTCCGATTAATAGTTTCGTAGAAATACATGGAGGAATATACATACATACATCTAAAATTTTTGTGTATTTGCTTGGAAGCCCTAATCGCATCTATTAGGGCTTCCAACCCTAATGCTAACTAATATTATAAATGCGAAAGTGAGTTTGTTTGCTTGTGACGCCTTCACGCCTCAGCTACTCAACGGATCATCATGAAATTTGGCATGCAGATAGCCTATGGTATGGAGAAGGACATAGGCTACTTTTTATCCCGGGAACGCGGGTTAAGCCGCGGGGGACAGCTAGTATGTCATATATAATGTCCCACTGCTGAGCACAGGCCACCTTTCACAAATCAGGGTGAAAGGGAATGGGCAGATACTCCACCACACGTGACCACTGCGAATACATATACGTGTGAAATTGATAATCTTTTTTTGAAAGTCGATTAAAAAGACTTATTAGCTGCGGAGTAAGGGATATTTGGTCTATGGTTTCTCCCTTGTCGCTTCAACGGCATAAACAACCGGTGTTGAAATTTGGCACACAGCTTATGATATGGAGTGTCCAGTCATGGGTTAATTTTGATCCGTAGGACACTAATTATAGTAAGTAAACCTAACCAGGTCGCCATTTCACGTCATGAGGTCGTCCTGATTTTAGAAGTCGTTAAAGAAAAACTTCGATTGAGAAGAAATCCTACAACTTTCTTTAGAAACTTGGATATATGTTGTATAATGCACAAATAATATTGCAATACCAAAAAAATCTTATCTAAAACTTTAAAATTAACAATAATATAAATGATAGGTTTCGGAAAAGCTGCCATTATTAATACATAAAAGATAACTGACTTATTTTTATCGCTTATAGCTGTTTAGACCTACAAAAACATAATACAAATTAACATAACATACATTTTCATTGGGAGAGTCAATTGTTTCGTTCTTAAGTACCTTATTAGGGCGTAAACCGAATAAATAACATTAATATTGGGTCACACACAGCGCAAATTAAATCTTTATCAAAGAACCCAACAATTTCTAAACGAACAGTGCATCATTTCAATCAAGCTCCTCCCCCGTTATTAAGAAGAAGGTTTTAGTCGGGTCTTGAAATACCCAGATTTTAAGATAGCTCCATCTCTTTTTGTTATATGACATTAGAAAGAGACGGGTATATTTATATATTGTAATAAGTTTCAGGTTTATATACAACCTACTATACTGTTTTATTATCTATAATACTTAAGCCTGTATTATTGAACGAGATCAGAACTAAGATCAGGTATCAAGAATATGTAGTTTTAATTGAAAATAAACCTTATTTCATTGGTGCAGCTTCCAAATTGAATTGTTATAATCTTGACTCAAAATTTGTCTTGGGCATAGACTGACGTTCGAAAAACCGGACCAAAATGTTATTGGTATAATTTTTAAAAATAAATTTTATTATAACTCGAAACTACTATTGGAATTCGCAGACGGTGTCGCAGGCAAAGACTATTTCATAGGCAGCTTATCCGATACGTAACAAAGTGAAACCATTGATTGTGTGTTAACGACAAGCTATTTGGTACAGTTGAGATATTTAATTAACAAAATTCTTAAACTGATCAACTGTATTTGTTTGTTGTGACGTAATTTTAAAAATGAAATCAGCCTTTTTTTTATTATGTACTTTTAAAGTTATTTTTTTTTTAAATGACAATCTAAAAAGCCATCTCGACTCTCCTTGGCGTACTATATTTGTGCCTTATTATGGTGACACTCGTAATAACTGTTGTCGCTTATTGCTGCTACTATCACCTGTGCCATCTGCACTTTTCTACTGTTCTCTTTATTCTTTCTTGACGAAATTACAACTATCTATTGAAGAATTTCTCCTTTTCAGTTCTTGAGCTGACAATTCTTTTTCCAAAACATTTGTCTATTTCACTTTATAAAAGCACGTACAGTGCGAGTGAGATAGCTTTATTTCCTCAGTTAATTCTTTAGGCATCATTATTTATATTTAAATGGACAGCTATATTCCTTCTCTCTATATTTGTCTCGTATCCATAGGGCTTTTATTCTGTCTCTCTCTATAACTATGTAGTTAGGTGAAAAGCCAACTGTCTGGTAAAATGTTGCATTAGAAGTGTATTAGGAGGGCAGAGGTACGTATGGCTGATTTTTAAACGGTATTAATAATGTTGAATTAAACGAAAACTCTACCGAGAGTCATGCCTATGATAGTGATATGTATTCTCGTCATATTTGAATGGTAAATAGTTAAAAATAACTAAAAAGGCATTCGATTCATTGAAAATTCGATCGATCGATTCGACTTGAAAAGTTTAAAGACAAAACATGGGAGTCCCACGGCTGGTGAAAGGTGTGCAGAGGTGAAAGCATCGAACTATTAACTCAAAGAAGTGCAACGACGTTTATGTTGTTTGAAATCTATTCCGCTAACTGTACAACACCGACAATGCGCTCAGATTGGTTACGTTAAGAAAACATGTGCCGTTATTGACTAATGGCCGATTCCTATAATTTATCGACCGTTAAATTAAGTCTCTTATATCTTTACTAATTATGAATCAAAGCTTTGCATAGCAGACCCTCCCAGATGGAATTGGCTATCACAGGTAAAATTGGATACGAAATGATCTATATGCCCAGTTTGGCAATAAAAAACCTACCATTGGTAAGCAAAACAATACGTTTTTGTTTATAGAAACCGGGCATCAGTCAAGCATAATCAGTGCAAAACCACTGACTAGTTTTGTTACTGAATTTGATTGTTCAGTATTTCTACCCTAAAGGGACATTCAACTAAATGACTTATTTATTTACTTGAAACATTTTTGTGTTAGAAAAATCTCAACTCTCATCCTTTTACTTCAGCAAATATGGCGAGAATAAACATAGCAAGACTATCAGCAACCTAAAACATTTACCTATCTACGTCACAACTCTCATGACGTCACGCGTAAAGCCGCGTGCACACACAACCAACGCCACTAGTAATCAAAACTAGCCACTTACGTTTAGTTGAAGTCTCGGCGTCTTCCGCGTCTGTCTTGGCCTTTTTGGCACGAGTTGTTGGGCCTTTCTTCGCCGCTCGCTTTTTGGGCTTCGACTCCTCGATTTCTTCCGCTTTTATTGGGACTTCGAATTCTGAAATTTAGGGTGTTGATAAGACTTCAGGGTCAAAATGAGAATCGACCACATGATTATACAGTATGTGCTTGAAGTGGCATCTTTTTTACAGGCTTTTATTTAACTTGCAATGTATGTATGTATGTTTGTATTTATACATTTGTCAACTAGAAAAAAATAACAAAGAAGTGGTGTGTAGAAACTCCGCGTAACTTTTTAGGCGATGATAGCTCAATGGTAGTGACGTCGCATGCCGGGACGAAGGTCTCGGGTTCGAACCCTAAGATGAGCTTGAGCTTTCGGTGAAGGAAAACATCGTGAGGAAACCATAGCAAGGTACTTTGTATTACCCACCTGGCTGGCTACCACCCTCAAGTTGAAAATCTGTCGCCAAGCACCTATCAGCTACACTGGAGAGCCAGTTCCTTCTAGGATTTGTGTGCTTACCACTTTCGGCCACATCATCACTTACACGGTAAACAAAGCGTCTCGCCATGGCACACTTCTTACAAACAAGTGACGTCACGAGCCCTCACTCTCGAACTTTGACGCGCTTTATCTTTGTAAATTTTTATTGATTTGATAAAGCAAAAAATACTTTGACAATCTAACTGACGGACTAATTAGAATTAATATTAGTTTTACCAGAGTTCACCTCTCTCGTCATGTCAAAAACCACTCAACGCATTCGCTTAAAGTCTGGCGACTGACAGCGCTTCACAAAAAAAAGGTTTGTTATGCTGAACAACTTTTGATATTATGGGACAACTCAAGATGCTTAGGGCACATCTATGAAGCCTGGTAGCAATCAACAAGCTGCAATCGGCATATTTTATGATCTATCTAAGGCCTTTGATGGCGTTGACCATCATACTCTGCTGCTTAAGCTTGGATTTTATGGTATTCTTGGAACTGCTCATGTTCTTGTTTTATCTTATTTAAGTAATCGCGAACTAAAAGTAGGAATTAGTGGTATACCATCCAATGGCTCTTTAGTTAAAATGGGGGTTACCCCAGGGTTCAATACTAGGGCCATTTTTGTTTCTAGTTTACATTAATGATTTACAATCTGTTGTAAATGGTGTCTGAGATATAGTCTTGTTTGCTGACAATACTTCGTTTTTTTTTTTAAGTAGATAGAAAGGATGAATAACTCAACAATGTAATTGAAACCATGTCAATAGTCTCCAAATGATTAGCTGTTATCAATCTGTTACTAAACTCGAAAAAAACTAAATGTTTAAAATTCTCTCTTCAAAATGTAGAGCAAGTAAACAGTCAAGTATTAAATAGATGGCAGCAGTTTTGGAACTAGCTGACAAAAATGTATATTTGGGAAATTTTAGTATATTGAGAATAACGATATCCGGAAGTAGCTAGACTCTGCACAAGTGCTCTGCACTATACAAATGCCAGATTACCAACATAATTATGAACTTGTTTAAGTTATTTTTTCTTTATTTTGTAAATTGTTTTTTTTAGATTGCAAAACATATGGAAGAAAATAGCTAATAAAGTCAGTAAGATAGTCCAAAAAATGTTACCTAGCTGAGTTTCTTGCCTGTTCTTCTCAGTTGAAGGCCAACTTCCGACCTGGTGGTAACTTCAGTAGCTTTGACCTTCATAAGTGCCCTACTAGGGCCTAAATTGAAAAAAAGTTATAAGAATGAATAAAAAAAAAATAAGTCACCTGGACCCGAATATCCCTCCTCGACTGATGCATTGTTGTCATCAGACTCAATTCCATCTTCACCAGGAAGCTCCACTTTCACAATTTCAGCTGTACAAAGAGAAAAATATCTTATTATAATTTGGTTAAGACCCAATTTTCATAATAGTACCAAATGTTCCATTGCCGGTACAGCAACTCCTCTCAACACATCTATAAAAAGGATGTGAAGAGGGTGTTGGCAATGAGTTATACCACTGGTGTTGCAAGCGGTGATATGCTATGATGACCGCTTACCACGAGGGCCATAATATGCTTGTGTGCTAAATTGTAGTATAAAAAAACTACTTACGTTTAAAATACCCACTCTGCAGTTTATTCTTGAACTGCTCATCTGTGTGTAGCACTTGCTTCTTGAAGTTGGCTGCATTGCGGAGCTGAGTAATGCATATCTCACATATGCCACCCTCATCTTGGCCGTCACTCGCAGGACTTAGCTGTAGACAGAATATTTAATACATCTGATTGTGCTCAGATCTCAAATCTAAATCAATTTGGATCAGCTGCCTGGCAGGATTTTGCTAAAAGCTGATTCTGAAGCTAAAACAGAAGTAATGGGTTTTATATGGAATGAAGTTTAAAAAAACTAATTATTGTATTTTTTTTATGTAACTGTCTGTAGCCTGGGGTTGTGGTGAATCAACATAATTAAACCAAAGATGTCCACTGCTGAGCATAGGCCTCCTATCTGCCTATAATTTAGAAACTCGCCCAAAAGCAATCGGACAATGTTTTCTTCAGCTGATCTACAATTACTGTAAGTATTTCCCATTTATGAATGTAAAAAGCACATGAAATTCTTATTGAAAGGGAAACAAGCAGTGTTCCTTACCTCGGTTCAGTAGAGCAGTGCTCCTTAGTGTACCTTAACTACGAAGATGTAAACATAGTAAAGGCTGCCGGCTGAGGCCATGGCTCTTTTATTTTATTTCCTATGTTTGAAATTAATTCATCACAAATAACTTACGCTAATATCGAAACAGTCCTTCAACATGTCGGCGTAAATTTCTTCCTCGCCCATCCAATGGTATGAGCTCTTAACATCTTTATAGGCGCCCTCCGAAGCGCAGCAGCGACACGAACCACTGAGCATTGGAGATTCCATCATTTTTAACACAATATCTACACACAATTAGTCCTAAATTACATTACTAAATTGAAAACTTATCGAGGACGCTACACAATCGAAGTTTCGCCATTTTCTTCATAAAGATTTTTGTTTACAGTGCTGCCAAACAAGAAAAAGTTATCGAGACGAGAACTAGTGGTGGGCGTTTAAACGATAAGCTTTTAACTAAGCGCTGCTTTATAGAAAAACCGTTCGTTTCGTTTAAAATTTTAAGTTTAATGCTTTTTCGTTGAAAACTTTTTAGTCCGAAAATTACGATAATTACTTACAATTCCCCACGTATGAAAAGAGAGATTGGACCTACCGATCGGCCCTATACATATATCGGGTGCCAAATCGTGTCGTCCGTAGACGGATTTAGAGCATTTAGAACCACTAAGCTATCTTATCGAATTAGCAGTTTCCGTGATTATCCCATTATTTTAAAGAAACAAAAAAGCATTATCTTGGCTGTCTGACTGTAGATTAGACATACATTAATTTGTGCATGCATACAATACTATTTACGGTAGTATATCGGGCCAGTCAAGTATAAAAAAGACGGATTGGCTTGGGCAGCCTACCACCAGTCTGTATTACTACATACCTACCTACTTATATAATTAAAATAAAGTTTAACGATATCACTTAGTGGAATACTGCATTTTTTTGAACACTGCTCTACGGAATCGAATATCGGTCAGCCAAGTAGAGTAGTTTCACTGTAAAAAATAGTAAAAATCTTTTAGTTGGTAACACATTTCCGAGCTGTCAGCTGTCACTGTCAGTCAGTCTTATTAGAAAATTGGTTGGTCTTTTGCCTTTTTTGGATTGGATCATTTCGTTTTCAATAGAAATTATTAATTCCCTAGATTTATTTAAGTCGTCTTATTAATGGAGACGGTCAAAGCCTGCCGCTGTTGCCTACTCCGACCCCCTGACAAAGATTTGAAGTCTCCTTACTATGGTGTACTGGGGAAGACTGAAATCTATTCTGACATGCTAAAAGAATGCTTCGAAATTCATGTAAATATAGTTTATTTTTTATTCTTATAAATAAGTCCGGTATTTTACAATAAAAAAATGTTTGGAGCTGTTCGTATCATACAAATGTAAAGTAGGTATCAAGTTAATTTGATGTTTTTTAGCCTACTTTGCTGGTTCTCTGGAGCCAGAAACTTAAATTTCTATTATTAAGTGTTGCTGAGCTCCAGAGAAAGTGCCTAGAGATCCGTATGGACTAATGCCAAAGACTAAATTTGTTTTATAGTAATAAAATTGTTGTATAAATGTTGACTGCCCTGCTGTGCAGCCCAGTGCCTCCAAAAAAAGCGGCATAAACATTTTTTGCTCAATTTTTTTTTTCATATTAGATTTACTTAGGTGAAGTTATTATTTGTGTAATACAGGTAGTAAATAGGTCCATTCTAAGACTGTATTGTGGGGCACTACAGAACCCCACACTGCATGTGGCCCGACACACACTTGGCCGGTTTTTATTTATTATTAATTTTTGTGTATTATGTGGTGTATAAGTATATTTATCATATGTAATTCTTTTAGTTGACAGCTTGCTCAAATGAAGCAGACGGTATTTGCGAGCCATGCATCACACGTCTCCGTGACGCGTGCGACTTCAAACATCAAGTGCAACAATGCCAGAAGGATCTACTACTGAAGGTGGAGTCCAACTTGAGTAGCGATAATGTTGTTAAAGGTACATTTTTTGATCTCTTGATTCTATAACTTATACCACAGAATATTTAAAAGTAGTACAGAAAACCAAAAAAAAAAAAAAGCAACTCTTCTGAGGCCACAATAAAGTGTAATTCAGATCGCACAGTGCTGCATGCCTAAAATTATATTCACCTACAACACCTTTCTCTGTCTATCGCATAACTCTACCCTGTATGACATGGCACGTGAAACGTTAGGGTTGTCAACTTGTGACACATCATTAATCTAAAAATTTTTTAGCAGTCATATTATTATTGTTCTCTAATTTAACCAAATATCATAATATTGGTTCTTAAATACTTTCATGCCGGAGGATAAGTATTTTATTTAAAAATAATTTAATTAATAAAAATGTAAGCATTTACCAAAAAAATAATTCACAAATATATTACCAAAACTTTTTTTTTATTCTGAAATATTGTTTTGTTGATTTTTACCTGTCGGACTGGTTGTTAAATCTTAGTTATTCTAAACGAAAGTTGGGTATGAAGATATTCAAGTATCAAAAGTAGTTAGAAATGCTTTATTCTTTATATTTAACGAGTAGATCGGATCCTTGTTAGTATTTGAGCAGACAAACTCGGTGCAGTATGTTTCTACCTTAATTTTAGCGTACTAGCACAAAATAAAGAATTTTTCACGATGATTACTTGACGAATATTTTACCCACAAATTTATTAATAAATATGCACGTGTCATTCGCAATAGGCGCGTGGCAACCGTCCGTCATTGATTCCGGTAAACCGCGTGCGCGCGATCGTACCTGAACATGGGAGTGGGACAGGCCTGCTTATACTATAGTTTCTCAAAGTGGAGTATGCACCTTAGTGGTACGTTATTTGGTTACATGAGGTGCACCTTTTTGTCTGCTCTCTTTTGTGTTAATTGATAATAAACCTTACATCAAAGAAGCAAGTTTTTATTTCAGTTGTTGAAATTCACATTAGAGTAATACTTGTTTATCTACAGCTCAATATTTTCAGATGAAGCAGTCCCAAAGGTGAAGGAGGAAATATCAGATGTTGATGATGATAACGGCATTTATATGCTTGGTGAAGGTACGTCTCTAATAGGTTTCATTTATAAATATGTCGCCTCTGTAGAAGAGAATGAGACCACAACTTTTAAAATTGTGTTTAGGCTAAGCATTCATTATTACATAAATAATATCCTGGGACATTCCTCAGACACGGTCAACTGATCTCAAACTAAGCAGAGCTTGTACTATAGAAACCAGATAACTGATATAATACATATACCACTTATTGTTTGTAAATACATACTTAATATACATAATTACACCCAGGCTCAGGACATACAAACATGTTCATGCACACAAATGCATGTCCTGGGCGGGAATCGAACCCACAACATGCGGCGCGATAGGTGGAATCTTTACCAGAGTCAACCAACTGGCCCATCATATTTGTATGTTATGTAATAGATAGATAGGTTTTAAGAGGACGTGTGCGAAAGAATCATGGCGAGATTTGTACAAAAAAATGATGATTTTTTTAGAATCATTGAAATGACGTTATAATTGATCCTTGATGCCTAAGGAATAACTTGAGGCTTTTAAAATATTTAGATCCCCGGGATAAAAATGTGACATTCTATGCCATGCCGGTGAATCGCGACCAAACCCGTTATGTTGTTGATAAGTTTTGCGGGGTTTATAAAATATTTCAAGTATATTAATAATGTTATCTCGACTTTGTATGTGACTCAAAACCCTCTATTATTTTTTGTACAAATCAATGTATGGATCTCGCCATGATTCTTTGCCGATTTCGCTGATTTACGTGATTTTACAGTTTAACTACTGTATTTCGACAACACAAGAACCATCGCTCACGCGTTACCAACCATTCCCCCCACCCCTATGAGCTCTGGCGACCTTACTCACGCGCAGGAACACAACTTTACACATAAAGTTATTTGGCTGCGGTATTCTGTAAGGTGGAGGAGGTACTTCCCCAGTCGAGTTGCTCTTTGAGCAAATAAACGCTATGCTCTACCTCTCTCAATCTCAAACCAAACTTTCAAATTCATAATATTAGTGGGATAGATTTAATTTTCCAACTATAAATTTAAATGGTTTCTGTACACGATGGTACATTTACTATGCTGGTTTTGTAGGTCGAAATAAAATGCCATTCATTAAATCAATACTTGGTGAAGCTCGGTACAGTAACGTGTTGTTGTTTCTATGGCGCTCGAACAAGAAGTGAATGCCTGCCGGCCTAATGCCGTCTCTTTTATACTATTTTTTTATCGGTGCCTAACGGTACGAGTGCGGGAGAGCGTGCTGCGCTCCTATTGGTTGATACGAATCTATAAGACCGTTTTGGCCAGAACAATAGGCGTTACCGTGCCGAGAGCCACTTTCTATTTTTATTTTTACATAAGCCTATTTACATTGTTTTCCTATGTCTATTATTGCTTTTTATAGCTTAATTAACCCTATTTACTATTATTTATTTATTATATATAGGTAATAAAAAACACAACTATTCTATTTTTATTATAGGTACACTTAAGGACTAATATCTTACTAACTAAATAAGGTAACAAAGTTTATAATGATAACTTATGACTATTTACAACATTACGCGCCGTACATTTCTCCCGCCGTGCGTTACCGACGTTATCTTGAGTTGGGTGACGCAACTATTCTTGTTGTACGGTGTGTGCCTGGATAGGTAGAATAACCAGCTTCTTGGTAGGTCTGCGTAGTACTCCGCCCTTTGTTCTGACGTCAGCTGTTCTTATCACGTTGTCTGGTCCCGGATACACTGCGATGACGATTCCACGGGGCCACATGTTTCTTGGTAGGGTTCCGTCGGCGATAAGGACAAGGTGACCGATTTTGAGTGTTTCACCTCGTCCGTAGGGCTCCCGCCTGTATTGGAGCTCCGGTAGGTATTCACGCACCCATCTTGCCCAGAACATATCTGCCAGTCTCTGTGAGGTTCGCCAGTGGTTGCGTCCGATCAGGTCGTTGTCCGTGAAGGTACCGGGTGCTATTGATGATGACGGGCCGCTGAGTAAGAAATGGTTGGGGGTGATGGCCTCCATGTCCTCGGGGTCGACTGAGACATGTGTTAGGGGCCGACTGTTCACTGTATTTTCTACCTCTGCCAGCAGCGTCGTCAGGGATTCTTCTGTGGGGTTTTTCTCATGAAGTACTGTCTTGAGAGCGGTTTTCACACTTCTCACCAGTCGCTCCCACGCCCCGCCCATGAAGGGGGCGCTTGGGGGGATGAACCGCCAGTTGATTGCTCGTCGGCTCGCCTCCTCTTGAGTGGCTGTGTTGAGTGCTCGCTGTAGTTCTTTGTCGGCGCCCTGCAGGTTGGTACCGTTATCCGACCATATCTCGGTGGGGCACCCTCGGCGTGCTATGAAGCGTCGTAATGCCATGATCGCCGAGTCAGAGGTCAATGACCCGGCGACCTCTAAGTGAAGTGCACGTGTTGTGAGACACGTAAACAGTGCGACGTATCTTTTCTGTGTTGTCCGTCCCACGGTGATGGTCAGTGGCCCGAAGTAGTCTACACCAGTATACGTGAAGGGACGTCTGTGGTGTGCCAATCTGCATGTTGGGTGATCACCGGTAGGGGGCGTTGGCGGCGACGCTTTTCTTATTCGGCAGGGTAAGCAGTTATGTATGACTGCTTTTACTGTAGGTCTCTGTTTGATGATCCAATATTGTTGTCTGCACTCGTTCAAGGTTGTTTCTATACCGGAGTGGTGAAGACGTCTATGTATGTGGTCTATGTAGAGACGGGTAACCGGGTGGTTTCCGTCCAGGATGGCGGGCCTTTTGACAGCTTCTTCGACTTCTTTCACGGCGTGTATTCTTGATTTTAGTGTTATCACTCCGTTTACTATTTCTGTTGATAGGTGGCGCAGTCGACTCCGTGTCGACAGCGGTCTGTCGTTGTTGATGGCGTCCATTTCTTCTTTGAATGAGTCTCGTTGACTCGCACGAACTAGTAGTGACTCGGCACGTCGCAGTAGGTCACCGTCGATAGGTATATAGCATTTTTCGGTTTTCTTGTTTGACTGTAGGGGGCGTGCAGAGTGTTTTTTCTGTTTCTTGTGTTTTGTCCATGCCGCATCCTTTTCTTTGTTGTGTTTTGTTCGTTTGTATTGTACGACGTCTGTTTTCTTTCTGCACAACTGTATGAATTGCAGTACACGAGCGGTGCTTCTTAGGAGGCGTTCCCACTTGGAAAATCTGTCTATTTGCGGTAGGGCTTCACTGATATTTTCTTGTGATTTTTTGTTCTGTATGTGACATATTCTTTCTTCACCGGTGTGTGGCGTGTCGGTGACGGTTTCTGTTGGCCACGTTGAGGGGTCGTCTCGCAGGAACGGCGGTCCGGTGAACCAACGGTGATCGGTGTTGAAGTCCGGGGGGACGTCACGTGTGGCATCGTCCGCGACGTTCAATTTGGTAGGCACCCACCTCCACTCGTTGATTTTGCTGTTTTCTTCGATTGCTGCTATTCTATGGGCGACGTACGGTTTGTATGAGCGGGCCCCGTTTCTCAGCCACGCCAACACTGTTTTGCTGTCACTCCAGTAGGTCTTGGAGTCTGGTTTTCTGTCGTGCTCTTCTATGATGGTTGTTGCCATGCGACTGCCCATCACTGCTGCTTGTAGTTCGAGGCGCGGGATCGACGTGACCTTGAGGGGTGCCACGCGTGCCTTCGCCATGATGAGTGATGTTGTCACCTGCCCGTCCGGTGTTGTCACGCGCCAGTAGAGGCTGGCAGCGTATGCTACTTCACTGGCGTCGACGAATGTGTGTAGCTCGATGCGGTCGGCGCTGCTGTACTGTAGGTAACATCTAGGTATTTTCACTGCGGCGAGGCGTTGTAGGTGTGACATCCACTCTGTCCACTGTGGCTGTAAGTCTTTTTCTATCGATTGATCCCAGTCGGTGCCCCGGCGCCAGACTTCTTGTAGTATTTGTTTGGCTCTTGTGGTGACCGGTGATGCGAAGCCGAGCGGGTCGAACAATGACATAACTATTTTCAATATGTCCCTCTTGGTGGGCGTGTCTTTGTTCACTATATCTGGTGGTAATCTCGCCAAGTTGAGATTGAAGGTAAGTTTGTCTGCGTGGCACTCCCATATGAGGCCGAGCACACGTTCTGTTGTACTGCCATCTTTCAAGTCTATTATTTGCTGTTTTTTCTTATCTTCGTCGGTGCTCAGAGTTGTAAGTACCGCCGGTGAGTTCGATGCCCATTGTCGCAACTCGTAGTGTGCTTCTCGGTGTATGTTGCGTACGTCGGTTGCTGTCTGTATGGCTTCTTCTTCGGTCGGGAAGCTCTGTAGGTAGTCATCAACGTAGTGGTTTTTTTCTATTGCGCGGTGTGCTGCCGGGTGACTGTCTTGATAACGTTTAGCGTTGATATTTTTCACGAAGATAGCGGTCGATGGAGATGAAGTGGCGCCAAATATGAGTGACGTCATTCTGTATTCTGTGACTTCATGGTTTCCACGGTGATCTTCTCTCCACAGGTATCGAAGTGCGTCTCTATCTTCGGGTCTTATTTTCACCTGCATAAACATCTCGGCGATGTCGGCAGTGACAGCGATGGGATGTTGGCGAAACCTCATGATGACTCCTGGGAGTGACTGTAGGAGGTCTGGACCGGTGAGCAGGTGATCGTTGAGTGAAACGTTCTTGGTTTTGGCTGCAGCGTCGTGTACCACACGTACTTTGTCTGGTTTCATGGCGTTGATGACTGGAAAATGTGGTAAGTACCACGTTCTATTTTCTTTAGCTTCTTTCGGTGCAGGTTCGGCGTACCCCTTTTGTATGAGCGCAGCCATCTGTTCGTTGTATTTCTGTTTCAGCTGTGGGTTTTTATCTATCTTCTTTTCCGTGCTGGACAATCTCTTCAAGGCGTTTTCTTTGTTGTTTGGCATGACGACGTCTGGACTCTTCCATAACAAAGCTGTTTCGTAACGGCCGTCTTCACGCTGCTTGGTGTGTTCTTCAAGGATGACAAGTGCACGTTGCTCTGGGTCACTCTGGGGTTTCTTGGGTTCTATTGTGAGTGATTCTATTGCGAAGTACTGTTTGAGCTGCTCGTTCATGTCGTCATCTTGTTGCTGTATATGGTTGACTTGATGTAACTGTTGACCAAGTATGCGTTTGCGTGAGCCGTGGAGCACCCATCCGAGTGGCGTTAGGGATGCCACCGGCTGGTGTCTGCTGCCTTGACGAACTTCTGAGGCGATCAGTAAGTGCCAGTTGTCTTGCCCGATGAGTATGCCAGGAGTACCCACACTGTAGGTAAGTTGTGCTGCGATGTCTGTGAGGTGTTTGCAGCCGGTGATGTCGACGTCTGATATCTTCTGTGGCGTTATGTGCAAACCGTTGATTGTGTGGGCTTGTATGCTGTGTTCTCCCGCCGTGCCGCAAATGGTTATGGTGACACGTCGAGACTTCGATGCTTCAACTTCAGTGTTTCCAACTGCTTCGATTCGGAGTGGTTCTGGCGTGCCCTTGAGTCCGGTCTTCTTAGTGACGCTGTTGTCGATCAGAGTGACTGTTGATCCGTCATCTAATAAGGCAAAGGTGTTTATTTTGCCTTTTGGTCCCGACACCTGTACTGGCAGGATCTTTAGGTATGATCTTGACTCGACGGCCGCTGACCATATGTTGGTGACCACGTCGCTGTTCGTTTCGGGTTCTGCAGAAGTTGATTTCGGTTGGAAGTGAAGTAACTTGTGATGCGTACGTTGACATCCATCGACTTGACACTTTTTTGCTTGACATTGATGTGTTCTGGCTCTGTATCCTAGGCATCTGAAGCATAGGTATTTTGATTTAGCCAGGTCCCACCTGGCGTTAGTTTCTGTTTCTGTAAACTGCTTGCATTCTGTTGCTATGTGACCACGTTTCTCGCATACGGGACACTTTGATTCGTTGTCTCGCTCGTTCACTGTGTATGTTTTCTGTTTTCGCGCAGGCGCACGTTGAGTTTTCTGTTCGAAGTCTGTTTGTCTTGATACAGGTTCAGGCTGGGCGTACGGGCTGCATTTTTCGGCTTCTTTTTCTAGGAATCTTGACAGCTTAAGTAGGTCAGCTTCTTCGATGTTGTCTGTTGAAGTGAAGTCGAACCACCGGAACCGCATTTGAGGTGAAAACTTTTCTATTACTGCTCTTGTGACTTCAGGATTGTAGAGGTAGTATATTTTCTTGAGTGCTTGCAACGTGGCGATTATGTTGGACACCTTTGTGGAGAACACGCAGATGTCTCTTGCTGTATCGGAGAGGCGAGGTAACGAACGGAGACGCTCCAACTCGGCGAGTGCGATGGTGTCCGGTTTGCCAAAACGTGTTTCTAGAGTTTTCATGATGTCTTGTGGCTTCGAAGTATGTATTAACAGGCTCTCCACCGCTTCCCTGGCGTGTCCCCGTAGGCTGCGGCGTAGGCGTGTGACATTTTCTATCTCGGTGTAAAGTTCTGATGTTTCTGTGTACGCCGCCTTGTAAGACAGCCATTCTTGGTATGCACCACTGTAGGCAGGCAGGTCGGTGTGGCGATGCGGTAGTCGACTGCCTGATTTTGCTGCTAACGTGATTGCTGAGGCGAGCTCGCTGAGGTTCACTGTTGTCGGTTGTGGTACACCTGTAGGCTGCGGCACGACGGTAGGCTGTGGCACGACGATAGGCTGTGGCACGACGATGGGCTGCGGCAAAACGGCAGGTTGTGGCGCGACGGCAGGTTCTGTTTTGGTATGAGGTTGGTTCTCAATAGCCAGGATTGGCCGGTCGCTCTTCTGCACCCATTCGGCGACCCGTCGTGCTGTGGTTCTTTCAGAGACGACGGTAGCGTCGTCTTCTTCGATGTCTGAATCTGTTTCCGCCTCTAGGGCGGCCATTCTGGCGGCAGCATATTCTAATTGTAGGCGGAGGATTTCCGCCCTGGCTAGTGCCATTCTCTTCGCTTTTTCCCCTTTTCTTGACTTCGCGTCCTTTGGGTTGGGCGCAGCTGCTGTGGCCGTTTCATCACGATCCGCGATGGTTTCTGTAGACCGCGTGGTTGCTGTTTCTTCTGTAGTAGCGGTCTCCTGCGTCGTGGTCGTGGCTGTTTCGGATTCTTGCGCACTGTTGGCTGAATCTTCATTTGCTGATTGCGTTTCTTGTTCATTTGCACCTTTCGCCTTGCTTGATCTCGTTGACGGCATTTTTCTATTTTTCTTCTATATTTGGACTGTTTTTCTTCTATAAATCCGGCGCTCGAAGGACCATTAATGTACACGATGGTACATTTACTATGCTGGTTTTGTAGGTCGAAATAAAATGCCATTCATTAAATCAATACTTGGTGAAGCTCGGTACAGTAACGTGTTGTTGTTTCTATGGCGCTCGAACAAGAAGTGAATGCCTGCCGGCCTAATGCCGTCTCTTTTATACTATTTTTTTATCGGTGCCTAACGGTACGAGTGCGGGAGAGCGTGCTGCGCTCCTATTGGTTGATACGAATCTATAAGACCGTTTTGGCCAGAACAATAGGCGTTACCGTGCCGAGAGCCACTTTCTATTTTTATTTTTACATAAGCCTATTTACATTGTTTTCCTATGTCTATTATTGCTTTTTATAGCTTAATTAACCCTATTTACTATTATTTATTTATTATATATAGGTAATAAAAAACACAACTATTCTATTTTTATTATAGGTACACTTAAGGACTAATATCTTACTAACTAAATAAGGTAACAAAGTTTATAATGATAACTTATGACTATTTACAACATTACGCGCCGTACAGTTTCAGACCATTAAATAACGGAGATCCGGCTTGAAGGACCATTAAATGTTCGGGCCTCGTAGTGGTTGCCCAAATACACCCATAAGTCACTGGTTAAGATCAGGCTTGAAGGACCATTAAATGTACGGTCCGTAGTGGTTAGCCCGATACATCCATTGGTCACTGGTTAAGATCCGGCTTGAAAGACCATTAAATGTACGGTCCGTAGTGGTTAGCCCGATACATCCATTGGTCACTGGTTAAGATCCGGCTTGAAGGACCTTTAATTGTCGCCCGATACATTGGTAGATACACCCATAGGTCACTGGTTCAGATCCGGCTCGAAGGACCATTCAGTGGGGTAGCCTGTACTATAACAGCTTAAGAGAAGCCTTAGTCTGAGCTTACTTGTAGGCCGTCTGGAAGGGCCCTCTGTGTAAAAATTTGGAACTTAAAAACTAGACAAGGCATTGCTTTTACAAAAAAACTTAATTCATAATCCGTTAATATTATTAAATTACAGAGCTCAAAGAAGAGTTATCAGACTTTGAGGACAACAAGAATCTGGCAGAAGTGCTGGGCTTCAACAATGTGACAGTGAAGAAGAAGCAGTCACAAAAGAAGAGGAGCAGCAGGCATCTAGTCTTGCAGCATGGTAAGATACTTGCATTAATAATCCCCTTTCTAATCTCCTTTCACCAATGTGTGGGCGGCAGATACTCCACCACGCGTGCCCACTGCGGATCGGTGGAGGTAGGCTAGTGGTCAACCTACTATTGGAATTTTTCAAGCCGCCTGGGAGGCATCCAACTAGCTTAACGACTATCACAATTAAGTGATAGCCGGGACCAACGGCTTTACGTGCCTTCCGAAGCACGGAAACGCTCGATTTGAAATACCACTAGGCGGTCACCCTCATTTGTGAAAGGAGGCCTGTGCTCAGCAGTGGGACATTATAGGCTGATGATGATGATGATGATACAGCTAGTACTTATATCATACTTTTAAGGCGATGATAGCTCAGTGGTAGTGGCATCGGATACCGAGACGAATGTCCCGGGTTCGAATCCTACAATGACCTTGAGCTTTCGGGTAAGGAACACATCGTGAGGGAACCTTAGCACGGTGGTAGGGTGCTTTGTAGTACCCGTCTGGCTGGCTACCACCCTCAAGTTGAAAATCTGTCGCCAAGCACCTATCGGTGTGTTCCGACAGCTGCACTTGAGAGCCAGTTCCTTCTAGGCTTTGTGTGTGTACCACCTTCGACCACATCATCACTTACCATGGTGAGATTGTGATCAAACACAGGCCGATACACAGTAAAAAAAAGTACTTATTTTAACTATTTATTTCAGATAAAATGAAAATATCACTCAGGGCATTATCGCAAATGAATATACTAAAACCTGTCAAAGTAGCTTCCCGCTTGAAACAACGAGTCAGTGAGAACATAAAACACAAACACAACGTCGCAAATATACTGAAGTACTCGAACTGCACGCCATTTGCTAATAAAACTCTTTGTGGCATCATATGCGCTTTTTGTAAACAACCCTTCCAACAACCCGACGAATTGAGAACGCATACACAAGAAAAGCACAAAAATGAAGAAATGCACGACAATAAAAGAATGGACAAAAATAACTTATCACTCAAATTGGATATAACCGAGTTAGAGTGCACAGCGTGCCACACGAAATGCGACAATATATCTATACTAAAAAAGCATATAATTGAAGAGCATAATGTCAAAATGTATCCCGAGAAGTTTGACTATATTTTTGAATTCAAATTATCCGCTGAACAAATTATGGACTGTGCGTTATGTCATTCAAGATTTGAAACGTTTAAAATGTGCCTCCAACATATGAATGGGCATTATAGGAATTATATCTGTGAAGTATGCGACATGGGTTTTATAAATAAGCACAGATTAAAAAATCATCAACGTACGCACGAGCTGGGTACCTTTAAGTGTTCGTACTGTGAAAAAATCTTTAGTACCCGAGTGGGGATGATGTGCCATGAAAAATACACGCACAATACTGCTGTCAGATACAAAACAAGCTGTCCACATTGCTCGGAGACCTTCACGAGTTATTACCAACGAAATAGACATATGAACAAAGAACACAACATACTGGCTGCTACGTATAAATGCAATATTTGCGATAAATCTTTCATATTAAAATCTAAGTTAACGTCTCATATAAAGAAGGTGCATTTAATGGAAAGGAATCACACGTGTCCTGAATGCGGCCAAGGATTTTTTATCAAACAATCTTTAGACGAACATATGATTAAGCATCGCGGAGAAAGAGTGTTCAAATGTACGGTCTGTCAAAAGGCATATGCAAGAAAAAAGACACTAATCGAACATATGAGAATACACAATAATGACAGGAGATTTAAATGTGGTATCTGTGAACTGGCATTTGTACAGAAATGTAGTTTAAAAAGTCATATGCTGTCGAACCATGGTATTACCTTATCGGAGTATGAAACGCTTGGAAAGAGTGTAGTCCCCACGTGAAATGGCCTTTGTAGTACCCACCTGGGTACTAAAGCATGTATACATGGCTTTTGATTCTTCTGAATGGGAGTTGCTGATAGGAAGCATCATTAAGAGGACAGGTCCATACAAAAGTGTATTCTTATTTTGGACATCAACAAATAAAAAACTAAAGTTGTGAAGTGAGCTCCTACGCTGTCGTTTGTTCCCAAAGGATGGGCATGGGGTACTTCAAGTTCCCTTCTTGGGTGTGAAGAGATTTTTGGAGGGTCTTCTTCCGTGGTGGTGCAAGCGTCTTTAGGTTACGGTGACCGCTTACCATCAGGTGGGCAATTATCACAATTTTATTTTCTTAATCTGATAAAAATTAACAGTTATATATTCACTTTGTATGTATGACTACTTGTAAATAAAAGTTATACTTGTGAGAAAAAGTTCAGTCCAATTTCAACTCTATTTGGTCTGTATTATAAAACGAGAATAAAACTTCAGTCTCAAGAATAGATTGAACCTTATATCGCAGGTATAGGTTCCATTCTATTAAACTTGACTTAACATACGGACCGGAAATAAAATGTACGTAAGATATGGAGTCTATGGTCGAGTGGTATAGAGATCGGCTTAAGATCCTGGGTTCCATTCCCGGGTTGGGCAAGTTTGAAATTTTTTTTTGTATTAATATTAATTGGTTTAATTAAAAAAAGGGAGAATGAAACAAGGCAATGGCGCCGACCACAGATAATTGGGCAAATCATCATCATTTTTTGCCCGGAAATGGTGATTATACCCAACTTATTATTTATTATGAACTACCCTCCTCTTCGGGAATAAAGGGCGTGAAGATATTTAAAGAAAACAAGGTTTTATCTGTTCACAAAACTTGCGTTCGGTATTATTATTTTTACATTATATTTACAAAATATTTTATTTGCACATGTGATTTATTTATGTCTAATCTTATGTTAGTTGTAGAATTTTGTTTTGTTATAAAAAAACTAAAGTTAATATTGTAAAGGGTTTGTACTTGTAATGTTTTCTTGAAAACTCCAATAAGCCTTTTAGTTATTTATTAGAATGAATTGATGTTTATTTTGTATATAATAATTATTACAACAATCTTTTATTTATTTTGTTAAAAAAAATAAAAATATTTTTGATTATAATGAAGTTTGATTTTTTGAGTACCTAGGTGATTTTGAAATTCTATTTGTTTTTGCTTCAAGTATCTGAAATGGCAGACGGTCCACGTGATGGTAAGTCAGCATTGACAAAAATATAGCCCCCTACTAGAGATGCCCCCCCTTACTAATAAAGCGCTATTGAACTAATACACTGATTAAATGGTCATGTAAATAATGTCACATTATTTGACAATGACAATACAGTGACGTTATTTAACAGTATATTAGTTAAATAACGTTTGACTTTACGTTAAATAACGGGGCCTTGCTCAATATATTACATAATATATCACTGCATAATATTCAATAGTGTCAGTGGGCGGCATTTTACCAACAGATGACATACCTACATCACCTTGATGCCGGTCTTTTTTCAATATATTCGTTTATCCTACAAAAAAATTCATACATAATAGTAATAAAATGGCGCGCATCCGCTTCCTCGCGTCGACTGATGCCCGGTTCCTATAAAGAAAAACGAATCGTTTTGCTTACCAATGGTCACACAGCCAATGGTAGGATTTTCATTGGCATAGGTATAGATAATTTCGTAAGCTAATTTTACCTGTGATAGCTACTTCCATATGGGAGGGTCTGCTATGCAAAGCTTTGAGGTCTTTGCTTCAATATTAGTAAAGATATATGTCTTATTTTTAACGGATAACGGTCCGTAATTTGTAGGAATCGGCCATGATCCAATGGTTTCGGCGGAGAAATTCGCGTGTTAGGCAATGCGCGCGATTCGATTCCACGCGCGCCGCAGCTCGTCGCTAATCGACGCAGTTTCATAGTAAAAATATAGGAGGCGAATTTCTACGATTCGACAAGCCTTTAGAATTAAAAAAAAAAACTTTAAACTTTAAATAACTTTATGCTGGGTAAAGTTGTGTTCCTGCGCGTGAGTAAGGTCGCCAGAGCTCATGCATAGGAGAGGGGGGAAGGTCGGTAACGCGTGAGCGATGCTTCGTGTTTTGCAAGCGTCCATATGGCTACGGTAACCGCTTACCATGTCAGGTGGGTCGTATGCTTGTTTACCGACTAAGTTGAATAAAAAAAAAAAAAACGGATTGTTTCTCGGTATTTCTCAGGTAGTTCTCCAGAACGCCCAAGAAACGTTCATAACGCGAGTGTCTATTTTTGGAGTTACCAGATATGGACTTACAAAAGTTTACAGGAGCTTAGAATATAGAGGTTAAGGTCCCATAACGAGCGGTCTAGAGGTCTGCGTTCCGCATTTACTGTAATCTATGCGGATATTTTGATCAAGCTCAAAGCGATCGCGGCGGTCAAGGAGAACGCACGTACAGCTCTGACCGCAGTTCTCTAAATCTAAAAGCTGCAATACACACTGCAATAAAAATCAACAATTCTTTAAAGCCGTTTATTTCATTAGATAAACTGTTTTTTTTATCACTTAACTTAAAAATAAATTACAATTAAGTTTTAAATTAAATATTGCAATTTAACTGTAAAATAAGTACCTACAGTAAAACAAATCACCTATTTTAATAATGCTGATGCTGAATATTTACTCGGTTTAACTCGATTTATTTGTAACTACGTAACCTCCGCGTTTTCAACCGCATATGGTATTAACATTTCACGGAACGGAACATTGCACGGAACCCTAATTTCAGAAACTAATTGTTTTTCTGTCCGAAATCCGAAACAAAAAGTAGAACATGTACCTACACACGGCTAAACATCAAGCTATAAATATCCAATATAAGCTAACCTCTCATTGTATGGAAATACTATACAATGCGAGATCAGCTTACACTGGAAATTTATAGCTTGATGTGTAGCCGTGTGTACATGTACTACTTTTTGTTTGTAAATACATAAATATAGCCAGACTCGGGACATGTAGACATGTTCATGCACATAAATGCATGTCACAAGTGGGAATTGAACCTACGACCTGCGGTGTGAAGGTGGAATGTTAACAAACCACGCCATCTAAAATGAGAAATAGTACGCCAGTTAGATATAGTTTTGATGATTCATGTACCGTATCTTCCCTTCTTTTGATCTAAGTTTGCAGCAGATCTAGACAATGTACTAAATAGACGTAATATCACTTGCAGCCATACTGATTCCATGATTTGACAGTAAATGACTCTTCAAACTGCATTTTTGTACAAAAGTCATTGCGCACACATCACACTTAAACCGCCTATCATTATTATGGATTCTCATATGTTCCCTAAGAGTATATTTCCTGGCGTACGACTTATGGCATACTTCGCATGCGAAAATCCTCTCCCCAGTATGTTTAATCATATGTGCTTTTAAAGCTTTCTTACTGAAAAACCTATACCCACATTCCGTGCACTGGCAATTCCGCTCCATCAAATGACTTTTCTTAATATGATACATCAGTAAAGACTTTAAAATATACGCCTTATTACATACATTACATTTATATTGCGCCTCACTATTATGCACTTTCACTAAATGTTGATTTCTCTGATAGTAACTTCGGAACGGTTGGTCACAGTACGGGCAGTTTGATATATTTCTAGCACCCAAATGCTTCATTTTCTCATGATAATGCTTCTTAGGTCGGCTAGAGAATATTTTCTCGCAATGGTCGCACTTGAAACTGCCTTCTTGATGTGTAGTTAGATGAGCATTTAAAGATCTCTTCGTAGCGAACGACGATTCACATTTTGTGCAACTGTAATTTCTATAATGGATATTCATATGCTGTTTCAGCATTTTAAATGTTTCATATGTTGATGTACACATAGCACAGTCATATATGTCCCCCTTTTTCAATCTGAACTGCAGTATATGGTCTTTTACATCATTGTGTATAGTTTTACTATGAGTTTTCACTAAATGTTCTTTGAGAATGCTCAAATTTACCATTTTTTCATCGCATAAAGTGCAAGTTAAGTCGTTCACGTCTAATTTGACTGTATATTCTTGTAAGTCAAACTGTGTTTTGAAGTTAAGGCGTTCATTTATATGTTCTGCTTCCGTATGCTGTCTCAGGTCTTGCGGGTCAGGGTACGAAGCCTGACAGTACCCACATATATAGCCTAACAAATTCTTGTTAGTAAAAGGTATAGCATTTGAGAACTTAAGTATAGTTTCTAAGTTCTCCCTATGTTTAAACTTTTCTTGATGCTTCCTAGACCATAGTAAGTTAATTTTGGCACTTTTGAATTCTAGATCTTGATGTGGCCTGTTTCTAGATTTTAATATTATTGTATTTCTGGTTGAGGCTTTCTTTTTGATTAGTTTTATGTCGGGCTTGTCACAGGTATCTGGAAGTATAAGAAACAGGTAAGTACAGTCAGCTAAGTTTATTAAAACATTATGTAAAAAGTTATAGTAGGTACATTTGTACGTTTTTATAGGCATATATTTACAAAACAGGTTTACTTTATCGTTCTACATTATAAATTCATCCGTATTGAATTTGGCCCAAGCTTAAAATTGGTGTTTCAGGAAAGATTTTCTGTATTAGTATTAGCTTTTTGAACTGCATTTGATACAATTACAAAGCTAAAAGACTTCTCTCGCAGATGGTGTTGTCATTTTAAATGTGGAAACATTCATTTCATGTCAATTGAGGTGTTATAAAAATTAATTTCAATCTTAATATAAAAATTTGCAAACGGGGCAGGAATATTTTGGCATTTTTTTTTCAAAACAGCGTCCACTGATATCTTTTATAAAAATCTATAGCTGATATCAATACAATCAAGAAATAATCTGTAACAAAACCTTGTAAAGTGTCACGTTCAGAATAACTAAAGTTTTGCTGATAAGAAAAATATAATATTATTAGTGCAAAATTAATAAACCAATAAATTATAAGGCTTGCAAAGCCCTGCACTACTATTATTTATTTTTGTACTTAAGTATAATAATAAAAAAAAAGCGTATTTTTTTGCAAGTGCATGGCTTTTTTAGTTTTTTGTTTTTATGATAGGAATACCAGTTTCCATATTAAAATATTCCAACTCCTTTGCACTGTCCATACTAATCAACCTTTTTTGGCGTATACGAGAAATGGCACCGTAATTTCGATCTTTGACCAAATTCCATAGCCGTGAGTGTAGATATAGTTTAGTGCAGATGTGTTCTGTAAAGGATTTCGAGGATTTTTGTTCTGGCATACTCATCAGCCGCCATTCTTTATTTTTTTTTGTTTGTATAAGTGTCCTTAATCGATATTATACCTATAATTTTTATAGTGCACCGCCATTTGTAAAAAAAAAGGCTGAAAAGAATACCAAAATCTTTGAATCCCTTGGCTATGTTGTTGACTGTACCAAGCTACAATGTCAGTTTGCCTATCAGATGTTGGCTGCATTTGGTAGCCTTATTGCTTATTAGAAACTGTGTGTTTTCTAGACTAGGTTCTTCTAAACAGTTGGTAGCTGCAGTAAATCTGATCATCATGTGGTCTGTGTATTTAATTTCACTTACTTATAGATGTTGCCAGTCTATTGACAAGAGTTTTAATGTTCTCGGCTTCCCATTTTCCTTCTTTCGCCTTCTTCACTGTGGTCTTCACTTTACTTCTTTTCCCTTCTGATTTCTTCTTAGGAGATGTCTCTTTAGTTTCACACTTTATTCTTTTTATTGTTACTTCACGAGCTGCAACAGGATAAATTATAACTACAAACAAATAAAACCCTACAAATATATTGCTATTTTCTAGAAAGCTGGGTATCCTCTCTAAGTCAAACGGTAGTTAACGCCTGGGCAGTTGCTCCAACTTTATAAAGCACAAGTCCGGTCGTGCATGGATTACTGCTTCATCTTTAGGATGGATCCGCTAAGTACCAGCTCGACGCCCTCAACTTAATAGACCGCCGAGCCAGGAGACTCATTGGAGACGAGTCTTTAATTAAGGTGAAACTCATGAGGCTCGACCATCAAAGAAAGGTTGCTTGCCTATCAGTTTTCTACAGGATATATTTTGGAGTGTACACAGGAATTGTTCAACCTAATTCCACCATCCCTCCATTTTGTTATAAATACCTTATACGTATACTCTCATAGCAACAGTACTTACCAGTATCAGCAAGAAAGTAGTCATCAGACTCATCGCCGCTCACAATATTCGGCTCCAATTTAATTTGTATAGGTTTCTCATCTGTAACATTTACATACAAAATTACTTTTCTTCACTAAGTAGTAGTTGGTAATAAAATATTAGGGTAGTCCCAAACTTTTAAGTTTACAATAGCCTGAGATTTGAAAGTACCTACAGATTTTGTAACAAAATGGTCAATGCAATGAGCATATTGCTGAGCCTAGACCTATTCCTGGCATCACACAACATTGCATTTTTGTGAAGTTTTTAATTGGTTCTGTTTGTTTTTTTTAATTCTTGTTTTTTGTAATTTCTACAGTCTTTAATGTAATGTTCTGTGTTGTCCAGAATAAATCTTTTTTCTTTCTTTCTTTCAATGCTCTTCAATGGACAATCTAGTGTATGAGTCTACTCATGAGGAATGAGATTAGAGAGAGAGGATCTCTCTTATTACTCCCTTGTTAATTGTTGTAGAGGTAGCAGATCACAATAAAGCAAAAAAGGCATACAAGAAAAAATATTGCCCGAATTGAGCATTCTGTGGAGGAAGGGAACGATAGCACTATGGTACATTACTTTTGAGAATCTACCTTGCTGGCTGCTCCTCTCAAGTACCTATGATAACCACTAGCTATCAAGCCAGCCTTAGGTTTGACTACTTAAGGTTAACAAAATGCTCAAAAGCTTACCAAATCCTCCATCTTGTATCCTCTTCAAGAACTCATGCTCGCTGCGCAGCACCTGCTCCCTGAAGCTGAGGGAGCTCCGCAGTATGTTTATACATGCATCACAAATACCAGACGGTTTGCAAGATGTGGAAGACAACTGAAATTTTTTATGAATTTTGTCATTATTTTATTCATATCTAAGTTTTCCACACTGCGGTTTCTATATTTATTTGCCTATATCTCTCTTCATGCCACATGCAACATTAGTGTATGCAGGGTAATAGTGTACCTTTCCTTCTTCAACTCATGGTTTTAAGTACTGTTGGTCCAGTCCTACTCATTATTTACTCACAGACCTCGCTCATTGACTCCGACCGGAAAATTGAAAATAAACAGTATCTAATAGCAAACTTACGGCAATATTAAAACATTCTTGAAGCATATTAGAGTAGACCTCTTTTTTATCCAACCAAAAGTAGGGAGTATTCACATCCTTGTGCATGCCCTGTGTTAGACAACAGCGGCAAACGCTTAGCAGCTCCATAGCGGTCTTTAGTAAACAAAAACATTACAAAATATCCATCTCATTGATCGAAAAACACAATTCATAGTTATGTTTATTATAATATTCTAATGACAGAAGAATGGATGGCCGGACGGACGGATGGGCCCCTGTGCTGTGTTACCAGCATAGAATATTTAATTTAAATACCCTCACGAGTTACCAGTATCAAATCTGAATTCTAGTTAGAACGTAGGAACGTAGTGCAAATGTGGAAAACCCTGAATTTGGACTATATGGCTGACACCATAATTATCCAAAGAAAAATTAACTGTTTACATTATAATAAAGTTTATCTGTTACTGTGATCTGTTAGGGCCGAATAATATATCAAGTTGTTAAATTCGAGTTTTTGTATAGACCGTATAGATTTATCAGAGGAATAAATTCTCCGAACTTTATATAATAATTGAAAAATTGTGCCAAAATGGAGTATGGAATAGGCTTTATCAATTTAAAAAAAAACTCGAATCAAAATGGCCTCTTCTCATTATTATTCTCTGTCGACAAAAATGGCGGATTTTCTGAAGCGGCATCGACGCTATTGAACTTTTCGCGATTTTCATGAATTAAATTTACTTTTAATGATTGTAGTGTATATTTACGGGTGAAACGATGGATTTCGACCACATCATGGTGAAAGACAGACCGGGGCTGTGCCGCTGTTGCCTCTCCGAAGGGTGCTATAAGGACTTGGGTACGGAGTATAATTGGATGAGCGATACCGAAGTTTATGCCGATATGCTCTTAGAATGCTTCGATATAAGTGTAAGTTCAGTTACTTTTCATTTGTTATTATTTCTGTCATAAACGTCCACTTTGCGGTCTAAAAAGAATTAATCGGTGTCTTTGTGGAGTTTATTGATTCGAATTTTGAATGGGTATGAAAAAGTGGCAAAATTTATTTGATTCAATCCGTATTTTGATTATATTCAAATAAAGATAATAGGGTCCACTACTAATTCAGAATAGCTTTTATATTACCTATCTATTCTACTAAAGGCAACAAATGTTTTCATAATACTAGGCTACCCGACTGTAAAAAAACCAAAAAACTCATTAGCTTTGAAGATTTCCTGAACTATGTGGTTGTGGAAATGATATTTTAGGATCCAACCATAGAGCAGCCATAGTAGTTCTCTACTTGTATCAAGTTCATTGAAAGGTACCACCAGCATACCATTTTTTTGCTCAGAGTGGATTGACTGTGTTACGTGAATTGTTACACTTAATGTGTTTTTTTTGTCTGTAAGTAAATATAACTTAACAATACAAATCAACCAGACCTGCACCTTTTGTTACCAGAAAGTGAAATCGCATCATAAGAGATGCAAGATATTAGGCCTAGATATTATGGAGTTATATTGAACAATCCTTATTAGAAGGAAAGATAATTCTATAGGGGAATTCCCTTCTGTATGCCTATTCTTATGCTGTGTGTTACAAAAAGGGTATATACATCCAAAGGGGGTGAAGTCTACATCATTTACAGCCTATAAAAAATTTCAGCTCAAAATAAATTACTCAAAAATTCTTGCTTCCAAGTTTATTGAATTAAAATCATAAACAACATGTAACCACTCATAGTCACATCAAGTCATAATCATTGTGCGTCTCTTACCAATATTTATATAAACATTTCTCGTCCCTCAATTTGATCTGTGCACCTAGTACCAAAAAAGCGATCAGCGCCCAAAATTTTTTTCTGATAAAAAATATCTCATCCAAACAGATAACTCAACACAATGAAGGTCCAAATGGTCCAAACCGGCTCATCTGCGAGGTTTGCATCACACGGCTACGAGATGCGTGCAACTTCAAGAAACAAGTTTTGGAGTCAGAGAAGAAGTTCATTGATATGGTGGGACGGGGGGAGTTTAGGCCCAAAGGTAGGATTGTGTCTGGAAGTTATATACTTTTTCATTTTAACCTAACTTGGCCACATACAGCATTTTGATTTGATCCATGCTGGAGACAGTATTAAAAATATTTCCATTCTTTCACCTACTGTATTTTTTTTATCTGTATATATCACGGGACATTCCTCACACACAGTCATCTGATACCCACAGTAAGCTGTACCCCGAGTGTAAAGAATTGATGTTTATAATTAGTTCTCATGCTTTGGTTCTCATTCTGTGTTTCTCGTTTTATTTTTCTAAGTTACAAGATACTTCTTTCCATTGGATGTTGGCATGTATACATGTACATTATAATTAAAGACCGAAAAAGAGATGGATGGAGTATTTGACCCTTGATTTTTAAGAAAGAAACACATTTCACTTGCAGTGAGGAGATAGTGAGGTACAAACTTATCATAATCGGGATTATACCTATCATAAAACTGTGCAGTAATGTAAAGTTAAAAGAACTAGTGCGTAATAAGTAAGCATTATGATACTAAAAACGTGCAATAAATGTCACTTTACGAGCGAGTGTGTTGAAAATTACAATTAATGTAATATTTTCAGTGCTAATATACCAGGGGCAGATGAAAACTGAAGAGCAGGTAGAAGAGAACGACGAGCCTGAGGCAGAGTACCTGGAAGACGAGATTAATTTTGGAGATGGTAACTACATACCTTTTTTTTCAATCATTTTGGTCTGTCTGTTTTTAACCGACTTCAAAAAAAGGAGGAGGTTCTCAATCTGATTGTTTTTTTTTTATGTTTGTTACCTCATAACTCCGTCATTTATTAACCGATTTGGAAAATTCTTTTTTTGCCTGGAAGGGTACACTTCCTGTTTGGTCCCATTGTCATCAGATCAGGATTTGATTACTTCTTAGTGTACTTTGAAGTCGGTTTAAGTTATTTGTAAAACAGTCCAATTATTTGAATTTAGAACAGATTTTGTAATTCAAAGTTAAAGTCAGAGCCATTTTTTTTAAATATTTTTTTGGACAATCTGACTATATCGTCTATTTTTTTATCAAAGTATATGTTTTTCTTTTACAAAGTAAAATACACGAGCATAATTAACAGAGGGTTAATTATTAGCGTGCTCTAAGAGTAAGGAGCGTCCATAAATAACGTGAAGCGTTTAAGGGGGGGGGGGGGGGTCAAGCCGAATCTCACCCAATCTCGGTATTTTTTCCGCAAGAAACAGTGTAAAATCGCCTCACGTAATTTATGGACGCCCCCTACGTGCCTAAATTGAATAAATGGCTTTGACTTTGCAATTGAAAACTCGGCCATAAGTTACTTAATAACCTCTAAAGAAAATCGTAAATTTTCAGATGATATAGCAAAGGATGAGGCTGAAGTTGAAGAATCAACATATGAAGACATAACAGTATCAACGTTACCTGTCAAGGGTAAACGTGGGAGACCCAAGAAGAGCGCTCCTCTCAAGACTGAGAAGAAAGCTAAAGTATCCAAAATTGAAGAGAAACCGAAGACTTCTAAGGCTGTTGCTAAAGGTAGGTTTCTTATTTATACTGATTTATCCTGATTTTGAAGGTTTTGTGTTGATGATTAGATTAGCAATAACGGGGATTGTTAACATTTGCCGTGCGCAACTGTCGGAACACACTTCATTGGTGATTTTCAACATTTACTTGAACATACCTTAGTTACCACCGTGTGTGCGCTAGATATACATATACTGCTAGTAAGAAAGAGATAGATAATCAGAATTCGGTGTACAGTTGTACCCAACTGATATGGCTTACCGATGTACCTGCGCAGAAGATACATTTTCAAAGCGCGGTAATGCTATTGATCGGCAGCTGCCGCCATGTGTGCGGAGGGGCGTCACTTGCGAGTGAGACGGAACTAACAGCTACACTGTATTATGACCCTTATAGTAGTGATCCAAGGTTGATTGTAAGTTTTAAGCATTCTTTCGTTAATCTTCGGGTCTTACTTTCTTTTCTGTTGTCATAATATCGTTTACTTAGGATGTTTCGGATCGTTTTGTATGCAAATCCAAATAATTATCAACACAAATCCTTCAATTATATTTTAAGACGTTTTAATATTTTTTCTTGTATGAATGGAGTTCATACAAAATAATATGATTATTTATCAATAATTTCAAAATACATGGAGGCATTCTTTGGGAATAATTCATACGGAAAACATATCAAAATAATATTGTGTTATATTATTCTAATGTTTTTGAAAGGCAAACTATATTGCGATCAATTTCTTATGCGATTTCATTTCATCATTTCACATATTAAAAAAACAGTATAATTTGCCTTTCAGTAATTTGACTTTTTCTTTGATTTGGCACATGATGGCTCATTCAGTTCCGTATTAAGTGTATTTCATACCAATTATTGTGGTACAAACACCCCTTTATCAAGAAGGGGGTAAACCACACTGGTCGAATGTACACATCCTATTATTGCTCAAGAATGCAGTCTGCGTTACTAACGAGGTCTCCGTACCGAACAAGACATTTAAACACGGCTGTATGTCAGGCCATCGTACAATTAACCAAAAGAAGCGCAATGACGTTCATTTTGTTTGAAATCTATTCAGCCAATTCCCCACCACAGACATTGCGCTCTGATTGGCTAAGTCAAGGACAGACTAAACATTTAGATGCAGTGATTGGTCGGTACGTTTATTAATGTAAAAACACTTAATAGTCGCGGAATTGGATTTGTCTTCGATGGTTGAGTCCTAGGACTGATTGAATTTTGTTTTGATATGTCTGGTATTCCACAAAAATATTTAACGTGAAAATTCATTTTAGTATTTTTTTATATTACTAAGCCGGTAAACAAGCGTTCGACCCGCCTGATGATAAGCGGTTACCGAAGCCATATGGACGCTTGCAACACAAGAAGTATCGCTCACGCGTTACCGACCTTTCCCCCCTCCGCTATGAGCTCTGGCGACCACTCACGCGCAGTAAGAACTTTACATAACATAAAGTTATTTGGCTGCGGTATTCTGTATATATTTAATAACAAAGTTATTTTTGAATATTATCTCATGTTCGTATCGAAAATATTAATATCTGACTCTCCATTCCATATCCTGATGACTTTTGTCAGGTCCGTAAATAGTAGTTCTGCAATACCATAATAATATTCATGGTGGTTAGAATTTACTATGCGTAAGGTATATGAAATAATTATGCTAAATTAGACTTTCAATCGATGTGCTAAGTTCCGTTTTTTATTACGTTTAATTTGTCATGTGCCAAGTCAACAATCACCTAAATTATAAGTTATTGCGAATATCAACCGAATATATGAACATTATGATTATTTTCATTGTATTTAGGATAACAGTAACAACATTAGAATTTCGACGTTAGGAAAGTTCGCAATACCTTCTAATTCTGAGCTATTTTCTATACTTTTTCAGCTATTTAAACTACCCGACGTTTTTGATGATCTTTATCTAAAACAAACAATTATTACCATAACCAATTATCATATCAATATGTTTCATATCAGAAATATATGTTTCATATGCAGAAATTTTACTATGATCACTTTTTTTTTTGAAAGAACATACTAACTTTTATTTCTCTTACTTGACTTTGACTAGCTTAACGATATATGAAACCTGCCCCCCTAGACAAGATGGCTGTCGACAATCGTCATCGTTAGTAAGCGATCAACTTTTGTATGGGATTGGCATAAGAGATTGTTAAAAATCACGTGATATTTCGATTTGAAATGTCAATCCCATACAAAGGTTGATCGTTTACTGTCGTCCTGTCGATGACGATTGTCGATGCCTACTGGCCCTGTGGGTATATTAACTTTGTTGCAATTAGTTGATTGCCAATTGAAACTGGTTGGTTTGACGGTTACAGCGTATTAAGGTTCTGACAGTTGCTGTTGCAAACAGCTTGATTGGTACTGAAACCATTTTTTGTAATTTTCCTTATTGATGAAAACTTATTTGAATAGAAATTGATTGTATGTTGTGTCATCAACATATCGTCATGCTTCAACTATATATCTTCGAATATATTTATAAATTCTTCTAAAGGCTTTTATATGAAGGAGAATTGAATTCGAGTATTCCGATAACTGGGGTTAATCCTGCTAATTACTATTACGAAATATGAACTTCAAAATATGATTAAAAGACTGTTCGAATTTTCGAGTATGTGTTCTTCATAACGAGTAAATAAGTCGTTATAATAGTATTAAGAAATTAAAACTCAAAAAAGTGTTTGTATAAAATTGTAAGGACTTGACAAGAAGAATTGTAAATATGGGACGGAAATTTTGCGGTGCATCCCAATCTACGTCATACATACGTCGATTTTCACAATACAATTTCACTTTTTAGGTTTGAATCGCGCCGCTAAAGACACGTCTCAGGCACTGAGTAAGTCCTCGATGACGCCAACAAAACGGAACCGGCTCATGAAGCGAAACGCTATAATTGTTCTAGAAACATCCACTGTCGTCCCTTTCAAATGGCACAGGCAGAACTACCTATGTTTCTTCTGTCATTTGACGTTCAAAGACATAGATTTGCTGAGAGAACATACGCGAAATGAGCACCGAAAATCTAATATTAAAGCGGCGGTTACATACCTGAGAAGTGATGAAAAAGTGAAAATTGATGTTGCGACATTAAATTGTCGTGTTTGTGATAGTAAATTTGATGATCTGGCAACTTTAATTGATCACATAAAAGTTGTACATCAAAGGATTTTTAATGAAGAATGCGGGAGCGGTCTATTACCCTATAGATTGCAGAATGATGCTTTCCAATGTGATGTGTGTAAAGAAAACTTTCAGTACTTTAGCACGCTCAATCAGCACATGAACGTTCACTACGGAACCTATATTTGCGAGTTATGTGGCAAATCATTTCTGAGCCAAGATCGTTTGAGATGCCACTCGCTTAGGCACGGCTCGAAGTTCCCTTGCAACTTGTGTCCAGACACTTTCGACTCGCTGGCCCAAAAGACGAACCACGAATCGAAAGTGCACCAAAAAGACAAGATGCTGAAATGTTTTTTCTGTCAAGAAACATTCCGGAATGACATTCTAAGAAAACGTCACCACAATTCTGTGCACAATTTAGAAATACCAGAGTTTAACTGCCCAGTTTGCGGCAAAACTTTTCAGATAATGAGTAAAATGAGGGTGCATTTAAAGGAGGTGCATATTAGAGAGAAGAACTTTTCCTGTACGATGTGTGAACAGAGATTTTTCTCCCGGACACATGTACAGAAACATATGGTTAAACATTTTGGGGAGAGAGTGCATCAGTGCGAGATTTGCAAGAAATCTTATGCTAGGAAACAGACTTTAAAGAGCCATATGCGTATACATAGTAATGATAAGAGATTCATTTGCTCGGTTTGTAGTCAGGGTTTCGTTCAGAACAATAGCTTGAAGTTACATATGAGGGTGCATCATCCGGAAGCTGTTAGTGGATAGTAAATTATCATTTTTGTTCAACTAACGTAATAAGTTTTTCTTAAAAAAAAAATACGTGTGGCACTCGGAGACTATACATGTGTGTGTGTATATATTATATATATTATTTTGTTAAATAAACTAGCTGCCCGGCGCGACTTCGTTCGCGTGGTGCTACCCTAAAATAGAAAAACACTTATTGTGGCATAACTATAATAGGTAACATATGGTATCGCGACACTTTTTGTAAATAATAATGTGTTCTACAAATTCGTAGTACATTATTTTATTCTATCATCAATAGTTGTCGCAGCGCACGCGATGTAATGAATATTTTAGGTATTTTTTTACACCTTGGGTTACATTATTGGAGTTTTAGTAAGGATCCCTAATTTTTTTGAAAATATAATATAGCCTATGTCAACCGGGGATAGTATAGCTTCCCAACAGTGAAAGAATTTTTCAAATCGGTTCAGTACTTTCGGAGCCTATTCAATGCAAACAGTATCACCGCTGTGCCGGTCGGAGTGGGGGGTGTTAGGTTATTTCGTTACGGAATTTCTGGATTCGGTCTCCACGCTCAAGGCCCGCGATAGAAGCTATGCAATAGCTTAAAAGTTCCATAAGCCTTGAAACAGTAAGCCATACATACGTTAAGAACAGATTGTAAAGCAATGATGATAAATTAACCACACAGGGTAACTGGGTATTATGTCTCACATTTCCAATTAATTAAGCCTCTTGTTAATAAATGCATGTATTTACTAGCTGCAAATTAGCAAAAATAAATAAATTTTAGTAATTATTTAGTCAGCGGTAATCTTTTAACCTCACCGCGATACTTAGCGTCAGTTCCATCGAACAATTAACCCAAAGAAGCGCAATGACGTTCATTTTGCTTGCAATCTATTCCGCCAATTTCGCACCGCCGACAATGCGCTCTGATTGGCCAAGTCAAGAACACACGATGCAGTGATTGGTCTTTACTGTTCAAAA
The DNA here is from genome assembly GCA_947623365.1 of Achlya flavicornis. Lineage (NCBI taxonomy): Eukaryota > Metazoa > Arthropoda > Insecta > Lepidoptera > Drepanidae > Achlya > Achlya flavicornis. Next base: position 6,097,233 of record OX392494.1, on the reverse strand, counting down.
TCAGTGACAAATCACTGACTAGTTTCGGAATCGGATTGCTCGGTATAACTACTCTAAGGTATTGTTCCTCGATGGTCACTTCCCACCGAGATGTGACGCGACCGAATTATGTTCCGCGAGAGCAGTTTAGGGTTTAGAGAGGTTTTTAACTTACAACGGCTTTAATCGGACCAACTATTACAGTTTTTTTTTTTTTTTTTTTTTACTGTGTATAGGCCTGTGTTTGACCACAATCTCACCATGGTAAGATGAATTCTTATATTTATAAACAAGTTGATAGGTCAAATGATTTAGGGCTCATGCATTCTCATTTCCCTCCTCATCCTCATAGGAAATGAGAATGCATCCGTGTGAGCTGAAATAGAGACAGGTAGAATCCTACCTGTATCTATTTCAGCTCACACTCTCGGCTCCCTAATCGGCTTAATACCGCCTCGTCTGTAACGACCAACTTTGCACATATGTATCACAATGTACTATTATTCCATAGACTAAAGATTGAATTTACCCGTGCAAGCAGTTATATTTTTCATTAAATATTGCTATTTCTTCATTTGAATCATAATCACTTGAAAAAAAGGTTAAACTGGAAGAGGACTTTTAAAAGGTATATTTTATGATATTTATTGAAACTGGATTGTTTTATTGGGTTCCAGTTTTATTCACTTTAAATGTACCCTATTATTTCGAATATTTTATTGAATTTATTTTTATTTGACTGTAGACAAACTAGATGTTTTCGTGATTAGAAAAGGTATCAAGGGTACATTTAAAGTGAAGATTTCCTTTTCAGGTGTAATATCGAGGAAATACAAGGGCAGCGAATCTTCCTCAATGCGGAGACGGAAAAATCTACAGATTCTGTTCAACAATACCACGATCATACCCTTTAAATGGCGCGGAAAGTATCTCTGCTTCTATTGCAGCAAAGATATAGCTGAGTATTCGGAGTTACGGAAACACACGAAGTCACACGGAAATTGTTCAACCAGAGACCACTCCTTGAAAGTCCTCAAAGGAGGCCAGAACATGGAAATCAAAATAGACGTTTCTGACGTCACTTGCGAGATCTGTACGGAACCATTTCCAAATTTCGACGAGATCCTCAATCATTTATTTGTCAAACATAAATTAGAATACGACAAAAGTGTTGATATGGCCATAGAAGAGTATAAATTGCTTGATCTAAGTTGTCTTATATGCAACGAGAATTTCTCTTATTTCGGCTATTTAGTTTCACATGTGAATAACCTGCATCCGAAAAATTGCCTCATATGCGATAAATGTAACCAGAAATTCAACAAGAAGAGGGATTTGTTCTCCCACATGAAGAATTATCATAGAGAAGGCGGTTATCAATGCGAATTGTGTCCTCAAAGCTTTAGTTCCCTAAATATATTGCGGAAACATCGAAGCAATAGACATTTGACCCGTTGTAATATATGTCAGTTGAGATTACCTTCGGCCTCTTTGAAACAAAAACATATGGAAATGGAACATCCAGATGACGGATCTCTACAATGCGATAATTGTGATAAACAATTCCATACCAAGCAAGGACTGAAAATGCACGTTAGAAAATGTAAGGCAGACGATTTCTTCGAACTAACAATCAAGAAAGAAGATTACGGGGCGATGGATTTGGACGAAAACTATCAGGATACAGCTAAAAGACCCAGCGTGAAACAAATAAGGGAAAACATAGTGACAGTCATAAACATGTCAACGGCGATACCTTTTAATTTCTATAAGAATAAATTCAATTGCTTCTACTGCTCTAAAGACTTCCCCGATTCGGATTCCATGAGAGAACACACGGTTATGGAGCATCCAGTTTGTGACATCAAAGAAAAATGTATCAGAAAATGTCGAGAATCGGTTGCGTGTGTCAAAATCGACGTATCATCGTTAGCTTGTAAAGTCTGCTTCGAATCTGTAAGCGATTTGGAGAATTTACTGGATCACCTTATAATAAAACATGAAGCGAACTATGATAAATCTATAACAACATGTCTGCAGCCTTATAAATTAATAAAAGACCACATGGTGTGTCCAAACTGTCCAGGGGAAGTTTTTAGGTTCTTCGGAACGCTGCTCAAACACGTGAATAAAAAACATACGAATAACAATATCATATGCGTTTACTGCGGACAAACTTTTAGGCGCGACCAAAATTTGCGAGTTCATATTTGGAGGCATCACAGAGATGGTCGTTTCAAATGTAACATCTGTGGAGCTGAGTGCAATATACCATCGAGGCTGTACATGCATATGGCTAAAGCTCATGGGGTAAAAGCAGCTAAATGCCCGAAATGCCCCGAATCGTTTGCAACTCAGTATTTAAGACAAAAACATTTGATAGAGGCACATGACTCGGGTCATAAATGTTCTTATTGCGGCAAATTGTTCACTCGAAACTCTTTCATGAGAGATCACGTCAGGAGGACGCATTTGAAAGAGAAGAATGTGGAATGTTCCATATGCAACATGAAGTTCTTCAATAATATCCTTCTCAGGCGTCACATGGTCAAACATAGCGGTGAAAAGAATTATCACTGTGATATATGCGGGGAAAGGTTCTTCTGGAGAAAAAGCCTTAGGACACATATGGCTAGACATAATAAACATTTGAATGCGATTCAGTTTTAAGAATTTTGTACTGTAATTTGAACCACATTATGATTGGATTTAGGTTCATATGAATATGAAATAACAAAATATTTGCCTTCTTTGCTCCGCCTCTAATTATTTGCACTTTGTCAAAATTATGCGTTAAAAAAAAATACATCATTCAAATAGAGAGCTTTGCAGGCACTTACATACTTTTGGACCCCAAATCTAACAAAGAACATAAGAAAAGGATGTAAGAAATTTAGTCCTGTCAAATTAGTCCAATGCTTGTTTTCAATAAAAAAATAGTCGCCATCTATCGCAGTTACGCCTAAATACACGCAAAATAAGACGTCAAAGATTAATTTGACAGCTTTGAATATATTCTATCCTTTTTCAATAATGTTCGTAAGAAAGAGTTTAACTAAAGAGTTTGACTAAAATTAGTTTAGTGCGATTTACAACTGAATCGGCATCATTGTTAACTCAGATCGTATAGTGCTTTTACGGGCAATACTTTTCGTCTAGTCAAATAAATTATAATGTCTCAAGCTTATTTACTATGTAAGATATAAGTCTATGTTAACGGGGAGTAATTAATCACTCAATCTATATTTAACTAGCTGCCCGGCGCGACTTCGTTCGCGTGTTGCTTCCATACCCTACCCCACCCTATTGATTTTTATATATATAGATATGCATGCCCTACACCTGCAGTTACGATTGCTATAAACGCTGTATCCGATATATTGGTAAGGGTTGATTCATTCCCGAAACGACAACCGTTCAGTCGAAGACGGGCCAGCTGGCGTGGTTGGTTAAGACTCTGGTTAAGATTAAGTGGGTTTGATTCCCACACAGGACATGCATTTGTGTACATGAACTTGTCTGTATGTCCTGAGTCTGGGTGTAATTATGACTTTACAAACAAAAAATGTAGTATATGTATTATATCAGTTATATGGTTTCCATATTATTATTACAAGCTCTGCTTAGTTTGGGATCAGATGACCGTGTGTGAGGAATGTCCCAGGATATTGTATTGTGTCAGCGCGCTGTTACTGGTTGGATGTAACTCGCATGCATCACACTTGCACTCTGCCTGACATACTATTTAGATTCATTTTTGAATTCCATTATTTTTAAGTGGCTCGGTAGGCATATGGTAAATCTGTAACTCCGGCCCGGTATTGTGCGCGAGCGACTGTGACAATGTCATGTTGGGATTTAAAATATCTTTGTTTAAATGTAGTTTTGCTTTACTTATACCTCTACTTACCTTTTTCGAGATAGAGACGCGTGAATATGTTTACTTTTTTTATGTCAATGGGTACAACAGTGGACACGTTTTCTTTTCAGATAATATACCTGAAGTACCGAAACCACGTTCTCGACGTTCGAAACACACACGACGCAGTAATCTAGGCATATTATTCCATAACACAAGCGTTATACCCTTCAAGTGGAAAAACCTCTTCATTTGTTTCTACTGCGGGAAACACACGAACGTTTACGAAGAATTGAAAAAGCACACGAAATCTCACGGGAAATGCACTCTGACAGAACATTCCTTCAAGCAACTGTCTTCTATAAAACAAGACGTGAAAATCGATATATCAGAATTGGTTTGTAACATATGCGACTCGGTTTTCGTGTGCTTGGATGACCTAATCGATCATTTAATTGCCGATCACTCGTTAACCTACGACAAAGATACTTATATGCACATGTGGCAGTTTACATTGAGCTCTCTCAAATGTCATGAGTGCAACGAAGATTTTCCGTACTATTCGTTCTTCATAGCTCACGTTTTAGAGAAGCATCCGTTGGAAACGTTTGAATGTGAGCACTGTAATGATTTTTTCAACTCCCGAAAAGAATTTAATTGCCACCAAATAGAGCAGAATATCAGATGCGTTCTCAACATGTCTTCGGCCATACCTTTCCGGTATAACAATCTTAAATTCCGCTGCTTTCATTGCTACAATGATTTTACAGAATTTGAGTCGTTGAAGAAACACACTATTATCACTCATAAGACAGGGGATATTAAGAAGTTTGGAGGCGTAGATTTCAGAAGTGAAACTGCTCATGTAAACATAGACATCAGCGGTCTATCCTGTGTAGTTTGCAACGAATCGTTTCACGCTTTGAATTTTTTAATCGACCATTTAGTCTCGGACCACGAGGTGAAGTACATCAAAGGTGTCAGAAATATCTTAAATCCATTTAAAGTAGCTGAAGATAATATAACATGCTGCACTTGTGATATTGAGTTTAGCGGATTGTCGGTTTTCGCACACATTAATACCGTGCATTTGAACCAAGCTGTAATTTGCGAGTTCTGTGGATTTGTTGCGAATGATAACCCTAGTCTTCAAGGCCATGTGTTAAGTTATCACAGTGGGGCCTTCACATGCGGTGATTGCTATAAGGACTTCCGATCAGATTTTCAGTTGAAATCGCACAGATTTAGAATTCACGGTGTAAAATTGGAAACACAGCAAAAAAAAATATGAAAATATCGTGTGCCGTTTTTGCAGCATGAAGTTTATGTATAATATTAAATTGATTAGTCATATGAAAAAGTGTCATAAGCAATCGGATCAATATGCTATATGTGATATTTGCGATAAGTCTTTTTTACGGAAACGCAATTTGGTTCGTCATATTAAGTCAGTGCATGAACATAAAAAAATTGTTTGGGTTAGGAAGAAGGATAGGAAGAGATAATTGCAAGTGATCGAACGTTTCTCGCATCCGTGTGACTATATTGCTCCTGCGCTGCAACTCATGCGGAGATTGCGGGTACCATCTCGCCTAAAAGAGATATGCCTTTAATTTTAGTTCAGGTACTTTATTGAAACTTTTAAAACATGGAAATAAAGTATTTAATTTTGACCTTCATTAGACAATTACTTTGTAGTTTTAGCTGAACCCACTTTCTCGTGGGCCATAAATTATTATTTTTACCAGAGCAGGTACAAATTGCTCTTAAAAGAGTTAATAAGTCGGTTGTATAACTTTCAGAGTCGAAGCATAACATATTTAATAAATAAATAAATACCCTGGTCATTCTTTACACAAGCAGAACTATTATTATTATTGTGGAATCCAGAAAACTGATATACTACAACACAACTAAATATTCGACATTTTTGTTTATACTTACATAATATACATAATTACACCCAGACTCAGGGCATGCAGACGCTTGTCCTGGGTGGGAATTGAAAGCCCGATCTGCGGCGTGATAGGTGGAATCTTAACCTATCACAACAAATGACCCATCATCGCCCTTAATGTCAAGACGTTTTAGCTTATATACTTACAGCATAGTCTTGAAAAGTTCACCTCTCAATACTGGATTCAGAAGCATACCGTCACTCACGGCTCCGGCCATAAGGTGATCTTACTGTGACAAACTGTTCACTAGGGACTCTTTGATGGTCAACAACGTTAGGAGATTACATTTCAAAGAGAAAAACATGGAGTGCTCTATACTTTTCGAGCGATTTTTCGACGTGCAACGATTAAAAATGCACATGGTCAAACATGTCGGTGAAAGAAACTTCCATTACGACGTTTGCGGCAAAAAGTTTTTATGGAAGAGAAACCTTAGAGGGCACATGTCTTCGCATAACAGGGCCGATACTCAGCCCCAGATTTAACCTAGATATAGACCAAGACGAAGTGTGATAAGATACATTACAGAAGACAATTTGTTTTCAGATGAATATCCAGGCCCGTTCCAAGGGTGTACCTCAGAGAAACGGCGCAAAAACCTGCAAATACTCTTCAACCATACCACAATCATGCCGTTTAAATGGCGCGGAAAATATCTATGCTTCTTTTGTGGGAAGAGTTATGCAGAATACCCGGAATTTAAAAAGCACACCAAATCCCATGGTCCTTGTACCACGAAAGATCATTCCTTAAAATACATCAAAGGCAACCATATCGAGATTAAAATCGACGTTTCCGATATAGCGTGCGAGATTTGCAATGAACTTTTCGTATCGTTCGATGAGATAATAGATCATTTGATAAATAAACATAATATGGATTACAACAAAAGTATCGATATACCTTATCAAGAATATAGGCTGGTCGATTACAGATGTATGCACTGCGGAGAACAGTTTTCGTACTTTGCATATTTAGTCAATCACGTTAATAACATGCATCCTAAAAATAGTTTCATATGCGACGACTGTGGATTCACTTTTAATAAGAAGAGAGATCTGTCCGTGCATATAAGAAACTTGCACCGGCATGGCGGTTATCCGTGTGATCAGTGCTCACAGATTTGTGAATCTTATTTCACTTTGCGCCAACACCAAAATAACGCTCATTTTTGCAAGTGCAACAACTGCGGCCTCAGGTTCGCGACCCAAAAACTTTTGCGAAAACATAAACTAATTGATCACCCCGAAAGTTCAGAATTGAAATGCAGTTTCTGCTCAAGCGAGTTCCATACTTCTCAAGGATTGAAGCAGCACATTAGAAAATGCAAAGTTAGACTGATAGCGCAAGTCGACGCAACTAATTTGTCGTTCCCTGTCGAGAATAACGCAGGAGTGGAACCGAAAAAGAAACAAAACGTCCTACAAATACGGCAGAATATCATATGCGTGCTCAATATGTCGACGGCTATTCCTTTCAAGTTCTTTTCTAAATTCAGTTGCTTTTATTGCAGTCAAAAGTTTGTGGAATATGAGGTACTGAAAGAACATACAATTTTGGAGCATCCCGTGTGCGATATGAAGTCTAAATGTATGAGGAAGTGTAAAGGGGAACGGATCACCGTTAAAATTGACGTTGCGTGTCTAGCTTGCAAAGTATGTTGCCTACCGATGCCCGACTTAGACTCTTTCATTGACCACGTCATATCAGAACACAAAGCGAACTACGACAAATCTATCACCTGTCTGGAGCCTCATCGTATAATAAAGGACAATATGCCGTGCCCTCTGTGCCCTAACGTCACATTTAGGTACTTCACCACATTACTGCGGCACATGAACTTGGAGCATAATAACAACAATCGAATTTGCGATTACTGCGGCAAAAGTTTTCGTACCGTGACCAATTTGAAAGTTCACATATCATATACTCATACAAAGTCGAGTGAATGCGATGACTGCGGCGTTAAGTTCAAGAATCAGTGGTGCTTATCGCGGCATAGAGCAAAGTGTCATAACGTGAAAGATTTTAAATGTCCCAAATGCCCTGAACAATTTGAATCTCAGTACCATAAGCAGAAGCATTTGATAAATGCTCACGATATAGGTCACAAATGTTCTTATTGCAATAAAATGTTCACGAGAAATTCTTTTATGAAGGATCACATCCGCCGTACTCATTTAAAGGAGAAAAATGTGCCCTGTTCGGTTTGCAATGAGAGGTTTTTCGATAATCACTTGCTTCGTATGCATATGGTGAAACATAAGGGCGAGCGGAAGTTTATTTGCGATGTGTGCGGCAAAGCTTTTTTGAGGCGGAGCAATTTGAGTTCACATAAGGAAATGCATAAGAAATATGGTCATGTATCGTTGCAAGTTTAATAAGATTGTACTGACCTATGTAACAAACTAAGTTTTACCGAGAGTACGTTATGTAGAATTAATATAAACCCTATGTCGTTTGGCCTGGGATTTTAATTTGTTTGTTTAACCTTGAGAATACTTGACACTTTCATTCATTCACTTTTAGAGACCAAACTCATAACTTAAAATATACGGTATTTTAATAATGAAATTGGATGTTCTATTCTCAGATTACAGAACAAAAGGCAGATAGAGCGAGCAGAACACAGGAGTGAGGCCAAAAAAGCAAATACAAATTGAAAAACACATACTTGGTATTAGCTTTTGAATTTTTATTTGCTTTGTTTACCAAACTTTATTTAACCAAAAACACTTTCTCTTTAATAAACTTTGTTTAAACAAAGCAAATACAAATTCAAAAGCTAATACCAAGTATGTGTTTTTCAATTTGTATTTGCTTTTTTTGCCTCACTCCCGTTTTCCGCGCGCTCTATCTGCCTGTTCGATTATTAACGTTTTTTTACATAGTAGCTCTGCCCAGCGGTTTCACTAATATAACGCGGTTTAGCGTGATAAAATCAACCTTTCTCAATAGATGGGTTATAATGTTTCAAACCAGACCGGTTGATGCTAGCACGTCAATCTCTTTAGCTTGTATACATAAAGCTTTTCTATCAATAATCTCTACATTTGTATTTGTACATAAAGTACAAGTGTTATGACTGCCATTTATTTGTTTATGAATAAGATTTTATATAAATTGTAAGATAAACCTTTAATTTTGTACTTGTGTATGAGTGTAGTATTGCAATATTTTGTAAATACATAATCGATCCAATCCTAAAGCTCGTTATACGTGAAAATGTCTAAAGTACTTAGTTCAGTATGTGCATAAAATATAAATATTCTGGGACAATCCTCACACGGTCATCTGATCCCAAACTAAGCAGAGCCACTGATTATATCAGTTATCTGGTTATAGTACAATAACCAGATAACTGATATAATCAGTGGCGTGCATTGGTTTTCGGACTAGGTAGGCAGAAGAAATCATGGCCATACACGCCTAAATATGCCTCTTAGATAGATTATGTTTTTTGACCCGATTCGTAAAATTGTTTAGGTCAGCGTATCATTCCACACACATTTGGTATGATTCATTAGCAAACAAAATACATAATAACAGAATAATAGATTCGAATAACAGCACCCAGATAGCCAGGTGTTTAATAAACATAATATTCTATTCTGTGTTAAAATGTCTAAGATTTTTACCTTTGTTTTAAATCCATGAATGTTTTGGAGTTGGTCTTCAGCAAGTTACCTACTATTTTCAACAAACGAAAACTGACTAAAGGAATAATTTATCGACACATTTTGCATCTTCACCACAAAATTTCTTCATTTCACACACAATACACTTCATAGATACACTTCGCAAAATCACAATAAGTAAATAACAACTGATAACAACAACATTGCATACAATGCCATGCCAGCCAAACCATAAACAAACCAACACAAATAAATTGCGAAGTTATATTTGAGTTGCTCTAATGTTGGTAAAGTAGTTGTAACTGTAGTCTTTTTAATTTGGATGGGTTACTTTACTTACCACAGAGTAGGTAAGGTTACTTTTGGTCCATAAATCGCGAATGTCAAATGTCAGTATGCTACGCATAGCAAAAGCGTGATTTATGCTTTCGTCGTATTATCTTAAAGAAGTGTGTGTGTGTGTATGAATATGCCGAAATCGTTTTAGTGTGCGTGAATTGCCGTGAATTTGAGAGGCGAACTCGCGAGTGCCTGCGCGGCAAAGTTTGAAATTTCGTATTGAATGTTAGGTTAGAATTTTTATTTAAAGTGTTTATGTAGTTTAATTGAATCAAAATATTATTGAATTGAATCTTATGAGGTAGGCATTGCTTATTTGCCTATATGGAATGCACGCCACTGGATATAATACATATACTACTTTTGGTTTGTAAATACATACTTAATATTCATAATTAACACCCAGACTACAGACATGTTCATGCACACAACAATGTTCTGGGTGGGAATCGAACCCACGACGTGCGGCGTGATTGGTGGAATCTTAACCAGAGTCTTAACCAACCACGCCAGCTGGCCCGTCAAAATATCTTCATATGCTTCAGTACCCAATTGAAGTGATAATGTATGTCGGGCTATTAAAATGCATTCGTTATAGGTCCCAGAGAAAAATGCTGCATGTCAAAATTTATTGAAAATTCTGTATTCCAATAAAATCACGAAATTCCTTAACAGCCACAGACTAGTTAATATTTAGACTCGTATTAGCCGATATTTGTAATTAATTCAGTTGGATCAAATTCCACATTTATGCATCAATACGCTTGGCGATCTAGGGCATCGTACAGTATAAGAGGCGCCCGTTAACCAATGAGTACTCCGTCCTTGCCAACATTTTACGATTGTGTTCTCATGCAAAACATAGTTGATATGGTGTCTAGAGGTAATCTAGTCTGTGACGAGAGCGTCAAGTGTGGCATGGTCTGTGAACTCTGTGAATACCTTTTCCATATTTATAGAAAAAGATACAAAGCTGTGTCAAAATAAGGAATAAGTTTTTTGAATATGTGATAATTTATTTTAATTGTACAATTAGGTGTAAGTTACGTCAATATACCATAAAGACATTTCTAATTTGCGTTTTTATTTAATTTCTATAAATTCTTCTGTGAATGGTATACCAGTCGATTGTATTTCACGGTTTGAAAGCAAGAGACGGTTTCCTTAGCTTGTGCAACATACAATTTAAAACCCATTTTGGAATCCTGGCTGTGATATTATTTGACATGTAAACTATTGGTTCCATGTCGGATACTTCCAGATATAATTATCTTCCGAGTTGATCCCATAGTAAAAGATTTACCTACAGCATGATAATTAGGTTTAAAAAAATCAAAAATCAAAATCAACTCATATACTTTCTCTTCTTTATACTATACTGTTTAATCCTTCCTCCCCGCGCTATCTTAAGGAACGTTTTGATTTCCTTCAGTCACTCAGGTCATCAGAAAATCTTATTTTGAAAACACCTTCACGTGACACCTCTTTTTATAATAAATCATTTACAGTCCAAGCAGTTCACCTCTGGAATGCGTTGCCAGTATCAATAAAGAGGGCACCGTCACTCGATATTTTTAAAGCTCACGTGAAAAAATTGTATCTTTCTTGCAGCTGCTAATATATTTTTCTTTACATATTGCCAAGTATGTTTAAATTTATTTTGAGTTGTTTAGTTTATATTATTGGTATTTATTTTATTTATACAATATTTATATAATTTTAATTATATTTTTATTGTAATTACATAATATATATTTTAATATGTAGGTATTTAATTATTATTCGTATTTATTTATTGATTTACTATCTATTTTTTATCATAAAATGACACCACCGTCTTATAATGTTTATAAATTCCTCTCCATCCTAAGGTTGTCTGGAAGAGATCGCTCTTTAGCGATAAGACCGCCCATTGTACAGTTATTAATATTATGTTCTTTTCTTCCTGTTTTGTTAACTGTTTTTTCTGGTGTACAATAAAGAGTTATCTATCTATCTATCTATCAAAAATTATTTATTCAATTTAGGCCCTGATAAGGCTCTTGTGAACGTTAGCAAATGACTCTACACGTAATATGCTATCTATATATATATCTAATAGTTTCGTAAATATGCTATCTCGTAACATCCATTTTAGATAGTTGTTAAAACAACGAAGTTATGGGAGATATCAAAGAATCAGGGCAAATTGATTTGTCAAAACACTTTATTTCAAATGATAATTATTTTTTTCAAATGTCCATGTTACTACAAAATGAAAAAATACCACGTTTTAAATATTCCAAAGCTAACGATTTTTATGGTGAATTATATTAATTCTACATTAAAATTGCAGGCCAATTAGCAACACTAGGGTACGGGTTTATTTAACCATTTGCAATTTTGCGCGAGTTTACATACTCCAGCTAAAACAAAAAAAAAAAAAAAAAAGTAAATACTCTCTAAAGTTATCACAATTATAACTGTTTAACACCAAATAGTTTTGGTGTTGTCAAGACTAATATCGTGGTTACAATACTAACTCAAACTTAAGCATTAACAAAGGATCAACATAATTTAGAAGTCGTTGATTAGAAGAGAATAAGGCAAAAGAGAAACCCGCCATCAAGTAAAAAGTTAACATCTCATTTCAGGTTCAAAATTCACTGTCGAAGACAAATATAAGAAGATGGAGGTCGAACGTAAGTTGTCGATTAAGAGGATGAATATCGAATACGTTTTACAATACAGTAACGCGACACCGTTCATGTGGTACAAGGGGAAATACAGATGCTTCTATTGCTCTGAACCTATGAAGGATCCCGTATTACTCCGCGAGCACACAGCAAATATGCACCAATTTGCTAACTTAGAACTCGTTGTGTACGATAGAACGAAAAATAACAGGAACAAAGATGCCGCTGTCAAAATTGACATCACAGACATATCGTGCAAGTTATGCACACATGCTGTCAATAATCTAGAAGAGTTGATAAACCACTTGATTATAGCTCACGACGCCGAGTATGATCAAAGCATTCCAAATTGTTTTCTACCCTTCAAACTTGACAAAGATCAGCTCACCTGTCCAACTTGCGACATGAAGTTTATATTCTTCGAATATCTCTTGCGTCATGCGAATAAGCAGCATTTATCACACCAATACATATGTGACGTCTGTGGGACCAGTTTTCAGGGAGAGAATCATTTGACAATGCATAACAGATACTACCATAGAGAAGGTGGCTATACTTGCGAGTACTGTGGAATATCCTTAGCAACTCTATCCAAGAAGATTTTACACGAAAAAAACGTTCACTTAGTGAACCTTTCAACTTGTGCGCAGTGTCCGGAGACTTTCAAAAGTCCGTATTTGAAAAAGATACATTTGGCAAATGTACACGGCGTTGAAGAGCTAAAAATTAAATGTCCTTACTGCCCTAAAGTGTACCCCCAGGAGAGTATAATGTCGAGGCATATGAGACGCGTCCATTTGAGGGAGAAGAACGTCGAATGCGAAGTCTGCGGAGACAAATTCTTCGGTGCATACGATTTGAAACTTCATATGATGAAACACAATGGGGAGAAGAAATTCATATGCTCTGTTTGTGGAAAGAAATTCTCCAAGAAGAGTAATTTGAACTCCCACGCTATCCACCATACGGGAGAAAAGAGCTTCTCTTGTCAATTTTGCGGCAGGACTTTCGCGCATCAGACTAATTTGAAGCTGCATATTAAAAATCGACATCCCCAAGACAATGTTGTCGTGGAAAATTGTGATTTAGTCGGCGAAATAGAAGAGAGTGAGATGGTCCAAATGGAAATTATTCAGGATGAGTTAGATGGAGTTAAATTTGGTGGGGACATGATGACTAGTTACACTGTTGATATGTAGCATAAAGTAGTGAAAATAATTCATAATCGAAGCGGCTTAGTTAAACAGTACCGTATAAATACCGTTAGTTAATATTTTGGTTTATTTATAAATATTTTTAAATTATGTTTTATTGTATATAGTTTTTTTTTTTTTTTTAATACCACTTAGGTGGCAAACAAGCATACGGCCCGCCTGATGGTAAGCGGTTACCGTAGCCTATGGACGCTTGCAACACCAGGGGTATCACGCGCGCGTTGCCGACCCTATAGAAAAGATTTATTTAAGTTAGTGAACACTGGATAGTTTTTAAAATTAGGTTAGGTATCAATACAGAATAGTTATTTACATACAATGTGATAACGAATTGTTATCTTAAATTTTAGTAGAAGTATTCATCAATTTAAATAACTTTGACTATGGGATGGACTCGGAAAAACAGATGCCCAATGTATTTTGGTCGAATAGATTCAACAATACAACTATTATTTGAGTATTATTAGTGGACAACACATTAAAAAAAATAGATAAATATAGAAGAGAAATAAATTATAAGTAAAAAATATTGCAAACAAAACAGTCTGCCTTTATGCTGATGCGGTTTCGTTCAGGTATAGTAAGGGGCACGAGTGATGAACACAGATTGACATGCGAAGTAGTTAATTTTTCGGTGTGTTTGTCGGAATTAAGAATGGAGCGGCGAGCTGCACACGATTGGTTCGTCAGTCGATGCTCGTCGTCTATTGGATTCTCGCGTGTCATTTGGCTACTGGGATTTGGCCTAAACGGTACATGCGCGAGCTTGCCCCAACTACTGCCTATCTGTGCTCACCATTCGTGCCTTATACTTAAATTGTTAAAAACCAAAAATAATATTGTCAGATTGTCCTTAAAGATTACCTTGCTGAGTTTCTTGCCGGGTCATCTCAATTGGTCTAATAGCTAAATCTAAGGAAGAGAGTCCCACAGTCCACAGTCAGTCACAGTCCAGAAAGATTTCTTCCCGATTAAACAGTTGGTCCTTAAGTAAATATTATTCACATTGATCATTACTTCATCTTTTATTGAAGCGATTCAATGGGGAGGATTAAATATCATCGTAGGTTGGAAAAAGTTACCAAGTGCTATCTTAATCTAAATCTATGTCTATTTCCTTTCGTTTTCGTTCCTTGGTTTACGTATTTCTAATAGGGATGGGCAGGGAAAGAAAAATATTGGGAAGAAAAGAAAAATACGGGAAAATACGGAAAAGAATGGAAAAATACGGGAAAATTCCCAAACAGCGGGAAAATACTCAAATGGCTTTATGTTCCTTAAAAAACATATTTGTTGATGCTTTTGATTGTTATTTTAATCATACTCGCTGTTGTATGTACCTACATCACCTACGCGCGGACCTACGCGGACCTTGGAGGAAGTTATCACACATTTTTTTTATACTACCTAGGTAGCAAACAAGCATACGGCCCGCCTGTTGGTAAGCGGTTACCGTATCCTATGGACGCTTGCAACACCTCCCTCGGGACCCGGGACGGGCTATATAAGCGTCGTACATGTGCACGTGCTCTTTCTGCAAGAGACCGTCTGTCCGACTGTCCACCGACTGTCCACCACAACCCTTACACCCCAAAACGTCGCTTTTTTTTAAAAACAACGCAAAAAAATTTTTTTATTGTTTTTTTATTGTATGATATGAGTATGACCCTAATAGAAATCATGTTAAATGTTATTCAAACGATTTGGTAAAGGTATTTCTCGCTATATACGCAAAATCTACTAAATATGACCATTTGAGTATTTTCCCATCCAATGGGAAAATTCCCGTGTTCTTTCCCACTAAATTGGAAATTTACTCGAAGTTGGGTTTATTCCCGGGAAGAAACCCAACCCTAATTTCTAATGAATATATGGGAATTTTTGTTATTAACGTAATAGGACTGGCTTTAGATGAAATTTGACAGGTGAATAGATAATATTATGGAATAAAATATATGAAAGCATTTTACTTATTACTTATTACAAATAATGATTTAAATCAAGTTTAGTAAAACCCAGGTTTAAAATATATCAGTCACTTTCTGAAGTAATATAATAAATAGACACGAGGCTATCTTAAAACCGGGGTTTTATTAAACCATGTTTTAAAATAAAATAGAATTTTAAAAATTTTTGGTCAGTCCAATTTTCCTCGAAAAATGAATTGTGTATTCAGATGGTAGAATCCCTATCAAACTTAATGGTGGCTGTGAAGTGCGCAGGTTCAGTCCACTCGAATGTACCGCATACCTTCGTTTTCGCTACTGCGTAGCGTTCCGCGCCTAATATCACAGCCGCCAATAAGTTTGACTCAGTCTGTAATTGTTACTTTTCGGTTTAATAGGTATAGCCCATAACCTTCTGCAATAAACGGGCTAAATCAAAAAAGTCCAAAAAAACGTATGTTTCTAGATTGATGGATATATTTCCGTGCTTTGTGACATTTAGCTTTACCCGCAATGGTATGTAACGCAGAGCAATAAAGTAAAAATTAATCATGTATCCGATTTTCATTTGACCTTACACGAAGAGACCTGAATAACACCCGTATTATCAACTCTATTGCAATCCAATCCAACTCGGCCTGATCTGAATCGTTTTTCTGTCAACGTAAGAATGTACAGGAAATCATTGATTGGTCCAGTTATAATCTATACAAAAAGCTCGATTACAAATAATAAGGATTTTGTGTTAGGAAATTTGTTTGCTAATCTGTTTGGCTTTTTAGCTAATGCTCTGGATGAGAGTTGTCAAGGATTTCGTTTTTGGAGACTTTTCTATCACCTTTGACAAGGTTAATCAAAAGATTCTATTGAGAATCGTATGGCGTCAGCGGCAGACAACATGTAATCGTTAGACGTCATGTATATAATGAATACTTCGTCTCAGGTGTACTTCGGAGCTCTCACCTCGGTCCTATGTTACGTTAGAAAATCATAAATAATGTTTTAATGTCGAGGGCGATTTCATTCGGGCATAAATATAATGACCACCAAAAAGAATTTTGTGACCAATAACCTCTATTAGGTACCTAAAATTGTAGTTATTTTTTTCAGCCGTCGGGAGTCGTCACGAACGAATGTATTTTTCTCATTGTGTCATGGGTTTCCTTAATAATTACACCAACAAGTTTCCTTACTATTGAAAATGCCTATAGGCGCATTGAACATTTGCCACCAGGTAGACCGTCTGACTGCTTGTCAACCATTTGACATGTGTATCAAATGGTAGTATGGGACTGTGACAGATTGAACAAGATCTTTTACAAAGAAGTACATTTGTTTTCAGATGAAAACGAGCCGTCAAGAGCGTTCAGTGCCAATTACGCCAGGAGAGGAAATCTACAAATATTATTCAACAATACATCTATGATTCCATTCAAATGGCGTGGAAAATATATGTGCTTTTACTGCGGCGATGATGTCCATGACTATATCAATCTTAGGAAACATACGAAAGGACACGGCAAATGTTCAAAGGGTGACCGCGCGCTTAAGCTAGTCAAAGCTTTCGACAGCGAAGTCAAAATCGATGTATCGGATATAATATGTGAAATTTGTAGTGAACCATTTACTAATTTTGACGGAGTAGTCTCCCATTTAATTATCCATCACAGCCTGCCTTATGATACAGATGTAGATTTGATGATAGCAACCTATAGGTTGGTTGACCTTAAGTGTCTGATCTGCGATGAATCTTTCAACTATTTCCAAAAATTAGTCACTCATGTGAATAATAGTCATTCGGAGAAATGTTTTCAGTGTCATCATTGCGATCAGCAATTCAATAAGAAGAGAGACTTGGACACGCACGTTAGACAACACCACAAGAAGGAGTACACCTGTTTGCAGTGTACTCAAAGTTTCCCGACGCATAACGCCTTACAGATTCACAAATCTCACGCCCATGTGTCAACATGCAATATTTGCTTCCAAACCTTTTCATCGCACAGCAAGAGATTGAAACATTTGAAAAAAGAGCATATCACCGAGGGTACCAAATGTGGATTTTGTCTTCAAACTCTGGCCACAAGACAGGCCTTTATCCGACACGCCTCGAAATGTAACGCTAAAGGAGAATTTACATCTCCCAATGAAAGGGTTATCGTTGAGGATGAAGATGCTGATAAGAAAAAAACTATAAAAGTGATTAGAAGTAACATCGCTTGCATTCTTAACATGTCCACTGCTGTACCATTTAAATATTTCCTTAATAAGTTCAGATGTTTCTATTGCCCTAAAGATTTCTCAGACTGCGAAGTTCTCAAAGAGCACACGGTAACTGAACACCCGCACTGTGATATAAGGTTAAAATCAATGCGTTTGCGTAACAGATACGACGGTATCAACATAAAAATT
Source organism: Achlya flavicornis (assembly GCA_947623365.1). Lineage (NCBI taxonomy): Eukaryota > Metazoa > Arthropoda > Insecta > Lepidoptera > Drepanidae > Achlya > Achlya flavicornis. The sequence continues at coordinate 6,079,213 of OX392494.1, read as the reverse complement.
GACATATCCACCTTAACCTGTAAACTTTGTTTCGAAAGTATACAAGATCTGGATACCCTTATAAATCATTTAGTGACGGAACATAAAGCTATCTACGATAAATCGGTTGAAAACAATCTTCAGCCTTTCAGTCTTGTAAAAGATAGCTTTCCTTGTCCTTTCTGCGAGGTAGTTTATAGATACTTCGGTATGCTATTAAAACATATAAGCACAAGTCATACTGATTATAGAATAATTTGTGTTTACTGCGGAATCCCTTTTAGAACCGAACCGAATTTACGTGCGCACGTTTTAAGGCATCATAAAGGCACTCCGTACAAATGCGATAAATGTGACATAAGTTTTTCAAATAGCAGCGCTTTGCAGAATCATTTGGGCAAAGTGCACGGTAGCAAGCTTGTGAAATGTTCACAATGTCTCGAAAAGTTCACCTCTCAATACTGGATGCAGAGGCATCAGATCGCGGCTCACGGAAACGGCCATAAGTGCTCTTACTGTGACAAAATGTTCACTAGAAACTCTTTGATGATCAACCACGTTAGGAGATTACATTTGAAAGAGAAAAACGTGGAGTGTTCTATATGTTTCGACAGATTTTTCGACTCGCAACGATTAAAAATGCACATGGTCAAACATGTCGGCGAAAGAAACTTCCATTGCGATGTTTGTGGCAAAAAGTTTCTGTGGAAGAGAAACCTTAGAGGGCACATGTCTTCACATAACAGAGCTAATACACAGCCCCAGACTTAACCTAGATATAGAAGTAGATTATATCTACTATACATTTCCTAAAGCTCATAGAGTGTTGGTCTGAACATGGGCGTACAGGAAAAGATCGCATTAGTATAATGTGGAAGCGAAGGTGGACAGAAGGATAAGCATGTATGTAAAGATGTCGGGCTTTTAAATTAGTGTGATAATTTATTTTAATTGTACAATTAGTAGGCAAGTGTATATGATACGGCTAAAAGCTGAACCCTAGATTTAGCCGGTCGCTGTTAGCTGAACTTAGGTGATCCTATTTATTAATGGTTGAAACTAGTTGTAGCCTAAACCAACAGACTACAACTAGATAAAGCCAATCCTCGGTGGGAAAAAATAAGATCTCAAAAATACTCATCTCCCATAAAAAATACTCAAAAATAATTTCCTTGAATTGAAACCCAATAGAATTTCTAACCATTATCATTTCTTCATGATAATGATTACAAATTAAAAGCGCCCACGCTTTTTCATTCAAATATACATGTAAGGTAAGGCAATTAAATTACACGTTTGCTTAAGTTTGCTATTTATTTATTAAATATTTATTCAGTCTTCTTTGTAATTTTGCCGCAGCGCCGGGGCACGCAATTGTTTTCAGTGCGATTAGAATGTAAATATTATGTAATGAATCTATGCTTGTTTTGAAAAGAGTAATTGCTGAGTTTATTGTCGGCTCTTCTCAGCAAATGCAACCTTCCGAACCGGTATTAGAGTATTAGAGTCAGACTTTTCATAAGTGCCTGCGAAGGTCTGTTTGAATAAATGATTTTTGAATTTTGAATTTTTGAATTGACTTAATTAAAAAAACTGCTTACGCTAAGGCCCTTAAAGGATAGAGAATATAGGTAACGTTTTTATTATTTAACACTTTTTAGTCCAGGGCTTTTTAAAGCGTGCTTTTTTAGTTTTTTTTTAATTTTAATTTATTTTATAAATATATAATTGCGTACTGTCATGTTTCTGACATTTATCTTTACCCGTATCGGAATGTAACATTGTCCAATAAAGTAAAAATGTATCATGTACCCGATTTTCATTTATAATTATAAATAAAATGACCTTAAGCCCGTATTACACGGAGATACACACCAGGGGCTCTACCGCGTAACTTTGGTGGTAATCGTAACGAACACCATTAATTATTTCATCCAATGACGCGCACGCGGTATGACGCGACGATGACCACTCGTGGGCCCTGATTGGATGAAATTCATTAATGGTGTTCGTTACGATTACCACCAACGTTACGCGGTAGAGCCCCTGAACTGACCGTACTGGCTCATGTCGGCCTGAAGGAATAAGAGCTCATTTATTTACAGTTTTCTTGAATTACGTTGGAGCTAAACTCAAGCTGAAATAAACTTATACACGATGACTATAAGATACAAAATCATGATTTAAGCAGGTCTGAGCACCAGTGCCACATAACGCTAGTAAAACGACTCTTAGATATTTAAATAAAGTAGCTTGAGAATATAGTTAAAAAGGAAGCGTAAAACCGAACAATTCTTTTCCAGGAGTTAAGATCAAGAAAGAAAAGAACGCGAGTTATTTGGAAAAGCTTTGTAGCATACGGAGAAATATTACCATCGTACTCCGCTATGGAAACATTGTACCGTTCAACTGGAGCACTAAAGGATACATATGCTTCTACTGCTCCAAGCAAATGAGAGACTGTGACACACTGAAAGCGCATACCATTTTGAGACATGCATCCGTAGACCTCCAAACTTTTATCCCAAAAAGAATCATAACCAAAGACGTCCCAGTTAAAATAGATGTCACCAATATTTCGTGCAAAGAATGCCCTGAATTAGTACTGGCGAATATTGATGACTTAATTACGCACATAGTATCGCACCATGGAGAACCATACGATTTTACAACCGGCGTTTGCTTGTTTCCATTCGTTCTGAAGAAGGATATTATGTCTTGCGTTATTTGCGAAAAAAGCTTCGATAACTTCACCTGTATGATTGGCCATATGTATAAGCAGCATATAACACATTGTTTCATGTGCCAAACCTGTGGATTGAGTTTCATTGATCAAGTACGTTTGAAGCGGCACATTAATAACAGCCATATGGAACATCGGTGCACGATTTGCGGAAAGCTTTTCGCCGCGTATCATAAGTTGGATAAGCACAAGAAGAAAATACACGGTTTGGCTAAAAGTCATGAGTGTAATTTATGCAGCCAGATTTTTGAAAGTAGCTACCAAATGAAAGTGCATATGGGGAAGATTCATAACGTACAACAGTATAGATTAAAGTGCCAGTATTGCCCTAAAATTTGTACGACAAAAGGTGCAATGTCGCTTCATATACAGTCAATGCATTCTAAATTTAGATTTGAATGTGAACTCTGTGAATATAAGACAGGGATTAAATGGATGTTAAAGTTGCATAAGAGGATTCATTTCGGCGCGAAGGATTACTGTTGCAGTATTTGCGAGAGAAGGTTCGGTAGGTCGAGCAACCTGCGCGCTCATATGAAGGTTCATACTGGTAGCTCCGGTAGGGTTTGTAGGTTTTGTCGACGCGGTTTCACTGATTTGGAGTCTTTTAATCAGCACGAATGTCGATACAATGATATTTATTGTAACTAAATTAATTAGCCTTTGTTCGCGTGGAAAAGTTTGTCCTGGCTTCTTTCACTAAAACGGTTGCTGATCAGCTCTTATAGTAAAACTTCCTCAAGAAATCTCTTAGGTAACTGAAAACAGCGTTAATCTTTGTACTTATAAATAAACGCACGAACGGACGTTGAGTTTAATGCAGTATGGAATTACCTACTGAAATTAGACTATTATTATTCCAATATTGATTAAGTTATAGAACAATTTGTAGTGCTTTGAATTGCCTCACTACTAGTGCATAAGGTTGGACCGCTGGCCTATGAGGCTAAGACGCCGATAAACTTGTAATAAAGAGATACCTACTTCTAACCACTGCTAGAGTTTCCTACAATGCTGAGTTGTTAGAAGATATAATTTATACTCGGAAGTAGCTAGTCCTAACTAAACATTATTGAAGTTAATTATTTATAGCATAATTTTATACTTTACCTACATATAACGAACACTCATATTTTGTTTATATCCTTGTTTCGCCTCATATAAACTGATTTCAAATTATTTCTTTATTATACAATTTTATGAATAGACTCCTATAAGTCCATTATTTATTGAAATTCCTCTTATTATATCAATTGGAAAAATGGAAGGTTATTTTTTTGTCATAGAATAAGAACGTTATGGTGTGTCCATGCTTGGCCAACAGAGCACGAGCTGAGCCACGAACAAGCACACTGCGAGCACGATTCGCGTAGCGTGGACGGGCTTGCGGGCCTCGAACGAGCATTCATAGCGTGCTCGACTGCGCTCCGCCCGATTGTCAGTTTTTTCAAGAACACAGATTCGCATCCCACTCGTTAAGTACGTCCACGCTTGAAATCGCGAGCAACGAACGAATCCTGTTCGTTCGCGGCTCGGCTCGTGCTCGTTTCGCGTATCATGGACGCACCATTAGAATACGGATGCATTTAAAACCTGGGTTTTACTAGACTAGGTTTAAACCATATATTCTTAAACTTTGTTGTTGTTGTTTCAAGTGTGAATTATATAATAAGTATGCCGTTTTGAGATATCCCTGTAGACATTCTATTTGTTGGCCATTTTGAAATAGGCTTTGTATGAATTTGATACCATTTTATTTAATTTATTCTTTGTTATTTTCTCACTAAGTAAAGTTAAAATAAACATTTCCTTTCATAAAAAAATGTTGTTATTGTTTGGCTTATACCCACATTTAATTAAAATTCCTCTTATGTGACGTCACAAAAGATAGAGCGACGCTATCTTTTCATGTTTTAAACGAATTCCTTTATACAGATTGCTTGAAAATCTATTTCGAACAAAACACAAGTTTAGACTATTAACAGCTCATATAAGACCTAAACCAAGAAAATATACTGATATATTGCATGTCGTTTTCTGGCTACACTAAAAGTTTATATGAAAAACACATTTAGATAAAGAACACGTGTTTTCCTTTCAGGAGCACGTAGCCAGGAAGCGACTGCGACCAACCAAAGCGACGAAGACGACAATTTCAATATCAGACAAGCCGCAAGCGTCAAAAACAAAACTCTATCAATCAAAGATAAAAGGGAAATAATGAGGAACAACGTCGTACAAGTACTTATTAAATCAACAATCATGCCTTTTCGATGGCTCAAGAGTTCATATAGATGCTTCTACTGCTATGATATATTTCAAGAGTCTACGGATTTGAAAAATCATCAGGCAGTCCACTCTGGGGATACTATAAAAGAACAAGCTATGAGCAATTACTGGGAACCAGTCGTCTACGTAGATATATCAAACTTATCATGCAAATTGTGCACAGAAAAGATCACGGATCTGTACGATTTAATCGACCATTTAGTTCAAACACACGGCGTCACCTATAACAAAGACGTTGGTATTTGTATGGTCGCTTTTAAATTAGATAATTTTGGAGTCGATTGTTTAGCCTGTGGAGCCAGTTTTTATACTTTCGGACCATTACTGTATCATACGAATAAAGACCATAAGGGGACGTCAGCGATTCTATGCGATGTTTGTGGCCAGCATTTTAAAGATGTCAATCTATTAAGGCTTCATGTAAAAACTGTTCACGAGAATACTTGCTTACTATGCCCCGAATGTGGTGAGAAGTTCGAAACGCGAGGGAAACTGAAAACGCATCAGCGTAACCAACACGATGCAGAGAAAAAGAATTACAAGTGCTTAGTGTGTTCACAAACGTTTCAGAGCCACTACAAGAGATCGAGACACATGGCGTCAGAACACAAGAATCGGCCGGAGATTAAATGTTTGCATTGCCCAAAGACGTTTGTCTTTAGAAGTATGATGATGACTCATCTCAGGGATACTCATTTAAAAGTACGAAATCATATCTGTGGAGTGTGTGGCTGGAAGGCATTCAACAGTAACAGATTGAAGAATCATATGTACAAGCATAGCGGGGAGAAGAACTTTAAATGTGACGCGTGTGATAAAGCTTTTACGACGAAAAAGATTATGCGGGCACATTTTGGACGCATGCACAAGAATGTACAACCTATTATGCAGTATGATCAGCGATATGTTAGCCATTAAGACAACTAAAAGGATTATTTACTCTATTGTGTTATTATTTAAGAGCGAATTTAGTACATTTTGCCTTTATGCTTTAATACATTGGCTCGCGGTTAAAGAAATAACAATAACATCATAATAGAAAGCGCGTCCTTCGCGATATCCAACGGGTTAAATACCTATATTCTATGCAATACACTGATCAATTACATTCATCTCGGAAGCCTTAGCATTAAACAATATTTAACTTTAAGAAAACCTAATAATCACTTCTAAGCTTTGAAAAATATCGAACACTTAAGGAAGAACATTTTCCTTTCAGAGATAAACGAACGAGGACAAATGAAAAGGAGAACTTTATCAAATCCAGAAGATTCATTCTCGAAAAGCAACCAAGAGATGTCATCGAAAGACAAACTGGTCGCAATGAGGAAAAACGTGACTCAATTACTGCTGAAGTCCACAGTAATGCCTTTTAGATGGCTGACGAACTCTTACCGATGCTTTTACTGCTACGAAATATTTCAAGAGCCAAAGGATTTAAAATCCCATCAGGATGTACATAAAGACGAAGATATACCGAGAGTAATGAAAATCTATTGGGAGCCAATAGTTTACGTTGATGTTTCCAATATATCTTGCAGACTTTGCTCTGATAAGCAGACTGATTTAGGCCAGCTCATTGACCATTTGGTAAATAAGCATGCAATCCCGTTTGATAAGAATTTCAGCGATTGCATAAACCATTTCAAATTGCATAGCACGACTGTTGAATGCGCGATATGTGGCCAATCTTTCAGCACTTTTGGAAACCTCTTAGTGCATAAGAAAAGAGAACATAACGAAAAATCGCAAGTCCTCTGCGAGATCTGCGGGCAGAACTTCTACAGTGACAATCAGTTGCGACACCACGTTAAGAAGGAACACAAAGACAATACAGTGAAATGTAATTTATGCCATGAAGTTATAAGCAGTATGAATAAGATGCGGACGCATATGCAGCATGCTCACAATAAGAAATGCAAATGTTTCCTATGCCCGGAGTTATTCGAAACTCATTACAAAAGGTCCCATCATATGATGGTTGTGCACAAAAAGCGACCTGAAGTCAAATGCCAGCACTGCTCACATACTTTCGTGTATAGAAGTACAATGTTAAGACACGTTCGAGAGATGCATTTACAGGAGAAAAATGCGGTTTGCAAAATTTGTGGTTGGAAAGCGTTTACGGAAGCGCGACTGCAAACGCATATGACTAAACATAGCGATGTTAGGAACTTCAAGTGTAATGCGTGCGATAAAGCTTTTAAAACTAGGAAGACTATGATTCAACATTATAATAATATACATCAAAAAGAAAAAGTTAAGCCGGTTTTGGCTAATGCTTCACAGAGCGCTGAATAATTTCGTGAAGGTTTACATAATAACATGATACAGAACTTTTAAGACTGAGACCTGACTGAGGCAATTGAGTCATTGCTCATAATAGATTGTGTTATGCGAAAATAAAGCTTACTCCATAGGTTCAGAGTTTAGAGTTGTTGCAATCTTGACTCAAGCAAGACTTGAAAGGGTAAAAATTATGATAATGTTGCGTTTTGCTGTTGACTTTTTAACATCAATAAATTATACTTCATATTTTCCTGTTTTTGTATAAAAAAACTAAATTACCATGATATTCTGCAAATAATTACCTACAATAAATTATAATGATCCAATTTTATAGAGAACAATAAAGCATGAAGACATTTTTGTTTATAAAAAAATGAAGTATTATTTTTGGATTTCAGACACTGGAACAAATGAGGACATCGGTAGTGAAACGAAATGGAACAAATTACAAAACACGCTACTTAATATTGTGAAAAACTCAACAGCAATTCCTTTCCGACGATTAGGAAACAGTCACATGTGCTTCTGTTGCGATAAAACTTTTGACCACGCCGTAAATTTGCGCGAACACACGATTACTAAACACGATCTTTCAAGTGTTATTTCTGAAGAGATTTCCAATAAACCCTTCATAAACGTGGACATCACAGATTTGAAATGCAAACATTGCCTCCAATCTATCGAAAACCTTGAAGAAATGTTGCGTCATGTCAATGAACACCACGATACAAAATGCTTAGATAACTCACTAGAAAATGTTATCTGCTTCAAACTACTTGATGGGGCGAACAGATGCCTGGTTTGCGATGAAGAATTTAAAAATTTCTCGTTTTTGCTTTTGCATATGCACAAGAAGCATATACAAAAGAAATTCACTTGCAATTTCTGCAAGGCAACATTCAATTCTTATACAACAATGTTTAAGCACACTAAACTCGCCCATTTGCGCAATCGATTTAGATGTAATATTTGCGACAGAAAATTTGAAGGGATCCATAAAGGCAGACATATGAGGATAGTCCACAACATCAACATACCGAAGTGTAGTGAATGCTCTGCAGAATTCGAAACTACTCAGCAGAGAGTAAGGCATCTAGAAAAAGAACACAACATCAAAAAAATACACTGCAAATATTGTCCCGAAGTTTTCAACGATGAGCGTATATTAGACGATCATAATAAACAGGCTCATTTGAACCTGGAAAAAAAGCCTTTCGAGTGTGACATATGCCATAAAGTTTTCCGGAGGAGGAAAGGAGTTAAGATACACAAAAAAAATATACATAACATCGATAAAACTGACGATACGAATAATACTATTATAGAAAATGTAGTTGAGATCGATACTATACCTGAGAACATAAAAATTGAACCTAAAGAATCGACTGATGATTTTATAGCAGTAAAATTTGAACAGTAGCTGTATGTATTCAGATATACAATTACAATAAGTCAGGTCTCTGGATGATCATGTATCAGGATATATGAGGGAATGTTGTTTGGATATCGGAAGTAACTATTACTACGGCGTCAAGAATTATCGTCCGAGATTATAAGACTGTAAAGGCCATCTGTCCTAAAATCGGGGGTTGCGCAACCCACAATTGGTCAAGTTACACTAGGACCGTCTAAAAAGCGCGAAAAATGCTCATAAAAATATTACTTGCGAAGTGCGTGCCGAAAGATTTTCTGAAATGGTTTTCTAGAGAAAGTGCAGTTATTAGGATTAGATTCGAATGGTCGGAGGAATATTTGTAAAGTGTGTGGAAGGGCCTTTGTGCCATGGGATAGTTTGAAACTGCAATAGACTTATAATTAAGACAGACAGAATCTAGGGTAGATTTGTATGAAAATCTTTGATCTCTGTCGTCAAGCACCTGTCAGTGTGCTTCCAGGATTTGTGTACTCACCAAATTCGGCCACATCATCACTTACCATGGTGAGATTTTGGTCAAATAAGCCTAGCCTATAAGTGGCTCTGTGACCTGTAGACCTCGCGAGTCTCGATAAACTGAATCGACAATAAATCCATACACTTAATTATTGAACCGAACTCGTGTTTTGGCGCTCGCTCGTTCAATTATTCTCAAATGACAGAAGTGGGTTCTAATGTATTTTAGATAAGCCTACTGATTGTATTATATTCAAATGTCCCAATTTCATGCTATATAAGTAATATAATAAGAATAAGATTGTAGTTTTTGTTGGTAAAAACCCTGTAAAATATTTCTTATTTAGAGCCCATACATAGCAATAGTTTTATTAGAATATCTTCTATAAACCACATGGTAGGTACAGTAGTACCCAACTGATATGGCTTACTGAAATGCTATTGGTCGGTAGCTGCCGCCATGTGTGCGGAGGGGCGTCACTCGCGAGTGAGACGGAACTAACAGCTGCACTGTATTATGAACCTTATAGTAGTGTTCTAAGGTTGATTGTAAGTTTTAAGCATTCATTCGTTAATCTTCGGGCCATACTTTATTTTCTGTGCGAAGATTCACGACGCGCCTTATCAGTTGGTTACTTACAATTGTACTCATATCATGAAAAAGAAAAACTTTTTTTCATTATTTTACGGTTATAGGGTGTGCTGTGCATACACGGCGAAATTACATTTTATAACCATGGACTTATAAAAAAATCAGGACGGAGTGTCGCCTTATACGAAGTGAAGCACCCCAAGTAAGCCGGGCATTCTCGTAAATACAAGCCTCACACACATATATACCATAGTAAGCCGATTGGTTGCCATTTCGCATTCAGACGTCGACAGTGACAATAAGGCTGAGTATCACTTGTGCCTGCTTGGGCCAGTACTGATTTTACTCACACATACGTAGGAAATATAGTGCTTTACTTTCTTATAAGGCGGTGCTCCGTCCTGATTGTTTTATACATCCACGTTGGTAACATGATCATGATAAAATGAAGAAAGTTACTAGTTAGCATACATATATTTTATGAACACAAAAATTTGAAATGATTTGTTGAAAACCGTCTTGATTTTTTATGTAGGTTGTAGGTATTTACATGAATTGTACTACTGTATATGTCTCTTCTGGTTTACTGAATAAAATGCATATAAAAACTATAATGTTGTTTTGGGCTTCCGAATCCTGAGCATTTTGAAAGTTTTTTTTTTTTATTATTCTGAAGATTCTACATCAACATACTTTTTTAAAACAACATTGTTGAAAAGTTGGTTCGTGTGAAGCTTAGCTACCCTAGAATCTAGGTGAATTCCTACTTATTCTGATGCACCGTCCGCCGAAAGCTGATTACGGCGTCAATACACTAGGGTGAGAGCCGTACCTAATCTTTCGATCAGAACTTAATAATGACAGCAGAGCTAAGTCTCTCAACATGGTGCACGTTCTGCAGTGCAACTATAGCTTTCCAAGGGTTTTGGAACATAAATCCGAGTTTAATTGCTTGGTATTCGCAAACGAAGTAGCAGTCTTTCAACGTTACATCTTTCGCATGGACTGTCTCGAATGCGAAAGGCAATTGACAAGACATGTGATTACGAAATGCGTGCTGAACTAACGTGCCTAGGTTGCTCGTTGACCCAGCTTGATAGGTTGTCAGTATCGTCTTAATTTCTTGCTGACCGTGTGGAAGCTATACACTTCAATAGATTTGTACTGCTTTTCCATAATTTACCGTGAAATTGATCTCAACATTCCCTTATGATCACGATGATGAAACATTATATGAGATGTGAGAAACATGCAACAGTTTCACGGCGTATTGACTTTTTTGGACGTTTGGAAATGTGTTTATACCTATGCGGGTCTGGAAATCCGAGACAACATAGAAAGCAATGTTTACTTAGCGACCAGCGTACAAATAAATTAGAAAGAATTTGACACTGATTTTGTTTCGTTTCAGAAAAACGATTTGTCGCGAGCAGAAATCATGAACAAGATCTAAAAACCCGAGACGAACTGAGGACGTTGATCAGCATTATACTTGAGATGTCAACAATAATGCCTTTTAAATGGTATCTGAATAGATACAGATGCTTTTACTGCGACTCTACGTTCGGTGAAAGTTCAAAGCTCAAACAACACACGAAAGAATCCCACGAGGATATAAAACTGAACTCCATTTTGAAAGGTATAGGTACTTATAGCAGAATTAAATGGGACATTTCTGAAATTTCCTGCAAGAAGTGTCCAAAACCTATTTTGAGTTTGGAAGAATTTATGGACCACGTTTGTGATGCTCATGGCATAAAATTCGAGAAAGGAATAGTCAGTAAATATTTTTTCGTCTTTGATCTTTCGGACAATGCAATGACGTGCGTGGAATGCGGGGAAATCTTCCAATTCTTCAACCCACTCCTTCGGCATATGAATAAATACCATAATAAGACAAAACCGTTCATCTGCGATAATTGCGGCCTCTCTTTTGCAATCAAAGGCACTTTGAAGAGCCATATAATGAACGTGCACCGTTTAGTTCCTCAACAATGCAAAATTTGTAATATTTCTTTACCAACTAGACAAGAATGGATGAATCACTGCGATTCAGAACACCGATCGATAAAATGTCTACTGTGCCCAGAAATTCTTGAAAGCAGATACATGAAAAAGCAGCATTTGGCTTTAGTACACAAAATTAATCAGTTCCCGTGCGATTTATGCCCGAAGATATATTCAGAGAAAAGTAAAATGATGGTACACAGGTCTCGCGTGCATTTGAAGGAGAGAACGGCAACATGTCAAATATGTGGTTACAAAGCGTTTGACGGGTCCACTTTGAAGAAACACATGAACCGACACGATACAGCGAAGTTGTTTAAATGCAACAAGTGCAATAAAAAGTTTAAAGTACAGCGATCGCTGTATTTGCATAAGAAAAATTTTGTTTGCTTCTAAAGCTTGCGGTACGTTACTTATTTGATCAATTTGAATATTGTAATTTACGATTGGCTTCCAATTGTAGATATTTTAGAGAGAATTGCAACATAAAGGGGCTCTCTGTATCGCTTAGGAGATAAAATGAATATTACTCGTTCCACACAACAGTTTTTCAATATTTTGTGTCTTTCTAGAAATGAAGAACACAATTAAACTTCCTAATTTCAATAAGGTTGTTTTTAACATTGAATTTATCGATGCTTTTTGAGTTTCGATATGGTCGTTTAAGAAGTTGTTCGGTACTGGATCTGTATTTCAGGCTGCAATAACTTCACTTATCTTACGTCAAAATATTTCTAATGAACTCTTTCACATTGTTGATTAATTGAATAATGAGAATTGTAATGCGTTCATTTTTATTTTTGAAAGTTAAGAGTAGTAATTTTATTTCTCGGCAAGATCAGGGACCAACTGAAGACATTGATCAAGATTATTCTTGATATGTCAATAATAATGTCCTTTCAATGGTGTTTGAATGGATACAGATGCTTTTGTGACTCTACGTTGTCTAAAAGCTCAAAACTCAAACAGCACACGAAAGAAGTACACGAAATTAGAAAATGAAGGTTGCAAACAATTTAATTAGTAAATTAATTCCTTTCAATGGGACAATTCTAAAATTTCTTGCAAGAAGTGTTCAAAACGTACTTATTTTGAGTGTGGACGAATTTCTGGACCACATAGTTTATCATGATCACATTGCTTATGATATAAAATTTGGTAAAGAAGTCTTCAGTAAATATTTCTGAGTTTTCAATGTATCAGATACCACAATGAAATCCGTAGAATGCGGTCTTCCAATTCTTTAATCCACTTCTTCGCCACGTCAATAAATTTATGATGAACGATATGAGTTACAATGTCATCTATGTCGCAAAATGATTTGATTTTCTGTTATAAAAATCCTATTTTGATCGATTCTGCTCGAAGGTATGCATTGCCATGAATAGATATTTATAAACCATCCTCGCCAAAATTCTTTTTTTTTATCCCTATGGAATAGTATGGGATTTGGGATACTATGTGCTTTAACTATTATTATAGACAGTATTGTTATAAAATACAAAGATGTGAGAATGAACCTGACATAGATTTTATTTCGTTTCAGAAATCCGTTCTGACGCGAGCAGAAATCATAAACCGACAAAAGTAAAAGTCAGTGACCAACTGAGGAAATTGGTTAGCCATATTCTTGAGATGTCAACCATAATGCCTTTTAAATGGTATTTGAATAGATACAGATGTTTTTACTGCGACTCTACGTTCGCTGAAAGTTCAAAACTGAAACATCACACGAAAGAAGTCCACCAAGACATAAAATTAAAGACTGCTTTGAAAGGAATAGGCACTTATAGCAGAATAAAATGGGACATTTCTGAAATTTCATGCAAGAAGTGTCCAAAACCTATTTTAAGTTTGGACGAGTTTATGGACCATGTTTTTGATGCACATGAGCTTAAATTCGACAAGGAAGTTATCAGTAAATACTGCTACGTGTTTAATCTCTCGGATGATCGAATGAGATGCGTGGAATGCGGTGAAATCTTCAAATTCTTCACACCTTTGCTGCGCCACGTGAATAAATACCATAATAAGACTAGACGTTACATCTGTGACTTATGCGGGTTAAGTTTTGCCCTCAAAGGCACTATAACGAGTCATATAAAAAACGTCCACTCCTCCATTCCGATTCAATGCAAAATTTGCAGAAAACTATTACAAACAGGACACGAATTGACAAAACACTACGAAATCGTGCACCAGAGGGGGAAATTCAACTGCCCATTGTGCCCTGAAATAATGGGCAGTAGGTATCTTAAGAAGAGTCATTTAGCGATTGTGCACAAATTGAATCAGTTTCCGTGCGATATCTGTGAGAAAATATATACGGATAAAAGCAAAATGATAAGACATCGATCTCGGGTTCATTTGAAGGAGAAAACGGCGACTTGTCACATTTGCGGGTACGAAGCGTTTGATACGCCTACCTTGAAGAGGCATATGGTGAGCCATGATATAGGGCATACGTTTCAGTGCGACGTATGCAATAAGGGTTTTAAAAGGAAGAAATCGCTTAGTGTTCATAAGAAGAGGCATATTTGATTAAGCTGTTTTGTGGTGATCGATATTAGCGGCAGTAAAATTTGTAGAAAAAAGTGTAGACATATTTATCTCCTCGACTGTACAATGGTACCCGATCTAAATGTATGGAATAGCTCTTAATTTTGTAAAGTTGATCATACTATCATATATAATATAGGTAACTTACGCATAAAGTTGAACTCCACGTTTTTAGTTACGCCCTTCACTTTTGATCTCCTATTGACTGTTCCAATGTAAAAATAATTTCAAACTTAATATGTAGGTAATTCGATTGTAAGGATTACTTGATTGATACAATTAAATATTTGATGAATCGATTAGCTAAGTACTTATTATAAGAAAAAACTAGGTAGGTACAGTAGTACCCAACTGATATGGCGCTTCGTGAATCTTCGATCGCACAGAAAAGAAAGTATAACCCGAAAATTAATGAAATAATGCTTAAAACTTACAATCAACCTTAGGTCACTACTATAAGGTTCATAATACACTGCAGCTGTTAGTTCCGTCTCACTCGTAATTGACGCCCCTCCGCACACATGGCGGCAGCTGCCGACCAATAGAAATTCCCGCGCTTTGAAAATGTGTCTTCTGCGCAGGTACATCGGGAAGCCATATTAGTTGGGTACTACTGTTCATTATAGTTTTTAAAATATAGCTCGAAGGACCAAAACGATGTTGGTCGTAGACGGTAGGCACTCCAGTTATTGTTGGAGGTTAGTTAACACCAAACCACTGTTAAAGCAGATTTATTTAAAGAAGGCGGATATTGTTTAGCAATCTGAGCCGCACGTTACGTAACTACGATGTTATCTACAAAATTATGCTTTATACGGTATTTGCTGTATGAGCATAAATTGGTCATTGGAAAATTAACCTTATTTCTTTACCGTAAGGTTAATCTGTATCATCATACAATCAATCATAGCTTAAGCATACTAATATTAGCCTTAATTTTCTTGTCACTCAGACAACTATCGCAGATATCTAGTTTTATTTTACTGTACCCCATTTTTCGGACTCGTTTTCTAAACTGCCAGCCAACTCGTCCGCAAGGCCACTCCTGTAAAGTTATTTTTTACCGACTTCAAAAAAAGGAGGAGGTTCTCAATTCGGTTGTTTGTTACCTCATAACTCCGTCATTTATTAACCGAATTGGAAAATTCGTCCCATTGTCATCAGATCAGGATTTGATTACTTCTTAGTGTTCTTTGAAGTCGGTTTATGTTTTTTGGTAAAACATTCCAATTATTTCATAATCGATTCAAAACAATTTTTATAATTGTATACTTACCTACTGTTGATAGTGAAATAAACAAAATTAAACTGCGTATTTATTATATTTGATTTGTAACCCATCCCTAAAATTTCTGAAAAATGTGGCCTAATGTTGACAGATATTATAAGCACTATCTAGAAGGTAACTGCTAAGTAATTGCAGCATGGAGAGGTTTCCAGCATCATTCTGATTGTGTTTTCCTTCACTGCAACTTCAGGCTGAACCGCAACCATCGAGAAAATCCCTCTTAGAGTAGTGCCTATTAATACCTACCGAGCAATCCTATTCCGCAACTAGTAAGTGCATTTGCACTGATTAATAATAGTATCGACCAATCACTGCATCTTAATGTTAAGTGTTCCCTGACTTAGCCAATCAGAGCGCTTTGTCTGTGGTAGGAAATTGGTGGAATAGATTTTAAACAAAGTTAGAGTCATTGCGCTTCTTAGGGTCTTGTTCGATGCCCGCAACCATCGAGGAACAATCCCTTAGAGTAGTAATACCGAGCAATCCGATTCCGAAACTAGTCAGTGATTTGTCACTGATTTTGAACAATAAGGAACAATCACTGCATCGTATGTTCTTGTATTAGCCAATCAGCGCGCATTGTCGATGGTGGCAAATTGGCGGAATATATCGCAAGCAAAATCGACGTCATTACGCTTCTTTGGGTTAATTGTTCGATGCCCGCAACCCACCACATTGCCCCACTATTTTCTGATGTGAGAAAGACAAAACGGTCCTAGACCATGAGTTTGGTTCCAAATTAGCTAATAATACCTAATATACGATACACAACCAAACAAATTAAACCATGATAACACTATCATTTCGGGTAGGTAAGTAAGTAGTTTTTATGATATCTCAAGATGTACAGTCGAGGACATAAATACACTTAGTAAAATTCAACAACGGTTTCCCCTTAAACTACTGATTGAAATTATGAGATATTATAAAGGCAGAATCTTCTAACATATACTATTATGATTTGTGTAATAGTTTAACACTTAAATGTTAAACATGCGAGAAAATCGCTTTTGAATTTCAAAAAGTGTATACATATTTATGTCCTCGACTGTACTGTGTCTGTGCCTCCCACAGAGCCTACTGTTTAAAATCTTAATTTGTTACAGACTCCGATCGTATCACAGATACGCCAACCGACGAGAAACTGCTACAGAAACAACGGAAAAACGATCTCATGAAATTACTCACAGTCGTCATCGAAAACTCCACAATCATGCCGTTCAAATGGACGAGCAACACCTACATGTGCTTCTACTGCGGCTGCCCCTTCGCTGACTGCTCGAGTTTAAAATCGCACACAAGAGACGAACACAGCGACGCAAACCTGACGAACGTGCTCAAACTGTCCTCTAAAACTAGCAACACAAAGTTGGACATATCGGAAATATCATGCAAGAGATGTCCAAAGAAAATTCATGATTTAAATCAGTTTTTGAAGCACGCGGCTGACGACCATGACATGAAATTCAATAAAGAAGCAGCTTCAAATGTGTTCTCGTTCAAATTGTCCGACGACGTGTTAACTTGCCATCATTGTGCAGAGACATTTAAATTCTTCGGTCCGTTACTGATTCACATAAACAAGTATCACAGGACGACAAATCCGTATCTTTGCGAGACGTGCGGCCAGGGTTTTGTAGCCAGAGCGAACTTGATCAGCCATATTAAAACTGTGCATTTCCCCGCTCGAGGAGAGTGCGATAAGTGTCACAGAATGTTCTCGAATTTTGAAGCTTTAAAGAGGCATTGTGAAGACAAGCACAAAGTGAGCCTGCAGTGTCCAAAATGTCCAGAAAATTTCGCCACTCATTATTTAAGGAAGCGACACTTAGCGTTGGTACATGACGTGAAAAGACTTCAGTTCAATTGCGATGAATGTACGCGGATTTTCACGGATAAATCGAGACTGGTTAACCATAAATCTAGGGTGCATTTAAAGGAGAAGACAGTTGCATGTGAAGTGTGTGGATTTAAAGTTTTTAATAAGTATTTGTTGAGGAAGCACATGGTGAGACACAGTGACGCGAGGCCGTTTCAATGCGACGTTTGTAAGAAGTGCTTCCAGAGAAGTAAGACGCTTGACTACCATATAAGAATCCATTCTGACGACAGGCGACATGCGTGTAAAGAATGCGGCAAGGCTTTCGTTCAGGTGACCAGTTTGAAACTGCATTTAAAGGTGCATCATTCTGCCGGGAAAGAGTGAGCTGTAAGATTTATCTGTTTTAAGAGGCTTATAGTTCTTATTAAAGTTTACTAAGTATACATTATTATTTATTCCTCCATTTTACGTAAGGGCCAGTCCATTAAAATTTGCAATCAATTTTGTGCACTTACCACCGGCTTTTAATGAGATAGTATAGTGATCAAATGTTACTCTTAAGGGTCACTTCACACCGAGACGAGACGCGACGCGACGATGCTTGAAATTTTTAAGCTACTGCATAGCTTCTATCGCGGGCCTTGAGCGTGGAGACCGAATCCAGAAATTCCGTAACGAAAATAACCTAACACCCCCCACTCCGACCGGCACAGCGGTGATACTTTTTAGTTTTGCCATCTATCGATGAATAGCAGAACCTTTAATGACTTTTATCACGCTTGTCTCTTTAGTTCAGCAACCCGCCTCTAGGTGGCATTGATGCAATAGCTTTACCGCGGCAGTCTTCGAGTGCCACACGTTTTTTTTTTTCATTAAGTCACGTCCTTTGTGACCTGACACTCAAGGGCTAGCTCACACCAAGACGCAAAACGGCGCCCACTTTTTAAGATAGCGATACACATTTCAGAGGGAATTCGAATACCCCCCGCGTATAGTTGCATCGCGTTGCTTCTCGGCGTGAGCTGACCCTTATAAAAAATCAAAGAAACAAATTATAAAAAATCATTTTATTAAGTATCACAAATGTACAATTGGATAAAAAGCTAAATTAAACACACGACTATTTACAAATTATAATAAATATTGCTGTCTATTATTCACAATCGTTCGATATAACTGTTAGCCGGCTTCAGAGTGCACACCGAATTTTATTTGTCTTGCTATATCTGCCTCTAACAACGAATTCTAGAACTTCAATCAATGGTCGTTTTTGAATTGAATTTGCAACCTGTACCAATAATAGGTATTAGGTTTATTTTCGATTAACACGATCTAATCTTGATACTTGATCTGAGTTTCGATCTCTATAAAACAGACCTTAGGCTGAGCATCCACCAGAGACGCTAAGCTGCGTTGCGAGGAATGTGTTTTTTAAGCATCAATAGAAACACTTCATTTACCTAGCCTCGCTCCGCGCAGCTCTGGAAGATACGAGCTTGGCGGAGCGAGGTTTTTCTACATACAAAATAAGCTAGCGTGCGAGGAGTCAATAGATGGTGTTTGGTAGAGGTACACATTTATCGCACATCTCTGGTGGAAGAAGTCACACAGTTTCACAGCTTTGCTACGCATCCTCGCATCGCTCCGCTACCTCAAACAGCTTTTTTGGATGCACAGCCTTAATCTGTCATTCGATTCAGACAACACAATCGGTACCGATCAGCTCTGAATAAGTACAATTATCTTTTTAAGGTAAACTCACACTTATCCGTGCCGAACGAAACGGTTACCTTTCGAATATCTCCGGCGATTCGTCCGATTCGGCAGGGATAAGTTTGCGAGGTTTTATATTGTCATTCTAAAATTCTATTACTTTCGGCTCCTTCGCTTCCTCCGGCTCTGGTAAGTATGCGTTAACCTTTATTGACTAGTTTATAATCTTACGAGCATGTCCTAACACATAGAATCATATATACACAAATCAACTAGATACAAAACTGAGCGGACATGAAATTGAACTACTGTATACTACGTGCCACTAAAGATGAGACTTGACACCGCGTGGTTGTCGTCTGACGTTGATGACGACTTCAATTTAGAAGTATCCATAGACATTGGATTTCGCTACCCTAAATAGACGTACATAGCACGGAAACGATATATGACAATCCTTATGACTTTGCGAGAGAGAAAGAGACACATAGACATTTTAATCGTGAGTCCAAAGAAATTGGACTAAAGCTCGTGAGTCAATGTTATTTTTAACCGAATTTAATTAAAGGAGTTCTCAATACGGTTGTATTTTTTTTATTTTATTGTTGTTACCTCATTACTCCGTCATTTATTAACCGATTTGTAAAAACTTTTTTTGTCTGGAAGGGAACACTTCCCGTTTGGTCCTATTGTCATCAGTTCAGGATTTGATTACTTATTAGTGTACTTTGAAGTCGGTTTAAGTTTTTTGTAAAACAGTCCAATTATCGAAGAACAACCCCGATGCTTATGTACGATTTCGTAATTTACTGAAAATATTTACGAATAATAAAACTAACGCAAATAAAACTAGAAAAGTGTATGTTATAGACATTTTCACTTGTTCTGTGAGCACATGTGATGTGAGTAGTATGAAATAGCCCACATAATTATACGTTTCACAGATAAATACGTATTTTTTCATCATACTAATCGGCTCCAAAATCAGTGTTTACAACAGGATATCTTTAACTAAAAATATAAGTATGTAACTCAAGACTAGTTTTAATATTTCCGATACAAATCCCTAACATTCATTTTCGTGTCGGCTTATTATTGGCTATGTTTTTCTTGTGCATACAATTTCTTTGGAAGTAGGTATCTATTTTTTTTTATTAGAATGACGCCCGTTCTTTTTCCTTCCCGCCTCAGACCTCACATCGTCATCAACGACGACTGTCGTCAATACGTGGTGAGTGTCTCATCCTGAGTGGCACGCACTATATTAAATTCCGCATCATTTATATACCGACACGTGAATTATTTACGTCACCTTAATTAATAAAGTTTTATGTACATTTTTAATTAAGATTCCGAAACCAAGTAGCCTCTAAGCCATTTCAAAAACAACCTTATATTCACACTGTTAAGACATATTTTACAAATTGCATTTCCATAGAATACAGTGTCTATAATAAATATGTATCCTGGGACATTCCTCACACGTATTAGAGTCAGACTTTTCATAAGTGCCTGCGAAGGTCTATTTGAATAAATGATTTTGAATTTTATGTCGTATATATTATAAGGGAATCTATCTATCTATGCATATAAGTAAGAGAGGTAGCCTTTATTCGCTCAAAGAGTAGCTCGACTGTGGAAGTACCTCCATCTTACAGAATACCGCACACAAATAACTGTAAGTTTTGTTTTGTAAGAGTCTGTAACGCGTGAGTGATGCCTCGTGTGTTGCAAGCGTCCATATGGCTACGGTAACCGCTTACCATCAGGCGTACGCTTATTTACAGACTTCATCAAATATAAAAAAAAACGGCCAAGTGCGTGTCAGACTCGCGCACCGAGGGTTCCGTACAAACCTGTAGGTATATAAGTAAATGGTAGTATAGACCTGAGTATTTGATATTAATTTCAATTTATGACCTATTAAAAAAAAACTACTTACTAGATCTCGTTCAAACCAATTTTCAGTGGAAGTTTGCACCGTAATGTACATCATATATTTTTTATAGATTTATCATTCTCTTATTTTAGAAGTTACAGGGGGGGGACACACATTTTACCACTTTGGAAGTGTCTCTCGCGCAAACTATTCAGTTTAGAAAAAAATGATATTAGAAACCTCAATATCATTTTTGAAGATCTATCCATAGACTTATGGGTTTGATGAAAAAAAAAAATTTGAGTTTCAGTTCTAAGTATGGGGAACCCCCAAAATTTATTGTTTTTTTTCTATTTTTGTGTAAAAATCTTAATGCGGTTCACATAATACATCTACTTACCAAGTTTCAACATTATAGTTCTTATAGTTTCGGAAATAAATGGCTGTGACAGACTGACAGACAGACAGACATGACGAATCTATAAGGGTTCCGTTTTTTGCCATTTGGCTACGGAACCCTAAAAAATGGGTTTAAACACCTTGCATTAACACTATACGTAAAATGGATCATGGTATTTTCAAAGGACTGTTTTTTCGGATCAAGCAAGTTTGATTCATATTCACTATGACTTTAATGTCATATTTGCTTTCACATGTTCAACTCAAGGGACAAAATGAGTCAATTAATAAATTATTTCAATAAATTAATTAGAATTAAGACAGGTGTTCAGAAGGCCTTTTTACTGCGCTGGGGCAGTATGGAATCCTTTGCGAAACTGAAGAACGATAGCAGACTGTACTTCTTGGACTGTCTGGATAGATAGTCTGTGAGAACGTTGTTGTCACCTATGGGGAATAAATGTAGATTAAAAATAAATTTTAATATCCTGGGACATTTCTCACACACGGTCATCTAATCCCAAACTAAGCAGAGCTTGTACTATGGAAACCAGATAATATACTACATTTTGTAATATACATAATTACACCCAGAATCAGGACATACAGACATGTTCATGTACACAAATGCATGTCCTGAGTGGGAATCGAACCCATGACCTGCGGCGCGCTAGGTTGAAAAAAATTATCAATTTAGTATTTTTTTTTTTTTCTCTTATGTCCATTTCGTTTTGTTGTCATCTGCAGTCTCAACTGCAATGAACGACATTTTTGGCTGCTTTCGCTGGATTAGGCGTCTTGTGTTGAGAGAGATCCAATAACCTCGTTCCTCATCAGTTGGCTGATTCTATTGAAATCGGTTGTGTAGGCTTGTTACACTATGCCGTTTCAGTCTAGTGAACGAGATGTCTTCCGTAGATGTAAGGGCATTAGCCATTTTGTTTGGATGATTTGAAAGTCTGTAGATATATCAATTTAGTAAAAAAAAAACTATAAACATATCAGTCTCAGTCGGCTTAAATGTCCTTTTTTTAGCTCAAAATATTTTATCGCAGACCAACTGTAGCAAAATGGACTTTAAATCCTTGTCATAAGCCAAATTAACTCTATTCACACAAAAAGATTTCTGCGACCAGTTACGGTTAATTAGTACTCACCCAATAATGGCTGTTTCTCTCCTGTCGTGGGCAACACATAGTCGTTGGCCGATAGGGACACGAATAATGCAAATGGCACTACCCATAGACAAAGCGTGTAGTATGCCAATATCTGGAATAATTATAATTAATTATTAATATATTTAATAACTTGAATACCGGGAATTCTATTTTTTTTTCATATGTACTTAGGTAGATATAGGATGGTCATCAAAATTTTTTTTTACTGTGTAGGTATAGGCCTGTGTTTGACCACAATCTCACCATGGTAAGTGATGATGTGGCCAAAGGTGGTGCACACACAAAGCATAGAAGGAACTGGCTCTGAAGTGCAGCTGTCGGAACACACCGATAGGTGCTTGGCGACAGATTTTCAACTTGAGGGTCGTAGCCAGCCAGGTGGGCACTACATATTAACTTGCTATGGTTTTCCTTCACCGAAAGCTCAAGCTCATTGTAGGACCGTAAGTCGTCTCGGTATCCGATCCACTAGGTGGTCACCCATCAAGGTACCGACCACGACAGACATAGCTTAACTTTGCCGATCGATTAATAACGGCCAATAATGCTACACCACGAGCACTTCGATAATATATTATCTTACTATATTAGGGGTCTAAAATTCTATATTTCTACAAAATATATATAGTAGGCGAAACTACTATATTAATTGGGATACAAAAATTATACACTAGCTGTCCCTACTTGATCGCTACTTATAGCAGCAATGCGGTTGAAACCGCAGGGGACAGTTAGTTTATAATATTGTTGTCGAATATTTTCTGGACAGTGCGATAAAAGATTTTATTATTTCATACCATGCTTTTCCTAATTGTGAAGAGCATGGGATTTTTCAAGAATGATGTGAACAGATCAACATGCAACCATCAATAAGCTACAGTTCTTGCTTACTATAAAAATACTAACCTCTGAAAAGCTGTAATACACCGTAAGACTCCCAAAGTATGAAAATGCCATGTAATGGTGAAACAATAACACTGCTAGTGCAGTCACAAATGTTACACTCGTCACCCTCACTACGGGGAAGTCTCGGAGGAGGACCGCATGTAGAAGTTGCTGCAGGAGCCCTAGAGCATTCAGGGTGAGAGGTAGCTCTTCAAAGATTATCAGGCCTATGTGAATTGCTGCTGTGGCCTGAAAGTTAGACAGGTAACATTTTTTTTATTTAATACTAGCTGCCCGGCACGACTTCGTTCACGTGGTGTCCTACTGACCTACCCTACCCTACCACTACCCCTATCCTACCCTAACCTACTCTACCCTTCCCACGCAACTTTCTTAATTTTTTCATTCATAAGAACATTCTCCTGACAATAATAAAAACAACAAAAAAATAATTAGGGAAATCACTCCAGCTGTTTACGTGTGATGGCGTGACCAAGGGAAATAGGGATTCATTTTTATATATATAGATTATGTCCATGTAGATTCTCTATGTGCCATCTCACAGTTTTGAGTGTTCAGAACCAAAAAGGTAAAAAAGCAACCCTTATGGTGCCGTCTGTCACAGCTGCATATTTCAGCAACCACTGATACTATTAATTTGAAACTGGGAATAGTTTTAAATATTGCTTATCAAAAAAGTCAGAACTTTTACAGAAATTGGACATAAGTCAAGCTGACAACAGATGGGGAAGAAAAGCTGAAGTGATGACCAGGTATCAGTGGTCTGAGAACCTCATAAATTTTCATTGGAAGTCTGTATTGTATTATGGCTGACGTTAATGATGATGAATACAGTGGTCAGAACGTAACCACACTTTTACTGTCCTATTAACCAGCCCTATAATGCCCAGCGACAAATCTTACACGATTGAAAGCCCTCGGCACTCACCCATTTGCCTGCTTAAATACATTGGTTGTGTTAAAAAAATAACAAGGACATCAATAATTATTATAGAACGCACGTCCATCTCGAGGACCACCGGGTAACACATTCCAAGCCACGTAACACATTCTTTAAAAAAAATTAAATACTTAGTGAGATTTTACTTGGTGTTCCAGATTTTTTTAATATAGATATAAGATACTCACAACAACAGCCCATGAAATGATTTGTTTTGCCATTACAGAATATTCCTCGACTATTTCTGCTAAATAATATAATGCCGCAGCTGTAATGTAAAAATAATTAGGCTGTTTAGTAAAACCTAAAAATTCAGGAGTATTTATTTACCTGAAATATTTATTGTTATCTACTTACCAATGGCTAGTGTCACGAATATAACTTGAATTACCATGGAAAATATACTTAAGCAATAAAAGAATAACATTTTGGCAATATATTTCGTTTGCGCCCTTTGTTTTGGAAATATTTTGAGGTTATACGCGTTTGACTTATCCGTCAAGAGCAAGCAATGTCAAATGTCACGGACGAATGTCTTCTTTTTTTTTTTTTTTTTGGAAACCAAGCCCAAATTAAGGCTCTTTTCTGCCATTGTCGAGTTATATTATAATATCCAGTCACAAAATCACTTCACATTATAGTCCTCAGTCAGTCACCGTCCATAAAAGTCAGGTTTTACTACAATGGTGGTCATTGTACTAAAACTCTTCACGGACATTTTGAGACAACTTGAAAAGTAACGATACACATAATTCATTTCATTTCACTTCACTGGTGCACATGGATGATCTTTATTGGGTAAAATACCACCAATAATACACAATAAAACTCAAAATACACAAATTATTGAAAATAAAAATGAAAATGCTACCCTTGGAATGCTAAAGGACTTGATTGGCTGTTTCACAGACAAATGCCAAAAACTAAACTAATTCTTCCCTGTTTCGTAATTTTTTTACATTGACATTCGTCCTGGACTTTTTGGCGGGAACTTGCAGAGTGACGTTTCGATTTTATTATTTTTATTACCATAATTTCGTGTATTTTGAGTTTTATTGTATATTGTCGGTGGTATAGTATACATAAAGATCAATCCATGTGCACCAGTGAAGTGCAATCTGTGAGTGCAATACACTGACTTAACAAGTTGTCTCAAAAAGTCCGTGAAAAGTTTTAGTACAATGGCGGTGACTGATAATGTGGACTAAGTGAAAGTTAATGTGCGGACTATATGAAAGTATTATTTACAACAAATATGTACAAAATACAATCTATATTTACAAAATATAATCTATATATAGAAAATTTCCTCAAGCCTGCCGCTGCTTCCGATTAACGGCAAGGTTCCCAGAAGGCTGGCAGCGTTTCCTCTTTGGATAGCCAAGCTGACGCGTTGGCGGAAAAAGCTCCCCGCCCGCTGGTCTCCGGAGGTCTCGATCAATTTTGAAGACAAGGTGCGAGCAAAACGGCGAGCTTCTGACCCCCATGGTCCCAAGGTCTCGACCGCAAAAGGCATAAAAATATAATTGGGTCCAATCGATGCATATTTTTTGAATTTTGAATTTTCCGCACTGGCCGCCGCTGCCCCTGCAGCTTTACAAGTAGCCGGTAAGTGAGATGGCGCGAGTGTATCGACACATGTGGCATCCCACACCAGCGACTTGCCGACACTCCAAGGGATCAAAGACATACCATCCGGTCTCTTGCCATCGCCCCGCGCAATACCGACTGGTTCCAGTACGGAAGGCACGTTAGCGACAACAAGAGCCCTGCGGATAATGTCATTAATAGCCGAGTGCCGTGATATTCGACCAGCACTTAGGGAGCACGAAAGTCCATGGTGGCCGAGCTCATTGACGAGGTCTCCGCAGCGGCAGCGATGAGGCTGATTGGTCCTGCAACCAAGACGAAGACAAATACACAGACTTAATGTTATACGGTCTAACATTGTCCCGGTATTTGTGGATGGAATAGCTTGTAGCCAGTGACCTGAGTCACTCTGAGAGACGGCTAACAAACGCGCGCGGTCTGTATCTATCGAAAAGTTTGAAAATAAATTTTGCCAAGTTTTTTCACAAAGAGGCTTGTCCCACGCTCTCTGAGAGTGACTCAAGGTTGGAATATTTGTGCCTGGACAAGCTGCCTGCCAGGCGTCTCTAGCATCGGACAGGTAAGAAACCTCAACAGATCCAATAGAAGGGTCCAAAACAGATCTGACAAGGGTGCCCACACTGTATACCGAGGATAGAAACGCCGGTACTGATATGCTTGAAATTTTCCGCACTCCTAGGCCACCATAACACACGGGTAGGGTGGCCTGAGACCACACTTTGTTTTCACAAAAACTGCAATTTAGAATTTTGGAAAGAGACGTTTTGATCATATTATCCAAAGTATCTAATATGTGAACGAATTTAAATAAGTGCGTACTGCGGAGTAAATAGGTAAACTTAGGCACGAAAAGGCAGAGTCGAACAATAAAAAATGCATAATGGGCATTAATTTCATAAAGTCTATTTGAAGAGTCATTAAAATTTTGAATCTTTTTCTCAAAGAAACTAGGTATGGATTCATCTAAGACGGGGGCTCCGAGAAGATGAAGCGACTCCTTTGACAGTAACTTAATATTGGGAGCCAAAACATTAAAATTTTGAATTAATTCTGGTTTTTCAGATTCTGGGAAAGAATCTAAAATAAGGAGCTCACATTTGGAGCTATTGAATTCTAGGCCAATCTTTTTAACATTTTCTGTCAATGTTTTAAAATCACTGAGAACGGAAGCCGCATCACCCCCCAGCGTACCGTCGTCTAGATACCATACATTAAATTTAGATTGTAACCCAGAAATAATTGAATGGATGGCCAAACTGAAGATAGCTGGACCGAGAGGGTCGCCCTGTTGACAACCCATGGCGGAAATAAGTGGGTGTTCTCTGAAAAAAAGTTTTGATGGATGCCCATAGCATTGCCAAAGGTAAGGATATACGTCAGGGCAGATATCCCGAATTTGGGTCAATAAAGCGCCCCTATCGACAGAGTTAAATGCATTTTTTATGTCAACTTTAAGCAGCACTTCACCTCCGTTATTTAATAGAAAGGTCCGAGCCGCATGAACAGCTGCCTCACAACCTCCCTTTGAGCCAAAACCGAGTTGAATGGGCTGAAATATTTCCG
Source organism: Achlya flavicornis (assembly GCA_947623365.1). NCBI lineage: Eukaryota > Metazoa > Arthropoda > Insecta > Lepidoptera > Drepanidae > Achlya > Achlya flavicornis. The sequence goes on along the minus strand of OX392494.1, from coordinate 6,051,565 downwards.
AAAGTTTCGGGAGAATGTGACGACAACAAATTTTGGAGGCCATACGACGGATAGTATTACCCACAGCGATGGGTCTTACTCCGCCATCTTTTTTGGATAGCGCGCAAAGGTTGGCCCCATAAATGATCTCAGTGAATGGGCTTGGCACCTTTCCTGCCAACATTAAATTTATAAGAGAGGTTAATTTCGATAATAATTTGGTACCAGCGTCTCCGGCGGCACCACAGACAAGATCTTTGTAATGCTGTGGTGTAAAACCGTCGAGACCGCCAGCAGAACCAGGTTTAAATGACATAATGACGCTCAAGAGATCTTGGGCGTTACAATTTAGAACAGATTGGTCTAAAGATGGGGGATCTGGGAGGTTTACATTTGAAAGCGGAGATGGATGTTTAGATTCTAAAGCAGACAGGGTTTCAGGTGTGTCTGAAGCGACAACATCGCTAGAAAAGAGCAGATGTGCTGCCCCCTTGAAATCGCCATCATTTGCTTTTGATTCTATTTTTCTTATAGTGTTTGCCTGATTATGCTTTTTTTGAATTTTGGGAAAATTTGGAATAATGGTATTAATTGAGTCTAATAATGAGCAGTTATTTTTAATTTTTTGGGTGAGAGAAATCTCATTTTTTTGGTGACTAGGGACATGCAGCACTCTGTATGCAAATGTGAGCAGGTCTTCCCAAGCTCTTAGTGAATTTATACTAAGAATTTTGTCTATACATACACATAAAGCTGTAGCCACGCAGATACGTGCTCCGCGTGGGATTCGCTTTAATAACGGAACATTATTCTTTAGCGAACAAATTTGTTGCCAAAACGGGAGGTTAGTAGAGGAAGAATTTGGAGCCGAAATATATAAGTCTGAATTTGTGGAGCTGGTTTGATTGATTAGGTTCGGATTAGGTTTGTGCACCTTTCCGACATGAATTTTTAAACCGCGGTTGCCACGAAAATAACGAGGTTCCGAACACTGCTCACATTTTAATAAGTTTTCTCGCGATGCGTCACTGACCTGGCTACATGGTTGTGCGAACGAACTGGTATCAGGGCCAATACGTATGCCCAAAGGGAGCATATAGCTTTTACACAAACACAAAAACTATACAATCCTACGATCTTCGGATGGTGAAGACTGCCCAGAGCCGAGCAGGAAGGGATGCAGCGCTGGAGGCGGCAGATCACCTCCCGGCTGGATATGGGCAGCGCACGCCGGCCGCAGATCTGAAACAAAACGAATTATATTAATATTAAATTATTTAAATTATTATCCTGAAAAAATTTTGAAACGTCAAGGTTGACGCTGTCAGTTCAAACAAGTATTATTATAAATAAAATTGTATGCGACTGAAGGACTTTGTATCCATGGTCAAATAAAAAAAAAAATGTTGACCTTCGTTAATATTTATAATGGTATTGGGAAAAAATAAATACAATAAAAAAACAGATAGATTGTTTGAAAAACAAATTAGATTTAATATTGGCATTTTACGCATATTACTGCTGCTACTAGTTGTCTTCTCTTATATACGGGGTGAGCGAACCACGTAAAGTACCTAACTACCTACTCATGTATACAATCAACTTTTACTATGGGACCAACTTCGAAATCGCATATTGTCGTATCCACCCCGTATTTTTTAGCTATTATTTTTCTTTTTGTCCCAGTAACCATGGAACAAGATATAAATGCTTAGGTACTACCTTTAATTTTCTTATTGACTCAATAAGCCCGTGTTAATAAACGTCGCTTCAACTTTGGTCAAATCACAGCAATCGATGATGGTAAAAAAATGGTTTATTCAATAATAGCTCTTTAATTTTAATTTTATTATAAGCAGTCAAACATATCACTACGCTTATTAAGTATTATTTTAAACAGTAACTTGGGATTCGGCGTACACATCGCCGTATTCATTAACGGCACTGCATCCGTAGTAGCCCCCGTCTCCCTTCTGAATCTTCTTGATGTTCAAACCTTCAGAATTAACTGAGAATCTGTCATTTTTTATCAGTGGCTTCGCATTGTAAGTCCACGTAACCTTAGCAGCAGGGACGGCAATAACTTGGCAAGGTATATTGACATCTTGGCCTTCTTTTGCATTCACTTCAAGCTTGGGCTTATTGGAGAAATTGGGTGCACCTGTAAGAAGTTTAGATGTCAACCAGAAATTCAGGGACTTTTTGTCAGTACCTCTACCATGAGTTTTCTACACTAACGTAATCTACAGTCGCTAGCGACTTCGGTGAACCATTTTATTTTTATGTATGAAATGCTTCCAAAAGTGTCCACTAGAGGCGCTGCTCGCTATACAAAATATTCACCGTAGTCGCTAGCGTGTGTCATTACGTTAGTGTAGAAAACTCATGGTACCTAAAGGTACTGAACGCTTGTAGTACATAAGTATAACTCTGAGATATTAGAATGATCATAATCGTGTACGACGTCTATGTCGCGACTTGGGTATGCTTACGGCAGTAATCACTGAAGTTGTGCCGTGTATAGCTGATATAGATATAATCACTTGGGAAACTCTTTGAGCCTGCTGAAGCACATACACACACAAATACAACCTACTAAATAATAGGCCGCATTGCATGGGGCACAACAACAGGCACACCGCGAATAAATTAAAAATTAGTATTAATTGAGGATACAACTGACCAAGGATTCAGTCACCCCGAATAAGTGTGAGCAATACAAATCTTACTATCAGCAATACAAAGAACACCTTACTACTAACGGATACTTAGATGGCGCCACAATAGCTATAGAAGTTCTCTTATGGTGCGTCCATGCTACGCGAATCGAGCACGAGCCAAGCCTCGAACGAACAGAATTCATTCGTTGCTCGCGATTTCAAGCGTGGACGTACTTAACGACCATTCAACGAGCCTTAAGAGAGCCTTTATGTGCCAAAAGAAGTGTGTTCGTGCTATTATTGGCATACCTCCTTATGAGTCGTGCAAACCACTATTTAAGAGTCTCGGGATATTAACCTTGCCTTGCATATATATTTTTGAAATAGGCATGTTTGTTAAAACACACTCAAATATATTTATAAGAGCCAAAGATGTGTATCCTAAAAATTCCAGGGATGGAGATAGGTTAGTACTTGAATGTGCTCCACGGACTGCCCTGTTTCAAAATAATAGTTATGCTATGTGTATTAAAATATATAATGCCACTGCCAGCATCTATTAAAGACTTGCAAATAAATAAATTTAAATTACTTTTGAAGTCATGGCTTAAAGAAAAATGTTTTTATGACATCAATGAACTGATATCGCATAAGAGTAGACTATAAATTTTAACTAATAAATGTAATGAATATTGAATTTTTAAGTAATTTATGTGACGGAAATTGTATAATCTATTGACCTGAATGTACCTACTTATTTTTAAGGGCTAAGTTTTTTGACATATACAAATTGTTGTGTTCTTCATTAATTTTTGATTTTGACGGTGTAATAGTATGGTGTATGTGTAGTAATAATATGTTTAATAATGAATTTTTCAACTATGATGACATGATTAATTTTATTTTTTTGTATTGAAATTTGTATGCCAAATTTGGTTTAATGTGTGATACCTACTATTATAATAATAATATTTTTTTAACCAACCAACAATGTACCTACCGCATTATACAAATAAAGACTTTGAACTTTGAACTTTGAAGTAACAAAAAAACGAGCCTACAATGAGCGCGATGGGAATCCCTGTGTTCGTGAAAAAGCTGACAATCTCGCACGAGACGAATGCTCGTTCGAGGCTCGCAAGCCCGTCCACGCTACGCGAATCGTGCTCGCAGTGTGCTCGTTCGCTCGGCTCGTGCTCGGTTCGCCAAGCATGGACACCATTAGCATTCGATATAATACTTACGAGACTCCAACGGCTCTCAAGTGCAGCCGTCGGAACTCGGAACACACCGCTAAGTGCTTGGCGAAAGATATTCAAATTGACGGTGGTACATACTTATTTAGCCAGGCAACTATTACAAGTTCCTAAAATTGACTTACCTACGTATGGATTAAAATTTGTAGGCTGTATAAAAGAATGGTACCAGTACCTCTACCATGAGTTTTCTACACTAACGTAATCTACAATCGCTAGCGACTACGGAGACACATTTTGTATGAAATGCTTCCAAAAGTGTCCACTAGAGGCGGTGCTCGCTATACAAAATATTCACCGTAGTCGCTAGCGTGTGTAGATTACGTTAGTGTAGAAAACTCATGGTAGAGGTACTGGCCATTTGCCTGTTAATTAGTAAAAAAAAAAACAATATAAGATTTGAATTTCATACTCACTAACAACAGTTATACGTATAGTATGGCTCTTAGGCTTGCTGAATTTATTCTCCGCCTTGCAAGTGTAAGACCCTTCATCTTCAGGAAGCGTCTCCTTGATGAGCAGCCGTCTGCCAGAGCTCCTGTTGTGGCGGGTGACTCGCTGATTCTTAGGATCCTTGTCTCCGTTCACATTTTTCTCACCTTTAAACCAGTTGGGTATGGTAAGGGGCCTGGAAATAGATTTTTCTGTTACAAAACGGTAAAGAACTAGGTTTAAAAAGAAATTAAAGAGTAAAGCTAAATTCTTGTTAAGAATTTACTTTACTAATACGTTTGCGTGAGTATTCCGCTAGAGGCGCTGTGCCAATTCCTTTAGAGAAGTGTCGTAAACGCAAGCGCGTTAGTAAGCGTGAAATATAATATAAATATAGCGTCAATGAAATATAAGTCAGTGAATTGTTAATTTGTTATGATTATTATCGAAATCTTAAAACTGTCTCAATTTGTTAAAAAAACATTACAACGAAATTGTGTTGAGCGCATACAAACCCTTATCAATCTACTGAGATTTTCTATAGTGGCCACCTCTACCAACCTGTCGATCATAAAAGACGGCACACCCCAACCCCTTACGAATCGCATACAGTAAATATTGGCGCAATAAGTAAGAAAAGAAGAACTTACACGCCACCATAATGGCAATAGATGTATGTAGAATCACCAACTTTAGCCGTGATATCCTTACTGAGATACAGCTCCTGCAAACTTAGGTCCGATGGGTTCTTATCTTCAATCAAAGTGTTAATATAATGCTCTGCCAGTACCACCTCACCATCTACGGCTGGCGACGTAGCCACACATTGGTACTTCTCATCAGGAGTTACGTCTTGTTTAAGAATGTATGTAAACCACAAGGTACCATCAGGAGAAACCAAAGTACGCCTGTCTAAGAAATCCTCGCTTATCATCGATCCGTTTTGTTTCTTCCACGTTATTGTTGGCTTAGGGTACGAATTTGGGATGGGGCATGGGAGACTGTAGGGCTTTCCTTCGATGACTTTGTGTTCTTGGCTCTGTACTTTAGGTACGTTGAGGAACGTTCTCTTGAAGTTGACTGCAATAGAACTGGCGATGCCGAAGGCAGTTTCAACAAAACAACGGTACTGGCCTTCGTCATCTGCTTGGAGCTGCTTAAAGGTGAGGATTCCATCATCAAATACGTGCCTCTTTGGGTCTATTGCGAAAGGTTTATCGTTTTTGGTAACGTAATATCTGGAATAAAGACAGGTATATAATTTTTTGTATTTAAATTTGGTCCTATCTTGAAAGTGGAATGTTAGTGTCATTCATAAAATAGGTTTAATACATACTTCTTTGGCTTGCGATCTAAACTGATGTCGCAACCGAGAAGTTCTGTCTTGCCCTCTTTGAACAGGACTTCACGGGATGCCCCATCAATCTCATGCTCTGCTGTGGTACCTGTTTTATAATATTAGTCCACTATTTACGAGACTTTTTTTGAATTATTAATAAATAGTATTATAAATGAAATAAAATATTACTTACTGAAGCCAATGCACCCGGCTAACGCAAGGAAAAATAGTTTTTCCATATTTAAATCCTGAAACGAAAAATAAAGTTTGTATGCAATGCAAGCTTGGCGTAGCGCACGAGAGTTTAACACTCAGAATGACATCCTACGGAATCCTACGGTCTGAGATTACTCAAAAGTATGTACTTATAAATGTTTAAAAGAGTTATGGCGCTAGTAACCGGACTAGATAATTTTGAATTTAGATTAGAACACCTACCAGTGAACAATTTAAAACAGAACGCACCTTATGAACTGAAGCAGCTTTGGCGGCTACTGATAGAGTATTGAAAAATGCGCGTGTTTTATACTCTTGCATCCGTTAGGGTCATCGCTCACGATATCAGCACCGCTCCATCGCAGCAACGGCCTGGCACCGCCTCAGCTCAATCCAACCAGTAGCTGCCAACGCGCCGTCTCCGAGGTGGCAGCTCGCAGGCGGCGCCGCGCCGGTGAAATTGGTGGCGCGGCTTTGGCAAGATACCGCTTGCTGGCGTCTCGCAACAAGGGAGTGGACCGCTCGCTGGAAGCGTGTGGTCAGCAGGACTAGTGGCTTGTAGCGGCAAGGGCGCTTGCCTCGAGGCGTCAACTATTTTATTTAGTCATTGTAAAATGTACTTTAAAGCATACGATTTAAATGCCTCACTTGCATGGCAAGGCAAATGCTGAGGCGTAGCCGTGCTGTTATAGTGAGCAGTGTCCCTTAGTCATTGATGACCTAAATTTGTTTTGTTTAGTAAATCATATGGTGCAACAGGAAACCCGCATTCTGAGGTGTTTTATAGGAAAATTTACATCGTCTCGGGGAATCTTTTTACGAAAAACATTAAATTTACCTTAATGAAGCATTTTGGTCGAGTATGACTTTATTTTCTTAACCCGTGTAACAAATGGGCACCGTCAGGGGGTGAAAGAGAGAGTTTGTTTGTTACGCCTTCATGCCTCAACTACTCAACGGATCACCATGAAGTTTGGCATGCAGATAGTCTATGGTATGGAGATGGACATAGGCAATTTTTTATGCCAGGAACGCGGGTAAAACCGCGGAGGACAGCTAGTAAAAAATATTCCTAAAATCTTATGGCGTTCACTACTTTTTCAGTGAACTTTAGGTTTTTTTTTGAAATTTTTGGGTCGGCAACGCGCGAGTGATACGGCTTGTGTTGGTTGCTAGTGTCCATAGGCTACGGTAACTGCTTACCATCAGGCGGGCCGGGCCGTATGCTTGTTTGCCACCTTAGTTGTATAAAAAAAAAACTTGTCCTGCTCTTTTCCTGTGGCACGCAGTCAGGTATAAGGGCCCCCAACAAATTTTGTTACTGGGCCCGTCGAGGGTGTACTACGCCACTTTTTATCGCCTACATGTATTATGAAGATCTATGAAGTCTACTAGCTATTACTTGTACGTAGTATTTATATACTCTGAGCTATTACTGTTAAAAGATAAAACCTTGCGACAGGCAGACGGCTTAGGCAACCAAATAACCCCCTTTGGGTATAGAAACGTAAAATTAAAAAAAACAAAAAAAATGTAAAACAAATACAGGGACAACGTTAGTCCGTATAACATTAAGTCTGTGTATTTGTCTTTGTCTTGGTTCCAGGACCAGTAGCCTCATGGGGGTGACCGTACAGGAGCTAGATCGAGCCGTTGGCCGCTTGAAAGCCCGTAACACCGCACCAGGACCCGACGGGGTACCGGGTCGGGTGTGGGTGTTGAGTCTGGCTGCCCTGGGGGACAGGCTGAGGTAGTTGTTCAACAGCTGCCTGCGTTATGCCAAGTTCCCCACGGCCTGGAAGGAGGCAAGTTTGGTCCTCTTGAAGAAGGAAGGCAGATCCGCAGACGCTCCCTCTGCTTACCGTCCCATATGTCTGTTGAACGAGGTGGGCAAGCTGTTCGAACGAATACTTGCCGCTCGTCTCAACGGGCATCTGTCGTGCGTTGGTCCTGACCTGGCTGATAGCCAGTTCGGCTTCCGACGGGGGCGTTCAACCGTAGACGCGATCTTACGCGTCCGCTCTCTGTCGGAGCAGGCTGTGTCCCGGGGTGGAGTGGCGTTGGCGATAAGTCTCGATATCGTCAACGCCTTTAACTCTCTTCCTTGGGACGCAATCAGGGGGGCTCTGGCATACCATCAGGTGCCCTCCTACCTGCAGGATATAGTCAGGGACTACTTGCACGACAGGTACATCTTGTACATGGACCAAGACGGTAGGAGAATCCGGAGGGAGATCACGTGTGGGGTTCCACAGGGGTCGGTGTTGGGCCCGTTGCTGTGGAACCTAGCATACGATGCGGTTCTGCGTATCGATCTCCCCGCTGGCATAAATGTCGTTTGCTATGCAGACGACACGTTGGTGGTCGCCAGTGGGGATACCTTCGAGGGGACCAAACAGCTCGCCGAGCTTGGGGTGGAAGTCGTCGTTGCAAAAATCCATGAGTTGGGTCTGGAAATAGCGCCTCACAAGACCGAGGCGCTATGGTTCCACAAACTGCCAAGAAGCAGGGAACCACCCAACTCGTGCGTCCGAGTGGGTGAGTCGGAAGTCGGGGTGGGGCGGTACATGAAGTACCTAGGCCTCACCCTAGACAGTCGCTGGGGCTTCGAAGAGCACTTTGATCGCCTTGTCCCCCGAATCGAGAGGGTAGCGGGTGCGATGCACAGACTGCTGCCCAATCTCGGGGGACCGAAGGAGGAAGTTCGCCGCCTCTATGCGGGGGTCATACGATCCGTAGCCCTTTACGGGGCGCCCGTATGGACGAAAAGGCTGGCCATCCGGCGCTGTAGAAAGAAAATCTACAGCGTCCAGCGTAGGATGGCCCTACGGATCGTACGGGGATACCGTACCGTATCCTTTGAGGCGGCAACTATTCTGGCTCGCTTTCTGCCACTGGATATTCTGGCGGACATGGATGCACGGGTCTATGACCGAATCCGCATCGTCCGCCAGAGTGGTGGAGGCGACCCAGAAGAGGCGATTAAACGGCAGGAGCGACTTATCGCGTTCGCGACGTGGCGCGCAAGACTTCGTGAGGAGCGGTTTGCGTGCAAACGCGTCGTTGAAGCAGTCCTGCCGGTCTTCGAGGCCTGGATGCATCGAGAAGGTGGACGACTCACCTACAGACTTACACAGATAATCACCGGGCACGGGTGCTTCGGTGATTATCTGTTTAGGATCGGACGTGAGGCGACGGCGGCCTGCTTCCACTGCGGTGGGAGTGACCAGGATTCCGCATCGCACACGCTCGCGGTGTGCCCTGCGTGGGAACCCGAGCGGCGGATCCTGGTCCAAGAGATCGGACGAAATCTCTCCCTGCCAGCAGTCGTGTCGGCGATGCTGAGCGGGGATACAGCGTGGAGAGCCGTAGCCTCCTTCTGTGAGACCGTAATGGTCCAGAAGGAGGCTGCTGAGCGGGATCGGGAGAGGGCCGATCCCACCCGGAGGCGAAGCCGCCGGGGCGCAAATGTGCCTCGTCGCGGCCCCCCAGCCCTGTAGCTCGGGCTTAGAATAACAGCTACGGTGTTCCCCTGCCTGTCGTAAAAGGCGACTAAACGGGGCCTTTGGGGTCGTGGGCAATCAGAGCGGGGGCTCTGTGCGCCCAGAAGCGACCCCAAGGAGAACGATGAGTCGATGTGGTCACGACTCATCGTGCGATAGCACAGCGAGGGTGCTGGGGGGAGGTATCACACTTCCCCCGGGACGAGCTATCTAAGCGCCGCGCGTGGAGGGGTGAGCAGGTACGCGTTCAACACGAGAGCCCGCCCCCCTCTACAGCGCAGATGGCGACCACCGTGGGGTTTTAGCCGGTACAAGTCCGGCATAACCTGGCCGCTACCCCCGAGGCGGTCGGGTATCCTATGAGGATTTCCCCACGAAAAAAAAAAAAAAAAAAAAAAAAAAAAAAGTACCAGTAGCCTCATCGCTGCCGCTGCGCGCCTGTGCCTGCGCTGTTCGCGGCCTTCGAGACCAGCGGGCGGGGAGCTTTTCTCGCCAACGCATCAGCTTGGCTATTCTAAGAGAAACGCTGCGTCTGCTGGGAACCTTGCCGTTAGCAGCAGCAGACTCGAGGAAATTTTTATTGTAATTTGTACATATTCGTTGTAAAATAAAATAGTAATATTTAATGTTGCTAATCACCATCCAAAAACGCTCATCCCCCATGTCACCAAAGCAGAGCAAATACCCCCATCCCCCGTTGGTGCTTACGTAATACTTGAATGGCCTCTTACGACAATAGCTCTGAGGAGAACGGATACTGGGTTTTGTAAATATTTATTCTTTTTACTTAAAATATATCCTGATAAGTTAGTGGGCCAGGCTCATATATGTAGGTAGGTCAAAACAGACACAGGTTTTTTTATACAACTATGTCGGTAAACATGTATACGATACTACCCGCGTTATAGTAAGCTGTTACCGTTTCCCTATGGACGCTTGCAACACGAGGCATCACTCACGCGTTACCAAACCACCGCCCTTCCCGATGAGCTCTCGCTTGAAACACGCTTGCAACACCAGGGGTAGGAATCATTCACGCGTTGCCAACCCTGCAAAAATCTCTTCACACCCATTTTGAAGAACCCCCGCCACCCATTTTGTATACTGCGATAACCACGGCTCATTCCACAGACTGAGCGTCCGCGATAGGAAGCACCGCACAGTACGAAACCATTTTCTTTTCGCCATTTCATCAATTTGAAAAATCTGATCCCAAATCACCCCCCCCTCCCTATGCAGCTGTCTGAAATCACAAAATCAAAAACTGACAGAATATTTACCCGATAGAATCTAGGTACATTGTGCTAGGTCCCAGAAAGATAAGGAGGACGACGGGTCTATGTGGTCACTACTCATCGTGCGATGCGATAGCACAGCGATGGTGCTGGGGGGAGGTATCACACTTCCCCCGGGACGAGCTATCTTCGCGCCGCGCGTGGAGGTATGCGTTCAACACGAGAGCCCGCCCCCCTCTACAGCGCAGATGGCGACCACCGTGGGGTTTTAGCCGGTACAAGTCCGGCATAACCTGGCCGCTACCCCCGGGGGCGGTCGGGTATCCTATGAGGATTTCCCCACGAAAAATAATAATGTCCCAGCACCATTTGCCAGGTTTTCATATCGTAATTTGGTCAAGTATGAACTTCCAAGTATTTTTCCTTATAAATAAATATTTGCCCTAACCTTATACGGGAGGGAATTTACCTTTTACCTTGACACTTAAAAAACATTATCAGTAAGTATTTAGTTTTATTTGAGTTTCAAAATATACAAAATATTCATATCCTAATAAGTATTTGCATGTTTTGAGATCTTAAAAACGGCTGTAACGATTTCGATTAAATTTGCTATACTTATGGCAGTTTATGGGGGCGAAAAATCGCTCACTCGTTCACACAGGTACAAATAGAGTCGTGTGTGCTTTTGTATCTAATAAGGTGTTCGCATATCGGTATGGATAAATTATAAAACAGAAATTTATATTAAAAAATAATTTTATTTAAATAATTCGATCAAAAACATCGAAATTACATAATACTTTAAACAGTGACTAAAGTTTCCACATATTCATCACCGTAGTCATTGACAGCTCTGCAGCCGTAGTATCCCTGGTCCGACTTCTGAACCTTCGTGATGGTCAAGCCGTTTTGGCCGATGGCAACACGGTCGCTCTTGGCCAAGGGCTTGGCGTTGCGAGTCCATTCCACCTTGGCTGCGGGCACGGCGGACACTTGGCAAGGGATGGTCAAGTCCTGGCCTTCCTTAGCGTTCGTTTGCTGTTCAGGCTTCTTTGTGAAAGTGGGTGCGCCTGTTGGGAGAAAAATTATAGAATAAGTATTTTTTGCTGATTACTGAGAGTGTATTTTTGGTCGATTGTGCGACGAAAAGCGGGATAATGTGTTTCTGAATTATTTATCAAGCCTCAGCTCTTTATTCGTATGTATGGTACGCCCTAGATAAAAACCTACTGGGCCAATTAAATTTATTGGTTCTTTAAATAAAATACTTAAAAAAAAAAATGCTATTGTGTACTGACTGTACCGACTGTATTTAATGAGCTGGTTAACAGATTATAACAGATATTCCCATATGATTATGGTATCAACAAGAAAGCAATACAATAATTTAAATAACAATATTAATATTAACTAAATCAATTTTGCTATGAAATTAATTTTAGGCGCAATAGCATTTTTTTTAATGTATGTGTTGTTATGTATGAACAACTGTCTACCTTACGGTTCACGAAATCGGACAGACACGGGTCCAGTTTGGAACGCAAACCTAAAAACGCAAAAATATTTAATGTATTAAAACCACAAACGAGATACTCACTAACAACAGTCAATTTAATATTATGCTCCTTAGCTTTCCCGACGCCATTGTCTCCCTTGCAGGTGTAGGTGCCCTGGTCCTCGAGGTAAGTGTCCTTGATGAGGAGACGTCTTCCCGAGCTTCTGTTGTGGCGCGTGATGCGCTGCTTGTCGATGTTCTCATCTCCGTTGATGTTCTTGCCTTCTTTGAACCAGTCGGGGAACGTGAGGGGGCTGAAATGAACGTATATTGTTAGCTGGTGACAGAGTGAGAGGTATACAGGGTGTCCTGTAATCAATGGTCCAAATGATAATCCCGAAAGCTGAGTTTATGCCCTATGAGAAATAGTATAATATATTAAAAAAGAAACAAACAATCTTAAATTTTATCGAGCTTTTAAAAACTGAGGCGAAGAGAGTCTTTGAAGGTAAAATTACTTATACTTACGTTCCACCATAAATGCAGTAAATGAAGGTACGATCTCCAACTTTAGCAGTCAAGTCCTTGCTGATGTACATCTCAAACAGACCTTGATCAGATGGGTTGCTGTCCTTAACCTTGCTGTTTATAACATGCTCAGCGAGCAGTACCTCACCATCGACAGCTGGGGAGGTCGCAAGACACTCGTACTTCTCCGTAGGACTCACATCTTGGTCTGTAATATTCGTAAAGTACAGGGATCCTTCTGGAGAAGCCAAGATGCGTCTATCAATGAAATCGTCGCTCTTCTGTTTCTTCCACGTTATGGTCGGCTTGGGGTACCCTTTGGGAATCGAGCAGGGGAGTACATAAGGCTTGCCATAAACAGCTTCATGGTTCTGTGTTTTTACTTCTGGTACAACAAGGTATGTTCTCTTGAAGCTTATGACGCGGGAACTGGAGACGCCGGCGTCGGATTCAGCGAAGCAACGGTACTGGCCTTCGTCTTCGATTTGGGGCTTGTTGAAGACCAGGGAGCCCTCTTTCTGGTCGACGTTCTTTTGTGAGCTGAGGGGCTGCTCGTTTTTGGTCCAGGAGTATCTGGGGAAGAGTTGTTGTTAATTGGGATGTTTCAAAACATGTAGGGTTTCCAGGGTTGATTTATGGAGCTTGGTGATTTTGAGACCAATTTTTCCAGCATGAATACATAATAATTTGGAACTTACTTCACAGCTTTAGCTTTATCATTGACGGGGCAGTCAAGGGTGACAGACTTGTCTACCCTATATAGGACTTCAGCTGGGGCGTCAATAGGCCCTTTTGGAACTGGCACTGGTACAGCGATGCCTGAAAAAAAAAACACAAAAACAAATTAAAATTTATAATTATTATATAAACTTTTGTTTGTTAAATAAATGTTATAAAAAAAAATATTTTTTTTTAAATTAGGTACAAACTTAATTTAATAAATAAAAAAAACAACTTACACAAGGCAATGCATCCGGCCACAACAATAAAACTAACTTTACCCATGATTTACCTGAAATAAAAAAAAAAATAATTCTTATTAAAAAAGAAAAGAATAAAAAAAAATATTATTAAAATAAATTTCCAATTTCTGTACTTACCGCGACTGAGGCGTCTAGGCGGGAAATGATACTCGGATGAAATTGTCACCGGTTTTTATAGGATGGAGATCGAACACTCGTCATCGTTTTGTTGTCCATAATTGTTTTCATGTAAAGAACCGAGCGTGTGCGATAAGTAACCAGTAATACCTAAGAGGTTATTCGCATTATGTCGGTGTTAAGATGTCATGCTTAGATCTGCCAAACTTAAAACCTTTTTTAAGTAACTTATATCTTTTACTAGCGGCCCGGTACGTGCTTCGCTACGTATAAAGTGAAATAATATAAATGTGATAAATGAAGAACCGCTCGACCGATTTTGTGCAAACTTCACATAAACCATCTACTAAATACTTAGTCCGAACAAAGCCTAAACATTTGGTTAGGATAGGTGAGCCCGTTCTTGAGTTATAAAATTACAACGAAAAGTGGCATTGATTTTTATATATTGACTAGCGACCCGGCTTCGTCCGATTGGGATCTAATATAGATTTGGCGTTGTAATTATTTACTACAGCTGGCGTTTACCTCTGGCAATGCATTAGCTTCGTAATTCAAAGGTAACGTCGCCAGCTTTTTTTATCACATTTTTTCCTATCGGTAACTCGCGAAAATGCTTTTTTTTTACACTTTTAAGGCGATGATAGCTCAGTGGTAGTGACGGCGGATACCGAGACGAAGGTCCCGGGTTCGAAACCTACAATGAGCTTGAACTTTATCGAATATCGTGAGGAAACCATAGCACGGTGGTAGGGTACTTTGAAGTACCCATCTGGCTGGCTACCACCCTCAAGTTGAAAATCTGTCGTCAAGCAGCCATTCCGACAGCTGCACTTGAGAGCCAGTTCCTTCTAGGCTTTGTTTGCTTATCACCTTCGACCACATCATCACTCACCATGGTGAGATTGTGGTCAAACACAGGCCTATACTAATAATAATAGATTGTCACTTAACATTTTCATCATCAGTGATGAATGATGATGATGATGATTCATTTCACGTTCCGTTAGTATTTGAAGAAAAATTAACCATTATTGACCGAGCAAACGAAACGTCTTCGTTTCAGCTTGGACAAACAGCTTTTGTATGTCTGTCCCTTGAACGATGTAATAGTTTTTTTTGTAGAGTCAGTTTTTGGTATTTTCCTAAAACAATTATCAAGACTCGCGAGTAGCTCACAGAGCCATTAGTAATTCTGTTATTTCTGTCTATCCGTCTATCCGATTGTCACAGCCATCTTACTGTCGTGAAGTGAAATTAGTTATGTATTTCATACATTTATACAATATTTCGCAAAGATCATGCCAGTATCTTTATTACCTAAGGGTTTCTTAATTACTTTTTTATTGGGTGATTACTTGGTGAGATACCGAGATTGATCTCAGAAAGTCGTTAGCAATGTGTCAACTCAATGGGAAATAAATAGATATATGTAGCAACTTACTTATTTTATAAAATAAATATACTTAAACAGGTATGGCACTTGGATTACAAAAAACTTATCATACTTACTTATATAATTTTTATTTTAAATAAAATTAAATGAACTCCCTATAAACTACATAAATGAAATGAAAAAGTCGTCAGTTAACGTTCAGTCACAGATTAAAGACGTAACAACAACAAGAAAATCGGGGTCGTTGAGTGATGCATCCGCAGCATTTAGTTGCTGAAATATTAGCGCTTTGACAAACGGACGGAGTAACACGATAAGGGTTCCTTTTTTAACCATTTTGGTTTGGAGCACTAATAATCAAAAAATTCAAAATTCTAAATCTTTTATTCAAATATACCTTCGCAGGCACTTATGAAAAGTCTGACTCTAATACATTAGAGTACATACAGTAGTACATAGTACAATACACTTACCGGTTCGGAAGGTTGCATTTGCTGAGAAGAGCCGGCAATAAAATCAGCAATTACTCTTTTCAAAGATTAATTACATAATATTTACATTCTAATCGCACTGACAATAATTGCGTGCCCCGGCGCGGCGGCAAAAATACAAAGTAGACTGAATAAATATTTAATAAGTAAATAAATAGCAAACTTAAGCAGTCCAGCCCCCACATGCAGCACCTGTTCACAAGTATGACGCGTGTGGCAGCGATCGCATCCTCGCCATATTGGAGGGAAGTGAGAATGTTTGTTTGTTTGTTACGCCTTCACGCCCTACGCACTACTCAACGGATCATCATGAAATTTGGCATACAGATAGCCTATATGGTATACAGAGAGACATAGGCTACTTTTTATCTCGGGAACGCGGGTGAAACCGCGGTGAACAGTTAGTAAATAATAAATATCCTGGACATTCTTCACATACGGCTAAGTATCTGATCCCAAACCATGGACGAATAGATTATTTCTCTATGTCCCAACCTAAGCAGAGCTTGTACTATGGAAACCAGATAACTGATATAATACATATGAACTAGGTACTTTTTGTTTGTTATTCAGGACATACAGACATGTTGATGCACACAAATGCATTTCCTGTGTTGGAATCAAAACCACGACCTGCGACGTGATAGGTGGCATCTTAACAGCGGCAACTGGTCGAAATAAAATTTCAGGAATTGCGATTCAACCGTGGTCCGACACGCACTTGCCTGGTATTAATATAATTAACACATCAGACCTCAGACTTAACAAACAAGTATCAGCTCAACGACCTCAACATATCAGGTAGATATCGAACCCACACTCCATCAACTCGAAGTGACATCAAAAGCTCAACTAATTAAGTTTTATTATAATTGATCAACTCACTATAATAAATGAGAATTAGAGTTTATTTGTTTGTTTGCTTCAACGGCAAAAACGTGATTCTTTTGGTTTGGTTTATAAGCTGGATAGCATTTAGGATCATTTTTATCCCCGGAAAGTACTGTACCTCTACCATGAGTTTTCTACACTAACGTAATCTACAGTCGCTAGCGACTACGGTGACACATTTTGTATGAAATGCTTCCAAAAGTGTCCACTAGAGGCGGTGCTCGCTATACAAAATATCCACCGTAGTCGATAGCGTGTGTAGATTACGTTAGTGTAGAAAACTCATGGTAGAGGTACTGATAAGCTCCCCAGTACCCCGAGTGTAAAGAATTGACGTTAGTTAACGCTTACTAATGCGTTTGCGTTTACGACACTGCTCTATAGGAATTGGCACAGCGCCTCTAGCGGAATACTCATGGTACTAATGTCTCCCAAACAAAAACGCAAACGCATTAGTAAGCGTCTCGGGGTACAGCCCACCTAGACAAGATGTTTATCGACAATCGTCGTCGTTAGTAAACGATCAACCCTTGTATGGGATCAACACCTGCAAGTATGACTCGTGTGGCAGCCATCGCCCTCCTCGCCATGTTGGTGGGAAGTGGACGACCCGTCACATGAAGCCGCCGCAAGCAAAAGGTCTTGTGAGCATGACTTATTTTCTCAACAGATTCCATAATATTAAAGCGTGTCGATGGGCGGCACCGTTTTACTAACAGATGGCATATACGTGTATCTTATTATAATTTAGTACTGTTGACTCATAGTGCTGCGCTATAGAGTTGATATTAAACTAACGGCCGCTTGCACTCGGTTAGGTATGCGATTTTCACAATTGACGGGGTCTATATATTCCTATATAGGGACAAAAACAATGACAAGACTCCCCGTGTATCGTGAAAATCGCATAAACGAGCGCGAGACTCCTTGCTCTGTCTGTGGCTACAGATATTAAATTCCCAATCAAAGTGGTTCCTGAAATACAGCCAGACAGATGGACGGAGTGGCACCATAATAAGGGTTCCTGCTTGCAAGCCAAAATGATTTCCCTATAGCTATTATTTATTCTGTGCATGCATCTTAGTATTCTGTGGCATGCATATTCTTAGTCAATGTTTTGTTATTTGTTCATAAAAACTTATCATTCAGTGACTTAATTCTGTAATGCAAATGAAACATTAGACATTTATCCTTCCAACTGGGAATCACCGTACTCGTAAATAAGGAAAATGGTGATCCAATTCTATAGCACTTCATCTTTCTATTGTGTACCTACCGGCTTATAAAGATGTAGAGTGGTTGATCGTTTTAAATATTTTGTATTCTGCTTTTAGGTTTTAGCTGATCGCTGGTACCGAAAATAATGTCAATACGTGCCCTATTGCGAGCGCTGTCAGTCTAATATCGACTCTATTTTTTTTTTTTTATAATAATAATAATAATGTTTATTCAGCCAATAAAAAAAAAAAACTTAAAATAGGTAACAATTTTTGAATATTTTTTCATATACACTCAACCGGGGAAAATATTATAATTTGTAGGCTATATAAGTATACAAAGAGATATGCCTCTGACTCTCAAACTAGGAAAAAACCTGTGTTTTGAGTCAATCAGTGGATTTTCGCTCTGATTACTTACAACACAATGAACATGCCGGATTAATTTATTACATTTTTTTGATTATTTTTAAATCTATTTTAATAAACTACTTACTTATTTTACAAAATAAACCATGCATTTACATTTCTGTTTTTATAAATGATTGCAAACATTTTTAATTGTGTGATATTTGTATAAGTGTGCGAATGTGTGTGTATGTTTGTTTACTGAAGTGTGCGGATGTGGAGTATAGGAGTATGTACGAAAAGATAGGTAGCGGAGAAAAGAGCGTATGAGAAAGAAATCTACTTAAGGAGTGCCTCCGTAGCGTCATATTCAAGTGATTGAAGCCATTTACTCACTTTCTTTTTGATGTCATATTTGTTCAATGGGTAAATGTTTAGGATTTTATTGACCATATTATACAAATGACTACTTAGGTAGTAAGAGTGTTGCTTGGCTAGGGCAGTTCGACAACGTAATATAGGGCAGACCTTATCATGTCTTCGTTTATGGGTATAAATTGACGGGTCATATTTTAATTTAGAGTGGGTTTTTATAATGACGTGAAAGGCGTGAAAGCTGCCTAACAGTGAGTACAGAAATGTCCTTAAACAGTTGGGTTGTTGAATATCTGAAAGGTTTTTTGGTTATGACTTTAAGAACAGCTCTCTGTGACCTCTCCAATTTTATGAGGTGAGATTTGGACGCGCCTGACCATGCCGAACTACAGTATGTAAGCAATGACTCACACAGTGACTTATAAACCATTTCCAGTGTCTTGATGTCAGCCACAGGCCTTAAATTCCTGAAAACATAAATACACTTTCTAAGTCGAGACGAAAGGGCATGAATGTGAGGGATCCATCGAAGATGTTGGTCGATAATTACTCCCAAGTATTTCACCTGTGGGGCCATCGAAATGACGGGACATGAACAGCTTGCAGTAGGAGTTGGACACGAGTGTGCTTTAATAATAAATGAATCAATTGGAGGTAAGCTGGTAGATCTGATACCGAAGGGAATAAAAAGAGTCTTGGATAAATTTAAAGTTAATAGGTTGGATGATAGCCAGTGCATAACTTGAGTGAAAACTTTCTCCGCATTTCGTCGCGTATCATCCCAATTTATTCCATGAATTAGAAGTGCTGTGTCGTCGGCGTAAGTAAAGATACTGCAGTTAGATGATTGCATTTGGCACAGATCGTTGATATAAACGATAAATAGCGTTGGTCCCAGGATACTTCCTTGAGGTACTCCCACCTCAAGGGTTTCATCTTCGCTCAAGTATTCGCCAATGCGAACCGCTTGCCTTCGGTGGGAGAGATAATCGGCAAAGATTTGTAAGGCAATTCCCCTGACACCCAAAGCTTCCAACTTAATTAGCAGTCTCGGTATTGAAACGGTATCAAATGCCTTGGAAATATCTAGAAATATTCCCAGGCAAGAATCACCCCCATCCAAATGTGCTACAGTTTGGTCGATCAAGGCATTGACTGCATCATTAGTTGATAGTCCACGACGGAAGCCGAACTGATTTGCCGCAATAAGATTTTTTGATTCTAGAAAGTTTACTAATCGATTATTTAACACTTTCTCTAGGACTTTGGATATAGCAGGGAGTATTGAGATAGGTCGGTAATTGCCCACCGCAGAACTATCTCCGCTCTTGTAAATCGGATGTACTATAGCCTTTTTAAAGGCATCCGGGAATACACCCTGGGTTAGTGAAAGGTTACAGATGTGTGTTAATAGCGGAACCAAAATTGGGCGTATACTTTGCAGTATGGCTGTTGATATGCCGTCGTAGCCTACTGCACAATTAGAACGCAGATTTTGAATAATGTTATCTATTTCTACAGGAGTCACGTCGAACAAGACAATTGAATCAGGAAGAGGGTTTAAAATGTTTACCTTTGAATTATTAGGTGCGGTAGGACTAATTTTGCTAGCCATTTCTCTCCCTATGTTTGCGAAGAAGCGGTTTACACGATTTACAGACTCTGCTGGATCAGTGTGAGCTTTAAGTAGAGTGTTCAAAGAAGAAGAAGATTTTGTAACATTCATATGCGAGATATTTTTAATGGCTTCCCATATTGCCTTTGATGATTTAGCATCATCTAACAGTTTTTTTAGGTATTGTGGGGTTTACTCGTCGATTGCCAAATAAAACTCCCCTTCCAATAATAAAAAACTCAAGATGGACTGTATATTCATAGATTAAAGTTACAGAGTCGATTACAACTAAAAAAAACAGTCAGAACTTAGGCTATGGTAATTGTGATAATTGCAGAGAACATTGTCCATACATTAGGACTTAGTACTTGGGTGTTTTTAGCACATCTTGACCATCTACGAAGATAAAGAGTAAAAAATGCTGTTTTAACCAATAAGAGGAAACCGGAAACATCACCTGATCCTAGGCCACACGCTATTGGACCCCAAGAGCGTCGTCGTTACTTTTTCCAAGGTCGCTACTCCTGATCCTCAGTTCCAGAAATGCTCCTCTAACCCATATAGTCGTCCTTGTCAAAATGTCATGACATCCCTCTTTTTCCCGCGTAGGTGTCCCTAACCAACAGTTTACAATGTAAAAGAAAGTGGTCAAGTGTGATCCAGTGCTAAAAACACGTAAAGTCTCACATAGTGAAAATACCTATTTCCATACATAATAACAGTGATCTGGCTTTAAAACAGAGTGCCATAATCAAAATATTACAAGTTATTTTGTCAAATTTACAACATTTCCAAAAAGTTTACATTTTTGCTTATAACTTATAACTTATTGACAATTTAACTATTTCACAATAGGCTAGGGTATGTAAATACACTTTATTTTGTAATACCAACAACATAATTTTCAAATGCCCATAACTTTTTTACCTGTGAATCCTTACGCGCCATTCATACGGATTCGGTACCTAAATATATCTGTTAACAAAGATATAAAGTCATAACAATGACATATAGGGCTATTCTATTGATAAAAACATGATTTATGACCTAGGGAAGCCAGGTACATAAGGCCATTTACTGCTCCGAGCGAGCAAACGGCTCTCGTACCGGTAACGCTAATAGTTCCGGGCGACGAAACGCGCCGACCAATCAGAGCGCAGGCTCCTCCCCCAGAGGTTATAAATAGAACTCGCAACGTTGAGCTCTTGTCAGTACGTAGTGATCCTTATCATGTTATGCTACTAAATTTCATTTCTTATCAATCTAAATACCTAAACCTAACAATTTAAATCATGTGACGTCATTGTCCGTAACATTCTCCCCCCGGCGAAGAACCTCGCAGCCCTTATCAATGGGCAGGACAATAAGACGCCTAACAGGTCGCCGAAAGATCCCCCCGCGCGTCCGCACATCCACGCTTCGAACTACGTTATCGGGTCCTACGTACACTTGTTCGACGAGGCCTCGGGGCCAAACATTACGTGGCAATGATCCATCCGCAATGATAACGACATCACCAATTTTGACGTTATCGTGATCTTTCCTAACATCGCCTCGTGGCGTTAACGTGGGCAAATACTCCTTAACCCAACGAGCCCAAAACATATTGGCCAGAGCTTGAGCAGCACGCCATGTCTGTCTATTCGCCACCTCACATTCCCCTACAAACGGTAGTCCAGTCGCTGTGCCTAATAAAAAATGATTAGGCGTCAACGCCTCAGCGTCATCTGGCTCTACTGGGACATGTGTGAGTGGGCGCGAATTTACCGTATGCTCAATTTCTGCCATTAATGTGGCCAAAACTTCCTCTTTTGGAGCTCGCTCATGCAATACCATATACAACGCTGACTTAACAGTTTTAATCATGCGTTCCCACGCTCCGCCTTGGTTCGGTGCGCCCGGGTCAATGTACCGCCACTCCACTTGTTTGCCCAGAGTGTAGTTCTGCATTTCTGGCAGCCATTCTTTGTAGGCCTTGCCCAATTCTACCTCAGCGCCATGGAAGTTGGTGCCGTTATCCGAGAGGAACTTCTGCGGCCATCCTCGGCGTGCCGCCATTCTTCTCAAGGCCATTATGGCAGAATCGGTACTTAGGCTTGCAATTAACTCTACGTGAATAGCTCTCGTAACCAAACAAGTGAAGAGCATACCCCAACGCTTCTCCCTACGTCGGCCTATTGCCACCCACATGGGGCCGAAACAATCTATGCCGCAATGAGAGAACGGTCTCGTGTGTGTACCAAGACGGACTTGCGGTAGATTTCCTTTCACTGGTATTGCCGGATTTGCCCTACGCATTTTACATGTAACACACTGCCGTAGGATCGTCTTTACCATGGGTCGTAAACGCAATACCCAAAATTTTTGTCGCAGGGTGTTGACGATCTGTTCCCTACCTACGTGACTCTGGCTCGTGTGTTCATGTTTAATAAGCAGCTGTGCCAAAGGATGTGCACCATCGAGTATGGGCGGTTCCTTCATACATTCTGGCACCGTAGCTGCGTTAATGCGACCATTTAAAACGAGAATCCCATTTTCGTTAACCTTGGGATCTAATTTGTATAAACGACTTGAGCGATCGACGTGTTTGTCCTTATGAAGCTTGTACAATTCACTTGCAAAACTATCTTTTTGCGCTTCTTTGACTAACACGCGTTCAGCATCCCTAATGTGCTTCGCGGTTACGCCGGTCGCACGCCGTCTGCACTTGTCTACGAACTGTTATATATTGGCAATGCATCCCCTTTTGCATACTATGGTCCTTTTCTGTCCACTCAGCATTTTCTCGCAATAGTTAGTAGCTAGTCCATTCATTCCAGTCAGTCTCATCCCATCTTCCATCCATACTAGACGGCTGTTTTAACAACTGAACTTAATAGTTTTTTTTTAAAAACCTATTCGCCTCAAGGCTCATAACATTTTGGTGGCAGCGTGAAGGGATTTTTATAAAAGTCCCCGGTACCGTCTCCTAAGTTTCCGCGAAACCGTCGTGAGTGCTGTGAGTGACTCCATTGTGCATCAGTGTACCGAGTTACTTAAGATCCGGTCTGTGAAAAGAAGAACCATCCAAGCCATACCCACTGTCACGTATCATCCAGTACTGTGACCGGTATTGGCCATCCGACGAAGCTACATCAAAGCCATACCCTCTGTCACGTATCGTTCAATACTGTGACCGGTATTGGCTATCCGACGAAGCTAATCACCACAGACAGCCTACACTTCACTTCGTGAGCATCCGAGATTCAACGCCCGAGACGCGCTCTTATCTACATCCTACTACATCCCACTTAGCCCCGTGAAAACATCAAAACAATGATAAATATCGTTATCACACTGTCCATATTCAAGTAAGTGATTTTGATTATATTTGGTCATTGCGAATATCGATCTTTCGTTTTGTCTTTCTATTTAATTTTTATTGTGTGTGTTTAATTATTTTGTGTATAATTCTTCAAAATGTCCGAGAGTAGATCCCAAAGTCCAAAACCAGAAAAACCTGAACTCACCGTCACTGACACAGAAGATGACGGTTTTCTTCCTCCGCCTTCTGGACCTACCACTAGGTCAATTTCCAAAAAGAAAACTATAACCACGAATAAAGTAGAATTAGATCTATCCACTTTATTAAAATTCATTAAGCCTTATGATGGCTGCAGAGAATCTCTTAATTCCTTTCTAGTTAACTGCAATAACGCCCATGATTTAGCCACAGAACCCCAAAAAGATATTCTTTTTAAATACATACTTTGCCAACTGCAGGGTAAAGCGCAAACAGCCTGCTCTGTTAAAGAGTTCACCAATTGGATACAATTAAAAGAATTCCTTAAAACCCAATTTAGCGAGAGAAAGCACTATGCCCATTTACTCACAGATTTGCAGGAATGCAAACAACAAACTAACGAGCCAGTGAGCCAGTACGCTTTAAGAATCGAGACATGCCTTTCGCAATTGCTAACAGAAATATCCATTTCGCATGGTCACAAGAGTAGAGAAATGGTAGGACGCACGGCAGCCATGGAGGAATTAGCCCTCCATCATTTCCAAATGGGTCTGATTACACGAATATCAAACATCGTTAGGTGCAAGGTACCCAAAACACTTAACGAAGCGGTGAACATAGCAACATCAGAAGAGAAAATACAGCAATTCCTCTTCAAACAGACTACGTCTACAGGCACACGTCAAGAAAGGCCCAGCACTTCAAGGGCAAACTTCCAACCGCCAGCATTTCGTCGCAATCAGAGTCAGCAATTTCCAAATCAATCTAAGCCAAAACCAAATTTCTACCCTAATCGACCAAGTAATGATACTTCCACTCCAATTTGCAGATACTGCAAAACACCTGGACATACCCTAGAACAATGTCGTAAAAGAGAATACAACAATAACCGGTTCAGAGTCGATCAGAATCAGTCAAGAGCACCTCATAGAATCAATTATACTTCTAATGCCCCTAATGACGAAAATCCAACCGACTTTATTGAAGAAGAAGGCTATGATACCGTTGATGCTGAAACAAAAAACGATTAACCGTCTCGTCGCGGTGTCGTACGGGACCTAGTTATTTAGAAACCGACGCCCTTAATCAAACTCCTAAATCCAAATCGACTCCGCTACATGGATGTCATCCTTCAACTATGTCAATATCGTCGCAGACATCACTACATGATAATCTGCCAAAATCCACTGTATCCGCGCAGAAACACAAAGGTGTTAATCTGCCAAAATCCACTGTATCCGCGCAGAAACACAAAGGTGTTAATCTGCCAAAATCCACTGTATCCGCGCAGAAACACAAAGGTGTTAATCTGTCAAAATCCACCGTATCCGCGCAGCAACACAAAGCTGTTGATCTGCCAAAACCCACTGTATCCGCGCAGCGACACAAAAGTGTTGATCTGCCAAAATCCACTGTATCCGCGCAGAAACACAAAGGTGTTAATCTGTCAAAATCCACTGTATCCGCGCAGCAACACAAAGGTGTTGATCTGCCAAAACCCACTGTATCCGCGCAACAACACAAAGGTGTTGATCTGCCAAAACCCACTGTATCCACGCAACAACACAAAAGTGTTGATATGCCAAAATCCTCTGTATCCGCGCAGCAGCACAAAGGTGTTGATCTGCCAAAAACCACTGTATCCGCGCAGCAACACAAAAGTGTTGACCTGCCAAAATCCACTATATCCACGCAACAACACAAAACTGTTGATTTGCCAAAATCTACTGTATCAACGCAGAATGCAAATCTGCTTAAAACCTCGAAATCCAATGTCTTTGAAATTACCAATAATCCTGCATTAATGTTATTACCTCATGTTCTCGTTGAAACTCCCGTATCAGACATTCCTTTAATCCTGCTCGTAGACTCAGGATCTTCGGTGAGTCTATTGAAACACTCTTGTATAGAAAGACACCCTAAACTCGTAAAAGAAAGAATCCAATTAAAAGGTATTGATTCTTCGGAAGAATCCATCAAAACCCGTGGTCACTTCCAATTAAAATTACGACTACCCAAATCTAACATTTCACACCAATTTCACGTCATCGATAAAATACACTTACCTTATGATGGCATCATAGGTTCCGATATGCTTAACGCATATAGCTGCAACATAGATTATACCAATAATTCACTTCACATTGGTAAATCATCCCTGAAATTACATTTCCATGACCCTGCATACTTAATTCCTGCAAGAACTGAAACTGTTATTGAATGTTCTGTTCGAAATCCTAAAATAAAAGAAGGATTAATACTAGATCAAAAAATATCTGAAAACCTTTTAATTGCAAATTGTTTAGTGCGTGTCAAAGAAAATAATAGAATAAATATATCCGTTGTAAATACCTCTGAAGAACCCGTAACATTACATTCAAACCTTAACCTGAAACTTATCCCAGTTGATTCAGTAGAATACAAAGAAAACTCTTTCAGTACTGTTAACCATGTACATCCCACAACAAATAGTGTCACAAGAACGGAAGAAGTCCTGAAACAGTTGCGTGTCTCACATCTTAATAGTGAGGAAAAAGAAGCCCTCTTGCAATTATGTTCTGAATTCTCTGATATATTCCATCTTCCCGGTGAAAACCTTACGTTTACAAACGCCCTGAAACATGAGATAAAAACGTCATCAGACATACCAATTCATACTAAGTCTTACCGATTCCCGGAAGTCCATAAAGCCGAAGTTCGTAATCAAATTGATAAGATGTTGGAACAAAATATAATCGAGCCTTCTGATTCTCCTTGGTCTTCACCCATATGGGTTGTGCCCAAAAAACTTGATGCTTCCAACACTCAGAAATGGCGAGTCGTGATTGACTACAGGAAGCTCAATGACGTCACGATTGGTGACACATATCCCATTCCACAGATTACTGAAATATTAGATCAACTTGGCAATAGTAAGTACTTCTCGACCTTGGATTTGGCATCCGGATTTCACCAGATCCTTTTAAATGAAGCTGATAAAGCCAAAACAGCCTTCAACGTCCCGGAAGGACATTACCAATTCTTGCGAATGCCTTTTGGGCTTAAAAATGCCCCTTCTACGTTTCAAAGACTCATGAATTCTGCCTTATCTGGACTCCAAGGCATCCGATGCTTTGTTTACTTAGATGACGTGGTCTGCTACGCCTACGATATCCAAAATTCCATCATGAACCTCCGGTCGATCTTTCAAAGGATCCGAAATTTCAATCTTAAATTACAGCCAGATAAGTGTGAATTCTTAAGACGAGAGGTTTGTTACCTCGGTCATGTGATTACTGAGCACGGTGTCAAACCAAATCCGGATAAAACAAAAGCCGTATCCGAGTTTCCTATCCCTCAATGTCCAAAAGACGTTAAATCTTTCCTTGGCCTCGTGTCTTACTATAGACGCTTCATTCCCGACTTCGCTAAACTAGCTAAACCTTTAACGTCTCTGTTAAAGAAAGACATTCCCTTTAAATGGGAAAACGAACAACAACTCGCTTTCGAATCCCTCAAAATAAAACTCCTCTCCTCCCCAATTCTAGCATACCCTGATTTTACAAAACCATTTCTTTTGACGTGTGATGCTTCCAATTACGCTATATCTGCAATATTATCTCAAGGTCCTACAGGACAAGATCGTCCCATCGCATACGCGTCTCGCACCCTTAATAAAGCAGAGTGCAATTATAGTGTGACTGAGAAAGAGTGCCTCGCCGTCATTTTCGGCACCAAAGTCTTCCGACCTTACCTATACGGTCATCATTTCACCGTTTTAACGGATCATAAACCGTTAGAATGGCTATTCAAGTGCAAGGATCCAGGGTCACGCCTTATACGTTGGCGCCTAAAACTAGAAGAGTATGACTACGAAATCACATTTCGCAAAGGTAAGTTGAACTCTGTTGCCGACGCTCTCTCTAGATATCCCGTGAATCCTGTATATCCTGAAAATAAGGATAATCTGAACCCAAATCCTATTAACGATACTAACCTTGATACAGAATTTCAAACGGTATCACCACTACCTGATATCCCTCAAGAAACCCTCGATGAATGGATACGAATAGATCTCAGTCCATTAGATGATAAAGATTATGATTTCAGCCCTCTGAATCCTCCTATTCCCATAGATCCTCTCTTAGAGGTAATTGAACCATGTCCAGTACCAGAACCTCAACCATCAACCAGTTGGCAAAACCCTGAAACCTTACCTGCATCTACTTACCCAAATTCAGAAAATCCTCGTCCAATACCTGAAACCTTACCTGTATCTACTTACCCAAATCCAGAAACTCCTTCTCCAATACCTGAAACCTTACCTACATCTACTTACCCAAATCCAAAAACTCCGTCAGTACCTGAAACCGTTCCAGATGAAACCTATACTAAGTTCCTAAAATCTACAACCAAATTATATGATACTCCTATAACGGAACACAATGAAAACTTATTAAAAGGAGCACAAAAAATAATAATAATACCTACCTCATTGGACATGGACGAATCTATGCCATATATCCAAGAAGTACTAAATAATTGTCCAGGCCCTGAACGCGACGAATTCCTGAAATTAGAAAGAACCTTACATACATTTTTACCTCTTACAATCCAAAACAAAACTTACCTCTTTTTATTCACGAAAGTACATCATTTTGATGATCACTCATATCCTGATATATTTAAATCCCTAAAATACGCACGTGATGAAATAATCATGTCATATCCCATGGTTAATGAAATCAGTATATCCGATTTTAGAAATCCTTTCGACAAACACTCTTTCGTGAAAATATATAATATATTAGCCTACTTATTCGAAGGAAATAACATCGGTATCCATATCTATCATAATAAAATTATATTTCCTTCACTGAGTGAAATTCCTCAAATCCTAAAAGAGAACCATGACATCCCCATTGCAGGACATCTCGGATCCACAAGGATGCTAAGCCGCATCAAAGAAAGATTTTTTTGGAAGAATATGGGTAGCGATATCGAAAACTATGTCAAGAAATGCCCTTACTGCCAAACCAATAAAGCTCTGCGCAAAATAAATAGAGCTCCAATGGTTATAACGTCTACTTCTACGTCTCCATTCGAGAGACTAGCTCTTGATATCGTAGGTCCTCTGCCTGAATCCGGTACAGCTAAACTCAAGTATATCCTGACTTTGCAAGATGACCTAACGAAATACTCATTGGCATACCCCATTCGAAGTAACACTGCAGCAGAAACTAGCGACTGCCTTCTCCATTTTATATCTCTATTCGGAATTCCCAAACATATTCTCACTGACCAAGGCACTAACTTTACAGCGGAACTCTTTAAGAAAACTTGCGATTTCCTAAAGATCAAACAACTTTGGTCATCACCATACCATCCGCAGACGCAAGGTGCCTTGGAAAGGTCACACTCAACTCTAAAAGAATATCTTAAATCATACGTAAACGAAAATCAAGATAACTGGCCCCAATACGTATATACTTCTATGCTAGCATACAATACCGCTGTGCATTCAACTACACATTACTCACCATATGAATTATTATTCGGACATAAACCTAATATCCCTGACTCAGTTTATAACGATACGTCGAATGCTACCTATCCCGAGTACGTAAAACTACTACAACATCGCTTGAAACATGCACGCGATAAAGCTTTAGAATACATCCATAAATCTAAAACAAACTCTAAAACTTACTATGACTCACGTACCCGTCCCGTAGAATACAAAGTTGGCGACCTTGTCCTATTAAAAAACCATCTTAGGTTGCGCAAAGCCTTATCACCCATATGGAAAGGTCCGTACAAAGTTGTCAAAATACACGGCAATCATACCTTATCATTACTTATAAACAGACGTCATGTAAAACATCACTATGACGAAGTTAAACACGTGGAACACGCCCACGGAGAAACATCCAATTAAAATATATTTTTACTTTATACAATTTTTATTTGATATATACAATTTTTTTTATACACATTTTACCTTATTAAATATAATATAGTATTAAACTATGATGTAGTATTAAACCATGATGTAGTATTACACTATGATGTAGTATTAAACTATGATGTAGTGTTAAACTAAAAACTTTGCGAAGTTTACATTAAGTTAGGATAACTAAGCTTAGTAGTAATTTAGATGTATTTTCATTACAGCAGCGTACTGGCCCAAGGTCAACAAGAATATCTCCAACGAATCAATTCGAGCTCCGGTGTTTACTTTGATCCAATGGGCGAACTTAAAATTAATATTGGGCACCTAGATATAGTTACCCCATTCGATATTTCTTACATTGGACCCCATATTCAAAATATTAACTCAATATTAGGCACTATACGTTTCATATGCAGTCAAATCCAAATTGAAAACCCAAGTAATTTAGAATGTCATAACACATTAGAACCACTCACAGTTAGGTATAATGATATTGTTACCGAATATTCCTCCATTGCTCATCTTATAAATAACAACAGATTCAAACGTAGCGCATGGATAGGAGGTATAGGTACCCTATCCAAAACTATCTTTGGGACTCTAGACGAGGACGATGCTGTCAGATATGACAATGCCATACGAAGTGTTCAAAATAATGAAAAAAGGCTGGGTTCATTAATGAAAGAAAATATTTTAATTACAACTTCCACTTTATCCAAATTTAATAATACTTTATATAATATAAAAATTAATGAAGCCAGGCTTAACGAAGCTATCGACAACCTCTCTGAGAAAATTAAAAATGTGTCATTAATTACAAACGATTTGAATATAAAAACTAATATTAATTCAATCTTAAATAGTTTAGAAGCATCCATACTTGCCTTATCGTTTCAATTAGAAGACATAACAAACGCTATCATGTTTAGTAGTCAAAACATTCTTCACCCGTCCGTATTACCCCCCACGCAATTGTATCAAGAGCTTGTCGATAACTACAGACACATACCTGCAGATTTGAAATTACCTGTTAGTTTAGAATTAAGTCATATTCATATATTGATGAACATATCCAGCGTTGTTTGTTACAGTTTAAATAACAAAATTATTTTCATTCTAAGAATACCTTTAGTATCACCTAAGGAATTCAATCTGTTTCATACTATAGCACTACCTACTCCACATAACAGTGTAAAACCGAACTCATTTAGTTTTATAATTCCTAGCAGTAAGTACATCGCAATGACCAAAGATAAATCTGAGTATTGTAATCTTGAATCACTGAAAGAATGCAGAGTGATAACAAACCGTCAGCACATCTGTGACGTCATGACCGTGTTCCCTACTAGTGCAACTCCCAGCTGTGAAAGTGAGTTAATGTCGAAAGTGATAAGTGCCCTACCAGTGCAGTGTCAAACTGATTTTATTTACGGAAATTTAGATCTATGGAAACCACTCTTTAATAATAATTGGATATTTGTTCAATCCCAGAGTAATAAGCTATATATAGAATGTCCCGGCCAGAAAGGTTTAGAAATAAATATAATCGGAACAGGAATTTTAAACATTCCAACCAATTGTATTGCATATTGCAAAAGTACCAAATTGATACCTAAATTCAGTAATATAAAAATTAACGTCACTGTATCCCACTCTGATTTTAATATAATAAACGATTCTTGTTGTACCTTAGATAAGTTTAAATTAGAAATAGGTAATGAACCTCGTATCAAATTACAAAACATCGATTTGGATATTTTCACAATGGAAACAAAATCAAAATTAAAATCAATGTCAGATGAAGCTGATAAAATTTTAAATCAACATCAAATAATCAAATACGAGACTCATTACTCAGTTATATTAATTTTAGTAATTTGTATAATCTCTCTTTATTGTTCTATTAAACTGTTCTTATATATTAAATCGCACAGCCGTCTATCCCGTCACTTTGTCAGTTTTTCCCGATCAGTTCCAATAAACTCTCCTGTAGTTCAGACTCCTAATCCTGACCCTGTCATCCCTGTAAAGATTAGTAAACATCATCCGATTAAGGAAAATGTTCCATCTCCAAGTATTAGAATAAACACTTAATTTATATCTCTTCCTAAACTTCGAATTTTCAACCCCGAAGTTTAGTCTATCCCAGGGAGGTGTTATATATTGGCAATGCATCCCCTTTTGCATACTATGGTCCTTTTCTGTCCACTCAGCATTTTCTCGCAATAGTTAGTAGCTAGTCCATTCATTCCAGTCAGTCTCATCCCATCTTCCATCCATACTAGACGGCTGTTTTAACAACTGAACTTAATAGTTTTTTTTTAAAAACCTATTCGCCTCAAGGCTCATAACAGAACGCTAACACGACAGCCATTGTTCTCAACAATCGTTCATACGATGAGAACCGTTTGAACTCGACAAAGGCTGGTTCCGTATTTACGTGTGTTATACGCGCTTCGATTTCATCGTCTTGAGTAAGTTCTAGGTCGGTTTCTTGTGGCCACAAATCTTCAGGTTCCCTCAAAAAGGGTGGGCCTGTAAACCACCTGTCCTTACTTTTCAACCGAGTGTTACCCGACCGCGTCGCATCGTCGGCCACATTGTGTGCCGTCGGCACCCAGCGCCATTGGTCGATGCTTGTTAACTCCGCGATCTCACTCAAACGATGTGACACGTACGGCGTGTACTTGGCCGAGTCGTTTCTAATCCAATGAAGTACCGTTTTGGAATCGCTCCATAGGACAACTTTGGCTTTAACGTTATGCTGTTTCATGATGGCCGATGCCAATCGTGCGCCTATTAAGCTGGCTTGCAATTCCATACGCGGTATACTTTGTGTTTTCATCGGAGCGACTTTAGCCTTACCCGCGACCATTCTCACGCTTATGCTTTTATCGCGATCCCTATAACGCCAATACGCGACCGCGGCATACGCTTGTTCGCTCGCATCGCAAAATACATGTAGTTCTACATTTTCGCGATTAAGCCCACCATAGCATCGTGGCAGGCGGAGGTTGCTAACGTACTCGAGATCGTCGAGCCATTCGTTAAACACCGTAGCTTCCTCCTCGGGTAGGGATTCGTCCCAGTCGATTTTCTTTTTCCATAACTCTTGCAACATTATTTTCGCTGTGATCGTATACGGACTAAGTAATCCCAGCGGATCGAAAATTGACATGACGGTCCCTAGTGCTTCTCGCTTCGTTGGCGTTCTCCATTTGTTCTTAACCTCCTCAGGTACTCGGGGCATCGCGGTATTAAACGCTAGTTCGTCGCTTGCTTGGACCCATAAAACTCCTAACGTTTTTCCATATTCGTGTGCATTCGCACCGAGTTCTTTCGGAGAACATGCTCGGCAATCGTCGGGGACAGATTCTAATAACTGCGGACGATTGGAGCTCCATCCCGCCAATTCGAAACCTGCTTTGCTGTGGACTTCTACAACTTGTGCCATCGTTTGGGCGGCTTCTTGTTCCGTTTCGAAGCTGTCCAACCAGTCATCCATATAATGGTTCTGCGTGATTGCTTGAAATGCCAATGGATGCGATTCTTTATGTTCGGACGCGTTTTTATCTCTTACGCTGTGTGCCATGAATGGCGAACTACGCGCACCGAATATCATTGACGTCATCGCATATTTCTTTGGTGGATCCGTTCTGTTGTCTCCTCGCCAGAGAAAATGTTGGGCCACGCGATCTTGAGGCTTTATCTTTATTTGTAAGAACATTTCCCTAATGTCCGCCGTTATCGCGACCGGTTTCTCTCGGAACCTAAACAGCACGCCATACAGTGATTGGAGCAAGTCAGGACCGTCGAGCAGAGCATCGTTTAAACACGTTCCATTGGTGCGTGCAGCTGCGTCAAAGACCATTCTTACTTTCCCCGGCTTGTTTGGGTTGGTTACGGCGAAATGAGGCAGGAACCACAGATGTTGATCTTTCGTATGATCTTTCTGGCATTCTTCCGCATAGCCTTTCTTTAATAGGCTGTTCACCTGCGTCGTATACGCTTCTTTGAACTGAGGTGACTTGTCCATTCTCTTTTCAATACCTCGAAGCCGGCTCATAGCCATATCATAGCTCGGTGGTAATGTGACATCGTCATCTTTCCATGGCAGTCCAACTTCGTACCGACCGTTTACTAGGGTTGCCGTGCCATTGAATATCGCCTTAGCGCGTTCATCTTTCGCGATAGGTTTCCTTTTGTTCGAGATACCTAATGCATCTATATCGAAATGCACTTTCACCAGCTCGTTTAGCTCGGTATCTCGCTCACGTTGGATTTCTTGCGATGTTCGCACGTGCAACACTACGTTATCTTGATCGCTAATAACGTTTCTAGGTACGAGTCCGTGTATTACCCAACCCAGTTGCGTTAACGATGCAGCTGGTTGGTTTCGCTCGCCTACCAATAATCTTCGCGTTACGATTAAATGCCAGTTATCCGCACCTATTAGGATTCGTGGCCTACCGTATTCGTAGCACACGTCCTCTGGCTTTAGTTTACGAAGATGTGGTAGTTTCAATACATCGCGACTTATCGTTTGACTTCCTAATACTAAGTTCTTGACCGTACGAACTTTGACAGTATGGAGGTCCTTTTGACTTTTACCGCGCAATTGTAGGTCAATAACCTGACTATTCGGTTCCCGCTGACTTGATGTGGCTCCATGAATGTGCAATGCCCGTATTGGACCTTTTGCCCCGAGAATGTTAGCCGTTTCTTCATCAATCAGCGAGATCGTTGACCCTTCATCGAATAATGCGTACGTATTTAAGTCAAGACCATTATGTGTCTTAATTACGATAGGACACACTTTCAGAAAAACCTGATGGTCTTCCGCTGATGCGTGTGCTGATGCCGTTATTGCCGGTTCATCAGTTTGCATGGGTGTGTCTGTTCCCTTTGAGTGCAAATACGGGTGATGAGGTCGACGACACTCATCAATGCCACATCGTTTGGCTTTGCACGCAAACCTTCTATGTTTGCTATTCAAACATTGGAAACAGACACCCGCTTCCTTAACCCATGTCCATCGTTCGGGTACCGACATAGCTTTTAATTTAATGCACTTAACCGTGTCATGTTCCGAGCCGCAGCAGAAGCACACTTTCTTTTTTGCAGGTGTGTCTGTCAGCGTATACACGGGTGCTTTCTTTGGGGGTTCTTTCTTACGGTACGGACTATCGCGTTTCGTTTCACTATGTATGGGTCCGACGGTACCCTTGACCGCATACGAATGCTTTATAGCCCTATCCGCTTCCCACATAAGAAACTTCGACAGCGTTACGATCTCAGGCTCCGTGCCAGAACCATGGCTTTCGGCATAGTCATTCCACCTGAAGCGCAGGTGTGTATTCAACTTCTCTAGGACTTGCCTTACCATTAATGGGTTCTGTAAATAGCCTTTCTTATCAACGCACCCTATTACCGCGACTATGTTCTGCATCTTGATGGCGAAACTATTAATTTCTTCCGCAGAAGTACCCAATCGTGGTAGTTTCTTAATGTCATCAAGTGCCTGATCGATAATTAATTCCGGGCGACCGTAACACTGTTCGAGTGTGTTCATAATTATCGTTGGTTCCGTTGCCGTATGGAGGAGCGCTACTACTGCTTTACGGGCTTCGCCTCGTAGGCAGTTTCTGAGCCGCGCGAGGTTTTCTACTGCCGTAAAACCATGAAGGGTTGTAGATTCCTTCATTGCCGCTTTAAAAGGTAACCACTCGCCCGCTGCCCCACTGAAGATGGGTAAATCTTGTGTTTGCCTAGGCGGTCTACGATCCCTGGTCATACGCTCAAATGCTTCGGCCAATCTATCGATCGCACGTTCTTTCGATCGCGCTGGGGTCGGTGACCTTGGCCGTCGCGGCGGTGTCGGTGACCTTGGACGTCGCGGCGTTGTATATTCTATACGTTCTGGCAAACGAGGAAGTGGTTCTTTATCTTGCTGTTGCGGCGGCGCGCGGTATTCAGTGTCAATACGCTGTTCCGACTCCCCCCGTATTGCACTATCATGTAACCAGTCGCGAACCTTATCTGTGGTTTCCATATTTTCATCGGCGCCTATGCTTTCCCGGTCCGTTTCATCCCTAATTGTCGCTACATCGACGGCAAGACGCTTCTTAATAAGCATTGCTTGCAAGTGTAGTTCTTCGCGGCGCGTATCGGCTTGTAATCGTAGCTCTTCCCGGCGAATATTGGCTAACCGCTCCTCAGCTTCCAATTCCGCTTGCCTAATCCGGACTATTGTACTCGCGTTCGATTGTTGCGATCGTACTGACGGAGCGCGCGTACTCCTTGCGACGGTCGGACGCGGCGCGAATGGATCAATCGCAGTTGTCGCGGAAGGTATTGTCGCGGTAGGTACGCTCGCGGCGGGTGCCGTCACGGTAGGCACGGTTGCGGAAGGTACGGTAGTCATCGCGGTTGACATGGTTACGGAATCGCGAATCGAACTAAATTGCGCGTTGGATGTGGATGGAGACGCGGGAGGATCCTCGAAGATCCTTTGCATTTTCGAACCCGCACGGCGCGTCTGAATCGGACTTCGCGGCGTAGTCATAATGTACAATTAACCAACAATAAAAGAAAAATAAAAAAAATAATTAAAAAAAAAATAATTTAAAGTTATTAAAAATAAAAAACCCGATAAAACCTATGAAACACGATTTTAACCTAACTTAATCCTAATCGGCCCAATTTTAGCAAAATTACCTTACTTGGCCAAAATTCAGCGAAATTACCCTACTTGGTCGAATCCCGGCTAAATTACCCTACTTGGCCAAATTTTGACTAAAATACCCTATTTTCCTATGGGGTCCGATTATAGGTCAAATTACCCTACCTCCCTAATTGTCCCTATCAATCCGTCAGGAGAGCCCGGACCCAGCCGGGATGTGCTCCTTCAGGGATGGAAATGTAAGGATAGGTATAAGGGGGAACTACCCAGCAGAGGAAAGTACAAGGATACGGGGCGCTCGGAAGTCGGCTGGAATGTCCGACCCCATTGGCAGTGCCTACAGTCTGGCCCCCGCACCGAGCTACTCTCGTAGTGGCGTAGTGTGCGATTTCAGTCCGCGCCCGGAGCGCTACAACTGGACTGGTGGTGCTGCACACACACCACACCGCCTTACGACAGGCGTTAACTCTGGACACCGGCCGTTTAGCACCGTGAGGTGGTCGAATGTACCAGAGCCACGGACGGAACCGTGTTTGTACTAAAACTACGCACGAAAACAGTTCGATGGAACCGCCACACAAAAGTCCACTAGGCGGCCCCGCCGAACTGTGGAACCCTACAATTATCACAATCACTGAAACGCCGTGTGCCTCGTTGCCCGACGCTCCTAAGGCGCTGTACCATACAGCGCTCTCCCCACGCCGACTGCCTCTTCAGTCGTCGCACCGTTCGGTGTTCTTCCCACGCCGACCGCTTCTTCAGTCGTCGCACCGTTCGGTGTTCTTCTCACGTAGAACTCGCAGACTCGTTCCGCCCTGGCAGCCCTGCCAGGACCGGTGGTGGTCGTGCCGTGCAAGCACAACTTCTTGCCCGACACCCCAAATGCCCGCCACCAGGCCGTTGAATTCTCGTACTTAGCGATGGACCACACTAACTATGGGATGTGGTCACCAATCGCTCCGCTTCACGCTGGTTTCTCAATCCGGCGTCGATGGACCAAAACTGTGGGGTTTACTCGTCGATTGCCAAATAAAACTCCCCTTCCAATAATAAAAAACTCAAGATGGACTGTATATTCATAGATTAAAGTTACAGAGTCGATTACAACTAAAAAAAACAGTCAGAACTTAGGCTATGGTAATTGTGATAATTGCAGAGAACATTGTCCATACATTAGGACTTAGTACTTGGGTGTTTTTAGCACATCTTGACCATCTACGAAGATAAAGAGTAAAAAATGCTGTTTTAACCAATAAGAGGAAACCGGAAACATCACCTGATCCTAGGCCACACGCTATTGGACCCCAAGAGCGTCGTCGTTACTTTTTCCAAGGTCGCTACTCCTGATCCTCAGTTCCAGAAATGCTCCTCTAACCCATATAGTCGTCCTTGTCAAAATGTCATGACATCCCTCTTTTTCCCGCGTAGGTGTCCCTAACCAACAGTTTACAATGTAAAAGAAAGTGGTCAAGTGTGATCCAGTGCTAAAAACACGTAAAGTCTCACATAGTGAAAATACCTATTTCCATACATAATAACAGTGATCTGGCTTTAAAACAGAGTGCCATAATCAAAATATTACAAGTTATTTTGTCAAATTTACAACATTTCCAAAAAGTTTACATTTTTGCTTATAACTTATAACTTATTGACAATTTAACTATTTCACAATAGGCTAGGGTATGTAAATACACTTTATTTTGTAATACCAACAACATAATTTTCAAATGCCCATAACTTTTTTACCTGTGAATCCTTACGCGCCATTCATACGGATTCGGTACCTAAATATATCTGTTAACAAAGATATAAAGTCATAACAATGACATATAGGGCTATTCTATTGATAAAAACATGATTTATGACCTAGGGAAGCCAGGTACATAAGGCCATTTACTGCTCCGAGCGAGCAAACGGCTCTCGTACCGGTAACGCTAATAGTTCCGGGCGACGAAACGCGCCGACCAATCAGAGCGCAGGCTCCTCCCCCAGAGGTTATAAATAGAACTCGCAACGTTGAGCTCTTGTCAGTACGTAGTGATCCTTATCATGTTATGCTACTAAATTTCATTTCTTATCAATCTAAATACCTAAACCTAACAATTTAAATCATGTGACGTCATTGTCCGTAACAGGTATGTCTTTTTTTGGTTTTTTAACAGCTTATTCACAAAGTTTCTGTACCGTATGTAAGTGACTCTCAGAGTATCGCTATCCACATTCCTTTTCAGTTTTAGATGCATTGCATCTCTGTTTCGGATACAGCGTAACAAGCCTGGTGTGATCCACGGTTTAATATTCCTTTTAGATCGGGTAACTTGATGAGTATTTGTATGTTTTTTTATAATATTTGAAATTTGAGTGGTTAAATAATTAGCAGCGTAGTTAGGGTCTTGAGCGGATAATACCGGTGTGAAATCAGTTTCAAAGAGGTCTCTAATAATCGCGTATTTATCCATCTTTGTTCGTGTAACTGGGGGTACAATTTGCTTAGCGTTGGATGCAACTAGCATTGTAGGACAGTGATCTGTAATAAACGATTGTATTACTAAAGCTATGGACTCACATTTCGTTTTTAACATTATATGATCAAGGCAGTTATTATTTCTGGTGGGAAATGTATGGGATGGTAGAAGACCATGTGAAGATGTTAAATTTAAATAATCACAAGAACGACGGTCCAAGTTACTATCCTTTATGTCAATGTTGATGTCTCCGATTACACAGATATTTCTGAAATTTTTAAAACAACTTAAAAGATTATCTAGACTATCAAAAAAATTATCCGCATTGTGGTTTGAGGGAGACCTATATATAGCAAAGAACACAAACTCGTTATTCATGTTACAGACCAAACAGTTAGCATCTTTAATTGTTTTGGGTTCGGATATGGAATAATTGAGACCTTTTCTAACATACATAACGAGACCATCATTTTGATTGATTTGGCATTCCGTAGAGTGAGTATTGTAACCTTCTAGACTTGGAATGTGAGGAGATTTCAATAACCAGCACTCACTCAAGATAATGACGTCAAACTGAAAACGTAATTGAATAAGAAGTGCTTTAAATTGATCAAAATTTTTATTTATGCTACGTATATTTAAGTGTATAACAGAAAGAGAATTGTCTTTATAATTAACATGCTTATAACACTGTTCCGGGGGACATAGAAAAGATTTTGACACTGATATAGCTTCCAATTCTGCCGATAACTCGTTAATATCTAAAGCCATTGATTATAGGTATAATATATTAATATAGTACTATCAAACAGACAAAATTGGAAGCACATCATGTGCCATGTGGTGCTCTTAGTG
This sequence comes from Achlya flavicornis, assembly GCA_947623365.1. Classification (NCBI taxonomy): domain Eukaryota; kingdom Metazoa; phylum Arthropoda; class Insecta; order Lepidoptera; family Drepanidae; genus Achlya; species Achlya flavicornis. The sequence goes on along the minus strand of OX392494.1, from coordinate 6,012,050 downwards.
CAGGTATCGAATGTGAAAAACAAACAAACTTTGGAATCACTCAATTGGGATATAAAAAATACATTGTGATAAACATATTGCGATCGTCGAGCATACGAATGTGAAACACTGAGAAACAAGGCATGACATGAGAAAAAATAATGTACATGGCGCGGCGTGGTGTTTGTGAGTGTGTCAATTGTAGTTATGTGTGTTTTTTGATATATTAATTGTGGTAAAATTGAATGTGTGTGTTGGTGGTATGTTTGGCAGCCAATAGTAAAAACATATGAACATGCATTCAGAAAACCGTGCAATATCTATAGTAGGTACCTAAATGAATGATGAAATGGCATCTTATACCTATGAAATAATTTTTCGATTTTCTTAACTTTATTCAAAGTTTGTGTAAGGCCTACCCAAAATTTCGCGATTTCAGAGCTGGTCATCATAGCCCAATGTAAAAGTTGCTCAGAATGGCATATCAAGCGATTTCGAAGACGCAATATGTTTTCTCGATGTTGGTACCTACTTGTCTCTGAGCGACTTCTTCTTAGGGGTACGTCAGTTGGTAAATTATATGTGGAATGCGGCAAGAAAAATAAAAATACGTTCTAAAAATACAAAAATAATAACACATTAATTGAAAATTGCTCCTATTAAAATGAAAATCCTATTCGGTAGCCCATTGACGGTAGCCATTTTCTCTTATATTCTAAAAGTTCCCTAGTCTTTGAGAGAATATGGTTCCGAACTCTTACCGAAACGGAAAAGATCGTTTTCCTGCAGTTGTTTTTTAATAGACTTCAAAAAAGGAGGAGGTTCTTAATTTCGCTTGTATGTTTTTTTTTTTTATGTTTGTTACCTCATAACTCCGTCATTTATTAACCGATTTGGAAAATTCTTTTTTTGACTGGAAGGGTACACTTCCCGTTTGGTCCCATTGTCATCAGATCAGGATATGATTACTTCTTAGTGTACTTTGAAGTCGGTTTAAGTTTTTTGTAAAACAGTCCAATTATTTATTATCTACTAATATTGTATGCTTTCATTTTCCTTACCAGGTAAACCTTCATATTTTAAGTGCACCTACTCATACTGTTGACGGATGATTTCACCTCAACAAATTGTTTTGAGTGCGCAAGTATTTCACAAGGACATTCGAAATGAGTTCATAATATTATTGAGGAAAACATCTAGAGGAACTAAAGGCGATGGGAACTGCTGTGTACCAGCTGGGGACATTTCCTCACAATTAAGATATTTAGCTGTTTTGAAAAACGAAGACGTGGGTCGTTGGTTTCGATTTTATTTATAACATAAACAGCGCACGTAACCATTTGATAGTTCGATTGTATGGGATTAGCGCTTCACTGCTATTCTGTAACGTTCATTTGAAATATCACTTCTGAATCCGCGATGAGATTTAAAGTTTCATATTCTTAAAATGAGTGAGTTCGACACTAGCGCCACTGAGTGATGACGGAAGTGAGAAGAACTACGACAGGTGAGTATTTTGACGTTACGAATATACTTTTGAGTTCTCGAAACTCACTTCACTTCACTTGGCCTTGATTTTATTTTGAGAATACCAATACAATGACAATCGAAGTGAGTGTGAGTTGCGAGGTGAGTTGCGAGATGACTTACGAGATGAGTTACCTTTTACAGAATAGCATAGCTTCTCATTGTTTGTTTACATGACCTAATCTCTGGAAGTCGGATTCAAAAAAAACTTTCAGAAAAAGGAAGCTACATTATTCCCGAGTATTATATACTTTTTATCCGAGAACGCGGGTGAAACCGCGGGGGATAGCTAGTACCTATTAAAATACATAAATCCCAAGACAAAATAAATAAATGCATGTCCTGTGTGGGAATATGACCTGCGGCGTGATAGGTGGAATCCCAACCACGCCGTTAGTTATTCACCCGGAAATATTGAGAAATTAATACCATTAGGTAGGTACGTGGTTTCGTGGTTGTTTTGCTTGATAATTGGATTGGTAACTTGAAGGGTTTCGTAGACCAAGAAGGAATCGATATTTTCTCATATTGTGATGTAGTAGGTACCTACCCATATGCACCGATACCTAATGGTGCGTCCTGCTACGCGAATCGAGCACGAGCCGATCCACGAACGAGCCTACAACGAGCACGATGCGAATCCCTTTGTTCGTGAAAAAACTGACAATCGCCCTCGTTCGAGGCTCGCAAACCCGTCCACCCTACGCTAAGTGTGCTCGTTAGAGTCTCGGCTCGTGCTCGGTTCGCCAAGTATGGACGCACCATATAAGTAATGATTTTAGAGAATGGCTCCTAGATATTGCCCTGTGGTTATGAACAGTTTTGAAACGTTTAGTGTACAGTCGAGGACATCAATATGTATACACTTTTTGAAATTCAAAAGCGATTTTCTCGCATTTTTAACATTCAAGTGTTAAAATATTACAAAAATCATAATAGTATATGTTAGAAGATTCTGCCTGCATAATATCTCATAATTTCAATCAGTAGTTTTAGAGGAAACCGTTGTTGAATTTTACTAAGTGTATACATATTTATGTCCTCGACTGTACGTAGCCCAAAGATAGATCGGCGAGTGACAGAGATATTATTTCACAGTCTGAAAAAAAAGCTTTTTTTTTGGCGAATACAGAGATGTACCACCGAGAGCGTAGAATAGAAGAGAGGTAGAGCGTAGCGTTTATTCGCAGCTTGACTGGGGAAACAGTACCGAAGCAGCAGCGAATACCGCAGACAAATAACTGTATGTATTAATAAATTTAGGGAAACATAAAGAAGTTATTTACAAAACTACATAAAAATTAAAATTATATACATGTAAATAATTATAAATAAAAAACTGCGTTTAAATCGCCGCCTGCAGGCAGGGTACCCAAAAAGCTGGCGACGTTACCTCGTTGAATTGCAAGGCTAATGCGTTGCCCGAGGTAAGCGCCAGCTCTTTGTAGTCTCAATTAGGCGTCTGGACAGCTCCCTAACCAAACTGCGCGCCTCTGGACCCCAGCAACCCATTGTTTCGACCCCAAAAGGAAGAAATATGTAACCGTATGTTGTTCCTACGCGGGAGTAAGGTCGCCAGAGCTCATAGGGGAGGGGGGAAAGGTCGGTAACTCGTGAGCGATGCTTCGTGTGTTGCAAGCGTCCATATGGCTACGGTAACCGCTTACCATCAGGCTGGCTGTTTACCGACTTAGTCGTATAAAAAAACCAAAGTTTTGTTAACCGACTTCATTAATACAATTAATCGAGTACATACCAAAGTACAGTGCGGCAGCCGAGAGAATGTGTTCGGACACCTGTTAATATTGACCAAATCACAGATTTGGCTATTCTGTTTATGATGTGACTTTCACTAAGCTATGGCTAAGACAATACTGAACGTTCCTGTGAAAGTCGCATCGCAATAGTATTAGCCGTTTCCGAGAATAGCCCAATATTAACAGGTGTCAGAAACGCATTCTCTCGGCTGCCGTACTGTAGTGTAGGTATCGTCGAGGTCTTAAAATCTATTGACTGATTTCTTTACGGTTTTAATACAAAAATACAAAAAACTGGAAGTCCGTTTTTTTGGTTAAATAAATGATATAGGTACATGTATTTCCTTGATTACATTTTGGTCAGCGAGGTGAGTGGGTAACCTAACCATCTTTTGAAACAATATGGATGATCTTGAAGTCTTAATAGGTCAACGGTTAAGGGCTCGCCAAGTGGAGGTTGCATGTTCGATTCCCAACCTGCGATTACCTACGGAAACAACGGATATCATACCTAACTAATATTATAAATGCGAAAGTGAGTTTGTTTGTTTGTTACGCCTTCACGCCACTTCACTCAACAGCAATTTAGCATGCAGCTAGGCTATATAGTATGGAGAAGGAGATATGCTACTTTTTGTCCCGGGAACGCGGGTGGAACCGCGGGGGACAGCTAGTAATCCTATCCTAACTAATATTATAAATGCGAAAGTGAATTTGTTTGTTACGCCTTCACGCCTCAACTACTCAACGGATCATCATGAAATTTGGTATGCAGATAGCCTATGGTATGGAAAGGGACATAAGCTACTTTTTATCCCGGGAACGCGGGTGAAACCGCGGGGCACAGCTAGTATATTATAAATGTGAAAGTGAGTTTGTTTGTTTGTTACGCCTTCACGCCTCAACTACTCAATGGATCATCATGAAATTTGGCATGCAGATAGCCTATGGTATGGAGAAGGACGTGGGCTTTTTATGCCGGGAAAGTGGGTGAAACCGCGGGGGACAGCGAGTAATATTATAAATAATACTGTATCTATGCCTGGTAATGATCACTTTTAGTGATAAGGCGGCCAATTCAGGCACTTAATTTAATATTTTAAGTTCTTGTATATCTAATTTTGTCATGTGCTGTAGCAATATTATCTATATATCTATCTATCAAATACAATGCATTAATCAGTTGAGGCGCAATTATGTTTTTTTTTTTTCTTAAATGTAATGGTGCGTCCATGCTTGGCGAACCGAGCACGAGCCGAGCCACGAACGAGATTCGCGTGGCGTGGACGGGCTTGCGAGCCTCGAACGAGCGCGATTGCAGTCAGTTTTTAACCGACTTCAAAAAAAGGAGAAGGTACTCAATTCGGTTGTATTTTTTTTTTGTTACCTCATAACTCCGTCATTTATTAACCGTTTTGGAAAATTATTTTTTTGTCTGGAAGGGTACACTTCCCGTTGGGTCCCATTGTCATCAGATCAGGATTTTATTACTTCTTAGTGTACTTTGAAGTCGGTTTAAGTTTTTTGTAAAACAGTCCAATTATTTCACGTACAAAGGGATTCGCATCGTGCTCGTTGTGGGTTGTCGTTCGTGGCTCGGCTCGTACTCGATTCGCGTAGCATGGACACAGCGTATAGAACGCGCCATCTGCAAGAAGAACATCTTTGCTGAAAACCTCTTATGTATAAAATTCTTGCATAGGCTTTTAATTCGTTTATTTTCCATGGAATACTTAATACTCTCTCGCTCAAATCATTGCGTTATTTGAACAGAAGGTAAATATTCTATTGTTTATGATTCAACAAATTTTCCATCTCGAAGTGGTTTCCATATTTTTAATTGAACGATGATAATTTCCTTGTTTGGTTTCAAAACATAATGTTCCTAGTATTTGTTGTTTATAATGGTGTTCGTTTCATCTTGAAGAAGTTTCTTGTGGACTTTTCTTACAAAATGTCAAACTTTATCGCTCATAATGTATGAAAAGCAAAACAAAGTTTTTTAGAATTCAGTGTTGGTCCCATAGTAAAAGTTGTTCAGCATGACTAATCCAACCTTTGAGTATTTAGTCTGAATCCAACATAGGTTTCGAAAATATGCCACCTCGAAATCTCCACCCAGTATAAAGTAAGAAAAAAAAACTAGTGTGTAATAGCGAGCAATCCAATTCCGTAAGTGCTTTTGCACTGATTAATAGTAGTAATAGTACCAAAAATTCAAACACAAAATCATTTATTCAAATAGACCTTCGCAGGCACTTATGAAAAGTCTGACTCTAATACTCTAATACCGGTTCGGAAGTTGCTGAGAAGAGCCGGCAATAAACTCAGCAATTACTCTTTTCAAAACCGACCGACCTTACCGACCAATCACTGCTTCTAAATGTTTAGTGTGCCATTGACTTAGCCAATCTGCGCAGTTTGAGGTGGGGTATTGGGGGAACATAATTCAAAAAACATAATGAACGTCATTCTGCACTTCTTGCCTTTTTTATGAGGGGACAGGATAGCTAGATATACAAAATAATTAGCGTTAATTATTATAAAATGCGAGTCATTAATAAACCAATTATTAATTATTATTATGGTTTTAATTTAAAGGTGACATCATAATTGCGGAATAAAGTTGCAAAATTTTATGTTAAAAGCATGGAGGTGAATTGTTAGATAAGTATAGCTGTAGTGTCAGGTACATACATAAGATACTTAGATATATAAGATTCTTGGGTAGGTACATACTATGGAAAGGGAAACCAAATTTTACTGATATTTTTTGGAGACACTTACAATTTTTTTGTGTCTAATGGGCTTGCATTTGGCTTTCGACTGACCCCATGACGAGTTACGATAAGGCCGAGGATGTAGCATGCTTACCCAGAAAAAACCTAAAGCCTTGAATACATCTAGGTTAAATATCTCGGGAAACACAGACCCCGGAAGACGGGTCCACTCCTTTGCTGTTCGTATAAGAAACGATGAAGCGAAGCACGTTCGGTTTCGGACATTTTGTTCGGATTCGGATACGTGGGATGTCGACAACGTAGATATGGGTGGAAATTCTCCCGGCGGCTTGTGGTTCGATGGAGAAATGTGGATGGAGGAATTACTCCCACCTCAGGACAAGCAGACATATTTATGCACACAAATGTTTTTCTTAGCTGGGATTGGGAATTGAACCCACCACCTTGCGAACATACGAAATCCTCAGTTTTATAATATTATAGGATAGATATTCCTCATTTATTAAGCAATTTGGAAAACAAATTACTTACTCAAGTTTGTAAGGAACCCTGAACATGTAAACTGCTTTATACAATTTTGATTAATTTATTAATTGCAAAAGGAAAAAGTGTTCAGAAACTAAGTACCTATAGGTAGGTGTATATCTTTTTTTTTATACGACTAAGTCGGTAAACAAGCATACGGCCCGCCTGATGGTAAGCGGTTACCGTAGCCATATGGACGCTTGCAACACACGAAGCATAGCTCACACATTACCGACCTTTCTCCCCTCCCCAATGAGCTCTGGCGACCTTACTCACGCGCAGGAACACAACTTTACACAACATAAAGTTTTTTGGCTGCGGTATTCTGTAAGGTGCAGGTACTTCCCCAGTCGAGCTGCTCTTTGAGCGAATAAACGCTGTGCTCTACCTCTCTCATGCATGATAATTATGCATACTTAAGATATTTAATCTATGATTACATATGGGTTTTTAAATATTACTAAATAGTAATCATTTTCCTGTTTAACTTTTTGCAATGCCCTCATGTCAACTACTGATACTGTAAACTGTATTTATTGTGTCATTAAAAACACGTCAAGTGTGTGTTGGGCTCAGTTGGGCTCTTGTAATGCTAGGGCATCACCTGCGTGACTCATAACGTCCCATACCGTGTGATAAATGAACTAAACTAATCTAATTGGGAACCACTGGTTCCCAATTAGATTTTCCTGCGTCTACCACTTCAAGAAAGACCTCAAACTCACGTACCCCTTATTGCAGGAATAATAAATAAAAAATTAAATCAGTATTTTAAATTTATTACCATCAAAATACAATCTAATGGCGGTGAAAATTAGTAATTTGCGCGTTTTTTTTAATTACTCAAACATCTGTTTGCTTTTTTGACAGCTTTAGTCGCACGCTTTGAGTCGCATCTATACCCAAAGGTCGCATCACACGCAAGTAATCTTCAAGTAGAAGTCTGTGAATTAGTAGTTTTTAAATTTTTCATAGCCGAAAAACCGCTGTCGCCAAAGTACGTCGTGCAAAATGGCAGTAAATAGTTATTTAATTGCTGCTTCAATGACATGATAATGTCTTTTAGATCAGCCCATAAATTACCCAGTGATTGCTCTGCAAAACAACTCTTGAGTCTGCTGTTGCATGAGATGTCCATTAATTCCTCTAGATCAGAGATCGGTAGGTGTTCGGTGGAATGGTTCGCAAATGGGTTGTTCACCCAGTTCCATTTCGGCGATATTTCTGGGAAATAACTGCCTATCTTAGTCAAGAAATTACCGTGCGTACCCCTTGATGTATCTTCGCGTACCCCTGGGGGTATGCGTACAACTAATTGGGAAACACAGAACTAAATTATGCACTAAATGGGTGGACACACTCTCATTTGATTTGAGCTATCGCATGACGACATTAACCCGATACCTAATTTTTTCCGTAGTGCGTGTCCTTTTGCGTGTTATTTGACATAGTATGCAGATATGGCCGGATGTAAGCGAGGTAATTTGCTAAAATGGCATTATTAACGTCGTTAGACATTAGGAGATTGCTCAAATCAAATGATAGACTGTACACCCATTTAGTGCATAGCTTAGTGCATCAATTATCACACTTTAATATTTCCGATAACACGCAGATGAAGCCAGCATTACGGAAAAAACTGAAGTAAATATTGGGTTCGGTTCATAGATTAGGTTCAGATATTCCTTTGTTTTAAATCAAAGTAAGTGATCCACAGTTCACATAAAGCCTAGAACAACAGAGCAGAAAGTTGTTTTTTTTTTTACCACTTAGGTGGCAAACAAGCATACGGCCCGCCTGATGGTAAGCGGTTACGGTAGCCTATGGACGCTTGCAACACCAGGGGTATCACGCGCGCGTTGCCGACCCTGCAGAAATCTCTTCACACCCCTTGTGAAGAACCCCATGCTGTACTCCATTGGGAAAACCACGGCGGGAAGCTCATTCCACAGTCTGAGCGTCCGCGGAAGGAAGCTCCTTTGGGCCCGCACAGTACGAAACAATTCAGGTTTCAATATGTGAGGATGGACTCCCCGTCGATGGCGAGAGTTGCGATGGTAGAAAGTAGCCGTGGGCATCATCTTAAACAATTCTTCAGAACACCGTCCGTTGTACAAGCGGTAGAACACACATAAGGAGGCAAAGTCTCTCCTCAGACTGAGGGGCTCTAAACCGCTTGTGAGCTCGGGATCGTCAACAATTCTGATGGCACGTCGTTGAACCGAGTCTAAAGGATCAAGCTGGTATCCAGGTGCCCCCGCCCATAGATGACAGCAGTACTCCATATGAGGCCGGACTTGCGACTTATAAAGTTGCAGCCTTGATTGTTTCATTTATTTCGTGCCTAGAATGGAACTGGCTCTCAAATTCAGCCGGGAAACACCGTTAGTGTTTGGCATGATGGTAACTCGCCAGGCGGGTACTACAAAGTATCCCACCACCGTGCTATGGTTTCCTTACGAAGTTCGCTTCATCAACAAACATTCGTCTTCACAACCACCATAAAATTCTTGAGTTAAACTAATGTAGTCGATAACAAAAATGTCAAGTAACATTTTTGCAACGAGATAGAACAGAAATAGATTTAAAAACGTTCGACTTATCTCGATACCCGGTAAAAATAGGCGGAATGAAAAGTGCACTCCCGTGTTAATGGACAAGCCTGATAAGTACGAGATATCCAAACCAAACACGATTTTATTATAAAATCTTTTTAGGATTCCGTACATATCTCGAAAGAAAAAGCGGAAACCTTAACATCTGCAAATCAGCGAATCAGCAAACCATACCTTTTGTAGATGTATGTTTATTCAGTCTATTTTCATTACAAATAACAGGGGGAAAATGGACCAAAAATTTTTCCGGCAAGGGCTTATGAAATGGTTCCAAAAGTGTCCACTAGAGGCGGTGCTCGTCATACAAAATATTCACCGTAGAGTCGTTAGCGAGTGTGGATTACGTTAGCGTAGAAAACTCATGGTAGAAGTACTGAATACACACCTGTGTTGTGTAGGCGCATTCTATTCAGATTCTCAACGTGAGGATGTAGCTAGTCAGTAGGGTACTAAAAAGGTTTTCTTACGTGATTTTCACCAAAGCTTAAGTTTACTGCCGGAATTTAAAACCTAAGACCCGCCATTCGACTTTACTATCACAAATCTCGCCAAGCACGTACCGTGTTCCGTCCGAGAATATTATAGACTGATAGCGTTAACAACTTTACCACAGTAACTTTACAGTAGTACCTACCCAACTAATATGACTTACCGATGTACCTGCGCAGAAGATACATTTTCAAAGCGCGGGAAATCGCGGCAGCTGCCGCCATGTGTTCGGAGGGGCGTGACTTGCGAGTGAGACGGAACTAACAGCTGCACTGTATTATGAACCTTATAGTAGTAATCAAAGGTTGATTGTAAGTTTTAAGCATTCTTTCTTTATTTTCTGTGCGAACGAAGATACACGACGCGCCTTATCAGTTGGGTACTGTACGTTGTGCGAAGCGTCAGCAGTTTCCATATAGTGTCGACATTGATTCCTTGTCATTTGGTGTCGGTAAAATTATCGATAAACGAGAAATTGGGATTCAGTATAGTGTACAATTTTATGTACCTAGTTATTTTAGTCGTTCAAACTAGGTAGGTAGGTACGCGCACTTCGTTTCAAGGCATTTTGCCCTTACTTACTCACGGCCCGTACCCTAGTAGTCGCTCTATTAATATTCCGACTCTATGGTTTCGACAGTTACGCTTGGTTATACTCCTATGGTATGGCTATTTCTTTGGTATGGCTACATACGTTTACGTAGTATCCCGCAGTAGCACTTTCTATTTTTTTTTTAACTTTCCATAGTAAATGTCAACCTTGCTCGATGATAATGTATGAAAAGTAAAAAAAAATATTCAGCGTTGGTCCCGTAGTAAAAGTTGTTCAGCATTACTAACCCAACATAGGTTTCTAAAATATGCCATCTCGAAATCGCCACCCAGTTGTCTATGATGGCTACTCTACTACGGCTTGGATATAAATCTTTAGAAAAATATAAATAAATATCAAAGCTTTTGCATTTATTTTCCCTATTTAACACGAGTGTTTAGAATTCTCCATAATTGTAAACTGTATTTATATCTAAGATAGAAAATAATAAAGCGATAGGAGACATGATTCGCTTCGGGGCGTTAGTGCACGGTTTTTCATTGCATGGGGGGTTACGAGGCGGGGGCGGAAACTGTTTGCATCCTTCTTTAGGACAGATAAAAGGCCTCTTCTCTTCCTTCTTCTCATTAGACCAGCTCGGAATAGGTGTCCACGGCTCAAAATCCCTGGCAAAGAACAAACCATGACTTCCTTCTCCAAGTTGTGTCTTTTGACCTTCCAGCTTTTCAATTATACTTTGATGTCGATCAGAAACCATCTTGCCAACAGACTGTAAACTTTCCTTCACCTCATCAGTCAGAACAGCATTGGCTGTGCAAATAGCAACTCTATCTGTACGCAGTATAAAGTTCATAAGTAGCATCGCCGTATATTTTAAATGATTTATGTTTGGTGTGCAGATAAGTGTTAGCAAGGTTTTATAGCTTGTATCGAAGCAGGTTTTCTGGAATTTGTCACATGGATTCTTCTTTGGCGGAGGACAAGCTGGCGGACACTTGGTCTTGCATGGCTTTGGACATTTCGGTGGTGGTGGCGGACATGCTGGCTTTGGGGGAGGCGAGGATGGAGGGCAGCGTGGAGCCGGTGGTGGGCACGGTGGTTTCTTCGGCGCTCCACATTTACCAACAACAGGATCGACTTCAGGCGCCGGCGAGTTTAATACAAACGAGTTACAGTACTCCATTTGATTGCGGTGTCTTACTCGCTTTAGAAGTTCTGAGAGGGAGATCTCTCGATCAAGAGCTACGTTCATAGCTGCAAATTTTTTGGCAAAATCCTCATGAGACTGCTCCTTTACTGTTTCTTTATTTAATGGCGGATTCAAAATTTGTTCTTCTTCATATCTGTGCGATACTTGTTCTTGTTCGTCCGTTGGAGGGTATTTCTTTGGGTCATTGTATTCCGACTGCTTTATGTTTGAAGTAAGATTTTTGTCGTATGACTGAGGTTTCATTAATAATAATTCATCAGGATTCGGTGTCATCTCTGCTCCTTTCAATGTTTCTTCATTTAACACTATGTGGTCTGGTTGTTCAAAAATATGGGATACCCCTTCTCCTGAAGTTATTTGAGTTTCCCGAGTATTGAGTTTTGACTGATTTTCTCCAGGATAAGGGTTTTCCGTCTGAGGTTCGGTTGCTATTTGCGTTGTCGTTTCTAACCGTTCCCTGGCTGCTTCCTGTTCGTATTCTGGAATCCATTTGTTTAATATTTGCCCTTGCTCTATGATATCAGTATTTGACATGAGATCTAATTTGCGTTGCCTGAGTTCAAGAGCTTCAGAAGTAGTGCATGGAACAAGCGTTATATCTAATTCTGTTTTAGGTTTAACCTCAATATCGGGAAGAAGGGGATATAAAATAGAACTATTGAGATGTTGAGGAAATAAATCTGAACTATCGTTACATTTACATTCTTCGTTAGAAATTCCTTTGCCATATGGGTCAATCAATATTTGATTTGAATCAGGTTCCACATCGACTCGCTTTACCGGTTCAAATTGACCAAATTCACCCTCGGTAGTATTCTCATTCTGTTCTAACGGGATATTTTCTACTTGATTAAACTGGTTAAAATTTGCAGGTTTCATTTTATATTCTTGATGCGCTTCTTGAAACTCTTGGCTTTGAGACATGTATGTGGGGTATAATTTTCCAATATCGTTATATTCGTCGGGCTTATTTTCAAATTTACTTGTTTCCAAATCCATGTCAGTCGTCCCTACAGGTTTCTGTGTCTTTTTCAACACATCCATTTGAATGCGTTCGTCATTCATTATAGGTGTATCTGTGACTCTATGTCCTGTTTGTGGCACTCCTAGTTTTTTCATTTCCTTGAGGAGTCTATCATCAATTTCATTACCAGGTGCATCCAGGCATCTTTCCGCCAATTCATCAAGTTTTGACTGATTATATGCTCCAGAATTACGATTTGCATTATCACTGCATGTGTAAGTCTGTGTTTTAAAATCAGTTTCACCTAATGCTTTTGGGTTAGCATTAAATCCTTCAGTGTTTGCCTTGGGTGCTTCAACTACAGGAGTTTCATAAATATGCTCTAATTTCTGAGCAAGTTCGTCTTGATTCTGATTCGCTGTTGTCGCTGAAACTCTATCGTTTTCTAATGGGACAGTGGTTACATTTCCATCTCTATCTGACTGATGATTGTTTTCTTTTTCATACATATCAGCATTCAAAACTGGATAGTTACAGTCTTTCCAATTTTCATTGTAATTTGCATTTTGATCATAATATTGTCTTGTTTCAGCGTTACTATTATGTGACGGGTTTTGTTCGGAATTGGTGATACTGCGTTCTGTATCTGAATTTTCAAAGACTTTAGGACTCTCGTGCAAATCTACAACATCAGGTTTTTTAGTTTCAATTGAATTGTCATCGCGACCTTCAATATAGTTCACTTGTTTCCCCTCGTTAGTTAAATATTGTGTTTCAGTATTATTCATTGATGACACATTTGCAATGTTATTGTTTTTGTAGTTATCCTGTTGATTTAAATTTTCACTGTCTACGACCCTACGACCCTTATCACCACACGATTCATAATTTTCATATCTGTGTACAGTATATTTCTGTTCTATTTGTTTTTTATTTATATCTTGTATGGGATTAAAAATGTCATGAGTTGCTGGTTTCTTAAAGCTTGATTCTGTTGTGCTGGGGGGTTCGTTGTTTGGTCCAAATGACATTTCGATGAGCTGACGGCATTTCTCACATATGGCGTCATGGTTGTTTGAACTGGAGTCGGTGCTTTTCGCCAATATGCTTTGTAAGTTGACCGACACTGAAAAATTGCAAGAAAAACAGTCAGTAACTTAAGCTACAGTTGCGAACTTTAATTTGGGACACATTTAAGATTGAATATCTTACAGCACTTGAAGAATAACTTATAATTTAAAACCTTAACCCAAAACTAATAACCTTAAGAGCTATTGATAACTTAATTTAATATCCTTGGATATTTTTCACACACGGCTATCCGATCCCAAACTAAGCAGAGGTTGAAACCAGATACCTGATGGGTATACTACATACGGACATTTTCATGCACACAAATGCATGTTCTGTGTGGGAATCGAACCCACGACCTGCGGCGCGATAGGTGGAGTCTTAACCAACCACGCCAACTGGCTCGTTAATTCCAATTATATTTTTTTAATAAAACTAACTCAATGGCATAGGCGCTAACTAACGTAAAAAAAAGTTTTATAAATTTATAAAACTTTTTTATTTTTTTTAGTTTATTCCCTATGAAGCTGTTTAGCTATTCTACATACTACCTCTACCTACTTACCTAGCAGCAAATTACTTAGCTCTAAATATGGTAGCGCCTGCTGAAATGAAAAGCAATTTTACTCATCTTGTTGCATGCAGTACCTATTCATAGTGCAGTATTATTCTAGGTTGGCAAATCTACATTTTATGTTTTTTTTTTTTTACTTACAGTTTTTTAATTTGGCTGGGGCGCCATGGCGAATGTTACCGCCCAGGATACGTGGAATAAAAGCCAGAATGCAAGCTTTTCTGTATTTTGTCATTGTCGTCTTGAGCATCTTGTAACTACACCAATTCTATTACGAAATGTTGAGCAGAGAAAATAAAACTAAATTTTTCTGAAACATCGCAAATTATTACGGTAAATTTTGTAGGAAAATAAATGACAGTTGTAATTTTTTTCTAAGTCATTATGCTGTTCTATTTGTACATTGCATATTTATTATTCTTTTGGAAACCTCTGCCAGTTATATTCTTAATTTGAATACGTTTGTAAACTATTTCGAATTAGGTACCTAAGTAGTTAGACACTTTTTGAAAAAGTTTATTATAAACTTTTTCAAATTACTACAAAAATAAATATAGGTACCTACTTAGTGCAAGATGCAGAGAACTAAATGGAACATCAAAATTATCGTTACACAAATCAAAACTACCATTTATTTTCTTACAAATAAAATAATATTATATTATAGAAGCGCTCGTGGCGTAGCATGATTAGCCGTTCTTAATCGATCGGCAAAGTTAAGCTACGTCTGTCGTGGTCGGTACCTGGATGGGTGACCGCCTAGTGGTATTTCAAATCGAGCGTTTCTGTGCTTCGGAAGGCACGTAAAGCCGTTGGTCCCGGTTATCACTTAATTGTGATAGTCGTTAAGCTAGTTGGATGCCTCTTAGGCAGCTTGAAAAATTACAACAGTAAGTTGACCACTAGCCTACCTCCACCAATCCGCAGTGGGCACGCGTGGTGGAGTATCGCCCAGTGCCTTTCACCCTCATTTGTGAAAGGAGGCCTGTTCTCAGCAGTGGGACATAATAGGCTGATGATGATGATGATGAAAATAATATTAGGTACTTAGTGGCATGCAGGACTGGGAATGTCCTGCATGCTGTGATGCTGGACCACAGACATATGAAAATGGTGCTGGACACGATTTTGCAGTGATGACAGCGACGCCACATCCGTAAACGGTGTTTCGTGCAGTGCAGTGTCGTTGTGTGAAAACGGTTCATAGAAATGTGTCCGCTAAACCGTCACTGCCTTTTTGCGATGTCGTGTGTAAACAGCCTAAGACTAATATTTTGGCTGGCTTTCCATCTAGTACGACGTGGCTTCCGGCAAGACGTTGCAGAAACCCAGCACATCCTGCAAGATCGTCCCAGCATTCTGCATCCAAGATGGTAAATGGGCTACTATATATATTTATTTTTATTTGTAGTCTGATAAATAAATAAACTGGAGGGTTCTTTGTTTGTCAGTTTATTATGGCTAGAAAAAATAGTATGGCGCCGCTCCGATCGTGCCGATCCCACAGAGAGAGTTCTAGAGTTCTGCGTTTCGCGTTCACTGTAATCTGTGGCGCCTTCAAAAGTAAAAAAAGTGAAGGTGATGTGATCGGTAGCGAATATTGCAGAACTCTAGACTGTTTACTGTGTGCACAATAGTGAATGCGGAACGCAGAACTCTGAACGCAGAACTAAAGAACTCTCTCTGTGGGATTGGCGCCTATAACTTGACTGGCATAAACATAGAATACTATTACTCTGGCAAGGGCATAAATATACTATCCTACTATAAAGGATTTGTTGCGAACTTGCGAAACAATTATGAAGAATAAATCAAATGAATGCATCCATTAAAAACGTTTCGTTTCATGATGATCATAATTTACTTCAATATTATTATTTTGATTGAAAAATATCATTTTAAATAATTAGATATAAAATAAAAATATCATGTATGTTTTAAATTTTTATTTTTCTGAAATTTAGGAAATGTGCATAATTCATGTAAATTAAACAAGCAAGTGGGTAATGACTGGCTGGCCTAGATTGAAGGAGAACGAAACGTCATTTCAAATGCAAGAAAATAACAAAGATGGCTGAAGAACAGGTGAGTACCAAAATATTATGATTTTTAACTAATATTAACAGAATTTAGATTGATAATTGACTGGGACACGTTCTTTACATATCATGACTGTACATCATGCCATTTTTTTGCAATAACATCCATAAATTTTATCAGAAATCTCGAATGTTTGTGGAGAAGGAATCCCACTGAGATACAATTTTTAGAGATTTCTTACGTTACCAGTGTCTCTACTTAGTATTTATGTTGCAATAAGTTCGTATGAGGCTCATATTTGTATAATAAAACGAGAGTTTTGCCGGCACTTTGGTTAGATGTGTGTTGACATGATGTATCCTTCAAATTAAATCAACAAAATATTTCATCTGATTGATGGCCTACCGCCCATTGTATCTTCTAATCGCTGCTCGATGTTAAAGCTTGAAGATACAGCATGCAAAATACAACAAATCTGCAGAGTTTTCCTGTGAAATCTTATGAAATATTGTACTAAATGTTAAATTAATATCACACACATTATGTCTATGTGAAAATGTATCTCAGTTTGGTACTGTAATTATTTTTAAGAATAAATGTTACTTATTGATAATAAACACACCAGCATTGAATTTTGTCCAAGCTTATTTCATACAAAAGGTGCTTTCAGCTGAGGATTTTCTCTTCTATAATGTTGATATAATGCACATTTTTTTTTATTGTGGCTGTGACCACAATCTCACCATGGTAAGTGATGTGTGGCCGAAGGTGGTAAGCTCACAAAGCCTAGAAGGAACTGGCTCTCAAGTGCAGGTGTCGGAACACATTGATAGGTACTTGATGACAGATTTTCAACTTGGTATCATTTCAAAGATAAGTCATCAATTGGAAAATACTATTGAATTTACTGACCCATTTTTCGTATAATATGCTATAAATATGTATGGACAAAACCAAAACATAAATTCAAACAAAATAACATAACATTTCATTGCTACAATTAATTTGATAACACCATCTGTAAACAGTTTTTTTTAGCTTTGAACAAATTCAAAAATTAAATAAGTATATCATATGACATATCAAACCTTTGAGTCACGGTTAATATTATAATTATAACTTTATTATTCCACTTAACAATTTCCTATACATTAATATCATTATTATTTCATTGCTTTTCTGTTATGTGGCCTCCATAAGTAAAAGCCTTGAACCTTGAGTTGTGGTTCAAAAATAATAATTAATTTTATTTTTATAAAATTGCTCTTGTACCTTAGATGAGTCAACTGGGAAGAGAAAATCTATGTTAAAATTACAGTTTAAAAAAACCAAAAAAACATGGCTTAAAAAGCCCTTCACTAAAAAGTGTTTAATAATAATATTTGAACCTATATTCTGTAAAGGGCCTAAGTGTCAGCAATTTTTATAATTAAGTCCAATATTTGAATGAAAAAGCATGGGGTGCTTTTTATATTGTAATTACTTGAATTGACTTGACATAAAGCTACTAAAGTAAGTCGGCCTTCAACAGAAGAACTGGCAAGAGACTTGGCAAGGTTAAATCACTTTCAGTCATCTCAATAAATGAAATTAAATGCTATGGTCAGTATGCTTGGCTTGCCAGCTCATAACATGTCCATACCATAATATGTTTCAGTCACTGGTGCAACTTTCAAGCTTGCCCTATTTATTTATTTTATACGACTACGTCGGTAACCGCTTACCATCAGGCGGGCCGTACCGCCTGATGGTAAGCGGTTACCGTAGCCATATGGACGCTTTCAACACACGAAGCATAGCTCACACATTACCGACCTTTCTCCCCTCCCCAATGAGCTCTGGCGACCTTACTCACGCGCAGGAACACAACTTCACACAACATAAAGTTATTTGGCTGCGGTATTCTGTAAGGTGGAGGTACTTCCCCAGGCGAGCTGCTCTTTGAGCGATAAACGCTACGCTCTACCTCTCTGGAGACTCTACCTTATCTAATACATTCTTGTCACTGCCACATCCATCTCAGCTGTATGCAATCATATTTCATACTTCTTCTTTAATGCCCAACATTCCGAAACATATATTAAGACATGTCTTATCATGGACTTACAGATTTTCCTCTTTAGCTTTACAGGCAGATACAGAAGTAATAGACCAAATTGTATTTTCAGGAGGTGATTCAGATAGAACTGCTATGCAAACAGCTGTACGAGTCCCAGGATCCTTTGCTGAGGGACCAGGCGGAGAAGGCTGTTGTCGCTTTTCAAGTATGTATACTATCATCAGCATGACTTGCCATTCTAAATAAATCGGCAAAGTTAAGCAATCACCGGGGAGGATGGTATCCAGATGAGTGACCACCTGGCTTCTGAAGGCACTTAAAGCTATGGACTGCCCATTCCCATTCCCTCTCTTTTGTGAAAGACCTGTACATAATGTCCCACTGTTCAGCAACAGTGGGACATTATGGGCTGATGATGATACGATCTACCTACAGTTTAGGTTCTTAAACTTCTTCGTCCACTTTCTGAATTGAAATTTTCTTAAGAGAACTCTTTCTCATGTTATTTTAATCACCAACCCAATATTATTTGTTGTCCAGGAATCCCCCGACACTCTAAGCAAATGCCAGGCGCTGCTGGAGCGTGCCGACTCAAGTTATTCCCAACTGCTGGCAGCTACCACACTCTCTAAGCTCATCAGCAGGTATTTACTATGTTGTTTTAGGCTTAACTCACACCGAGACGCGATACGACGCGGCGCGCACTTTTTAAGATAGCGATACAATATAGAACTTTATTCATTAAATAAAAATGTACACATTTCAGTGAGAGAATTTGAATGCTTTTTTGTGTACTAAATAAAGTTTTATATTGTATAGCTATATTAAAAAGGTGTGAACTGACCCTTAGGTGCAATTGCACCGCCTTCTCTTTAGGGTTCTGCACCAAAAAAGGAACCCTTATGGTGTTACTCCGTCCGTCCGTCTGTTCGTCTGTCACAGCGGCATAAATCGTATCTACTAATGCTTCAAATTCAAATTCAAAATTTGTTTATTCAATATAGGCCTTAATAAGGCACTTACGAACGCTACAATTGATTTTACCACCGGTTCGTAATACACTTAAACTGAGAAGACTCCCGGCAAGAAACTCAGCATCGATTTGATGGGATAGTTATATAATTTAACACTTAAAGTTGTCATGTAAATAATTACAACATTTTGTGAACAGATCCACGGCCAGCCTGTCGATACAACAGCGTCTGGATATCAGGAACTATGTCCTCAACTACCTCGCCACTCGGCCGAAGCTCGCCAGTTTTGTCGTTCAGGTATGATTATTTATATACTTGATTACCGTTTCACTCCCTTTCCCGAGGGGATAGTATGTTTTTCTGGGATAAAAAGTATCCTATATTTTATTCCAGAGTATGATTAAACTATGAGAGATAGATTTATCTATGTGTCAAATTTCATACAAATCAGTTTAGTAGGTTTTGAGTGAAAGAGTAACAAACTAACAGCAATAACATAATGAATTAGAACATATAAAAATTATACATAAAAGTTTTTTTTTTTATACAATTAAGTCGGTAAACAAGCATACGGCCCGCCTGATAGTAAGCGGTTACCATAGCCATATGGACGCTTGCAACACACGAAGCATCGCTCACGCGTTACTGACCTTTCCCCCCTCCCCTATGAGCTCTGGCGACACATAAAGTTATTTGGCTGTGGTATTCTGTAAGGTACTTCCCCTGCTCTTTGAGCGAATAAACGCTATGCTCTACCTCTCTTAAAATCTTGCAGCCTTATTAATAAACAATATGTTTTTCCAGTCGCTGGTGTCGCTATTCGCCCGGATCACGAAGCTCAGCTGGTTCGACATGGTCAAGGAGGAATATGTGTTCCATAACGTTATCAATGATATCACTAACTTTTTACGGGTAAGTTTGCAGATACTTACTGTAATGCTAGCTTATGACTTGTACTGTAGCGACATCTATCAGTAACACCGAGATAGTTGACACACGGAAAGATAGATGGCGTGGCGCCACATTATCCTGCATCGCGCTTCAGAAGTCTTCTCGACAATCTGCTTAAATACAAGTGTCCGACATGTACAGTTGGACCGCGGTCCCCAGGCACGATGACCCAGCCTGGCGGACGGAAGATCTTCCCTTTTAAATGGAGGTGACCCTGTCGTATTGTCGTATTAATATAGAGGTGTGTAACTCATCAAAAATACGCGAGCTGCAGAACAGCTCACGGCTCAGGTGTGTGAGCCGGTTCAATGACTCAGTTCGCAGATCAGCTCAATGTACCTATAGTCCATGATACGCGAGCACGCTCACTGCGTACCGCGCGTCGAATTGAGCCGACTGAGCCGCCGCGATTCATTCGACTCCGCCGAGCGACTCTTTTCATACTTTAGAGTTGTTTTTTTTTTTACATGATCAGCGGGGTTATTTTAAAATGGTCGGATTCGGAATCGGGAGCGGAATCGAAAACTTCCGAGATGAGTTTCCGACATGATAAAATAATAATGAAAATGTATATTTGCACATTAAAATACAATCAAAACTGTAAGAACATCAATATTTATTTAACATAGTATGATAATAAGTGTTACAAATAATACCTAAACTAAAATAAATATATTCTGCATGATAGGTTAAAGCGCCCATTGCTATTTTAATTTCCGAATCGAATAGTTTGACGTTTCTCGACGGAAATATCAATTCGAATCATCGAAAAGTTTCCGATAGCTTTTAGATGGCGGAATTCTTTCCGAATTTTATTTAATGTTCGTTTTTGACCATAAATTAATATAAACGCATTATTTAAACTTATATAAAGGTTAGTTGGTACTAAACTGATTGTGTTTGCCCCTATTTTAAGTAAATAATGAATAAGAAAGGTCTGCGGTAAAAGTAATAGCTACATACTCAAACTTCGTAGGAACTAAAACATATTGGTCACTACTCAATCCCGTTACTCATGTAGGATGCTAGATTCACTACCACTAAAAAAATCTACGTAACCATAAAATCTATTGCAAATTTTCTATTTGCAAAAAAAGTTAAAATATTTTATTAGACTCAAAAGAAAAAAAGAAAAAGAAAAATATTTTTTTTATTATACTCTACATGAATGTACTGAAAAAAAAAACTACTTTGTCACAGAGGGCTTTTTGGCGGGAACTTGCAAAGTGACGTTGCGTTTTATTTTCAAAAAATCATTTATTTTGAGTTTTATTGCGTATTATCTGTGATGTTTTATCCTATAAATATCAATCCACGGGCACCAATGAAGGGAAATTAAATGAATTATGTGTATCGTGACTTCAACTTGTCTCAAAAAGTCCGTGAGAAGTTTTAGTTTATTGACCACTATTTTACTAACACATGACGTTTATGGACTGTGACTGACAGTGCGTACTATATGAAAGTGATTTATTTTGTGACTAGAACTTCTTAGGTATAACTGGGTATAACGGTTATAACTCAAATACGGTTAGGCTGTATGGCTCAAACGTTTGCCTGACTTTTGCTAATATTATTAACAACAATTACTTCGACCTATCAGTCAGTTTTCGAAGTTCGATAAAACTAGAAAACCATTTTTTATGTTTATTAACATAATGTAGACCTAAAATCCAAAATATAGAAAATAACAAGTATCTGTCTTTATGCATTTGATATGAGTGTTTAAATGAGGCCTTTCAACAATAAAAATCCGTAAGCATTTCGATTTTACTTTAAATTTTAGTTTAGGTATACCATTTCCTACCATTATTAAAAACAAACTTTGTAAACGCACTCCAACTTTCCGCTATCGGATCTTTTCGATGAAGGTTTCCGATTCCGCTCCCGATTCCGAATTCGACTGTTTTAAAATAACCCCGCAGATCTGAGTTATGTTACATAGGTATTTAATTATTGAATGTAATTATTATTTAAATGTTTTAGAACGAAATAATAATTCGTAGATTAGAATTACAAGAATATAATCTATGGAGGGAGTCGCAGATACAATAGGAGTTGGATTGAGCCGTGAGCTAGTCATTATGTTGTTGAGCTGTAGCTCAGCGGCTCAAACCCGAGTGATCTGATTCATTGAGCTGGTTCGGAGCTGAGTTACACACCTCTATATTAATACTAGCTGTCCTGTCCCCTGAGGTTTCACCCACGTTTCCGGGATTAAAAGTAGCCTTCTCCATACCAAAGGCTATCTGCATGCCAAATTTCATGATGATCCGTTGAGTAGTTGAGGCGTGAAGGCGTAACAAAGAAACAAACTCACTTTCGCATTTATGATATTAGGATTTGCAAGGGACGCAAAATGATAATGGTTATGATTTTATTTCAATAAAATTGAATGCAAAAATTATTACAGTATCTTTTATAGTTTAAGTGTTTGTAGCTAACTTATATAATGACATTGTTCCTAACATATGACTGTTTTCAGAGTCAAGACCAATGCACGGTGGGGGTCCAGCTCCTCTCCCAGCTGGTGGTGGAAATGAACCAGGTGTCCGAAGCGGATGCCAACAGATCGCTCGCCAAGCACAGGAAGATCGCTTCTTCTTTCAGGTATGGAAAGAAACATGGCGAGATTCAAACTTAAAAATAAAAAAATTAGAGGGTATTGAATCACTTCCAATGTTGAGATTACATTACCAGCAACATGTAAATGTACTTGAATTATTTTATAAGCCCCGCAAAATATAACAACAACATACCGGTTCAGCAGGGCTATTTTAAAACGCTCGGATTCGATATCGGAAACGGATTCAAAAACTACTGAGGCGATTTTCCGCAATTGCTTTTCTAATTTCCGAATTCCAATATTTTTGATGTTTCTTTACGGAAATATCAATTCGATTCATCAAAAAGCTTTCGGAAATTAAAATAGCAGTTGCTGAAATTCGTCTCGGACATTTTTGAATCCGTTTCCGATATCGAATCCGACGTTTTAAAATAGCCCTGCTGGTCGCGATTCGCCGTATTTTAAATGCCTCAATTTATTCCTTAGGTACCAAGGATAAATTATAACGTCATTTCAACGTCTCTAAAAATCTTTATTTTTATCTACAAATCTCGCCATGATTCTTTATAATTTGATTCTTAGTGAATAAGGAATTATTTGAGACGTGTATTATATTTTTAGATTCCTTAATGAACTATGGAATGGAAATGTAATGATGTTCGAAACAAGATCAAATACTGCTATTTTTATTATGAAACTAGTTTCGCCCCGCGGTTTTCCCGCATTCCCGTTTTTTTCACGGATAAAAAGTCTAAATGTTACTCGAGGTTATGATCTAAAGTAAGGCCAATGAGACGAGATACAATATGTAAACGACCTGACCTTTACTGAGTTACATGACAATAGTGAGCGAATATTATCTCTCGCATGCAATAATGACGTATGTTGGTCGACGACAGATTTCGTTATGTGATTCGTGGTACGAGAAAGCGGTTGGTACAGCGGCTATCAACATTTCACAGTTTCGCTTAGATTATATTATTAGAATTAATTAAAAAAGGCCCTCCAAATTTAGGACAGTGCTTTTGAGACATGAACGTAAGTATTCTATAAAAATTATAAGTAAAACAACAGCAAAAGCACCAAACTTAATATTTAACCGACTAAAAAAAAAGGAGATGGTTCTCAATTCAGTTGTTTTTTTTATGTTTGTTGCCTCATAACTCCGTCATTTATGAACCGATTGGGAAAAATATATTTTGAATGGTATACTTCCCGTTTGGTTCCATTGTCATCAGGTCAGGATCTGATTACTTTTTAGTGTACTCTGAGTTGGTTTGGTTGGCCAGTTGGTTAAGACTCCACCTGTCGCGCTGCAGGTTGCTTCGATTCCCACACAGGACATTAATTTGTGTGCATGAACATGTCTGTATGTCCTGAGTCTGGGTGTAATTATGTATATTAAGTATGTATTTACAAACAAAAAGTAGTATATGTATTATATCAGTTATCTGGTTTCCATAGTACAAGCTCTGCTTAGTTTGGGATCAGATGACCGTGTGTGATAAATGTCCCAGGATATTTATAGGACCTTACATTAACCTGTTGCTGGTATTCTATTTCTCGAAACAGAGACACGCAACTGTTCGAGATGTTCCGTCTCGCTTGCTCCCTGCTGGGCGCGGTCCGCGGCAAGACTATGGAGTTGAACGACGAGCGGCAACACGCGCTTGTTGCCGCTCTTCTCCGGCTCGCTCACAACTGTCTCACGTTTGATTTTATTGGTACAACGAGCGATGAGTCTTCCGATGATTTGTGCACTGTTCAGGTTAGTGTGTTGTTATTATTTTTTATTTATTTTCTTGTTCTCTCCTCGTCTGTTTCTATGCTAAGGTATTTGTATTTAGACGTGGAGTAGATCTCGCAGGGAACTCACATGTTTAGTCATAAAGAATTAGCTCCTAGTATTCTGATTCAATTAGAAGACAATTTTGATAACTTCTAGCATCTTGTGACCAAGATTGTCATGCATAATTTTGTTCGTATTGTGAAGTAAAAGTAGAAAATCGGATAAAAAATTCCATATTTACGAAAATACAGTTTTTTTAATGCCATTTTTATTTTCTTCAAAATTCATCTCATGGTGCCTTTCAGGTCAGAACTTGCCCATACTGGCTAGAAAAAACACCCTATATATAGATTGTAATTTGTACATATTTGCTGTTCGTTTGTGTCGCTAAAACTGGAGAACTGCTGGACCGATTTGGATGATTTCGTTTAAATATTTGTGGAAGTCGGTTTTTAAATGTACGGTTGGGCAGCCAGTAATAAAATAAAATAAACTAATTTCTAAATATATATACACAGATCCCAACATCATGGCGTCCAACATTCCTGGAGTCTGGAACCCTAGACCTGTTCTTCGAACTGTACCACGTACTGGGCGGGGGTCTAGCTAGCCTGGCGCTGGCGTGCCTCGTGCAGCTCGCCTCCGTCCGGCGATCCTTGTTCAGCAACAACGAACGGGCCAAGTTCCTCAACAGGCTTGCCGCTGGAGTGTTGAGGATATTGGATAATACACAGGTATTACTTTTTTTTTACTGTGGCCTTTGACCACAATCTCACCATTGTAAATGATGATGTGGCCGAAGGTGGTGCACACACAAAGCCTAGAAGGAACTGGCTCTCAAGTGCAGCTGTCAGAACACACCGATAGGTGCTTGGCGACAGAATTTTTACTTGAGGGTGCCACCGTGATATGGTTTCCTCACGATGTTTTCCTTCACTGAGAAATCAAGCTCATTGTAGGATTCGAACCCAGGACCGTCGTCTCGGTATCCGACGTCTCTACCACTGAGCTATTATAATGTTTGTTATAGGCACTATATAAATTTAAATAGATGACGCTAGTGTATGTACGTTGCATGCCAAAAAATTACAGGGAACAAAGGGAGGGACAGGGAACTCGCATAAGGCTGCATGTCCACCAGCGATGTGTAGCGAGGGATGTATTTAGCTGAAAAATAGGATCGCTTCAGCTCCAATGCCAGCCTAATTAAAGCGCTCTTGTGACGTTATGGTAGGTAGAAGAAAAGTGTCTTGGTTTTCATACGGATTGATGAAATCGGATGAAATTGATTCTTGCAACCTGGTGCAAGCGAAAACCAACTAACGTGACGAACCATTTCATTCTGCCATTGTACATACAATTTCTTTGTGTTTGTATGATTATGTGACGTTGTCCAGGGTCTATCGGAGCCGACGAACTACCACGAGTTCTGCCGGCTGCTGGCGCGGCTCAAGTCCAACTACCAGCTCGGCGAGCTCGTCATGGTGGACAACTACCAGAGACTCATTGAGCTCATCGCCAAGTTCACCGTGCAGAGTTTACAGGTACCTTATGTTTACAAATTAATATGGGACAGATCTGGCTATTCATGTTGGCAGGTGTACCTGGATCTGGAAGTCGAATATGAAACTTTGAAGTCATTTTCCACGATAAAATGTGTCTGGTCTCTTATGCTAGGTTGTAATAAACGTAAATGAAAATATGATATTCACCCTTTTTGGGTTCCATATTCGAAGGGTGCCAAACGGGACTCTATTACTAAGACTCCGCTGTCCGTCCGTCTGTCAGTTAGCTGTAACTTTATCTCATGAATGGTAATAGGTAGACAGCTGAAATTTTCAGACAATGTGTATTTTTATTGGCGCTACAACAAAATATAATAAAAATTTAATAATATTAAAAATTAAACTTACAAGAAACGACTTTTTTGGGTTTTTTCATAGCATTTTTTTTTTTAATTTTTGTACAGATGTGGCAGTTCGCCCCAAACTCAGTGCACTACCTGTTGTCGCTATGGCAACGCATGGTGGCGTCGGTGCCGTACGTGAAGGCGACGGAGCCGCACCTGCTGGAGACGTACGCGCCGGGGGTCACCGCCGCCTACATCGGGTCCAGGCTAGACTCCGTCTCGTGTGTCGTCAGGTCAGTCACTCGCTCACATATACAACGCGCGGTGGCGTCGGTGCCACCATGCGTTGTATATGTGACAGATCTTTTCGTTTTTGATTTCTTTATGTCATTCATGTTCTGATTTTTTCTAATTTCTCCCTATGTCGAGTAATAATAAAACATGATTATACTGTCAAATACACATTTTTATGAAAATAAAAAGAAATTTGATGTGTCGTTCTTCAGTTTCATTATTGTTATGTCCTCCCTAAACTTATTTTAGTGTCAAAATATACCTAATTAAATAAATATTCCATACAGAGACGGCCTAGAAGACCCACTAGACGAGGTGGGCACAGTCCAGCAACAATTAGAGCAACTGTCCGTGATCGGGCGATGCGAGTATGGGAAGACGTGCCAACTGTTAGTCGCCCACTTCGACCGCGCGGCCGCCGCTTACAGCATCGAGGCACAGCCGCAGCAACTATTAGTGTTGCAAGGTAAGAATTATTTTGTTATTGTTATAAAATGTTAACATTGGTCAGAAACAAGTGTCAAAAATCCTAACTATCCAAATCCTAACTAATAATAAATGTGAAAGTGATCTGTGTCGTGAAAGTAGTTTGTTTGTTACGCCTTCACGACTCAACTAGTCAACGGATCATCATGAAATTTGGCATGCAGATAGCCTATGGTATGGAGAAGGACATAGACTTTTTATCCTGGGAACCCGGGTGAAACTGCGATGGACAGCTAGTTTAAAATATTTAGGAGCAGGGAATCGATAATTTACAACTCGTTCGAAATAAATTTCGAAATCTTACTTTTTTCTGATGAAAATTAAGTTAGGTTATTCCATTCAGCTATTATTACTACGTATAGAGAAGCTATCATAAGCAAAGGTTATGTCCCATTTTTAACCGACTTCAAAAAAAGGAGGAGGTTCTCAATTCGGTGTTTTTTTTTTATTTTTTTATGTTTGTTACCTCATAACTCCGTCATTTATGAACCGATTTGGAAAATTATTTTTTTGTCTGGAAGGGTACACTTCCCGTTTGGTCCCATTGTCATCAGATCAGGATTTGATTACTTCTTAGTGTATTTTGAAGTCTTAAAGTTTCTTTGAAGTCGGTTTAAGTTTTTTGTAAAACTTAAACCAATAATTAGTCGTCTAAGCAGACAGTAGAAACACGTAGCGCTATCAGAACGCTTTTAGGAGTATTTTTCTCGCAAACACCGTGATTTTCACGGCGCTTACGCGTTTCGTTCATCGTTCTACAACTCACATATAACATAGTTTTGATCTGTGGCGTCTTCTCTATACGTAGTAATAATAGCTCAATGGGCTATTCTGCAATTTTACCTCATTTTCGAGGGTTAGCCCTCGAACTGATGGGAAGCCGTTACCGTAGTCTATTGAGTCTATCTAGTCTAGCGCATTGCCAACCCTGCATAAAACAGATGCAGTCAAGAAGATACTCTGTGCTGACTGCGTTAGATACAAAGTTAGCTACACTGGTACCCGCACATAATTAAAGAAAAACCTCTCCGTCAGGTCAACTAACATGGCTGGTATACATAATCGGTTCCGCGATCGGCGGGCGCGCGTCGGTGAACACTTGCGACGAGAACGACGCCATGGACGGCGAGCTGGTCTGTCGAGTGTTGCAGCTCATGAACCTTACAGATAACACACTGCCTACGGTGAGTCAACCGTCTGCTAACATTAAAATATCCTGGGACATTCCTCACACACAGACAAAAGTATCGTAAAAATTCCTTTCATACATGATAAGTCTTTTTGTTATTATTAAAAGAGAAACGGGAGAATAAGATGGTATTTTTACCGTAAAGATGTGGCCTGCTCGCATCGCTCACTCGCCTCGCGCATTTTAATCGGTGGCAGCTTCTTCTTTTAATTTTCTATATCTATACTGATATAATAAAGCTGAAGAGTTTTTTGTTTGTTTGTTGTAATCGCGCTAATCTCTGGAACTAACAGACGGATTCGAAAAAATCTTTTACTGCTAGGAAGCTGCATTATACCCCGGTGTTATAGGTTACTTTTTATCCCGGGAATGCGGGTGAAACCGCGGGGGACAGCTAGCTACTGCAGATTTTATGCGGTTTTCACAGAAATAGAATGACCATTTGGGTCTCACTCATTCAGTTGTTGTCAGTGCGATTAGAATGTAATTTTTTTATTGTAAGCTTGTTTTGAAGAGTAATTGCTGAGTTTATTGCCGGCTCTTCTCAGCAA
The DNA here is from genome assembly GCA_947623365.1 of Achlya flavicornis. Classification (NCBI taxonomy): domain Eukaryota; kingdom Metazoa; phylum Arthropoda; class Insecta; order Lepidoptera; family Drepanidae; genus Achlya; species Achlya flavicornis. The sequence continues at coordinate 5,983,297 of OX392494.1, read as the reverse complement.
ATGCAACCTTCCGAACCGGTATTAGAGTATTAGTGTCACACTATTCATAAGCGCCTGCGAAGGTCTATTTGAAATATACCTTCATATGCATTATACAAGTTAAGAAATAAAAACTACTCAGGCAATATGCAAGTATTGTATATATTTTTATTTCTCTCAGGGCGGTTGTGAGAAACTGGAACTGGCAATGATGTCGTTCTTCGAGCAATTCCGCAAGATCTACGTTGGGGAGCAAGTACAGAAGAACAGCAAAGTGTACCGGCGACTCAGCGAGGTTTTAGGACTGAGCGACGAGAGCCAGCTGCTCAGTGTTCTCATGAGGAAGATGTAAGTAATGTAGCTGCTTTTTAAGGTTCCGTACAAGAATGGTGCCAACGGGACCCTATTACTAAGACTCCGCTGTCCGTTTGTCCGTCCGTCTGTCTGTCTGTCAGTGGGACGTATCTCATGATCGGTAATAGGTAGACAGCTGAAATTTACAGAGAATATGTATTTCTATTGCCGCTATAACAAAAACTAATAAAAATGAAATGATATTAAAAATCAGTGGGCCGTATCTCATGATCGGTAATAGGTAGACAGCTGAAATTTACAGAGAATATGTATTTCTATTGCCGCTATAACAAAAACTAATAAAAATGAAATGATATTAAAAATCAGTGGGCCGTATCTCATGATCGGTAATAGGTAGACAGCTGAAATTTACAGAGAATATGTATTTCTATTGCCGCTATAACAAAAACTAATAAAAATGAAATGATATTAAAAATTAAAGGGGACGCCCATACAACAAATGTATTTTTTTCGGTATTTTGTTTTCATAGCACAATGAAAGAATAAATTTATTTAGACACACGAAATACAAGAAATTGTAAAGTAAATAACAAATTAAATATTTAAATTAAGGTGTGTCGAATGAGTTAGATAATATTGTACGGAACCCTCCGTTTGCGAGTTCGACTCGCACTTGGCCGGTTTTTGTGTGTTTGCCCGCAATCTCACCATGGTAAGTGATGATGTGGCCGAAGGTGGTGCACACACAAAGCCTAGATGGAACTGGCTCTCAAGTGCAGCTGTCGGAACACACCGATAGGTGCTTGGCGACAAATCTTCAACTTGAGGGTGGTAGCCAGCCAACCATTCGAAACCTTGCTTAGTTTCTTGCCGGATTCTTTTCAGTTGAAGGCCGAACCGGTGGTAACTGTGACAGTGTCAGTAAATGTGACCTTCATTAGTGCCCTTCTGGGGCCTAAATTGAATAAATGGCTTTGACTTTGATTTTATTATTTATTTGGCTGCCCCCACTACGCTACGCAACTAATAAATAAATAAATATCCTGGGACATTCCTCACACACGGTTATCTGATCCCAAACTAAGCAGAGCTTGTACTATGGAAACCAGATAACTGATATAATACATATACTACTTTTTGTTTGTAAATACATACTTAATATACATAATTACACCCAGACTCAGGACATACAGACATGTTCATGCACACAAATGCATGTCCTGTGTGGGAATCGAACCCACGACCTGCGGCGCGTAAGGTGAATCTTGGCCCGTCAAACTGGTACACTGTAACACTGGTACACTAATTAGTCGGCGGCGGTTGGCGAGTTTGTTATACTTGATCGATTTTAATAGGACCGTTTGTTTAGGGCAGAGGTTCCCAAAAAAAAATTCCAATACGTCACTTTAAAAAAAAACTGGTTTCGTTGGACCCCCTTCCGCTACATTACCTATCATATTCTTCCCAAAATTCGTCAAAAAAGTGAAGATTAGATCTAACGTAGACCCCGTCGAATCTCTCGAGGAGCCCCGGGGGTGAACCACTTTGGGAATCACTGGTTTATGGTAATAAATGTGTCATGTAACCGACTGTCTGCTTAGGCCTAAAAGTTGTCAATTTATGAAGTAATTGTGTAATTTCCAGTATAACAAATCTGAAATACTGGGGCGGGTCTGAGCAGATAATAGCGAAGACTCTCGGCCTGCTGAGCGACCTGAGCGGCGGCTACTCTTGCGTCAGGAAACTGGTCAAGTTGGAGGAGGTGCAGTTCATGCTCACCCATCATACGGTATGTATATTTGTAGTTAACAAGTCGATTTAAACTAGTGCCTCTGTGAGCTTAGCTCCTTAGAGTAGTACCCAACTGATAAGGCGCGTCGTGAATCTTCGTTCGCACAGAAAAGAAAGTATGGCCCCGAAGATTACCGAAACAATGCTTAAAACTTACAATCAACCTTAGATCACTACTATAAGGTTCATAATACAGTGCAGCTGTTAGTTCCGCCTCGCAAGTGACGCCCCTCCGCACACATAGCGACAGCTGCCGACCAATAGCATTTCCCGCGCTTTGAAAATGTATCTTCTGCGCAGATACATCGGTAAGCCATATCAGTTGGGTACTACTGTACCTCGCGAGTCTTTGCATACAGTACAATACTTTAAGAGTTCCCCAAGGGACTATCCTAAGACCGATACTTTTAGTCATATACACCAGTGCATTTAACACAAACATTGTTGTACAGGCGGAACACTTCCCGTTCCTGGGTATAACCGGTGTGGGCACATCCGAGATGCGATGTCGCACGATGCTGTATACAGCTCTCGGACGGTTATTGATGGTGGAACTGGGTGAGGATGAGGAACGGTTTCATACTTTCATGATGCCGCTTACAGGTATGTGTAATTTTTTTAAAGATTTACTTAGCACAACTTTTCAATGCTATCTGATTCTGTTGTTTACAAATAAACTTATTTAGTGTCACTATATCTCTTTCTAACAAAGATAACATAAGAAAAGGTTGATATAAATTTAGTCCAGTCGAATTGGTCATTTGCTTGTTTAAAAAAAAAATGTCGTTATCAAAATTGGTTTCCTCTATTTACCCGCAAATGAAAAAGGCAAGGAATAATATGACAGCTTTATATATGTCCTCTTCTTTTTCAACTTTTTCAATAAGAAAGAGATGTGATGTAATTAAAATTAGTTAAATGCGATTTACAACAGAATCGGCACCATTGTCAAACTTTCACCTATGTTCAATACGAAACTTGGAATAAGACACGGTTTTGGAGTCCCGCAAGGTTCACACTTGTACCCACAGAACAGAAAAAACAGTTAGAACTCGCAAGTGACAATATTAGCACGGGAACCTGTGTGGCAAAACTCACACAAATAAACAATTATTCATACACTGCACTACAAACAAACAATTCGTTTCATTGGTAGATTTTATTCAACACAAAACTAGCAGAAATCACAGATTCTACATTTGAAAATATACCTTCATATGTACAAATAGAATTCATTTTGTTATTCTGTAGAATGTGTATACGACGTTTTGTAATATGAAGATGAAGGAAAACAATTGACGAGTAAGTTTCGCTATCCAACAATAGATGGCGTTATTATCAGTGGATTTTATTATCATCCTAATTACATTCAAGATAAAGTTGACATTCGTGTAGCATGTCGATGGATTTATAACATTCTGATTATAACACCATGCGCTATTCGATTTTGTCAGCTACTCAATTAGTGATGTAGGTGATAGATGACGTCATAAGTGAAAGTATCGATAAATGTTTATTGTATATCCTACTAATATTATAAATGCGAAAGTTTGTGAGTGTTTGTTACTCTTTCACGCAAAAACTACTGAACGGATTTGGATGAAATTTGGAACACAGATTCTCAGATATTAACACATAGGATACTTTTTATGCCGGGAAATCATACGATTACTCGGGAATGTGGGTGAAACCGCGCGGGACAGCTAATATTATTATAAATATGACACTAATATTATGAATGAAATCTATTCCGCCTAAACAGGCGGAACAGATTTCGATGAAATTTGGTATGTAGATAGATGACACACTAGATTAACACACAGCTTATAGTCAAGTCAAGTCAAAGCCATTTATTCAATTTAGGCCCAAGAAGTCACCTATGAAGGTACATTTTTTAATATTTTCTTTTTTTTTTACAATCTGACTATATAGTGGCTATTTTTTTCCAAAACATTAGTATAGTTCCAAAACATACATACTTTTTATTTTTCAAAATAAAATACACATTCATCAAAACGAATAAACATAAAAAAAAACAAAAAAAACAACAAATCAAATATAATATATATATTTACTTTTTGTACCGGAAAAGTGAGCAGTTCTCGTAGGATAAACGAATTACACATATTATTAAAATTACACTTATAAACGAATTCAAAGCGGGCGAAGCTAGGATAGTATAAAATTCAAAGGCCTTAAACTGTAAGCACGTTTTGTAAAAATTCACGCTTGGTAAAGAAGGATAAAAATTGTTAGTTGTCGATAGATTTTCTCTTTATTCAATTTATGAAAATTAAACAGATTCTGTTCTTTGAGTGTTCTGTAGGAAGCCCAGTGAGACACCTTTTGGAATAACAAAAGGACACATATTGGAAATATTTTTGTTTTTGCTCTGGTATGGCTGTTTCATACAAGTATTTATTTCCCTTTTTTTTTATTATAAAATATTTGTCTTCAAAGTGCTCTGAAAAAATTGTACTTGATTTTGAAAGAAACCAATTTTGCCTTCCTGTAGCTTGAATCCATTTTTCCTTTATATCTGGAGCCTTAGGAAATCTAAAATCACAAAAATATAACATAACGTATTCAAATAAATAATAATAATATTTAAATATAAAATCAAAATGGCACTACTAATCACAACTGTAAAAGTTTAAACTATCGATAACTCATACTATAAAGAAGTGTGTCACGTCTCTAATCGAGTAGCAACCGTCACATCAAGTGCATGTATGGAAACTTCGAGAAGCAGTAAGTTTTAAGTTTGAAAGAAACTAGACCTTAAAGCTTAAATTTTAAAGTCAACTTTCGTTCGCGATCATTCATCTTGAAGACAATTAGGTTTTTCTTAATTTTAAATTAATTTACTCACAAAATATAACTTACGGATGGTATGATATACCTCCTTTCGCAAAATTTATTGTACGGCTATCGTTTTTGCACTGTAAACAGCACAATAAAGCATTTTACTAACATTTTAAATCTTTTACGACGCCACCAAAACAATGTAGTGACAAATCACGACTGAACTGAGCGGAGCTCTAAGTGCGCGGAACTACGCTTACTATGTACTACGGCGGTTCCGCCCACTTGCGCTTTCTAACTGTTTTTTCTGTTCTGTGCTTGTACCTCTACTTTTTAACCGACTTCAAAAAAGGAGGAGGTTCTCAATTCGGTTGTATGTTTTTTTTTTTTTTTTTTTTTTTTTTTTTTTATGTTTGTTACCTCATAACTCCGTCATTTATGAACCGATTTGGAAAATTCTTTTTTTGTCTGGAAGGGTACACTTCCCGTTTGGTCCCATTGTCATCAGATCAGGATTTGATTACTTCTTCGTGTACTTTGAAGTCGGTTTAAGTTTTTTGTAAAACAGTCCAATTATCTTTATACATAATGACGATTTAACAGATTTTCTGTGCATATTCTATTTTTCGACATTGGTAAAATTGGGCCTAAATAATATAGAATTTATATTTCAGGGGCCTTCGAAAGCATAATAGGCCTTTTAGGGCCTCCAGAAAGCCCGTTGTTCTCTTCAGAGGACGCGAAGAAGACGCTCATAGGCCTAGCGAGAGATCTACGAGGGTTAGCGTTCGCCTTCAATACAAAGACGACGTATATGATGTTGTTTGATTGGATGTGAGTATTTTAATTAAGTTTTAATAGTTATAAAGACTCCTTAAAGGGTGCTTTTCCTCAGGAGCTAGGAGCATTTTTTTTTTAATGTTCGCGAATGACATTATAATGTTTCATTATCCCCGCAAATTACTTTATGAGCAGGTTAGTGGCAAACGCAAGTGCAATATTTAAGAAATAGCTTTATTATGCACTACATAAGGTTTATTTTCAATAATATTCGTTTATGGTTCTGTACCGAAAGGGTCCAACGGGACCCTATTACTAAGCCTCCGCAGTCGGTCCGTCCGTCTGTCTGTCTGTCAGTGGGCTGTATCTCAAGAACGGTAATAGGTAGACAGCTGAAATGTTTACAGAATGTGTATATCTATTGCCGCTATAACAATAATGAAACAAAATTAAAGGGGGCGCCCATACAAGAAACATCTTTTTTGGCGTTTTGTTTTAATAGCTAAGTTGAGTTAGTTAATAATGTACGGAACCCTCCATGTTTTTTGTTAATTCCACTAATGTGGCAAACAAGCATACGGCCCGCCTGATGGTAAGCAGTTATCGTAGCCTATGGACGCATGCATCACCATATCACTCGCGCGTTGCCGGTCCTGCAGAAATCTCACACCCTTTTTGAAGAACCCCATGCTGTACTCCATTGGGGAAACCACGGCGACCACCATGTGCGAGTCCGATATGCACTTGACCGGTTTTTAACCGACTTCAGAAAAAGGAGGAGGTTCTCAAATCGGTTGTTTTTTTTTTTTTTTTGTTACCTCATAACTCCGTCATTTATTAACCGATTTGGTAAATTATTTTTTGTCTGGAATTGTACACTTCCCGTTTGGTCCCATCGTCATCAGATCAGGATTTGATTACTTCATAGTGTACTTTGAAGTCGGTTTAAGTTTTTTGTAAAACAGTCCAATTATTTTTTATATCTTTTGTTGTTCCCCCAGCTACCCAGTGTACATGAAGGTGCTGCTCCGTGGTCTCGAGGTGTGGTTCTCGGAGCCGGCGCTGACCACGCCCGTGTTGAAGCTGTGCGCCGAGTTAGCTCAGAACAGGAACCAGCGGCTGCACTTCGACGTCAGCTCGCCCAACGGGATACTGCTCTTTAGGGAGCTCTCCAATGTTATATGTGCTTATGGTAAGATAACAGGGAAGCGGTTTCTGGTATTATACAAATATAATTCAGGCATTTTTTTCCATATTATTAAAAATGGCTGCGTTTTACGTTTTTCTCATAATTCAAAATGTCGATGAAAATATTGTTACATGTCATTTTTTTATCGTTTATTTGATTAGATTTTATGTGTAATTTTTGTATTGTTTCTCTGATTTATTAAAAACATTTAATATTGTTGTAATTTGATTGTTCTCCCAACAGGCAGTAGAATACAAACAATAGAAGTAAACAAGAAACAAATGTACGCGATGAAGTTAAAAGGAATATCCCTATGTTTCTCCATACTGAAGGCGGCTCTGTGCGGGAACTACGCTAACTTCGGAGTATTTAGGTATATATATTTACATATTTATTTTTTATTAACATGTATCCAAACCGCGTTCCCAAGGGATCGGAAGAACATCCGGGATAAAATATCATATGTTCATAGAGTAACCCCCTTATTCATAATGAAGTTATCAAACGTTGATTAGCTAAAATTCTGAAGTCTTTATCTGACACGTGACATTTGATGATCGAAAGAGTGAGACGGAGGACACTATTACACTGATTTAGTTAAAAAGCGATTATGAATAAGGGGGTAAGTATACAAGAAAGAGCGTAGACAAATTATCTGTTTTACAAAAAACTTAAACCGACTTCAAAGTACACTATGAAGTAATCAAATCCTGATCTGGTGACAATGGGACCAAACGGGAAGTGTACCCATCCAAACTTTTTTTTTTTTCCAAATCGGTTTATAAATGACGAGTTATGAGGTAACAAACAAAAAAATAACATCCACCTCCTTTTTTTGATGTCGGTTAATAAATCGATATCGATTTCCTTGCCACTGTTTCTCGGCAAAAGTATTGATAAAAAAAACGAGAAATTGACATTCACTATACGTTTTTTGTCGTTCAAACTATGATATAAATTCTGTTTACCGCACTGGCTCGAAGAATAAAGTCGGATTATTTTTCAGGTTATACGGCGACGAGGCTCTAGACAACGCACTCAATATGTTCGTCAAATTATTATTAAGTATACCACAGAGCGATCTATTGGTAAGTACTTATTACCTACCTACTTAAAACTCAATGATATTTTATGAACACCGTGGCATAACTAATATGTAGTCTTGTGGAAAGTTTGATCGACAAAGGCCAATCTTGCTGCAGTTTTCTCAAGGATATTTAGGAATTTCTGTGGATATTAAAGAAAATTATTTCCAAAGGTTCTTTAAGGATTAAACTAAAAACTAAGATATCGTGTGTTGAAGGTTGGCGTGACGTCACGTTACGGTACAGTTTTTATTCTAAAGTGACGTACGAGCCCCCACTCCCGAACATTGATGCGTTTAATCTTTGTAACAAATGTAGGTATGATTTGGTAAAGCAAAAAATACGTGTCCTACATTTTTTGATAATCTAACTGACGGATTAACTATTTTTTGAACAAAATAATATAAATAAGAAAAAAAGATAATTAATGTGTGGGGGGGTGTGTATGTGTGTACACACCCCTACACCAACACACACACACACATTAATTATCTTTTTTTCTTATTTCTATTCTTTTGTTCAAACGGACTTCATTTGTGAAATAATTTTTATAAAACATGTACAAAATTCATACGTTAGGAAGTCGGTTCCTCTCATATAAAATGTTTAATTAAACTATAACTAGACCTTACCAAGAGGGAGCCAGGAGACTCATAGCACAGGGAAACCTAGTTTGAGCTCCTGTCTCCCACAGTTAAAAGTACATACCTGGTTATAAGTCGCTCACTTCCCTCCAATATGGCGAGGAGGGCGATGGCTGCCACACGCGTCATACTTGTGAACAGGTGCTGCTTGTGGGGGCTGGTCTGCTTAAGTTTGTTATTTATTTACTTATTAAATATTTATTCAGTCTTTTTTGTAATTTTGCCGCCGCGCCGGGGCACGCAATTGTTTTCAGTGCGATTAGAATGTAAATATTATGTAAAGAACCTAAGCTTGTTTTGAAAAGAGTAATTTCTGAGTTTATTGCCGGCTCTTCTCAGCAAATACAACCTTCCGAACCGGTATTAGAGTATTAGAGTCAGACTTTTCATAAGTGCCTGCGAAGGTCTATTTGAATAAATGATTTTGAATTTAAAAAAAATATCTTTTGTTTATATGTGATTTTTATTATTAATTACATTTTTTTATCGAAGAATCACCCCTATTACAGGACTACCCGAAACTATCACAAACTTACTACGTACTACTAGAGAGGCTAGCGCAGGACCACATGCCGTTCCTCGCCTCCCTGCAGCCGGAGGCTACTCTATACATTCTGTGCTCTATATCCGAGGGGCTCACAGCATTAGGTAATATATGTATAATACTTGCATATGCCTCTGGCTGCTCCTGCATGTTAATCTACTATATAAAAATAAGTCGGGTTTTCCTTCCTGACGCTATAACTCCAGAACGCACGAACCGATTTCCACGGTTTTGCATTCGTTGGAAAGGTCTCGGGCTCCGTGAGGTTTAAAGCAAAGAAAGTAGGGTAGGGTAGGGTAGGGTAAGGTAGGGTAGGGTAGCGTAGCGTAGCGTAGCGTAGCGTAGCGTAGCGTAGGGTAGGGTAGGGTAGGGTGGGGTAGGGTAGGGTAGGGTAGCACCATAGAGTAGGGTAGCACCACGCGAACGAAGTCGCGCCGGGCAGCTAGTTTATTATATATTATAACAGGTGGAGATGTCGAGATGGCATATTTTCGAAACCTATGTTGGGTTAGTCATGCTGAACAACTTTTACTATGGAACCGATATAAAATTCTCATTTTTTTTTTAACTTTCCATAATAAATGTCAACTTTGCTCGATCATAATGTATGAAAAGTAAAAAAAAAATTGAGAATTCAGTGGTGGTCCCAGAGTAAAAGTTGTTCAGCATCACTAACCCAACATGGTTTCGAAAATATGCCATCTCGAAATCTCCACCCAGTATACATAGATTCAAAAAGATGGTAAAACAGAAGTTATGCAAGAAAGGGTACTATAAAGTTTCTGATTTTGTAGATGACAAGAATGCATTTGAATGAAATGTTCGCTTCGCAAGCTATTGTTAGATATATTTTGTAAATTGTAATAATTCTATGTACACATTTAAAAGAAGCGCTCGTGGCGTAGCATGATTAGCCGTTCTTAATCGGTCGGCAAAGTTAAGCTACGTCTGTCGTGGTCGGTACCTGGATGGGTGACCGCCTAGTGGTATTTCAAATCGAGCGTTTCCGTGCTTCGGAAGGCACGTAAAGCCGTTGGTCCCGGTTATCATTTAATTGTGATAGTCGTTAAGCTGGTTGGATGCCTCCTAGGCAGCTTGAAAAATTCCAACAGTAGATTGACCACTAGCCTACCTCCACCAATCCGCAGAGGGCACGCGTGGTGGAGTATCGCCCAGTCCCTTTCACCCTCATTTGTGAAAGGAGGCCTGTTCTCAGCAGTGGGACATTATAGGCTGATGATGATGACACATTTAAAAAAAAGACTTGCCGAGTGTAAGCACTCAATCCGTAGACGTGAAGTGGCTCTCAAGTCATATCGGTAGGTTTTGGCGACAGATTCTTTACAGTACCCTATCACCGTGATATAGTTTCCTCACGATTATTTCGAATGTTCAAGTTCAATGTAGGTTTTGTCAAGGCATTCGATATCACCTACCACTGAGCTAACATAATCTTAAATTGATTCTCCGCTTCATCATTAGTCATCATGATTCTTATTGCTTTGAGCTTACAGAGGGTCTCCTTGGTACCTTCTCAGACCTGCTACGCTGAACTGGGCTTCTATAAAATTTTGGAGTTCCACAAGGGTCAACATTAGGTCCATTGTTATTAAATATGTATGTTACAGATACGAGCGTATGTACGGGATGCTGCGCGACATTGGATCACATAGTTACATATCTATTTAAACAGTTAGTGCAGAAATGTAAGTAACTAAATACATAAATTAGTATTATATCTATATTTTATTGTTTGTTGGGTGCTTTATAAATTAGGTTATTATTTCTATGACAACTTTAAACGGCTTATAGAACTTACACTGAAAAAAGATCTTAGTGACGTCTTTCTTTACGATTTATTTTTGTTTGGGTGATAATCTTTACTAATATTATAAACGCGAAAGTTTGTATGTAAGGATATTTGTTACTCTTTCACGCAAAAACTGCTGAACAGATTTGGATGAAATTTAGCACACAGATAGAATATGTTCTGGATTAATACATAGGATACAGTTTATCCCGTGAATACATACGATCCCTCGGGAATGCGGGTGAAACCGCGCGGGACAGCTAGTAAGTAATATATGTACAAGTTCTGCTTAGTTCGGGAATTAGACAGCCGTGTGTTATTTTTATTTAATAAATATATTACAGCACACTAAAATAATAGTAATATACTATATAGAGAGTACTACTCTCAACTAAAAGTAAGCACTAAAATAAAACTATTATAAATCCGTGTCAGTGGGTAACCTTCCCAGAATACTGGCAGCATTGCCACGTTGGATCTGCAATGCTAAACTGCAGAACGAAGTATTAGCCAGCATTCTGGGAAAGTGTCGCCTCAACTATACGCGCTGAAATTTCATAAAATCAAGCAGATTCTCATGTACAGACAGCTTGAAGCGGGCGAAGTACATATTGGTTTGACAATAAAGAATCATGGCGAGACCCATACATTGATTTGTAAAAAAATTTAGAGGTTTTTAAATTATGACGGGCCAGTTGGCGCAGTTGGTTAAGACGTGGTCTTAGCCTATAGCGCCACAGGTCGTGGGTTCGATTCCCACACAGGACATGCATTTGTGTGCATGAACATGTCTGTATGTCCTGAGTCTGGGTGTAGTTATGTATATTAAGTATGTATTTACTAACAAAAAGTAGTATGTGTATTATATCAGTTATTTGGTTTCCATAGTACAAGCTCTGCTTAGTTTGGGATCAGATGACCGTGTGTGAGGAATGTCCCAGGATATTTATTTAAATCACTTCCAATGTTGAGATTACATTACCAGCAACATATTAATATACTTGAAATATTTTATAAATCCCGCAAAACATAACAACAACATAATGTCGCATTGCTATCCCGGGAATTTGAAAACATTTTAAATGCCTCAAGTTATTTCTTAGGCATCAAGGATCAAATTAAAATGTCATTTCGACGTGTCTAAAAATCTTTATTGTTATGTCCAAATCTCGCCATGATTCTTTATTCTTATATAATTTCTTAGCACTCTGTCCTCGTTTCGACCACAAAAGGCGCAAATATGTTATTAATATTATTTTCTAGCGAGCAACAAAGTGCCGAATCCTCGCCAGCCGCCTCCGGAGACGAGTAATATGTTCATCGAAGTGCTGCAGCGGCGGCCGGAGATCATGCAGCAGTTGTTGGCCACTGTAAGTTTTACCTTAACAAGGACCTAATCTTACTTATTTTACGTCGCTCATTGATTAGATATCAGGCTTTTTGGCGGGAACTTGCAGAGTGACGTTGCGTTTTCGTTTTTATTTTCATAAATTCGTGTATTTTGAGTTTTATTGCGTACTAGCAGACCCCCGCGGTTTCACCCGCGAGCGGTTAGAATTTTTTTGCGCGGAACACTAATTATTTTCAAAAATAAAAGTAGCTAAGTTACTCCTTATAACATCAGCTATGAACCGGAACAGACAGACAAAAATGTTTAAAAACTCAATCCGATTTTATAAAATAGTTGAACTCTATGTGAGTTGAAAGCTTGGTGCAATGCGTAGATAGAGAATTGTAGGTAGATAGGCTGTCAGCGTATAGCGAAGAAGATAGCGATAGTTCGACATAATTACATATATATTTGGATTTTTATCGAATTTAGACGAAATTATCTATACAATTTGCATGATATTGACAGAAAATACACTTGAGTATAGTAATCCTTTGATTTACTTACTGTATCAGTTAAAAAAAACGACGACGTCTGGCAACGCTGATACAAAGTCAAAAATAACATACAACAGGGTTTCACAGTTTCACTGCTCTCCTCGACAAATATCGACACTGAGGTCAAACTATCAAAAACTATACCTACGCGAGGGACACAAAAATACGCTTAATCCTGCTCAAACATATACGTTTTGACATATGCGTATCTTGGCTTGTCTAACTATAATTCTCCGTCTACGGTGCAATGAAATACTTGTGGCAATACCGTAGTATTTATATACTCTGGGGCAATACTTTTTAAAATTGGAATGTCAAATACCTAACAAAGAATATTTAAATCAAAAGCACTAAGGAGTATTGATATCAATTTCGATGCAAATCATCCCTAAAATAACTTTCTACCCCTTTTTAACCAGTTGGGCGATGAGTTTCAATAAAATATGAAACACGTCTTCCACAAATCCTGTTAAAGAATGTTTATGCAAAATTTGAAGTAGATCGGACCAAGGAATCACGTTGTCCCATACAAACTTTGCCCCCGTTTTTCACCCCCTTAGGGGTAGAATTTCGGAAAATCCTTTCTTATCTGATGCCTACGTCATACAAAGAACACACCCTCCAAGTTTCAGGTCTCTACGATCAGCGGTTTAGGCTGTGCGTTGATCCGTCAGTCATTCAGGACAAAGCATTTTATATGTATAGATTATCGGTCGTATTTTATCCAATAAAGATCAATCCACGTGCACCAATGAAGTGAAATGAATTATGTGTATCATGACTTTTCAAGTTGTCTCAAAAAGTCCGTGAAGAGTTTTAGTACAATGATCACCATTGTAGTAAAACATGACTTTTATGGACGGTGACCGGTGACTGATAACTATATGTGAAAGTTATTTATTGTGACTGGAAATTATAATATAACTCGACACTGGCAGAAATAAGTCCTAATTTGGATTTGGTTGCCACACTTAAAAATAAGTTATAATTTTAATGCTAGAGATGGTGGGTGGCTCCAAAATGTCAAAACGGATTCCTATTGCTGTCTCTATTGCCTGTTTGTCCGTATGCAGTTTGAATGACGACGTCGACTCATTAACGACAAAACATATTTTTTTCGCCTCCCATTTGACATAAGCCCTGGCTTGTGGAGCGCTCAAGTAGTTGACCGCTTACCATCAGTCAGAGTGTAATACATATTGAGAAACCCGCGTTGTTGTGTGCAGGTGCTGAACGTGATAATGTTCGAGGAGTGCTGCAACCAGTGGTCCATGTCGCGGCCGCTGCTGGGGCTGATCCTGCTGAACGAGGAGCAGTTCTCGCGCATCCGGAGCGACATGATCGCGCACCAGCCGCGCGACAAGCAGCCGCACCTGGCGCACTGGTTCAACGGGCTCATGCAGGGCATAGAACCCAACCTGCTCACTAAGAATAGGGACAAGTTAGTATATAACCTCTAACGGGAACGGTATACTGGGTGGAGATTTCGAGATGGCATATTTTCGAAACCTATGTTGGATTAGTCTGGATATGCTGAACAACTTTTACTATGGGAACAACAAAGAATTCTCAAAAAAAAAAAAAAAAACAGTTCAATGTTCTTCATTTGTTTATTTTGATATAAATGCATCGATATATTATGTCTGTCTAATTGTAATATTTTCTATTTTGTGATATTTAGTCAAAACTTGTCAATGGACACAGCGATAACAAATGGTGTGTTCAGTAGTTTCCCTTTAGTTTAATTTTTTATTTCTAAGGCAGACTTAAGTAAGTTATGCTCACTTTAAGGCCTTTGCTTGCGGCGGCGTCGTGTGACGGGTCGCTCAGTTCCCTCCAAAATGGCGAGGAGGGTGGTGGCTGCCACACGCGGCATATGCGTGAACAGGTGCTGCTTGTGGGGGCTGATTTTGCTATTTATTTACTTATTAAATATTTATTCAGTCTACTTTGTAATTTTGCCGCCGCGCCGGGGCACGCAATTGTTGTCAGTGCGATTAGAATGTTAATATTATGTAATGAATCTAAGCTTGTTTTGAAAAGAGTAATTGCTGAGTTTATTGCCGGCTCTTCTCAGCAAATGCAACCTTCCGAACCGGTATTAGAGTATTAGAGTCAGACTTTTCATAAGTGCCTGCGAAGGTCTATTTGAATAAATGATTTTGAATTGTTGTGAACAGATTCACGCAGAACCTGTCGGTGTTCCGACGCGACATAAACGACATGCTGAAGGGCGCGTCCGTCACCTCCGCCGCGTCGGTCAACGACATGATGACCTCGTAACCGCTACAATAAACATGTCTACTGTACATTGACGTGTGACCTATCCTCTCTGAGGTTTGTGTTTTATCATATACTCGATGACCCAACAGACTCTAAAAATCCAATTGAAAATTTTCACCCGTATGTTGTTGACATACTGAAAATACGGACACAGCGTTTTGCATCCTCATTTATAATGCGGACAGCAAGGGAGAGGAACTTGCTTCCGGCGTCTGTGTTTCCTGACGCTTACAATCTAGGAATTTTCAAGGCCAGAGTGAATAGGTTTCTTCTGGGTAAGCGTGTTTCATCTTAGGCTTCGTCATCGCCCATTGGGGGCGGGTCAGTGGCCAAACGCAAGACCATTTAATTTAAAAAAAAGCACTATTTTCTAATTTTTTTAGCAAATTTTCAAATTTTTCTTGTCCTGAATAGTCTAGATTCCTGTAAAATTCTATTAAGCCCGTCACTTTAATTATCAAAATATGTTAGACTAGCGGTCCCCCGCGGCCCCCGGCCATACGCCATGCATGCAAATTTTCATGATTATCCCTTGAGTAGTTTAGGCGTGAAGGCGTAACAAACAAACTCACTTTCGCATTTATAATATTAAGTTAGGATATGTATTTTTTCTATAATCAATTAAACAAAGCTATCGTGTGTTGAAGCTATGCATGACGTCACATTACGGTACACTTTTTCACGAGGTTTTTTGATAATCTAACTGTCGGACTAATTAGACTCATTATTTATCCAGGAATCATCCCTATTACTAAAAAAAACAGCCAAATCGATCGAATCGTTCTCAAATTACGATCTTGCATGCAAACAAACTCTCAAAAATGGTATCTCTGTAGGTACAACTAATTACAGAATTGAAATTGTGTTAGATAGAATTATGGGTTATGTTTTGTAAAAAATCATGGATCAAAAGTTGTTGTGAATGGTGTTTGTAATACAGTTCTGAAAGGTTGTTAATTTTGACCAATAATCATGTACTCCAATATATGTATGGTAAAGAATTTCGAAAAAACACTAATTTATCAGATATGTAGATAATTTAAATTGATGACGTATCGGAATTTTTGTAAAACACAAGCCACAGAGATAAATCAAAAGATGTCGCCACTTTTTGATAAGGTAATTAAGTACCGATAGATTATCTGAAGGAGTAGTCTACAGATGAGTCTTAGAGTTAATAAAATGTTATGTAATAATATCACAAATTAAGATTTTCTTTTTAATGATTTAATAGTATTCTATTTTTTTATTAATTAATTTTTTATTTCGTCATAAATCTCGACTTTATGTGAATGGAGAATTGGTGGATGCAATTTAAGTATTTTTAAAAGCTCATTTTTCAATAACTTTTTGTATGGGACCTACCTACACTATTTCATACATGAAGACCCTCTAAATCATCAGTATATTAAAGTCGTGAGTTCGTGACTCATCTATAAAATATGCCACATGAATAAGGGGCTGTCCATAATATACCTTGGTTTGTCCCGCGCCCCCTAGCGGCAAAATTGTAGCACTGCTAACTCTCCATCCGTTGTTTGAACTGTTTATCTATCCTTAGTATGATGTATTGTTTGATGATTGCTTTAGCTAAAGAAAGCCTGTATATTGGTATTATCAGTTTATTGTGGCTTTTCCGCGCAATGGATTTTATACTTTATTTATATTGGCTTAGATATCACTATTGGTTTTAGTTCGATAGTAAAATCTATTATAAAGACTACACGATCGCAATGCTTTGCAAAATTATGCAATTTAACCTCTTCAAAATATTTTTTTGGTTAAAGCAGGCGTCACAACTTTACCTCGGACAGAAAAGTTACTTTTCGTATTTTATAGTATGTAATACATGTGTCCTAATATGTTGTTATTACTGTTTGTTTACTAGTATATGACAATGTTGAGAAGCAATAGGGTTGGGTGTACACTAGAGCGATGCGGTTGGGGAGGAAATCCTCTAATGCAGCGTTTCCCAATAGCCGGGTCGCGACCCGGTACCGGGCCATCAAAATAAAATACCGGGTCGCAACATTCCCGCCTTGTTTCCTTCGCACTAAAATGTAGTCACTTAAATAATGTCACATTATTTGACAATGACATTATAGTGACGTTATTTACGTGACCCTTTAAACAGTATATTAGTTAAATAACGTTTAATGAGTAAAGGGGGTTAATTTTTTAATGGCATGAACATGCCATGATCCAAGTAAAGCGTATGCAGTATTTTTTTTTCTGTTATCGACATGTGCTGGTGGCGCCATCTACAATTACTCCTCATTTGAAAATTGATATTACGGCAAACTAGCACCTTGTTTGTTACCTTGGTAGTATAAAAAGGTTATAAAATAAAAAAAAAAAAAAAGAATTTCTTAATTCAGAACGTATGTTGAACCACACCGCTCTAGTGTAGAATCACCTTTAGATTATTGTAGTTATAGGACAATGTCCCCATACAAATTGTTTAATCAAATTATACTATAATATATGGGTACTGCTATTGCGGGTCGAAAGTTCATTGGTCAACGTTTTTGCGCTTCTTTGGGTAAATTGTTCGACGCCAGAGGCGACCGACAGATTTTCAAGATGGTAAAGTAGCCAGAGTTATAGTACAAAATGCCAAACAACCGTGCAAGTATTTTGGTCTATTTTAAAATTGGTTGCATAGATTATTTTAGCGCCCTATTTCGCTCCCCCCAACATAAGTTAATGTCTTATGATGACATTCCATTAAATACAAGAATGTTTGATTTTAAACTTTATCCTAGAAAGCCTACAGACTATAATGACACACAAAAAGGGATAGCTGTGTGCGTGTCAGCGGGAGCTTCTTTTTGTCTCGCTTACGTGTATACAGCTATCCCTTTTTGTTAGTTTAGTTCTAAGATTCTGGGACAGAATACCCAAGTTCCTTCATTTTGTGATTGTTTATAAAATAAGTTTTTAGTTACACATAGATTCCGATGCATGATTGACGCAATCTGGGACCATCTCAAACGGTATGCGTATTCAGTGTACGTGCTTTGGCAATATCAGTCTTATTTCACATATGTTGAGTTTCAATTTTTATTGCAATCTTTATTCTCTGGAAATGGTCTTTTGAGAGAGGTAGAGCATAGCGTTTATTCGCTCAAAGATTAGCTCGACTGGGGAAGTACCTCCACCTTACAGAATACCGCATCCGAATAACTTTATGTTGTGTAAAGTTGTGTTCTTGCGCGTGAGTAACGTCGCCAGAGCTCATTGGGGAGGGGGGAAAGGTCGGTAACGCGTGAGCGATGCTTCGTGTGTTGCAAGCGTCCATATGGCTACGGTAACCGCTTACCAGCAGGCGGGCCGTATGCTAGTTTACCGACTTAGTTGTATAAAAAAAAGCAGATAACTAACCGTCAACTGACTGGAAAGAGCTCACATATTGTGCGGGTTTTTTGTTTTTAGTTGACGTCCCAAATGAGAGAATTAAGTATATCCGTCTCTATCGTTGACGTATTAATAGACAAAGATGTCTCCAAAGTGTTTTATAAACAATCTCAAAAACCATTAATTTTACTATTAATGACGCGATGTGAGCCCATTTTTCTTTTCATCTTTATTCACTACTAAATTATCCGCGTATTAAATAACATTCTCATATTTCTGATAGCAACATATTCCCCCATTACAAAATAAGGTTTAAGTCAAGTCTAGTAAAACCCAGGTTTTACATATCCGTCTCTTTCTAATTTCATATAAAAGAAGCTTATTAGAGACCTAAAACCTCAGAAATATGAGATCAATTTATACCCAACCCCATTTTGAGCATATTTGTTTTCTATACTGTATCATTCATAAGTATAAATAATTGTTTCCTACCACTTTATGAGATGGATGTGAAATCTTATTGGCATATCATTTAACTGTGGCGGTAGCAGTGAGAGCGAGACGATCCGAGCGTACCGTCTCAGTTAAGCGGTACTCTTATAATTATGTTTCTTTATTTGTACGTCTGTCTGTATGAATGCGCACTAGCGCGCTGTAAATATTATTAAATAAATTGTGATTTGTACAAAGTGATTATTTTGTTTTATTTGTAAATAAGCTACACTGTATAATAGCAATGAGTCAAGGAGAGTCTCATGCATAATCTTTAAACTATAAAAAAACCGGCAAAGTGCGAGTCGGATTCTCACACGGAGGGTTCCGTACAATATCAACTAACTCAACTTATGGGGCAACAACGCCCTTTAAATTTATTTATTTTATTTATTTATAGCTGCAATAGAAATACACCGTTCATGAGATACAGCCCACTAACAGACAGATGGACGGACAGCGGTCTCTCAGTAATAGGGTCCCGTTTGGTACCTTTCTGGTACGGAACCCTACCTACCTGATTATTTGAAAAAAAATACACTTCACTCAAAGTGATGCTTTTTAAAGGCGTTAAAATGAAATACATATGATATAAATAAATATTTTTTTATTGAGCATAGCATAAATAAACACAGTGACAAGACTTGTCCTACAGACTCTTGGCCAGTGCTTGAGACTTGGCGACCACATCCTCAATATTACCGACCATGTAGAACGCAGCTTCGGGTATATGATCCAGTTCTCCTTTTAAAATCTGTAAAAATACGTTTTTTTATGACTTAGTTTCGTGTTTTTTTTTGGGTCCCGTACTTCAATCATCGAAAGGAAAAAAACGCTTATCAGGATCACTTTCTGCATCGAAATAGTATTACTCAAGAATAAGGGTGACAGCTGTAAAAACGGCTTTAGAAATAAGACCACGGTGTCGCTATTTCAGTATCAGTAGGTCCACGTTTGAACGTAGAACATTCATTCATGAGTGACATAATTTTGTTTTATTGAGTTTTCAAGCGGCCAGTTTCACGATGCTGTCTTATACGTAACCCTTCATATAGACAGAAGATAATATATATCGATGACTTTCTGTCAAAACCCAGCCTGCCGATCCCGATGACTGATGATGATGATGACAACTTAGCCCGCGAGTTTATGACATTTAACTACAAAAACTGTGGGATATACCTTCTGAAATCCTTTGATGGTCTCTTCAAGCTTCACCAGCTTACCCAAATGGCCGGTGAACACTTCTGCCACCTGCAGTGAAGATTGCATATTATTACACTAGCAATAGCATATAATATTAAGCCAGCTTTTCACTATGGGATATAATATACCTTATATAAATTACGTCTTGAGATATAATATTATATCGCTCGTCATACATTTTGTACACACTGTGCTATAATCAAAGAATTTAAAACGTCCAGAAGGATAGTCGCCTCTATGGCAACATGAAATAAACAAGCCAGAATTGACAGTATTTGACAGCCGTGCGCAGTACGAACTGAGAGCGATTTGCTCAGGGAGCCCCTCAAGCGGAGTGAAATTAAATGTCATGCTTTAGTAAGGCGGATTATCCATCTGGGTAGAGGCACGATGCCCTATGAAAATCTTTGGCTATAATATACATTAATTACATCGCAAACTATAAATATTTTTCGACAAAATGACGAGCGATAAAATTATATATATCTCAATACAAATGTAATATACCTACATGTTTGATTGGATGTTTTTTTCCAGCCAGTGAGGGCAACTTCTGAACTACAGGTCTTAGAGAAAAATGCTGAGAGGAACCCCTAGCTGAATTTTGAAGAAAATAAAAATGCCATGAAAAAAAAAATTACTGGATAAAAATACGTTAACAAAGACTATTTCGCTCAGCGTGATTCACTTTCGATGAAAACTACATATATTGTAAATTAAATCATGTTTTACCTGGAACGGTTGTGACAGGAACCGCTGTATCTTGCGAGCGCGGGCCACAGTCAACTTGTCGTCTTCAGATAACTCATCCATGCCCAAGATGGCGATAATGTCCTGCAGAGACTTGTAATCCTGATTAAGGACAGGAGCTGATTAATTAAGTTAATTAGCTAAACGTGGATAGAAGCTTCGACAGATTTTATTTTTAATAGACCTGTGTTTGACTATAATCTGACCATGGTATAGTAGCACCCAACTGATAAGGCGCGTCGTGAATCATCGTTCTCACAGAAAATAAAGTATGGCCCGAAGATTAACGAAAGAATGCTTAAAACTTACAATCAACCTTAGATCACTACTATAAGGTTCATAATAAGTCAAGGCAAGTCACGCCCCTCCGCACACATGGCGGCAGCTGCCGACCAATATCATTTCTCGCGATTTGAAAATGTATCTTCTGCGCAGGTACATCGGTAAGCCATATCAGTTGGGTACTACTGTAAGTGATGCGGCCGAAGGTGGTAAGCACACTTAGCCTAGAAAGAACTGGCTCTCTAGTGCAGCTGTGGTAATGCACCGGTAGATGCTTGGTGACCGGTTGTTTTTAACTTAAGGGTGGTAGCCAGCCAGGCGGGTACTACCCCACCATCTGTAAACCGTGTCTCTGTTTCTATCTTTACATATAAGTATTTGTTTACACGTCGAGTAAAAGGAAGGGTATTTCCCCACACTGGCGGTGCGCTAGGCGCTCGCATTACGCACACAGATCGCGAAAGAGTATTAGCAAGTTATGTGAAAAGATAATGACCCCGGAACAAGAGATTATTTTCAAACTATGGTCTATATAGCCTCACCTGCAAGATCTTCTGCACCCCTCTAGCGACGCCATAATGCTCTGGACCAATGATATTAGGGTCCATCACCCTCGAGGTGGAGTCCAGCGGGTCCACGGCAGGGTACACGCCAAGTTCTGCGATAGCACGCGACAATACTGTCGTGGCATCTAAATGGGCGAATGTGGTCGCTGGTGCAGGGTCTGTTAGGTCGTCTGCTGGGACGTATACTGCCTGGAGAGATGGTTATTTATTGTATGATCGTGAGATTCTGATGATGGTTAATGATGGCGTGGCCGAAGGTGGTGACCAAACAAAACCTATGGAAGGAATGGCTCTCAAGTGCAGCTGGTGGAACATCAGTAGGTACTTGGCGACAGATTTTCAACTTGAGGGTACAATGGTAGTATGGTAGCCAGCCAGGCGGATGCTAAGAAGTACCCTTCCACTTGTTATGGTTTCCTCACGATTATTGTCACAACTATAGAGGTGCAAGGTGGATGACACCTCCTTTTAAAAGGGAAGATCTTCCACTGGGTCATCGTGTCTGGGGAACGTGGTCCTACTGTACAGTTGGACACTTGCAAGCAGATCGTGGAATAAACTATGTAAGCGCGATGGAGGATGTTGTGGTGCCATCTATCTTTCTGTGTGTGAACTATCTCAGTGTAACTTATAGATCGCTACACAACTTTCATAGAAACGAAAGCTCTAGATCAAAAAGCTTAAACAATTTCTTGCTTTCCAATATTTTGTAGGTTGGTCTCGTCAATCGAAAAGGGAGGAGTTTACGCCGGGCTATCATCGTGGCTGGAAACCGCGGTCCAATTATGATTTTGGAATCTCGTATGTCTTGAGTACAGAGGAAATGAAACTTGGATCGCACTGGTGAAACCGGTGTGTGTAAGCTTCAAGTATACCTGCACACTGGTGATGGAGCCGGCCTTGGTGGTGGTGATGCGCTCCTGCATGGTGCCCATGTCCGTCGCGAGGGTCGGCTGGTACCCCACCGCCGACGGGATACGGCCCAGCAGAGCTGATACCTGCATCATTCTCATGTGATACTAATATTTTACAGCGAATATTTTTTTAAGCTTTATCTACCTGCGACATAATTCAATATGGAGTCGCTGTGCTGGCTGCAAAGAGAGAAATCTCTATGGCATCCATACCGGCACAGCGATCCCTCTCAACGCCCTTATGGGTGTGAAACGATTTCTCCAATATCTGAAACGCGCTAGCTACTCCTGGTATCGCAAGCGTCTAGACAACGGCAACCGCTTACCATATGGTGGGTCGTACCTTAGGATAAGGGTGGATATTATTAAAAATATCGATATTTATCGTATCGATATTTTTCAAATATATCGATATATATCACCCAAGAAATATCGATATTTCGATATATCGATATTTTTTGCCCAATTTGCAATTATTTATAAAAATTGCCTAAATTATCGAAATTTTAAAGCAAATACACATCTGGCTGTTTCAACATAAGATTTATTATTTAAAAAAAAAATTTCGAATTGCTTGACATAAAAAAAAGAAACAAAAAAAACAAATTTAAGAAATCGGATTGGTCAAAATCATGATGTGACGCATGAGCAGACAGCAGAGCTTTAAAAATATATCGATTTTGATATCTGAAAATAAATATCGAAAATTGATATATCGCGGGAAAAAATATCGCTAATTAGTATCGATATTTTTCTGAAAAAATATCGATATTTTGATATATCGATATTTTTTACCCATCCCTAGTGGATATCCAACAGAGATGTCTATCGAGGAATGTGTCGCGCGGCATTAGATCTATAACGTCAAAATAAAGCGATCCTATTGGTCAGCTAAAACACATTCCTCGCTACACATCTCTGGTCGATATGCAACCTTGCAGTGGCCCTCTTACCTCGGAGCCAGCTTGAGTAAATCTGAAGATATTATCAACGAACAGCAGCACATCTTGACCCTCTTTGTCGCGGAAGTGCTCGGCGAGCGTGAGGCCCGTGAGAGCGACGCGGGCCCGGGCACCCGGGGGCTCGTTCATTTGACCGTATACCAGGGATACCTGGGTAGGAATTATCACAATCACAACGTTATAGAAACTATCCTGCTGCTAGATCAACTTCAAAGTCTAGATTTTAGAACAATAGCCACTTTCTATCAGCGTAGGTAACTGTTAAAATTCCTTTCGTATGAATAATTACATAAGCTAAGGATATACAGCAGACAAAAAGGCAAAAATTCTGAATGCGCGGAAAATTTGCGTTTGGCTGACATACAGGCCACATCCTTGAAGAGTGGATAACCTAAAGAGAATCCAAACCTAGAGAGAAGAAGAGTACTCGAGTAATAGTAAGCGGGATGCATACCTACTATAAGTCCAAGATCCCAGAGCCCCAGACCGAATTTATTGTCTGATGTTCGAAAACTGTAATTGTGTAAATCTAGAATACGGACCTAAGTGAATATCAATCCCAAATTTATTTCACGGACCTTAGACGTCTTGTAATCATCGGTGATGACTCCACCGACCTTCATCTCGTTGTACAAGTCGTTGCCTTCGCGAGTTCTTTCACCCACCCCGGCAAATACCTACAAAAAAATGTATACACAAATGTAGTTTCGTTTCATCTCATTGAGTTCGTAAAAAGAGGGCTGGCATACAGCGTGGCAATGCTGCCAGTCTTCTTGGCACGCTTGGGGACTAGATTTTCTATTGGTAGTTAGTTTTGGCAACACTTACAGAGAATCCACCGTGCGCTTTGGCAACGTTGTTGATAAGTTCCATGATCAGCACTGTCTTGC
Organism: Achlya flavicornis; assembly: GCA_947623365.1. Taxonomy (NCBI): domain Eukaryota; kingdom Metazoa; phylum Arthropoda; class Insecta; order Lepidoptera; family Drepanidae; genus Achlya; species Achlya flavicornis. The sequence continues at coordinate 5,958,766 of OX392494.1, read as the reverse complement.
CGACCCCGGCGCCGCCGAACAGGCCTATCTTGCCTCCTGCATAATATATTCAAATTGGCACATTTATACATTATGAGGCACGAATGGTGAGCACAGATAGGCAGTAGTGGGATATGCATGTATACTTCTGGCCAAATCACCGTAGCCAAATGACACGCAAGAATCTAATAGACGACGAGCTTCGACTGACGAACCAATCGTGTGCAGCTCGGCGCTCCCCCCTGCTTCATTCCGCCAAACAGACCGAAAATGAACTACTGCGCAGGTGTCCATCTGTGCTCAGGACTCGTGCCCCTAACTATACTAAGCTAACTGTGATTTTTTTGATCGGAAATCAATGTTAATCTTTTGATCGAAGGACTTGTAGCGAGATCTATCGGTTACACTAAAATAGTTTAAACACAGAACGATAGATGGCGCCACAACATCCTGCATCGCGCTGACAATGTTAATTTAAGTATACACAACTGTCCAACACATACAGTTAGACCGCGCGGTCTCCAGACACGATGGCCCAGGCTGGCGGAAGATCTTCCCTTTTAAATCACACATCAACCTTGCACCTTCATAGACTTGAACTTGACGTGTGGAAAAACTCACGCATCTTTAATTATAAGCTTAGTATTGTTCTACATTTGGTATATTAATTTTCAAATTTGCCATTTGATGTGTTATTTTTTTAGACCATCGTATGTGGAAGCATCTTTAAAACGTCGAAGAATTAGCCCAAAGAAGACATTAATTTTGTGTGAAATCTATTCTGCAAATTCCCACCACCGACGACAGTGCGCTTTGATGTGCTCAGTCCTGGCTCAGTCATGGACAATTGCGCTTTTTCTGATTGGCTAAGTCAAGGATACGCTAAACATTAATTGGTCCTTACTATTCAAAATCAGTACAAAAGCACTGACTAAGTAGTTGGGGAATTGGATTTCCCGGTAGGTATTACTGCTCTAAAGAGATTTCTCCTCGAGATGTTTTAAAACAAAATCAGAAAACAAGTGGAAAGTCAATCGTGTGACAACTCACTTAGATTTAGAAATGATTCAATGTAGTTTGTGAATTGGACCATTATTGAAAAGAGATCTACCTTTTACGTATGGTGCAAGCAGATCCACCACCTTGATGCCAGTGACGAGGATCTCCTGGTCGACTGACATCTCGGCGAAGGCCGGCGCGTCTGCGTGGATTGGTGCGAATTGATCTGTCTGGATTGGTCCACGTTCGTCTATCGAACACATAGAATTAGAGGATCGTCATCGTCATTAATTCTGGATCTAGTAATATCGGTTAAATCGAAAAAGAGAATCAAATTTCTAAGGTGAAACTGAGATGGAGAATATTATAGTAGGTATTTTTATTTAATTCTCTAATAATAGGCAGCAGGTTCTTGAAATAAAGCGACCACATTGTTCATGCTTGTACGAAAGCCAGTAATCAATTATGACCTGGCAAGGCTTAGAGAATCTATGGATTCTCTATGTGTCAAGCAATATTAGTACGGCGGTAATTACTGTGAAATTGTATTTTTTTTTAACAAAAACCGGCTAAGCGCTAGTCGCACACGAATAATTCCGCTAAGAAGTTTCTTGTATGGGCCCCCTATAATTTTCAATATTATAACATTTTTATTATTGGCTGTTATAGCTGCAATAGAAATACACATTCTGTGAAAATTTCAGCCTATTACGGTTGATGAGATACTGCCCACTGACGGAAGAACGGATGGACGGATTCTTCAATGGACGAATTTCCGAATTGATGCTAACTTAACACCCAAACTTCTTCAGCACTTACCAATAGGTTCCCCAATCACATTAATGATCCTGCCCAGGGTTGGTGTACCGACAGGAATTGTGATTGGCGCCCCCGTGTCGATGATGACCTGCCCCCGGACCAAGCCTTCGGTACCATCCATCGCGATAGTCCTGCACGAACTGTCCCCGAGATGTTGGGCCACTTCTAGGATTAGTCTTGGAGCTGTGGGGAAGGGATAACTAGATAAGAAATCTTGTATTTTTAATGAATAGGCTACAAACTACTTTTTTAAGACGTCTATCGATCATGTTCTTTGTTGGGATCATGTTATTGGGAGAGAACTACAAAAGTCAGATATGAGATTCAAAGTCAGACAGCGTCGAAAACGCCACATACAAATTAATACAAGAATGTGTTTTTTTACAATTTAACTTGCTGTTTTGCAATCCGTATAAACTGTTGTAGAATTCATCGTGAGTCATCATCCCTAGTACGGATTTAAGTTTTTTAGGAGAGGCAGAGCCAATAGCCTGTGGCGTAGCTACCTAGGGACTAGACGGGGCAGTGCACCGGGGCTCCCATATGTTCCTTGGTAGCGACACTTTATTTTTCAAAAAACTTACTGCGTCCTGGAACCTCCAAAGCATTCAGGATGGGCGGCAGTTCCTTGTCGAACTGCACATCCACAACGGCACCGATCACTACGATCGAAGAAAAATCGCTTAATAATACCAAGCAATCGAAATCCGCAAAGAGTCTCTGATTTTGTACTGTACTGTATTGTACATTTAGATGCAGTGACCAGTCTTGCTGTTAATAACAGTAAGTAAGACTGGTTTAGTGTTTCCTTGACTAAGCCAATCAGAGCGCAGTGGTGGGGAATTGCCGGAAAAGATTTCAAACAAAATGAACGTCATAGCGCTTCTTGGGTTAATTGTTCGATGGGTAATCTACTACAATTAACTATACGGTGATCATTTTGTATGATGAGCACCGCCTCTATACCAGGAACTGGCTCTCAGGTACAGCTACCGGAACACGCTTGGAACTTGGATTTCGATTTCAGCTAGATCTGCAAAAAAATGCCAAAAAAACAATAAAAACAGCATGGAGTTCTTCAAAACCAAAGCGCGAGTGATACCCTGTTGTTGCAGGCGTCAATAGGTTACGCTAACCGCTTACCATCAGGTGGGCCGTATGTTTGTTTGAAACCTGCATAGCATAAAAATAACGCGTTTCCTACGAAAAGTCGGTTAAGCAAATGAAAAATATAATGTATGTACCAGCAATGATCTTCCCCTTGGCGCCAGCTGCTGCAGATTTAGGTGGAATCCCACTCCCTTTCTTTGCCTCTCCCCCCTTTGCTGCCACTTCTTTAGCTGCCCCTCCTTTAGCTGCCCCTTCCTTAGGGGCACCTTTTGCACCTTTAGAATCGCATACCTTTGTTGAATACTGGAATGAGAAAACGGCACAAGGCTTAGTTACCGTAAAAAAAACGGAAATACGGAACCGATCCAATTCTACTCATAAATCCTATTAATATTATTAATGGCAAGGTCTGTCTATCACGCCATATGTTGCAAAGAATCATGGCGAGATCAATACAATGATTTGTATATTTTTTTTTACATTTTAGATGACGTTGGAATGGTATAATTTAATTGAGTTAAGATTTTCCCTTTTTAGTTACCCTAAAAATAAGCTTACCTTTGCAGCTGGCACGTTAAGATACACACAAGCTCCTAGTTTCCTTGCTGTCATGCTGTTCCCCTCTCCCATGACACCCACTCTCTTCCCTGCAGGTCTTTTGAGGGGAGTAATCTTGATATAAGGTTTGGGCAGGTCGTCTCTCTTAGTGGGTTCAGAGGATATTCTTATTGCTGATATTTTTTCGCTTGGGAATTCGTCTGGAGCCGAGATGAGAGCCTCTGTGTCGCACTGGAACAGTGTGTTTAGAATAGACTATTACCACAGTCCCTTAGAAATAAATATACCTAGAAAGAACGTCGCCATACTACACGAATATATAAAACAGGCCAAGGCTGCTAAGCGTAACAGCTACGTTTTACGCTCCCTCTGCGTCATTCTGCTTGTCATAGTGACGTTCATAATTATAACAGTTGTTGAAATATTCCAATTAAAATCGGGAGAAATTTAAATATTAAACATTATTTTGCAATTTTATTTATTTTTGTTTGATTTAGCCCCTAACTGTTAGGGGCTATTTTTTTGACGCGTGCACAGCTTCGACGCTCAATCTGGATGTATCCTTAATCAAAGACTATTACATTATTTATTTGCAAGGATACAGTCACCGCTTAGCACAATGGGTGCACGAGGGTAATATTTCGATAAACTGCATAACAGTTATTTTTTTAATCTTGCATATTGAGTTACCTTAACTGATGCCAGGAGACAAGCACTAGTATGCATTGACGCCCTATGAAAAGCGGCGGACATCTTTAATGACCCGGGCCTTTTTATCGGCGTTATCTTTATGTACCTCGTTGAACTGAAACATGTTCAATGCAACAAGATGCTTAAATTCCATACATATCTTAAACCTATTGAAGGAGATCTTTAACAAAGTATACGCAGGGCTTTTTAGTCCTGCCTGGCTATCAAAATGGCAGCTAAATTAGAAAATGTCAAGCGCCTCCCGGTGCGTACTTCGGCCACGTTCGTGACCAAATTGTTGGAGACAGGAAGCGCAGACAGTGGAATCTTATTCCACTTCTTTGCTGTTCGCATGAATGAAGAGGTAGGATGTCGTACAACGTATGGGTGGATATTCTCTCGGCTCATTGCGTTGCGATGAAAAGGTGATGATAGATTATCGAATTAATCGGGCACACATTCCCAAAACATATTTTAAAGAAGCCAGGCTTGTAAACTTTGCTTTCACCAAGTTTTCATCACCAACGAGTCGAATGAATCTAGGACTGTCTGGTCAGCAACAGTCTGGAACTGATAAGACAGTACAGAAAGGGTACCTTCTTGCCACTGCACAGCTCTTCTTAGCCCCCTCGCCACAGGGTGGTCTCTTGATCGGCGTGATTTTTGTAGTACGGCGTTCGTCACTGTAGATTTATGAATCAAAATTAAAGCCCGTTTAGTTAAGGCTCTTAGGGCCGTTAGGGCCCACTTGCTTCAACCTGGGTTATCTTAACTAAAGAATTAGTTTCTAACCCAGAGTCAAATATACATCCTGTATTAATGGTCCAAACGATAGCCTTTGAAAGCTGAGATTGTGCCCTATCAGTTTTTTTGAGGTATAGAACTTTAAAAAGCCTCATTGTGCTGGCAGTGCGGAGAACCAGCGGTGGAGTGACAAATGTACTTTCCGCTGCCAGTGGAGCGACTACTTTCAACTCTTCTTTGGGGAGAGAGGCTCTCGGTAAAAACTTACCATAAGGCGGTAAGTATTATCAGTGAAACGGAAGAAACTAAAACGATAAAAGATACCTTTTGTCAGACTTTCCAGGCTTATCTTCAGGTTTTTTGTCAGACTTATTGCCAGGTGTAGTACGAGGTCGACAAGGATCAAGCGCAGATTTCATTCCTTGAAGACCGGGCTGGCTGATTTTGGCAGGAGACCCCTGGTTGAGGTTGATGTATACATTGGGGATCAGGCCCCGAATGTGCTGTGTTGGGACAGGTTGAGGGATGTTTGCGAGCTGGTGGGGAGTTGCAGCGGGATATGGTTTGTCTGTAGGGGTAGTAGGCGTAATGTTTTAAATCCTCGACACATGTTTTAAATCATCTATTATAGGTAATTAATTTAGAATCAAACTAAAATAAACTAGCTGTCCCCCGTGGTTTCATCCGCTATCCCGAGATAAAAATAATATTACTATCATTATCATATATCTGTGTGGCAAATTTCATCGCAAGCGAGACAACATACTTTTACTTTTGGCTTAATTTTGGGTAGTTATGTCACACAATTTACACTATTTTGTGTTTAGATATGTTGGTCGTGCTTCGGAAGGCACGTAAAGCTGTTGGTCCCAGCTATCATTGTTAAGCTCGTTGGAGATCTCCTAGGCGGCTTAAAAACTCCAACAGCAGGTTGACCACTAACCTACCTCCAACAATAAACAGCGGGTACACGTACTGGAGTATTTTGCTCTTTGAACGAGGGTGAGTTTGTGAATGGAGGCTTTGCTTATATATTTTCATTTAGGTAAAAGCTCTCAATTGCATTCCAAAGTATCCTAATTACATCCTAATTAATAATAACATAAGTATATACTAACAAGATGTAGATGTCTGACTCCGGAATACATCGCTAGGTATACGAGTGAGCCTCCTCATTTTTATGTATTATCTATTATTATTCAACTAACATTTGAATAGTTTCTTTGCAAAACTTTATCCGAATTGAATCTGACGGCTTTGCAAGGATGACGTAGAGTTAGTTCAAAATTAGAATAAAATGTTTTTATATCTTTTTATGCATAAGGAGGTCAAGAATGCAAACGCTGACATTGTAGTCTCAAGAAATCATTTGTCTTGAATGCAGTGAAAATCTCTATGTATCTCAAAATCGAATCTTATTACGACAGTGGTAGTGACGTCGAATGGCGAGACGAAGGTCCCGGGTTCGAATCCTACAATGAGCTTGAGCTTTCAGTGAAGGAAAACATCGTGAGGAAACTATAGCAGGTGGTAGGGGACTTTTTAGTACCCACCTGGCTAGCTTTCACCCTCAAGTTGAAAATCTGTCGCCAAGCACCTATCGGTGTGTTCCGACAGCTGCAATTGAGAGCCAGTTCCTTCTAGGCTTTGTGTACGAACTTTAGTGCGTTGATTGCGGTCAAAAACAGGCCTATACACAGTAAAAATAAAAACAATAAACCGACCAAGTGCGAGAGAGACTCGCTCACGGAGGCTTCCGTACAATATTAAATAACTCAACCTTGCTATGGAAAAAAATACGCTAAACCGACGTTTCTGCCTTACAAATACATATTCTCAGAAACTGTCAGCTGTCTACCTATTACCGTTAATGAGATATAGCCCACTAACAGACAGACGGACGGACGGACGGACAGCGGAATCTTAGTAATAGGGTCCCGTTTGGCACCCTTCGGGTACGGAACCCTAAAAAGAACAACGGTTTATAAGGTTTATAATATTTTTTTGAGTTTCTTGAGTTGAGCCTTTTAGTTTTTTTTTCGTTTTAACATACAATTAATAATAGACTGAATACTGTATCAATACAATGTTATATACTTGGTGACCTCACTAGCTAGTGCTGTGCCACGTCAATGACGACACGTTTGTATGTAAAGTGAGGGGCAAAGGGTTAATTGTTGTCGCCACGCGCTGGTTCCCACACTCTGATCGTTTTGTTATACGTTGACTCGTTTAAACTAGGCACTTTGGGGTTAGTTATTTTTTTCTACCACTAAGTGGCAAACAAGCATACGGCCCTACTGATGGTAAGCAGTTACCGTAGCCTATAATACCTATAACACCAGGGGTATCACACGCGCGTTGCCGACCCTGAAGAAATCTCTTCACACCTTTTTGAAGAACCCCATGCTGTACTCCATAGGTAAGCTAGGTAGTTTTTTGTAAAGTTTCTGTATTTATTAGTAGCTGTCCCCCGCGGTTTCACCCGCGTTCCCAGGATAAAAAGTTGCCTATGTCCTTTTCCATACCATAGGCTGTCTGCATGCCAAACTTCATGATGATCCGTTGATTAGTTGCTTGTTTGTTTGTTTGCTACGCTTTCACGCCTCAACTACTCACCGGATCATCATGAAGTTTGGCATGCAGATATCCTATGGTATGGAGAAGGATATAAGCTACTTTTTATCCCGTGAACGCGGGTGAAACTGCTAGTAAAAATAAAACTAGAAAGTACAATAATAATTGGACTGTTTTACAAAAAAAACTGAAACCAACTTCAAAGTACACGTAAGAAGTAATAAAATCCTGATCTGATGACAATGGGACCAAACGGGAAGTGTACCCTTCCAGACTAAAAAATAATTTTCGAGATGGGTTAATAAATTACGGAGTTATGAGGTAACAAGCATAAAAAAAAAAAAACATACATTCGAATTGAGAACCTCCTCCTTTTTTTGAAGTCGGCTACTTTTTATCCCGGGAACGCGGGTGAAACCGCTAGTAAAATAAAACTAGAAAGTACAATAATTAAAGCGATCAAGTTACACTTAGTACGGTTCAATAGTTATTAGGTAGCAATTTGAAGTAGAAAGCTTTGGTTGGAACAGGAATGCGTAGAGTCGAAATATTGTTGTTTTTATTTTAATACTAGCTGAGCTTACTTTGCAAAGCCTTACCTTTTGCAAGTTAGAAACCTTCTTCAACTTACACATGGCGACTGTCCAAAGTTTCAAAGCAATCAAACAGATAGACAGAAAAACTTTAGTTGATTACCATAGCCGTCCCCCGCGGTTTCACCCGCGTTCCCCAGTTCAATAGCTATACTCTCGCGGATAATGAAAACTCGAAAGAAACTCTTATTAGAGAAAGAATTATTTTAATGCATAAAAAACTGGCTCTCGAATGCAGACGAAGACTGGTTTTCAAGTTGAACGTAGCCAGGCGGGAATTAAAAAGTATCCTATTATAGTAATAACTATCGTAGACCTTCGTAGATGTTCGTAGACGTTCGCAGGCGTTGTTGTGTAAGGTCGGTGGGAAAAGGTGGGGCGCCTGCACCTCATTGGTCCTTGAATCGAAGCTAAAAATTCAGGTTTATTAAGTAAATAAATTAATCCTACAAAAAATATACGATCTACAAATAAGATTGCTAAAAACAATAGTACCTTTCAAAATAAAATGTAAACATAAAAATAACTATGATAAATTGTTTGAATATTGTAAAGTTATAAACGTATATGATAAAGTAAAACTTGCAATTGTATCCGAATATAGTAGCCATATAGACTCACTTGCCAAAACAAAAAGACCTGATAACCTGAGATCCATATCGTATTTGCCTGTATATGTGATGCCTTCATATATTAACGTATATGGAAAACGAGTCTGGGATCGTATATTACCCCACACTCTCAACCAACTACCAAAACATTTGGTTGAATGTCTAAATGGTAAAACTCATAAACAAGTTAAAAACATTATGAAAAGGTATTTCGTGGTGGGCAGATATGCGATTCCAGATTCAACTTAAATGTAACTATATTATGTAACGACTCCTTAAGGGTCAACAATCTTTGCTTATGAAGATTTTAGTACCCTTATGTACCTTAATAAACTAGTGTATTTTTTTCTTGAAATAAACAGATTTAAATTTTAAATTTTTTTTTTTTTTTAATCAGGTATTAGCCGTTTGGAGTTGAAAGTGCACACCTCTTATTTCGGGATATCGCCAAGCGGTTGGTCGACTCTTCACGAGACCAGAGGGCTGGCCTTTTTTTGGCCAAAGAATCAGCATTGCCTTCCAACGTGGCAATGCTGCCGGGCAGCTGGGCACTTTTCCTGTTGACAGCGATGTGGACGAATTTTATGACGCCCCGTAATTGGGAATTTGAAGTGTTTTTTTTTTGTCATAAATCGAAAGATCGTATATAAGTTATTATACAAAACTATTTTTAGTTTTATTTTTTTCGTTGTTATTAAAAAGTTATAACCAATTGAAAATATTTTTTTGAACTGTGTACCGAAAACGAACCGACATGTACCGAACTACCCCGAGGAGGGCGCGTGACGTCACAATGTTAATTGTTACTCACCATTACATACAAATGATACAGTTTTTTACGTTTTCATCAATTAAATCTTGTTATTATCGTCAATATATTTATAAATTTATCACAGAAAGTAAATTTTAAAGGTTACCGTCTTTATTTCGTATGTACCATCGTGTACAAATAATTCACAAATAACTCCCCAAAAAATGTTTTTAAATTTGCTACAAAATGTCTAAAAGTTGAAACCATAGAAACATAGGGCAACGTGCCTCTAATCAGATGGATAGTAGGATAGCCCAATTCACCAAAGCATGAAATTTTAATGCCACCACTTTAGGGACTACTGAGCAAATAATCACGTAATCTTGTGTATAGTTTTAAATAATTTGCTGGCCGGTAAGACGCCATGTTTTATTAAAATTTCATTTCCCTTCATCATTTTTTTTATTGCCACCATTTTCATCTATTTTGTTGTTTTTCCGATTTCTCTCAAAACGGATATTTGAGAGGCCCTTAGAACCTCATAACATTTATCTCTTCACAAAATTCAAAAAGTGGCCGCCATATTGAACTATCTAGTTATTGTCCCGATTGCTCTCAAAATGGATATTTGAGAGACCCTTGGGCCACATAACATGAATCTTTGCTCAAAATTTAAAATAATGTCCGCCATTTTTAATTATTTAGTTACTGGTCCGATTGCTCTCAAAATGGATATTTGAGAGACCCTGAGCTTGAGCTTTCGGTGAAGGAAAACAACGTGAGGAAATCATAGCACGGTGGTAGAGTAATTTGTAATACCCAATACCCATCTGGCTGGCTACCACCAAGCACCTGTCGGTGTGTTCCGACAGCTGCACTTGAGAGCCAGTTCCTTGTAGGCTTTGTGTGCTTACCAACGGCCACATCATCACCAAAATGTCATGTCATTTGTCATGTCAATCCCAAATTAAGCAGAGCTTGTACTATGGAAACAGATAACTGATATAATACAAATACCTAAAACTTTTTGTTTGTAAATACATACGTAACATACAAAATTACACCCAGACTTAGGACATACAGACATGTTCATGCACACAAATGTACGTCCTGTGTGGGAATCGAACCCACGTCCTGCGAGCTGCGGTGCGATAGATGGAATCTTAACCAACTGTATTGTAGAAACCGTTCGACCGTGTACTCACGTAGAGTTACTTTAACATTGTGACGTTTCAAGCAGGGCGCCAAGCCAGCCGACCCGTTTTGAGTCACGTGATCATTTTTCAAATTTGGTCCATTCCCTGTTCCATTCCACAAGCTCAGCTTAGTTTGGGATCAGATGACCGTGTGAGTTGTAGAGAGTGTGAGCTTGTACTATGGAAACCAGATAACTGATATAATACATATACTACTTTTTGTTTGTAAATACATACTTAATATACATAATTACATCCAGACTCAGGACATACAGACATGTTCATGCACACAAATGCATGTCCTGAGTGAGAGATCTGTGGTCGCGCACGGAAAGACAACACGTATTAAAAACATCTCCGTTTCAATAATCAATTAAATAGTGATAATCGGAGTATCCAAGTATAAAAAACCGTGTAAAAGTCGTATAAACAAATACAGTTGTGGAAAAGTATATAACAGTGCGAATAGCGGAAAGCGTAATCAAAATTATTAACAATTTATAGAATCGAGCCATAGTGATATCATTCGAGTGTATAACTAATGCGCCTGGCTAACGGTTGCACCGAGTGAAAAGTACCCACCCAAACCATCGGAAAAAAGACGAAATATATTTGTGTTGTGTAAGTGTATTTTTATTCGTGTGTTTTGTTAGTTGGCATATCATAATAATTATTATGTCTTCTACGAATAAATCACTGCAGTGTGGGGGATGTAACAGACAACTACAAAAGGAATATATCGGATGCTCAATCTGCAAGTCTAAGTATGATTTATTATGTGCAAATATATCCACTGAGGGTTTCAAACTGATGGATCGGGAACATAAACGCATTTGGAAATGTCCCCTATGTCTTGTAACTGTGAACAAGACACCAAAAAATGATGATACCCCTATTCGATCTTCGGCCTTTATATCTCGGGATGAAACGGAAGTTTCGTCAAATATAACTAAACGCCGTAAACAAGCGAACTCATCCAGTACTGATGCTACCTTGCAGACTTGTTGCGACAAGAGCGAAACTCCGCCAGAACTTGTTAGTGCTCAAGAATTTAATCTTTTCTGGTCCGAATTAAGAGCGGCTCGTATTGAAATGAATCTATTTAGAACTACACTTGCTGACCTCACCGACACTATAAAGCAAAATAATATACGAATGGACACCCTAGAAGCCAAGATCGAATCAATTGAGCTTAAAATAAGTGATAGCAATCATTCGGGTCTAGCCGCTATGGAGACTACCATTGCTCAATTGAAACAGGATTTGCAGGACAGGGACCAAGACCTATTGGCAAACGATATCGAGATCGCTGGCATACCGGAAACCAAAGGGGAGGGTATCACACATATTGTGCTTGCGGTGGCCACAAAAGTTGGTGTTAAGTTGGAAGAACGTGACATTGTATCCGCGGAGCGAGTGGGCCCACCCCGCACCCCAGTCGAGAGCGGACCGGCCCCGCGTCCGCGGCCCATCGTCGTGCGTCTGACTCGCCGCGCGCATCGTGATGAAATGCTACGTGAGGCTCGCGTGAGGCGTGGAGCCACTACTGCCGATCTGGGTATCACTGGAAACCCGCGTCCCTTTTATGTGAACGAGAGGCTCACCAAATATAATCGGCAGCTATTTCAAAAGGCCCGAGAAATTTCTGGCAGGGTGAAATGGCGTTTCGTCTGGTCTAGAGATGGAAAAATATAGGCAAGACGAGAAAGTGGCAAGGAACGTTACCGACTGCGTTCCGAGGCTGATCTGAAAAGGGTTTTTGGACCAGATGCTGTTTGCTCTTTGCCTGATGCTTAGTTGTATAAATAATTGCGCCGCATATTACTGTGTATTCATTTCTTTTTTAGAATCATACTGTCTTAGCGTTATAGTACCACACTGTCATCCGTATAGTTCCAAGGAAATATCTGTAATAATTAATATTGTTAACTTTTGCAATCTGTTTTCTTATAACATAAAGACTAGCTTATCAAAACACAGGCTTGTTCATTTTAAATTGAAAGTAATTATGAAAACCCCTAGTACATTATTGCCAAATAATTTTATGCATTTACCCAAGAATTATATATATGAAATCCATGGCACCATTTTTGATAAAGTTGGTAAAGTACTGTGCTTGAGTATTTTAAAATTTAAAAATGATTAGGGTTAAGAACTTTAATTTGAAATTGGGTTTGCTTAATGTGCGTTCTTTAAATACTGGACGAGATGAACTTCTAGCTAGTATTGATAAATACGAACCAGACATTTTAGCATTAAACGAAACCTGGATTAGGGCAGGCGAAGAAAAATTCTCACCTATTGTACCTGGATATATACTGAAACATAGACCTCGACCTCGGGATGCACGGGGAGGTGGTGTCGGTTTTTACGTGAGAAAAGAACTACGTATAAGGTGTAAACCCCATCCTGATTCCTGTCTTGAGCAGTTATGGCTGGAACTTACACTACCCGGTATTGGACGCCTCGCAGTGGGCACAGCATACAGGCCCGAATCTGTACCGGTAGGTGCAGCAATTGATGCTCTAAGTGAATCTGTAAGTACCTTTTCTCATTGCAACCATATATTTTTACTGACTGATTTCAATGTTGATCTTTTACAACCGGAAAAATCTTTGGCAAAGGAAGTGATTAGTTTTTGTACTCAAAGGAATCTGGAGATACTAGTCAAGGAGGCGACACGAGTGGACAATCGAACGGCATCTCTTCTAGATCTGATTATAACAGATTCGCCCGGTTTATGTAAGAAGTTAAGTATTTTTCACAATAACAGTCTTAGTGATCATGCCATGGTGATGGCTGAGTTTAATATTAAAAAGCCAAATAAAAAACCTAGGTGCTTGTGGAAACGCTGTCTTAACAAAATTCACCAAGAATATTTTTTGACAGATCTTCAAAATCTTCCATGGTCTGAAGTTTTACAATTATCAGATGTCGAATCGCAAGTCCTACGCTTTAATGAAATGTTACTTGGATTATTTAACATACACGCGCCATTAAAACGAATTAAAGTAAACACAAGGTCAACACCATGGATAACAGATACGGTTAAATTAATTATGTCGCTTCGAGACTCTGCTATGGACAGAGCACGTATTTCAGGTAAAGAAAGTCATCACAATTATTATAAAAACTTTAGAAATTATGTAAATGGAGCAATTGATAGAGAGAAAACTGCGTATTTTACCTTTTACGTAAATAATAACTTAGATAAGCCTAAAGATATGTGGAGTCATTTAAAACGTATTTGTCCACTCGGTAGCAACGAAATAACTCAAACTATGCCGGAGTACCTAAATAATCCAAACAAAATAAACGATTTTTTCTTGAACGTACCAGGTCAGAATCATGTGGACCAGAAACAAATAGATTTCTATGAGCAGAATGGTTCATCGGGAAGTACTTTTAATATAACCACAACAACGGAAGCGGAGGTGCATAAAATAGTATCCAATATTAAAACAAAAGCCTGTGGACATGACTCAATATCAATAGAAATGGTTAAAATGACATTATCTGAGACACTGCCAATCATAACAAAAATCATTAACCGCTCTATCCAAACAAACACTTTTCCGGATTCTTGGAAACTTGCTAAAATAATACCAATTCCCAAAAGTACTAAAATAGAAGAACATAAAGATCTCAGGCCAATTAGTATTTTACCAGTGCTGTCAAAAATTTTAGAGAGAACGATTTGCATGCAACTTACAAAGTTTTTGGAAGAGGAAGGAATTCTTCCTGAAGTTCAATCCGGATTTCGGAGAGGTTTTAGCACCACAACCGCGCTAGCACATGTGACCGATGATATTATAGAGGCATCAGATAAAGGTATGGGCAGTGTGCTGACGCTTCTAGATTTCTCAAGGGCATTCGACTGTCTCAATTTAGAGCTTCTTTTAGCAAAGTTATCATACTACGGCATATCGCGTGAGTCATGTGCCTGGTTTCGGTCCTTTCTATCAAATAGACGCCAATATGTTGAGGTAGAAACTGATAAAGGTGAAGTATTGAAATCGGATGTCAAAACCATATGCAGAGGTACTCCACAAGGATCAATTTTAAGCCCAATCCTTTTTATTATTTTCACTGCGGATCTGCCTAAATCGGTTAGTCACTGTAAAATACATCTATATGCAGATGACACTCAAGTGTATCATTCTTTTAAGCCTGAAAATACAGCGGACGCAGTGAAGAGAATAAATGAAGACCTTCAGTCGGTGGTGGAATGGGCTAACGATAATGCACTAGTTTTAAACGCGTCTAAATCAAAGTACATGCTTTTAGGAAGTAAATCGCAGTGCAGTAAAATTGAAGCGCAGTCACCCTCTGTCAAAGTTGATAACCAGATTTTGCAGATGGTACGGAGTGTGTCTAATTTAGGCTTGAAAATGGATAGTCAGCTGCGTTATGAAGAACATATGAACATTAAAATAAGAAACGCTTTCTATCGCCTTAAATCACTGTATGGCATTAGAAAATACTTATCTGTTCAAGTTAGGAGGACTCTCGTGGAGTCCATCGTCTTATCTCAGTTTAATTATTGTGATACTGTGTATGGCCCTCGACTTTACGAAAGTACCAAAAAAGCCATTCAACGTGTACAAAATGCATGCGCACGCTTTTGTTTCAATTTGCCGAAGCGAGCCCACATCACACCATACCTAAACATAAATGGCATATTAAAGATGGAAGCTCGTCGTAAATTACATTTAACATGTCTGGTGCACAAAATTGCAATGCAGAAAAGGCCCAGATATCTTTACAAGAAGCTAATATGGGTTAGGGATGTACAGGAAAGGAATACACGTAGGAGAGAGGGATGCGGTTTAGTAACTCCACTACATAAAACCACGAACTACAAAGGAAGTTTCAAATACGCGGCATCTAAGATTTGGAACGACCTGCCCCCGCCTCTCCGTATGAAAATATCCCAATCAACACTGAAACGTCACATTCATAGGGAGCTTCTAAATATCCAAAAGTCAGTGTGTGAGTCTCTCTATCGTTAATTGTGCTATGGAGTTCCAGAATTTTACTTAACTGATATTGTATTGTTATATTGTATTGTTGTTTTTTTTTTTTTTTATTATTCTGTTTGTATGCTTTGCTGGGTATGTATTGTGTGGTATCTTATAGTTTTTGTGGTCTGGTGTTTATTTATTTTTTATTTTGTTTTTCACTTTTTTGAGTTTTTTATTTTAAATTTTTATTGTGCTTTCTGTTTTGTGATTTTATGACGTTTCGTTCTTATTTTTAATGTTGTTTCTTTTTTCTCTGTGAAACGAACGTTTTGTTTTATTCGTTGCGCGTACATCAACTGTTGCACATTAGTACCGGGAGTCAGCTGAAAATCAGTGCTGTGCCTCAAGCACAGCGTACACTGAGCTGACTACCTAGCTACACACAGTTTAATGTACCTAAATTTTAATTTTTAAAATATGTTATTGTGTATGTGTCTATTGTCTATTGTGTGCCTTATTATGTGTGTGGAATAAATGGTTTAAATGGTTTAAATGGAATCGAACCCACGACCTGCGGCGCGTAAGGTGAACCTCAACCAACTGCGCCAACTGGCCCAGGATATTTATTTATCTATATACTCGTATATCAATCAAATCTATTACGACGTGTAATAAAATATACACACGAATTTATAATAATATCGAAATGTCGTAGCGCTCACAACCCGTAGCCAGTAGAGTTTCGTAGTCGATCGTGAGCTTCACTGAAATGAGACGAGTCTAGAATCGTAGAGCCACGCTACGACGTAGCAGCTACGAAGTTTATAGAAGTTTATTTTCGCTACATGTAGAGAGAGAGATGTCTGGCAACATTTTATTAGACGCCATAAAGCCGCGGTTACATTACTGCGTAGGATGTCAACATAGGCTACGCACGTTACCTGTGTAATGCAGTACACGTGGCGCTTCATATTTGAATTTTGTTGTATTACCTTGGTCTCTAATCCATATCTTATACATACTTTTATAAAATGTCACGTCTCTATTATGTCCTGTAGATAGTTAATAGTTTATAACTAAATAACACATCACCGATTTAAAGGCAGCTTTAAGGAGTCATCGTAATTGGCGACGATCGTACGGTCAAACGATGCGATTTCGTCACGATCGCGCTGATGTTCCTGTGCTCGCGCGATGACTTGCGAGCTTCAATTAGGACGCCTCAGAGTAGCATTTACATAGACATTTGCATAAGTTACACGTGTGGTAGACAAGTAACATACGAGAGAGATTATTCCGCACAGGCAGAGCCGTGGGCAAAGACAAAGGGCAAAGTGGTTAAAAATGTATTAGTTCAACAGTTTTCTATGTTCAAAGTTACTTGATCGGTCATAACGCGTTCCGTCGGCATCACTGTAAGCGGCAATTATAACGCCACGACGCCATGTTTGTTTCATTAGCTCTTTTACATGTACACTTTTATAAAATTATTTTACTAGCAATTGAAAATTTACTTTTTTTTAATGTGAATATTAGGCTTGTAATACCTAAGTACCTACGCAAAAAGTAGAAGCGAACATCTCCCATACTATCAACTCTTTTTACAATTCAACTCAGACTGATCTGACTCGTTTTTGTGTAAAAAGTCACCAGAATGTATGGATTCAATTCAGTATTACGTAATTTTGAAGCTATAATTAAGAATTGATGGCAATGGCTGCCTGGCACTCAAGTGTAGCTATTGAAACACACTTAAGAGCTTGACGACAGATTTTCAACTCGAGGGTTTGAACAAAATCAGTGGTAAGTGAATTAGTACGTGTCAGGCCTAAGAGCCAGTCACACTTTGGGTGACATCATGATCAAATGTATTTTTAAGCTCAGGGAATGCTTTGCGTAAGTATTTTCATTTCGGTTTTTTATTAAAAAAATAGTTACAAAAGGACTTTATGCAGCATTTGTAAGCCAATATCTGGAAAGAATCATGGCGAGCTCCATACATTGATTTGTACAAAAAAATAAAAGATTTTAGAGGGTATTTAATCACTTCCAATGCTGAGATTACATTACCAGCAACATGTTAATATACATGAAATATTTTATAAACCCCGCAAAACATAACAACAACATAATGGTTTTGGTCGCAAATAGTCGCGATTCGCCGGCTTGCCATAGAAATTAGCATTTTTATCCCGGGGTTCTAAAATATTTTAAATGGCTCAAGTTGTTCCTTAGGCACCAAGTATCAATTATAACGTCATTCCAACGTCTCTAAAAATCTTTATTTTTTTGTACAAATCTCGCCATGATCCTTTACGAAGGTCACTTCACAAAGTCAGCAACTTTAGAAGCTGTCTAAAGTTGGTGACTTTGTGTGCGGTGGTTAAAAAGCGTTGACCTACAATCTAGGTAAATACAAATATTTGTTCAGCGCATACAAAAAATAAATATTGACTCAAAGTGTTAACCATAAAAGACCCTCGACATAGCACGTCAAACTCTAATGACACTTCATTAACTATTCAACGTGAATTGTTACAGTCTATGGCATAAGGACAGCAACGTTCCACGGAAAACTAAAAGGCGGGGCCTCAAGGCTCGACCAATCAGCAGCGTGGAAATTACCTAATAATTACCACGATAGCCAATCAGGGCGAGCGTGAAAAATTACATAAGTGACGCGGCATTTTCCATTGTGTGCCGTAATGTTTGAATTTAGTTAGTCAGTGGTGTGTACGCGGCCTTGTTTGATTTAGTGTTGCTTGCGAAAAACAAACAAAATGTTTATTTAAATAATTTAATTTAACTATGGGTAATTTTTTATTATATTTAAACATACATTTTAGTACATAGTATATAATTAACTAATGTTTGGTATAATCATCATCATCATCAGCCTATAATGTCCCACTGCTTAGCACAGGCCTCCTGCACACAATTGAGGGTAACAGGGACTGGTTAGATACTACTCCAACACGCGTGCCCATTGCGGATCGGTGGAGGTAGGCTAGTGGTCAACCTACTGTTGGAGTTTTCAAGCCGCCTAGAAGGGCTTAACGACTATCACCATTAAGTGATAACCGGGACCAACGGTTTTACGTGTCTTCCGAAGCACGGAAACGCTCGATTTGAAATACTACTAGGTGGTCACCCATCCAGGTACCGACCACGACGGTGGTAGCTTAACTTGCCGATCGATTATGAACGGCTTATCATGCTACACCACGAGCGCTTAATTCTGTATGTTTGTTATATGGGTTCGTAAACTGCCACAAAATTGTTTTCTCACAATTTAAAATTGCTTATTTTAAACTAGAACTTTTGTAGCCCATTTACAAGGACTCTAATACTTCAAGATTAAATCATTATCGACCATTTCTGGTCATCTTTTCTCAAGAGATGAGGCAGTTTTCTAATGATACCTCAGTTCTAGAGACTTCTAAGCTCGCAGGTTCAAATTCAAAGCGTAAAGTACTGTGATGAGGAGCTATATTTTCACCTAACATCTTCATTGTACCGATAGCCCAAGAGTTCCCAAAGAATATGTATTTTTTGTTCACTAATTTTGGGATATTTTATCATCATCCTTTTGGCTCGCGGACGCATTCTATAATTATAGTAACCGGCAAACTTCATGGCATTAAAAGTAAACTGCACAGAAGCCGAATTTAAATATTATTTAAAAATCTATGAATGCAGTTTAAATTGTTAAATTGCTAATTGTTAATTTAATTAAATTGTTTTTTAAATTAAAATAACGTCTTCTTTCACTTAAATGTTCCATCTACAATAATGAAGTTACTTTCCCTCCATGTGGCATAGCCGTGGGACGCTATATAGAAGATTTCCTCAAGTCTGCCGATTCTTCCGATTAACGGCAAGATTACGAGTACATTTATGTTGCTCTCCGTGTACCTTCGCCAACCTACCCTAAATCCTTCGCCCGTATCCCGGGATCTATACAAGAATAGAATTGCTGCAACTGCGGCGATATCAGGCGATGATACCTCATTGGTAGTGACATAGGACACCGAGACGAAGGTCCCGGGTTCCAATCCTAATAAAATAACATTAATTTATTCTCTCCCGTTTACAATATTTAACACTAAGAAAAGTAATAACATAATTACTTCATAAAATATGTAGCAGGAGACAGGAGTCCAAACTGAGTAGACCCCGTACTATGGATCCCCTGGTCTCCGCCTCTCGAGATTAACAAAAAATATTTTACATTTCAGAACGTTAATACTTAAATTACTATCAAACGTAAGAATAAAATGTATATCTATACGGTAATGCTTACAAAATTAAATAAAATTCTGTGTGTTCATCCTACAATGAGCTTGAGCTTTCGGTGAAGGAAAACATCGTGAGGAAACCATAGCACGGTGGTAGGGTACTTTGTAGTACCCATCTGGCTGGCTAATAACTACCAAAACTGTAAAATGTCACAATTTTGACACCACTGAAAGTTCATTGGAACTATTTGGAACACAATTGAAATAGCAGACTTGGGCCCCTCGTTTCCATAGTACAAGCTCTGCTTAGTTTGGGATCAGATAGCCTTGTGAGAAAAATGTCCCAGAATATTTTTTTATTTTTGTAGCTATCTTGAATAACAAGTGATAAATGGACCAAACCCCGTCACTGTTCGAGATGGAGCCGGTAGCGTGCACAGCACAGCACAGTGGCGCCCTCGCCGCGCTGCGGCTGCTGAGGAGCTACAACCACTTCCTTGTACCACCTGGTAAGTGCATCTTTAAGACAATTAGAGCTCCACGGAATAATGAAAGTAGGAAAACTATGGGCAAGTTTCTCTTCGAGACCTGACCTGACGTCGCCACATTTCTTCCTTATGCCCTTTTACTACTTACCTTCTGGCCTTCAAGACCTGCCCTGGCTTGCCCTTTAGGGTAGTAACTGCGATTTATAATTCCGCTTAATAATAAGTCTTGTTCAACTTGTAAATATTTCTGTCTACCAATTACTGAATCTAAATGATAGTGTGTCCTAGATGCCTAGACTTAACAATCAAAAATCAAATGAGAACAGGGCAGGCAAATTCAATTATTCAAATAGACCTTCGCAGGTTCTTATGAAAAGTCTGACTCTTATACCGGTTCGGAAGGTTGCATTTGCTGAGAAGAGCCGGCAATAAACTCAGCAATTACTCTTTTCGAAACAAGCTTAGATTCAATACATAATAATTACATTTTAATCGCACTGACAACAATTGCGTGCAAAATTACAAAGTAGACTGAAGACGATGATGAGTTGAAAAGACATAATTTTTGTCTTGTCCATATTCATTTTGTTGCCTACTGCAGAAACTCTGTTGAGGTAATTGTGCATGATGTTCAAAGCTTCCAGTGAGTCCGCCATTATTACTATATCGTCGGCAAATCGAAGGTGAGTGATGTGTTCACCATTGATGTTGATGCCATATCCCTTCCAGTCCAAGAGCTTGAATACGACCTCCATTGCAGTGGTGAAGAGTTTCGGGGAAATTACGTCACCCTGTCTTACACCCCTCTGCAACTGGATCAGTCTCTCGTCCTGGACCCGAATTGACATGGTGGCTTTGCTGTACACGCACTTCAACACTTTGATGTAGCGATAGTCGATTGGCATCGCTGTAGACTCTGTAACACCGCATCATGTCTCGACTGAATCAAAGGCTTATAGTCCACATACGCCAGGCATAAGGCCGATTATACTCCTAAGTCTTCTGTATAATCTGGTGGAGTGTATGTTTGTGGTCCATGGCGCTTAAGCCTTTACGGGGATAATTATTGTAAAAATATTAAATATTGAATAGGTAGCAGCGACGACAGTCTCGATGATATTTGCTATTTAGGTATAGATTGTAATTTGTAAAGCTATTAAAAAAGTATTAGTTGGGCATCCCAAACCGGGCGATGCCTTGGGATGCCCAACTAATACCGTACCGTAGGTAGGTACGTAGCGGTATATAGCTCGTAAATAGCTCGTAAGTTACAGACCTGAAATTTATAAGGTTAGGTTAGGTTAGGTAGGTTTTATAAGGTAAGGTACTGGACCATAAATGGATATTGAAATGATATTGAACTAAAAAAATGTAATTATTTGTAAGTGGCAAGGCGAACTTATACAGTGTCGAGTATTTTGAGTTTAAAGGCATATTATAGGTGTTTTTTTATTTTTTTCAAATAAAGATCAGTCCAAAAACCAGGTGATACGGCTCTGAAGCTTTGCCTGCCTTTAGAGAACTGAGAGAACTAACGACGGGCCAGTTGGCGCGGTTGGTTAAGACTCTGGTAAAGATTCCACCTATTGCGCCGCAGGTCGTGGGTTCGATTCCCGCCAGGACATTCATTTGTGTGCATGTTTATTAAGTATGTATTTACAAAAAAAAAATATTAGTACATGTATTATATCAGTTATCTGGTTTCCATAGTACAAGCTCTGCTTAGTTTAGGATCAGATGACCGTGTGTTAGGAATGTCTCAGGATATTTAGGATATTTAACTAAACAAACAATCCATAGATAAAATACCTAACTTTTTTAACCGCAGTATTGATCAACTGGCTTTTGTAACAAATTATCGTCTTCAACCGCGATCAGCGTGTATGGCGACCTCGCGACCCGTCATTACCTAAACCAACACAACACAGCTGACGGTATTCGCACGACGCCGACGTAATTAATGTGGTCTGCCATTACAGGCATTTATTATTATTTTAATAGCGCATCATCTGACTATACTATTACTAAATGTATGTTAATTGTTAAGCGAAAGGCAACCGATCTTTAGTAATCATAAAACTCGTAAAAACTGCGATATTCCGGATAATCCTCCTTTTTATCGGACAAACAAGGCTGTTTGGCTTTTGTGTTGGCTCCGAACTACATACTTAGGCAATACGCAGAAGAATTCTCAGCTATCAAATTAAACAATACTTAAGATTACTTCTGTTACTTGATTAGGTATATATATTACAACCGAATTGAGAATATCCTACTTTTTTTTGTTGGTCAAAAATGTTACTAAATGAAAAGTCGCGTTTGCGTTTACGTCAGCGCCCCTGGCGGAAAACTCATTGAACTAATATCTCCTATTATACCTAATATTTTTTTGTAAACTCTACCTAACTCATTATTTAAGTGTACGGTCAGCAACAGTAGCAACAGTTTAGCTGAACAGATCAAAATTTTCTAAATGATGAAGAAAATTGTGTGTAGGTTTTTCTAGACACACAAACAAAGTACCTGTTAACTTTATTTGTTCATATCATGGATAGTTAAATTCGTAGGTGATTTGTAATTTTAGATTACTTATGTTGCTGATTGTACAAGTAAAATATCAAAACTGAGAAGAAATAATTGTTTGAAAAATATATCAGAATATTTATTGATATTCATCTATTCTTTATAATATCTCTGTGATATTCATATACTTTATGAAAGGACAAAAAAAACTCTTTAAACAGTATGATACACGAAGGCTGAATGAATACACTGCAATCCATTGCCACAGGGGTGGATTTATAATAATTGCACTTAATTTACCCGACACGAGCCACCCCGCCTAGCCATCTATATAAGAATAATTATATATCTCATGGCCCTATGCCTGTCCAGGTTATTATATTGTAAGGCCCTTTAAAATGTTTTTTTTTTTATGATCTTGCAATAGATGTATAGCTTAAGGTTATTGATAAAACCAAAAATCTTGTATGTCAAAGATAAACAGAGAGAACGAAACGCGACGAAAATGAATGTGTGGGATATTATATGGGAAAAATAAAAACTAGCCTATCATAGTAGCCCGTAAGGAGTAGTAAGGAGGCGCTGGTTCTGGCAATTAACGGAGACCAGTACCTCTACCATGAGTTTTCTACACTAATGTAATCTACACACGCTAGCGACTACGGTGAATATTTTGTATAGCGAGCACCGCCTCTAGTGGACACTTTTGGAAGCATTTCATACAAAATGTGTCTCCGTAGTCGCTAGCGACTGTAGATTACGTTAGTGTAGAAAACTCATGGTAGAGGTACAGCAGGCAGTTGGCGCTGAGCGACTTTATCAAACTGAAGGTGGCCATTATCAAGATTTATCAGGGAACCCAGTTGTTTTTGAGGGGCTTGAGCCCCTAAGCCCCCCCCCCCCCCCCCGCCGATCCACTAGTGGCTGCCGGCACACGCAGTCTCTTCAAACTTCGTGAATGAAGAGATTTTTACAGGGTTGGTAACGCGCGATTGGTACCTTGGTCAGCGGCTACGGTTACTGCTAACATTGCCATCATTATGCGTCTTTGATACTTAAGTTGTAAAAAAAATGGTAATTATTCACCGTCGGCGTCGCTTTGTATGAAAGATAAACAGCTCATTACCCGCAGGTGCGTAAGTGCATAAGTTACAGGTGGGCAATGTCGCACGCGCGCAGGTGCATTCATTTTATGCGTTTTTAAACGTCATGTTTACTTTAAAGGGTTACATTAAAAAAAAACATTCAACACTGCAAATACCGGTTCTCTGCGTACCTATGTCGGCTATCATTTTATTAGTAAGTAGTGGTAGGTATCTTGTATCTGGCTGTTTGTTATCACGGCTCGCGTGTAAGTATTCTTACTACAAAAATGTTCAGCCTTACGCTGCACGCTGTCTTTACGTATGTTATTTTTGTTTGTGTACTAATTTAAAGTTTCTAGATATGCATGTGCCAATCAATCAGTTTATGAAGAGAAAGAGATAACATACGTGACGTGAGATATAAAACAAGATGTAGATGAATATATTCATTAATTAATATACATAGATTTAAAACTAAACTGTTTTAGGTAGGTACCTACATTCAAATTATGTATGAAAACAATAACAATAATACCTACTTAATACATTAATAGTTTTATTTTTTTATTTTAATAACATTTTTAAATATGTACAAAATACAATCTATATTTACAAAATATAATCTATATATAGAAAATTTCCTCAAGCCTGCCGCTGCTTCCGATTAACGGCAAGGTTCCCAGAAGGCTGGCAGCGTTTCCTCTTTGGATAGCCAAGCTGACGCGTTGGCGGAAAAAGCTCCCCGCCCGCTGGTCTCCGGAGGTCTCGTTAAATTTGAAGACAAGGTGCGAGCAAAACGGCGAGCTTCTGACCCCCATGGTCCCAAGGTCTCGACCGCAAAAGGCATAAAAATATAATTGGGTCCAATCGATGCATATTTTTTGAATTTTGAATTTTCCGCACTGGCCGCCGCTGCCCCTGCAGCTTTACAAGTAGCCGGTAAGTGAGATGGCGCGAGTGTATCGACACATGTGGCATCCCACACCAGCGACTTGCCGACACTCCAAGGGATCAAAGACATACCATCCGGTCTCTTGCCATCGCCCCGCGCAATACCGACTGGTTCCAGTACGGAAGGCACGTTAGCGACAACAAGAGCCCTGCGGATAATGTCATTAATAGCCGAGTGCCGTGATATTCGACCAGCACTTAGGGAGCACGAAAGTCCATGGTGGCCGAGCTCATTGACGAGGTCTCCGCAGCGGCAGCGATGAGGCTGATTGGTCCTGCAACCAAGACGAAGACACAAATACACAGACTTAATGTTATACGGTCTAACATTGTCCCGGTATTTGTGGATGGAATAGCTTGTAGCCAGTGACCTGAGTCACTCTGAGAGACGGCTAACAAGCGCGCGCGGTCTGTATCTATCGAAAAGTTTGAAAATAAATTTTGCCAAGTTTTTTCACAAAGAGGCTTGTCCCACGCTCTCTGAGAGTGACTCAAGGTTGGAATATTTGTGCCTGGACAAGCTGCCTGCCAGGTAGCTTAATAGATTAAATTACCTATGTTACGGGAAGTCGAAGTCGGGCTGCCTAGGTTTAGCCAGCTAGAACTGTGCAGCCGGTTAAACTTTGTACCTATCCTATTCACGGCTAAAACTAGGTAGCCTAAACCATAAAAAGTGTAGATAGAGCTTCGGCATTTAGGCGTAACATAAATATCAGATCTGCATAATTTATGGTCGCAATAATTTCCCAGACATTATAAACAAATAAATTATTTCCCAACACAAAATTAGTAGGTTTACCCACCCGCTTAAGGGTCAGGCCACGTCAGGGCGCGCGTGGCCGCGATCTGGCACCATTGTAATAAATGTATTATTAATTAATTCCCCTCCCTTATCATCCACGTCGATGGGGTAGATACACCTGCCTCTGATGGCACACGTGATTGTTAGTATCAATATTGCACTTGTAGTATTTACATACCTACTATACATAGCTTTTGTTAGCAGTGATACTTTACTCTTTAGAGCAAATTATTGACCGACTAAAAAAGGAGGTTTTCAATTTGTCTGATTTTGTGCCCATGTTGAAGTCGGTTTCTTTTTCAGATTTGAGTTTGATGTATTTTCAATACCTCTCAAGATTAGTCACTGACCGAGGATATGTATATAGATTGAATAAAATGCTTCAATCGCGATGTTT
The DNA here is from genome assembly GCA_947623365.1 of Achlya flavicornis. NCBI lineage: Eukaryota > Metazoa > Arthropoda > Insecta > Lepidoptera > Drepanidae > Achlya > Achlya flavicornis. Next base: position 5,932,691 of record OX392494.1, on the reverse strand, counting down.
GTGCTCTAGTAGAGGAATTCTATAATATCTTAAAAGTCCATGGTAAGATCATGATAAAATTAATATAGAATGACCTCTGAACAATAAACAAAAAAGAATCATCAAAATCAATTCATGATTGGCGGAATAATCGCGTAACAAACATACAAAAACACCTACAGACGAATTGAGAACCTACTTTTTAAACTTTTGAAGTCGGTTAATGAAATAAAATGGTACATATAACATTCGTGTGCGACTCGCACGTTGCCGGTTTTTTTTTCATAGTGACAAACCATCCCCGACCTACGCACAACAGTGTGCTTAGTGTGAGTTTTCTTAACGAGTCGATAGTCACTATCGTTAACTCAAATTTGTATGGCGTCGGAACAGCGCCGCCTAGCGGCTAAATTGTGAAACATAATTTGCGAGTGCGAGATTGTTTATGTTAGCGTTTTCGATAGCAAGCATCGAATAACAAGTAAAGTAAACAAAGAAACGAGCGTGAACGTTGTTTTGCGAGTGCGAGTGGTAATTTGGACACCTTTGACAGATGTTATCGACAACGTCTCACTAGGGAGCATGTTAATGTTGTCACGGAGATTTTTGCAGTGAGAGCATACTTTACAAACTTATTTTTATCCAAATGGTATTGTAAAGAGTGGAGAAAATAATGTTTTTACGATTTTTTTTCGCTTGGAGGATGTTTTCGACGGGTAGGGTGACGAAAACATCCAAAATAAAAATAAAATAACCCGGTCCCACAACCAATAATAATAGATACCTAATACTGTACTACTGTAGTACTAGTACGTATAAAATTATGTATTTGCAAACCTTTTCCTCTTTGTGAATTTTGTATCACTATCACCACTCTCATCACTGTTCAACACAGAGGAACTGATATCACCAGCTCCTCTCAAAGCTTAATTTGCACCATCCTACGCCTTGCATTGATTGTTGATTCACTAAGATCTCCATGTCTTGCAATAAGTACACATACAAAATGTACCACAACTTTACTTCAACAACTCAAAACGAAAAATCTTATATAATTTTTTTCATTGGGCAACCAAAGATTTTCATAGGGCATCGTGCCTTTGATAAATACCTATTATCTAACTCAAACATAACATTTTGTAAATATCTTTATTACTTAGCTTCCATAAACGTTACTAACGCTGGCTTGTTATAATTTTTCGTTTTAGGTTTAAGTTCGTTTCACGGATGACTACTATATTAGATGAGATAACCATATGATACGATACGATATACTAACTAATATTTCTTTGGCAATACGAGTACCTACCATTCGGTTTGTATAAACAAAGTGACGCGATGACGCTATGCGTTACCCGAGTAGTTTTGATATACAACGTCTACATTCAAATAGCATAAGCAAAATATTGTATTTAATTTAGCCGGCTTATTGCGAAGACGAAACGTGCTGCCAATATAAGAAAAAAAACAAACGCAGTTCACAGTGAGGAAACACCACTTGAATCAAATACCTAGCTTGTCACTCGCACTCGCACTTATGCACTAAACGACGTGACGAAGGAATTCTCGAAAACGCTGTTGTGAAGTCATTCGGTTTGTTTTATGTAACTCGCACTAAGCCTACAGCTCAACAGCTAAGTTTACTTGCAATGCAATGAATGTTATATGTTACCAACTAACAAACATTGAATCCCTCTATGCCTAGATGTGCACAACATGGTGGCTCCACTCCTGGCGACGCTGCCGCCGCAGCAGCCCTGCCTGCCGCCGTACTGCCATCATCTGCCCGTCAGGAATGCGCCCCGTAAGATAACGTCACTATTATTGTAAGGCAGACTTTAGCTAAATAATATTAAAGAGGGAGAATTAAGACAGGTACAGCATAGCGTTTATTCGCTCAAAGAGCAGCTCGACTGGGGAAGTAGAAGTAGAATACAGCAGCCAAATAACTTTATGTTGTAAGGCATACCTAAGTAAGGTCGGTAACGCGTGAGTGATGCCTCGTGTGTTGCATTTTGCAAGCGTCCATTATTTTACGGTAACCGCTTACTATCAGGCAGACTTGTTTACCGAATCCGTCGAATTAAAAAGAAGATAAAACCCCATTACGATCACAATGGTGCCACCACAAGGGGGCTAAGCTATCTTTGTCTCCTTTTAGTACATCGAGAGATATAGCTTTTTTACAATCGAGTGTAACACTTGTAACCTCCACACAGTGCTGACTCCACCGCCAAGTGACAGTGATATCCGACGTCGCGGCGAGAAGCGACCGATCCCGAGTGAGCTGAAGGATGAGAAGTACTTCGAGAGACGCCGCCGCAACAACCAGGCTGCTAAAAAGTCCAGGGACGCCAGGCGGATACGGGAGGATCATGTAAGTTGAATAATAGAAGACGATCGCTCATGCTCATAAAACATCATGAGGAAACCATAGGTGTTGGGTTCTTTATAATACCCACCTGGCTGGCTACCACCCTCCTTCCAAAGTTCAAGATTTACGTGTGTAAAGGATGTCCTAGGATATTAATGTATTGATTCCAGATAGCCTGGCGAGCCTGCCTCCTAGAACAGGAGAACGCGTCCCTCCGAGCGCACATCGCAGCCCTAAGACAGGAGACCCTGGCGCTACGTGGTCTGCTTGCAGCCAGGGATGAGCCGCCAGCTCCCAGTTCTACTACTCCTGATTAGGACTTACTTACGTGTTTATAGAGAATACCAAAGCAATAATAAGGATAATTAAAGTGTTTTTTTTTTTAACATTGGCTTATTCGTGTCCGTACCGTACTACGCGCCACAGTCAGTGTTCTGAACAGGGCCCCGCCGAAACCGTGGTGGGGCACTCGAGCAGTTGGGCACACGAGAATTTTGGAGCCCCGTTAGAAAGTAAATAACAAAAAACATTTTTCTGGCATCTGCCAGGAACTAGGGCCCCTGTCGATCGAATGCCCAGAGTGCCCAGTGGAAAAGATGGGCCTGTTCCTTGTGGTAAAGACGGAACTGCAATATAGAAGTCAAAGTCAACGTATTTTATTATGGATCATAGGTATATAACTTGCATTAAAAAACTGTTATTTATTTGTATTGTTTTAAAATAGGTAGGTAATATAATTCGTTTTTCTTTGTTTATAAGTACATTTGTTTAACTCTGTATTTTGCATGCGCGAGTTATTTATATGTTTTATATTTATGAATAAATTATTATAATTAATTTTATTTGTTTGATTTTGATATGAATGTTTATGAACATCTTTTAATAAAAACTTTTTTTTATGTTAAATGGGCTTGGGCTTCTTGTGTTTCGATAGAGAAATGGGGATGGAGGAATTAGATTGAACAATACTGTAGCACACTCTACAAAATATATCCTATAGAAGACCGAAAAACAAGAAACCTTACGCCGATGTTCAAGGCTCGTTAATTTCGCCTCAGTTAGCGAAACATCGCCGACTAGTTTCCTAGCATGACGGTCTATTGAATCGAGGGTTCTCCAGCTGGTATTTGGCAGATCCATCCCAGACGTGACAGCAGTACTCGATGCACGACATGATGATTTTATTACACTCTCAGTAAGGAAATGGACTGATTTACGCGGATCATCATAATCAGCGTATAATGTCCCACTGCTGAGCACAGGCCTCCTTTCACAAATCAGGTTGAAAGGGAATGTGCAGATACTCCACCACGCGTGCCCACTGCGGTCGCAGGAGGTAGGCTAGTGGTTAACCTACTGTTGGAGTTTACAAACTGCCTAGAAGACCTCCAACTAGCTTAACGATTATCACAATTAAGTGATAACCGGTACCAACAGCTTACTTGCCTTCCGAAGCACGGAAACACTCGATTTGAAATACCACTAGGCGGTCACCCATCCAGGTACCGACCACGAAGGTGGTAGCTTAACTTGCCGATCGATTAAGAACGGCTTATCATGCTACACCACGAGCGCTTCACAACATTAAAATGTATCCTCTCTACCGCTGTATCAGCGCCTAAACAGAAATACGGGGCCCTTGGATGGGATATAGGGGCCGTCTCGGGCAAGCTTCGCCAGTCCTTTTTATTTTGTTGCGGGGTCAATCAACTGACTGACTTTCATAATAAAACAAATACGAAAAAAACACATTATGATATGACATTTATTAGCAGCACAATGGATTGGCTATACATAATACGGTTACTGACATGGTACTGACCCTTGGTACTGACAAATGCGGCCACCGAGAGAATGGAATTCTGACACCCGTTAAAAAGAATATTGGTTAATATTCTTGGAAACGGCTAATCCTATGCGATAGGGCTTTCAGAGAAAATAATAAATAATAATAATCAGATTAGCTGATTCCGTGATTTATTGTCGGTTGTCGAGGGGACAAAAATTTACAAGTGGTTGGCGCGAATCTTGTAAGATGACGTTACGTTTTTGTGTCAAATGCGAATGTTGGCACCGGATTTCCTCGATGGCACCGGAAGTCGAGCGACAACGCTTCATAACCAAATCCTTTTTAGGACTTATTTTTGCCAGTGTCAAGTTTTATAAGTTTAAGGCGCCGATACCGCTGAGAGAGTTCTGAGTTCCGCATTCACTGTAATCGATGCGGCGCCTTTGATCATTGAACACAGAGAACTCGGCGTTCAAGAGGACGTGATTCTGTCGGAATTCCATTCTCTAAAGCTGGCAGTTGAGGTAACACGTCTGAGCTATCACTGTCTAATTTACTGAGTGACACAAGGCAGAAAGGACAATGATAATTCCATATTTATGTGGATAATTCTGGTCCATGAGCGTCCACTAATGAAACTAAAGTAAGGTAAATGAGACGAGATAAAGAATTTAAACTTTATTGTATTTTGTAGTAGAATTTACTGTATGCATATACATACAGTAAGCAAAAGTGCACCGTATTTATATGCATACATATACATACAGTATATGTATGCATACACAGTATCATATGTCATACGGTATGTATGTATACAATATGTATACATACAGTACGGTAAAGTGTACCGTACTGTATGTATGTATATGTACGGCTATGTTTGCTTTGCAATAATGCTAGTCTGGCAAACGAAAGTACAACTCGAATTATTTGCAAACGTTTTATATGTCAATGTAAAACAGAGCGAAAAACTACTTCTTTTTTTAATCCAGGTACTTAGGTATTTCGTATTTCATACTATTTTGTTGCCATGCTGATATTTTTTAAATTTTCCGCGCTTTTTCAGTCTACTTTCGTTTGCAAGACTTTAGAACTCGCTTTGTGTCCCGAAACGGAGAATGAGGAGTATTCAGTAGATCAAAATACCTGTCAAATCCTGTAGTCAAATCAATCGTGTACATAAGGTTCAAATTGGTTCGAATTATCAACAGTTTGACAGGTATTTTGACCATAAAGGCAAGGATGTTATAAAACTCATATAGGTATCATAAGAAAACTCCTAATTAGGTAAAACAGCAACAAAAATTATAGGTTCTGATTACCCAGCACTAGATGGCCTAGAAATTTATAAAAGCCACAGATATATGAACCAGATAAAAGCCACAAACCACAAACACAATAGATGATAGCAAATCATTTACCAACTTATTACTTAATATTTCAGCCAATGGCAACTCTCGTGATTTCTCCTAGGAACGAGAATATTCCATTCATACTGCGTATTTGAATTTTGCGTGTGGCAAGAAAATGCAGGAGTGCTAGAAAAAAAAGTTAAAATCGTTCTTTCATGAAGTTGCGTCACCCACATGTTCTGTTTGAAGTGAATTGAAGCCAGAAAATAAATTAAATAGTTGATAATACTGCTTTAAAAATGTTAACTGCTACGCGGGTGATCGGCCGAAAGGCATTAGAGTGCTCCGGAATAAGTTCCGACTTACACACACAGAGGAATTTCTCATCATTTCTGAAGAGCGTAAGTGATCAATTTTATTGCCGAAAACGAATGAAAATCGTTTGTCAAATCAGATGAGAATGTCAAATAATTAAATTTATTTCAATATTACACGACATACCAACTTGTTACAAATTATTTTTTATTTATCAACCGGTCCGGGAGGTCACATGTAACAGAAATAAAAAACATGTTTTTGGATTAAATTGGTTATATTTTCATCGTTTCCAGACCGCAGCCCCCACAGTACCTATTTACCAACGACATGGAGTGCAACACAGAAATAAGTAAGTGATATTTGATGTTACTTCGTATTTCATCATAACCTAAATTGTTACAAGATGACCTTTGTATGCATGATAAATTTACCATAGAAACTCACTAGCCACCACTTAAATATTCATATCGACCCTGATGATAACTCATTATCTTGCTTTTGTTGTCATATATTTCCATTTTCTCATAGAAGGTTATAGAAAAAAGTATTTAATACCAATAACTACTAACCTTAAATTTATCATTTGGTATACTAATTCATTGATACACATTACAGTGTCTGCATAGATAACACTACCTCATACCAAGAAAAAAATTAATACGGAACGGTCTGTGTTCTTAAGTGACGCAAGTAAAAGGAAGCCGGCATTCTTGTAAATACATGGCCTCACACACACACATATACACCATAAGGTTGTCATTCCAAATTGAAACGTTGACAGTGACAATAAGGCTCAGTACCATTTGTGACTGCTTGGGCCAGTACTGATTTAACTCATGCACACGTAGGAATTTTTTTGCTTCACTTTCTTATAAGGAGTCACTCCGTCTTGATTTTTTTATATGTCTATGAACACTACATTATATCTTGGAATATATAACTAATTGCAATGAACCTGAAGCTAGATCTGGAAGGCTAGTCTGACCAGGCTTGTATGTATCTGACACTGTTTCTAAGAAATTGCATGGGATGACACCTACAACAGACCCATATGGTGATTTAGCTTCATAACCACCAAATAATAAAGATGGAAGTATACAACATGTAATGGAAAGGGTTTATCCATTACATTAATCTTCTTTTTTGGTACTAGGCGCAAAGATAGCTGAAGAGAATATTTTATAAAAAATTTCACTCTATATGATATTGACCCTAATTGAGGGGTGACATGTTGGTTATGATTTAAATTCAATAAACATGAGGCAACATTTTTGTTTTTTTTTTTTATACAACTTATTCGATAAACAAGCATACGGCCCGCCTGATGGTAAGCGGTGACCGTAGCCATATAGATGCTTGCAACACACGAAGCATCGCTCACGCGTTATCGAGCTATCCCCCCTCCCCTATGAGCTCTGGCAACCTTACTCACGCGCAGGAACACAACTTTACGCAACATAAAGTTATTTGGCTGCATTATTCTGTAAGGTGGAGGTACTTCCCCAGTCGAGCTGCTCTTTGAGCCAATAAACGCTATGCTCTACCTCTCTTAACTGAAGCTTAGCTGAAGAAAATATTTTATATTAATTTTAGCAAGTGACTCAATATGATATTGGCCCTAATTGGTGACGTGTTGGTAATGATTTTAATTCAATAAACATGGAGGCAATTTTTTTTGTAATTTATTTTGAGCTGAAACTTATGGAGAGTCTGAACCTAATGTAGTCTTCACCCTTTATGCAAGAAACGGGTACTATAAAGTTTCTGGTTTTGTAGGTTACAAGAATGATTTGTTCTCTTCACAGGCTATTGTTATATAATAAATTGTAATACTTCTTCTTCTCAGTTCAAGTTGTACTTGGAACCGGTGTAGAGTCATTTTGTTAATGTTCATAAGTGCCCATCGAGGAACAATCCCTTAGAGTAGTAATACATAGCAATTCGATTCCGAAACTAGTCAGTGATTTGTCACTGATTTTGAACAGTAATGACCAATCACTGCATTGTGTGTGTTTGACTTGGCCAATCAGAGCGCACATGTCTTTTTCTTAGCCAATCAGAGCGCATTGTGGATGGTGGCAAATTGGCGGAATAGATTGCAAGCAAAATCAATGTCATTACGCTTCTTTGGGCTAATTGTTCGATGGCATAAAGCAAACAATCCAATGTTAATTTAGGTATAAGAAAGAATATGATCAATATTTGTATGGGATTGACATTTCAAATCGAATTATCACATGATTTTTAACAATTTCATAATCCCATACAAATGATTGTTTAAAAACGATGACATCCATCTTGTCTAGGAGGCAGACCAGTTCAACATGATCTCTACTAAAATTATGTAATCACTATTGTCATAAGTTCAAAAGTGCTATCCCATAACAATCAAATAAAGTAGAATGTACTCTATGTAGGTTAGGACCGCAAATCACAGACTGATTTCTGTACCTAACCTACATCACCTCAGAGGTGGGAATATATGGACCAATACTGATAAGAAATTTTATGAAGATAACTTGAGATATTCAATTGAATAAGAAGTTGCAATTTTTTTTTTTTTAAATTCAAATTACAACAAAATGGCGAAAGATTGGACGGATGTATGTTTGTTACTCAATCATGCTTCAAGGGATGAAACCGCGGGGGATTGCTAGTTATTAATAAATTATGAAACAAAATGTAGTTTTATGTAGTACTAGCTATCCCCTGCGGTTTCACCCGCGTTCCCGGGATAAAAATTAGGCACCCTTTTCCATACCATAGGCTATCTGCATGCCAAATTTCATGGTGATCCGTTGAGTAGTTTAGGCGTGAAGGCGTAACAATAACAAACAAACAAACTCCCTTTCGCATTTATTATATTTAAGTTAGGATATCAGTTATCTGGTTTCCTTAACAAGCTCTGCTTAGTTTGGGATCAGATAACTGTGTTTGAGGAATGTCCCAGGATATTTATTTATTTATAACAGCAGTGCCGATCAGTGTGTGCGCGTGTGTGCATACACTTTTGCAGCGCTGCAAGATTAACTCTCGGAACCAGCTAGCTGCGGACTCATTGTCCGTCGCTTTCCTAGATACCGCGATACAGTTTTAAATAATATACAGATAGTATTCTTGTAAAAGTGAATAGGTTATTAATATAATTAAATTTGTAAAGGTCGGAGGGTGTACGCGGCGCGGTCATCGGTATCGACTTGGGAACAACCAACTCTTGCGTTGCCGTTATGGAGGGCAAGACACCTAAGGTAAGTGATTCGTGAACATACTGGTTCACATATAAAAACAATTTTGTCTGTTACAATTTCAAGGATAAACTTCTTAGTGATAACGACATAAATTTTGGTACAGGAGTAACTTTTGGACAAACACTAGTAACAAGAATGAAAATTAAATACAACTTATTACAATTTAAATTTATTGTATTCATAAGGTAAAAAATAGCATGTGCAATAAGTGCACGCGACAGAAGTGAAACTATAGATATCTCTTTTTCTCACTAGGGAAGTAGTTATTTTCCGTCCTTTTGTAACCGACTTCAAACAAAAAAGGAGGAGTTTCTCAATTCGGTTGTTTTTTTTTTATGTTTGTTACCTCATAACTCCGTCATTTATTTACCTATTTGGTAAATTCTTTTTTTGTCTGGAAGGCTACGCTTCCCGGTTGGTCCCATTGTCATCAGATCAGTATTTGATTACTTCTTAGTGTACTTTGAAGGTGGTTTAAGTTTTTTGTAAAACAGTCCAATTATGTGTCAGAATGTTCAATTTTAAACCATACATAACAATATAAATTGTAGTACTGATATATTGGACTTAAAAAAAAACTTTCGATATCAACCTTCCGCTTATTTACTTTACTATGACATCATCTTAGGTTTCAATATGACTTATTAGCTAGTCGCGATATTTTTCTTACTAATTGCATAGTTATTGGAGCTAAGTGACGTGGAATGCCGTGACAATGGTCGTGAGTTTGAATCTTACAATGAGTTTTAAGCAGAAAACACGAGGAAATCATTGCATTGTGGTAACTTGGTACTCGCCTGGCTGAGAAGTAAAAAATTATTAAAAGAAACAAAAAACCCGACTGCGTAAAACAAAAATTAACTGAAAAGAGAAAAACAAGCACTTTAATCTATAGAATTTTGAATATAACGTGAATGTTGTAAGGTATTGCAGTCGGGGACAAATATAACAAAAATAATACACATACCTACTTAGGTTTGTTTAACGAAATTTTTGTTTTTAGTACCCCCCCTCTTTTTTATCCGTAGACGCCATATCAAAATAATATACCCTATGACACTCCCACAGTTCAGACGAATCTAACGACACCTCATATGCTTAAATCCATCAAGCCGTTTAGGCTGCAGAGCGTGCCAAAGAAATAGACATACATAAATACATACACTCGAAAAACATAACCCTCCTTCCGGGTCAGTCGGGTAAAAATATATCACCAAGCACATATAAGTGTATCATCTAGCAGCTGCACTGGCTGCGAACAGTTTGCTAGACATTTTAATAGACACACATCACCTTAAAATTGCTCATATCCATAAAGCGATGGTAACCTGATGACAAAGACCAGATAACCTTTAGACTCCTACTAGCTGCGTACCCGTGAACAAGCATTTACATGTTTACTGCATAATAGGCGCTCCACTGACCACATTAACTTTGACTACCACAGGCAGCCGTGACAGCCAAAATCATCACAAACAACAAAGCGAAAAAAACTTTATACAATGGGATTTAAGTTTTAATTATCTATTGGACAATTTGTTCTGTGGGTTAGTTTTTTTTTTTTCCTGGGACATTCCTCACACACGGTCATCTGTTTTTTTTTTTTTTTTTTAGACACGGTCATCTGATCCCAAACTAAGCTGAGCTTGTACTATGGAAACCAGACAACTGATATAATACATATACTACTTTCTGTTTGTAAATACATACTTAATATACATAATTACACCCAGACACAAGACATACAGACATGTTTATGCACACAAAAGCATGTCCTGTGTGGGAATCGAACCCACGACCTGGGGCGCGATAGGTGGAATCTTAACCAGAGTCTTAACCAACCGCGCCAGCTGGCCCGTCAAACTTCAGTAATATTATGGTAGGTAGGTTCAAAGATGCCCTTCCACCAAAATTTTTAAATTACATTCTCGTTCAAATCTTTGTCGATATGGCTTCTAAATGTTATCTGGTCTTTTACCCTGTTCATTTCTGACTTAAATATAAGGTAGCAGTGCCGATCAGTGTGTGCGCGTGTGTGCATACACTTTTGCAGCGCTGCGAGAATAACTCGCGGAACCAGCTAGCTGCGGACTCATTGTCCGTCGCTTTCCTAGATACCGCGATACAGTTTACTAACAAAATCTTAACCCACCCTAGATTTACTATAAAATTTGAAATGTCTAACATAAATTTATAACTTTTTTTTTTTATATTGGTTTAATGTCTAACTTTGACGCCTTCCCATTTCTTAATATTTTAGAGATAAGAAAGAATAACTTTTACATTATACACGAAAAATCTTAATTCGAAGTGACATATGGACAGACAGACAGCAGTGCAGCAATAGCACCTCCCGTTGATCTAGTCATGAAATTTGATTAGAAGCAATTCCATGTACAACAAGTAAAGGAAGAAATGTGGAAATCACGAAAAAAGAATATAGTTTTGCGATTATGTTGTAATATCGAAAACGGGAAATAATTTTGAAGACTCGATTCCCTGTATGAACTATTTACATACCTACCAGTTTTTTACGGAACCCTCGGTGCGCGAGTCCGACTCGCACTTGGCCGGTTTTCTATGTACTATCTTATAATTTCTAAAATCTAATGTAGTATTGAATATTTTCTCCAAAGACAATTTCTTATTTTCCCAAAGTTTAATTTTTATAACAGGTGGAAATTTCGAGATGGCATATATTCCATCTCGAAATCTCCACCCAGTATAAACATATATCTATGTGGCAGTGGCGTGCATTCCATATAGGCAAATAAGCAATGCCTACCTCATAAGATTCAATTCAATAATATTTTGATTCAATTAAACTACATAATCACTTTAAATAAAAATTCTAACCTAATATTCAATACGAAATTTCAAACTTTGCCGCGCAGGCACTCGCGAGTTCGCCTCTCAAATTCACGGCAATTCACGCACACTAAAACGATTTCGGCATATTCATACACACACACACACTTCTTTAAGATAATACGACGAAAGCATAAATCACGCTTTTGCTATGCGTAGCATACTGACATTTGACATTCGCGATTTATGGACCAAAAGTAACCTTACCTTCTCTGTTGTAAGTAAAGTAACCCATCCAAATTAAAAAGACTACAGTTACAACTACTTTACCAACATTAGAGCAACTCAAATATAACTTCGCAATTTATTTGTGTTGGTTTGTTTATGGTTTGGCTGGCATTGTATGCAATGTTGTTGTTATTTACTTATTGTGATTTTGCGAAGTGTATTCTCAGATTATATAATGTACTCTTTGAAGTGTATCTATGAAGTGTATTGTGTGTGAAATGAAGAAATTCTGTGGTGAAGATGCAAAATGTGTCGATAAATTATTCCTTTAGTCAGTTTTCGTTTGTTGCTTGTACTTGCTTGACCAACTCCAAAACATTCATGGATTTAAAACAAAGGTAAAAATCATAGAAATTTTAACACAGAATATTATGTTTATTAAACCTGGCTATCTGGGTGCTGTTATTCGAATCTATTATTCTGTTATTATGTATTTTGTTTGCTAATGAATCTTACCAAATGTGTGTGGAATGATACGCTGACCTAAACAATTTTACGAATCGGGTCAAAAAACAATCGGGTCAACAATCTATCTAGGAGGCATATTTAGGCGTGTATGGCCATGATTTCTTCTGCCTACCTAGTCCGAAAACCAATGCACGCCACTGCTATGTGGACTAAGACGATATACCTAACTTATCCATACAAACAGGAATCAAAAATGCTAAAAACACACTTTTCTCTTTCCCAAAGGTGGTCGAAAATACCGAAGGGTCGCGCACGACGCCATCCCACGTCGCATTCTCCAAGGAAGGCGAGCGACTTGTCGGCATGCCGGCCAAGCGGCAAGCGGTCACCAACAGCGGCAACACATTCTACGCGACCAAGCGACTGATCGGTCGCAGGTTCGAAGACCCTGAGGTGCAGAAGGACATGAAGAATCTATCCTATAAGGTTGTGAAGGCTTCGAATGGCGATGCTTGGGTGCAGGGTGAGTTTTAAATTACAGCCAATTATTGCGGAAAATCCGTATAATTATAGATTATAATGTATACAATTTTATAGTTATTGTACTTAAAATATTTCAATTTGTTTTATGAAAGATTTTGCTTTTGAATCCAAATATTTCAGAAAGTATAATAATAATAAATCTTTGTTGTGTACAAAAATAATGATACCGTAAAAAGATGAAGAGCTGTCTCTTGTGGTTTAACACTCCTGTGTTACAAGAGTGTGTTCTCCTCACAACATAGGGACATTTTATTATTCTATACTATACAAAAAGTGCCGAAAAAACTAAAAAAACAAAATAATTTATATAACATTAAGCTTTCAAATTAGACTTATCTAATATTATGTATGTGTGTAAGCGTGTGTGTGAGGAAGAGAAAAAGTGTTTGTTTTAAGAACCATCCGAGGACGTGTGTTTAAATACACAAGGCAAGACCGAGGACTTTTTCGAGGGTCCTCGGTTTGACTTGACCAAAGATTCGTAATCTGCAAGCGATTTTAAGCCTTTCTATATACTTAATAAGAAAAAGTGGTCCGAACCTCGGTTTGATCAAGAAGTATATCTAACAGGTAGCAGTGCCGATCAGTGTGTGCGCGTGTGTGCATACACTTTTGCAGCGCTGCGAGAATAACTCGCGGAACCAGCTAGCTGCGGACTCATTGTCCGTCGCTTTCCTAGATACCGCGATACAGTTTCACTTAACATATATTACATTTAACATTATCTAAGAATTTTCAAATAATGCATATTATTTTTGACCCCGAACAGGCACCAACGGCAAAGTCTACTCGCCCTCGCAAATCGGCGCTTTCGTCCTGATGAAGATGAAGGAAACAGCTGAAGCTTATCTCAACACTTCAGTGAAGAACGCCGTAGTTACAGTGCCGGCATACTTCAACGATTCACAACGGCAGGCTACCAAAGATGCTGGTAAGTTCATTGGCCAAAAAAACAACCTTATTTGTATTAGAATAAAGTTCGTTTGTACCATCATACAATAAACCTGATTGCAATGTAAAATCACTTCATCTAAATGTTTAGTATGTCCTTGAATTAGCCAATTAGAGCGCTTTTGTCGGTGGTCGGGAATTTGTGGAATAGATTTGAAACAAAATTACGTCATTGCGCTTTATTTTTGTTAATTGTTCGATGGCATTATAGGAAGGAATTCACGCTGCAATAATTGGCACCAGCAAGTATTAACTAGCTACCCGCCCCGGCTTCGCACGAGTAGTATAGTAGTTTTATCCGCGCGGCATGATTTTTTCCGATATTTATTATTTATGTATTTTATTTATTAGGTTTACATACACCAACAGTACACACATTGAAAATAGTTACAAAGTCTTAATTCTAAAGATTATGACATAATCATAATATGCAGATGTGTGCACCGATTATAGTTGTACACAGCATTCATGGTAAACAAAACTAGTGCTAGGCACCTACAAGAGAAAAAACAAATGAACTATACATAACATAGACTGGATTAAAATTGAAAGCAAACGATATCTTCAACAATCATCGTCATATTATAGCCAATTAACACAAAACCTTACTGAATTATTCACCTAAACCTTATGAATAACTCCGTCCATTGGTGAAAACCGTATGATAATCCGTCCAGTAGTTTTTGAGTTTATCGCGTTCAGAAAAACTGACGCATCGGGAGACTTCGTTTCATAATATGTAAGGATTTGCAAGGGATTTTGAAGTGGTAGAGTTAGAAAATAAGCGAGATGGTTACAGGTCGGTTAACTAAAACTGGCACATGCAACACATTTACACGTGCGCAACATGACAACTCTGTCCGTCTCACTCGCGCGCTGTCAAGCTTATGAGTATGAGGGAGACAGTTATTGTTTTGCTTTTGTTACTGCTCATAAATAAAGTGTGGTCTTTTTTGCATTCATCAGTTAGAATTAACTGACTGAATAGAAGCAATAATGTAATAGAACATTATGTATCGTGAAATTGTGTGAGTACTGTGAACGTGCCAGCTTTCGTTAACCGACCGTTAATGTGTGAAAGAGACAGTAGCAGTGCCGATCAGTGTGTGCGCGTGTGTGCATACACTTTTGCAGCGCTGCGAGAATAACTCGCGGAACCAGCTAGCTGCGGACGCATTGTCCGTCGCTTTCCTAGATACCGCGACACAGTTTACTAACTAATAATTTGCTTGTGCGTCATGGGTTCTATTCCCGTGCAGTACAAACACTGTATGCATGAATAGGTCTGTTATTTCTGGGTGTAATAATAATATTGCATATAAGTATACAATGTGAAAGGGAAACTCCAGTTCCTTGAAAAGGGTTTGAGAGAGGTAGAGCGTAGCGTCTAATCGCTCGAAAGAGCGGCTCGACTGGGGAGGTACCTCCACCTTACAGAATATCGCCAAATAACTTTATGTGTAAAGTTGTGTTCCTGCGAGTGAGTAAGGTCGCCAGAGCTCATTGGGGAAGGGGGAAAGGTCGGTAACGCGTGAGTTATGCCTTGTGTGTTGCCAGCGTCCATATGGCTACCGTAACCGCTTACCATCAGGCGGGCCGTATGGTTGTTTACCGACTAAGTCGTATAAAAAAATACCAAGGTTATTTCAAATAACTTATTTGTAAAAATAAACAGGGGTCGGAAATAAGCGGTTTCTAAAATATTGGGAGTAATTTATTTTAACTTTCGGGTCTTATTTAAAAAAATATATATATAATACTTTCTGTAAGGTGATCAACTTTACTTAGAAGTGAAAGTTATCTTTAGTAGCATCACAAAAGGCATGGGAGTTCAATGTTTTTTATAATTTTACTTACCACACAAATTATAACTAAAATTTTACTGAAAGTTGATAAACTTCTTCTGAAAATCATATCTTCTCAGAAGTAAAAGGTTTTTAGCATCTCGGACCCAAAAATTGACATTCATATTAAACACCAGGTCAAATCGCCGGATTGAACGTGCTGCGTGTGATCAACGAGCCGACAGCCGCCGCCCTCGCGTACGGTATGGACAAGACTGATGACAAAATGTAAGTTAATATGCAAGAGGTATTAGAAAGAGACAGTAGCAGTGCCGATCAGTGTGTGCGCGTGTGTGCACACACTTTTGCAGCGCTGCGAGAATAACTCGCGGAACCAGCTAGCTGCGGACTCATTGTCCGTCGCTTTCCTAGATACCGCGATACAGTTTACTTTACAAATAAATCGAATTCCTCCTGTATATACTATAATTTGGCTAACATCTTGGTCATGAATAAGAAATAAAATAGAATAAACATAATTTATTGTCTTTATCAAACTAAACAAAGTTTATTTTCGCGTTATTCATGAAATAACGGGGTGGCTCGATTTGTTTGTAATTTAAGTCACAGTTGAAGTAAGAGGAACAGTATGTTGTCTCGGAAGGGTCCTGGGGATGATTCCTGTGTAAAAAAAAAAATGAGTACGTCAGTTAGATCGATAAAGCTCGTCAAAGTTCGGGAGAGGGGCTCGTGATATCACTTTTGAACAAAAAGTGTACTACAAGGTGACGTCACGCGAAACTTAAACACACCATATCTTCGTATTGTTTAATTGACAAAAGATATAATATTTTTTGATAATGTAAAAGTCTACTACTAGCAATTTTCTCGCAATGTGTCGAAATATTACACAAATCATAATAGTTCTAAGTTCTAGTAATTTCAATCAATAGTTGACATAATTGTTATATAGAATTAGTGAATTTCAACTCACTAATTCTATATACTTATGTCCTCGACTGTACGTTGCGCGAGAATTCGAGGTGCGTAGGTATGAGGCGTGATTCAGCCGTTTGAATGAAGATGAAGTACTGTTCCTCTTTCTACTGTGCCCAAGTAAAATAAAAAACCTATTTTGTACATGAATATCTAATCATTTGAGTTATTTTCTCACAGCATCGCCGTATACGACTTGGGCGGTGGTACCTTCGATATCTCAGTACTGGAGATTCAGAAGGGTGTGTTTGAAGTGAAGTCCACCAATGGTGACACACTGCTCGGCGGTGAGGACTTCGACAACGTGATCGTTAACTTCCTCGTCGATGAGTTCAAGAGAGACGTGAGTAGTTTTGTCTCTTTCACCCGTTTGCCTTAGCTGTGTTAAGGGTTGTCACATGTGTTTTGTTGATATTGAGTTTTTTTTTTATGTTTGCTACCTCATAACTGCGTCATTTATTGACTGATTTGGAAAATTCTTTTTTGCCTGGAAGGGTACACTTCCCGTTTGGTCCCATTGTCATCAGATCAGGATTTGATTACTTCTTAGTGTACTTTGAAGTCGGTTTAAGTTTTTTTGTGAAACAGTCCAATTATTTTATTGAGTTTGCATTCTAGTTAATAGTACCGGAGTACGCTTCCAGTGAAATTCTCTAAATATATTGGGCAGTTTAAAATGATCTTAACGTAACAAACAGACAGAGAAATAGCGACTTTGTTTCCTGCCGTTTAGAGATCAAATTTGACTAAAGCTAAGGCATCAAAGTAAGATTACATTAGTCGAAGCCATTTATTCAATTTAGGCCCTAGTAGGGCACTTAAATGAAGATCATCGCTACTGACGTTACCACCAGTTCGTAAGTCGGCCTTCAACACTTTCATTGACAAATCCCGCCATTGTAAAAGATAATGTGGCAACCCTAAGTCGAGTGGCAGTGCCGATCAGTGTGTGCGCGTGTGTGCATACACTTTTGCAGCGCTGCGAGAATATCTCGCGGAACAGCTAGCTGCGGACTCATTGTCCGTCGCTTTCCTAGATACCGCGATACAGTTCACTTAAAAATAATCTAATTTGTATGAAATAATATCCAATCACATAACATTTATGAAGAAATATCATATATTCATATATCGTTTCTCTTACAGCAAGGCTTAGACATCCGTAAAGACGCGATGGCGATGCAGCGGCTGAAGGAAGCGGCTGAGAAGGCCAAGATTGAGCTCTCCGGCTCCCTACAGACTGATATCAACCTACCGTACCTGACTATGGACTCGAGCGGTCCTAAACATATGAATCTTAAGGTTAGTGGCATAAGGTCTATTATTGATGAATTTGTCATTTCAATAAGAAAAAAGAAATGAATGAAAGATTTTTTTTTCTTTTTTTTCAACATACCTTCTAAATACATAAACTAATTTTGAAGTCTTATAAGTGTAATTTGTTAGAAATCCTTATGGCATTCCGGTTGATATAGATAGGGTATGTAATATTACAAAATGTGAAAAAAAACCGATCGCAATGTTATTTTGAAATATTTAGTTCACTCGTGCACATCGAGGAAATATCCCTTTAGAGTAGTAATACTGAACAATTAAATTCCGAAACTAGTTAGTGATTTGTCACTGATTTTGAACTGTAAGGACCACTTGCTGTATCGTGTGTTTATGACTTGGCCAATCAGAGCGCATTGTCGACGGTGGGAAATTGGCGGAATATACTTCAACCAAAATGAACGTCATTGTGCTTCTTTAGGTTAATTGTTCGATGCTCGTGCAGCAGTGCCAAAGATATTTATTGATAACTTTCTCCAGATGACGAGATCCAAACTGGAGTCGCTAGTTGGTGACCTGATCAAGCGCACTGTGGGTCCGTGTCAACGCGCGTTGCAAGACGCTGAAGTGCAACGTACGGATATCGGAGAAGTGCTGCTCGTTGGCGGTATGACGAGGATGCCTAAGGTAATTATTATCTATCAGATGATCACATCTAAACTGGAGTCGCTAATGGGAGACCTGATCAACAACGTCCACGAGAACAAATGGAAAGGATTCCATATCGACATTTTGTCTGACTGTAAATCAACTGCTGCACGATATAACCACAGTAGATATATCAAACAGTAAAGTGACTCGACCCTTTTCTTGATTATAATTGCCTACAGCAGCACGGTACGTGAACACGCGAAAGGGCTGCCCACCTATAGTATTTTAATTTCATCTACCTACTTGTCTAGTTTTGTGATTTTAATCATATTTTTTATTTGTTTTTTTTTTTTTTTGTGAATGAAATAGGAAGTGTTCAATAAAATGTAAGAAACAGACGAGTAATATATATTTTTTTATGACCCCATTACCTACAGCACGGAGATACTCGAATACTCTATACTCTAAATCGAAATAACAATTTTTTTGGTCACCCATCCGATGTCGAACCGTTGCAAACGTTACTTAATATCAACCATTACATCGCGTGTGCGTTACCTACAGCAATCAAAACCTCTTAACTACCTACTGCAAAATCTTACTTAAAAAGTAAATTATTATGTAAATCTTACTAGGTACAGGTACCTACCATTTATTACTCTCACAATCATTTTATAATAATATTTCGTCTAATTCAATAAATATATGTAAATAGCTAAGTACATACATAAGTAGTAAGTAGAAAGCCTAGCCTAGGAACTACTACTTTTTTTTAACCTGACCGTAGGTAGTCACTTTTTTCACCCAAGCCAGCCATCCACTTATTTATTTATGAATTCAGGTAGGTATTATGTTATTGACAAAGTCAAGCAACCAAAAAAGCACAATATAGTCTACTATAATTTCTCTTTGTCATATTAAGTAATTGTACTTACTTGTAATTATTTTAATTATTTCAATGAATATTTGTCATAAATCGCACGCTTACTGCTTACAAACCCATCACACCGTTCGTTCGTCACTGCAGCGCATTCGCGACTTGTTGCCAACCGAAAGCGAACCGAAATCGTGGCGCGTAGGTATGACTCGCGTTCCGGCCGTTTGTATGAAGAGCTAGTACTGATAGATATATCTACTGTGATATAACTGTGAATGCATTTATACTGGGTGGAGATTTCGAGATGGCATATATTCGAAACCTATGTTGGGTTAGTCATGCTGAACAACTTTTACTATAGGACCAATAGTGAATTCTCTATTTTTACTGTTCATACATTATGATCGAGCAAGGTTGAAATTTACTATGGAAAGTAAAAATTTTTTTTGAGAATTCACTATTTGTCCAATACTAAAAGTTAAAAAGTTAGTAAAACGCTGATAGCGTTAACAGCGTTACGTTGTAGTATTCTAACTCAAGATAGATAGATAGTTAGATTCTAACACTATGCATCAGCCAAATAACCAGAGCTCATTGGGGAGGGGGCAAGGGTCGATAACGTTTGAGTGAAGCCTCGTGTATTGCAAGCGTCCATAGGCTACGGTAACCGCTTACCATCAGGCGGGTCGTACGCTAGATTACCGACTTAGTCCTATAAAAAAAACATAAATTTGAAATTTGCTGTTATTTTTTTGATATGCACCTTCAGCACAGGCCGATGTCAGCTAACTTGGCTGTCTAGGCTGTCGTTCACGACAGGTGCTACAGTAAACTGTGGACATATTCCCCGCCTGCGCCAGTGCGCCTCCGGGTTATAATCTTACACACATTTGTATACTTACACACTTATTTTTTTTAATACAACTTAGTCGATATACAAGCATACCGCCCGCCTGATGGTAAGCAGTTACTGTAGCCATATAGACGCTTGCAACACACGAAGCATCGCTCACGCGTTATCGTCCTATCGCCCCCTCCCCTATGAGCTCTGGCAACCTTACTCACGCGCAGGAACACAACTTTACACAACATAAAGTTATTTGGCTGCGGTATTCTGTAAGGTGGAGGTACTTCCCCAGTCGAGCTGGTCTTTGAGCGAATAAACGCTATGCTCTACACTACACATATTTGTGTACAGTGGCGGATTGAAAAGGTTCGTCAGTTTTCAACTTGATTCAATCAACGTATCACGAGCACATATTACCTTTTGAAACCGAATGCACTGAATTAGAGAAAATAATGATTTAACTTTTCGTTATCAAAGTTCAAAATTGTTCAACTGCTTATCTCGTCGACAAGTTTTTTTTTATTTTATGTTTTTATTCAGCAAAAGCCATAAATTGTGTTTGTCGTGATGTAAAAACAAGCAAATCCTTATTCGATAGCAAACGTCAAATTTATTTAAATGTTAGCAGCACTGTTTCTTCCTGTTAGGAACCTCACTGGTAATATGTTGGTACATATAATAAAATTGATTCTTGCAATCTGGTGCAAGCTAATACCAACTCTAAGGTGACGAACCTTTTCATTCCGCGACTGTACATGAAATCCGACAACCAGATATCAATACCAATTGATAGATTGTCCAAAAAATATTTAAAAAATGTAACCTTGCCGAGTTTCTTGCCGGATTCTTCTCAGTTGAAGGCTGAGTTCCGAACCGGTGGTAACTTCAGTAAATGTGACCTTCATAAGTGCCCTTCTGGGGCCTAAATTGAATAAATGGCTTTGACTTTGACTTTGAATTCACCCGCCAGGTCCAATCAACAGTGCAAGAGATCTTCGGTCGCACCCCGTCCCGCGCAGTGAACCCCGACGAGGCGGTCGCGGTGGGGGCGGCGGTGCAAGGCGGGGTACTCGCCGGTGACGTCACTGACATCCTACTGCTCGACGTGACCCCGCTGTCGCTGGGTATCGAGACCCTCGGCGGAGTGTTCACCAAGCTCATCACCAGGAATACCACCATACCTACCAAGAAGAGTCAGGTGTTCTCTACCGGTGAGTGATAAGTGTATTATTGATTTTAGTGGACTGTACAAAAAGTAGTGTCCACTATATCTTCGAGTGTTTTATTTTTACTCTGTTTTGGCCTGTGTTTGACCACAATCTCACCATGGTAAGTGATGATGTGGCCGAAGGTGGTGCACACACAAAGCCTAGAAGGAACTGGCTCTCAAGTGCAGCTGTCGGAACACACCGATAGGTGCTTGGCGACAGATTTTCAACTTGAGGGTGGTAGCCAGCCAGATGGGTACTATCAAAGCCCGCGCCCAGTGTATTTCTTTGTGACAGTTTTTTTTTACATTATTGAAGAAGTGGCGAAGTGCGAGTCCGACTCGCACTTGGCCGGTTTTTTTTAAATTCGTATCTAAATATCTTATAATGTCCAAAAAACACGCTTTACCAAAAAAAATACGAGTAAAGCTCGGTCATCCAGGTACGCAAGTCATCCAGTAATACTCAACTGATATGGCTTACCGATGTACCTGCGCAGAAGAGACATTTTCAATGCGCGGGAAATCCTATTGGAGTGTGATAGTGCAGAGGGGCGTCACTTGCGAGTGAGACGGAACTAACAGCTGCAGTGTATTATGAACCTTATAGTAGTGATCTAAGGTCGATTGTAAGTTTAAGCATTCTTTCGTTAATCTTTGGGGCCATACTTTATTTTCTGTGCGAAGGAAAATTAACGACGCGCCTTATCAGTTGGTTACTAGTGTACTAATAGTAGTTTGTCTGGACGCGCAGCCGCCGACGGGCAGACCCAGGTGGAGATCAAGGTGCACCAGGGCGAGCGCGAGATGGCCACGGACAACAAGCTGCTGGGGCAGTTCTCGCTGGTGGGCATCCCGCCCGCGCCGCGCGGCGTGCCGCAGATCGAGGTCACCTTCGACATCGACGCCAACGGCATCGTACACGTCTCCGCCAGGGACAAGGGCACCGGCAAGGAACAGCAGAGTCAGTATTCATCATCATCAGCCTATAATGTCCCACTGCTGAGCACAGGCCTCCTGCACACAAATGTGTGTGGGCGGGAATGTGCAGATACTCCACCACGCGTGCCCACTGCGCCGAGGTGGAGGTAGGCTAGTGGTCAACCTACTGTTGAAGTGTTCAAGCCGCCTAGAAGGCCTCCAACTAGCTTAAAGACTATCACAATTAAGTGCATAAACATGCTCCAAAATTCAACGATGATAAGTCACCAGAGGGTGGATCTGCTCATGACTACTCGAGGAAAAAACTTTTTTTTTTTATTGTTTTTGTGGAAAAACTACAGGCATTCTGGCATTTTTAAAAGGGTTTAGGTGGAGACCAAAGCTAATAAGGTTGCCGATACTTAAAAAAAAATTTAATGGTGTTCATGGTAGTTAAAAATATAGGTGTGTCCATTCTCGAAGGACTTCATTTTACTTTTGTATTTTTGTTAAAATATATTTTTTCTTTTTTCTCGAGTAGTCATGATCAGCAGGGCTATTTTAAAACGTCGGATTCGATATCGGAAACGGATTCAAAAATTTCCGAGGCGAATTAAAGCAATTGCTATTTTAATTTCCGAAAACTTTTCGATGAATCGAATTGATATTTCCATAAAGAAACATCAAAAATATTCGAATTTGGAAATTAAAATAGCAATTTCTGAAAATCGCTTCGGTAGTTTTTGAATCCGTTTCCGATATCGAATCCGAGCGTTTTAAAATAGCCCTGCAGGTCCATCATCTGGTACCAGCTTATCGTTGAATTTTGGAACACGTTGTAGACCAAAGGTGTCAACCAAATATATTAGTGGAAATGCTTAAAAGTAGCCACAGTTAAG
This sequence comes from Achlya flavicornis, assembly GCA_947623365.1. Taxonomy (NCBI): domain Eukaryota; kingdom Metazoa; phylum Arthropoda; class Insecta; order Lepidoptera; family Drepanidae; genus Achlya; species Achlya flavicornis. Next base: position 5,909,179 of record OX392494.1, on the reverse strand, counting down.
TGACGGGTGGTATTAAAACCTTTCAATTGTCCACAGTCGTGATCCAATCATCGGGCGGTCTATCCAAGGACGAGATCGAGAACATGGTGAAGGCAGCGGAACAGTTCGCAGCCACAGATAAGCAACGCCGCGAATTAGTCGAGGTCTCCAACCAAGCTGAAGGAGTTCTCCACGACACTGAGACCAAAATGGACGAGTACAAGAGCCAGTTACCACAGGATGAGGTGAGGAAATTTTAATAAGATGCTCTTGGCCTGAAAACTTACTTTAAAAATATTACATGTATGAATGCTTATAGCCTATCTACCTCTTTACTTATAAAATCATTGGTCAGCACCCTATTTAAGCCGTCCACGTCACACAGATGTGGGAGGTAAAGCAGAGTGCGAGAGAAAATGGCGTCATGTTATCACCCGACACGCCAAATGCGTTAAGGGACGATTTGCGATTGCCTACATTCAACAATGTCACAACTTTTATAGACTAGCCGTCCTCCGCGGTATCACCCGCTTTCCTGAAATAAAAAAGACACTCTGGGATAATGTTGCTTCCTCTTAGTGAATTTTTTTTTCTTATCCGACTAGTAGTTCCGGAGATTAGCGCGTTTAAACAAACCATCAATCAAAAATTAAATTATTAAAAGAAACAAAAAACCCGACTGCAAAAAAACAAAAATTAACTGAAAAGAGAAAAACAAGCTCTTTAATCTATAGAATTTTGAATCTAACTTGAATTTTATAAGGTATTGCAGTCAAACCAATAACCTAAATATGTGTTTTTTTTTGTAATATTTGTTTATCCCCCCCTCTTTTCTTATCCGTAGACGCCATATAAAAATAATATACCCTATGACACTCCCACAGTTAAGACGAATCTAACGACACCTCATATGCTTAAATCCATCAAGCCGTTTAGGCTACAGAGCGTGCCAAAGAAATTGACATACATACATACACTCGAAAAACATAACCCTCCTTCCAGTCGGGTGAAAACACAAGCTTTTGTTTCACCTTTACGGTATCTGTAATCGAATCTTGCAAGTTATATTTGACCATCGAGAAATAATCCCTTAGAGTAGTGATACCGAACAATCCGATTCCGAAACTAGTCAGTGATTTCTCACTGATTTTGAACAGTAAGGACCAATCACTGCATCATGTGTTCTTGAGTTGGCTAATCAGAGCGCATTGTCGATGGTGGCAAATTGGCGGAATAGCTTGCAAGCAAAATAGACGTCATTACACTTCTTTGGGTTAATTTGTTCGATGTATTTGACCCACTTCCCAGTGTCTGATTGAGCTGGTATTTGGTATACATAAGTATATTGGATTACAATGCAAGTACAGACAACAGAAAGTACAGTCACCATAAAAAGCATTTTACTAATCAAAACACTATTTTTAACCGACTTCAAAAAAAAAGAAGGTTCTCAATTCGGTAGTTTTTTTTTTTTTTTTTTTTATGTTTGTTACCTCATATCTCCATCATTTATGAACCGATTTGGAAAATTATTTTTACAGATCAGGATTTGATTACTTCTTAATGTACTTTGAAGTCGGTTTAAGTTTTTTGTAAAACAGTCCAATTATCTTTATGCCCAGTGCGACAAGCTGCGTGAAGAGATCGTGAAGGTGCGCGATTTGCTCGCCAAGAAGGATTCCGTCAACCCTGAGGAGATCCGCACGGCCACCGGACAACTCCAGCAAGCCAGCCTGAAGCTCTTCGAACAAGCGTATAAGAAGGTATGTCACAAAATAATTTTCTTTGTAAAACATTTCGAAAAAATTGTTAATATAGCCCGAATCCAAAAATGACTTTTTTTTATGCGCGTACCTTTAATTATTTTCCTAAAATAAAAGCCTAAGTTACTCCTTGTTACATCAGCTATCTGCGAGTGAAATTCCCATCAAAATGTAGTTTCGGAGATTAGCCGGAACAAACGGGCAGACAACACTTTTCAACTTTTGATTTTTGGTCTAACATAATACTTTCATATGCAGTTAGTATCTTCAATTTTATTTATTTTCTTCCGATTGTTGTCGATTCCGACTGTTCCGATGTTGACTTCCGAACCGGCTGTAATCTGACATAAGTGGTCTCCTATTGTAATATTACTTCAACCCTTCAAATGTAAGAAATACCTTTTGACGTTTATAAATACAAGTTTATAAATTCTTATTTCTTTACAATCGGGTTCATCTATATTATTGAAATAACCATATATTTAACAGATAAACTTTATTACGTCTTATTATTAGTATTAGATCTGTCACACATGCACATTTTTGAGCCTCTACACTGATTTGTAAGTGTATAGGTCAAGCAAATGTGCAACATTAATGGCGGCACGTTATCATCTATATTATTGAAATAACCATATATTTAACAGATAAACTTTATTACGTCTTATTATTAGTATTAGATCTGTCACACATGCACATTTTTGAGCCTCTACACTGATTTGTAAGTGTATAGGTCAAGCAAATGTGCAACATTAATGGCGGCACGTTATCAACCGTTGATGCTCCGTAGCTAAATGGTCGATTTGTGTCTCCTACACTCACTTTAAGTATCCAGTACACATTAGATTAGTAATCCAATCTGCAACAAGTGAGTGCATTTGCAATTTAACAATACCGACCAATCAGAGCGCGTGTGTCCTTGACTTATCCATTCAAAGCGCATTGTAAGTGGGGGATTTGGCGGAAGAGATAAAAAAAAACCGGCCAAGTGCAAGTCGGACTCGCATACGGAGGGTTCCGTACAATATTAGCTAACTCAACTTTGCTATGAAAAAAATACGCCAAAAAAAGACGTTTCTTGTATGAGCGCACCATAATTTTTTTAATTTTATTACATTTTTATTATTTGTTGTTATAGCGGCAATAGAAATACATATTCTCTGAAAATTTCAGCTGTCTACCTATTACCGTTCATGAGATACAGCCCACTGACAGACGGACGGACGGACGGACAGTGGAGTCTTAGTAATAGGGTCCCGTTTGGGGGCACCCTTCGAGTTCGGACCCTAAAAAATAAACGTTTTTACGATTCTTTGGGTCAAATACACTAAAAAAACAATACACAATGTCCTAATTTATTGATCTCTTGTACAGATGGCGGCAGAACGCGAAGGTCAGCAAGCCCCGCCCCAACAAGACCAAGCGCAAGAAGAGAAGAAGGAAGAAAAGAAGAACTAAACTGATCACAACGCCCCAGAATGGGGCACTTCGGATTTAAAACAACTTATGTTAGTTGTAACACATTTTATACATTTTAGTGAGGACTATAGAGATATGACCTACTTTGTGCTTAGGTCACGTTAGAAATTTATAAAATAAAAGTTAACAAAATATGGGTCACATTTAGGAATGTTTTAGATAGCTGCAGAGAAGCGTGGGCGCTTTCTAATCCCACTACGAACAAAAACTTATTTTCATTTTTTCAACTTTTTTGTGTTATATCCGAATTCCCTCAAAAACTTGTATAGAAATGGTTACAGCTAACTTGAATGAGTAAATTAAACACATTTATGATATAATTTAATTTATGACTTGAACCAAATAGAATAAAAGTTTGAATTTATCAGTTTTCGTTCTTTTACACTAGAGTAGTTAGACCGTCAGGCCATAGCGCACTCAATTTCATAAAGAAATAGGTGTGCAAAGATTGTAGGTACTTCGAGATTAATGGGCACAAAATTTAACGTCTATTAACGAAAATGCCGCTCAAAAGAAAAGGCACCTTATGATTTTTCGGTAGAGTTAAAAGTAGTGAGTTGTATATTTTTGAATTTCCGTAGTGTAACATTAATTCAAGCGTAAAGTCAAGAACGATGGTAAATTATCGCAAAAAAAATGCGGCAAAATGTCAAATAATATAAAATAAAAGTTCCTGGATTTTATTATTTTGGGAATCTTCCAAGGATCTTTTTATTCTACGATTTTTACGATATTTCTCCACTGCTATAAAAAAGTGCAGAACGAAAGTTGTTCAGTTTGGGGAGTTGCAGGTTATCTTTCGAATATACCTTTTGCCCTGGTAAATTTTACCAAATAAAAAGCCATTGTTGTGTAGGTATTTAAAATGTTTTATATATACACTCGGCGGCTTAAAATTCTGCCCAAGCACGAAATTTCACACGAGGTATTAACGGAAATCATTTTCTTATAGTTAACAATGCACTGTATTTGATAAGCCTGCATTTTGAATATGCAATTGAAAAAGTGCAACTTCTAGTATACGCCATAAATGTTGATACAACACCTCTTGAACAGAATTTCGTGCTGGGAACTAAATTCAATGCTGGCGAGTGTAGTTAGTGAGTAAAAGGTTTTGGGTCTCCAGATATGTACAGCTTAATTACAACTATAGTATTCCCACTTAACTCTTCTGTAGCCCAGAAACCGTTTCAGAAACTATCTGAATTTAATATTAGGATGTTTAATTTTATTTATAATTGTAATATATTTTCTGTGTATGAATGCCCCAGCGATAGATGGTAGCTTGGACTAGTTTACGAAATAAGCAAAATCCAATTGAACGTACAGTGCATTTAATAATATCCTCAAACAGACATCGCACTTATGAAAATGACTTCAAGATACCATCTATCCATTTAGAAAGTTTGTTTGTTATGTTAATTATTGTGTATTTTCTTTTTCTACATAATATGTTATCGGTTTTATGTTTCTATGCAATATATATGAAGTATGTGCTTAAATGTTATATTTAAATAGTATATGTATAGAAATATAGAATATTGTTGGTATACCGCGCTGCGTCGCCCGCTGTGTTTGTCGATGTGTCTGTTTGTATGTGTGACTGCTCGGCCGACGCGACGCGGTCTGTAAAATTGTGCGTATGTTTTCAATAGAATAGTGAAATATATGATTACAACAAAACTGTTGTTTTAATAAAACGTGGTAAATGCTTGTAAAAGTTTATTGAAGAAAGTCTTATTACTTCTATACAGCAGGAGTCACTGTTTTCTTCTTACGCTTTACTTCTTTCTACCGCATAGTGAGGAAGATTAGTTGCTGATATGACCCGTCCTGGCAGTCATCATCACAAATAATATGAATTATTCAATATAATCCCTGATTCAAAATAATCATATCTTGGGATATTCATAAATATACAGGATTACATCCATAAAGTAACTTATAGTTACATCAAGGTTACAAAAGGGGTCTTTAATGGCCCCGCCGAACGAGCCCGCCCCTGGTTATAAAAAAGTACTCTGGCCGACCCTGGCAGGGCCACAACTAGAACTAATAAGTAATAACTTTTCAAGATGTCTCTAAGGACTCACATGTTTAACTACAATGGTGGTCATTGTACTAAAACTCTGCATGGACTATTTAGAGAAAACTTGAAAAGTCACGATAGTTATTTCACTTCACTGGTGCACATGGATTGATCTTTATTGGATAAAATACCACCTAATAATATATGTAGGTAACCTATGTATGTACCACCTAATAATAAATAATATGCAATAAAACTCACAACAAAGGATTTAAGAAAATAAAAACGAAAACGCAACGTCACTTTGCAAGTTCCCACCAAAAAGTCCATTAATGGTATTAGAGCAGTGTTGCCAACTTCTAACCGAAAATGGGTCACCAGTGGTCACCAGCCATTTGAAAAACCTACAAATACTTTTGTTATCATCAAGATGGGGACCCGTAAAAAAAAATTCAACCTTACCTATTTAAGTTTACGATTTGACAGATATACTTAAAACTCCTCATTCGGAACGGGTTTAAACACGCTCAAATCGATTTGGAATTTTGCAATGCAACTTAAGTTTATATATAAATATCGTCATATAACCCATTAAAAATATGACCACCCTATGACGCTGTTGGCTCACTAGCTATCACCAGCGGCTTACCTTGGGGATCATCATAGTTCGCATTAGCGTTACAACTCATCAACACCAGGATGCCCGACATGACAATACCGAGGCATATGAACGTGACGAATAATGTTGCCAGAATATTCGTATTGAAATATGGGCCACAGTTAATTGCTGTGTCGAAACACTCGTCGCTTGAAGAGCCACTTCCACCTGCTCCTGGCGGAAGTGGATCAGATCCACCAGGTGGCGAATCAGGGGGCGAATCAGGTGGCGAATCAGGGGCCGCATCAGGGGGGGCAGGGGGATCATCAGGGGGCGCATCAGGATCTCCTCCACCATCATCACGAAGTTGGCGACGACTTCGAGGTTGAATCTGATAAGAGATAGTTGTTTTATCTTTTTCTCTTTCTTTACCTTTTGCGAAGATGATGATTTTGTGATGATGATGCACTGAAATGTGTAGGTACCTTTTTATGTAGTGAATAAAGTTATATAATCGCTATCGCTATCTTAAAAAACGCGCACAGCGTCCCGTCACGCGATTTGCACTATTAAAACGATACACGTTAGTCTGGCCGGTCATCTTTGGCGAATATTTAACCAATAGAATTACAAAATAAATTACAGTATGATTTTGACTAACCTCGACGTTTCGACCAAGTTGCATTGATCGTGGTCACGAGTGAACTGAGACCCGATACATTAATATTACAATGAATTTAGTTCGCGAAAGCTTAAAAAGTAATATTGCATAAGGTTTATAATATTATTTGATGATTCGGGTGTTTTCTTCGAACGTCTTTTCATGTCTGATTGACGGCCCGCCTTATCTTTTGTGTGTTACTGTACCATGGTATACTGACCTGATACTGCGACACAGAGACGAAGCTGTTGTCCCTCCTGTTGACGATGACCAATGGCTCGCCGCACAAGTACGAGAACCCCCACGGCACTGACACAGACATCCGCGTACGTCCCACCTCCTCGCCGCCTTCTAATAGGACTACGCTATCTACATAAAAAAAGAAAACATAATTGTCCTGATTCTGTTGTTTACTAATTAAACTAATTTTAATCTCACTATGTCTCTTTCTAACAAAGAACATAAGAAAAGGATGTAAGAAATTTAGTCCTGTCAAATTAGTCCAATGCGTGTTTCAATATAAATGTAGTCGCCATCTATCGCGGTTACACGCAAAATAAGACGGAAAAGATACGCAAAATAAGAAAGAGATGAGATGTGACTAAAATTAGTTTAGTGCGATTTACAATAGAATCTCACTAAATAACCATCTCAAATGTTGTAGTAACAGTCTGTCTGTTCCCTTTTCACACTAAACCGCTGAGCTGATCATGATGTAATTTGGCACGCAGATAGCCTATTTACTTAGTTGAACTATAGGCTACTTTTTATCCTGGGAACGTGGGTATGCCGCGACTAGTTTATGAAATAAATGAGGATTTTCAGATGTTGTGCCTCAATCAACCCTTACTTAGGATGGCCCCATAGAGGCTTTTGATCCGCGTTCACACGATCAATTGAACACGATCAATTAAGCTTTTTTCAAAATTTTCACTGACTGTAATTTAACCCTTTTAGCTGCCCTTGTTGACCCGTCCTCGTTGTGCTATTGCACGATGAGTCGTGACCTAATGACCCATAAACCTCCTTGGTCACTCAGCTGACTCAGCCCCACGACCCTAAAAGACCTCGTTTTTGTCGCCTTTTACGACACGCTGTCCCAGGCCACAGCTCTGAAATTTTGAAATAATTCCGTATAAATAATGTTTTACCAAGTTTCCACTCCTTTTCTTCAAACCCAAAATCGAATTCCAGCTCAAAATCAGTGTATGCCATTTTAGTAGAAAGTTTGGTTCTGGACCACGTTTCTTTGCCAACCAATGGCGCTTGATCGAAGTTCGCTCGGCGAGTCGCTGTAGCCGCGTATACTCCTAAAATAAGCTTTTCATTATAATGGACATTTATTATATTATATATTACGTTAACGACTAAAATCCGAAGTGGGGCTACACCATCGAACAATTAACCGCAGCGCGGCTTGAATGACCATCCACACGCTCAAGTCAAACAAAAATTGCGTAACAAATCAAAATCTTCAACAAGTCAACGATTATACAAGCCGCTCTTCCGGATATACCCACAGTCTTAGAGGGCCTACGCACTATGCGGCGAGCCGGAATGTGGTCAGCCGTTTGGTAGATCGCACTCAAAAATATGTACGTAATAATCATGGTACAGGTCGGTTAACTAAAGCTGGCACGTTTCAACACATTTACACCGTCTCTCTCGCGAAAAGTCAAGCTTATGAGTATGAAGGAAGACTTAGAAGACAAGGTTAAGCTGGCATCCAAAAAGCTCGGAGTGCTCAACAGAGCGAGGCAGTACTTCACATCGCGGCAAAGGCTGCAACTTTATAAGTCGCAAGTCCGGCCTCATATGGAGTACTGCTGTCATCTATGGGCAGGGGCACCTGGATACCAGCTTGATCCTTTAGACTCGGTTCAACGACGTGCCATCAGAATTGTTGACGATCTCGAGCTCACAAGCGGTTTAGAGCCCCTCAGTCTGAGGAGAGACTTTGCCTCCTTATGTGTGTTCTACCGCTTGTACAACGGACGGTGTTCTGAAGAATTGTTTAAGATGATGCCCACGGCTACTTTCTACCATCGCAACTCTCGCCATCGACGGGGAGTCCATCCTCACATATTGAAGCCTGAATTGTTTCGTACTGTGCGGGCTCAAAGGAGCTTCCTTCCGCGGATGCTCAGACTGTGGAATGAGCTCCCCGCCGTGGTTTTCCCAATGGAGTACAGCATGGGGTTCTTCAAAAGGGGTGTGAAGAGATTTCTGCAGGGTCGGCAACGCGCGCGTGATACCCCTGGTGTTGCAAGCGTCCATAGGCTACGGTAACCGCTTACCATCAGGCGGGCCGTATGCTTGTTTGCCACCTAAGTGGTATAAAAAAAAAAAAAAAAAAAGGAGACAGTTATTGTTTTGCTTTTGCTACTGCTCATAAATATAGAGTGGTCTATTTTTGCATTCGTCCATTAGACTTGACTGATTGCAAATTTATGAGTACTGTGAACGTGCCAGCTTTCGTTAACCGACCTGTAATCGTTTAATTCACACTGTATTCGGCTGTTGGCCAAGCGCCGGCCAACCGCACGGCGGTCCGCAATGCGGCTAGCTGCACAGTGCGCACGTTAACTGCGCCTGCGCATACTGGTGTGTGCAGTAATGCTTGCATGCCAGACGGAGCGCGTAGCCGGGTTATTAAAACGATAGACAGTATAGAAAAAAAGCTAACCGATGAATCGAAACATGGCTCTCTTAGTTAACACCAGCACGCTAGCATCTCTTGTATCATCTATAGATTTTAAAGGAATTAACTCTAACTTTTTCACTTCCACAGGATTCATTTTTCCCGTGTAAAAAGAAACTATACGACCCGGCTTCAGATTACGTACAGCGGAGTTTACTTCATTTATAATTATATCATGCTGTCTCAACGATTCAGCGCGCGAAGAATTCATCCCATCTTGGAAATACACGTATATATACTTAAAACTTTTATCAATAATTTTAAGATCCTTTCCCGAACTCATATAATAAACATTGTAAGATATCGGTTCAAAAATATGCTTCAACAATTTGAATGGGTCCGCAACGCCGGGGAAATATTTCACTTGCTTTGCTTTCAGAGCTTCGTGCATGTGTTTGTACGGGGTTCCAAATTTAGCTTTGATACTCAGGTCTTCGACGCTAAGGTTATCCTCGACAAATATAATAATTGCTTCGGTACGACTTTTCGTTTCGAATAATATGTTTGTGAATTGTGCAGAGTTCATTTTAGCGAAAGGATTAGATTGTACATGAATGTCGTTGATGATATTTTCAGAGTCCATCAGCAACACGGGTACGTTTGTTTTATCGGCAAAATGTATAGGAAAGCGAAGGATTAAGATACAAACTAATAAAGAATTCATTTTTACTTGGATACTCTAAAACCCAACTTAAATCTCTCTCTGGCCACAGAAAAAATATTATTCTTGTTTCCCGTTTCTATCCAAAGAAAATTCTGCGAATATCGCACTGAGTGACGTATTCCATTGTTTTTTCTTGAATCAATTATGATAGAGTATTTATTAAAACCTTTGAGATTCGTTGTTTTTTTATGTATGTACCTACCTTACTAAATTCTGTACTAAGTAATATAATAAAGCTGAAGAGATTTTTAACCGACTTCAAAAAAGGAGGAGGTTTTTGAAACACGCTAGTCTCTGGAACTATCGGTTAACTACTCGGATTCGAATTCTTTCACTTTTTTTTTTTTTATTTATTTATTACCGTTTAAAAAAATATAAATCAATAACAAACAAAGAACAAACATTATTAGACAGCATTTGAAAACCACAAAGGTTTGTAGCAATGCTGAATTTAGTCTACATCTAAATTAATATAAATGGTAATCTAATTTATACAAACTTTTAAAATAGGTATAACATTCGAACAAACTATTATACAATTTTTAGTACATAAGACATAATTATCAATTATGATTATAGTTCTGCAATGTAGTTAAGAAGTAAGATTTTAACTTAACTTTAATATTTTTAGAAGTTAAATCATCACGTACATTTGAGGGTAGGTTGTTGATTAGCCGAGGAACAAGATAAGTAGCAGTTCTTTCGCCATACATATTGTTTGCGCGAGTCGTACAAAGTCGGTTTTGAGCGACCGCTCTCGTGTATACAGAATGTTTCATTTCTTTTTTAAGATCGTCTTTAAAATAGTAAGCTATACTTATAGGAAGCTACATTATCCCCGTGTATTATAGGCTACTTTTAATCCCGGCAACGCGGGTGAAACTGCGGGAGACAGGTAGATCATTCATTTCATTTCACTTCACTGGTGCACGTATTGATCTTTATTGGATAAAATACCACCGTTAATACGATATCAAAGAATTTAAAACGTCCAGAAGGATAGTCGCCTCTATGGGAACATGAAATAAACAAGCTAGAATTGACAGTATTTGACAGCCGTGCGCAGTACGAACTGAGAGCGATTTGCTCAGGGAGCCCCTCAAGCGGAGTGAAATTAAATGTCATGCTTTAGTAAGGCGGATTATCCATCTGGGTAGAGGCACGATGCCCTATGAAAATCTTTGTACGATATATAATTTTGACGGGCCAGTTGGCGCAGTTGGTTAGGAGTCTAGTAAAAGTAGTAGGTGGAATCACCTATTGCGCCGCAAGTCGTGGGTTCGATTCCCGCACAGGACATTCATTTGTGTGCATGAACATGTCTGTATGTCCTGAGTCTGGGTGTAATTATGTATATTAAGTATTTTACAAAAAAAAAGTAGTATATGTATCAGTTATCTGGTTTCCATAGTACAAGCTCTGCTTAGTTTGGGATCGGATGACCATGTGTGAGGAATGTCCCAGGATATATATATGCAATAAAACTCAAAATATACGAATTTATAATTTAAACGAAAATGCAACGTCACTCTGCAAGTTCCCGCCAAAAAGTCATCATCATGCATATTTTCAGTTTGGTTATTGGTTTATTTTATTTTCATAGACTATTAAGCTGTCATAAGATCCAAAATTACCCGTTCGTTGTGATAATAATAATAATGTAACGTTATTTATTCTGTTTGTAAAACTTATTTTCAATGTATAGATATATACATTGTCTAGTTAATTTGAATTTTCGTAAGATATATTTTGATATATGACTGAATTATGATGATAACGCAAATATTTACTTAGAATGAAAAAAAGAAACGGGTACTTTGACACATTCAGAATGGCAGCACTGAACATCCATAGACAAGCGTCAATGTAAGTAATCATATGATCACTTTTCACATGACCGATGGTCACTCGTCATCGCCCATTTTTCGTCTTTTTATGACAATTTAGGACTAAAATTGTATTTTTAGTTCGTAAACGTCCACTAGTGTTAGCCTATCGAAAATGGCGTTTTGCCGTTTAGTGTTCCCGTTGTTAGTTCTAAGTGTTGTACAGATTTACGCTGTGGAATTACCAGTGTTCATATGGGGTGATGTATCAAACGAAAAAGTTGAAGCTAACCCGTTAACAACACTATCTGCGCAAGAATTCAAAGATGTATTAAGTACACAGCGCCCGGAGGATAAATTTACGGTAGTATTCATCGAGCCGACGTTATCAGTCGTTGATTTTTCACTCAAGGATTCCAAGGGGCTAACATTATTCCCTTACCTGAGGGCAAATCTCAGAGACTCTGTGTACTTACCTTCAGTTGAGGACCCGGTGGAATCGATCAACAAATTCGCCGACTCCAATGAGGCTGATCACGTGAGGTTGACTGAAAATGGGTTATCCAAAGATATTAAGGAAGATGGTGGAAAATTCTTATTCATTAGTCTTGAGGACGCCCGTGAGGGTGAAAATAGGATGGAGCTACTTCGTCGACACAACGATTTCATGGAGGACATAGTTACTAAACTTATGGATCGGCATACCAGTGTCGTTGCTGTCTATACCGCTAACAATCCATCATGGATACCCGTCAGTCATTCCAGACAACGTCGTGAGGTTAATGGATCTGAAGGCAGCGACCACCGTCTTGACGGTCTCCACATTTACGTGACTGCAATTAAGCTTGAAAGTCTTAATATTACAACCAACTTGACTGATTTAACGAACAGCAGCTCGTTCTTTGGTGAAGGCAATATGACTACTACACTCAATTTTCCAGAAGGGTCACTCACATTGAAATTCAGGGAGTTCAATGGATACTGGTACTTTGGTAAGACATTTTTATTTGCATTTTTAAGTCAAAGTCGCCATTTATACAATTTAGGCCCTCGTAGGGCACTTATTAAGGTCAACGCTACTGAAGTTACCACCGTTACGGAAGACGGCCTTCAACAATCTGACTATGTTGGCTAAATTGCAAATGTTTAATAAAAACATAAAATGTACATAATAAATAAAAAACAAACCGACAGCATCTATCGTATCACAGCCCAAACTGGTAAGTTAAACTGCAAATTTTGTATTGATGTTCTTTTTATAGCGTAGGCATCTGCTATGAAAGGATTTTTGAAAATTCCACTCAACACTTTTTAGAATTATGGGAATCTGTGAAGAGGAAAGCTAAGTAAAATTTTGTTAGTACAGAGTTGACAGCATTACAATTACTCAAACTAAACATTTGTTGCTCATCGCACAACACATTTGTTACTCCTTGCATAAGACTCATTATTATGTTATACATATTAAAACGATAAAGAGAAATTCCAATTTTATTTATTCAATGTATGCCATTGAATAAATATATACAATAAAATTAGAGCACTTATGAAGATGACAGAAAATTGCAACAACATTATGAAATAAAATGTATGCTATATTATTGGATTTATGGGATTCAACTGCATGGAAGTGCATGCTACTGAAGTATTTCTATCATGCCTTTGCAATCTTTATTGCAAAATGGTATTCTGAGGACAGTATCTATGGTTTGTCACGTTAGGCACAAAAAATCAAAACAGTCAAGGAGATACAGCAATCTGCCTTTCAGGCAGATTTTCTTTGGTTGGCGGCTACTGACCAGGCCAACAAGCTCAGAGAAATGACATACTTTTAAGAGTAGCTAACATCTAGCTTGCTTTAAGCACCATGATATCCAATATTTGGAAATCGAAAGTTAAAGCCATTTATTCAATTTAGACCCCAGAAGGGCACATATGAAGGTCACATTTACTAAAGCTACCACGGATTCGGAACTTGGCCTGCAAAATGAGAAGAATCCGACAAGAAACTCAGCAAGGTTACATTTTTAAGAAGCATGGTGGTAAACCGATTATCTGCCAAATTGGTTGAGCCAATCTCAAGTGATGGTCTTACATACATGTGGCAATTGATTTTTATTTATATCGATAGATAGACTAACCGTTCGGTCGTGAGGTTGCTGACTAATCCATTGGATTTTCCAAAACAACTTGATTAATTGGCTCTTCCGTTCTCTTTTGCCGGGCGTATATGTATACAATGTATACCATATTACAGTAATTCAGTATAACCATAACCAGTCTAGAATCTTTACACGTGCCATATTATTTTGTGATATAACTGATCAGCATTAGGTGCACTTTTCTAGTTTTAAAACGACCATAATCTTCTTAATTATACGGTGGGTGTTTTTTTTTTTTTTTTTAATTAAATGGGCTTGCGTTTGGCCACTGACCCGCCCATAAGGGGCGATGACTAAGCCTAAGTGCTAAGATGAAACACGCTTACCCAGAAGAAACCTATTCACTCTGGCCTTGAAAGTTCCTAGATTGTAGGCGTCAGGACGTTTTGTAATAAAATAAAATTACCGTTTGCTCGCGGATCAGACACGCGTCCTATAAGTACATAAATGAAAAAAATATAATTCTAGGAATTGGTGAGTCAACTAATTAAATAGAATACGAGAAAAAAATAACTAGTCTCAAGACAAGATGGAACCTAAACCCCAGTGGCAATATGAATGAATTCTAAAATTCTAATTCCAAGAAATTTCGTAGCTTATAGAAAATGTACATTTCAGGAAAAAACAAATGAAAATCCCAATAAAATCAGATTCACTATAGAAGTGACCACCCTCTCCCTAGTCCCTAACCCCTTCCCCTATAAGATCTGGCGCCATGTCTGCGATTCCGCCTTGTGCTATATAATTTCTCTCAGACTTATTGATCTTACGATAGTTATGTTGTTTGCCGCTGTTTTGTACAGTTAACATATCATTATTTAGAATACGCCATTGAATATGGAACCTTATCGGATACAGATGAGGGTTTATATGCATTTAATGTTTCCCGAAAGAAGTCCCGATAGAAGATACAAAGAAGGGAACTTAAGGGACTTATCCCTTAAGTTCCCTTCTTTGTATCTGCTTAGTATTTCCATAAAATCATAAGCAGGGAACTTATTCCCTGCTTATGATTTTATGGAAATACTAGCTGCCCGGAGCGACTTCGTTCGCGTGGTGCTACCCTACCCTGCAGCGCCTTCTGCCGGGCTGATTTGTTAATCTAAACCATCCAGGGTGCCACCCAAACCCATACAAAAAAAAAAACATTCAAATCGGTCCAGCCGTTTAGAAGGAGTTAAGTGACATACACACATCCAGTAGAATTTTATATATACAGATACGAAAACACCACTTCGCAAGATCTCGCCAAAGCCAGTAGATTATTTCTTCGGGTCAACATATAATATGCTTGATCTCCACAGAAACTGTCGGACTCCAAGTAAACAACGAATCGCCGGAGGAGTTGTACATAAAAACTGATGATGTATACGCCCTACTCGGATTCTCGTACCGCTGCGCTCAGCAAATTGTCTTCGCCAGCGTCAACGAGACCAAGTCATACAAGCTCACCTTTGAAGACATTGAGGTGAGTAGTCTTTTACAAGCTTTATAGGTCACAGATTAAGGTGCTAACTTCGGAAAAAATGAGATTTTTGTGCGCCTATATCTTAATTAATATAAGGTTTGGGGATACGATCAGCTTGATCTGTAGCCAATGTAGTGTGTACATGATTTGTTGAAAATTTTAGCCAAAATAAGATGAAATTTTTGAAACATTATAATTGTAAATTATCTTTATGTACAAATTATCCTTGTTATTTTCCAGTAAGTTTTTCGTATTTTTTTGATTACCATTGTTGGCTATTGTCCATCCAGTACTTGTGTTTCATTTGCTGTTGGAAAGCGTCCAACTCTGTCATTTTTCTTTTGTACTCGCTTTAGTTGAAAATTTACGACTGACAACATTTATGGGCAGCAAAAAATATTAAAGAATATAATACAAGGTTTGCCGATTTTTTAAAATATTGCTAGGTAAGTGTTTGACCACAATCTCGCCGTGTAATGATGTGGTTGAAAGTGGTAAGCACACATAGCTTAGAAGGAAATACCTCTTTTGTTGGTGGCACTTCTCAAAATCGTGGACCAGCCACTCGAGATTATAATGTAGCCAAAATAAGAATAGTCTTGAAATTCTATTAAGTCCAGTATTTGCATTATTAAAAAATATTAGACACGTATTTTTTATTTAGTCAATCTAACAAAAATTACGAAGATCGCGGACCTTCAACACTCCATAATGTTGAAATCCCGCGTGACGCAACATTGTGGTACACTTTTCACAAACAAGTGACGTCACGGACGCTGGACGCCATTGCAAACTCCCTAAAAAACCTTCTTTAAAATGCGTTCTAACTACAGATTCTTTATTATAGGTGCAACCTTTCTTCGGTACGGTGAACAGCACAGATTTTGGTGAATCTTTCAACTGCGTTGGATTCTTCTCCGTAGCCATCTGGTCTGGTTTGTTTGTAACCTTCATCCTTCTCGCCATCACCTTCTTCGGCATCATGATGATGATGGACATCCGTACCATGGACCGTTTCGACGACCCCAAGGGTAAGACCATCACCATCAACGCCGGAGAATAACTCCAATAGTATTTTTAAATTTGGTGCCGTAGTTGAACCCGTGAGCTCAAAAGTGATTCCGACTTTTTTTATCCAACCTCAATACTTAGACTGTAACAAACGGTGCCTATTTTCGATTACTTTTAAAATGTATTTAGATGATTATTTAAAAAAAAACACCGAATCGATATATTTGTCTAATAACGAAATACACATACAAAAATCGAGAAATAATAGTATTAAAAATAAAATTGATAAACCAATAATGTGCCTACGAAATAAAATTGAAATAACAGTGGGTTTTATCTTTATAATATTTATGAATAATTAGATTTTTAGAGCATAAAATCGCATACTGTCACGGATAATCCTTAAATTCATTTTAAGGAGCCTAGAGACAACACGAAAAATCGCGGCGATTCCTATAAAGAGTACAGTATGCAATTTTAAATGCTATGTTACTGATAGAAATGCTTTTATATAGCGTTAAATGGCCTTAACACTTGAATTGTCACTACAAGTCTGATACATATTTCTTTTTTTTTTTAATACAACGATTTCAATAATGTTGCCGAGCTTGAGAAATTTATTATTATATTAAAACGCGTATGTAGTTTGTAAAATGATTGTTAAAACGAGAATGTTTATGAAAATGAGATCCCTCCATGTTAGTGCCAATTTCATGTAGTTCATTCCAAGTCGAATAAAAAGTTTATGAAAAAAAAATTGTAACCAAAACAAACTATTTAAATAATGTTAAGAGTTCTTCTGTATTTAAGTGACCTTCACAATAAATAAGTAGCGACTTTGGGTCATACGAGTGGGTAATCATGTAAATTCACAAAATATTCGGATACTATGTCACAATCTCAGTCCACCGACTCGTATGGCCTGGAGTTTGACGCGCGTTTCGTTAGCGTAAACGCAGCGTTAATGTGTATTGTGTAAGAGAACAATTAGATGTAAGCGAATGCATTATTATACCACAACCATTATAAATTTGTGCTTTTTTTCTTGTAAATATTTTACTTTCCGCATTTCTGTATATTTTTTGTTGTTGTTTTGAAAAGTATTAAATGCTGTGGATACCGATGATTTTATTTTATTTCTTGCATTAATTTCATTTACTTTAATCAGATCTCAAGAGTGATATTATACATACATGATATTTTTCTCATACCATAAGTATTTCCATCTTTGTCTCGCTCGTACGTTGTAAACTAAAAAGAAAAGGAATACCGATTCCTCCAGATATTTTCTACCGTGCGTGCTTTTAACGTAAAAACCGCGATTACCTATTTATTGTTTGCAACAGCTTATACCACCGATTTAAAGTAAACTAGATACCGCTCTTGTTCATTAAATATCTAGTATGAAACTGAGCGTGCCATATATTTCCAAATTAGGTTTTTTTTTTTTTTCTTATTTCCTGCGATCTGTCCGTACAGACATTTAGCTGGATGTTGAGCGGGTGGAAGATAGACGTGCATGGCCGGAATCCAGTGACTCAACAATAATTATATAAACATTATCCGTCTCCATTGAGGACGTCTTGTGGGGCTTTTCGCTTCAATCGTTTGAAGGATTCTCCGGATGGGACATCGAGAAGTCTATTTGCGAGATTGTTTGCATGATTTTTAATTCTATCGCTGTATCTTAGGAACGAGTCCTTCATGACTTGCCGACCGCCAAATTACGATGAAATTAAAAAGAAAGAAAAGTTACCTACCCTTTAAGTTTTTACAGCTGACTAGCTGCCCGGCGCGACTTCGTTCGCGTGGAGCTACCCTACCCTATGGTGCTACCCTACCCCACCCTACCCTACCGTACCCTACCCTCCCCTCCCCTACCCTACCCTACCCTCCCCTACCCTACCCTACCCTACCTGAATTTTCTTTGCTATAAACCTCACGGAGCCCGAGACCTTTCCAACGAATGCAAAACCGTGGAAATCGGTTCGTGCGTTTTGGAGTTATAGCGTCAGGAAGGAAGATTACAGCTGATTATGATACGATTTGGTATTTCTAAATAGAAATACCAAATTGCCAATGCCGCGACTAAATTCTAGTCGCATATGGACTACTCCTACGAGCGGACGAGTAGGTACCTAGGACTCGTTTCTACCCTCGGTTTATCTATCATACTTTAAATCTATGTTTATTTTACATTTTGTCGCCGTACGAAGTACCTACACCAAGTACATATTTGTCGAAGACATTTTGAGATTTGATAAAAATAAAACAAAATCCTATTTTCTAGTATTTAAGATGATTATGAGAAAACGCTGTTTGCTGTTCTGTTGCTCTATACTGATTACTAGTGTATAATAATAGTCAATAAAGCTTCTAAAGAATTTGGTTTTTCATTCATTGTTTGTTTCATTGACGATATTACTTAGTTTTTAAATTAACGGCACAGTACGATGGTTATTTTGAGAACCCATGTCTTATAACGAGACAAGCCGACGCTTCATGTTATAGCGGCCAATACGGTGCCGTCAGTTTAGTAGCCAGAAAAACAGGGTCTATTCATGCTACCGCAGAGTCGAAGCGCATCGAAGTCAAATTATTCACAATGAGGAGTTTTCTTATGATACCTCTATGCTCTATATACCTGTGAAATCGTGTACTTAAGGTTTAAATTGGTTCGAATTATCAACAGTTTTAGGTTCATCGATTACTATGTCAGCACTGCTCCATCGCGATCGCAGCAACGGCCCGACACCGCCTCAACTCAATCCAACCACTAGCTGCCAGCGCGCCGCCTGCGAGGTGACAGCTCGCGGGCGGCGCAGCGTCGGTGAAATTGGTAGCGCGGCTTTGGCAAGATACCGCTTGCTGGACCGACCATTACTATGTTGAGACAGGGGCGTTTGCTATATATACTTTTAGATTAAGTAACGCATCGATGCACTCTGCGCTAACATAAATTGATCCATAGGATGTCCTTGTTCTTATATGGATAGATTTGTATTAAAAAAACTGATTTACCTAAGTGATGTAAGTAAACAATAATGAAACGTATTATCAGTTTTTAGAATATTTATTTATCAAAAAATACAAAAAGAAACGAAAATGATATATATATATATATATACATATTGAAGGCAACAAATTGCAGTCTTTCAAAAATAAAAAAATTACGGCGAACTAGACAGATTGTTTTTAACTTTTTTTACAAATACTTATACGTATCGATGCTGTAGCCTTTGCCGGCGACCTTGTCATCGATCCAGTCGCGCAAGTTGGCAACATCGACGTACACACCGGGGGTACCATCCTCACCGCACCCGATTCCCCAAGCTACTATACCGCTTTGCTGATAACGGTCTGGTTCATTCTGAAATAAGGGAAGTGTAATTAGGGATAGGGTTCCTTTTGGTTCGTCACAGAATCAATACGCTGTACCGCGCCATAGGTAGTTGTCGCGTCCTAATGCCTCGTTCACATCTATTCCAGTAGCATTCCAGTCCAGTGCTGTACTGGATCATATCATTTACATTATTCCAGTCATTTCAGAATTGTTAAAGCGGTACAGTGACAATGATTTCAAGAAAAAGGCTCAACAATGAGACGTTTTCTTTCTATAAGGTTTAATAGAGTTTTGTTGAAAATACCTGTCAAACTGTTGATAATTCGCACTAATTTGAACCTTAAGTACACGATTTGACAGGTATTTTCAATCAAGTCTATGAAAAGAAAAAGTCTCATGGGTAAGCTGAAATCAAAAAGTAGACTGTCATTCCAGTCACTGGACTGGAATGCTCAATGTAATGGTGCGTCCATGCTTGGCTTGGCTCGACTGAGCTCCGCCCGATTGTCAGTTTCTTCACGAACACAGGGACTCGCATCGCGCTCGTTGTAGGCTCGTTGAATGCTCGTTAAGTACGTCCACGCTTGAAATCGCGAGCAACTAACGAATCCTGTTCGTCCGAGGCTCGGCTCATGCTCGCTTCGCGTAGCATGGACGCACCATTATGAGTATATTCCAGTACCGGGTCACATTATTCCAGTGCTGGATTTGATCACTGGACTGGAATGCTACTGGAATACAAGCTACAAAGACAAGGCAAAGGTCGGGGGTGCCTAGGAAACATCGGAAGGTTCTGGAAAGTCGCAGGCTCTCGTCGCTTCCAAGCCCTCAGCCACCTTTCTCCTTCATCAACAGCTCATACGTCAGCACTGCTGGGGCACTAGCTTCCCTTACTAAGAGGAGGACTAATGTCAATCCTACCATGGGTACCTATGACTTCAAAATTTCAAATGCGAAGTTTGAAGACCCTCTCGCCAAAAGTAACCTTCCGAGCAGGCATTAGAGTGTACTTTTGTGGGAGTCTTTCATACCTCAATAGGACAAGAGAGAGGCGATCCACCGTCTCCCTTGCACGTGTCCTTGCCAGCTTCCCCACCGGCGCACATGAAGCTGGAATGGAGCTCGAAGAAGCGTCCCAATCTGGTCTTGCGTAGCTGAGTCTGGCAAGTGTTGTGATCTACGACTGGTACTTCGATCTGTGGATATGGTTCACGGGTTAGTTGTGTGCTTGAACTGTCTGCGGTTTCATCCGCGTTCTCGGGATAAAATGTACCCCCTACACTTATAGGGATGTAGCTTCCTATTAGTGAAATAATTTTTCGTTCCGACACGGTAGTTCTAGAGATTCATCATCAGCCTATAATGTCCCA
Source organism: Achlya flavicornis (assembly GCA_947623365.1). Lineage (NCBI taxonomy): Eukaryota > Metazoa > Arthropoda > Insecta > Lepidoptera > Drepanidae > Achlya > Achlya flavicornis. The sequence goes on along the minus strand of OX392494.1, from coordinate 5,888,125 downwards.
CTGCTGAGCACAGGCCTCCTTTCACAAATCAGGGTGAAAGGGAATGGGCAGATACTCCACCACGCGTGCCCACTGCGGATCGGTGGAGGTAGGCTAGTGGCCAACCTACTGTTCAGTGGCGTGCATTCCATATAGGCAAATAAGCAATGCCTACCTCATAAGATTCAATTCAATAATATTTTGATTCAATTAAACTACATAATCACTTTAAATAAAAATTCTAACCTAACATTCAATACGAAATTTCAAACTTTGCCGCGCAGGCACTCGCGATTTCGCCTCTCAAATTCACGGCAATTCACGCACACTAAAACGATTTCGGCATATTCATACACACACACACACTTCTTTAAGATAATACGACGAAAGCATAAATCACGCTTTTGCTATGCGTAGCATACTGACGTTTGACATTCGCGATTTATGGACCAAAAGTAACCTTACCTTCTCTGTTGTAAGTAAAGTAACCCATCCAAATTAAAAAGACTACAGTTATAACTACTTTACCAACATTAGAGCAACTCAAATATAACTTCGCAATTTATTTGTGTTGGTTTGTTTATGGTTTGGCTGGCATTGTATGCAATGTTGTTGTTATTTACTTATTGTGATTTTGCGAAGTGTATCTATGAAGTGTATTGTGTGTGAAATGAAGAAATTTTGTGGTGAAGATGCAAAATGTGTGGATAAATTATTCCTTTAGTCAGTTTTCGTTTGTTGCTTGTACTTGATGTAGACCAACTCCAAAACATTAATGGATTTAAATCAAAGGTCCACAGATTACAGAATACTTCAGATCGAGCGCGCGGAACACGGGCGTGAGGCCAACACACCAAATACAGATTCAAAAGTAAATACAAACTTGAGTCAGTACGACACAAGGCTTCGTATTGTAAGTACGTCACTAGTGGCAAAATTGTTCTTAAAAATTATGCCGTCCTGCATTTTGAAATATTGTAAAAATTGTTCCCAAAAACAAAAAAAGGAAGACGGAATGTCGTTTCATAAGTAATTATAGATATTTTCACTTATTTGTATTATTTTTTTCGTGTATTTGTCACTGATCACTAGGAACACAAAACCTCAACAAAAATCAGTTGGTGTTGCTAGGTTACATCGAAAGTATTTTCCTTGAAGTCGTGGTATTATGGGACCTTGTAAGATCGATCGATTTAACAAAAATAAATTGGCAAGAGAAATTTATTGGTACCATATGAAAAAATTAATGGCGCTTATAGTTTATGTGAACGGGCTGAATATTAGAATTTATAGGTAATTGATGATGACCCTGATTCCAAACGCCATTTTTTGAATGCTTCCGAATAGAACCGAAAAAATAAAAAGGAATCCTTATGTTGTGACTCCGTCCGTCTGTCCGTCTATCACAGCGTTACATTTCAGCAACCACTAATGCTTTTGGTATTGAAGATAAGTTTTAAATATTGCTTACTCAAACATATTGAATATGAAACATGTTTTTTTGTATAAGGTGCCGAAATTATGTATTCGAATTATCATGAAAAATATTAAAAAAAAAAAAACGTAATAGTGGAGTAGAGTAAGTTAGGGTATAGAGTAGGGCACCACGCAAACGAAGTCGAGCCGATATGGCAGAAAAACGTTTGTCAGGTCAGCTAGTAAAATATAAAATATCATTTTATTAAACATACATACATTTTATTGAGCTTAATAAAAATAGTAATAGAAAAATATATACTAATATAAGATTTCATTATATAGCAAAATTAGAAACGAATGCTAGAGTTATAGGTGACAAAAGGCAATATTTTAAGAAGTTAGTGCAGAATAAAGGCTGTTAAACTCAATTTCACATATGATGAGTCGTCAAGGTCAAGGGCTTTTTACCAATATCTTGTGAAATTCCATTTGATTACTCTGATATCATAGTATAGTATTCCTTTATTATATCGAAATGAACATTAACCATTGAGAAATCTAATAAAATACCATGTGTCACCGAAGTCATGCTATTTGAAATCCACTATAATGTATGTTACCTATTTCTATTTTAATAAATGATGACATCTCTGTATTTATTTCTTTTTTTTCTTAATTGAACTTGGCAAATTCTTTATTTTTTTACATGGATTATTAGTATAATGCTGGTAATTTGGTCATATTTTTATTGACTTAATCCATTCTCAAATCACAAGCCTTGTCAGAATTTATTTATTTGAAAGTATAGTTTTAAGTTGATAATAACTATCCAATAAAAAAACGTGGGAGTTTTTTCTTCATTACCCTGGCAGCCCTACACGCAGCCTGGCAGCCTTAAATGCAGCCTGGCATCCCTAAACGCACACTGTCACACGTGTTCCTACAGTGCTCTCACGCACACATAGCTAAATACGAGCCTCACAGTGCTTGTCCCGTACATTACATCTGAGTATTCTGTAATCTGTGCAAAGGTCTTAGACATTTTAACACAGAATATTGTGTTTATTAAACACCTGGCTATCTGGGTGCTGTTATTCGAATCAATTATTCTGGTATTATGTATTTTGTTTGCTAATGAATCATACCAAATGTGTGTGGAATGATACGCTGACCTAAACAATATTACGAATCGGGTCAAAAAACATTATCTATCTAGGAGGCATATTTAGGCGTTTATGGCCATGATTTCTTCTGCCTACCTAGTCCGAAAACCAATGCACGCCACTGCTACTGTTGGAATTTTTCAAGCCGCCTAGGAGGCATCCAACCAGCTTAACGACTATCACAATTAAGTGATAACCGGGACCAACGGCTTTACGTGCCTTCCGAAGCACGGAAACGCTCGATTTGAAATACCACTAGGCGGTCACCCATCCAGGTACCGACCAAGACAGACGTAGCTTAACTTTGCCGATCGATTAAGAACGGCTAATCATGCTACACCACGAGCGCTTCTAGAGATTAGTGCCATTAAACAACTTTCAAAAAATCTCTTCTGCTTTATTGACATAACGAGCGAAACGACTCCGTTTCTGCTTGGATAATAGTATATGTATGTCCGGCTGTTCTCCTCAGGTCGCATTTCTCAACCGATTCTCGGGAACTCGTGGGTTTTTTTGTTGTTGAGTCGGTTTTTTTTTTCAAAATGGCAAACATGTGAATTCCATATAATTATCGATACTCGTGTACATTTCACAGAGCCACTAGTTATATACATATGTATAGAGAAAAGCATAATGTGGGTACCTACCTTCTTCAATATAACTTGGTACCGTCCTTCCTTGCCGAACTTGTCCTTCCCCCAGCCGGTGGCGAAGCACCTCGTGGCTGCGGGAGTCTTCTCGCGCGGAGGAGGCAGGCACGCCACGCCCACGTTCGGAGTCAGCTCTATGGGCTTCGACAGGAACAGGACTGATATGTCGTAGAAAAGGTTGCCTGGAGGTGAAGAGGTGTCGAGATTGGTCTTTTTATTTAGATACTAATTGTCCCCCGCGGTAACACCCGGGATAAAAAGTTATGTGTCCTTCTCAATACCATAGGCTATCGGCATGCCAAATTTCATACAGATCGGTTGAATAGTTCGGGCGTGAAAGTGTCACAAACAAACAAACGTTCCATTTATAATATTACTAGCTGTCCCCCGCGGTTTCACCCGCGTTCCCGGGATAAAAAGTAGCCTATCTCCTTCTCCATACCACAGGCTATCTGCATGCCAAATTTCATGATGATCCGTTCAGTAGTTGAGGCGTGATGGAATAACAAACAAACAAACTCACTTTCGCATTTATAATATTAGTTAGGATTTAAGATTGTTGACATAAAATAAGTAAGAGATTATCACGAGATTATATTATAACGCAAAGACTAACGGCCTTACTCATGGTGGACTGGGCAATATTCGAATTGCTTGTAATTGAAATACAAATATACGTATTTCAAATGTAATTTGTAACTGGTATTTCAAATACCTGACACTGAATTATTTTGTAATTAGTATTTCAAATACTAATTAAGTATTGTTACAAAATACTTTTTCACATAAAGTCATAAATACATCCTATAGGTACCTATCGATCTTATTAATGGTAATAATTAAAATGATTTTCAATTTGACAAAACTTTTCAATTATACATAGTAAAAGTTGTATTTTTGTCAAGTTGTATGCTTGTAAAGTTTTCTTGCTTTGTGTCCTATTCCAAATCAAAATAAGCAATGGTTAAATACTTGAAAGCGCGCAAGTTAGTCTTTCTTTGATTAGGGCACTTACGACAGTTTATTGCGATCAAAGGATATGAATGTATTTCGTAATTTGTATTTTTAATAAAAAATGGCTAATATACTGTATTTTGTATTTCAAATACACCACTAGAAAATATTTTGTATTTTAAGTACATGCAAGAAAGTATTTTGTAATTTGTATTTTAATTAAAGCACAGTATGTATTTTGCCCAGCCCTGCATACATTTTAAAGACTTTTTATTAATTTGATAGGCTTTTGAGAGAGGTAGAGCATAGCGTTTATTCGCTCAAAGAGCAGCTCGACTGGGGAAGTACCTCCACCTTACAGAATACCGCAGCCAAATAACTTTATGTTGTGTAAAGTTGTGTTCCTGCGCGTGAGTAAGGTCGCCAGAGCTTATAGGGGAGGGGGGAAAGGTCGGTAACGCGTGAGCGATGCTTCTTGTGTTGCAAGCGTCCATATGGCTATGGTAACCGCTTACCATCAGGTGGGCCGTATGCTTGTTTACTGACTAAGTTGTATAAAAAAAAGGCACCTAAAGCAAAAAATACGTGTGCAATATTTTTAGATGACATAACTAATAAAAATAATAAATAAATAAATATCCTGGGACATTCCTCACACACGGTCATCTGATCCCAAACTAAGCAGAGCTTGTACTATGGAAACCAGACAACTGATATAATACATATTTTACTACTTTTTGTTAATACTTTTTGTTACTTAAATACATACAGAATTACACCCAGACACAGGACATACAGACATGTTCATGCACACAAATGCATGTCCCGTGCGGGAATCGAACCCACGACCTGCGGCGCAATAGGTGGAATGTTTACCAGAGTCTTAACCAACTGCGCCAACTGGCCCGTCAAATAGAATATTATTATTTTTACTTTATACCTACATGTTTTGTAAAAGTAAAACATCGTACCTTTATTGAAGTCCTTATGTATGACGACACTTTCAACATCTCTATCCTGGAAGGGGTATATCTCCTTGGTGTTCTGCGTGTCCCACTCGCCGGCGCGCACGCGCAGCTGGTGCGCGGCGGCCACGTAGTGCGCGGCCGTGAGCACCACGCTCGGGTGGATCAGCGACCCGCCGCCCACGTACACGTTCAGCTTCTGGCCGTCCGGCTCGTTCGCGTTCACTGGCTCGATTCTAAAGTAATACGTCGGATTGAAGCGGTAGCAGATCCAGGGCCGTCCTTAACCTATGAGAGGCCCTGGGCACTTTTAGATAATGCCCTTCCGTACGATTATAACAGAGGACGATTGTATTAAAATAGACAAAAGAAAACTTCTTAGCATATAAAATAAGTAGTCCTGACTAAATAAATATCCTGGGACATTCCTCACACACGGTCATCTGATCCCAAACTAAGCAGAGCTTGCACTATGGAAACCAGATAACTGATATAATACATATACTACTTTTTGTTTGTAAATACATACTTAATATACATAATTACACCCAGACTCAGGACATACAGACATGTTCATGCACACAAACGCATGTCCTGTGCGGGAATCGAATGCGGCGCAATAGGTGGAATCTTTACCAGACTCTTAACCAACTGCCCCGTCAAAATGTATTCATCAGTAATATCGGTTATCGGCTGGAGATCAGGCAGGAACTAGAGGGCCCTCATGGATCGCGGGGCCCTGTGCGGGGCAGAGTGGGCCAAAATAGGGCTGGGCTTAGGAGATCAGCACCCCACAAAACACCTGGGTTCTCCCCTGATAAATCTCGATAAAGGCCTACATGTCAGTTGGGTCAAGCCCCTCAGCCCCAAAACGATTTCTGGAGCCGCCACTCGTTTGATTGGCTTAAGATATGCCCTTCTAGGAAACATATCTTTACAGTAGTAGATAATACCGAGCAATACAATACCGCTTAAGCCCCTTACCCCAACCCCCCCCTCTACCCTTCCTAGATCCGCTATTGAACATACAGATACCAAGTTTAGTACTGCGAGTTTTGATAAACTTCAAGGAATATGCGCTCCTTTGATTAGGTAACCATTGCACCACCAGTTAAAAATTTACTCCAAAATGAACAAACCTACGGTACGCGGCCTGATTTTTATGTTAGTTCCATGACGTAGAAATGGCTACTTGACAGTTATAATGAAAAAATATGAAATATGTTAGATATGATAGCTAATAGGTTAACAATAATTACACAATATGTTTTTTGCATAATATTTTTTTAATATTTTATTTAAGGAAATAAAAAGTTAGTTTTTTTATCTGTGAATTACAAGAACCGAAACGCGGGCGGCCGGGATTGAGCATCTATGGTTTGTTTGTGAGGTTTGTGACGTCAAATTTAACTAGAGGTGTGTTTGTACCTATAGTCCACGATCCGGCTCACACACCTGAGCCGTGAGCTGTTATGCAGCTCGCGTATTTTTGTTTAGTTACACAGCTCTAGTTTTGTTTATAGAGACGTGACGTCACACCTGACAAATGTCACGTGACCGGGTGTTTTTGCGCGAATTTCAAATGAAATGTTAAAAAATATTTTTTTTTCCTTGTTAATAACATTTTTTTTGATAAAAAGATAATTGTAAGAGGTATAAAATACATGTATGTAAATTTTAAAATATGTTTCCGAAAACTGTCAAGTAGCCAAATATGTACTAACTTGAGAATGGCGACCATCCAGGGAAACTCTCCGAACTTGGTCTCCCCGTCGAAGTCTCCCGTGGTCCTCATATCGACGCCCTTCGGGTTACGCCATCCGCAACCTACGCGCTGAAAAGATAATTTTCATGATTATACTTACAAACTCTATGGACGCAAGTTAAAGACGATGACAAAAAACACTTTTTTTTTCTAAGTATTATAACTTTGCGACAGTGGACAAAAAAATAAAAACCTGTTTGTGTTCAAAACTGTTTTAATTTTTCTGGATTATTTATAGCTTTTTTTTAATACTGGTAATTTATTCATATCTTTAAAAGTATAAAGTACCTACACTTTTAAAAATATATATAATACACTAATATTGCGAAACACATTAAAACAACTGGTGTTGCGGCTTGACAATCTGTATAAAAGACTATCATTAAATTAATGAATTCTCGGTAGATAACAGCATTTTTTCTTACGATCCCATATATTTTCTCATGATAGCTGCTGCCTGATGAAACCCTGCATGTGTTAAGCGGCAGATTTTCCACATAATGGCTTCACCGTGATATATCCAGCAGTCTTAAATGAATGAGTAAAGTCTAAGGGAGTTGTTGAGCCATCCGAATTTTTAACAGGGACAACCCTATCCTACCTCTCACTCATAAAAGTTCTTCCATACGACCAAGAGCCAAGAGAAAATGCTAGTCAAAACATTAGACCCTGTCCTACTTCAAAAGAACGATCTTAGCCGCAAAGTGATGACGTTAAACATTAACAACCAATAAAATTAAAAAGCAACTGGTTTTCATAAGTATAGTCATAAAATACCAACATTTTGTCGTCGCAAGATTTTACGAGATGTATCGCGACGAGTTAGCCGACTGGACGGACTTGTTTTTGTTTGCTAACTTTAGGGGTGTCACAAAACGAAAATCTAAAAATAAAAGTTTTGAGTTTTGTTTATAAAACGAACAAAAAACGAAAGAATAATATAGAAGCCAATTAGAACACAATGAAGATTTGTGTGAGGCTAAAACGTCCTATCTCAGCTTAGGCTGCAGCGGTGGGTTTAATTAGCTTTACTGATATAGATTTGAAATGGCCAGGGTCCGTTTTGAAAGCATACAAGCCTATGTTATTGTTACTAAAATTACTAGAAATATAGCCTACCTAACTGATTCATGCCCAGTTTCTAGAAACTACAGCCCAAGATCGAGGTCGAATGAAATAGTGAGGTGTCCTTAAAAACACAGAAACAGACTTATAAGACGGATAAATACCTAAGTTGTTTATGGGCACACAATTCTGCGTCTCAAGTTCAAAATAATTCAGTTTTAATGTTATAGTGCGTGTGACAACCCTAGTATTATCGCAACCGGTGACATGGAGGGTCGTGCTAGGTCATTCTCATTATGCAGATAAGTCGATTTCTTTTCTTTATTCTTTTAAAGTTATATTGAAAGGTTATAGAGTATTATATATCTACTTTGGTATTATTATGGTTTATTTCTCGTCAAGGACAACACTGTTTAGCAGTTGAATACCTACCTACATATCTTAATGAAGTGTCGTCGTGACCTCTTTAAATTGGAAAGTAGGTAGTCAAAAAGTGGAAATTGAACTCACAATCTATGAAATGAAATATAATGTATCTACATGAAATTATAAATGTAATATAAAAAAAATGTATGTCTTTTAAGTAGATTCAGCTAATCTACGAAACGGCTGAACTGACTTTGACGGGACTTTCATGCACTGGCAGATAGCTAATGTTGTAAGGAGTAACTTTTTCGAAAAATAATAAGGGTACCGCGCAAAAAAATCAAAACCATACGCGGGTGGAACCGCGGGTGTCAGCTAGTTTATCATAAAACATAATGTTTTATGACGATGACGCCATTATTACGGAAACCGCGAATTTATTTCTAATGGTCACCAATCAATCCTTGATTGCACTTGTTTTTTTTTTTAATTTGCTCTTTTGTTAACTTTGATAGCTCATCGGCGAATAATACGAAGACCTTGAGCTTTCGATGAAGGGAAACATCGCTGAGGAAACCATAGCACGATGATAGAGTACCCACATGGCTGGCTACCGCCATCAAGTTGGAAATCTGTCGCCAAGCACCTATCGGTGTGTTCCGACAGCTTCACTTGACAGCCAGTTCCTTCTAGGCTTTGTGTGCTTACCACCTTCGGCCTCGCCATCACTTACCATGGCTCACCATGTGACTATTGTTGTCAAATATAGGCCAAAACATATTTAAAAAAAAGAAACATGTCGCTTTCGGCGTGCGTATGAAGAAAACTCACAACAGGTTCGTCAGGTTTCGGTGTTGGCCTGATAGGGTTGTCAGGAGGCCTCTTGTCGGGCACCAGACAACACGTGTCGATGTAGTTCTCGCAGGGACCATCACGGACACTGGACATAACAGACACCCGTAGGCAATAATTATACATATACTTACATACAATTAACAGACATGTTCATGAAGATAAATGTTTGCATTGCGTGGAAATCGCACCCACGCGGTACGGTCTGTGTTTGAGGTGGCACTCGTGGCAGTCAGTGGGTATCTAACCAGCCCGTTAAAGATCTATGTTTAAGATATTTTCCCCGACTTGTGACAATAAGCTAGCGGTCGGAAAAATTCTATTTTTTTTTTTTTTATACAACTTAATCGGTAAACGAGCATACGGCCCACCTGATGGTAAGCGGTTACCGTAGCCATATGGACGCTTGCAACACACGAAGCATCGCTCACGCGTTACCGACCTTTCCCCCCTCCCCTATGAGCTCTGGCGACCTTACTCACGCGCAGGAACACAACGTCAAAAAATATTAAACACGTATTTTTTCTTTTTTCAAACAAACAAATGACGAAGTATGTGTGGTGTGTTGAAGTTCCGCGACACGCGATGGTAGGTACACTTTTCACAAACGTGTGACGTCACGGGGTCTCCCGAACTTTGACGCGCTTTATCTTTGTAAATTATTATCGATTTGATAAAGAAAAAAATACGTGTCCAATATTTTTTGATAATCTAACTGACGGAATTAAATATAATTTTGTTACGCAGTCCGCATCCCTATTCATAAGCGTATACAGGATGGAAATTTTAGACGGGTCATTAAGGGCAGCTACGCCAGGTACCTTAAGGGTTGAAGTCACGCGAATATGGTCTGAAGTGACTGTCCTTTATTTTTTGAATTATTGCAATCGGCATTTACAGATTTTTGAAAAAAGGTACAGTCAGCTAGAAAAGGCGATTTTTGAAAAATATTTATATTGGCTTCTTCGATCCTGTCTCCGACAAGGATCAAAAGGCTCTATGAGACCAAGTTAGGTTAGGGTACTAGAAAGGTCACAAATGAAAAAAAAGCAACAAAATTAGCTACTGACCCGTCTAAAATTTCCACCCTGTATTGAGCGATATAAAATTGGGTATAATAAATAACGTGTAAATAACGAAAGACCCGTCTGTAAATAATAGGTAATAATAAATAAGTAATAATAATATAGTAAGGGGCACGATTCGTGGGCACAGATTGACACCTGCGAGTGCGCAGTAGTTAATTTTCGGTCTGTTTGGCGGAATGAAGAAGGTGGAGCGCCGAGCTGCACACGATTGGTTCGTCAGTCGATGCTCGTCTGATTCTTGCGTGTCATTTGGCCAAAAGTGCACATGCGCGAGCTTGCCCCCACTACTGCCTATCTGTGCTCACCATTCGTGCCTCATACTGTACCATTAATTTTACCCATAGAGTACTATAAAGCAATAGAGCGTACAAACTTAGTGCGAACTAAGCACACGTTGCTCTTACCGTATATCAATGACGCCAGCGCCATCTGTGATCACTGTATTGTTGTTGACGTTGCACAGGTAGTAGCGCACGCATTCACCATCCTCACCCTCTGGAGTCTTGCACACTTCCACATCTGGAACAAGAATTACTTATTAAATAACCAGCTTCTGACTGTACCCCGTTGATAAGCCGAAGATCTGGTGAATGAGAGACTCCAAGTCATCAGCACCTGCAGTGTCTTGGCTATGAGAAACACCACCTAGTTCTTCAGAAATGACCCTATTTTCTAATTGGCACTTACCAGCACTAGTGACAACCCCTGGTACCAAAGTCGAAGGACCCATAAGGTTGCTAGTCGTCGGCTGAGTGACGGGCGCTGACGACGCAGTGGACCCTGGCGGGTTGCCGAAGATCTGGTGGATGACGGACTCCAAGTCCCCGCCATCTGCAGCGTTCTGACTGTGGGCGACAGCCAGGAGTGCTAATATTGTTAATTGTTTGTACATCTGAGGAAGAAAATGTATATTTTAAGAACATGGAACAATTATGAGATGGTTTCGGACTAATATAATAAAGCTGAAGAGTTTGTTTGTTTGGACGCGCTATCCATGGAACTACCAGACTGATTCTAAAACTTATTTTACTAGTATGAAGATAGATACAATAAATATAGCCAGATTGTACAGAAACATATTTTAAAAATGTAACCTTGCTGAGTTTCTTGCCTGTTCTTCTCAGTTGACGACTTACGAACTGGTTGTAACTTCAGTAGCTTTGGCCTTCATAAGTGCCCTACTGGGGCCTAAATTGAATAAATGGCTTTGACTTTGACTACATTATCCCCGAGTTTTATAGGCTACAGGTTCAGTAATATATATTAGGATCTATCTATTCAAAACCATATAGGTATACAAATAATCTTGAAACTAGTACTTGTACAGTCAGGTGCACTCATGTCAAACGGTGTCTTGTGTTAACTGTGTCCGGGTTTTAGTTGTACGTGTAGAATTTATCTATTATCAATGGTTTTTTGTTAGTACCTACCGACTACGTTATTGTATTTTATACTTATAAAACTACCGCGACTGGCTGAATGAATTAATGATACTTGTCAAAATACATAGGATCATGTCTAGAATAAATAAATATCCTCCTGGGACATACTTTACACACGGCTCAGAGTATATAAATACTTACCACACGGCTTTCTGTTCACAAACTAAGCAGAGCTTGTACTATGGAGACCAGATAACTGATATAGTACATACCTTTACCACAGTCTATAAAACCATACAGTCGTCTGACGCCTTTGATCTCGTGGAAAATGCCGCGACGGCCAGGGTCATAATGCTGTGTCCCTTACTACTAACATCGTGTTGTTCGCAGTTCGGGCTCGGCTTTCCCGCGTCTCGCCCCTCACACCCCGCACGACGCCCTGTGTAGACATCTTCGTCGGACGACTGTATGGTTTTATAGACTGTGCGTATATTATTTACTTTTTGTTTGTAAATAGGTCCATACTTAATATACATACTTAATTACATACTACAGTCCAGTACCCCTACCATGAGTTTTCTACACTAACGTAATCTACACTCGCTAGCGACTACGGTGAAACAATTTGTATGAAATACTTCCAAAAGTATCCACTAGAGGCGGTGCTCGTCATACAAAATATTCACCGTAGTCGCTAGCGTGTGTAGATTACGTTAGTGTAGAAAACTCATGGTAGATGTACTGGATGGGAATCGAACCAACGAGCTGCGGCGTGATAGGTGGAATCACAAACCGCGACAACTGCTGCCCTCAACTCGTCGCGTCAACTCTTTACTACGGGAAATAATTAGATTCGTCAGGTCAATCCGCTGGCTGGATAATACACTACATGAGAAATTGGTAATATATATAGGTATCTTACTAATAATTCTCATTACTTAGAAACAAGCTATCTAAATAAGTATACTATATAAACAATTTATTATAAGTGAATGAGTCAATGTGTACATATAATTTTATTTGCTGATTTATTTTCATTGCATAGCACATATATCTATTTAAAGGTCAAGGTTTATCTGGTTGTGTTAGTAACTAAGTAAGTTGTAATGAATGGTTCTAAAAAGTCCCCGATTCAGGAAATACACTCAGCAGTGCTATTCTGTAACGTTCATTTGAAATATCACTTCTGTATCCGCGATGAGATTAAAGTTTCATATTCTTAAAATGAGTGAGTTCGACACTAGCGCCACTGAGTGATGACGGAAGTGAGATGAACTACGCCAGGTGAGTATTTTGACGTTACGAATATACTTATGAGTTCTCGAAACTCACTTCACTTCACTTGGCCTTGATTTTATCTTGAAAATACCAATACAATGACAAGCGAGATGACATTCGAAGTGAGTGTGAGTTGCGAGATGACTTTCGAGATGATTTACCTTTAACAGAATAGCATAGCAGGTCAATAATATTTACAGAGGAAGCTTTCCGTCACGCGGGATCATCTAAAACTCAATATTTTCTCTAATGATCGCTGAATGATGTAATAATTCTATGCTAAAGATACTCAAAAGTTATAACGAGTATCTTCCAACGTCCATCCATTATAACGTGGATCAAAAAATGTTCGTCTTATTTGCATTATTAATAATGCCCTCACGCTCATAATCCAGCGACATTTTAATTGTGTTTGGTCTGGCTGCTTGCAAAAAGTGTTGAAATAGTTCCCTGAGTATCATATATTGTGCATATATGATACATAATGTACATAACATACATGCCTGGTACCTGTAAATTGCCGACAATGCAAACGTTTGAAGTACGTACTAACACTAGTCAATTCTATACATTATGTCCGTAAGGAAATAAGGAAGGTCTAGCGGCCCTGGGATGTCGGTCTATTAAAGATAACTCTTTATTGTGCAAAAACGAATAGGACAATCAAGGACAATAAATTCTTAATATTAAAATGACTGTACAACGGGCAGTCTTATCGCTAAGAAGCGATAATAATGCATTACAAATCAAAGAAAATAAGTGTATGTTAGGTTTATAGCTACAGATTTGAGTACCTACATAAAACTCATCTCCTTGAAGCGACTTCAATGACCTTAATTAAAGAACCTAGCATCGTGACTTGAAAACTTGATGTTTTGAGTAAAAAATAATTAATATTGTAGGCACCTATAAAATATAAGAATTAGGCATTCTTTTGTTAATGATAATAAATTTATTAATTATTATACTTACACTAATATATAAGCTTTGAGTATTTAGTCAATATATAAGTTTATTCATATACAACAAATATGTACAAAATACAATCTATATTTACAAAATATAATCTATATATAGAAAATTTCCTCCCAAATATTCCAACCTTGAGTCACTCTCAGAGAGCGTGGGACAAGCCTCTTTGTGAAAAAACTTGGCAAAATTTATTTTCAAACTTTTCGATAGATACAGACCGCGCGCGCTTGTTAGCCGTCTCTCAGAGTGACTCAGGTCACTGGCTACAAGCTATTCCATCCACAAATACCGGGACAATGTTAGACCGTATAACATTAAGTCTGTGTATTTGTCTTCGTCTTGGTTGCAGGACCAATCAGCCTCATCGCTGCCGCTGCGGAGACCTCGTCAATGAGCTCGGCCACCATGGACTTTCGTGCTCCCTAAGTGCTGGTCGAATATCACGGCACTCGGCTATTAATGACATTATCCGCAGGGCTCTTGTTGTCGCTAACGTGCCTTCCGTACTGGAACCAGTCGGTATTGCGCGGGGCGATGGCAAGAGACCGGATGGTATGTCTTTGATCCCTTGGAGTGTCGGCAAGTCGCTGGTGTGGGATGCCACATGTGTCGATACACTCGCGCCATCTCACTTACCGGCTACTTGTAAAGCTGCAGGGGCAGCGGCGGCCAGTGCGGAAAATTCAAAATTCAAAAAATATGCATCGATTGGACCCAATTATATTTTTATGCCTTTTGCGGTCGAGACCTTGGGACCATGGGGGTCAGAAGCTCGCCGTTTTGCTCGCACCTTGTCTTCAAAATTGATCGAGACCTCCGGAGACCAGCGGGCGGGGAGCTTTTTCCGCCAACGCGTCAGCTTGGCTATCCAAAGAGGAAACGCTGCCAGCCTTCTGGGAACCTTGCCGTTAATCGGAAGCAGCGGCAGGCTTGAGGAAATTTTCTATATATAGATTATATTTTGTAAATATAGATTGTATTTTGTACATATTTGTTGTATATATAAGTTAAGTTTTTGATTTTTGACAATTGGATGACGGTGATGTATGTATAAGAGCGAAAGTGACCACTTCCATCTGTGTTTGCTAAGTCCTAAAGTTCTGGTTATTGTATTTTATTTCGTAAGACAGTCTCCTGCCGGGATTCGTAGCTGCTCCGTAGCTGTGCTACGACCCGTAGCATTAGACGTAGACCAATCCCGTAGCCAATATTTTCACTCCCTTATGAATAAGTGGAATAATAGTGGCGGGCGCGGCGCGTGGACAGGTTCCTTTTTCTACATTTTTCATTATCTATTCTTAATGCGCTCTGATTGGCTAATTCAAGGAAACACTAATATAAACATATACGCAATGATTGGTCAGTAATATTTTAATAAGTGCAAAAACTTAATATGACTAGATCGATGCTCCCAGTGTGACCTACACAGTAAGTTCGCGGTAGCTAACAATTGGAATATCAGCCAAATAGTTACTAAAACCTATAGATATACGAAGCATGAAGTGTAACGACCTATATACAAACCTGTCTTTGGCATATACATTAACAATTAAGAAACTCGTTTTATTTAACATGTTTTTATATTTCCAAGATATTTAGCTGACGTCACGATGTTTAAAACTATCAAATTGGCATTAGGGAAAGAACCTGCACCCATTTGCAGGTTTTTATCGTTGAATAAGCATTTTGAAAATCTTACTAAGCAAGAGTAAGATTTTATACTGTTTAGGTAGGAAAGCGAACAAGCATATGGCCCATCTGATGGTAAGTGGTTACCTTAGCCACACACTCGCACGATTCCGACTCTGCAGATGGCTCCTAAAAAGCCCCATTGTGTAGGTACCTAATTGACATTGAATCATTGCAAGACATGCAATATTTTATCATGGAAATTAAAACAAGACGACAGAACTACAGATAGAGATAGCCAATCTACAAATTAGCACCTTATGTATAAGACTTATAAGGTTATATTTGCGTTATTCAATATTATTTCGTTATTTATCTGTGACTGTTGATCTTTGAGGTCAGACTTGTCTAATCGAGGCTGTAAGTAGAACACTTTATTTATTTGCATGTGATTTGCATCCACTATCCAAAAAAGTATAAAGTTTTTTTTTTGAAAAGTTAGAATTACTCCATGCAGTCTTTGGTCTTACTTAGCCTCTGCCTTATGAAATCTTTGAATTTATTCTTATGGTGCGTCCATCCTTGGCGAAATGAGCACGAGCCGATACACGAACGAGCACACTGCGAGCACGATTCGCGTAGCGTGGACGGGCTTGCGAGTCTCGAACGAGCGCGATTGTCAGTTATTTCACGAACAAAGGGGTTCGCATCGTGCTCGTTGAAGGTTCGTTCGTGGCTCTGCTCGTGCTCGCTTCGCGTAGCATGGACTCACCATTAGATACTTTAGTTAATTCAAGTGGTATTTGAATATAGAATCGAACGCAATTCCTTAGTAAAAACTTTAAATCAGTTTTTTTTTTTTTATACCACTTAGGTGGCAAACAAGCATACGGCCCGCCTGATGGTAAGCGGTTACCGTAGCCTATGGACGCTTACAACACCAGGGTTATCACGCGCGCGTTGCCGACCCTAAATCTAGGTGTCATCTAGGTGGAATCTAGGTGTCACGATTGTACCTATCTTTATTTCTTGTCCTACATAACACAAACGTTGATTTTTATATGTATAGATTTAATGTATATTCGACAACACAACTTTGGGAGCCATTGAAATATAAGTTTTTTTTTTTAAACTCGATTCACGCGGTCTCGAGCATAGACAAAACAGAAATCAAAAAAATTACCTTAATAATTTTAAATTCGCTACACTATCATATCACAAGCACAAAATGTTAACACATCCAAGTTTTTATCCAAGAACTAAAAGACTAGTATATTATTTTGTTTTTTTTTTGTTTTTCCTTATAGCCAAGGTCGGTAGGCTGCCAGTCGTGTCGTGGTCGACTGTTTCGCGCGGTTCGTCCGGACTCACTGACCATGTTTTGTAATTACAAAATATTTATGTTGACAAAATGCGTACGTATTCTATACGCATAATTATCTACTTCGTTTTCCTTAATGATTGATCTATGTTGAAACGATGTTGCTTCACAAAAAGGTTTATACCTAGTTTAATTTCATTATAGATCTAGTATTTTTTATTTAAGCTATTTAACAATTTTATGGGATTTATAGCTGATGAAAACGATAGATCGATTCTCGACAGAAACCTCACAATTCTTTTGTAAAGATATAGTAATGAAAAAAAAAAAAAAAAATGCCGTGCTTAGTTTCTTGCCGGAGTCTTCTCAGTTTAAGTGTATTTCGAACCGGTGGTAAATTCAACTGTATGTAACATTCATAAGTGCCTTACCAGGGCCTAAACTGAATAAATTACTTTGGCATGGTGACCGATTTTTTACTTGTAACCAGCCAGGTGCCATACAAAGAATGATCACCGATTTTGGTTTCCTATCGATGTTGTCCATTACCGAAAGTCAAAGTTCATCGTAGGATTCGAACTCACGACCTTTACCAGCGCAATCGAAGTTACTACCACTGTGCTATTATCACCTTTACTTAATCAGTGGATCAATCATATTATTTGTCGACATATTAAAAGCACTTACTTACCTATTACTGCTTATTTATTTATTTCAGTCACACTTAAGCGAGACTAAATCGTTATCGCATCGGTATTTATTCAGAATACGGCAGTATTCGTTCGTATTTACCGAACTATTTAAATAGATCTTTGTCACCGAGGATGGCTTTTATCGTTTTCTTATTAAACATAGTTTTTTTTTTCTTTTAAGAACTAACTTAGAAGCGCTCGTGTGTGATAAGCCGTTCTTAATCGATCGGCAAAGTTAAGCTACCACCGTCGTGGTCGGTACCTTGATGGGTGACCGCCTATTAGTATTTCAAATCGAGCGTTTCCGTGCTTCGGAAGGCACGTAAAGCCGTTGGTCCCGGTTATCACTTAATTGTGATAGTCGTTAAGCTAGTTGGATGCCTCCTAGGCGGCTTGAACAATTCCAACAGTAGGTTGACCACTAGCCTACCTCCACCAATCCGCAATGGGCACGCGTGGTGGAGTATCGCCCAGTCCCTTTCCCCCATTTGTGAAAGGAGGCCTGCATGTGCTCAGCAGTGTGACATTATAGGCTGATGATGATGATGATGAACCTAGCTTTTTAACGTAGTGCACCCGCGTTCCTAGGATAAAAACCCTCGATGGCATAGGCTTTTTAGCTGCCCCCCTGGAGAAGATGGTTGTCGACAATCGACATCGTTAGTAAACGATCAACCTTTGTAAGGAATTGATATTATTATGTCAATAATTGTAAAAAATCCAAAGAAAAAAATCACGTGATATTTCGATTTGAAATGTCAATCCCATACAAAGGTTGTTCGTTTACTGTCGATGACGGTTATCTACCTACAGCCATCTTGTCTACGGGCCCGACCCGACAGACGTTGTCCTGTCGAAAATCCATTGGATATAACTCTTTCAGATTTTCCTTGAATTTACCATTTTTCTCACGGTAAAAACCTAATTCGGACTATTACCTATGACGAACATTTAAAAAAGTGCGAGTCAGTCTCGCACACGAGGGTTCCGTACACTGTTAACTAACTAAACTTTGCTATGAATAATTTATTTTTCTCCCATAAATTTTATATTTTATTTCGTTTTTATTATTACTTGTTATAGCGGCAATCGTAGCAAACAGGCATTAAGGTAAGTGGTTACGAGCGTTGCCGACCATACAAATTTCAGTTCCTATGAGAATCCTATGACTCCCCCTCCAAAACTATGAAACATTTTAATAAGGTAAGGTACCCTATTTGGAACACAAGTAAGTACACTCCGTATAGATTAGGGCAATTATTTTTACATTTCAGTTCTGTTAGCGAGTAATGACGGCTCTCCTGCATTAAATGTAAAAATAAACCTTATTTCAATGCTCCTAATGTCTATTTTTAAACAGGTATCAAAATATGCTCTGCTCTCCGGGCCCGTCTGTCTGAACGGACCCTTTAGAGTTCCTATTTTATTCCATAATAATGCTTTTAGTGCAAATCAATTTCAGAATCGGTTTAATTTTGTGTAAAAAAAGTTTTGTAATTTGATCATCGCATTGTACCTACTTAGCTTTTTTCAGCTTTTTAATCTTACTTTATAAAAACATAGAAACCCAACATACGTCAAATTAAAACGTCAAAAAATATAAAAAAATATTTTATAAAAATAGAAATAAACAATCATTATACAATAATGTTATTCAGGAAACCGTCAATATCACAAAGCTTGACCACAACTCATATAAAGGTATTGACCACACAACTGGGTCACTTACTGGGCGACCACCACTACTTGGTGACATCTCAACCTCATGTTGTGAAGACTGCTACACCCGAAGGTTACTTAGCAGGTACTTATGGAAATAACTAGAGAGGGGTTCCAAACTAATCATTGAGAACCAAACTTCTCCCTAAGGCCCTCGTCCTGAGACTATTTTTATCATAGATTTATATTTTTTTTTACTATCGTATAATTAGTACCTACCTCAGGTACCTACCTACTGTTTAATTAGCTCTATCCTGTGGCTCTATCATGCCACTATCACAGCACAGTATTTATGAAGATAACATACTTAGGTACCTAGGTACTTCATACAAACGGCTGAAATCCGCCTCAGATCTTCGCACCTAGAATTCTAGGTTTATACACAACCGACCCGTCCCGGCTTCGCGACGGGTTAATTTATAATCTATGGTCGCGACTACTCCGCACGTACTGGGAAATGGTCAAATTTGTCCCATGGCTGCCAGCATAATTTCAAAATTCAAAATCATTTATTCAAATAGACCTTCGCAGGCACTTATGAAAAGTCTGACTCTAATACTCTAATACCGGTTCGGAAGGTTGCATTTGCTGAGAAGAGCCGGCAATAAACTCAGCAATTACTCTTTTCAAAACAAGCTTAGATTCATTACATAATATTTACATTCTAATCGCACTGAAAACTATTGCGTGCCCCGGCGCGGCGGCAAAATTACAAAGAAGACTGAATAAATATTTAATAAGTAAATAAATAGCAAACTTAAGCAGACCAGCCCCCACAAGCAGCACCTGTTCACAAGTATGACGCGTGTGGCAGCCATCGCCCACCTCGCCATAGTTTCTGTTTTCTATTAGGCAATAATATTATAAACAAAAATATGAAAGCTTATTTACTGTGGTGTACTTATTTAGAAAATCAGTTATAGAGTATTGAACATTGAAGTATTGAAGAGGCCAATTTTGATAAAATCTATAACTGTATAACTAAAATCGTAAGGAAACCACCATTCATTATTTTTTTAAAGAAGTAACTGATATGTATTTTGTACTTTTGTCTGTATTTTCCTTCGAGCATCTCTCGAAAACGAATGGAACGATCGCGATGAAATTTGGCATACAGATAGCATAGCCTATGGTATGGAGAACGACTAAGGCTACTTTTTATCTCGGGAACGCGGGTGAAACCGCGCGGGACAGCTAGTATCATGAGTAAGGCCGTTAGTCGCAGTAGCTAAACTTTGATATTAATACCTTTTCTGTATCCTTTTCAGAAACTGAAAATGTATCCAAATGCTTCCCTGAATCCCTGCACGACTGTGTATCAACAATAAACTTGATACAAAAACCTGACAACTTCGGTAGCAGTGTGTAAAATCTCCCAATATTTTATTATGTAACATTTATTTGAATAACTCAATTTTCAATATTTTGTCACTGTGTAATAGAAGTAGATTATGTGAGAGGATATCCACCGAATAAATAGTATAAGAACGTACCAGATTTTTTTTTCTACATGAACTCAGAATTTCTAAATTCAGGAAATTTATTATTTTCAATAAATATAAAATTAAAGGGCAAATAGGTATTGCCTTTTAAGTAATTTTTTATTTTAAGGCGGCTTTTAACAATGGTATATAATCTTTAAATCATTGAATTATTACGCTTAGAAGCGAAGTATCGAACAAAAATCCTCGCGACGCGTAAGCCACTTGACAACCAATGTATGCGTGAGTACCATATAATTACACTCGCTGACACGCACACAAGCACACGAGTAATGTTGCAAGCTAAACGAAATTTTTCGGTAAAATTAACCTTCCGATTTCGCCTATTACTGAAATTGGAAGTAAGTATTCATAAAAATAGTTAAATAGTTTAAAAAGTTCTGCGTCTTAGATAATTTATTATAGACACAGGCCTGTTATTAATTTATTACTAGTTGTTTCATAGTACTTATTTCGGGTATTTTAACATAATAAACCAAGATAATATGCAGTGTTATGAACGATCGTACAATTTGTAGCTTTCCTTGGTAATGATAGGTTTCAGATATGATAGGTTGTATAGAAAAAGAAGATTAAGTAGTATCTAGGTATTTAATTTTCATTAACAAAATTGAAATTTTAAAAGCCTGTTAGTTGAATTTGTTTCCGGAACAACTGCCGCTTTGACAATATTTTCCTAGCTATATTCTCTTTTTTCTACCAGTCTGATTCGAAATTATTTCACTAATATGGAGCTACATTATCCCAAGTATTATAAACTACTTATCCCAAGAACGCAGGTGAAACCGCGGGGAACAGCTAGTCGGTTATAATAGCTATAAGTAAAAGAAACAACTTATCGGACTCAATTACTTTATTAATAACAAAATCAGTATCAATTACGTAAAACAACGCAAATTCGCACAAAAAACAGCTGGCAACACTTTGCTCGAAATCTGAGTGAAGTATTTTTATTTTTGAATTTTGTTATTTTAGATGAATCACACAATAAAATTTGTGGCTTGCCTGTGGAATGTTACATCAGAATTCTTATCTTTCTTCCCTCATGAATTATGACACAATTTTACTGCACAAACTGTCATATTTATTATTTTTCTCAGAGCTGCACTCACTAAAACGTCACTCAGTACACTGACAGCGCGGCGGTCATTTGGAGCCATTATGGCTCCAATTGAATGGATTGTTTTTCGCGCGTGTACTTTGCTTCTATGTGTAATAATTCAATGCTTTAAATATAAAATTCTACTATACGTGTGTATGTCACTGAATTCCTCCAAACGGCTGATCCGATTTTTTTTGTATGCGTTTGGTTGGCGCCCTGGATGGTTTAGATTCCCAAATCAGCCCGGTAGATGGCGCTGCAGTCGATAATATAACCTAGATACCGTAGAATTAACTCCCTGGGTGGTTTACGTAGGATAGGGTAGGGTAGGGAAGCACCACGCGAAAGAAGTCGCGCCGGGCAGCTAGTATAATATAAATTACATCTTGAGCATGTAGATAATATCTTTCCTCTATGATCTTGAGATATAATATTTTATCGCTCATCATACATTTTTGTATATAACACCTTAATATTTTTTCGACAAAATGTATGACGACGAAGGCTTGATTCTATTGAAAATTTCAACTATCTAAGTAAGAAAGTACCTAGTAATAGGATTTCGTTGGCACACTTTGAATACGGAACCATTAATGGTTAGCTTGTACACCTACAAACCGTCTCGTTAACCGTTCATTAAGATCGTTAAAAGTATTTTCCTGATAAATTCTAACAAGCAATTTATTTTATTCATCTCTTCATCGTGTATTGGCAGTCAGTCTTCGCTGGGTGATCAGAGAACCCGCGAACGATGCTGTTCTTATTGCAATATTTATTGGTAAGTAACAAGTACCTATATTCTATATTATAGACACATTTGAGAACCACAGTGTCGAAAATACAGCACCTTCTTAGATCAGGGTCCGGTAGAGCGACATACAGCGTCCTTCGTTCGACGCGTTGACTTGTCTGCTATTAAAAACGCAAGTATACTTACCCTGCGCCTACCACGCCGCCTCAATGCCGTCGCGCAGCCCTGCGATATCAAAGGATCATGGCGAGATTTGTACAAAAAAAATAAAGATTTTTGGAGACGTTGGAATGACGTTATAATTGATCCTTGGTGCCTAAGGAACAACTTGAGCCATTTAAAATATTTTTAGAACCCCGGGATAAAAATGCGAATTTCTATTGCAAGCCGGCGAATCGCGACTATTTGCGACCAAAACCATGTTGTTGTTATGTTTTGCGGGGTTTATAAAATATTTCATGTATATTAACATGTTGCTGGTAATGTAATCTCAACATTGGAAGTGATTCAAAACCCTCTAAAATGTTTTTATTTTTTGTACAAATCAATTTATGGAGCTCGCCATGATTCTTTAATATTTTGCTCGAAATAGTTCTTCGTATTTAGAATTTTGGCGCCATCTGTGGCGCTAAAAAGTTAGCTAAAGCTATATTCAAATTATACTAAGAGCTGTGGATTTTATTTGATTAAATCAATAAATAAATAATTAAATTGCTAATGGAATTCATGCAGTTGTGACTATTTTAGTTGTGACTAGAAGAGAGGCAGAGCATAGCGTTTATTCGCTCAAAGAGCAGCTCGACTGGGGAAGTACCTCCACCTTACAGAATACCGCAGTCAAATGACTTTATGTTGTGTTAAGTTGTGTTCCTGCGCGTGAGTAAGGTCGCCAGAGCTCATTGGGGAGGAGGGAAAGGTCGGTAAGGCGTGAGCGATGCTTCTTGTGTTGCAAGCGTCCATATGGCTACGGTAACCGCTTACCATCAGGTGGGCCGTATGCTTGTTTACCGACTTAGTTGTATAAAAAAAAAAAAAATTTTTGAATTACGTAGGATCTGCAAAAAATCTAAAAATGAATTCTATTTTCAATATTGCTGTATCTTCCTTTTTGGCCCCCTGGGGCTCTACCGCGTAACTTTGGTGGTAATCGTAACGAACACCATTAATGAATTTCATCCAATCAGGGCCCACGAATGGTCATCGTCGCGTCATACCGCGTGCGCGTCATTGGATGAAATAATTAATGGTGTTCGATGTGGTAGAGCCCCTGGTCACCGGGCGCCTAGAGCGACCGCTCCTTGCGCTCTACCATAGACGCGGGGCGCGACGGCACATCGTAGACATATTGTAAAATCCGTCGTATCGTCGCGTTTGTTCAGTACAATGAGTTGGCATGCATACAGTAACGTAATCGATATCCACTAACCACTACGGTGACCATTTTGCATGAAATATTTCCAAAATGGTCTACTAGGAGCGCAGTTCATATCGTCATACGTCAGTCTAGTCGCCAGTGAGAATTTACATATAGTGAAACTTTATGATATAGTTCAATATTTAAATTCCTGGGAGTCACAAACAGTAATGTTTAAAGGGGGCCAAGTTCGGATCGCCAGAAGTGCAGGACTTTCGGAATTGAGATCTAAATGGGTGCCAAGTTCTAGGAACGTTCCTACAACGTTCTTCCCTTGTTTTAGGTATATGTAAGTTTGTGAGGTGGCTAACAAAATTCATAATCTGATTTCCTTTTACAGTTGGCGTCTTTGTCGACTCTGACGAGGTCAGACCCATTGTCTAGTTACGGTTTTAATTACCCAAATGTAAGTTTAATTGTTTTAAATATAATATAATTTAATAATTTCGCCGGATAACGAGCCAGCGGTAGAGGTAGACCCGGCTGGATCCAACAGAAGATCACACATATTCGCATTTTTACCACAGTACAGTCGAGGACATAAATATGTATACACTTTTTGAAATTCAAAAGCGATTTTCTCGCATGTTTAAGATTTAAGTGTTAAACTATTACACAAATCATAATAGTATATGTTAGAAGATTCTGCCTTTATAATATCTCATAATTTCAATCAGTAGTTTAAGAGGAAACCGTTGTTGAATTTTACTAAGTGTATACATATTTATGTCCTCGACTGTACTTACTATATATATATATATAAATAAGTACTTTCTTGCAAGTTGAATTTCACCCACATCCAGTGGTCGAATTGACTTGATATTTGGTATACCTACATGAGTATATTGCATGAAGTTTGTATTAAAAACGTCATTTTTAACAAAAAACGTGCAAAAAACCTTTTGTAAAATACAAAAAAAAAAAAATTGGTAATTCTTTTATTAACAACAATGTACAAAATACAATCTGTACCTATACATACCTACATATAAAATTTCCCTGAGTCTTCCACTGCTTGGTGGCTATTCATTAATGATTAAGATATTATTAGCCACTTTCCGACATCCCCTTTCCCCTATTTAAGAAAAAAATAAGACCTGATTAAATGAACCCCCTCCTGCCCTAAACGAACAAATTTTCTTACAATATTTTAAATTATGTACTTCTTTCAGCTTAAAGATGAAATTTACGAACAACCAATAAATTTAATGGGTGCTAAAACTCCACATGCGAAGGTAAGTTTATGTTTAAATATGAAAATAAAATAAATAATTGGACTGTTTTACAAAAAACTTAAACCGACTTCAAAGTACACTAAGAAGTAATCAAATCTTGATCTAATGACAATGGGAACGGGAAATGTACCGGTTAATAAATGACGGAGTTATGAGTTAATAAATATGATAAAAAATATAACCTAATTGA
Organism: Achlya flavicornis; assembly: GCA_947623365.1. NCBI lineage: Eukaryota > Metazoa > Arthropoda > Insecta > Lepidoptera > Drepanidae > Achlya > Achlya flavicornis. Next base: position 5,862,672 of record OX392494.1, on the reverse strand, counting down.
GAACCTCCTCCTTTTTTTGAAGTCAGTTAAAAATCTACATGATCATGATTCCCGAAAAGGAAGGCATCATGTACCTGCCTTATCTAAGCTTAGTTGGTACATTGTGAATTTAAATGCCGTGATGGATTTCGAATCCTACTGAGAGATCCAGCAGAGAATCCATGAAAATACGTTACGTACGTTTTATACATTACGAATTTTTCATTCTTTTTTCCTGTAAAATTTAAAACAATCCACTTGGGAGGTTTTCAAAACCTCAACGACGGGCCGTACTTCTGGTTCCTATTGCAATCAAATCCCTATCTTGTAAAATTTGGAATTATATTTAAAATCCGTCGAGTATTCGCAGCATATGGGGCAACTATACTTTCCGGGCATTTTTAATAGGGTCACCACATTTAGTCACTTACCGCGGATCAATGTGGTAAAATATACTGTAGGTACATTGTTCAAAAAAACTTTTTCACAGAATGAAGAATCGAACGACATTCACATGGGTCCTGGCAAAGACGCGTGGGCTCCGTACGACTTCTCCAAGTTCGATAGCTACCTTAAGAACTACAACGACGATGGTGCGCCGGACTCCAACCGCATCAAGAGACATGCTAAGGTAAGAGAATAGTCAAATCAAATCAAAATTCTTAACTAAGGCACTTACGAACGTCACAACGGTTCGGAATAAAATATGCCCAGGCATTTTGGGTCTTTCTTTTAACATTTAATTAGATGTTCTAAGTATACAGAACATACAATCGTAACGAAGCCAAGGGATGCAAGTGCAGAAAGAAGCTACTACTTTTCTTATTTTCCATGTAATGAGCCGCCTTGTTTTGACAATTAGTGAGAATCTCATCCTCAGCTGATGTATGAATTCACAACTATAGGTTTTAATTATAATGAGGCGAATTGAAAAATAAGAGTAGACAATGTTTAGGTGGCCAACCCGCACAGTTAACGTGTCATGATCGCTCGACCCATTTCTGACTCCGCGGTCTTACTGAACTTATTACGATACAATTTTAGCCTGAACTGCTAATTTAGCGCAGGTACGACTGCGACTCGAATGAACTTGGGTAGTGCGGTTTTGACGGTCACCTGGCTTTGAAAGCTCTCTTTTTGCTAGACGTTAACATATTTGCGACTAGGCAATAATGGCGTTTAGAGCTCTATAAATGAGGTTCTTCTAAAAGAACTTCTTGCCTTGCGTTAGTAAAAAGCCGTTTTTGTGGCAATGACAAAGTCTACAGCAGTGCTATTACTAGTTTTATATAAGTAGAAGTTATCATGTTTTATGTGCGTTTAATGAAGATGTGACCACATTTATCCAATACCTAAAAAGAGACATATCCAAAATGCAAACATGTGCATTCAAGCCTGCCTAGCACTCCAAAGACCAACGGCGATCAAAAACCATCGCACTCATGCCCAAAAATCTGACAAGAACAATTTTTTGCCGCAGAATACCAGAAGATTTAACTCCGGGGCCGCTGGCCCAAAACTCCGCGAACGGCCACACCACTACATCTACCCAGAGCCAGTCAAAGATAGAATACTAGAATTCACCACATCAACTAGAAAGCCTGGCATTTTACCCGACCAGATGAACCCCGGAATCATCTTCCGAGTTCGAATGTCCGACGCCATTTTGCGGATTAAACAACGAATGTATGAAGACCCTGAGAGGCACATAGAAGCTGATATAATTTACACCAATTTAATAAAGAAAGTGGTCATGGATGAAATAACGAAATTCCACAACCTTCTTCTTATGTACAAGACTGATAAAAGTATCAAAGAACATTTGGGTGAGTGCGGTGGTAGAATCTACAAGTTCATCAGCTATATGACCATTAAGGTTCATATTTACTGTCTTTTCGATGCTTTATGGATAGATGGTAACCCTTATGTGATTGGTGACGAGTATTCAGTGACTCCTATAGAAGTTCCTCCGATGCTGCAGTGTGATGCATCCGAGTGCAATTCAATTGTGTTCGTGGATTCGATTACGGAGCCAAAAGATACTGATGAGTGATACTTATGTGGAAATAAAGGTTACATAATTGATTTTAATGGTTTTATTTATGTCATGTCACTGCGGTTTTACTTCGGAGTAAGATGTTCTTCAAAGATAAAGAAAATAGCCCCAAGTTAGCCGAATTGGGAAGACAGGATCCCGGGTAAGTGTAATTGTTTGAGAACACCGGTAGGTTCTTGGCGATGGATTTTTAACTTGAGGGTGTTAGCTAGCCTGGCGGGTACTACAAAGTACCAACGTATCTGAAATTAGAATAGTTTCAATTTTTGTAATACAATCTATATATAGTCTTATTAAACTTAACAAAGCACAGCTTCCTTCTTAATAAATGTATCTCACCCCCTCTTTCTCGCTACGGCGCAAGCCACATTGGAGCTGACGCGGGCGCGGACATGGTACGGGCGTCTTTCGCAATTTGAACACACAGAATGGGTACGGAGCCCGTATGGCGCGCCGGCGCGTGTTAAAATTGCGACTTTATTTCCGTGCGTTATGTTCGAAATGTAAATGGAATTTTAATAACCTGTGCAGCAGAGACGCAAAGGCCGCGGAGACAAACGACGGAGCAAATCGCGCGAAACTACACCACAGCCTGAAGAATCTGAGGTAAATGTTTATTTTACATCTATATTACCTACCTACATTGTTTAGATTTTAATTTCTTTATGGATATTTATTGCGCTTTCATTTATTTTACATCAACCTCATTCTACGCCTACAATGAGTTTTTTACGCAAACGTTATCTACAGTCGCTAGCGACTACGGTGAAACCTTTTTATTTTGTATGAAATGCTTCCAAAAGTGTCCACTAGAGGCGGTGCTCGCTATAAAAATATTCACCGTAGTCGCTAAACTCATAGTAGAGTGGCCCAACAGATTGAGAACTGAGGGAGAATATTACAAAATACTATACCACCGTGCTAGTTACGTATATCATACCTATATCAAACAAAACCCTGTTATGGAGTAGACCAACGCTTTGGAGCCACTGGCAACTTTAAGAGGCCTAATACTCAAGTGGCTTATTGGAGGTTTAATGTAATTTTATGTTGTAGTCTACCAATAGCTCTACGAGTGAGGTGCCGATCGCTCGAAGGGGCGACGAAACTGTGCAGATTAAGCGGAAGCGAAAGAAGACCAAGAAACGAAAACCAAATGTTGATGTATATGAACCACCTATAAAGGTACACACTTCTTTACAGGAATTGGAACAGCGCCTCTCGCGGATACTGATAGAACTAATTTCTCCCATATATTGTTTTTGAAAACGTAAACTTACGCGAGAGTAGTATTTGCTAATGTCAATTAATTAGACACAGGATGCAAACCGTTTTTTTTTATGTTGTAATGCTGTGTAATGCCATTAATTTGCTTAACGTCCAATTATCGGAACAATTAACGTGCAATAAATGATGCACAAAATGTGTGGCCACACTATCATTTGATTTGAGCTATCGCCTAACGTCTAATGACATTAATAATGCCATTAGCAAATTAGCGCCCTACCATCCGGCCATATCTGCGTAAGTACTACGCCAAGAGAATGCGTTTCTACTGCGGACGTACTGTAATAAATTAGTTCACACTGCGATTCACTTTGGATGTATCTACATCAAAAGCGATAGGTACACTGTAAATGCTTTTGACCTATTTCTAGGAGTGGGAGTCTGGCTTTGTAGAGATGCCAAAGGATCTGTACCAGGCCCACCTGAGACCTGGAGTCATATTTAGAATTCATATGTCAGAAGCAATACTCAAAATGCAGTATAGGAAGTAAGTACCAATGATTTTATATTCTTAAAATAATAAAGAGAAGGTGAGTCTGTTTGAATGTTACGTTTTCACAGCTAATCTACCTAATATTTTGGTAAAAATTGGCGGAGGTAGTTTGGTCTACGAAATAAGGTTTTTTTATCCTGTTACGTGGATGAATGTTTGATGTTTTCCAAGTATCGGCTGAATCAGAGCCTTTAGAAGAATTTCTGAAGTTTGAGTCATTACGCAGGTTAGGTAATGGTTAACGAAAGCTGACACGTTCACAGTACTCACACGTTTACAATACCTACATTATGTTTTATTACATTATTGCTCAAAATAATAAGTGTCTACTCCATACTCATAAGCATGACCGCGCGCGAGAGCTTGCAGTGCGACGTCACGCGCGCTTATTCACCAACACTACACAAGTGCCATGTGTAAGTGTTGAACGTGCCAGCTTGTTAGGCTACATTCCGAATTAATGATATAATCGCTGTAATCGATTTGAGCGTGCTTAAACCCGTACCGAATTGAGTAATGACAGATTACGTTGTCCCGTGAAACGTCATAGATGACGTCATGATATCCGCCATATTGCGCTCACACCGACCATGCCCTAAACTGATATCACCGTGAGCGCTGTCAAAAGTGACGGTTAATTATTGTGTTTTCGGCAGAAATTCTAATAAGATTCTTGGTTTTCTATTTGGCAAAGATACTTTTTATGATTTTATGAGAGAAAAATAATAAAGAAAGCGAATATTCCTTTTTGCGATTCAAATAAAAAAAGATCTAAGGAGTCCTAGCGCATTGTGAAATCAGATTTTAATTAAATTCTCAAATGTTCTGTTTTGAATACTGTGAGCGCGATAACGGGCGTTCCGAATTGTTAACAGTTCTTAGCTGTCAATATCGTGATATCTAACTCGGTACGCAAATTATTGCTGTGAGCACTGTGAGCGATATTATTTAATTCGGAATATAGCCTTAGTTGACCGACCTGTCATCACTCCTTGACGTTTAAGAATGGCAAAGAAAAATAATCCTCAATGTTAAGAAACATTCATTCCATTTGACGGATTAACCTTATCAAGAAGTAATAAAGTCTAATAATAGGCATTATTCTGTGGCATTATTAGATTTTATTCTTAAATGTAAAAAAAGTTCTTATCCTGGTGGAAAGAGTGTAAAACATTACGCAATGCCTCGGGCAATATGTGGTCCGTATTTAACTTCCCTCCGATTGAAAAAATAATATATTTCAGCTACGGTGAGGACAAAGACGAATCAGTGATAGAGGCAGACGTAGAATATCTCCGTCTCACGCGCAAGGTGATCAACGATGAGATCACGAAATTCGAAGATCTCAAGTGGCTGATCAGCTGGTTCAACAACAGAACAGAGTTGATACAGGAGCATATGTGTAATACTAGGTATTATGCTGTTGGTGAGTGTTATTTAGTATGCAAACTATCTATACTTCTACTTCTTGGGACAAAACATAAACTGCACAGAAGCCTTTTAAGTCTCTTTGGTGGTGGGGTGCGGAGACCGGAGTCGGGTGGGCGCGAAACAATAAATTAAAATAATCTACGAGTACATTATGATGCTCGCCAGTGTACCTTCGCAAACCATTCCCAACTACGCCCAAATCATGCAAAGAAGTAGTGGTATAGGCCTGTGTATAACCACAATTTCCCCATGGTAAGTGATGATGTGGCCGAAGGTGAAACGCACACTTGAAGGAACTGGCTCTCATGTGCTGTTGTCGGAACACACCGATAGGATCTTGGCGACAGATTTTCAACTTAAGGATGATAGCCAGGCAGGCCGACAACTATTATTATTATAGTACTACAAATTACCCTACCACCATGCTATGAATCGAACCCGGGACTATCGTCTTGGCATTCGACGTCACTACCACTGAGCTATATCATATCCTTAAATGACCACCTCGGCTGACTTCTTAGTTGCTCAATCCCCTCAGGCACTCCCCCCACTATGTTCACCCACTCTGAGGAGTACATGAAGCGCATGTGCCTGTTCGACAACGTGTATATCGACCACATCCCGTACGTGATCGGCGAGGACAGCTCGCTCATGGCGGCGGTGGCGCCACCTGTGTTGCATTGTGACGCTGCTACTTGTACTTCTGTACCGTTTATTGATAGGTAAGTACCACATACGTAGAATATGTCGTAAGATGTGTCAATACTTTATTATGAAAGTTATATGAATGACGACAATTCTTGTATACCTCCAAGCTACCTCCAAGCATTGGCATTTATAGCTTTCATGGCTTCACACTTCACAGCGCTTACCTGGTAGATTCATAAGCAGCTGGAAAGCTTAATTTAAAGAGCACTTCGGTATCTACATACGAGGTAAGTAAATCCTAAGTGCTCTTTAAATTCATCTTCATAAGGTTGATTTTCAAAATAGTACTACTTAACTTCTAGAAGAAAGTGAAGAGATTTTGAGAGTAAAAGTGAAGAGAGAAAAGCAAGATTACATTTACAGCACATAATACGTACAGGTCGGTTAAACTAAAGCTGGCACGTGCAACACATTTACACATTGCGCGTGTGCCATTGTCAATAAGCGCGCGGTGTGACGTCGCACTGCGTGCGCATCATGAAAAGTCTGTCCGTCTCTCTCGCGGGCGGCCAAGCTTATGAGTATGAAGGAGAAAGTTATTGTTTTGCTTGTCCTACTGCTCATATATCATTTTTTTGCATTCGTCCTTACAATTGACTTACTAATTAGAAGCAATAATGTAATAAAACATACTGCATCGTGAAATTGCATATGTGTGAGTACGGTGAACGTGCCAGCTTTAGTTAACCGACCTGTAATACGATATTACGTAATTGCATTATATTTTAAAATAAACTTTATGGTGATGCAGTTAAAGATCATATTCCATTATCTCTTTCCAGCCTAATGTTCGACGAGCGCCTAGCCCGAACCAACGTACGTACAGTGACGCGTTGCCAAGCGAGTTGTCGCGCGCACTGCCGCAACGATCCAGACTGCCTCAAACGGTGCTCAGACCGCTGCTTGCGCACCTGAGACGCACATATCGCGTAGAGAGAGACAATAAATATTCTCATGCAATGTCTTGTTTTATTGAGTTTTTGGGAGTAAACAGAGCTAGGTGCTCTAGTTCTTGAGATACAAACTATTAAGAATATAGGTGGAAATTTAAGACGGGTCAGTGAGGGCAACTGCATTACGGGTTGAAGCCATTCGAATATGGTCATAGGAGACTATGCCTTAATTTTTCAGTTATTGCTATCGCCAGTTACTGACTTAAAAAAAAAACAGCGAAAAACTTTTCCCACACATTTTGTTAATAAAATTTATGTGAAAAGTAGTTTTATGTATTCCAAGCAAAATATAAAATCATGCTTCTTCTTCTTCTCCCATTCGCCTATCTTCGGCTAACCGGAATATATATATTTTTTGTTTTAGTGAGTTCAATGTATCTTCTTGTGGATGCTAATTCCAATCTGAAGTAGTTTTTGAGGTAGTTCTCAATTTTTTTCTGGTCATTGACCAGCCGGCTTAGGAGAGTGTTTTTCGTGGTTGTTTGTTGCAATACGGCGGGCCGTATGCTTGTTTGCCACCTTAGTGGTATAAAAAAAAATACTTTTCTTTATAGCACTGCATGTAAAAAACCCGCACTTATCACACGCTTTTCCGTGAAAAAAGTACTACTTTATTAAACGGATAAACGTGCAATGTACGGTTTTCACACGTGTCATAGAATGTTATACGATACTCGTGCCATAAATATTTTTTGGACGGTGTAAATAGCGCCCTCGCTGCGCTCGTTCGCTATTTCACGCCGTGCAAAAATGTACTACTTAAGGGTAAACACAGGGTAAACATCAGTTACTAGGCGAGAAATGTGTTTTTTTTCGAGTATTTAGTTGTTTTAGTGATTATCGACAGTAGAAGTTCATTTGGCACATTGTGTTATGAATGTTTTTTGTATAATATGAGCACAGACGTATGAGTAGAAGGTACCTACAAATACTCATACGTCTGCGAATATGAGCCATATTTGAACATTTGTCACGGTTTCTCTAAAAACCATAAAACTTTCTATTTTGGGAAATGTACAAAAATAGTTAATCTTAAACAAAAATTATCAATTCTACAATATGTTAAATGAACTACTATGGTCGCGAATCACTAAAATATCTATCCATATTGTTCTACGAAGGTAAAAAAAATAAAAACTCGAAAACTTCAAATTTCCAGCTTCGTAACTGATGTTTAACGCTAAGGCACACATATCGTAATATACTATTTTGTATTTCTGTAATTTTATGCGTATTTAATTGATAATTTAATTATCGACCTGGCAACACTGTTAAAATGTACCTCTTTAAAATTCTTGTGGTGGCAACACTATCTGTCAAAATTAGTTCTTGCAGTTGTCTAGCTTGGTGAGAGAGAACAGTCTATGGTTGATTCGAGTTATGAACGAATGCGAACGAACTTCACTCTAGTCTGTACTTATTTTATTTTGGGGTTATCTATCTTTCTCGTAAAAATATATTCTTTAGCCCTGTTTATGAATTAAGTTGACTTATTTTCGAATGAGATGTCTTCTAGTGTCTTTAATTGTGATACTGCTGACTTTTAACACAGGATATACTTGAGTGTTAAGGTAAAAGTGAATATTATTGTAAGAGCAAATGACAACGTCGAATTAGGTACTTTGGACACCGGTTCCGGAAAAACACGGACGTTACGTTAGGGATATGAAATTTCGGATCTGGATTTAAATGAATTACATTATATCGGTTGCAGATACGGTTACGGATATCCGATAGTTTCAGTTACCAAATATTACTTTGGACTTAGTTAAAAATATTACTTTGGACTCCGCACCTATTCGAAACTTTTATATTAGATTCTGTAACGGTTATGGATAGATTTAAATTTCGGATATCCGATAGTTTCGGTTACGGGTGCGTAGCTGCATACCAAACAAATACGATCTCATGTCAATCCCATACAAAGGTTGAATGTTTACTAACGATGACGATTGTCGACAACCATCTTCTCTTGTCGTCTAGGGGGGCTGGTTTTCTAACGCTTTAGAGTCGGTTTAGGCTGTGTTGATACACCAGTCAGTCAGTCAGTCACTCACTCAGTATATGAGTAAATAAAATGTGTTGTATGTTTACGAAGTGATTTATTAACAACACATATTTTCTGCCTTGCTCATTGGTCTAGCTCGAACTCTATCACATCGCCGAGCTCGATGTCTCCGTCGCTGTCGCTGCTGTGCACCTCCGCCGCCTGCAACAATACAATATATATAACATGTAACCAAAAGAGTATATGTATCTATCCAACAGGGGTGACGACTATCAGATATAGACTCACTATAAAAAGTTTCAGCTCAAAATAAATTACTAAAATTTTTGCTTCCAAGTTTATTGAATTAAAATCATAACCAACACATCACTGCTCAACGGGGGTCATTATCTTTCTCGTCACTTTCTAATATATTATAAAATATTCTCTTTAGCGATCTGTGCACCTAGTACCTAAAAAGTCGTGTAATTTTACGGTTAGGACCCTTTCCGTTACACATAGTATAAAAAGCTTGGGGTACCGCATACAATACATTACATTATACTTACAAATACATTATATTATAACTTGTTGATGATTTAAAGAGTTTAAATATGACAGAAAATAGTTTATTGCTTCTTTGCAATATAATTAAAATGATTAGTGAACTGAGAATTGCTATAATATGCTAATTCTATGATAGTGAATACGCGCCCGCCGCGGTATGAGTGGAAACATGAACTGTTTTAATTGGTTAATGGAATGATGCGTAGAATACTGATATTAGTAATACATGCTCCCGGGCGAGAGATGAGGAAAGCTGATGTTGATGGATGTGATGTATAGTATATGTTGTAACGTACCCGCCTGCGCGTGCGCATGCGTCGCCTGGGTCTCTGCCTGACGTCGGGGTCGGGCTCGTTGTCGTCGGGCGACGAGTCCGCCGAGCTGCCACCTTCCGCCAGACCGAGCACCGCGTTGCGGAACAAGTTCGAAGCTACTGGGGAACGATACAATACAATAATATTGGCTCTGAAAGCTTGCTAGTCTCGACAATAATATAAAATTTTTTCGTCGATCCAGTTTTCAGTTTCTCGACAAAAAAAATCCATATAATTACCGAACCTGGGCCAGTAGACAAGATGGTTGTCGACAATCGTCATCGTTAGTAAACAATCAACCTTTGTATGAGATTGACATTTCAAATCGAAATATCACGTGGTTTTTTACAATCTCTTATGTCAATCCCATACAAAGTTTGATCGTTTACTAACGATAACGATGATGATGATATTGTCGACAACCATCTTGTCTAGAGGGGCTGCTCACAAAATTTCACGAGAATCGGTTGAGAAATGCGACCTGTAAAAAGGAGAACAGCCAAACGTCCTTCAGGCTGGATTGGATTGGATCTGGCTGGATGTACAAAAGCATTTTGTCCAAGCGGAAACGGAGGCGCTATCGGTCAATATACAATATACATTATACTAACGCAACTCGCGATACTTTTAGGACATTTTCACCAATGTGATTCAGATAATGGGCGGATAGTCATGATAATATTATTGGAACTGCAATATATTCACTCAATTTCATTGAGTACATTTGTTTGGAAGCCCTTGTAGATTATCATTGATAATCTATTAGTAATTCCAAACATTTTTTTATAGGTGTATGTATATTTGTCGACGCATTTCTCGGATACTATTAATCGGATTGTGACCATTATTTATTGGCTTACATTTATTCAACTTAGGGAACAATGCAAGTTTCATCAAAATTGGTTCAGTAGTTCTCGTGATATGGACTATTACGTGTGAAAAAATAATTAAAAAGAAAAATGACTTCAAAATACACATAAAAAGTATGAAATACAGACGACGTTTTCCATTGAAAATATCGTTTATAAAAATATTTTCTAAAAATAAACTGCTGGAGTGACTGAGTTTCAAATCGCTCAATAAATAATAATTGATGAAACGAAATAAAACATAACTCACAGTCGTCATCATTGTCAGAGCCGCTGTCCGAACCGTCGTCGTTTTCCGACCCTCCCGCCAGCTCCTCCTCTTCGTCCTCCTCCTGTACATTACAAGTATATTACATCGTGACCACCTAGCATGACCATCTGATGGTAAACGGTTAGCGAAGCCTAAAGACGCCAGTTTAAATTTGGGATTAATTACTTTAAACCCAGGCCTATTTATGATAAAACATACTTCGCCTACTATCAAATCTCTCTAAGTTTAATAAAAAAGAAAGAATTTAATAATGTATGTTGCCATCACGCGTTCGGCTCGCGTCGCTCACTCGCAACGCTCACTCGGCTCGCATCGCACACTCACCGCGTCATCGTCGTGGTCCCGCTTCCTTCCAACGTCGTATACTTTAACGCAGGACTCCTGCATCTGTTCTCCCATGTTCTCCACCAGAGATATTTGCGTGCCCCACCTTGATACGCCCAGCGAGTATATATTGCGTTTCACGTCTATCGTTGCTGTTAATTATAAATTATTATAAATTATCAGTCGGTAATAGGTTCGTTAAAGATGGAAGAAACTACCTACTACTAAGTTTGATAAAAAACTACAATTTTGAATGAAAGATAAATCATTTATTGACCGTTACACATTCATAGTCTATCAACTACTACTTATAAGTAATGCGTAAATGTTTTATTAAAATTAGGGCTCGTTCGCTAGACTTGATAAAAAAGGATATTTATAGATTTTAAAAATCTGTTAAAGAAATTAATGGTTGAATAATATTTTTTTTTTTATAAAAGTGCTCGTGGTGTAGCGTGCGTGACTAGCCGTTCTTAATCGATCGGCAAAGTTAAGCTACCACCGTCTTGGTCGGTACCTGGATGGGTGACCGCCTAGTGGTATTTCAAATCGAGCGTTTCCGTGCTTCGGAAGGCACATAACGCCGTTGGTCCCGGTTATCACTTAATTGGGATAGTCGCAGTGGCGTAACAATAGGGTGGCAGGGCTGGCAAAATGCCACGGGCCCCCGACCCAAGAGGGCGCGAGCTCAAAATTATTTTTTTACATTGTACCTGAGTATTTTATTTTATTTGAAAAGTATATTTTTATAAGTTCTGCTTAAAATCCAAAGTGAGACAACTAAAGACCATAATACAATTTCAAGCATTTCAACCAACCTAAACAAAAAGATATTGGTTCATTTTTAGAGATGTACACGTTACCTGTGACGAGTAATTTTACGTACTTATAACCAACGATTTTTACTGATAGGGCCCCATCAAAAGAATTTGCCACGGGCCCCAGATGGTATAGTTACGCTACTGGATAGTCGTTATACTAGTTGGAGGCGAATTGAAAACTCCCAACAGTAGGTTGACCACTAGCCTATCTCCACCGATCCGCAGTGGGCACGCGTAGTAGCGTATATACACATTTCCTTTCACCCTGATATGTAAAAGGAGGCCTGTGCTTAACAGTGTGACATTATAGGCCGATAATGATGAAAAAAAAGTAAATACATACCTATACTAGAATAATCGTACGGGTCTAGAGTTTTGAAGCTGGTGTCAAACTGGCTCCTGTCCTCAGAGTCCTGGTCGGAACACACCGCGTATAGCACTGTACAGTTTGGATTGAATATAACCTGTAAGAAAACATCATGTTATTTTTAAACATCGAGAAATCAGTATATTTTCACCTGGTACACTCCTCACTTTATTATTATTATAAAGAACTTACCTCCGATTTATCTAACGTAGGCACAGTTCTGAGTAGGTGGAACGTTCTTAGATCCCATACTTCTGTGTTTGATATTACCTGAAATATATGCATTTTTATTAAATATACGTAGTTTACCCAATGGAGCACAGCATGGGATTCTTCAAAAAGGGTGTGAAAAGATTTCTGCAGGGTTGGCAACGCGCTAACCGCTTACCATCAGGCGGGCCGTATGCCTGTTTGCTACCCTTAGTTGTAAAAAATAATAAAAAATAACAAACTGTGATAACTTAACAAGATCCGGAACGATTTTAGTCTTAAGGGAATCGCCATTCTCGGCTTAACGTGAAAAAGATTCACAGTAGAAAGTATTTTAAAAAATAAATATTATTAATTCTAAAATAAACATTTTTGCAAAACCCATTACAGGAACATTTTAAAATAGAATTAATTATTATTATAAATTTTATAATAGAGAATTATTTATTTTAGAAAAAATACTCTTTATAGACGTTTCTCAGCGACACAATCACAATAATACTATTTTTTGCAACATTCTTGCAACCTCATTATAATATTTCTTTTTTTAGGTATGAAATATTAAAAACCCTACTCATTAATTAATATATACACCCCCTTACTCATAAAGCACTATTTAACTAATTACTATACTAAGGGTCACTTAAATAATGTCACATTACTTGACAATTACAATAGAGTGACGTTATTTACGTGACCCTTTAAACAGCATATTAGTGAAATAACGTTTTATGAGTTTTATGAGGTTTAATGTCTACACAAAGCCTGAGCGCCCTAACAAACTGAGCAATGTCCTTTATGCTGCTGTATGGACACGGCTCGGCAGTCGCCCCGCCACTTTACTAGCGAGCGCCCGTGCCCACCTCCTTCATCCAGTAGTACCAAAATTGCACCGTATATCTGTGTAAATTCTTATAATTTGGAACATTGTGTGATTGAAAATATATTATCAGTGACTTTTAATTGAAATCTTATAAAGAATCCCGTAACCTGTTAAAAAACGCGAAGTAGTTCTATAAAATAACGCTTACCTCTAAGCCGTTTGGATGAAACACTCCGCTATGCGTTTGGTTTAGTTTGTCGAACTTGTGAATGCCTTTGCCAGTGTTCACGTCCCACAGTACACCATCTAGAGGGAAAATAAACTTTAGTACGTAGTTAATACAGCTCACACTTATCTGCCCGGTGACGGCGACTTTCACCCGGTTGCAGACGGATCGTTAAAGCTACCTTACGTAATGAGACATTAACGCTAATGGATCCATTAGTTTAGATGTTGCGCAGAATCGCTTAAGACGTAAATGGGTCATTAGCTAATGAATAATTGCTCTTAATTATAGTTTCTGACGCCTTTTTTGTCACTGTTCTTTTGCTAGTCATACGCAAAACACGTTCGTTTAAATTAATATCAAGAATATTCTTTTTTTTAAAGATTTTTTTATACTTAGACCAATAATCATAGGGTTCTCAGAAAGCGGGAACTAGGTCAAATTTAACTTGCAAGATTTTATTACAGACACCGGGACGTTTGTACGTAAGTCGCAATGGAAATGTCCAGGAAACAAAATAAGCGTGAACGTGGTGCTAACTACACTACACAAGAGAAAACCTTATTGGCAGAACTTATATCACAGTGAGTACCCTTATTGTTTATTCTTTTGTATTATTGTTTTGAATTGACTTAAAGGACGAGGGATCTATGTTCGACGCGTATGCTTTACAGCTTATCCGATTTGGTTGGTATAAACTGTATTGTAATACGGTAGATACCGTGGTGGTCCCATATAAATTGCATCATTACCTGACAATGGGGTTTGAAGATATAATGGAATTCCTCAACGGAAAGGAGCAGAATCATCACGATTGAAACGTTTCAATCTGACAATATTTTGAAGTCAACAGAAAAATCTGCGGTATCATACACTTGGGTGGGTAAATTTGGATGTTTTATATGGTACACGACGTGCACTTTCGCTGACTTCAGAACGTATTTTTTTTTGTAAAAATATTCTGATATTTTTCCTTTTTTCATTTTGATAATCTATTGTTTTCCCATGAATATTTCTGTCAATAAAGCCTTGCTGCAGGTCATGTTCAAGTACCCTAGTCTTCCCACAATCTTAGCCATCACCAACAAGTAACATGGATTTTATTACAGATACAAACATATTGTTGAAAATAAAGAAACTGGGTCCATCGTCATCCGTAAAAAACGAGAGGCGTGGAAAGCAATAACAGCCAAATACAATAGTAACTGTGCCACCGGTCCCAGGCAGACTGAACAACTAAAAGCGCTTTATGACAACATGAAGCAGAAGGCTCGCAGGGATGTCAGGCAAATTAAGGTAGGGCTTTTCATAATAACTAACCCTGTTACTCATAAAACGCTATTTATATTAGTTAATTAACTGGTTCTGCCCTGATTCTCTTGTTTACAACTAAACTAATTTGGTCTCATTCTAACAAAGAACATAAGAAAAGGATGTAAGAAATTTAGTGCTGTCAAATTAGTCAAATTGCTTGTTTTCAACATAAATTTAGTCGCCATAAAAATCGTTTGCGTCTATTTACCTGCAAAAAACGTAAAATACGAATTTGACAGCTTTAAATATGTTCTCTTTTATGTTCTATCCTTTTTCAATGTTTGGAAGAAAGAAATGTGATGTGATTAAAATTAGTTTAGAGTAACAGCTTAAACAGTGCTTTATTTAGATTAAATATATTTTTAAGATAAAAGGTCATAGCTCACAACTCGGAGAAGGACCGCCAACGTACCGCCTTTCGCCTCACCGTCAACCAGGCGTCAACCTAACGTAAGCAACTATATAACGTAAGCAATACTAAGGTTGAAATTGCTTTGACATGTGCGTGCGTCCCGTCTTACGAGTGTGGCTTGCGCCTTGCGGCCTGCCGACCGCTGGTTGACGGCTTGGCGAGGTGTTTACGTTACGATTCCGATTAGTGTGCGTTGAAGTAGAGTTTCACACAAATAATACTGAACGGCTCGAGTTGATACGGTTACGATCTATTTAAGAGTGTGCTATGACCTTCAGGGTGTATTTATTTAATTACTATATGTAATTCAAATTGCCATGAGTTAATTTTGACTGTATTTTTATAGAAACTGGAATATGTGAGAACACAGCAGCCACAAATCTATGAAGCTGACGTAGCTGAAGCCATACAAAATATTAAAGATGACAAGGTATATATAATACTTGCTGTTCCCCGCGGTTTCACCCGTAAAAAGCCTATAATACTCGGGGATAAGGTAGCTTTCTATTGGTGAAAGAATTTTTCGAATCCCGTTTAAACAAGCAAAAAACTCTTCCGTTTATTATATTAGTATAGATTTATAATTAGGTAGTTTAAATCTTTTATACGGGGTGGATACGACAACACTACAAAAAAAAATACAGCTTTTCATACATTTTTGCCGAGGAGACGTGTACCTTTTGTATGAAAAGCAGTTTTTTTTTTCCGATTTCGAAGTTGGTCCCATAGTAAAAGTTGATCGTATACATGAGTACTTTACGTGGTTTCATTTTATGTCGTATTGTCGTATCCACCCGGTATAAGAGTTATGAATATGAAAGTGGATGGATATACGGGAAGAGGAAGACCGAGAAGGATGGATTCTGTGAAAGATGATATGGTTAAGAAAAGAGTGGATGCTGGTATGACGGATAGAAGAGACGAATGGAAGAAGCGTGCATATTTCCCCGACAACAAACGAGAACACTTTTGATCAGCAGTATAATTTTTTACAACCTGTGTTGATATGTACTAAATAATTGATGTATTAAGTAGTTACTTTTCTTTCAGGTCCAGTTGCACAAAGCTGGTGGTGGTATGTGGAAGCCAAAGAGTACGGATAGCGAAGCGAATAAAATATTAGCTATAATCGAAGAACAGTACAATCCTCATTCCAATCCATATGACAGTGGAACTGGTTACTTTTCAGGTACATGCTAACTAATATTATAAATACGAAAGTGAGTTTGTTACGCCTTAACGCCTCAACTACTCAACGGATCATCACGAAATTTGGCATGCAGATATGGTATGGAGAAGGACATAGGCTACTTTTTACCCCGGGAACTTCATTAATATTTCTTATTGCTAAAAGTTTGAAAAGTACAACAAGTTATGAGAGAGGTAGAGCATAGCGTTTATTCGCTCAAAGAGCAGCTCGACTGGGGAAGTACCTCCACCTTACAGAATACCGCAGCCAAATGACTTTATGGTGTGTAAAGTTGTGTTCCTGCGCGTGAGTAAGGTCGCCAGAGCTCATAGGGGAGGGGGGAAAGGTCAGTAACGCGTAAGCGATGCTTCTTTTGTTGCAAGCGTCCATATGTCTACGGTAACCGCTTACCATCAGGTGAGCCGTATGCATGTATACTAGGGTTTCGTTTTTCCCGACCTTTTTCCATTCCCGGGACCCGGGAATGAAAAAAATGACTTCCCGGGAATTCCCGATTCCCGGGAAATTTTAAAAAGTTGTTAGTTTTCTTATTTTGACGTATATAAAGTCAAGTAGACCACGTAATTTAATTAAATTAGCAATTTATTTGTCTCCAAGTAAATAATAGTACATTATGAGACTTGTGTGCAAAGTTGGTAATCACACACGAGCGTATTATGCCTATTAAGCAAAGGAACCCGAGAGTGTAATGATCAATGAACACGCGTGTCATACGACGTTTTTCAACACAACTAGATTTTTTGATAATAGTCAATGAGAACGTCAGCAAATATGGCGCGCAAGTTCTTTTTTTGACAGCAAAACGTCTACGCACATATCAATAGCATTGAGTTACAATCTTAACATAATCGGGATTATACATATCATAAAACTGTGCGGTATAAATGTAAATTAAAAGCACTGGTGCGTCATAAGTTATATTATGATACTAAAAACGGTGCAATAAAAGTCAAATTACGAGCATGTATTGAAAAAAAAAAATCACAGGGAACGAACTATGGTCGGAATTTCTCTACGAGACAGGGAAACGATGACTTTCGTACGAGAACAAAAATTACCGATATAGCTCTTAGTGATAGTAAGCTGATGTGATTGCAATGGGCAGACCACATCGCTCGAAGACGACGCGAGTGGCGACCACGTACTCCTGTACTGTACAGTACTGTACTGGGACGACCTCCCACCAGACGGATCGACGACCAGGTCAGAGTCGCTGGGCACCGCTGTATGCAAGCGGCCCAAAATCGTTCGAAGTGGAAGTTAATGGGGGAGGTCTTTGTTCAGCAGCGGACATCGTTAGGCTGATATGATGATGATGATGTGCTTTACTTGACTTTGACAAAAACGCTGATAAGTATAATATATCTCCAAAAATATATATTTAAAAAAATATTAATGTAACTTTTATTTTCTTGAAAATTACGCGCATGCAGAGATTTTCTCTAAAATCGGCAGTTTAGAAACTACCCATAGTAACTATGTATGACCTATAGTTTGATATGATTATATTTATTTTCTACTTATGTTTGTGTGAGACACAAATAGGTAATTAAATTAAATTACGCATTTTACTTGACTTTTGATAGGTGACAAACAAACATGTTTTTGTGTATTTTCGGAGAACTTGAAGTTTTTCTAAGAAAAAACGTTATCTCCACAAATACATACTTCCTACAGTTCGTTTTAGCGATTTCTCATAAGCTTGTAGTTCAGTTCGTTCGATTTCGGTGGATATCGACATTTGTTTTAAGAACGTATGCAACATCTTTGTGTTTCAAAGGTTTTTCGTTAAATTTGACCAATATTTCCAGTGTTCGAGAGCATTCAATCTCATAAAGAAATTCCCGGGAATTCCCGGGAAATCGCAAAAAAAAAACCTAAAAAGACTTCGGGAACGACGTATTTCCCGGGAATTCCCGATTCCCGGGACCCGGGAACGAAACCCTAATGTATACCGACTAAGTAGTATAAAAAAAAAAGTCGGTTTGAATAAATATTAAGGCGATGATAGCCCAGTGGTAGTGACTTCTGAAGCCGAGACGAAGGTTTCGGGTTCGAATCCTACAATAAGTTTGAGCTTTCGCTGAAGGAAAACATTGTGAGGAAACCATAACATGGCGGTAGAGTACTTTGTAGTACCCACCTGGCTGGCTACCACACTCAAGTTGTTTTTTTTTTTCGCCAAGCACCTATCGGTGTGTTTCGACAGCTGCACTTGAGAGCCAGTTCCTTCTAGGCCTTGTGTGCTTACCGCCTTCGACGACATCATCACCTACCATAGCGAGATTGCGAGCAAACAGAGGCTATACACAGTAAAAAAAAAGTTTATAGCTTAATATTTTTATTTCAGACAACACTGACTGCCCTGAAGCCTTTGAGCCAGGTGAAGCAAGTTCATCCATAGGGCCTGTGAAAATTTTTATATCAGAAGAAACAGTGGAAGATACGTCGGAGTCCTCCCACGAAATATGTGTTTCGCCTATAAAATTGGAAGATGACACGAGAGTCAAGGAAGTAAAGAAAACAGGTTGGTTCCATACGTACAATATCGATCAGTGTACATATAAATAGCAGCTTGTTTGTGTATAGAATAAAACAATCTTGTATCAACATATCTCACACACACACACCCTTTCTCTCTCACACACACACACAGACACATGCACATCTCATCACCCCCACAAGAATTGACATTACTCTTGTTATAGTTATTACTTGCATTTGTTATATGTTTTTGTTTAAATGTTCATAATAATTTGTATACAGAGTGCACATTTTAGAAGGATCATTAAGGGCAGCTACCTTAACGCCACGCCACGCGAATATGGTCTTAAGTGACTGTCCTTTATTTTATGAGATATTTCAATCGGCATTTACAGATTTTTGAAAAAAGGTACAGTCAGCGAGAAAACGGCGATTTTTGAAAAATATTTTTATTAGCTTATTCGATCCTTCGATCGAATTCGCTTTATGAGAACAAGATAGTTACATGACACACATGGCTCACCATCAGGAACACTGCAATAAGCATCATGGCAAGGCCAGTCGTATATCAATGCTTTTGCACTTCTTTTCTGTTAATGAATGAGCTACTACATCACTGTCGCGGGGTAGGAGCCTGGTGATCGGTGGTACAGGTGTTCCTAGTACAGACACCAGTCTCTCACAAATTTTATCTTTTGCCACACTAAAATGCTCATTATTGTTTTTGTTTATATATAATTTGTGAAGAGAGAATAAATTATTTTCTATCTTTTTAACCGACTTCAAAAAAAGGAGGAGGTTCTCAATTCGGTTGTTTGTTACCTCATAACTCCGTCATTTATTTACCGATTTGGAAAATTATTTTTTTGTCTGGATGGGTACACTTTCCCATTTGGTCCCATTGTCATCAGATCAGGATTTGATTACTTCTGATAGTGCGTTCGAATTGGAGTGATGTCGTTTTTAACAGTTTCAAAATGGGCATTTTTGTTTATGCGTTCGAATTGGAAAATTTCAACAATTTTGCAACTTTTGCCACAAACGATATTTCCCAAATCGAACGATGAGATACAAAAATGACATTTGCATGATCATCGCCTGCTTGTCACTTGTCTCAACCTACCTTTTCCCTTCAGTTAATCTTTAAACAAAGTTAATCTGACAAATTATTCTCTTGCATGTTAGTATTTCTATCAAATTTTACAATAACAATTAGAATTTTCGCTTCCCGTATGAATTTTCCGAAACTTATCTGTCAGATTCAAAGATGTCAAAATATGATCACAAACGACCCTGCCTCGGAGGTGGGCACAGACCACTATAGGGGATACTACAAAAGGTGCGTTCGAATTGGGGTATGGTAGCAAAAATAACAGTCCAAAATGCCAAAAACTATCACAACTGGCGTTCGATTTGGAAAGTTGTGGGCGAAATTGGCGTTTTGAACTGTTTTCGTTCACCGTTCGTTTTGCTTGGAAACAGTTAAAAACGACATCGTGAACTGCAAATTTTGAAACTTATCTGTCAGATTCAAAGATGTCAAAATATGATCACAAACGACCCTGCCTCGGAGGTGGGTCAAAATTTGCAGTTCACGATGTCGTTTTTAACTGTTTCCAAGCAAAACGAACGGTGAACGAAAACTGTTCAAAACGCCAATTTCGCCCACAACTTTCCAAATCGAACGCCAGTTGTGATAGTTTTTGGCATTTTGGACTGTTATTTTTGCTACCATACCCCAATTCGAACGCACCTTGAGTGTACTTTGAAGTCGGTTTAAGTTTTTTGTAAAACAGTCCAATTATGTTTCAGGTCATACACATTCACTGATAAAAGCTACGGCCGATAGAAGAAGATTGAAGACCAAAGCAAGTGAGTTTAATCGCATCGTAGTTAGTAATATAATATGACTAGCTTCCTACGCGGTTTCACCCGCGTTGCCGGGATAAGTAGCTTATAACACTCGGGTATAATGTAGCTTCCTATTAGTGAAATAATTTTTCGAATCCGACTGGTAGTTCCAGTGATTAGCGCGTTTGAATAAACAAAAATCTCTTTCGTTTTATTATGTTAGTATCTTCAAATTAATGTGTGTATTTAAATTTCAGTGCCCACAAACCTGAAGAAATTAAAAAAAACTTTACCAGCTGAAGCCTTCAAGAGGATTTACTTCAAAACAAAATGTCAGAATGCAGTTTTGGAACGAAAAATGTTGATGCAAGAAATAATGCATAACAAACTGCAGCATAATTTGAAAATGACAATTTTAAAACAGAAATTAGGAACATTAAGGAATTAATAAATACTTTTACTGATTATAGTTTATTTTTATATTTAAACACTGCCAAAATTAATATAAATAAGTTGTTTTTTTTTTTATATACGACTGAGTCGGTAAACAAGCATACGGCCCGCCTTATGGTAAGCGGTTGCCGTAGCCATATGGACGCTTGCAACACAAGAAGCATCGCTCACGCGTTACCGACCTTTCCCCCTCCCCTGTGAGCTCTGGCGACCTTACTCACGCGCAGGAACACAACTTTACACTACATAAAGTTATTTGTGTGCGGTATTCTGTAAGGTGGAGGGGTACTTCCCCAGTCGAGCTGCTCTTTGAGCGAATAAACGCTAAGCTCTACCTCTCTTAAAATTCTCTTTGGTGTCGGTCTTATTACAAAAATAAAACTACCGACTATCTATACTGGGCCAGTAGACAAGATGGTTATCGACAATCGTCGTCGTTAGTAAACGATCAAACTTTGTATGGGATTGACATAAGGGATTGTTAAAAATCACGTGATATCGATTTGAAATGTAAATCCCATATTAAGGTTGGTCTTTTACTAACAATGACGATTGTCCACAACCATCTTGCCTAGGGGGG
Source organism: Achlya flavicornis (assembly GCA_947623365.1). Lineage (NCBI taxonomy): Eukaryota > Metazoa > Arthropoda > Insecta > Lepidoptera > Drepanidae > Achlya > Achlya flavicornis. The sequence continues at coordinate 5,840,682 of OX392494.1, read as the reverse complement.
CAGTTGGGGGATTTCGGATTGGTATATTTTCGAAACCTATGTTGGGTTAATAATGCTGAACAATTTTTAGTATGGGACCAATACAGTATGCTCTTTTTTAAGGTTCCGTAAATAATATATATAGTAAATGATATCAAATACTCAGGGGCTCTACCGCGTAACTTTGGTGGTAATCGTAGCGAACACCATTAATTATTTCATCCAATGACGCGCACGCGGTATGACGCGACGATGACCATTGACCATTGCGTGGGCCCGCCCTGATTGGATGTAATTCATTAATGGTGTTCGTTACGATTACCACCAAAGTTACGGGGTAGAGAGCCCGTTCAAGAAAGTTCAAGCTCATTGTAGGATTCGAACCGGGAACTTCGTCTCGATATCACTACCACTGATCTATCAACGCAACCTTACTCACGCAATAACACAACATTGTTATTTGGCTGCGGTATTCTGTAAGGTGGAGGTACTTCCCCAGTCAGCTGCTCTATTCAAATAGACCTATACAGGTACTTATGAAAAGTCTGACTCTAATACCGGTTCGGAAGGTTGCATTTGCTGAGAAGAGCCGGCAATAAACTCGGCAATTACTCTTTTCAAAACAAGCTTAGATTCATTACATAATATTTACATTCTAATCGCACTGACAACAATTGCGTGCCCCGGCGCGGCGGCAAAATTACAAAGTAGACTGAATAAATATTTAATAAGTAAATAAATAACAAACTTAAGCAGACCAGCCCCCACACGCAGCACCTGTTCACAAGTATGACGCAAGTGGCAGCCATCGCCCTCCTCGCCATATTGGAGGGAAGTGGGCGACCCGTCACAATATGCTCTATCCCTCTAAAAAAAAGTGATTGTAATGTATTCTCACCAGACAGCACAAGTTCATCGGTGGGATTGAAGGTGGCCCTGTTCTTGGCGTACTGGTTGCTGATGGTGGGCGTGAGGGTGATCAGCTCGCGGCCGGTGCGCGTGTCGAAGATGGTCGCCGTCTCGCCCTTAGTGCCTATTATACGGTCGTCGCACATCTTGGAGAACTCCACGTACTCCTCGTTGTCTAGTTGAAACCTGTCGGCGAACAATACTACCTAAAAATCTGTTTTACAAATACTAAACCGACTTCAAAGTACACTAAAAAGTATTCAAATCCTGATCTGATGACAATGGGACAAAACGGAAAGAGCACTCTTCCAAACAAAAAAAAATAATTTTTCAAATTGATTAATAAATGACGGAGTTATGACAACTTACAACCGAATTGACCTCCTCCTTAGTTATCAGTTTTAAGAGAGATATATAGCGAGGAGAGGTATAGCGTTGATTCACTCAAAGAGCAGTTCAACTGTGGAAGTGCCTCCACCTTACATAATACCGCAAACAAGTAACTTTATGTTGTGTTCCTGCGCGTGAGTAACACAGACAGAGCTCATTGGGGAGGGGGCGCGGTTTGGTAACACATGAGTCACGTTAAATTCCGCAAAAAAATATAGAAATCTAATCTTCGAATCGAATCTAATTTTCGAACATTTATTCCCACTGGGTCGCAGGAGATAAGATGTTAGTACTTACAATAATTCGAACTCCTTCATATTCCACAGAGCAGAGAGCGGCCGCCACGGCGTCGTCGCGGACGCTAGCATTAACAGCCCGTCTCTGCTTGCCTAAACAAATAATATATATTTCAAGGTTCTGTATCTAAAAGGAAAAGAACCCTTACCAGGATCATTGGATCAACCTAGTTTTTACAAGCAGCTTCGCTCATATCTCTGTGCAAAAGATATTTCGATTTGTTACTCCGAAGTTGCGTAAGAAAAGAAAAAAAACTAATACAAAAAACGAAAAAAAATGTGTTTAAATTTTTAACCGACTTCAAAAAAAGGAGGAGGTTCTCAATTCGGTTGTATGTTTTTTTTTTTTTTTTTTTTATGTTTGTTACCTCATATCTCCGTCATTTATGAACCGATTTGGAAAATTCTTATTTTGTCTGGAAGGGTACACTTCCCATTTGGTCCCATTGTCATCAGATCAGGATTTGATTACTTCTTAGTGTACTTTGAAGTCGGTTTAAGTTTTTTGTAAAACAGTCCAATTATCACATGTATTTTATACTAGCTGGCCCCCACGGTTTCACCCGCGTTCCCAGGACAAAAAGCCTTTGTCCTTCTTCATACCATGGGCTGTCTGCATACCAAATTTCATGATGATCCGTTGAGTGGTTGAGGCGTGAAGGCGTAACAAACAAACTCCTTTCGCATTTAAAATATTAGTTAGGATTCAAAGACCCAATTAGACTGAGCTCTCATCGCCTTAACATCGTGGTAAACTAATGTCCATATAAAGTTTATAGTAAAGATGGGAACATTTTAATTTGGCACCTACAAATATAACATAAGGTTAATTTTCCATTAACACAATATATTCCTAATACTTCTTAAGTTTTGATAGATAAGGCCAAGTACACAAAGCATACTAACTTGCATATGATATATATAAGATTCGTGAACTTGATACGAGTTCTCCTCCGCACCACTAAATAAACTGAATACTCGGATGTCGCCGGAAGATGTCGCTGCTAACAACTGCTGTTGTGTTGGCTGGAACAATCAGATATATTTAATCATTATGTATGTACAGTCGAGGGTTAAAAATATGTATATGTTACTGTAAAAGCGAACCTCAGTATATCCTAAGATTTCCCAAGTCTTAATCGTAGAAGTCCGAACTGTTCTGTGATCATCGTTTATTTCGGACTTCAACAAGCACTTAATGAGTAAATCTTAGGTTAAAGACATGATAAACGTTGAAAAGTAGTTTTCTAACTAAACATGATCGGTGCGTTTTTTTTTTTACAGCTTTTCATATATTTTAGCCGAGGAGACATGTACCTTTTGTGTGGAAAGCTATATTTTTTTTGTACTTTCTAAGTTTTTCCCATACTAAAAATTGATCGTATTTATGAGTAGTTTATGTGGTTTCATATATTGTCGTATCCACCCGTAGACGCTTGCAACAAAAGTCACCACATATACACCACATTCTCATAAAAAGTAGCTCCTCGCATTATCTCACTTCACAAAATAACGTAGTGTATTTACCCCCTTTGGGGATGTAATTACCAAAAATCCTTTCATTAGTACCCAACTAATATGGCTTACCGATATACCTGCGCAGAAGATGTGTTTTCAAAGCGCGGGAAATGCAATGAAATTCATGTCGACAGCTGCCGCCATGTTTGAGGAGGGGCGTCACTTGCGAGTGAGACGGAACTAACAGCTGCAGTGTATTATGAACCTTATAGTAGTGATCTAAGGTTGATTGTAAGTTTTAAGCATTCTTTCGTTAATCTTGGGGCCATACTTTATTTTCGGTGCGAACGAAGATTCACGACGCGCCATATCAGTTGGGTACTAGTGTACCCCTTTTTTAACCGACTTCAAAAAAAGGAGGAGGTTCTCAATTCGGTTGTATATTTGTTTTTTTTTTTGTTTTTTTATTTTTGGTACCTCATAACTCCCGTCATTTACTAACCGATTTGGAAAATTCTTTTTTTGTCTGGAAGGGTGCACTTCCCGTTTGGTTCCATTGTCATCAGATCAGGATTTGATAACTTCTTAGTGTACTTTGAAGTCGGTTTAAGTTTTTTGTAAAAGAGTCCCAATTATTAAAATTACTATTCTTAAATTTTCAAACATTCTACTTGCTTAATTTTTTTCCGTAAGAACATTCTCCAGAGTATCAGAAAACTTTAGCGTAGTTCGACGTGAACAGCTTCAACACTCGATCTGTATATATAACTAGCTGCCCGGCGCGACTTCGTTCGCGTGGTGCTACCCTACTCTATGGTGCTACCCTACCCTACCCTACCCTACTTTCTTTGCTTTAAACCTCACGGAGCCCGAGACCTTTCCAACGAATGCAAAACCGTGGAAATCGGTTCGTGCGTTCTGGAGTTATAGCGTCAGGAAGGAAAACCCGACTTATTTTTATATAGTAGATGAATCAAAGAGACTCGCTCGTAATAAAGTATAGTAGGTTGGTACTGGTAGTGGTAGTGGTACTGACGTGGAAGAGCGTGTGCGTGAAGTAGGCCTCGTCGTCCTGCAGGCGCAGCGTGCGCACGGGCGCGAAGTGCGCGTGCACGAGGCGCGCGTCGGCGCGGGCGGTGCGCGCGCCCGCGCCCGCGGCGGCGGCCCGCTGCGCGCCGCCCGCGCCGCCGCCGCCGCACAGCTCGCGCCGCGCCACGCGCGCGCACACGTTCAGCGCCTCGCCCGTGCCGAACACCGACGCCGCACCACGAGGGTCCGGGCATTTGTGCGGTCTGTACACACGTATACATACAGTCGACGACATAAATATAATAAATAATAAATAAAATAATAAATATCCTGGGACATTTCTCACACACGGTCATCTGATCCCAAACTAAGAAAAGCTTGTGCTATGGAAACCAGATAACTGATATAATACATATACTACTTTTTGTTTGTAAATACATACTTAATATACATAATTACACCCAGACTCAGGACATACAGACATGTTCATGCACACAAATGCATGTCCTGTTTGGGAATCGAACCCACGACCTGCGGCGCTATAGGTTAACACTCCACGTCTTAACCAACTGCGCCAACTGGCCCGTCAAATATGTATACACTTTTTGAAATTCAAAAGCGATTTTCTCGCATTTTTAACATTCAAGTGTTAAAATATTACAAAAATTATAATAGTATATGTTAGAAGATTCTGCCTGCATAATATCTCATAATTTCAATCAGTAGTAAGACAATTACAAGTAAGTAGACAATTTTACTAAGTGTATACATATTTATGTCCTCGACTGTACAACACTTATTTACTATAGTGCTCTGTGTCAATATTGTTATATAGAATTCCCTTGTCGAATCAGATTTTGTTTATAGAAAAAAAAACTTGATTACACGAGAATCGGTTGAGAAATGCTAATACCTGTACAGGAGAACAGCAATACAGCAGCAAACAGGAGAATACGAAAGCATTTTTGCCCAAACAAATAACACAGCTAATATATTCCGATATTAAATAAATAAACACATTTAAAAAAATTATCAAAAAAATATTTAAGTGAATGTAACCTTGCTGAGTTTCTTGCCTGTTCTTATTAGTTGAAACCCGACTTCCAAATCAAACAAAATAAGGAGGAAGTTCTTTGTTTCATGCATGTTTTTTTATGTATTTGTGTCAAAAAAGAAAAAAAACAAACAGTATCAAATGTATTTTATACTAGCTGTCCCCCGCGGTTTCACTCGCGTTCTCAGGACAAAAAGTAGCCTATGTCCAAAAAGCATCCATGCACCCTGAACTGCAGACCTCGAGGCCAACAATTCTACGCGTCACTGGCACTGGTGGCTGATGGGACTCCATGTACCAAACCTGGCTTTAGAGCAATATGCGTACAAGGAAGCTGTAAGTTAAGTGATTAGATCATCTTATCTGCTCTTTATATTTATGTCAAGTCGAGTAACGAAATACGCTTTTCAGTTGCGCAAATTAAATATATTATTATGGGTTTTGTATGTTCACCGATTACTCTGAAAGGCAGTCTTTTTTTTTTGAAATTGTGTTTTAAATAAGCGGCTGCGTTTGTACTCGTATAACAACAATACTAACTCAAACAAGTTAAACTGCGGACAGGTAACAACAGGGTTCTTGCAGAGCGCGTGCTGGTTGTAGAGGTACTCGGTGATGATGGTGTGCAGCGTCACCGTGTGGTGCGAGTGCGGCGGGTCCCCGCCCGCGCAGCTCAGCTGCTTCTGTAGCGAACGTTTGTGCTCGCACTGCGGCGGGGTCAACGGCTGCGTTTGTACTTTTCTGGAATAAAATAGTATATTATGCAATTAGTGAATAAAGGACGGATTTAAGCGAGGATCATAGATGAATCACCTCATCATCATCATCAGCCTATAATGTCCCACTGCTGAGCACAGGCCTTCTTTCACAAATCAGGGTGAAACGGAATGGCCTGATACTCCACCACGCGTGGCACAGCGGATTGGTGGAGGTAGGCTAGTGGTCAACCTACTGTTGGAATTTTTCAAGCCGCCAGGAGGCATCCAACTAGCTTAACGACTATCACATTTAAGTGATAACCGGGAACGCCTTTACGTGCCTTCCGAAGCACGGAAACGGTCGATATGAAATACCACTAGGCGGTCACCCATCCAGGTACCGACCACGATAGACGTAGCTTAATTTGCCGATCGATTAAGAACCTGAATCACCTTCAAGTGAAGGATTCAAGTATTCGATATGAATCCGTTTTATTCAAGAGTTGCATACTATACTTTGTACCATGACTATGAGTAAAGAAGATATAAGCGAACATAGATATTTAAAGAAAAAAAGAAAATTAAAATGCACATTAAAATTGGAACAATTACTTAAATTAAGAGTAATTTTCATTAATAATGAGTAATTATAATCTAGAATTCTTTGCACAAGGAGTTTGTATCGAGTATTTTGTCGCAAGGAGGTTGTATAGCATTAAGATAGAGGTCGAATACATTGGTGTGTTCCAAATTCAAACACCAAAATACTGATTAAAGGTGACCGCACACTTATCTGAGTCGAACGCATCAAACACAACGAATTTTAGAATTCTTATGAAATCTCGCACACTTGCCCGCTTTGAATCGTCCGAATCTGGATAAAATTTCATATCAATCAATTCTAAAATTCGATTCGTTTGATGCGTTCGACGCGTTCGCCTCGGATAAGTGTGCGTTCACCTTAAAAGTGATTTTTATTTACTGTTTTCAGTGAAGTTGAAGAGTTTTTTAGAGGAGTAATGGTATAATATTATATTACGCTACGTGTGCCTTAAGTAGTACATTTTTCGAATCCGATTGGTAGTTCCAGAGATTAGAGCGTTTAAACAAACAATCAAACTCACCTATTTGGTGGTCTATTGAAGAGTATCCTCAAAGCACACTAACCTTAATTTAATAACATGTGGCAGTGGACTGTTCTCGTCCGTAGAGACGGGTGTATGCGAGCTGATATCCATAGCGTCGCGGTGCAGTGAGCTCGCGCTGTTCGTACGACACACCGATAGTCTGGGCTATGGATGAGACACAGTATAGTTAAAAGAATTACACCATTACTCTAACTTAACTGAAACACTGTTAAAGTTTTCACGTAAATACTCTGCCCGCATGGGGTTCTTCAAAAAGGATGTGAAGAGATTTAGTACAATGACCACCACTGTAGTAAAACATGACTTGTGGACGGTGACTGACTGAGGACTAATGTGAAAGTATTTATTGTGACTGAAAACACTATAATATAACTCGATACTGGCAGAAATAAGTTCTAATTTGGGCTTGGTTGCCAAACTATAAAATAAGAAGAAGAACGGACTTTTTGGCGGGAACTTGCAGAGTGACGTAGCGTTTTCATTTTTATTTTCATAAATTTGTGTATTTTGAGTTTTATTGTGTATTTTTGGTGGTATTTTACCCAATAAAGATCATCCATGTGCACCAGTGAAGTGAAATGAATTATGTGTATCGTGACTTTTCAATTTGTCTCAAAATGTCCGTGAAGAGTTTTAGTACAATGACCACCATTGTAGTAAAACATGACTTTTATGGACGGTGACTGACTGAGGACTATAATGTGAAGTGATTTATTGTGACTGGAAACTATAATATAACTCGACGCTGGCAGAAATGAGCCCTAATTTGGTCTTGGTTGCCAAAATTAAAAATAAGAAGAAGAACCATGAGGGGTTTGAGAGCAGTCGCTGTGCCAGAAAAAACAAAACATGGTGAATTTTTTTTTTTTTTTTTACTGTGTATAGGCCTGTGTTTGACCACAATCTCACTATGGTAAGTGATGATGTGGTCGAAGGTGGTAAGCACACAAAGCCTAGAAGGAACTGGCTCTCAAGTGCAGCTGACGGAACACACCGATAGGTGCTTGGCGACAGATTTTCAACTTGAGGGTGGTAGCCAGCCAGACGGGTACTACAAAGTACCCTACCACCGTGCTATGGTTTCCTCACGATGTTTTCCTTCACCGAAAGCTCAAGCTCATTGTAGGATTCGAACCCGGGACCTTCGTCTCGGTATCCGACGTCACTACCACTGAGCTATCATCGCCTTAAAATTGTGGCCAAACACATTCCAACCCACAAATGACTTACCCTGATCGGTGTAGAGGGTGTGTACACAGGTGGCGGGGGCGGCGCGGGGGCGGCAGGCAGCGGGGGCGGCAGGCCGGCCTCGCGCTGCAGCGTCGCCGCGCTCTCTGTCAGCCCCCGACCCGCCAGGTGAGACGCCACTAGTTGCAGCAGCTGTCTCTCGTTGTAGTTTATGCGCGTTTGAGCTACTACGTTCGCCTGGAGAAAAGTAAAAGTTTATTTTTTAAAGAATCATGGCGAGCTCCATACATTCCGACTCGAAGGACCATTAAATGTACGGGCCTAGTAGTAGTTAGTCCAGTACATTTGAATTGTAGTTGTTGTTGGAGTGCGCAGAGAAACCACTTGTGAAGTATCAAAGTATAATGACTATATTCACAGTACAGTAACTGTTTGGTGATTCGTTCCTCTTGATGTTGTTGATGTAAGACGTTATAATGCACTCTAGTAAAATGTTAAGAATCCGTGCTATTGAATTGATGCTATTGTTAGCGGGCGACAAAAGTAGGTTGCTGCATACACAGAAAAATGTACGGTGTTGAAACCGTACAGATTTGTACAAAAAAGTAAAACATTTTAGAGGGTATTGAATCACTTCCAATGTTGAGATTACATTACCAGCAACATATTAATATACTTGAAATATTTTATAAACCCCGCAAAACATAACAACAACATAATGGTTTTGGTCGCGAATAGTCGCGATTCGCCGGCATGCCATAGAAATTCTCATTTTTATCCCGGGGTTCTAAAAATATTTTAAAAGGCTCAAGTTGTTCCTTAGGCACCAAGGATCAATTATAACGTCATTCCAACGTCTCTAAATATCTTTATTTTTTTGTACAAATCTCGCCATGATCCTTTAATGGGCTTGCGTTTGGCCCCTGGCCCACCCATAAAAGACGAAGACGAAGCCTAAGATGGCACATGCTTACCCAGAAGGAACGTATTCACTCTGGCCTTGAAAGTCCCTAGATTGTATGAGTCAGGAAACACAGACGCCGGAAGCAAGTTCCACTCCCTTGCTGTCCGCATTATAAATGAGTATGCAAAACTCTGTGTCCGTATTTTCGGTATGTCAACAACGTACGGGTGAAACATTTCCCGGCGTCTTGTGGTTCGGTGTAAAAATGGGGATGGTGGAATTAGGTTGAACAATTCCTGTGCACACTCTCCAAAATATATCCTGTAGAAAACCGATAGGCAAATTTTGCTGGAAATACTTATTTTTATTACTTTCTAAATTACGTGCTGTGGCTAAATTACCGTGAGTTTAATTAATAAACAAGCTGTATGTAGGCTACTCTTTTGACTATAACATCAACTCACCCGGTGTATATTTGCGAGGGAGGTCTCAAACTCGGCGCCCATGTGTTTGCTCTTGCCGGACACTCGCTCGAGTAACTCCAGAGCGTACTTCTGGAACATTACGTGCTCCTGCCGCTTTTCTTGTAGTATCGGGTCGCGCATTAGTACTGCAAAAATAAGATTGGTAAGTCCGTTATCGGAGACTTCATCACATCAGTGACAATAGGCTATATGACTGAAAAAAACTATTTAGTCTGTCATTTACATTATCAAAAATATTTGAAACGTATTTTTTCTTTTGTCAGTTACACAAAAAGATACGAAGATATGTGTGTTGAAGTTCCGCATAAACTTGTGACCTCTGCTTATAGACTCCAAAAAGTGCAAGGTTCATTTTTAGGACTGAGTATACAATTTTATAATAAGATCCCTAATAAAATTTTAAATTTACCGTCACATAAGTTTAAGGAATGTATTAAGGCCGCTTTAGTACAGAAGGCTTACTACAATATTACCGAATATTTAAATGATAAAAATGCTTGGGTGTAGCGCACGCTCTCTGAAACATCTGATGTAATAAATTTACGTTTGATTTTGAAAAGAGTAATTGCTGAGTTTGTTGCCGGCTCTTCTTAGCAAAAGCAACCTTCCGAACCGTGCATTAGAGTATTAGAGTTTGACTATTCATAAGTGCCTGTGCCTATTTGAATGAATAAATTATTTCATTTCATTTCATTTCCGCGTGACGTCACGAGCCCAAACTCCCAAACTTTTACGAGCTTTTATTTTATCTTTGTAATTTTTTAATGATTTGGTAAAGTAAAAAATACGTGGACAATTTAAATGACGGACTAACAAGATATTTTTTTTAATTTACCCAGGAATCACCCCTGCCGCCCCTGCGCCGCCCCCGCCCCCTGTATACACACCCTCTACAATGAACAGGGTAAGTGTTATAGTGTATACATTTACGCAGTCTGTCCGCGTCCGTTATCGGAGACTTTACCATCATCAGTGACAATAGCACCTGCGGGAATGTGTCGTGTCGTGTTATATATAACTTACCTTGTATCTGCGACGTAGTAAACAGAGGCAGCTTGGATATGATCTGTCGCACGGTGGGACACCGCGCCAGCCCGGCCAGAGCTCGGCACGCCAGCCCGCGCAGTCTGTCCGCGTCCGTTATCGGAGACTTTACCATCATCAGTGACAATAGCACCTGTGGGAATGTGTCGTCTTAAGTTTTGTAAGAATGGGCTAGTTTCCTGAAAAAATCTATTTAGTCCGTCATATACATTATCAAAAAATATTATGAGGGAGAAAGGAATGGGGCAGATACTCCACCACGCGTGCCCACTGCGGATTGGTGGAGGTAGGCTAGTGGTCAACCTACTGTTGGAATTTTTCAAGCCGGCTAGGAGGCATCCAACTAGCTTAACGACTATCACAATTAAGTGATAACCGGGACCAACGGCTTTAAGTGCCTTCCGAAGCACGGAACGCTCGATTTGAAATACCACTAGACGGTCACCCATCCAGGTACCGACCACGACAGACGTAGCTTAACTTTGCCGATCGATTAAGAACGGCTAATCATGCTACACCACGAGCACTTCCCGTAAGTGCCTTATTGGGGCCTAAATTGAATAAACTTTTTTTTTTGACTACTTTCAATAATATGTTGTATGAGTAATCGTGTACTAACCATAATACCGTTGTTAGTTCTGACGCTCTCCCACACTTTCTGTATGACGTCCTCGTACGATTTCAACGCTGTCTTCTTTTTACTTGAGCCTGTTAACGAGAATCTCGTCGTTGATGTGCCAGACTGCAACAAAGAATTCCTTTATTATTATAAAAAAGTTACTCGTCGTCTGTATCTATGCTTAGGTATATGTTTTCTTTTTTAATGTAAATTATTTGGAAAAAAGTCAAACATAGTCAGATTGTCCAAACAATATTTAAAAAAAGTAACCTCGCTGAGATTCTTGCCGGATTCTTCTCAGTTGAAGGCCGAGTTCCGAACCGGTGGTAGCTTCAGTAAAAGTGACCTTCATAAGTTTTTTTTTTTTTTTTTTTCACACACGGTCATCTGATTCTAAACTAAGCAGAGCTTGTACTATGGAAACCAGATAACTGATATAATACATATACTACTTTTTGTTTGTAAATACATACTTAATATACATAATTACACCCAGACTCAGGACATACAGACATGTTCATGCACACAAATGTATGTCCTGTGCGGGAATCGAACCCACGACCTGCGGCGCAATAGATGGAATCTTTACCAGAGTCTTAACCAACTGCGCCAACTGGCCCGTCTGGGTGTGCCCTTCTGGGGCCTAAATTGAATAAATGGCTTTGACTTTGACTTGACTCCGTATCACAGATATACATCTAAATAGATGCCGCGAGTGTATGTACTTCAAGTGTCAAAATTGGGTACAATGTTCTTCTTTTGTAACTGATCCGCGCGGACAGGGAACTCGCATAAGGCTGCATGTCCACCACACATGTGTAGCGAGGGAAGTCTTTAGCTGACAAATAGGATAGCTTCCTTTTCACGTTAAAAATCGAATGCCAGCCTAACTAAATCAATTTTGTGACATTATAGTAGGTACAAAAAAGTTACATGCTTGGATTTCATACTGATGGAGGGACTTGCGGTATCTATTTAGATTTATGTGTATGCTCCCTATCGTTTAAGCTGCGTTGTCGGGATGAACGTCATTGCTCTTCTTTGGGTTAATTGTTAGTTGTATAAAACTTACTCTATGTACAGGTGCGCACACGCAGTTAACAAGTACATTGAGCGCAGCTTTTTGTACTTCAGGCTCGGGAACTATTTCACCGTCTGCCGCGCCTGCGAACAATACAACATTATTAGTCTCACCAAGCCTAGCAGAAACTGGCTCTTGAGAAAGTGCAGCTGTCAGAACACACCGATAGGTGCTTGGCGATAGATATTCAACTTTTATTAACACTCACCTAACACAATATTAACGCCTGTGGTGAGGTCCGCGTCCCTCATGTCTATCTTCTCTGTGAGCAGCAGCTGCACCCGAGGAGCCACACAACACACCGATACCACATCCAGCGCTGATCTCACCGTCTCAGATCTGAAATCATTTATATAAATGAAAAATAGGAAAGGACCTAAAATAGAGCCCTGCGGAACACCCATATGAACAATAAAACCAGATGACTTAACTTTCATCAAAATTTTGAGTTCTCTCCTCAGAATACGACTTTATCAGGTTAAATACTGTGTCTTTAACCTGTTGTGATGGTTTAGGCCCGACCGGGCCACGCGTCAAGCTATTCGGCCGTGTCGGTTTAGGCCCGATCGGGCCAGATCAAATTACAAAGCAACTACGGCTCGAATTTCATGGTTATGTTACACATTATCGTAATAAAGTACTCAACATTCGGTATGTGAATAGAGAGCATTAAATTCCACATCCGTTTATAATACGCATTATGTTACTACCAGTAAAAAAAAAATGAAATATGATCCATTGTTTGTGGTCAATGACCTGAATGAGTTTTCTTTCTCCAAGGCTCTCCGAAAATGAATGTATAATTGTAATTAACTAACGTATTTCCTGTAAAAGGTGAGTGATTTGTATAGAATATTAGTCTATCTAACCGTTTTAGTAATAATGTTTATAATTTTTGATGTATGTAATTAGAATTCCTTGAATCTAAACACATACTTGTGACTCAAAGTACTCCCGTGTTTATAATCAAGAAAATCTTATTTCACACATCAGGAATTATATAAATCATTATTAAAACGGTTAGATAAACTAATATTCAATACAAATCGCTTACCTTTTACAGGCAATCCATTAAATATCACTATTCACACTCCATTTTGTTTTAAGTCTCGGCACAAGAGTCAATTTCACGTAATGCAGCGCCTATTATTTACAAATAGTTTTTTCAAATATATGCGTTTAATATTATGAGATAAGAATAAGGGACTCTTATAACCTAATACAATCAATAATGGTTCGAAACTCATTTACGATGTGTGTGTAACATGACGAAAGTGGGAGGTCTATTTCTAGCCATCGCTACACGAATCTACCTATATTTCTTTATTTTACAATAGTGTAGTGCACAAAATTTGTATCATTCGCCGAGTTTAGACGATTATCGATCAAATAGTTGGTAACAGCAACCCTAAATCATAGAATAAGAGCATCTATGGACACACAAAAAAAAAAAGTTGGTTTGTTTATTATTGTGTTCTCGATATTTATTATGAGCATCGAATTTCTCTTTTTGCTTACTTGAGACTAGTAAAACAAATGTATTTATTAGGTTAAACGTTTATTCGTGTTGATATAAAGGTGTGTAATATGTGGACAGAGTTATTCGTCTTGAAGTGCAAACTCGAAATGTTTATGAAGTGTCGTTTTTGCATAGTTGGCATTTTTTCCAGGTTTCTTATTGGAATCTTGTAATACTTCATTCCAATTCCAATAAGAAAATTTATTCAGGATGACGCTGTAAGTTACTGTTCCTTGATTAATACTGTAAATACCCAATGTTTATGTTTTATTGACCTTGGGTGCCGTCCGCCATTTTGCAAATTTGCAAATTCCGCGAAATCTCGCAGGTCAAGGGCAGCTGTCAAAAAGACAAATTCGCGAGTCTATAGGTTAACTCCATAACAACTCAGTTTACGTATGACGGTAATGAGTTACTAGCGATCAATATAATCGAAAGCTTTAGAGAAATCACAGAAATATCCAGACATTCTGTCTGCAATAATAATATTCATTTATTTCAATGGATGAATGACATTTTGTAAGCCCATACTACTCATTATGCTTAAATAAATAAATAAATATCCAGGGACATTCCTCACACACGGTCATCTGATCCCAAACTAAGCAGAGCTTGTACTATGGAAACCAGATAACTGATATAATACATAGACTACATTTTTTTGTAAATACATACTTAATATACATAACTACACCCAGACACAGGACATACAGACATGTTCATGCACACAAATGCATGTCTTGTGTGGGAATCGAACCCACGACCTGCGGCGCTATAGGTAGAATCTTAACTAGAGTCTTAACCAACCACGCCAGCTGGCTCGTCCAACCTTACCTTTTTATTTGTGTTAATTTTGTTCTGTTTTTAATCAACGAAAAGATTTTATTAATCATTGATTCAAATCAATTGACCCTGCATTAAATATGTATTTCATAAAGTATTTAGACCAAATGTACTAGTGTACAATACCTGCCGTTAAAGTTCCACTCGTACGCGTATCCGACCACCTGCAGAAGCAGCGCGATGCCTCCAAGTTCGACCAACTCGTCGACTGGCGACCAACGGGACCACGCCACGCTTTGTAACAACTCTATCTGTTCTTGGATCTCTTCCGGCGATGATTTTGATGCCTAGAAGGGATGGGATGATATTTAGTAACTCTATAAGACTTCAAATACGCTCACCGGCCGAAGCTCGAAATTTCATGCAATAGAGGTGCGTTCAGTAAAGATTTTCACAATAATTTTATTTTAATATTAATTAATTTTAATATAAGATTTTCATAATAATTTTTGAGAGGTAGAGCATAGCGTTTATTCGCTCAAAGAGCAGCTCAACTGGGGAAGTACCTCCACCTTACAGAATACCACAGCCAAATAACTTTATGTTGTGTAAAGTTGTGTTCCTGCGCGTGAGTAAGGTCGCCAGAGCTCATAGGGGAGGGGGGATAGGTCGGTAACGCGTGAGCGATGCTTCGTGTGTTGCAAGCGTCCATATGGCTACGGTAACCGCTTACCATCAGGCAGGCCGTATGCTTGTTTATCGACTTAGTAGTATAAAAAAACAGCTGTTTCATACAAAAGGTTCTTTCTTGGCTTTGTGTGCTTACCACCGTCGGCCACATACCATGGTGAGATGTGGTCAAACACAGGCCTATGCATAATAAAAAAATATTCTCCTCAGCTAAAATGTATGAAGTTGGTCCCATAGTAAAAGTTGTTCGTATTTATGACTTTACGTGGTTTCATTTATTGTCATATCTAACCTGTATACATGAATTTAAATAATTGAACTGTTTTACAAAAAACTTAAACCGTCTTCAAAGTACACTATGAAGTAATCAAATCCTTATCTGATGACAATGGGACCAAACGGGAAGTATACCCTTCCAAACAAAAAAGAACCAAATCGGTTAATAAATGACGGAGTTATGGGGTAACAACCATAAAAAAAATACTACCGAATTGAGAACCTCCTCCTTTTTTTAAAGTCGGTTAAAAATAAATAATTATCTGTATGGTATACTGATGTAGATACCTTGTATGGTGGTGGTTCCGGTACATTGTCACCTTGTTGCCTCGCGACTTGCGCCGCGCGGAGCCTCAAGTGGGCTTCCAGGTACCTAAGGAACAATTCAAAAGTAGTAAAAAGTATACTAAACATAGTATAGTTTACGGAGAACATCCTAAAACATATTATTAACGAAATCTGTGGATAGAATACACCATTACCAATAATCCTGCAAAGTTTCAGTAGTCTAAGTACCAATACGGAGTTATGACAATTTGAATTTTTTTGCGTAAAACCTCTAGAACAGTAGTACCCAACTGATAAGGCGCGTCGTTAACCTTCGTTCGCACAGAAAAGAAAGTATGGCCCGAAGATTAACGAAAGAATGCTTAAAACTTACAATCAACCTAAGATCACTACTATAAGGTTCATAATACAGTGCAGCTGTTAGTTCCGTCTCACTCGAAAGTGACGCCCCTCCGCACACATGGCTGCAGCTGCCGACCAATAGCATTTCCCGCACTTTGAAAATGTATCTTCTGCGCAGCTACATCGGTAAGCCATATTAGTAAGGGTACTACTGTACCACCAGTTCGTAAGTCGCATTTCAACTGAGAAGAACAGGCAAGAAACTCAGCAAGGTTACATTTTTAAAATTTTAAAAGATAGCTTCCTGTTTTGTGTGTGTATTCATTAGGTTTGTCACAACATAATTTGGTTCGTTATTTTATTCGTAAGGCAAATATTTATGTGTTATTTTCCATTTTACAATCATAGACATATAAAAATATCAAGACGGAGTTTCACCTTATAAGAAAGTGAAGCCGAAAATTTCCTACGTGTGCGTGAGTAAAATCAGTACTGGTCTAAGTAGGCACAAGTGATTCTGAGCCTTATTGTCACTGTCAACGTCTCAATGCGGAATGACAACCGATCGGCTTCCTATGTTGTATATGTGTGTCAGGCCATGTATTTTTTACAAGAACGCCGGCTTACTTTTCTTGCTTCACTCGTTTATTAGGCGATCCTCCGTCTTAATTTTTTATAAGTCAATGTTTACAATATTGTTTTTATGATCTAAACAAGGTATACTTCAATTCCCTTTCCACCTACTATACCCATCAGAAATCACCCGTTATATTTTTTGTTTTTTTATACTACTAAGTCGGTATAAGCGTACGGCCCGCCTGATGGTAAGCGGTTACAGAAGTCATATGGACGCTTGCAACACAAGAAGCATCGCTCAGGCGTTACCGACCTTTCCCCCCTCCCCTATGAGCTCTGGCGACCTTACTCACGCGCAGGAACACAACTTTACACAATACAAAGTCATTTGGCTGCGGTATTCTGTAAGGTGGAGGTACTTCCCCAGTCGAGCTGCTCTTTGAGCGAATAAACGCTACGCTCTATCTCTCTATATATAGCTAAGTGACAAGATACCTTCTAAGCGCGACACAGACGTGCCTGACGATCTGTCTGGCGGCGCAGGTCTCGTCCTCCGACACGCGGTACTCCTCCTCGTCGGAGCCCAGGATGGGCAGCGTCGATATCACGTTGTACAGCTTACGGAGACCATCCTAACATCATACATAATACATTACTATACCATGGGGAGTTACGAAACAATAGACAGAAATGCTTTAGGTGGACGCACACATATCAGAGCCGAACGCGCCGAACGAATCGAAGTCAAGGAGGGCTCGCACAAATATCCGCAAAGAAAGAATCGACCGCGCCGAAGAAATCATTTCTATTTCCTTTACGCCTGTCGCATAATATTTATAAACTCTCGCATGTTGCTCCGCAATGACGTCATCCGAATTCGTCTAGGATTTCTGGGGTTCTTCCAGATTCGGACGATTCGACGCGGGCAAGTGTGCGAGCTTTCATAAGATTTCATATACAGAATTCTAAAATTCTTTTCATTCGGCGCGTTCGGCTCGGATAAGTGTGCGTTCACCTTTAACAGCAGTTGGCAGTGGGACCCGGGACCAAACAAGTACTACACAAAATTGTACACCTTCTTACCGGAATAGCGACTATTCTACCTTTCAAATCTCTGCTGGGTGTGAAAAGAGATAATTTTCCAGTGGATACGGTTACCTACCTACCTACCGAAGCGCTCGTGGTGTAGCATGATAAGCCGTTCTTAATCGATCGACAAAGTTAAGCTACGTCTGTCGTGGTCGGTACCTGGAAGGGTGACCGTCTAGTGGTATTTCAAATCGTGCGTTTCCGTGCTTCGGAAGGCACGTAAAGCCGTTGGTCCCGGTTATCACTTAATTGTGATAGTCGTTAAGCTAGTCGGATGCCTCCTAGGCGGCTTGAAAAATTCCAACAGTAGGTTGACCACTAGCCTACCTCCACCAATCCGCAGTGGGCACGCGTAGTGGAGTATCTGCCCATTCCCTTTCACCCTCATTTGTGAAAGGAGGCCTGTTCTCAGCAGTGGGACATTATAGGCTGATGATGATGATGATGATGATGATGGTTACCTGGTTATCAAACTCCTCGAGTATGACGCGGAACTGGAATGAGAGTCCGAAGAACATGGTCGCGTGACATCGACCAGAGTCGTGAGAACACTCCAGCAACCAGAGCGCGTATCTGTTCACAAGTATTGCATATTATCACATCAGTCACATTTTAAGGCGATGGAGTTCAGTGGTGGTGACTTCGGATACCGACACGAAGGTCCCGGGTTCGAATCCTACACTGAGCTTGAGCTTTCGGTGAAGGGTTTCGGGAAGGTAGGGTACTTGGTAGTACCCATCTGGCTGGCTACCACCCTCAAGTTGAAAATCTGTAACCAAGCACCTATCGGTGTGTTCCGACAGCTGCACTTGAGAGCCAGTTCCTTCTAGGCTTTGTGTGCTTATCACCTTCGGCCACATATTCACTTACCATGGTGAGATTGTGGTCAATCATAGGCCTATACGCAGTAAAAAAAAAGTCATACAGGTTTGAACGTACGATTAGAAGTAAATACTCGCTTATTTACTGATTACAATAGTACTCTAACCCCCTTACTCATAAAACGTTATTTAACTAATATACTGTTTAAAGGGTCACGTAAATAAAGTCACTCTATTGTCAGGACCTAAAAGTAGAGTTCGTAAGACAGTGATTAAAAGATTATGCAGAAGCTCACCACAACCGGCTTCATCATCATGTGAACGTTGAGGCAATCCAGCTCATCGATCATACAGATATAGTAAGACGACTTAAAAGAACTAAACCGTTTGAGTTAGTGTAGTGATAGTTAAAATAGTGTAACATAGCACAAGTGCTACATATAAGGAACACAAGAACAAAGTGTCTTCCCCTTAATAGAGACAATAAAAAAGTGTTAATGGACACAGTCTTAGATATAGTCAATGGTGCTGATTCTGTTGTTTACGACTAAACTAAATTTAGTCTCACTATATCTCTTTCTAACAAACAACATAAGAAAAGGATGTAAGAAATGTAGTCCTGTCAAATTAGTCCAATGCTTGTTTTCAAAGGAAATTGAGTCGCCATCTATCGCTGTTACGTCTAAATACCCACAAATTAAAACAGCAAAGACTAATTTGACAGCTTTAAATATGTTCTATCCTTTTTTAATAATGTTTGTAAGAAAGAGATGTGATGTGACTGGTGTGGCGTGTAAATAGCCACACCAATACGGTGGATTACACCAAATAGATATTAGAATGCAAATCGATGCAGTATATGAGATACCTATCAATTAATAATAATAGGCACTCACTCACCTGCAGGACCATGTGTAGGTGTTTAGCATCGATGCTATTAGGCTCTCAATAACAGCATGTTTCTATATATTATTTTCCAGTATATTTTTATCGCTTCATAATCCAAGACAAGTAAAAAGAAGAATAAGTCAAAATTGACGGGAGCGCGGTTTCTTCTTCTTCCGACACTTTTAGGAACGACTCTTGTGGCCAGCACGTCTTGCAGGCATAATCCCACAGATTAATGAGCGCGAGGTTATTAATTATAGATACCTCATATACATTCCATGCATCAAATAATCTCCACATAGATCATCCTTATGCGCCTAACCATACTCCCCGCCTTGGAAGTTCGCAGAAGTTTCAAAACAAAAAATAAATTACAAGCATAATCATTACAACATAACATGGTATACATAACAACATAACAGGTTATATTAAAACTAACAGAATGTCAAAGCTTCATGGTTAAGTCCTAAACAACCTAACTTACAGTTAAACATAAATAATACAGAATAATTATTGAGTAGGAATAGGATATAATTTTACAATAGGACGCTTAAAGATCCCGAATCTAGTTTTCACCGTCGCCACTCGAATAATTCCGTCCGACCCGGGATGAACCTCCGATATTACACCTAAAGGCCAATGTGACGGGGTTACGTACGAAATCCATGTTGGGCCGTTCCACTATAAATTATGTGAAGCGAGTTGAGAGGGAAGCAACGTGCTTCATAAGAGTCCTGAACTGTCCGTATTAGTTTGGAAATCAAGACTGCAGCACATAATTCCAAACGTGCGAGTGTGGTGACTTTAGTGGGTGAAACCTTTGACTTCACAAAGAGTAATCTCACAGTAATATTACCCATGAAGTCAGTGGTGTGCAAATGTAGGACACAACTATAACCGTTCACACTTGTATCACAAAACGCAAAAATAAGCACCGTACAATTGTTAGAGACACATAATATGACGTGTGATTTTCAAAATTGAAATGAGAGGAAACTCCTATAGGAGCGCCGAGAACTTTCGTATAACGCTCTCAGGGGGATTATCATCCCGATCTATGTTACCTAAACATAGTTCTTTAATAAGCAACTTGACGTACAAAATGACAGGGGCCATCAAACCGAGGACACCAAACAAACGAGCAACCACAGAGAGTATATTCCGCTGCGTACATGTCTCTTGGACGCAAGCAGTCATAAAGAAGAAGTTGTCATCGGCTGTTTCCCACGAAAGGCTTAACACCTTCGAAGTATGGCTAGAAACCTCATTCAAATCCACTGCACTGCAGTGAGAGTCCGGAAGGTTTTCTAGGACCACACGAGAATTACTTGTCCATTTGACTAGGACAAAGGCACCAGCTTTGAACAGCGAGATTAATTCTCGCATATATCGAAATAAATCGGCTTGCATATTAGGGCCAATATGAAGGACGTCATTTAGTGACAACCCTGTATGCGTTTTCGCAGTAGCATCGAGCACGATCCGAGGCATGGGCTTACCCGGATGAGTGACAGCGTGATGCGGGATGTAATATCCTTCCTCCGTCACTTCGGATTCAGCAACCTCAGACAAGTAGCCTTTTTCAATATACTCACCAATAACACCGTTATATTTATCTGGAAAATCTGGTGACTGTTTAAATCTCCGCTCCAAAGCCATAAATCGTCTTTGGGCAGCAGTGCGAGAATTACCCAATTCCTTCGGGTTCTTGCAGAATGGTAAAGCAACCGGGTACCTACCACCCTCCCCCGGGGTGATCGACGAAACAAACAAATTTTCACATTCCGTCTCCTCAGGACTCAAAAACTTCATGTTAGGTAATTCCTCTAATTGGCTAAACTTTTGCACCATATCATTAAGCGAAAGTGCGCAGAACGACGTAGAAGTATTAACGAGAACGTTATTTGGGAAATCTCCCATCAGCACGAAACCGAACGCGGTAAGCAAAGCAGGAGGCGCACTGGTACCAGATACGATCTTATTTCCTAAATAAATATATGGAAACAGCTGAGCACCCAGAACGACATCCACCGACCCGGGAACGTTCCATGTCAGATCGGCGAGGGGAATCCCTTTCAAATAACCCATATCACCCATGTCTACATAATGAGCAGGCAGCTGATCGGTGATACAGTCAATCACTAATGCATGTATAGTGTATTTATTATTCGAATAAACACGGGACTCAATATCCAAATACACGTATCCTAAAATCGGCCGAGACGCTAAACCAATTCCTTTGACAAAAGAGTTACTCAGTGGAATTATTGGTAAATTAAGCGATTTACAACAGTCCATGGTAATCAAATTATTTTGCGATCCGTTATCTATTAAACAACGGACAATTATTTTATTATTGCTATTTTTAATTTTAGCATAAACTTGAGCTGTCGATAATAAAACCGTAGAGTTTGGTCTCACTTCCGCACTTAAAGACAATGAAGGGGTACCCGGAATACTCGCACTAGGTGGGGTACTCACACTCGATAAAGTACCCGAAATAGGAGAGGTCTCCATAATAACTGGGGTACCCGATGGGGTATTCAAAACACACGGGTTTAATCCTACGCCGGGTGCGGAGAGAGGCGACGACGCTGCCGGCAGCGAGGCGACGGAAGGCCCCAACAACGACCCCTCAGCGGTAGGTATTTGAGATTGAGACGTATGAGCGTAAGTATTTCTCCGAGCATTATTATTCTTAGTATCGAAATGTAAGAGGGTATGATGACGTTTCCTGCATAATTCACACGCAACCATCGCCCTACATGACGTTAAGGTATGCGACTCACTAAGACAACTTACGCAACCCTGTTTCGATTTAATAAAATCAAATCGTGCTTGGGGTGAACTCAAACCTTTAAATTGTGAACAAGCATTAATTGAATGATCACTCTTACCGCAAAAAATACACGACTTCCCTGACGTGTAAGCGACATTTTCATTACTCGCGACAAACGACTTGAAAGTATTCGGACGGGCTGCCGCGGCCGCGACAGGCGATGGCACTTTATTAAAACCACCACTCGAAGACCGTGACGAGTATGACACATTAGACCGTTCTAAGATTTTAACTTGATCTTGCACGAAAGAAATTAATTCGTTGTAAGAAGGAATGTCTTTATGACGTACAGATAATTCGAACGCTTGAACAGTTTGAACATCGATTTTCCTTAGCGCACAATGTAAAAGTATGAAATCGGTGACATCACTGATATTCAGTTGTTTTAATGCCAACACAGACGCTGAATATTTTTCAATAAAATAGTCCAGACTGGCAGCTGTATTTGAACAACTTTTCGCATCGAGAATATTGTTAAGATAAAGTGTACCTAATGCACGCACATCTTGATATTTCTTCACCAAGCTATCCCAAATAATATTATAGGTTTCACCCGAGGGTACAATCCCCGCGGTAGCATTAAGTGCGCCGTGGGTCAATTTACCTACTAAATACTGCACGCGCTGCGAGTCAGACAACTGATTGTTATTGTGAATGTTGGACTTAAAAGATTCGTAAAATTTAGGCCAATTTTCCGTTTTGCCGTCGAAGCTCGGCAATTCAATCGGAGGCAACTTAATGTTGCATTTAGGATTATGATCGCCGGAACCACTCGATGACGACGGTAAAATTGATTGCAACGACTGAATAATATTATTTCGGACGCGCTTTACAATAAAGTACAAATCTTCAAAAGCCGTCAAAGACTGATAGTCAGGTAGAAATTTCGAATCTAACGTAAGCTTGCGATCGTTTATGCCATCAATTATAGACTCAAATTGTTTTCGCATTTCATCGATTATTTCTGACTGAGCCATGAAAGTTTCATTATTCCGGGACGCAAAATTAGTTACATTATTTGCAAATCTATAAAGATCATTCATCCGCGAAAAGAGACGTTCTTTTTTTGCTATTAATAAAGTAAGCTGTTTATCAGATATTTCAATGACGGAATCAACAAAATCATCACTTGATTTCGACATTTTTACCAGAAATTACGCTATTCGCTATTCCAATGCGAAAATAAATTATAAAAATTACACTATTTCAATGCGAAAATAAATTTAAATAAATCACACGCTATTTCAATGCGGCAATAACCTAAAAGAAATCACGCTATTACAATGCGAGAATTAATTTTAAGTAAAATAATTTTATTCTGTAAAATTTTGTACCAATTACAAAATGGCGGAGTATGGCGGTATGTACGTAGCAACTTCGCGAATTTTACCAATTAATACGTATTATTCTGCGAACATCCAAATTATGTACGACCACAATACTTAGAAATTCCTGCTGGAGCATGGAATCCGCTCTGAAGGACCATAAGAAATGGTGTGGCGTGTAAATAGCCACACCAATACGTTGGATTACACCAAATAGATATTAGAATGCAAATCGATGCAGTATATGAGATACCTATCAATTAATAATAATAGGCACTCACTCACCTGCAGGACCATGTGTAGGTGTTTAGCATCGATGCTATTAGGCTCTCAATAACAGCATGTTTCTATATATTATTTTCCAGTATATTTTTATCGCTTCATAATCCAAGACAAGTAAAAAGAAGAATAAGTCAAAATTGACGGGAGCGCGGTTTCTTCTTCTTCCGACACTTTTAGGAACGACTCTTGTGGCCAGCACGTCTTGCAGGCATAATCCCACAGATTAATGAGCGCGAGGTTATTAATTATAGATACCTCATATACATTCCATGCATCAAATAATCTCCACATAGATCATCCTTATGCGCCTAACCAGTGACTAAAATTAGTTTAGTGCTATTTACAACAGAATCGGCACCAATATAGAAGTTTATGTTAAATTTAAATTACTTATTAGCCTAATTTTAAGGCTAGATTGTAATATGAATAGGGAACACCAAAGAAGGTTTAAGTCACTACTAAGTAATGTGACATTATTTACGTGACCCTTTAAACAGTATATTAGTTAAATAGCACTTTATGAGTAAGGGGGTAAATAAATATACCAGCCAAGTGCAAGTCGTACTCGAACACGAAGGTTTCCGTTAACACAAAAACCAAAAACTGAATAAAAAAAAAAAAAAAAAAAAACTATTCTTTAATTTTATTATTTGTTGATAACAACTGCGGCTATAGAAATAATTATAATTACGGTTTGAGATACAGCCCACTGACAGACAAACGGACGACGAACAGCGGAGGCTGTATATGCTTCGTAATAGGGTCCCGTTGGTACCCTTTGGGTATGGAAGCACTTTAGAAAGCCTAAATATACTTGGGTATTTTTTTTTATGTTACGAGTTCGTAACCTAAGAAGTTGCCCAGAGACTGAAAGTTCACTAGTCATAACCTCCCTTAATTTCACAACAATAAGATGCAAACTCACTTGACTAAGTCGGCTAGGGTCTTCCTGGGTAGTAAACAGACTCGTTCCATCGCATCTTCACAATACGCGAGGTAATATAAACATATCGAGACGCCCGTAGCCGCTACCGACGGTCGAGGCACTTCGAGAAATTTCTGGAACAATAGACATTTATCAGTATACAGGACAGAATACTAAAGAACAAGATTGCTTATCAATATTTCCGATACTAGCAGATGTCGCTACATGTGGCTCAGGTGCTACAGTGCAGCCGTGATTAACAGGTGTCAGAAACGCATTCTAGCGGCCGCACTTTAAGCTACAAGAAATCTGTAGTGTACGGGCAATTTAATAATAAACTGGGACACTATTTACATGGCTTTCTGATCCTAAGCTAAACAGAGCTTGTACTATGGAAACACCTTTATTTTAGAGCTGCTATCGACACTACGTCTATGTTTTCGTTAGTTGGTCAATATAACTTATCCTTGGTCTTCCCCTTCCCTCTATCCTGTTTTTGATAAATACGTCGTGTCGTATAAGATGGCCAAACATCTTTCCCGTTCTATTACCTATGTTTCCATAATGTTTCTTTTCTCTTTTACTGACAGAGCAGCGCTGCGAGGTACTAGAGCGCCTTGAGATAGATGTAGATAGTATGTGTAGTGTATGTATGGTATAGTTACCTGCAGCCCGCCCATGTTAATGAAGTCTATAGAGAACTTCTTGTGACAGAGCAGCGCTGCGAGGTACTTGAGCGCCTCGTGATAGATGTAGATAGTATGTGTAGTGTATGTATGGTATAGTTACCTGTAGCCCGCCCATGTTAATGAAGTCTATAGAGAACTTCTTGTGACAGAGCAGCGCGGCGAGGTACTTGAGCGCTTCGAAGGCCAGTCTCGAGTCCCGGGACTCGCGTACGTTCAGGTACCCCAGTATCAGACCCAGCGCGTTCTGTTCGAACACGTGCGATAGGAACTGTTGGGGTAAATGTACATGTTAGTTATTGTATGTGTGTGGTTCGATGAAGTTAGAGTCTGGACACAAAAATGGCCTTTGCCAAATATTTGTTAACTAGCTTTCCGCCCGCGGTTTCGCCCGCGCCCCCAGTCTTAGGAATGGCTTGTCGAAAAATCCTTTCTTATACGCTATATAAGGAACTAATATATACAAACTCCTTATGTTCTTTGTTAGAAAGAAACATAGTTAGACTAAAATTAGTTTAGTTGTAAACAACAGAATCAGCGCAATTATATAACACAAATTATTTATCTACCTCTTGGTACTCTCCCATTGGCGTCAAATACCTCAATATGAGCATTTGTTTTGTTGCATCCGTAGGTGGATGAATTTGAATATTTCCTGAAACAGACTTAAACATTATATTTTTAAAATTAAACAGCAGACTCACGTGGACAAGCCCTCACAAGCAGCTGCAACTATGCATAAGTATGACGTATGTGGCAGCCACCACCCTCTAACATTTCAGAGGAAAGTTAACCACTAAACATGCCATTTGAGATCTAAAATTTCTAATTTAAACTTCATTCAAAAATGAACGAAATTTGGCCATTCTAATCAACATTAATGGCGTATACTAGAAATTGTACAGTAAAAATTGTATTTTCAAGATTCAGACTGTTTTATATTTAAATTATTGGAAGGTATCATGTAAAGATAAAAATGTCTGCCATATAGTGCATTAAATCAACAGTAAAGAAGAGAAAATAACTGAAAACATCTATATTATACAGGTCGATTAACTAAAGCTGGCTCGTTCACAGTACTCACACATATGCATTTTCACGATACAGGTTGTTTTATTACTTTATTGCTTGTAATCAGTCAGTCATTTCTAATAGAAGAATACAAAAAAATGCCACTCTATATTTTATGAGCAGTAGCAAAAGCAAAACAATTACTGTCCACGTATTTTTTTTACACCACTAAGGTGGCAAACAAGCATACGGCCCGCCTGATGGTAAGCAGTTACCGTAGCCTATGGACGCTTGCAACACCAGGGGTATCACTCGCGCGTTGCCAACCCTGAAGAAATCTCTTCACGCCCTTTTTGAAGAACCCCATGCTGTACTCCATTGGGAAAACCACGGCGGGGAGCTCATTCCACAACCAGAGCGTCCGCGGAAGAAAGCTCCTTTGAGCCCGCACAGTTCGAAACAATTCTGGTTTCAATGTGTGAGGATGGACTCCCCGTCGATGGCGTGAGTTGCGATGGTGGAAGGTAGCCGTGGGCATTAAGTCGAACAATTCCTTAGAACACTCTCCGTTGTACATGCGGTAGAACACACATAAGGAGGCAAAGTCTCTCGTCAGACAAAGGGGCTCTAAACCGCTTGTGAGCTCGGGATCGTCAACAATTCTAATGGCACGTCGCTGAACCGAGTCTAAAGACCCAAGCTGGTATCCAGGTGCTCCCGCATAGATGACAACAGTACTCCATATGAGGCGGGACCTGCGACTTATAAAGTTGTAGTCTTTGCCCCGATGTGAAGTACTGCCTGGCTCTGTTGAGCACTTCAAGAAAACATAATACTCATAAGCTTGACCGCGCGCGAGAGAGACGGACAGACGTTCCATGTTGCGCATGCAGTGCGACGTGACGCCGCGCGCTTATTCACAGACACTACACAAGCACAACGTGTAAATGTGTTGCACGTGCCAGATTTAGTTAACCGACCTGTAAGTGCCTAAATTGAATATAGTATATTTCATCACGAGTGCGGAAAGCCTGTCATTGCAAAGAGTTCCGACAAGTTGCTATGACGGTTCCGCACGTGTACTGAACAACTATTTTTAATACAGTTGCGAAAAAATGAAGCAATTTAATAAAATAATAAAAACTAATCATTTATTTCTTATAAAAGTTATAATTGAAAAATGAAAAATAAAATAATAATAATATTTTTTTTTATATGAATTTTGTATGGTTTTTTTTTTAGTAAAATCTACGTGGTTGGTTTTTTCTTCTTAATAGACATTATTTTGACAGTTGGGAAAGAGAACGCACGAGTTCGGAAAAGGTAAAGAAAAAGCTTGAGTATGTAATAGCCCACATCCCGAACGCTATACAGCCCTGCAATACGCCACTTTTTGAGCAACTGTATTAAAAAATACTTTATGAAATTCATTTTGTATGAAATTTAGTTCCTCAATTCAATGCAGGTTAGTTTATGAAATAGTATAGATAGATAGATAGACTCACCAATAACATAAGTCTCCATTTCCGCCCAACTAGAGTTAGACGAAGTCTCGTGATGAAGCGTGGAGAGCGCGGGGGTGGATGGTGGGGCGGTGGGGCCAATGGAAGCTGGGGTGGAGGGGGTGGCTGGTGTGGTGAGGGGAGGGGGCCGTGGCGGGGGCGACATCATGCCCCAGTGCTCCGGGGATGATATTGCACTTGCTGTTGATCAAGAAAATACAATTATAGCGATTAACAACCTTATGCCGTTGACATAAGCCATTTCACATCTCTAGCTCGACAGCCGCTATTCTCTAAAACCAGAGAGCATAGTAGTTTTGCTCACTTTTTTTTTGAGAAAAAGTTTTCTGATAAGAGAATGCTGCGAATTGGTAGTACCTAGTTTGAAATTTCGGTTCCTCATTCCGGCCCCTATTACACTAAAAATATTTTACAAAATTTTTCATTTGTAAATTGTTTGGGTCAGCAATATTTAAAACTATTCCAAATTTCAAATCAGCATTAGCTGTTGTTGAAATATAACTCTGTGACAGACGGACAGACAAACGGATAGAGTGGCCATAAGGGTTAATTTTTAGGGTTCCGTAGCCAAATGGCAAAAAACGGAACCCTTATGGATTCGTCATGTCTGTCCGTCTGTCTGTCTGTCCGTCCGTATGTCACAGCCACTTTTTTCCGAAACTATAAGAAATTAAGAACTATACTGTTGAAACTTGGTAAGTAGATGTATTCTGTGAACCGCATAAAACAAGAAATTTTGGGGGTTCCCATACTTATAACTGAAACTCTAAAAAAATCTATCAAACCCATACGTTTGGGGTGTCTATGGATAGGTCTTCAAAAATGATATTGAGGTTTCTACTGTCATTTTTTTCTAAACTGAATAGTTTGCGCGAGAGACACTTCCAACATGGTAAAATTTTTGTAACTTCTAAAATAAGGGAATGATAAAACTAAAAAAAAAATATGATGTACATTACGATGCAAACTTCCACCGAAAATTGATTTGAACGAGATCTAGTAAGTAGTTTTTTTATATACGTCATAAATTCATATCAAATACTCAGGTCTATACTACCATTTACTTATATACCTACAGATTTGTACGGAACCCTCGGTGCGCGTGTCTGATTCGCACTTGGCCGGTTTTTTTTACCTTTTTCGTTTGGAACTCAAAAAATGTCGATATGAGTTCCTTGTCATTTTAACCCATTTTTTACCGGTAAAAATATCGATAAAAAACGAGAAATTGGCATTCATTATTATGTATATAAAAATCAATGCCACTTTTCGTTGTAATTTTATAACTCAAGAACGGGCTCACCTATCCAAACCAATTGTTTATTTAGGCTTTGTTCGGACTATTTAGTAGATGGTTTATGTGAAGTTTGCACAAAATCGGTCGAGCGGTTCTTCATTTATCACATTTTTTGTAACAAATAAATTCAATAAATGGCGGATCATTTTGTTAATGGGGATTTTACTGTCAAATTTAAACTTTTTTCAGATGGGGATTGTGCTGTCAAATTGAAACTTTTTTCAGTGTTGACAGTACAAGCATGTTGTTTGTTATGTCATTCATTTCTGTCATTTAATTTCGGACGTGCTTCGATTAAAGCAAATTGTCACCGATAATTATTGCTTTGTGTTTTTTTTTATTATTTCACTTTATACTTAGCGAAGCACGTACCGGGCCGCTTGTTATTATATATTTTAGTCGTTCAAACTATGTACGCGCACATCGTTTCAAGGCATTTTGCCCGTACCCGCACTCACGACCGGTACTCTAGTACAGTTGGTCTATTAATATAAATAAATAAATAATAAATAAATAAATAAATATCCTGGGACATTCCTCACACACGGTCATCTGATCCCAAACTAAGCAGAGCTTGTACTATGGAAACCAGATAACTGATATAATACATATACTACTTTTTAGGGTTCCGTAGCCAAATGGCAAAAAACGGAACCCTTATAGATTCGTCATGTCTGTCTGTCTGTCTGTCTGTCTGTCCGTGTATGTCACAGCCATTTATTTCCGAAACTATAAGAACTATAATGTTGAAACTTGGTAAGTAGATGTATTCTGTGAACCGCATTAAGATTTTTACACAAAAATAGAAAAAAAACAATAAATTTTGGGGGTTCCCCATACTTAGAACTGAAACTCAAATTTTTTTTTTTCATCAAACCCCTAAGTGTGGGGTGTGTATGGATAGGTCTTCAAAAATGATATTGAGGTTTCTAATATCATTTTTTTCTAAACTGAATAGTTTGCGCGAGAGACACTTCCAAAGTGGTAAAATGTGTGTCCCCCCCCCTGTAACTTCTAAAATAAGAGAATGATAAATCTATAAAAAATATATGATGTACATTACGGTGCAAACTTCCACTGAAAATTGGTTTGAACGAGATCTAGTAAGTAGTTTTTTTTTAATAGGTCATAAATTGAAATGAATATCAAATACTCAGGTATATACTACCATTTACTTATATACCTACAGGTTTGTACGGAACCCTCGGTGCGCGAGTCTGACTCGCACTTGGCCGGTTTTTGTTTGTAAATACATACTTAATATACATAATTACACCCAGACTCAGGACATGCAAACATGTTCATGCACACAAATGCATGTCCTGTGTGGGAATCGAACCCACGACCTGCAACGCAATAGCTAGAATCTTTACCAGACTCTTAACCAACTGCGCCAACTGGCCCGTCTGCTAACTATGCTAACTCTATAGTAACAACTCACAGTTATAATTCTTGACGGGTGTCTCGGGGTCTTTGCCAGGTTGCGTCGCGGGCGGCGGTGTCTCGTCCACCACCATATCGCCCCCTCCGCCCTCGTCTTTTTCTCGCCCTGTCAGGAAATAATTACCAAATATTGTAAACATAAATAACTGTAATTAATTAAGTACATATAACCATTTTGGAGCTGGTTTTAGTCTGCATTTTATTTGAGTTTCTTAAACCTCATTGTTCAGTACCTCATTAACAATAGGCTAGTCCTGAAAAAATCTATTTAGTCTGTCATTAAAATTATCTGTTATTAATTAGACACGTATTTTTTCTTTTGTTAATCAAAAAAAATGACGAAGATATGGTGTGTTGAAGCTCCGCGTTACGTCACGCGATGGCGTACCATCGCGTGACGTGTTTGTAAATAGTGTACTATTCACAAACAAGTGACGTCATTTATTGATTTGACGCGCCTTGTCTTTTTAAAGTTTTGATAATAAAATATAATAAAGAGGAAGAGTTTTATTGTTTGTTTGTTTAAACGGGATAATCGCTGTAACTACCAGTCGGATTCGAAAAATTCTTTCACTAATAGGAAGTTACATTATCCCCAAGTATTATGGGCTACTTTTTATCACCACAGAAACGCGGGTGAAACCGCGCGAGACAGCTAGTTTTTGATAAAGAAAAAAATACGTGTCCAATATTTTTTGATAATCTAAGTGACGGACTAATTAGAATTATAAATTAGTTACCCAGGCCATATCCCTATTGTTAAAAATATTGAATGAGTGAAAGAATATACCTTTTTTCTCTGGTGTAGGCCCGTTGCATTTAATATCGTTGTTTCTTTTCTTATCAAACCGCGCGAAGTGCCTCGTCTGGTTTGGCGGCGTCACTGCATTTTGATTCGTTTGCTGTTGACGATAAAGTATAATTTTGAATAAACATGTTAATTTTTGTGTTGAATACAATTTAATCAATTGTGCATTATTCTAGAGACCTACGTTCCATTACATGTATGGTTTGTATGGTTAGACCTAACATGGACTTTAGACCTTTAGTATAAGGCATAAAATACAATGTTCACAGAGGGCATCAATTTTATTGTGTACTCACTTTGTCTTCTAAATTTTTATTTCTCAATATGTGTAGCCTCCTGAGCATTAATGGTACTAGCATTGCATTAAAGTCCCTGAAACAATATAAAACAAATCAATTTAAATCTGTATAAGTGACGTCATATTTATATTAATTTATTATTTATTTTATTTTCCTAATAAAATAAAATTTTACCTACATAGACATGTATAACACAAGACAAAAAGACATATTCATTCTCTAAAGAAATTATTTTAAGAGTTTATTATAAGATACCTCATTGTATTAAAAATACCGGCCGAATTGCGAGTTGGAAACGAACACGGAGGTTTCCGTACAATATCAACTAACTCAACTTTGCTATGAAAAAAAAACGCCAAAATAAAACGTTTCTTGTACGGGCGCCGCCTTTCATTTCAAATTTTATTTCATTTTTATTATTTGTTGTTATAGCCGCAATAGAAATACACATTCTCTCAAAATTTCGGCTGTCTAGCTATTACCGTTCATGAGATACAGCCCACTGATAGACAGACAGACGGATGGACGGACGGACAGCTGAGTCTTAGTAATAGGGTAATATCCTTGCTGAGTTTCTTGCCGGGAGTCTTCTCAGTTTAAGTATATTACGAACCGGTGTTACAATCAATTTTAACGTTCGTAATTGTGCCTTATTAGGGCCTATATTGAAAAAACAATTTTTGATTTTGATTTTTTTGATTTGGGTCGGAACCCTAAAAACCACTCATTATATTAAAAAATACGCTGTTTCAGTTGTTCTCATAGTAAAAGTTTTTCATAATGATGACTAATATAAACTGTGCAAAGAATCATGGCGAGATACATTGATTTGTACAAAAAAATAAAACATTTTAGAGGGTATTTAATCACTTCCAATGTTGAGATTACATTACCAGCAACATGTTAATATACATGAAAACATAACAACAACATGGTCTTGGTCGCAAATAGTCGCGATTCGCCGGCTTGCCATAGAAATTCGCATTTATATCCTAAAAATATTTTAAATGGCTCAAGTTGTTCCTTAGGCACCAAGGATCAATTATAACGTCATTCCAACGTCTCTAAATATCTTAATTTTTTTGTACAAATCTCGCCATGATCCTTTGGCAACGCATTGAAAAGTAATCCTGTATTCAGTAGAGTAGAGTAGAGTAGAGAAATTTGAAAAGTAATCCTGTATTCAGTAGAGTAGAGTAGAGTAGAGTTACCTAAAGTTGGTGGCGATCTCCTGCACCTCCATGGCGGCGGCGAGCAGGCCGGTCGCGTAGCACTGCAGCGGCTCCGGCGAGTTGGTCGCCCAGTTCAGCAGACGGTGGATCAGCGCCTCGTTGTCCTGACGACGTCATAACTACATTATATCTACCGACGATCACGGCCACACAAGTGGCTTAGACCCACAGATATACATCTAAATAGATGACGCGAGAAATAGATAATGTATGTACTTTTGTCTTTCTTAACACAAGCTTTTTTTTGTGTGGACCGGTTTGTTGTGTTCCTAAACGAGAGTAGGTCGCCAGTGCTCATGAGGGACTTGTGAGTGATGTATCATACCCCGTGTGTTGTAGCGACATCTATGAGTAACACTGAGATAGTTCACACACGGAATGATAGATTGGCGTGGCGGCACATTATCCTGCATCGCACTTACGAAGTTTTCTCGAGAATCTGCATATGTCTGTCCAACACTGTTTTTTTTATTCCACTAAGCATACGGGCCGCCTGATGATAAGCACTTACCGGAGCCTATGGACGCTTGCAACAACAGGGGTATCACTCGCGCGTTGCCGACCCTGAAGAAATCTCTTCACACCCTTTTTGAAGCAGCCCATACGTCCATATGGCTGTGGTAACCGCTTTCCATCAGGCGGGCCGTACGCTTGTTTACCGCTTCGTCGTGTAAATAGAATGTATAGTACAATAATATTAATATATATAGTACCTGGAAAACGACGCTCATTTCGAGTCCGGGCATGAGGTCAAGCGTGAGCCGGCACGCGGCCACGTTCAACTTGTGCACGTCACGACCGGTTATGTTCTGTCGCGAGTAGAACGTGTCGCGCACGTAGTCGTTTACCAGCTACAAACAAAGCATACTTATTACTAGTTGTCCTAGTGGGGTAGCAAGGGGGGGGGGAGGAGCGACCCGCACCGGGTGTCACCCGTTTGGGAGTGCCATAAAAAGGCACTTCGTCGTATATAAAAGAAAAACTGCGTCATATTTTGTAGAAGCCACAGAATAAAAATCACATCATAGTTTGAATTTTTAATCAGTTTTTCATTTTACGATTTCCGCACTGGGTGCCACCCATACTAGGTACGCCACTGGCTGTCCTCCGCGGTTTCACACGTGTTCCCAGGATGAACAGTATCGAAAACTATTTGGGGTAATAATGTTCCTGGAAGTCTCAATGAAGGAAGTATAGACAGCGTAAAAGATGGGATGACGAAATCGCCGCAAAAGTAAGGAGAACTTGAACTAGATTTTCACACAATGGACTAAAAATGAAACAGTTGGACCTCTGCCAAAGGGCACAGCACACAGATTAACAAGTTATCAACGGAAATAAAATTCAAAAATGTAATCTGAAAGAGACTAAATAAATAATATAAAGCTGCAGAGTTTAGAACACAGGACATAATTTAAATCTTGAACATATTATAGAGACAGAGATTTGCATCCTCATTTATAATGCGGACAGAAAGGGAGAGGAACTTGCTTCTGGTGTTTCCTGACTTTTACAATCTAGGGACTTTCAAGGCCAGAATGAGTAGGTTTCTTCTGAGTAATCGTGCTCCATCTTAGTATTCATATTGGACTGGTTAGTGGCCAGAAGCAATCCCATTTATAATTTTAAAAAAATGGGTTCATTTCAGTTGCCATATATGAGGTATACAATATCAGTTGTAAAATCATGAGAAATCAAAATTATGTATTAAATGGCTTGTATGTAGTGGATTTTCTGTGTACTATTTATTATTTGGTGCCAAAGATTAATAAATAGAAGCTATCAATAAAGAAATAGGACAAATTGAGTGTGATGTCATTAAAATTTATCTAAAAATCTTTGTACAGTTTATATACCTTAGTCATAAAGTTGTCCTTTTTAAACATAACTTTGAGTGCATGTCCAAGTGCACACTCCGGGTCCGTCCGGGAGGGATGCCGCTCGTCAAACGGGTCCGGATCTTTCTTCATAAAATTCTCGGTCTCTGCCTCTATTATCTCTGCTATCCTGAAATTTTTAATTTATTGTTTAAACATTCTACCGTACTATTACTACCCGTGAGTGATAAGTTGAGACCTGAACATGGTGACGTAGTAGCGTTTTAGTACAATACGGGCGCCATCAAGGAAGTTCAGCCGAAGCATGCCCGCATGCGTAGGGCGGGTGTGAACATATTTGTACATAATAATAATAAATATCCCAACATTCCTCACACACGGTCATCTGATCCCAAACTAAGCAGAGCTTGTACTATGGAAACCAGATAACTGATATAATACATATACTACTTTTTGTTTGTAAATACATACTTAATATACATAATTACACCCAGACTCAGGACATACAGACATTTTCATGCACACAAATGCATGTCCTGTGCGGGAATCGAACCCACGACCTGCGGCGCAATAGGTGGAATCTTTTACCAGACTCTTAACCAACTGCGCCAACTGGCCCGTCATTATTTATAAAATTCCTCTCCTCTGAAAGTACAGTATTTATAAAATGCATAAAATGTGATTGATTTATTTACTTTCAAATTATTGTGAAATACCTATATCAAACAAGTTCAGACATGTTCATTTGATGATTACATACTGAAAAGTCTTTAATGTTGTGTAACATGTTAAAAATAGCTGTAGCTAAATGTGTCAATTGAAAATAAATTCAAAGAATATTAAATTATGTTCCATTATGCAACACTACTACGGTATAAGGACGTCAAAAAAAAAGGACATATTCTTGCTAAAAAAAAAACTGTATGTATGAGAATCGGCCACCTCTCATGCATACATTCACTTTATTTGGCAATTCCGAAAACGAGACTATTGCTGTTTGCCCATGCTCAACTAATCTGTAAATGTGTGCATGCCAACTTGAGGGACACATTTTTTTTTGTGAGAATATATCTGAATTTTTAATACATCCTTGGCTTATTAAAATTAGCTCCTGTTGGTTTCAGTTGGCTTATAAAATGATGCCTAGGAAGCCAATGTTCCTCTTCTAACCATATGCTACATGCTTGGCACACTTCAATGTGACTGGTTGCAGGAATGTTAGGGATATGAATTTAAAATCCAGAATATAGATAAATGAAAGTGTGTTGTATGGTGTTGCAAGCGTCCATAGGCTACGGTAACCGCTTACCATCAGGCGGGCCGTATGCTTGTTTGCCACCAAAGTGGTATAAAAAAAAATGGTTTCAGATTCAGTTACAGATATGAAATTATTTTAGATATCCAATAGTTTATGATACCCCTTTGTTTAATGTGTACCTATAACACATGATTTTACCTATATCTTGTTCTTCACTAATAATATTGAAATAACTATAAAATTATGTGTCATAATATGATATGTGAAATGGACCAATTAAAGTATAGTGGATCCCATGTTATATTACTTGTTATTGTTCCTTAGGTGTGTACTTATTTTTATCTTTATATACCAATTGTTTGAATGGAAATAAATCTTAAAATCAAATCAAAAGTTTTATGAGTGTTATTCTAGGTATGATATTATAGATTTAGCATACAGGCACATGTCTGGACCATACGGGACAAACTTTATTTTCAATGTGCAGATTTGTGACATTTACCTTGAAGAGCTATTTACAAACCATAACATTACCTCGTTAAAGTCGGTATAGGGTCGTATGTAGGCGTCGTGTGCTGTTCCTCCCATTGTTTCAAGAGTTCCGTTACCTCCTGAGCTGGCGCAGAATCCATTTATGTAGAAAAATTCTATAAACTACAAATTATAACCTCACAATGTCACTCGCAAACATTCACACAACGGTTATTTATTTTTTAATTTATTAACATTTAATTTAGAATTTATTGTATAAAATTAATAACTATTTGTATATATATTACATTCAAAACAAAAATATGCGTTATAATAATCCAGCGTTTTTTATGTTTTATACCGCACTTCTTCATAAATCAAGCAAGACACGATTAGGGATGCCAAAAACATCGATCACAGATTACTAGCTACTATATTAGTAGCTAGCTAACATCGATGCATAATATCGCTCACAGTGCTCACAGATACGTAGTATCCCTTTAGTAGTTTGTGGCTCACAGCAATAATTTTGCGTAGGTAACCGAGTTAGAATAGATCATAGATAATACACTATACTGGGCTGCGTTCAGTAACAACGCCGTGTGATCGCCCGACGATCATAGTATCGTTCAGTAACTCAGTGTGATCGCCCGAGTGATCACACCGAACCGTTCAATAACATCGTCGGACGTCGTCCGACGATCGCACCGGTCGCACCGTGAAATAGGTGGGTGAAAGTCACACCAATGTCACTTTGACAACTAAATAATAGAAAAATAGCGCCAATACTTTTTGAATTGTAGAAATTTATTTTTCCTGGATTGAAAGCCTATTTTACTACATAGAAAATTACTTTATTTATATTATTTAACAGCGAAAAAACTATAATAAAAATAATCGATTTATCAAATAATGTCAATGATTTGTCAATGTCACTTGTCAGTTGGGAATTTACGAAAATACATGGAAAATACGAAAGTCGTTCACTAACGTCGGACGATCGAGGTGCGAAAGTCACACGGCGATTTTCACACCCGGTGTGTAGTAACTGAACACACCCCAGGATTAGATATCACGATAATGACAGCTGAGAACTGTCAACAATTCAGAACGCCCGTTATCGCGCTCAGTATTTAAAACAGAACATTTGAGAATTTAATTTAAATTTTATGGCGCTCACAGTATTCATAACAGAACATTTGAGAATTTAATTTAAATCTGAATTAACAATGCGCTAGGACTCCTTATATCTTTTATAATTTGACTGGCAAAAAGGAATATTCGAGTTTTTTATTATTTCTTCTCATAAAATCATAAAAAGTATCATTGCCTAATAGAAAACCAAGAATCTTATTAGACTTTTTGCCGAATTACAGTAATTAACCATCGTTATCTGTCATTACGGGTTTATGCACGCTCAAATCGATTACAGCGATTATAGCTTTAATTCGGAATGCAGCCCTAGTCTGTGCATCGCTGTACGAAAATCATCGATGAATATCGACGTTAATTTATCGATGTCATGAATGTCAATTGTTGATTATTCATACAGACTGAGTCAAACTTATTGGCGGCTGTGATATTAGGCACAGAACGCTGCGCAGTAGCGAAAACGAAGGTATGCGGTACATTTGAGTAGACTGAACTGCGCAAAGCCGGCTCGCAGCGCACTTCACAGCCGCCATTAAGTTTGGTTCGGATTCTACCAATAACTATAACCAATTTAAACCAAGTGATTTGATAGATATTTTGACCATAGAGGTATCATAAGATGACTCCTCATTCGTGATTAATTCTTTAGTTGCTTTGCTTGCTCGTGAATTATGACGATTGTAATAGATCTTTTAGGTTCAATTTCAACAGTGTCAAGCGGTATTTTGAGCATAGATCATAAGAAAACTACTAATTTATATTTATTTGTCACTTTTTAGGGCTCAGAGTCGCTGTATAGTCCTACAATCTAATCTGGCCCGATGAAAGAGGCGCTGTTATCGCATTTAGTGGATCAAATAACCAATGGCAAATGGCAGGAAGATTTTCACTTTAAACTGGCGTCATTAGTTCCTCTTTTGGCCATCGGGTCTGATAAGTTTGTGGGACCATACTTTGGTAATGCTTATTGTTATTCGCAATTTTTAATAAATTCGACTAACTAATCTCGATCTGTAATTTTTTAGGTTTTATTATTTATTTATTTATTTATTAAGGAACTCCATTATAGCATGAAAATGACATCGATGTTGTACAATATCCGTGTTTGGTCAGTAATAAATATCGGTAATCGATATTGGACTCTTGATTTGGACATCGATGTCAGTATTGACGATTTTGTAACTTCGACATCCCTAATCACGATTGGATACCGGTGATACCATAACTGCCATAACTATACCTATATAAAATATATAGAATTACAACTAGTATACTTTTATTTCATTACCTACATAAACCTATAAGCTGAGATTTTAAATAACACAATCATTATTATGATTAGAATAAGAACCAGGAATTTGGTCCCGCATCCCGGATCGTATCCCTTTTTAGGGTCCCTTTCCGTTCGTTCGTAGGAAGGATAATAGGATTTCCTCTATCTGGCAACTCTGATAATACTTGTCTGTCAGGCTGTCTCCCGTCTTCGCGTCTACGCGATTTTTGGCCATTTCATCCACAAACTAACTACCAAGTGATTTCATCTGCTATCCTTATTTTGCATGTGTAGTTTAGTAAAGGATAGAGCGAGCGAGAGAGACTTGAACTGCCCTGCCTGCCTAGAAAAAAAAAGGAAATAAAATAAACCTAAACACAAACACAGAAACTGCCGCCAAAACTTGTACACAAGAAGTCAAGAACTCCGAACATTAAGCTGTATTTAAAAAAAAACAACTCAAGAAAAACAAATAATTTTAAATTCAAAATCACAGTTCAAAATCATAATATTCAGTCAGATACTAGACCAGCGGCGGGTCTATTTCCTAAGTTTGGTGGTAATCGTACTAATGTCATTTTGAAGTCTGATTAAGTTTTGGTGATCATCGTGGTATCACGTAACTGTCACACGACCACCAGTCAAACGATTACCACTAAAGACCACTGAATGAATGAAAACCCTATGTTTTTGACACATGATTATCATTTTTTGGTATCACGTAAGAAAAAAAAAAAAAAAAAACGAAAACGATTAAGTTTCGCTAATGTCAAATGAAGCCGGGGACTAATGTGCTCCCTTCTTCAGCTAAATTTATCATATTTTGTATAGTTTTTGCATTTTATTGTTATATTCTCATAGTGTTTGCGTAAATATTAAGTGCTGTTTCTTGGTTTTCGTATTTTTTTGTATATTTCATGTGTACTGAGCGTGAAATGGCGAGAGTGTATTTGCTGGGATTTGCGGAGGATAAACGCTTAAAGTCAAGAGGAAGGATAGAGTGGAGGATGCAGAGGGACTTAAGCAGGCCCATGCTGCTACCGGAGACTCCGTTCTCAGATAATTTCATCCTTTGAAACGTATAAAACCTATAGGTTATAACCTTGTTCCGAAACTATTATTACCTACTTACCCTTTAAAGCTCTAACAACAGTACCTACTCAAAGTTATTTCACTAGATATTGCCACTTATAAGGCCAATATCACAATGCTTTGCAAGAACTTGATCCCGCTTATGGCATCCACAAAAAGAGTTACTGCTGTGCCTCCAGAAATCAGGAACCTTACAACACATTAAAACAAACATAGAATATAGAATCAAGGCTTTTTAATATATAAGCCACCTTGTCAATGATGTACAAATGACATGCCTACTTCTATTAAATGAGCTGGGTGATATACTTAACTACCTAACTTAAAAGTTTCTAACAAGCACTTGTCTTACAGATACTGGCAGCATTCTATGTGAGCGGAGCGGCAGTTATCAAGGCAACCTATCACAGACCGACGGATTGTCTGATGGCAGTCACAAATTTGCTAAATCGCCTCACATCTTGAGAAAATATGTACAAAATATTTTTTCTAAGAACTCACTCAGATTAAGATAAAATTTCAAAGAGGTAAGTAAGGTTATTTTTATAACTTTCAGTTTATTCTGATAAGGTTTACACTTTCAACAAAATAAGAACATTATGAATGTAATTCACAAACTCAAACCAAAAGGTTAGGTAATAATGTTGTTTTAGATTCATAGAGAAATTTGCATCTCCTGGGGTTTTAGGGTGCATTGATGGTACATATGCTATCATTCACCCGAAGGACAATAAGAAAGTATACTTCAACTGGAAGTATAACCACTCCCTAAATGTCATGGTGGTTTGTTATTCTAAAACATTGTGAGTTATTTTATTTAATATGCTTATAAAATTTGGCTATTTGTTTTGCAGATTTGTGATCCAGATTTACGAATTTTACTTGCGAGGCATGACACACATTTGGAACTGCAGCCCTGTGAAAGAACACATGTTGCATCAAGAAATGCAGTTTTATGTATAAGTACTATTTTAATTAGTTGTATAGAGAATAGGTGTACCTATGTATAAGATGATATATTAGTTTTATATTGAATAGCTTTAAGTAGTAGTTATTGTATTGAATTAGTTTGTGAATAAGATTTAGTTTTCTGTATATATAGAATAGGATTATGTATAGGCATTGTATTAATTTAGTTTTATATGGAATATGTTTTGATAGATACCTTAGTTTTATATAGAATAGGGTTATGTATAGAAATAATATTCATTTAGTAGAATAAGAATTGTTCATATATATTTATTGTATTAAATTAATGATAGAATAGGTTTAATTATTCATATATTAATATTTTCACATAATCTGTAACAATTTTAGTAGATTGCCATTTTATATACATGTTTACTGTCATAATTTGTATCAGTAATTTAAGAGATTCATTTATTTGTTATTGTATGTACACTTTATAGTATTAGAATTGTGATTTGTAGTAAATAAGTCGTCTTTATTATTTAACCTATTTAAGGTAGGTTATTTACTATTGTCACAGAATATTCAATAGTAGCTATATATATATATATAGTATAGTATATACACTAGATTGATTATTAGTAATTTCTGCATTTACTTAACATTATAAATGTGAAAGGAAGTTTGTTTGTCACCTCTTGAACCTGGTTAAATATGTATATGATATTGTATACCTGGAATTTATCAAGTAGTAATTTGAGTCACATCTTTTACAGTAAATAAAAAGCACAATAAACAATCATTTATTAAATTAAAACTATTTGTTACACATGAAAAATTATAAAATAATATTTGGTAGTTTCTTTCCGATAATCTTCTCAGCAAAAACAACCTTCCGAAATAGTGGTACAGTTTATTAATATGCCTGATATAACTTATTTGATTAAAAATCTATTTTAAATAAGAATTGTATTATTTTTTATTAATTGGTGCAATATAATTATATAGAGATAATAACAAATACCATTATCAGTTCCCTATGTAGGCATTCAAATTCATTTATTATGATTAAGCACTAAGAAGGCACTCCAAAATGACGAACAATGATTTGAATCGATTTTGGACTATGGCAGACATGGTGGCCATGGCTGTTTGCCAAACTCTTCACTGCATCTGAAAGTCTCTTCTCTGCAGC
This sequence comes from Achlya flavicornis, assembly GCA_947623365.1. NCBI lineage: Eukaryota > Metazoa > Arthropoda > Insecta > Lepidoptera > Drepanidae > Achlya > Achlya flavicornis. The sequence continues at coordinate 5,798,270 of OX392494.1, read as the reverse complement.
CACCCTGCGCTCCTCAATCTGCAGTGCTCTGGCAGTGGGCCCACTGCAATGGGCGAAGGTGGCAGCTTCTTTGGAAGTGGCTGTATTGTCCTCAGTTGTAACCTGAAAGCAGTATTATATACCTTTTAACCAAAGCCTTCCTCCTCATTAATATTGAGTATATGACTAGGATGATTTTTCTAAAATGTGAATATAATTATATACACTATTCCAAAAATCAAGATACATAACATTGTCACTTTTTGTAGGTAGCTTTACAAGACATGCCCTATAAATACAATAATAAGTTAGTGCGCTAAGTATAGGGCAGAGCATAATGTAAATCATAAGAGTAAACATACATTCAGAAAACAAATGACAAGATAGGTACTTAAATAACCTTATGAATTACTTACATCTTCACTTATCCGGGGTTTTGATGTCACCAATCCCAACAGCGTTAAGCTGGGATATGAAGGCGGCCGTAGCTTGTGGATCTGCCGAGCTTGTGGCCCAGAGACGACAAATTTTATTCGCCGGCATTCTAGAATTTTAATACGATATAATCATTGGACACATCGTCACGTGTCCAACTTTAGGTGGACAGAGATAATGTAGCCTTAGGGCGAGGCAAAGACTACAGTATATACTGGGGCGAGGTGCTTAGGGCCCTTATGGTGTAATATACTCTTGTATACTCTGAAAGATTTTAGTCCAGCAAGAAGGTATAGGTACTTTATAGTAGCTAGTTTAAAGGAGTGATTATATTTTTGTGGTCTACTTTCTTGTATTTTGATCACAAACTTTAACTTTTATCGTTTGTTTTGTTATTATACGACGTTTTAGGTTAGGTACGAGTGTTGCCAGACTCATCTTACTAATTTTCAGCCAAAACATTTTCTAGATATAATTTCTTTTACTTTTAATTGAGCTACTTATGCCAATTTAGATCTAATGCATACTTTTACACTTAAATAATTGAAATAATACATATCTGTTATGAAAACAATGTGTAATCCAATAAGATAAAGTAGCTACTAAAAAATATCATCGGACTTTTATAACGTTCTAGTAACACTGCTTTGCGCGTTCGGTTTTTTCATTTTATTCCTTTATTTTTATGATTCACAAAGAACGCTCTAGGAAGCAAATAACAAACGGTAAATATGTTTTAACTTGACAACAATTGGAACCCTAATTTAATATAAATTAATAATTGCATTTAAAGTAACTTTAAAAATGTATCAACGCGTGGCTAAGTTGAATAAACGAAACTCTATTATCATTCACTCACGACCACCATTAAGTGTGTACTTTTTACAAAATAGCATTTTGGTGGTAATGAAACCACCGGATGATTATCGATAATCTTCTTCAAAACGTACGCACCAATTTTAGGAAATAGACCCGCGGGTCTATTTCCTAAGTTTGGTGGTAATCGTACTAATGTCATTTTGAAGTCTGATTAAGTTTTGGTGATCATCGTGGTATCACGTAACTGTCACACGACCACCAGTCAAACGATTACCACTAAAGACCACTGAATGAATGAAAACCCTATGTTTTTGACACATGATTATCATTTTTTGGTATCACGTAAGAAAAAAAAAAAAAAAAAACGAAAACGATTAAGTTTCGCTAATGTCAAATGAAGCCGGGGACTAATGTGCTCCCTTCTTCAGCTAAATTTATCATATTTTGTATAGTTTTTGCATTTTATTGTTATATTCTCATAGTGTTTGCGTAAATATTAAGTGCTGTTTCTTGGTTTTCGTATTTTTTTGTATATTTCATGTGTACTGAGCGTGAAATGGCGAGAGCGTATTTGCTGCGATTTGCGGAGGATAAACGCTTAAAGTCAAGAGGAAGGATAGAGTGGAGGATGCAGAGGGACTTAAGCAGGCCCATGCTGCTACCGGAGACTCCGTTCTCAGATAATTTCATCCTTTGAAACGTATAAAACCTATAGGTATAACCTTGTTCCGAAACTATTATTACCTACTTACCCTTTTAAAGCTCTAACAACAGTACCTACTCAAAGTTATTTCACTAGATATTGCCACTTATAAGGCCAATATCACAATGCTTTGCAAGAACTTGATCACGCTTATGGCATCCACAAAAAGAGTTACTGCTGTGTCTCCAGAAATCAGGAACCTTACAACACATTAAAACAAACATAGAATATAGAATCAAGGCTTTTTAATATATAAGCCACCTTCTCAATGATGTACAAATCACATGCCTACTTCTATTAAATGAGCTGGATGATATACTTAACTACCTAACCTAAAAGTTTCTAACAAGCACTTGTCTTACAGATACTGGCAGCATTCTATGTGAGCGGAGCGGCAGTTATCAAGGCAATATAGGGAAAACAGCTCTCTTAACCTATCACAGACCGACGGATTGTCTGATGGCAGTCACAAATTTGCTAAATCGCCTCACATCTTGAGAAAATATGTACAAAATATTTTTTCTAAGAACTCACTCAGATTGAGATAAAATTTCAAAGAGGTAAGTAAGGTTATCTTTATAACTTTCAGTTTATTCTGATAAGGTTTACACTTTCAACAAAATAAGAACATTATGAATGTAATTCACAAACTCAAACCAAAAGGTTAGGTAATAATGTTGTTTTAGTTTCATAGAGAAATTTGCATTTCCTGGGGTTTTAGGGTGCATTGATGGTACATAATATGCTATCATTCACCCGAAGGACAATAAGGAAGTATACTTCAACTGGAAGTATAACCACTCCCTAAATGTCATAGTGGTTTGTTATTCTAAAACATTGTGAGTTATTTTATTTAATATGCTTATAAAATTTGGCTATTTGTTTTGCAGATTTGTGATCCAGATTTACGAATTTTACTTGCGAGGCATGACACACATTTGGAACTGCAGCCCTGTGAAAGAACACATGTTGCATCAAGAAATGCAGTTTTATGTATAAGTACTATTTTAATTAGTTGTATAGAGAATAGGTGTACCTATGTATAAGATGATATATTAGTTTTATATTGAATAGCTTTAAGTAGTAGTTATTGTATTGAATTAGTTTGTGAATAAGATTTAGTTTTCTGTATATCTATAATTTTTATATAGAATAGGGTTATGTATAGAAATAATATTCATTTAGTAGAATAAGAATTGTTCATATATATTTATTGTATTAAATTAATGATAGAATAGGTGTTCACGACTATACCTACCTACTAACATGCCTTAATCGTCCCTCAACCCGCACATAACGCATTGTGCTATGTATGCCTGCCCATTCCATTGTAAATAAAGATTTTTTATTATATACCTACTTTTACATAGGCTAAGTTCGAACAAATATTATTGCTATTGAATACTTTAAGGCGTTTAGGTTATTAGATGTAAGTAAATAAGTAGGCATTTTATTGTTTTATAGTTATTTCATATTGTATTTGATTAGAAATAAGTTATTTTTAATAAAGAATTTGGATAGGGCTCTCCCTACGGTATTGCCACTTTTCAGTATCAAACCGTTGCCATAGCAACCGTTTGTATCTTGTTATATTAGTAATAATAATAATAATATTTCACAATGCGCATTTGTAAATCTGACATAGGCATGCGCAAAGACTAAAATTACAATATAAACAACGCAGTCAGGCCTGCTCGGCACTCATTTCTCTACGCACTCTCCTTACAAGAACAAGTCAGAAAGAGGCAATACTGCAGTACCAGTTTCAAGATTGTTCCACCGCACAAATCGAGTTTCATTTCAAGCTGTTCCTACCCGTCCAGACCTCTACTCCTGGTAGGGTTCGTCAACAGCGTTTGGTCCATCGACGTCGGATAGAAGAAAAAATCAAGAATCAGTGCAAGAAGCTTCGGTATTCTTCCGCTTCGGTTCGTCGGGCTTGTTAGCAGCGAACATTGGAAGATCGGGGCAGACTGTGCAAGCTGTGGGTTCTCAAGGGCATTGGGATTGGCGCGGTTCGAGGGGCAGGCAACGGCCACGAACGTTGGGTTCGAGGGGCAAGCTACAGCCACGAACGCAAATCGGTGCCCAGCGGCGAGACTACACAGCGGGTATCATCGAGACTACTGCAGCGTGTGGACGACACGGCGTGTATCATCGAGACCACTGCAGCGTGTGAACGACACGGCGGGTATCGTCGTGACCACTGCAGCGAGTGAACAACACGGCCGGTCGAGACTTCGGATTCAACGAGGAAGAGTGGCGGACACAGTCAAACGTCTTTGTTTCTTACGCGGTGCGCCCGCGGCTCACGGTCTACCACCTAACGGTGCCAAACGGTAGAGTGAGTTAACGCCTGTTGGCGGGAGTAGTGGACCGGACGACACTACCAGTGGTGCCTTTGTCAAGGCGCGCTGTACAGTCCGATCGCGCCAGTACGGTGTGGGTGAAGTAGACGGCCTCTTGAGGGCACGGCTGAGGGTGTGGACGATCCCCCCATACCTGAGCACGCTACTTTCATTCATATCCCTCTGCCGGGCGATTCCCACCTTTCCAATCCCGCACGTTTCCATTCCTGGGAGAGCGTGTTCCGAAGAACCACTCAAACAGGCTGATAGGGTTGTAGGGACGTTAGGGAGGTAGGAGAACAGGGAAGACGGCATGGAAGATCTCCCCCAGGCGAAGATGAGCACCAGGAGTCAAGCAAGAAGAAACAAGACGAAGTCCAGGGAGGAAGAGGAGTCAGCTCCGGAGAGCAGTTTGAGGAGTTCTCAGAAGGAGACTCCTAGCACGGTGCAGAGTGGAAGCACCGAGAACACAGGCAGCACGGAAACGAGTACAGAAAGTACAGAGAAATCCGAGCAGTCGCGGAAGGACAGAATGTCCAAAACCCAGGAGGTACGCGTGTCAAGGGAAGGTACGGTGGTAAATCGGACCGGGCCACGAAGAGCATCAAATTCGGTGATTTCATCAAGTTCAGTACAAAGGAGAGCCGCATTAGAAGCACGATTGGAACTCGAGCGAAGCCAGAAAGAGAAGGCAGATGCGGCCGTTGCGATGGCGAAAACCAAACTGGAATTGATCGAACTTCAGGACGAGGAAGATTCATCGAATGCGAGTGACGTGGACAAAAGCGATTACGTATCGGATTGGGTGGCGAAGTCACGACAGAAATCCATTCAACGACAGCGTGAAGCAAACCTCAAGAAAAATAGGATGCCGGAAAAAGGGGACGTGTCTACCCTTGCATCCGCGATCGTGAGCGCGATCAAGAGCGTGAAGGAAAGCAAACCTGCTCCTGCACCGAAGTACATAAACGAGTTGCATCATTTCGACGGCAACCCGAGGGAGTGGATAGCTTTCAAGGCTATCTATAGAGATACCGAAAAATATTTCTCTGACATCGAGAACGTAGCCAGATTACGAAGGGCTATCAAAGATCAAGCAAGAGAGTCCGTCAAGTCACTTCTATATACCAACACGCATCCTAAGGAAATATTGGAAGCATTAGAAAGAAGATTTGGTCGGCCCACACATCTCATAAAGAGTGAGATAGCAGCTATCAACAAGCTGCCACCCATGTCCAACGACATAAAGGGCATAGGCACATTTGCCAGCGCAGTGGCGAACAGTGTCAACGTCATCAAGCAAATGAATCGCAAAGATTACTTATACTCAAACGATTTGTCAGAAAAAATAATTGACAAAATGAACATGAACGTGAAATTCAGATGGTACGAGTACAGATCGAGTAAAGAGGACGAACCCATACTGATTTCACTGTCGGAGTTTCTCAACAACATTGCGGATCAATTCGAAGCGTACGACGTGTCCACCACGGAGTTCGTCAAGAAAAAGAGAGAACTACCATTCCGCAGTCGGCCACTACGCAATCAGAAGGTCAACACCACCAACTTTGTACAGTCTGACAGCGAGAGCGACACTGAAACTGAAAATGACTACGATAGCGACTCCGAGTTCGAAAGAGAGAGAGCTATAACACTGAACGAGATACCGGTGAAAGAGAGAGAAGATATTGTCCTCGCAACCACCGGAGAAAAACAACAACCAATCACATGTCTCGTCTGTAAAAAAGAACATAGACTAGTAAAATGTCCCCAGTTTCTCAAGGAAACCGTGAAAAATCGATGGGAAATTGTCAAGAAACTAAAGGTGTGTTTCAAGTGCCTGAAATCAAACCACAGACACTCAACATGCAAAGCCAATCCGTGTGGAGAAAATAATTGCACAAGGCAACATCATGCATTACTTCATGAAACATTACCTAAAAAGGAAGAAATAAAAATCGCGTCTGTGAACCACCTAAACTCAACAAAGGCATACCTAAAGATCGTTCCTGTTGAGCTATGCGGGCCCACCGGTACTAAAACCGTGGCAGCCCTCCTCGACGAAGGATCCACCGTAACGTTGTTATTGAACGAGGTTGCCGACGAGATAGGGGCCGACGGACCCACAGAAGTTTTGACGATAGAGGGCATTAGTGGACAGCAAATGAAGACGGCTAACTCGCGTCAACTCAAACTACGTATTAAGGGCCTGTTTGCTAGAAACTACGAAAACTTGAGAGCCTGCACTATCAACGAACTCAACCTTACATCGCAATCAGTGCGACAAGACGATATCGCTGGATGTGTCCACCTTTACGACATCCAAGATCAGATCCAATACGAAAGGATGAAACCAGCTCTTTTGATAGGCCAAGACAACTGGCACCTGATTGTCTCAAGGGAGTTAAAATCGGGAAACAACAATCAGCCAGTAGCATCGTTGACTAGCCTCGGCTGGATACTACATGGATGCCGGTCAGAAGCACCAAAGCCAGTTTCATTCGTAGGTCACCTACAAAAGAAAAACGAGGACATCGAATGCTTAATCAAGTCACATTTCGACCTTGACTCTTTGGGTATAACACCCAAGAAGCCAGCAAGCGACCCGGAACAACGAGCGCTCGCCATACTTGATAAGACAACGAAACGTCTCCCCAATGGAAGATTCGAATGCGGATTATTATGGCGCACCGATAATGAAACGATGCCAAATAACCGCGCTAACGCTATGCAACGATTGATAGGTATTGAAAAGAAAATTGCGAAAAATAGAGACTTCAAGAAAAAGTACACCGAACAGATTCAAAACCTATTAGCTAGCGGATATGCGGAACCCGCGACGAGTCAACCGACATCATCTCGTACATGGTATTTACCCCATTTCGCCGTGGTACACCCGCAGAAGGGAAAAATGCGATTAGTATTTGACGCAGCGGCACGCACAAACGGAAAAAGCCTCAACGACGCATTATTGTCTGGGCCAGACCTACTTCAATCGCTATTCGGCGTTTTAATACGTTTCCGAGGCGGACCGATCGCCCTTGCAGCCGATATCAAAGAAATGTTCTTGCGAGTAGGCATGCGCGAAGAAGACAGAGATAGCTTGCGTTTCCTATGGAGAGAAAACGAGACAGACTCTGAACCCCGCGAATACCGAATGAAGTCATTAATTTTCGGTGCGACGTCGTCCCCGTGCTCAGCTATCTATGTAAAGGACAGAAATGCCAAGGAATTCGGTCAAGAACAACCGGAAGCTCTATATGCTATCCAAAAATGTCACTATATGGATGATTACCTACAAAGTTTTCAAACTGTCACCGAAGCCAAACACACAGCACAGCAAGTTGATCGTATCCACCAGGCCGGCGGATTCGTGCTGCGAGGATGGGCATCGAACGACACACAAACAATTGAAAGCTTCGAGAAGAACTCTCAAACCGATCAGGTTCTATTAGGGCAAGACCAGACTGAAAAAACATTAGGTATGTTGTGGAATGTCAAAAAGGATGCAATGCAATACACCCTTAACTTGCGAAACACACCTCAGGAAGTGAAGGAGGGAGTCAGACCACCGTCAAAAAGAGAAGTCACCAGTGCGGTGATGTCAGTGTTCGACCCCTTAGGACTAGCCACGCCCGTCCTTATACAAGGAAAAAAGCTCATACAACAACTCTGGCGAGCTGGGACCGACTGGGATGAAAGCATACCCGACACACTCATAGAAGACTGGACGAAATGGCTCGACAGCCTTGAACACCTGCAACACCTAGACATACCCAGGTGCACTAGCTCGTGCGAAGAGGGAGAACTGCACACGTTCGTAGACGCGAGCGAGAGCTCCTACGCAGCAGCTACATATTGGAAAACCACTAAGAACAACAAAACCAGCGTGAGATTATTAGCGGCAAAAGCTAAAGTAACACCCTTGAAACCCACGTCAATACCTAGACTAGAGTTGCAAGCAGCGCTCCTAGGTTGTAGACTGGCAACAAACATTCAAAAAGAAATCCAAACAAAAGTTACAAGAAGATATTTTTGGTCAGACTCGCGCACCGTTTTAGCATGGATAAAAGCCGATCCGCGTACATTCAAACCATTCGTCGCACACAGATTGGCAGAAATCGAGGACACAACCAAACCAACAGAATGGCGGTGGATACCGACCAACGACAACGTCGCCGACGACGCCACAAGGTCAACTCCAAGAAACTTCACCATTCATCACCGTTGGTTCAACGGCCCTGAATTTCTACAACACAACCCTAATCAGTGGCCCGAAGATAAGAGCGACCGCTCAATACCTACCACGGGCGAAGAAAAGTCTAAAATCGTAGCCACCATACGACGGATCGAAATACCTATTCCCGACGTATCAAGGTTTTCGTCCTGGAAACGCCTACAACGAGCCACGGCACGCTTATTACACTGCGTCGACATATTCAAATCTAAAATTACGAAAAAACCGGAACCCGTCGCCGCTATCAAGAAAACCGTCAAAGACAAGTCATGGAGAAAATACGAACGCAAACGTAAACAAACTCCCACCGAACGTGTGCCGGCGATCACCACCCGTACCGTACCTTTACCCGTAGAGTACCTACAAAACGCCGAGACACTGCTCATCAAAGTCATACAACAAGAAAGTTGGGCGAGCGAATTAAAATCGCTACGAAATAACAAAGTACCTAACGAAAAAGATTCGCGCCTAAAAAGGCTGACATTGATGCTCAGGAACGACATAATAAGAATCGAAACCCGTGTGTCATCAGCTGACTGTGTGAGTGACACGTATAAGGAACCCATAGTACTAGACGGCAAGCACCCAATTACAAAGTTGCTTATACAACATTATCACTGCATGTATAATCACGCCAATCATAATACAGTAATGAATGAAATACGCCAAAAGTACTACATTACTTCACTACGAAACACACTAAAATCCATAACGCGAGAATGCGATTGGTGCAGAACGCACAAATACCTACCTATACCGGCCCCCATAGGCGACTTACCACCGGAACGTCTACAACAACATCAACCGCCTTTCACATGCACTGGAGTTGACTATTTCGGCCCTCTTATCATAACAGTAGGCCGCAAACAAGAAAAAAGATGGGTCGCACTCTATACCTGCCTAACTACACGCGCAGTGCACTTAGAGATAGTGCCGTCTCTGTCTGCCGACAGTATGATCTTATCACTCCGTCGAATGATAGCTCGGCGAGGAGCGCCATCTATAATGTATAGTGATAACGGAACCAACTTTGTAGGCGCTAACAAGGACATGCAAATAGAACTGAAAAAACTGACTGATAAAGCGCAACAAAAAGGCATCAAATGGAAGTTCATACCTGCCGGGGCACCTAACATGGGTGGAGCCTGGGAGCGCTTGGTACGCTCTGTCAAGGTCGCGCTGACCGCCACATTAAAATCTCGTCAACCACGCGAAGAAGTCCTGCATACAATACTGTTGGAAGCCGAACACTTAATAAACTCACGCCCACTTACCGACGTCTCCTTAGACCCTGAAGACGAAGAAAGTTTGACTCCAAATCATTTCTTAATTGGAAGATCGAGTGGCAACGTGATAATGGGTACATTCGACGACAAAAACCTAATAGGTACAGCCAATTGGAAAACTGTACAAAGATTGACTGATCTGTTTTGGAATCGATGGCTCAACGAATACCTACCTACTATAACACCTAGGTATAGTTCCAACTCCAAGGGATTCACTAACCCAGAAGTCGGAGATATCGTGTTCATCATCGATTCATCATTACCTCGAGGAGTATGGCCAAGAGGGCAAATTACCCATACTTACCCAGGACCAGATGGCAAAGTTCGAGTGGTAGATGTAAGAACTACAGCTGGAGAGATACGACGACCCACATCCCGCATAGTGAAGATAGCATAACGTCGTGAAACTCTGTATTTGGTGCTCAGACACTCATCTTCGCACGAGGGGGAGACTGTTCACGACTATACCTACCTACTAACATGCCTTAATCGTCCCTCAACCCGCACATAACGCATTGTGCTATGTATGCCTGCCCATTCCATTGTAAATAAAGATTTTTTATTATATACCTACTTTTACATAGGCTAAGTTCGAACAAATATTATTGCTATTGAATACTTTAAGGCGTTTAGGTTATTAGATGTAAGTAAATAAGTAGGCATTTTATTGTTTTATAGTTATTTCATATTGTATTTGATTAGAAATAAGTTATTTTTAATAAAGAATTTGGATAGGGCTCTCCCTACGGTATTGCCACTTTTCAGTATCAAACCGTTGCCATAGCAACCGTTTGTATCTTGTTATATTAGTAATAATAATAATAATATTTCACAATGCGCATTTGTAAATCTGACATAGGCATGCGCAAAGACTAAAATTACAATATAAACAACGCAGTCAGGCCTGCTCGGCACTCATTTCTCTACGCACTCTCCTTACAAGAACAAGTCAGAAAGAGGCAATACTGCAGTACCAGTTTCAAGATTGTTCCACCGCACAAATCGAGTTTCATTTCAAGCTGTTCCTACCCGTCCAGACCTCTACTCCTGGTAGGGTTCGTCAACAATAGGTTTAATTATTCATATATTAATATTTTCACATAATCTGTAACAATTTTAGTAGATTGCCATTTTATATACATGTTTACTGTCATAATTTGTATCAGTAATTTAAGAGATTCATTTATTTGTTATTGTATGTACACTTTATAGTATTAGAATTGTGATTTGTAGTAAATAAGTCGTCTTTATTATTTAACCTATTTAAGGTAGGTTATTTACTATTGTCACAGAATATTCAATAGTAGCTATAGTATATACACTAGATTGATTATTAGTAATTTCTGCATTTACTTAACATTATAAATGTGAAAGGAAGTTTGTTTGTCACCTCTTGAACCTTGTTAAATATGTATATGATATTGTATACCTGGAATTTATCAAGTAGTAATTTGAGTCACACCTTTTACAGTAAATAAAAAGCACAATAAACAATCATTTATTAAATTAAAACTATTTGTTACACATGAAAAATTATAAAATAATATTTGGTAGTTTCTTTCCGATAATCTTCTCAGCAAAAACAACCTTCCGAAATAGTGGTACAGTTTATTAATATGCCTGATATAACTTATTTGATTAAAAATCTATTTTAAATAAGAATTGTATTATTTTTTATTAATTGGTGCAATATAATTATATAGAGATAATAACAAATACCATTATCAGTTCCCTATGTAGGCATTCAAATTCATTTATTATGATTAAGCACTAAGAAGGCACTCCAAAATGACGAACAATGATTTGAATCGATTTTGGACTATGGCAGACATGGTGGCCATGGCTGTTGCCAAACTCTTCACTGCATCTGAAAGTCTCTTCTCTGCAGCCACCCTGCGCTCCTCAATCTGCAGTGCTCTGGCAGTGGGCCCACTGCAATGGGCGAAGGTGGCAGCTTCTTTGGAAGTGGCTGTATTGTCCTCAGTTGTAACCTGAAAGCAGTATTATATACCTTTTAACCAAAGCCTTCCTCCTCATTAATATTGAGTATATGACAGATAATATTTAATTACAAGAAAAATCATCCTAGTCCTATAAAATGTGAATATAATTATATACACTATTCCAAAAATCAAGATACATAACATTGTCACTTTTTGTAGGTAGCTTTACAAGACATGCCCTATAAATACAATAATAAGTTAGTGCGCTAAGTATAGGGCAGAGCATAATGTAAATCATAAGAGTAAACATACATTCAGAAAACAAATGACAAGATAGGTACTTAAATAACCTTATGAATTACTTACATCTTCACTTATCCGGGGTTTTGATGTCACCAATCCCAACAGCGTTAAGCTGGGATATGAAGGCGGCCGTAGCTTGTGGATCTGCCGAGCTTGTGGCCCAGAGACGACAAATTTTATTCGCCGGCATTCTAGAATTTTAATACGATATAATCATTGGACACATCGTCACGTGTCCAACTTTAGGTGGACAGAGATAATGTAGCCTTAGGGCGAGGCAAAGACTACAGTATATACTGGGGCGAGGTGCTTAGGGCCCTTATGGTGTAATATACTCTTGTATACTCTGAAAGATTTTAGTCCAGCAAGAAGGTATAGGTACTTTAAAGTAGCTAGTTTAAAGGAGTGATTATATTTTTGTGGTCTACTTTCTTGTATTTTGATCACAAACTTTAACTTTTATCGTTTGTTTTGTTATTATACGACGTTTTAGGTTAGGTACGAGTGTTGCCAGACTCATCTTACTAATTTTCAGCCAAAACATTTTCTAGATATAATTTCTTTTACTTTTAATTGAGCTACTTATGCCAATTTAGATCTAATGCATACTTTTACACTTAAATAATTGAAATAATACATATCTGTTATGAAAACAATGTGTAATCCAATAAGATAAAGTAGCTACTAAAAAATATCATCGGACTTTTATAACGTTCTAGTAACACTGCTTTGCGCGTTCGGTTTTTTCATTTTATTCCTTTATTTTTATGATTCACAAAGAACGCTCTAGGAAGCAAATAACAAACGGTAAATATGTTTTAACTTGACAACAATTGGAACCCTAATTTAATATAAATTAATAATTGCATTTAAAGTAACTTTAAAAATGTATCAACGCGTGGCTAAGTTGAATAAACGAAACTCTATTATCATTCACTCACGACCACCATTAAGTGTGTACTTTTTACAAAATAGCATTTTGGTGGTAATGAAACCACCGGATGATTATCGATAATCTTCTTCAAAACGTACGCACCAATTTTAGGAAATAGACCCGCGGACCTTCGTAGCAAATCGCAGGCACTTATGAAAAGTCTGACCATGGTCTGACTCTGTCATGGGCTTCTCTAATACCGGTTCGGAAGGTTGCATATTTTGAACCACTGTTGAACATATTTAAATAAAAGAAGTAATGCCTGGAAATAGAATAAACGATACACAAATGTCACGAAGTAGTTTGGGAAGTCACGACAGAAAGTTGCGGTATCGAACGCTGTTAGAGGACTTATCGTCTTTGGGTTTGTAATTTTTATTCTCTAACAAGTTTTCGCCCCGGGATAAAAAGTATAGGATACTTTTTATCCCGCGAAAATCCAGGTATTGGTATCCTATTACTTGCGTCACTTAAGAACACAGACCGTTCCGTCTTTCATTTCTAGGTCTGAGGTTAAGGTGTATTATTCATAATAAAAGCTGCTGGTTTTTATTTCAGATGAAGAAAGCAGTAATAATGTGGAAAGAATGGAGAAAACTGCTATTGCTGTGCGGGAGGCGCAGTCACTTCTTGCTGATGGGGGTGTTGAGGAGAGAGTGAGAAATCCAGGTAAAATCTACAGCTTTACTTTTCAAAGTCAAAGTCAAAGCCAGATTTAGGCCCCAGAAGGGCACTTATGAAGGTCACATCTACTGAAGTTACCACCGGTTCAGAACTCGGCTTTCAACTGACGAGAATCCGGCAAGAAACTCAGCAAGGTTACATTTAGTAAATATTCTTTGGAAAATCTGACTGTTTGGCTTTTTTTTCCAAATAATCTATATATATATAAAAATGAATCCCTATTTCCCTTGGTCACGCCATCACTGTGAATGGCTGGACCGATTTCGCAAATTCTTCTTTTGTTTGTTATTGTCTGGAGAAGGTTTGAAGACATTAAAAAAAATAATTGAAAATTGCTCAGAAACTAAAAAAAAATAAGAAAACTTAACGACAATATAAACTTTTCTAATGTAACCTTAGCAGGGTAGGGTAGGTTAGGGGTTAAAGAAGGGGGCGCAGGTGAAACCGCGGGCGGAAAGCTTTTTAACGATGAAAAAGAAAACATATTTTGCAGCCGTTTCTCCACTTTATTAATTAGCCTCTGCCTACACCCTATGAAGAACTTACTCGCCGATTGCAATACAAAATAGAACTTTATCTATGACACAAAAATGCTTTTGTATGTCTGTCCGGTGTCCGATGGATGTCCGGCTGTTCTCCACTACAGGTTGCATTTTTCGAACGATTCTTGTGAGAATTTGTGTGCAGGTTTGATAATTATATGGAATTTTTATTTTGATTCAGTTTTAAATTTTTTTTTAAATGTTAGGGCCTTTTGGTTTGAAATAAGGATTTTGTTTAAAGGCAAAGAGAGACTGGCGGGGTTTCCAGCTCACAGAGTCACTAGTATAGATTTGTGCAAAACTTCATCCAAATATATGGGCCAGTTGGCGCAGTTGGTTAATATTCACGTTACGCGCCGTAGGTCGTGGGTTCGATTCCCACACAGGACATGCATTTGTGTGCATGAACATGTCTGTATGTCCTGAGTCTGGGTGTAATAATGTATATTAAGTATGTATTTACACACAAGAAGTAGTATATGTATTATATCAGTTATCTGGTTTCCATAGTACAAGCTCTGCTTAGTTTGGTATCAGATGACCGTGTGTGAGGAATGTCCCAGGATATTTTTATTTTATATATATATTTTTTTTTTATTTAGGTGAGGGTTTCTTGGACTCTCGAGTGCTCCGCGCCACCAGCGACCTGGCGGTGCGATGCTCGGAGGCTGTCAGCGGCAACGCCAACACTTATGACATGCACGAGTTTGCACAGCATATTGTAAGTCATTATATTGTTTGGTATACATGGTTATTTGTTAAACACTCACAACATCTTGGGGCTATATCTTATTGCAGACTTATATCTATCTATCTTCTATCTATCTATATCTATATATATAAAAATCAATGCCACTTTTCGTTGTAATTTTATAACTCAAGAACGGGCTCACCTATCCAAACCAAATGTTTAGGCTTTGTTCGGACTATTCAGTAGATGGTTTATGTGAAGTTTGCACAAAATCGGTCGACCGGTTCTCGAGGGTAGGGTAGCACCACGCGAACGAAGTCGCGCCAGGCAGCTAGTATATATATAAAAATCAATGGCACTTTTCGTTGTAATTTTATAACTCAAGAATGGGCTCACCGATCCAAACCAAATGTTTAGGCTTTGTTCGGACTATTTAGTAGATGGTTCATGTGAAGTTTGCACAAAATCGTTCGAGCGGTTCTTCATTTATCACATTTTTTATAACAAATGTATTCAATAAATGGCGGATCATTTTGTTAATGGGGATTTTGCTGTCAAATTTAAACTTTTTTCAGATATGGATTGTGCTGTCAAATTGAAACTTTTTTCAGTGTTGACAGTACAAGCATGGGCAGCAGCAATAGGGTAGGGTAGGGTGGGGTACGGTAGGGTAGGGTAGCACCATAGGATAGGGTAGCACCACGCGAACGAAGTCGCGCCGGGCAGCTAGTAAAATATAAATGTTACGAACTCTACGCATAGCAAAAGAGTGAGTGCACAGGTACAACAAAATACAGAACTGTTATATGTTAGATAGAACAACGAAATTTTGAATGTTTGTTTATGGTAAATTTGTCAGCAACACATTGGCAATCCCCCAAGTATTGCAAATGTCCATAGGCGGCGGTGACCACTTACCGCCTCTTTCAAGTGAACCTGTAGACATAAAAAACGTAAACTTTTTCTAATTTGGAATTTTTAATAAATAATAAATAAATATCCTGGAACATTCCTCACACACGGCCATCTGATCCCAAACTAAGCAGAACTTGTACTGTGGAAACCAGATAACTGATATAATACATATACTACTTTTTGTTTGTAAATACATACCTAATATACATAATTACACCCAGACTCAGAGACATGTTCATGCACACAAATCCTGTGTGGGAATCGAACCCACGACCAGCGGCGCGATAGGTCGAGTCATAAACAACCGCGCCAGCTGGCCCGTCTAATAATAACTGGTATTTTTTTTTCTTAATCAAACATATATGTCCTTACAGCGCGAGAACCCCGAATATTGGGAGACAACATTCCCACTGGAAGTCCCGCCTGTAAGCTATCTGTTCGGCACATTCTCACCCACTCCGGCCGAGCAGCGGCCGCGCGCGGTTCGCAAGCGCGTTGAGAAACAACAGACAGCAGCGCTTAAAGCGCCCGAGCGGGTTGAAAAGTAACTATTACCAGTATTACTACGTTAATTTTTTCTTTATCCTGGACTTTCTTACCGTCTTACCAATCCCAATTTTTCTTGCCAAAAAACATTTTTTCGCATTTTTTTTTTATTAATTTAATAAATATGTTTTTATTCAGTTTAGCAACATTAGTTTGCGTTATCTTTATTTTTAGGTGTTGGTTTTACACGAAAAAAAAATAAACACTTGACTGCGTTTAATTCTTTTTTTCATTTTATACAATCAGTCTTGAAATGAATCTTGCCCACATAAAATTTAGGTCATACGCCGCCACTGTAAAGCCATTGAGGAAATATCCTATTAGAGTATTAGTACCACACCATTCCACGACTAGTAAGTGTTTTTGCACTGATTAATTACATTAGTGTGTCCATGAACGTCATTGGGCTTCTTTGGGTGAATTGTTCGATGTAGAAAACATTGCAACAGATTGATATTTTGAAGGCATGACATCTCAGTGGAAATGAGATCAGACGCCGTGACGAATGTTCCGGGTTGGAGACCTACAATGAGCTTGAGATTTCGTAAAGGAAAACATGAGGAAACCATAGCACTGTGGTAGGGTACTTTGTAGTACCCACCTGGCTGCCTACCACTCAAGTTGATAAATCTTTCAAGCCTGTAAAATGCATACCTTTATCTCAATTTACATGAATCTACAAGAGAGGTAGAGAATACCGTTATTTCACTCAAAGAGCAGCTCGACTGGGGAAGTAACGCTGACAATTTTTTTTTCGTGTTCCTTTCGCGTGAGTTAGGTCGCCAGGGCTCATTCGGTGAAGGGATGGTAACGCGTGAGTTGATGATGCCTCGTGTGTTGGAAGCCATATGGCTACGGTAACCGCTTACCATTAGGCGGGCCGTTTGCTTATTTACCAACTTAGTTTTATTAAAAAAATACTGCACTTTCAGGCTAGACAAAACCGAAGAAGGCTCAGAGATGGTGTCCCGCGTGAATCGGTTCATTAACAAGACGTACCGAAACAAAGGGAAGCCCCTGAGCTACTTCCACACGGTGCTGGACCCTCACAGCTTCAGCCGCACCGTGGAGAACATCTACTTGGTGTCCTTCCTCGTCAGGGATGGCATGGTGTCTGTTCAGTTAGGTTAGTACCTTGTGCTGAACCGTGGAGAACATCTACTTGGTGTCCTTCTTCGTCAGGGATAGAATGGTGGCCGTTCCGTTAGGTTAGTACCTTGTGCTGAACCGTGGAGAACATCTACTTGGTTTCCTTCCTCGTCAGGTAGGTAATGGTTCAGTTAGGATACCATATAAAGAGCTAAAGGCTAAAGAGCAAACCCCCCCCCCCCCCCCATAAAAGCATCTTCATTGTAAGTGTGTCCCCAATCAAAGTTGGTTACAACCACAATTAAATATATTTTCATTCTTTCTCTGTTTTCCCGTATAGATGAAGAGAACGAGCTCCCCTTCATAACTCCGATCTCAGTGACGCAGCAGGAACAACGCGACATTTCAGACGAGAACCAGTTCATCGTATCCATTGATATGAAGCGGTGGCAGGTACGTACATATGCTTACGTTCCACCCAGTCTCGTCCCGTTCAAGCGGCCCGAGCTCGACCGTCCCTAATAATAGTCCGTCCCCCCACCCCCCGGTAACAATCTGAGCTGAGGTTCATGCCCCACCTGGGGAGCTCTCAAGCGTAGTTACCTAAACTATAATAATCGTTTGAGAGCTTGCTCGCCGCATTGTCCGCGTAAGGGTGACAAGATTCCCAGAACCACCACATACAGTCAGTAATAAAAATGCTGGTCTCTGTGGAGCTGCTACTACGTAACTTTGTTGCTGTCAGTTGATTGTTTATCTTAAATCTATGACGTAAAGTTTATTTTCGATAAAGACAATCCATTCTTGAGACTTGACATGTTTTGATTTCGGTCTAATATATACGGGTTATATACGGCTATGGCGTTGTGTATTTGTTGAAATATTTTAAACTAGCTTTTGCCACGTGGTTTTACCCGAAGATTTTGTTTTACTGGGAAAAAAAAATCCTGTTTCTAGAGATTCTGTGTATCAGTCAAGTTTCTACCAAATCAGTTAGTGTTGCGGTTTACTGGTTTGAAAAAAAATCTGCATAATAATGTTTTATTTTCTTAGAAATCTGAATACTAATGATTGACATTTTCGCCCTCAGGAACTGATAGAAGCATTCGGGATACAAAATGCTATGATGGTGCTCAAGAGGGGATAACGAATGCTAAACACGATATTATTATTTAAATAATATATATCCTGGGAAATTCTTCATCATTTAAGGTTGAGTATTGTACAGCAAACATATATTAAGGGTTACTTTTTTAGCAAGTAAGTTGGTTATGCTGATTTGGAGCTATCAACGTTATTGAATTATGAATGTTCGTAGTACATATCTAGAAAATGGGTCCCATATTAAAATTCGCCTTTGTTCTATGGAAATGAGAAATACATGCACCAGATTCAGTACTAACATACACAAATGTTTGTCCTAGATGGGAGTCGAACCCACGATCTGTGCGTGGGTATCTAACCTCCATGTAGCCCGTAAAATTAGAATTATGATCTGTGATTATTAATGATAAGTTATTTGGTAATACATGTTGATTCTTTTTACGTAAATTGTTTTTTTTTTCGTTCAAATTTTTGGGTATCCCGTATCTATACTATTAAAGCAGAAGAGTTTTTTGTTTGTTTAAACGTGCTAATCTCTGGAACTACTAGTCGGATTCGAAAAATTCTTTCACTAATAGGCAGCTACATTCCCCAAGTGTTTGTTTTTATCCTGGGAACGTGGGTGAAACCGCGGGAGACGGCTAGTTATAAATAAAAGTCAATATTGAATGCTCAAAAATATATTTCATGATAACATTACCGTCGCCGTAGACATGTTAAAATTCCCACTTTACAACAATATTAATGATAAATCTCATAATTTATAATACATCAGTTTACATTTCGCGTACAGTACACATAACAACATGCATTAGATTGTTGTTTACATTATACCACTTAGATGGCAAACAAGCATACGGCCCGCCTGATGGTAAGCGGTTACCGTAGCCTATGGACGCTTGCAACACCTGGGGTATCACGCGCGCGTTGCCGACCCTGCAGAAATCTCTTCACACCCCTTTTGAAGAACCCCATGCTGTACTCCATTGGGAAAGAAGATTATATTGAAGGAAGACCTTTTTCAAAAACTACTTAGCATTACTCATTTTCAGGGTTTTAAATCTGTATGCAAGTGATATTAACGGTAGAACTGAATTTTGGTATCAATTTAAGGCGCCTAGGGGAGCGGCTATATAGCTAAGTCTGATGCAATTACAACCGTAGCTCTACGGTCGCATGTTATTACTTGGACACATCGAAGAAAGATCCCTTTAGAGTAGTAATAATGAATAATCAAATTCCAAAACCCGTCAGTGATTTGTCACTGAATTTGAACAGTAAGGACTAATCACTGCATCGCGTGTTTTTGACTTGGCCAATCAGAGTGCATGCGTCCTTGATTTAACCAATCAGAGCGCAATTGGCGTTGGGAAATTGGCGGAATATATTTCAACCAAAATGAACGTCATTGCGCTTCTTTGGGTTAATTGTTCGATGCTTGGACATAACATATTTGAATGGTTCTACCAAAATTTAATACACCTGCATTATCTTGATATTTAGCATAATTAAAATCTAACGAATGTTGTTACGTGTGACGCATTATACTAATACTATGCAGCGTAAAATATAATCTATAATTCATAATAATACAATGATCACGTCAAAATAGAGGTACCAGTCAAACCAATACAGGATGACAGACTAGTCTTACAGAATGGATATAAATTACAATATCAAAAAATATGAGACACGTTTTTTCCTTTTGTCAATTAAACAAAATAATTGGACTGTTTTACAAAAAACTTAAACCGACTTCAAAGTACACTAAGTAATCAAATCCTGATCTGATGACAATGGAACCAAACGGGAAGTGTACCCTTCCAGACAAAAAATAATTTTCCAAATCGGTAAATAAAAGACGGAGTTATGAGGTAACAAACATAAAAAATACAACCGAATTGAGAACCTCCTCCTTTTTTTGAAGTCGGTTAAAAGATACGAAGACATCGTGTGTTGAAGTTGTGAGTGACGTCACATTATGGTAGTTTTTACTCTAAAAGTGACGTCACGAGCCCCCACTCCCGAACTTTGACGCGCTTTATTTTGTAAATTTTTAATGATTTGGTAAAGCAAAAAATATACGTGTCCTGTAATAGTCTTTGATAATCTAACTGACGGACTATTTAGAATTATTATACTTAGGAATCATCCCTATTTCATTTACAAGAATGTCCGAAAGTCCTAAAGCAAAATATGGTCACACTATATTATTATTCTTGTTATATATTTTTACTATGTTAAAATAAAGCTTGTTTAGGTTGTAAGTTGTGTAACAATGTTGCCAGATGTCCCGTCTTTCGGCCGCTGTTTCATCGAAGTAAGTCAATACTAATATGTTATTTTGGTTAAATGCTTTTGTTTTCAATGTCTGTAAATGTCGATGGCAATAACTCAAAAAGTTTGGAATAGAATCCTAAGACAATATTCGCCTATCTTAAGGTAGTTTGCTCTCACTGACCCGTCTCAAATTAACCGTATAAAACTAATAATTAAAAAAATATAATCTATTATAAGATAATTTGGTCAGCAAATAAAAACACAATATCTTTTGCCGCCAGTATTTTTATACATAAATAAATCCATTATTCTCTTCAATACATTTAAATTAAAGTACTCTATCCATAATAATAAAGAATCATGGCGACATCCATACATTGATTTATACAAAAAAAATAAAATCACTTCCAATGTTGGGATTACATTATGCATTACCAGCAACATATTAATATACTTGAAATATTTTATAAGCCCCGCAAAACATAACATAATGCTTTTGGTCACGATTCGCCGGCATGGCATAGAATGTCGCATTTTTATTCCGAGGATCTAAAAAAATATTAAATGCCTCAAGTTATTCCTTAGGCACCAAGGATCAATAAAAAAAAATCTTTATTTTTTTGTACAAATCTCGCCATGATTCTTTAGCTCATTTAGCTGCAAATCAAAATGAAATAATTTGTTAATAAAAATAATAATTAAAGCATGTTAAATAAATAATTGAGCAGAAAAAAGCACGCGATTTCTTACCAGCTCAAAGATATAAGGTTTAAAATGCATAAACAAAAATCAGTCTCTTAACATAAGTACCTCATTTCGACGACACCATTGTCTATCAATAGTCAATGTCAGCATTTCAACGATATGGAATCACATAATAACTATTAGCATACCGCTTAACTACGACGGCATTGCTTGTAATACAGACCGTCAAAGTTAAACAGTTCATCTATAATAATCCCGTGCAATAAAACAATTTGAAAATACTATACAATTACATTTTTTCATTACGATGGATTTTCACTGTACGTGGCGATAGAAAATGTACAGTAGTACCCAACTGATAAGAAACTGAAAAGAGATGCCAGAAGAGAAATGATAAAGAGACTCACATAGTAAGACATAGCGTAGTTTCAAAATGAAAGTTCGCGTCTGTACAGTAGTACCCAACTGATATGGCTTACCGATGTACCTGAGCAGAAGATACATTTTCAAAGCGCGGGAAATGCTATTGGTCGGCAGCTGCCGCCACGTGTGTGGAGGGGCGTGACTTGCGAGTGAGACGGAACTAACAGCTGCACTGTATTATGAACCTTATAGTAGTGGTCTAAGGTTGATTGTAAGTTTTAAGCATTATTTCGTTAATCTTCGGGGCCATACTTTCTTTTCTGTGCAAACGAAGATTCACGACGCGCCCTATCAGTTGGGTACTACTGTAATAATATTATAAAGAAGTAAAGTTTGGATTATTTCACTAATAGGAATCTACATCCCCGAGTGTTATTAGCTACGTTTTATCCAGGGAACGCGAGTGAAACCGCGGGGGACAACTAGTAATTTGTAAGAAAACAAAGGAGTTACCGGTTCATAGGTCACTTATGATATCCTATATACATCTATGTGCCAAAACAGACATATATAGTGCTAAAGAAACACCCTCATGAAACAGGCTTCTTAAGTTGAACTTGCCTTTATGGTGCGCAGCACAATAAACCTTAGTGTTCGGACAAACCGGCTCGAAGAGGAGAGATTTTTTTATGCGATTAAAATAAAACTTTAAGATCATTGAAATAAGGTTTATTTTTGCTTTTCACTTCTTTTGTTAGCGCGATAGGTCGGCTCTCCAGCATCAATATAAAAATAAACCTTATTTCAATGATACTAAAGTTATATTTTAATCGCGATAAAAATGTCCTCCTCTCCGAGCCAGTCTGTGTGAATGCACCCTTATAAGATAACTGGCTCTAGAGTCCAGACTAGATTATATTCATGTCAAATTTTAGACCCATTTTTGGTGGTAAATTTAATGAATTTAATTCTGCTTTGATACTGATGTTGTACTACAGTGACGGATTAAGGCATGATTTAAAATGGGCAACTTGGGCTGTCATATTAAAAGGGAAGACGTTTTAGTCACTGATGATTTGATGTTTCTTTCTTTCTTTGATGTTTTTTTTTTCTAATCGCCCATATTATTGTACTTTTCGTAAGCGGCCCCGTACAGTGTAATCCCATCCTATCACACACACTATTATATTCACATACACACTTATAATACACAACATACAGTGTTTATACATAAGTATGACACCTAAGATTTGCACTATTAGTCAATAGGAAGGTAGATGTATTCTATATAATTACCAAATAATACGTATATAATTGAAGTAAATAATTGTTCATTTTAATAATAATTTAAGGCGGCAATTATGGGGGCGAAGTTTAAAGTGGGCATGGGCATTTGCAATATCCCATTCTTAAAGCTTATATTAGCAACCAAGGTATAAGTATTTAGCAGCCATTGTTACTGTCACTGGAAAAAAAGCATTTATTAGTTGCCCATACCTAATTTCGCCCCTGTCAGGTAATTGTGAACTTAAATTTCTTTGTTTTTAGGGTTATATTAACGGCAGAACGTTATTTCACAGCTACAAAGTATAATGTAAATGAAAAAACATATTTTTTTGTAATAACTTAATACCGTATGCGAGAAAATGTACGCTTTTTGCCGACAGTCATAACTACTGTAAGATAAATTGAATTTTATGATAATGGCAGTAAGATCTCTTTTTCATGGGTTGTCTTTATCCAAATAGACTACAAACATTTCAATCTAGAAATCTCTTGTCAATATTAATTGATAATATCTGTCATCATAAGGTGAAATATGTTTTATCAGTTACAATATAAGGTACAATTTCCCGTGACAATGATCTAGAAACATCACAAAATAATGAGACAATATTAAGTGAATATTATCTTATATATAGTTGCCAGAGTTCATTTAGCGTCAGTTGTTTACTTTTGTTCTTTTAGTCTGGATATCTCTGCTCCTAGCGTGTCCATGTTTTCCTGTAAAATAAGCAATTTAGTTTCAATGAAAGTTAAGACAAAACATCAGATCTGTTTTCCTGATTACTTAAAGTTGACGTTAGAAGGAAAGAACTCCCTTCAAGACTACATTAGATTTATTTCAGTGGCCAAATTACCCACCCTTATGCAAACACCGTGGCACACTATTCCTGGCAACGCCTTACGGAGCGTCAGGGACCATCTGGGGTAGGTCCTGCCACCAGAGCATCCACTGGTACTCATTGTCAGAGTTGCTGAGTTGTGTGATAGCCAGGCAGGTGGGTACTACAAAGTACCCTACCACCGTGCAATGGTTCCTCACGATGTTTACCATCACCGAAAGCTCAAGCTCATTGTAGGATTCCAACCCGGATTTTTCGTCTCGGCATCCGACGTCACTACCACAGAGCAATCATCGCCATAAAACAGGCAACCGGCCTGAAAAATTAAATCCGTCATTTATATTATATTATCAAACATATTAGACACGTATAATTTCTTTGGTCAATCAAACAAATAATGACAAAGCTATTGGTGCCGATTCTGTTGTTAATCGCACTAAACTAATTTTAGTCACATCACATCTCTTTCTTACGAACATTATTGAAAAAGGATAGAACATATTTGAAGCTGTCAAACTAGTCTTTGCCGTCTTCATTTGCGGGTATTTAGACGTAACCGCGATAGATTGCGACTAAATTTATATTGAAAACAAGCATTTGACACGACTAAATTTTTTCCATCCTTTTCTTATGTTCTTTGTTAGAAAGAGACATAGTGAGACTAAAATTAGTTTAGTTGTAGACAACAGAATCAGCGCCACTGGCTAGCAAAAAATAATATGAAATACCTTAAGTGTGATATTCTTGAGCAGCGTGTCCTCTAGCACCGCTTGTAGCCGCTTGTTCATCTCAAGAGAGAGCTCAAGAGTGATCCCGGCGGGGTCGCCGCCCCACACTGCCGCCATCGCGCCACCGCCTAGACGAGCTATCTCTTTCTGTTGACGGTATTTCGAAGGATAAGATGGTAAGCGAAAGACGGAACTGGCTATGTTTTCCTTCACTGAATGCTGATCGACTTATACCTTGTCCGTTAAGCCCATCACATATATCTTATCCTGTGCTATAATAAAAAAACCGGCCAAGTGCGAGTCAGACACGCGCACCGAGGGTTCCGTACAAACCTATATGTATATAAGTAAATGGTAGTATAGACCTGAGTAAGTATTTGATATGAATTTCAATTTATGACGTATTAAAAAAAAACTACTTACTAGATCTCGTTCAAACCAATTTTCGTTGGTAGTTTGCATCGTAATGTACATCATATATTTTTTATAGATTTATCATTCTCTTATTTTAGAAGTTACAGGGGGGGGGACACACATTTTACCGTGTGACGGGTCGCTCACTTCCCTCCAATATGGCGAGGAGGGCGATGGCTGCCACACGCGTCATACTTGTGAACAGGTGCTGCTTGTGGGGGCTGGTCTGCTTAAGTTTGCTATTTATTTACTTATTAAATATTTATTCAGTCTTCTTTGTAATTTTGCCGCCGCGCCGGGGCACGCAATTGTTTTCAGTGCGATTAGAATGTAAATATTATGTAATGAATCTAAGCTTGTTTTGAAAAGAGTAATTGCTGAGTTTATTGCCGGCTCTTCTCAGCAAATGCAACCTTCCGAACCGGTATTAGAGTATTAGAGTCAGACTTTTCATAAGTGCCTGCGAAGGTCTATTTGAATAAATGATTTTTGAATTTGAATTTACCACTTTGGAAGTGTCTCTCGCTCAAACTATTCAGTTTAGAAAAAAATGATATTAGAAACCTCAATATCATTTTTGAAGACCTATCCATAGAACCCCACACTTATGGGGTTGATGAAAAAAAAAAAATTGAGTTTCAGTTCTAAGTATGGGGAACCCCCAAAATTTAATGTTTTTTTTCTATTTTTGTGTGAAAATCTTAATTGCGTTCACAGAATACATCTACTTACCAAGTTTCAACATTATAGTTCTTATAGTTTCGGAAATAAATGGCTGTGACATACGGACAGACAGACAGACAGACAGACAGACAGACATGACGAATCTATAAGGGTTCCGTTTTTTGCCATTTGGCTACGGAACCCTAATTACAGTGTAGTTTGGTGAAGTCACAAATATATATCTACTTGTGCGGTTACTCAAAGATACTATTGAAAATATATCGTAATGTGCCTAGCTATGATTGATATAATATATATTATAGCTGCTTATGTTAGTCGGCTTTATTTAAATGTCAGTTTGACGTTTGAATGTCAAATTAAAGTTATTGGTATAGAATAGCGTTTATTTTTACCGTCATTTTTACCATTTATTCTACATTATTGTAATGTGTTAATAAATAACAGTACCGACTATAATCACTGCATCTAACCCCCTTACTCATAAAACGTTATTTAACTAATATACTGTGTAAAGGGTCACGTAAATAAAGTCAATCTATTGTCATTGTCAAATAATGTGACGTTATTTAATAAACTTGAAAAATAAATGGCTTTGACTTTGATGGCTATGATTTTCTAAAGATATTGAAAGCCGAAAGCTGGAAGAAAGATATGCTTGGCATGAAAAATATGTTTACCTTTGTTAGTCTCCTTTTAGGCTAGGCAGCAGGAAAAATATGTAAAGTTAAAGTTAAGTTCATCTACATAAGGTCCACTTTCAAAATTATACTGTCAGCATACCAACCACGCGAACAATTAAACTACTAACTTAGCGACTATTCACATGTACCGCAACCACACCACACCGTCGCGTCGCGACAAAATGTGGTCAAGCGGTTGCGTTGTGGTAGCTACAAAATATTGAAATGTTTGTACCGCTAGTTCACGGTGTCGTTGGTCAAATGTGCAGCGCGTTTTTTTTTATCAAGCTGTTGACAATCTGGCAGACGGGCCTCTTGATGGAAAGTGGTCACCGTCGCCTATAGACATTTGTATTACCAGAGGGATTGCAAATGTGTTGCCGACCTTGAAGAGCTTTTTACACAGTGTGAATTACAATAAATTTTTATACAAATTACGTGGTGTGGTTGTGATGCAGTTGCGGTGGTAAATACGGCTACACATCAAGCTATAATCTGATCTCGCATTGTATAGGATTTCTGTACAATGAGAGGTCGGCTTATATTGGAAATTGCTTGATCTGTAGTCGTGCTTACGTGTGAGAGCCTTTTTTCTTTAATGGCGTCACACGGCTTGTGTATTTTGCCAATTTCCAATTATATTATAAGTTCTAGTCACAATAAATCACTTTCACACAGTCCTCAGTCAGTCACCGTCCATAAAAGTCATGTTTTACTACAACTTCACTGGTGCACATGGATTGATCTTTATTGGATAAAATACCACCGATAATATGAAATAAAACTCAAAATACACGGATTAATGAAAATAAAAACTAAAACGCAACGTTACTCTGCAAATACCCGCCAAAAAGCCGGTGTGTGAGACGTACCTTGTTGTTATCTCTGTCGGGCGAGGCCACGGCGCCGGCGGGCAGGTCGCTCAGCAGGTTCCTGAGCAGCTTGGCTTTAGAGCGCAGCTCGGCGGTGAGCTGTCGACAATGTTCCTCGAGGAAGTCGCAGCGCTCCGCCCGCCGCGCGGCCGCGCGCTGCAGCGACACTATGCGCTCTATCAGCGCTTGACGGTCCGGCGAGCGGACCTGTCGACCGACATCATACGGTTATAACATAATAACCGAACAACTACATGCAGAACCATGCATTCCCGCAGTACTTTTAAGCTACCGGGATGAAAAAAATCTATAAAATAACTTTATGTTGTGTAAAGTTGTGTTCCTGCGCGTGATTAAGGTCGCCAGAGCTCATAGGGGAGGGGCGAAGGGTCGGTAACGCGTGAGTGATGCTTCTTGAGTTGCAAGCGTCCATATGGCTACGGTAACCGCTTACCATCAGGTGGGCCGTATGCTTGTTTACCGACTAAGTTGTATAAAAAAAAAAACTATCTAGTCCGTCGTTCACATTATCAAAGAAGATGAGACACGTATTTTTTCTTTTGCTCATCAACCAAAAAATTATCGAGATATTATGGTGTATTGAAGATCCGCGTGACGTAATGCGATGGTACACTTTTCACAAACAAGTGACGTCACGCATCAACTTACAAACTTTGATGCGCTTTATCTTTGACAGTATTTATTTATTTGATAATGCAAAAAATACGTGTTCAATATTTTTTGATAATCTAACTGACACGGGCTAATAAGAATTATGTATTTTTTAACCCTATTAGAAGAATATTACAAAAAGTTTAAGTCGGGTCTTGAAAACCCCAGGTTTTAAGATAGCTCTTTTTGTTATATGAATTAGAATGTGACGGATATAAAACCTGGGTTTTGCTAGACTTGACTCAAACCTTTCGTAATAAGGAGTTTTCTATCGAAAAGTTGATCAACTTGAACTAGAGGTCTCTCATTGATTGTTTAACTGTTGTTGCAATTACTGGACGGACATGAAACTATAACCCACTTATTACAAAACATGGTTACAAAGCAAACCCAGGTTTTAAAATAGCTTCGTCTCTTTTTATTATATGACGTTAGAAAGTGACCGAATGACAGTAAAACCTGGGTTTGCTTTAAACCATGTTTTGTAATAAGAGGGCTAGGGTTCCTTTTTTGACTACGAATCCCTAAAAATTATAACAAACGGATACATGATTTGAAGAAACAGCAACTACAGAATTCTAACTATGTGTGAAGAAAATATTGTACTTAAGAGTGCGTATAAAGTAAAATAACAATTGAATTGAAATTTACCCAAGTAAATAATATAAAAAAAAAACAAAAGGTTTCACTCTGAGCAAAAACATAATGGAATGAACATTTCTCGATAGAAAAAAATCACAAAGCTACCTCTGATATTAATTGATTTTCGTTTTTATTCGTTCATTATGTATCTAATTAAGACAAAAATTCGATAAATAATATCACTAACGTATGATCTAGGGCTGGTACTAACGAGTTTTTAAAATATTCTATACTTTACGATTTATTTAGATTAGAAGCGTTTAATTCATTTTTGTTCCATGAACACGCTATCTCCGTCTCATGCCACGCGAATATTAGACATAAGTTTGTTTCATCTGCCATTGCCATATTTTTCTGGCTTTATGCGCGCTCTTAATATTGTTTTGTATAAAAAGAATTACAATAATTAACTTTACTACGATAAAAATAAATGTAGCTATATGATTATCGTAGTATATTATTTACTTTGTGGTTTTACTAAATTAAGTATACTAAGTCTATACAAGCGCCATCTATTGTCGAGTAAGACTAGTTACATAAAACAAAAAACTAATTCAATTAACAGATTAAAAATACAAAACTACCCAAAATAAATAGCGTAAACAAAGAACGCGTCTAACCTTTGTAAACATTTTACCAAACAAACTTGGATATTTTATCTGGAAAATTAAATAATATATAAATTATTTATTTTCCAATTAAAATAATGTAGTCCTCACCTGAGACTGAGACTCCTGTATGCATTGGAATTATTAAAAACTATTAATAAATAAAAATAATCACGTAAAATTTACTAATAATAATAATGGTAAATCAAAATAAAAATGTATTTTTATTTTTTTACCAACTTCAAGAAAGGAGGTTCTCATTTCTAAGATTAAATTATGGTGATACAGTTTAGGTCTCAGGACGACCTAATGACCCCGTCTTGAGGATAATGTTGATACACTCAAACTAAAAAACATATGTATAAATAACAGATAAGTCTTTCAAAATTCCGCACGTGAAAAAAAAAAAACTTTATTAATGTCACCTTGCTGAGTTTCTTGCCTGTTCTTCTCAGTTGATGGCCGACTTACGAACTGTTGGTAACTTCAGTAGCTTGGACCTTCATAAGTGCCCTACTAGGGCCTAAATTGAATAAATGACTTTGACTTTGCACTTGACCGGTATTTTTAATTGTTTGTTATAAAGAGTAACTTAGGCTACTTTTATTTCAGGAAAAGAATAAGAGTTGCACGCAAAAAAGTTTAAACCGTACGGAAACCACGGGGGTCAGTTAGTATTTTATATCTTTGTTTAATTTACTACGTTTCCCATACCCAAAGGGTGCCAACGGGACCCTATTACTAAGTCTCTACTGATCGTCCGTCCGTCCGTGGGCTGTATCTCATGAACCGTAATAGTTAGACAAACCCTCATCGAACTACTGAGATTTTATATAGTGGCCACTATATACAACGTGGCAACTATATAAAGTCTCAGACTAAAACCTTGATAATAATAATAGGTAGACACAGTTGAAATTTTCAAGGAATGTGTAAGTATTTCTTAATATTGAATGGGCTTCCGTTTTAGACCCATTCATAAAGGACGATGACGAAGTGAGTGTGTATGTACTTTTTTGAAGTATGTGTGTACTTTTTGATACTTCAACGTCACAAACAATCGTGTTGAATATAATGGCATAGAGACGAACACTAGGCTTCTTTTTATCCTAGAAATGCGGGTGAAACCTTGGGAAGAGCTAGTTTAATTACAATAATATTAGTTTGACCTGTATATCCGGCATGGTCTCCGCATGTCCGTTCTGCAAGCGGTCGTCGTGCGGAGCTCCTTCACCACTGCTCAGCGATGACACGGATCCTGAAATATTATATATAATTAAACAGGGCCGTCTTTGGCCATTGTCAATAGACACAGTGATAACAAATTGTGTGTTCAGTAGTTTCCCTTTAGTTTAATTTTTATTTCTAAGGCAGACTTAAGCAAGTCATGATCACTTTAAGGCCTTTGCTTGCGGCGGCGTCGTGTGACGGGTCGCTCACTTCCCTCCAATATGGCGAGGAGGGTGGTGGCTGCCACACGCGTCATATGCGTGAACAGGTGCTGCTTGTGGGGGCTGGTCTGCGCCGAGTTTGCCATTTATTGACTTATTAAATATAGATTCAGTCTACTTTGTTGTTTTGCCGCCGCGCCAGGGCACGCAATTGTTGTCAGTGCGATTAGAATGTAAATATTATGTAATGACTCTAAGCTTGTTTTGAAAAGAGTAATTGCTGAGTTAATTGCCGGCTCTTCTCAGCAAATGCAACCCTTAGAACCGGTATTAGAGTATTAGAGTCAGACTTTTCAAATGTGCATGTGAAGGTCTATTTTAATAAATTATTTTGAATTCGAATTTGAACATGCAGGGCCCCTGTGCACACAAAAATTTGGGGCCCTGTAGGAAATCTACATCTACCGTGATTGCGTGGTATCCCTGGTATTTCCTTGCGGCATTTACACTATTTACAACTTATTATAAGATATCTAGATATTCCCGCATTTCCAGGATTAAAACAGCCATGTCCTTCTCCATATCATAGACTATCTACGTAATTAATTTCAGTTATATCGGTTGAATATTTAGTGCGTAACAAACAAACAAACAAACACACGCATTTATAATATCAATAAGGAAGTAGGGATTACCAGTTCTTGTGGAAGGTGCATCCGGCGGCGGTAGTTTCGCTTCCAGCTGCTCACACCGCTTTAGTGATCTCTGCAACTCTCGATTTAATTCCTGTTAATACAAAAATGTTGAACTTTTATTTGTAATATATTAATAACTAGCGACCCGCCCCAGCTTCCCACGGGTGCAATATAGGTACTCAGCCCTTCTCAGCAAATGCAACCTTCCGAACCCAGTATTAGAGTATTAGAATCAGACTTTTCATAAGTGCCTGCGAAGGTCTATTTGAATAAATGATTTTGAGTTTCGAAATATTTTTCGTATAATCTGACGTACCTTTATGGCACTGGCATGTTTCTTCTTGAGTACTCCGTTCTCTCCCTTCTCCCACTCTAGCTTCTTGTTGGCTTCCGCCGCTTCTTCTGTCAATTCTGCTATCTGAACAAATAACTGTTCTTTAGCTAAGTGAAATAAACAACAGAGAGCCCTAAAGAGAACTCATTATCTCTTGCATTATTCCAGCGTATTATCTTCATGACAATTTTCATACAGATTCGTTCAATCTAAACATTACATTCACATTTGGAATTTTGGTGAGAAGATATTAAAATTAATTGTTACTTACGAGGAAATGAACAAAACCCTATAAACCTAGAAAAATATATCGACCAGATGTCAAAAGGATCTATAATTTACCTTTCTAGCAAGCACTCTGTTCTCCTTATTCCTTCTATCAGTCTCCTCTTCTAAAGCCGCACGAAGTCGTTCGCACTCCTCCTCCAGTGACGTCACGCGCTCGCGTAACGATGCATTGTCCGCTTCTAGCGCCTGTGCCTGTAATATGTAACACTTACAGTGGAGGTATGCGCCGTAGACGGACGCATCATGATTTTTACTACGACTAATATAGTACTATAGACTAAATATTAGTATAGTTTCTTGCCTGTTCTTCTCAGTTGAAGGCCGACTTACGAACTGGTGGTAACTTCAGTAGCTTTGACGTTCATAAGTGCCCTACTAGGGATAAATTGAATAAATATCTTTGACTTTGACCATAAACTTTGAGTACTTAGGGCCCAAAGGGCTTTTTTTTCCGATCACGTCTCCGCCATTGCCCGCTAAGTGGTCAGGTTACCTTAGCCTCGTGATGGTGTGTATGCGCCCGCCGGTGCACATGGTGCGCGGTGAGGCTGGCGGCGTGTTCCAGCGCGGCCGCCTCGCGTCGAGCGCAACTCTGTTACCTTAGCCTCGTGATGGTGTGTATGCGCCCGCTGGTGCACATGGTGCGCGGTGAGGCTGGCGGCGTGTTCCAGCGCGGCCGCCTCGCGTCGAGCGCAACTCTGTTACCTTAGCCTCGTGATGGTGTGTATGCGCCCGCTGGTGCACATGGTGCGCGGTGAGGCTGGCGGCGTGTTCCAGCGCGGCCGCCTCGCGTCGAGCACAACTCTGTTACCTTAGCCTCGTGATGGTGTGTATGCGCCCGCTGGTGCACATGGTGCGCGGTGAGGCTGGCGGCGTGTTCCAGCGCGGCCGCCTCGCGTCGAGCGCAACTCTGTTACCTTAGCCTCGTGATGGTGTGTATGCGCCCGCTGGTGCACATGGTGCGCGGTGAGGCTGGCGGCGTGTTCCAGCGCGGCCGCCTCGCGTCGAGCGCAACTCTGTTACCTTAGCCTCGTGATGGTGTGTATGCGCCCGCTGGTGCACATGGTGCGCGGTGAGGCTGGCGGCGTGTTCCAGCGCGGCCGCCTCGCGTCGAGCGCAACTCTGTTACCTTAGCCTCGTGATGGTGTGTATGCGCCCGCTGGTGCACATGGTGCGCGGTGAGGCTGGCGGCGTGTTCCAGCGCGGCCGCCTCGCGTCGAGCGCAACTCTGTTACCTTAGCCTCGTGATGGTGTGTATGCGCCCGCTGGTGCACATGGTGCGCGGTGAGGCTGGCGGCGTGTTCCAGCGCGGCCGCCTCGCGTCGAGCGCAACTCTGTTACCTTAGCCTCGTGATGGTGTGTATGCGCCCGCTGGTGCACATGGTGCGCGGTGAGGCTGGCGGCGTGTTCCAGCGCGGCCGCCTCGCGTCGAGCGCAAGTCTCCGCTAACGCTCGCTGAGTGCTCAGCACTTCTTCTGCTTGTTGAGCACGTTCCGTTTCTCTATGACAAAGGAGAAAATAGCAAATGTAGAACATTGGCGGAAAAGTGATATACCGCTGATCAGCAAACTATCATAATGAATCTCATTTCTATAATATTACAATCTCATCTCAATAATTTTGTTTATCTAATCTCATTTATATGATAATCTCATGTCACTAATAATATAATATCATCTCACTAATATAATAATCTCATCTTCGTAATATTACAATCTCATCTGATTAATATTATAGACTCATTTCACTAAAACATATTACAATCACATTTCTCTAATATTAAAACAACATCTCATTTATATTATAATCTCATCTCACTAATATTATAATCTCATGTCACTAATATTATAATATCATCTCACTAGGGCATGAATCTCGGAATCTCGGAATCTCGTAATATCGGAATCTCGGACCGTTTTTTCCGATATTACAATATCGGAATTGAGTGATACAATATCGTAATATCGGAATCGGATATTTTTTCTATTTGAGTTTTTAAATAAAGCTTTTAGCGCGCCACAAGGTATGGTCACCTAGAGCTATAAAATTAACGTATCGTACATCAACTTTGCCTACCAGTGTTGCAAGTAAGCGTATTTTTTCAACAAAAAATACAACCGAATTGAGAACCTCCTCCTTTTTTTTGTAGTCGGTTAAAATACGATGTTCACTATCCATAAAAATGCTTGACGCTTTGTTTTTAGGAAAATATTAGCAAGAAAAACGAGCGTTTAAAAAACAAACATAAAATGGTTCTGGTTCTGTTGTTAACAACTAAAATAATGTAGTCTGACTATATCTCTTTCTAACAAACATAACAAAATGATGTAAGAAATTTAGTCCTATTAAAAAACATTATGTGACAAAAATTATGTCTAATGTTCATATTCCGCCAATGTCGGCCATTGTTGGGAGGACCGTTCTCGAAGTTATGGACGAGTATGTTTACCTAGGATAGATTGTCCAACTAGGTAGGCCCAACTTCGACAAAGAGCTGCTTCGACAGAGAGTTATTTGGTTACATCTGCAGAAACGAAAACTCCATGAAGAGTCTTATTGTCCAGGGTGGGAGAGTGTACTCGCAAAGCTACGAAATCTGTAGACCTAGTCAAGGAGAACATTGAAGACCCACCATGTACACTATCTATTGCAACCACGACCACTCTGACAGGAGTGCTTGACTGAGCAGAAGATGTTTTCAATCAAATTTTATAACGAACTAGTTGTCCCCGAGGTTTCACCCGCGTTCCCGGGAGCAAAAGTAGCCTATAATACTCGGGGAGAATGTAGCTTTTTTTTTTCTTATACCACTTAGGTGGCAAACAAGCATACGGCCCGCCTGATGGTAAGCGGTTACCGTAGCCTATGGACGCTTGCAACACCAGGGGTATCACGCGCGCGTTGCCGACCCTAATCCCCTAATCCCTAGCTTCCAATAAGTGGAAAAAAAAAACGAATCTGACCGGCAGTTCCACATATTAGCCAGTTTAACCAAACAAAAAACTCTTCCCCTTTATAATATTAGTATAGATAGATAATTATGTGAAGTTTATAAGGAATATGTGCTATTTATAAGGAATATGTGCAATTTATAATAAAAAAAATCTAATTCCGATATTAATATCGGAATTCCGATATTGAGATCCAATATCGGAAATCAATATCGGAATTGAAAAACATTCCGATATTACATGCCCTACATCTCACTAATATAATAATCTCATCTTCGTAATATTACAATCTCATCTGATTAATATTATAAACTCATTTCACTAAAACATATTACAATCACATTTCTCTAATATTAAAATAACATCTCATTTATATTATAATCTCATCTCACTAATATTATAATATCATCTCACTAATATAATAATCTCATCTTCGTAATATTACAAACTCATCTGATTAATATTATAAACTCATTTCACTAAAACATATTACAATCACATTTCTCTAATATTACAATAACATCTCATTTATATTATAATCTCATCTCAATAATATTATAATATCATCTCACTAATATAATATAATAATCTCATATCCGTAATATTACAATCTCATCTGATTAATATTATAAACTCACTTCACTAAAACATATTACAATCACATTTCTCTATTATTACAATAACATCTCATTTATATCATAATCTCATCTTACTAATATTATAATCTCTAAACTGTGAAAGTTTGTTTATTTCGTTGTTTGTGACTCAATTACCTTTGCAACTGTGCAGAGAGTGTATCGGCCAGGGCGGCTTGCGCTCTCAGTGCTGCCAGCTCCGCCGCTTCTTCTTCTAAACGGAAATTGCTGATCTTTAGCTTTTCTACCTGTAAAAAAATAGAGAGAAAGAGAGATTGAGAAAGAGTTGATTTTATATATTTTTAGGGTTCCGTACCTCAAAAGGAACCCTTATAGGATCACTCGTGTGTCTGTCTGTCCGTCTGTCACAGTCGGTTTGCTTCTTATCTACTGGACCGATTACGTAAAAAATTGGTACACATAATGTATTTCTGCGACCCAAATACGGACGTGTATAGTAAATAAATTAATTTGGGTGACTTTTGGGGCACAAATACGAAAATAAAAAAAAAAGGTTTTGAAAAGTGTAGGGCCTGTGTGTACCTATAATATAATAAATGAAAGTGCAAGTTGCGAATGTCTAATTTTTTTAATGATTTTAAAATAAATATTTATAAAGTTATTTAAGAAACTACATGAAAATTCCCCCACCTTATCTCCTAAACTACTGTACTGTGAATTTTGAAAAAAGTACTGTATATAGTTCTTTACTTATAGATTACAGGAAAACCTATAAGAAGTTTATGATGTTCAAACGACATGATAAATCTGTCAATAATGTTCGTACAAAATTATGTAGAAAATTGTCACCGCAAATTGTTTTACTAATTTTGGGGTATTTTAAACTTGTACTAAACCTATTGCAATCGATTCTATTAGAAATATTGACCAAATTTCTTTTGGGTTTAGCATAAGAGTATCGCTACTAAGAGAAGAATTATGTATGATTTTTTAGATGTATTTTATTTAAAGGTGTAGGTCCAAAGTTTATGTAGTTGTGCTTACCTCAGCGGTGGTGTGAGCGAGAGAGGCGTTAGCCGTATCTCGCTCTCGCTTGCAGGTGTCCAGCTGTTGAGTGACAAATGACAACCGTTTCTCAAACTCCGCTTTTTCGTGACGACAGAGAATTAGTGCTGCTTGGCTCTCCTTCAAATCTACTTCTGTTGAAACATTTTCGTTGCGTAAGAATATCTACTAAAGTAGCTAAAAAGCATATGGCCCCTTGATGGTAAGCGGTTACACACCATTCTTGGAGAACCAAATTCCATACAAATTCTTTCAGTCTTGACCACAGACATTCATATAAATAGATGACACGAACCCGAGTAATGTACTTGTAAAAGTCTGTGCAAAAAGGGAGAACAATGTTCTTCTTTTAAACTGTTTCGCGGAAAGGGAACTCGCAGAAAGCTGCATGTCCACCAAACATGTGTAGCGAGGGATGTGTTTACCTGACTAATAGGATCTCTTCAATCTTGTGACAGTATGGTAAGTACAAAAAAACCGTCTAAGTGCGAGTCAGACTCGCGCACCGAGGTTTCCGTACAAACCTGTAGGTATATAAGTAAATGGTAGTATAGACCTGAGTATTTGATATTAATTTCAATTTATGACGTATTAAAAAAAAACTACTTACTAGATCTCGTTCAAACCAATTTTCGGTGGAAGTTTGCACCGTAATGTACATCATATATTTTTTATACATTTATCATTCTCTTATTTTAGAAGTTACAGGGGGGGGGGGACACACATTTTACCACTTTGGAAGTGTCTCTCGCGCAAACTATTCAGTTATTAGTATTAGTATATTAGAAACCTCAATATCATTTTTGAAGACCTATCCATAGACACCCCAAACTTATGGGTTTGATGAAAAAATTTTTTTTGAGTTTCAGTTCTAAGTATGGGGAACCCCCAAAATTTATTGTTTTTTTTTTCTATTTTTGTGTGAAAATCTTAATGCGGTTCACAGAATACATCTACTTACCAAGTTTCAACATTATAGTTCTTATAGTTTCGGAAATAAATGGCTGTGACATACGGACGGACAGACAGACAGACAGACAGACATGACGAATCTATAAGAGTTCCGTTTTTTGCCATTTGGCTACGGAACCCTAAAAATGGTACGCTTGGTTTTCATACGGATGGAGGGACTTGCGTTATCTATTAAATTCATGTCTTTGGTTTTGATACTGATTCCAATGATTTTTTAAGATTCTAAAAAACAAACACTTGCTGATATTCTTGCCGGAGGTCTTTTCAGTTGAATTGTATAAGAAACCGTTGGTAGAATCAATTGTAACGTTCGAAAGTGCCTTATTAGGACCCATATTGAATAAACGATTACGGATCTTTACGGAGCTTCGTACACGAAGGGTTCCGTAAAGACATTTCTTGTAATTTCCCCATTATTTTTTAATTTTATTTCAATTTTATTATTTTACGTTATAGCCGCAATAGAAATACACATTCTGTAAAAAAATCAATCGTCTACCTATAACGGTTCATGAGATACAGCCTACTGACAGACAGACATATGGAAGGACGGACAGCGGGTCCCGTTGGCACCATTTGGGTACGGACCTTAGAAAGGATATAATAAATTTATTAACAGTAATCTCTGATACATACCAAGTTGTTTGGCCCTAACGGAGTCTAAAGCATTGGCGGCTGCCGCGTCTTTCGCCGCCTCGAGTTCCGATACTTGCTGAGACAGTTTTTCTGCGCGTTCCGTTGCATCCTACAATATAAGTATCTCCATTAAATATCTATCTTTCTTTATACAGAGTAATAAATAATGGTCCAAATGATAACGAAAGCTGAGATTATGCCCTATCAGAAAAAGTTAAATAATTCCAGTAAGTTATTTTTTATTCAGATTATTTTATGATTGATGATTATTTTTATTCAGGTTATTTTTTATTCGTTTTTTAAACTGCGAGTGTAACGTCATAGTCACGTATATTTTGCTCTTACAATCAAAATTCGATATCTGTGAAAGTTGCTTGTTTATAACATCAAAAATATTACAATATTGTGGTGTTAACTAATGCTCTTAAACTGTGATATAACTGGACATCATTTTCGCTGTTTTGCTTATAAAAACAGCAAATTATTTTGCCAACAACACAAAGTGATCGAGTGTCTACCCCCTCAAACCCTGTTAAATAACTGACCTACGTCAATACAGTGCTACGCGTTCGCTCGATGCAAAGGCGGCACTAACTGGGAGTAAAGTTAATATTCGGAAGGCGGGATAGTTGGACGAGCTAATTAGACTGTTATTTCACCGGTCACTACACTGGATCGCGTCGACTGGATTCTCAGACTATAAACATGAGTTCTTGTAATGGATGTCGTCATTTAGTTAGTATAACTGACAAGATAAGTTGTGCTATTTGTTTCAATATTTATCATTACACCTGTGTCAACATATCAAAAGAGAACTACAGCAAGCTATCCTCGAAATCTAAAAGTGCCTGGAAGTGTCCAGAATGTAAACTGCCCCGGAAGAAAGGGGACAACAGTGATACACCGGTCAAAGATGTCGCACTTTCCCCCGAGGTTACCTTCCCGCTGGACCACCTTGATAAACGTCTGGATAAATTTGAAATTTCACTACTACCTAAAATTCACGAAATGATAACTTCTTCTTTGCGCGCAGAAATTCAAACCCTTAAGGAGTCCATTAACAAGATTCCGGATTTGGTTCAGTCGATTGAGTTTATTTCTGCTAAATATGACGAAATGCACGAAGAGCTAATTTCGCTGCGTTCGCAGACAGTTGAACTCAAAGCAGAAAATACAAAGATGACTGATAACATCAAGGATCTCAACTTCAAGATAGGGATGTTCGAGCAATACGCCCGCGAGTCAAACATTGAGATACAATGTCTACCGGAACACCCGAGAGAGAACCTGGTACCAACTATAATCCAGTTGAGCAGTATTGTGGCGTGTCCACTTGAGGAGAAAGATATACTCTCTTGCACAAGAGTAGCCAAATCCAATCCAAACTCAACTAGACCTAAGGCTATTGTCGTGAAGCTACCATCTCGCCGTATTCGCGATAACTTCCTCGCCTCCTGCTTGAAGTTCAACAAGACAAACTCGACTGACAAGTTAAACAGTGCTCATCTTGGATTGGGTGGCGACCAGAAACAGATTTACATCGCAGAACACCTTTCACCCGCCAACCGTGCACTCCACGCCCAAGCTCGAGCTTTCAAAAAGGATAACCATTACAAATATTTATGGGTTCGCAACGGCCGTATTTTGATGAGAAAGGACGCCGCTTCTCCTTCTGTCTGGATTCGGGATTGTTATGTACTGCAAAGCCTAAAAGTGTAAATATGTAACGTAGAACCGCTACTTATCACGTCTTATTATTGTAAAGCTATAAATTCACGTCTAATATTTCTGTGTATTATCAAAATGTAAGAAGTATCCGCGGTAAATTACACGACTTGTATTTGTCAAGCTTAGATTTTGAGTATGATGTAATTGTTTTTTCGGAGACCTGGCTGAATGGGAGTGTGCTTGATGCCGAAGTACTTAACGACAAATATCGTATTTATCGCAAAGATCGTTGTCATGTATCCTCTTCTAAAAAAGATGGTGGGGGGGTTTTGATAGCAGTCTCAAAGCAGCTAGTCTCTCAACGCCTGCCAAATCTAGACAGCCCTTATGAGGACCTATGGGTTTCTGTTGCGTCCGGTGCCAAGCATATCAATATATGTGCAGTTTATGTCCCTCCCCCAGTATGTTGTAACCGTCTGGATTCCCAACTTAACTGTATCTCTGATGCAATTTCTACTTTAAACAATAACAGTGACGTTTTGGTGATTGGAGATTTTAATTTAGGTAATATAGCTTGGAACTTGACTTCTGATCAGGCACATAACTCGACAGCCACGTCACCCATCTTTTCAAATTGTTACTCAAATCAGTTACTCTCTGATTTTATGTCTTTAAATAATTTATTACAGTTCAATCATATAGCTAACGGGGATGGTAAAATGCTTGATATCATTCTTTGCTCCAATCGTGATGTAAATGTCGATAAGGTTGCTGACCCGCTCACAAAACTTGACCCATACCACCCAGCTCTTAAATTGACTTTCGAACTGGCTACACGTAATTTCCTTAAGAAAACTAATATTAGTAAGTTCAACTTTTACTTGGCTGATTTTTCTAAAATTAATGATGAAATTGATAGTATTGATTGGAGCCAAGAACTATCTCACTTCAACACGGTTGATTCTATGGTTGAGCAATTCTATTCCGTTATCAATAGTATTATTAATACAAACGTTCCCAAAACTTTACACAAACAAGACAAATATCCTATATGGTACTCGAAAAATCTTATCAAATTAATTAAAGAAAAAGAAAAATATCGACAGAAATTTAAGCGATTTAGAAATGCTATTGATGAATTCGACTTCACGGAGGCTAGAGCTAGATGCCAATTTCTTATAAAAAAATGTTATTCAA
Source organism: Achlya flavicornis (assembly GCA_947623365.1). Classification (NCBI taxonomy): domain Eukaryota; kingdom Metazoa; phylum Arthropoda; class Insecta; order Lepidoptera; family Drepanidae; genus Achlya; species Achlya flavicornis. Next base: position 5,757,145 of record OX392494.1, on the reverse strand, counting down.
ACTATTTACTGCACATCGAAAACTCCATTGCCAAAAATAATATTAAAGCATTCTGGACATTTATTAAAAATAAGCGTCTCACTGCAGAGACCATACCTAGTGTTATGTTCATGAACGATAATAAATTTTCTACCCCAGTTGCAATTTGTAACGCTTTCGCTGACTACTTTTCTTCTGTTTATGCAACAAGTATACCTTCAAATGTTGATAGCACATCTTTAGACTCAGATTGCTCTGACAATACGGTTAATACATTGAGTAATGTTACTTTGTCACCAGTATCTATTGAAAGTCACATGAAACAGCTGGATAAAAAAAAGGGTTCAGGTCCTGACGGTATTTCGGCGTTGTTTTTAAGTAAATGTGCAAGCAGTCTAGCGTACCCTCTTAGTATTATATTTAATTTTTCATTATCTACTGGTACCTTCCCTACAGCATGGAAAACTGCTAATATAGTTCCAATTCCCAAAACAGGGAACGCCTCAGATATCTGTAATTACCGTCCTATATCACTATTGTCTAGTCTTGGCAAAGTTTTCGAGTCTATGATATGTCCGTTACTTACTAACCATCTTAAGTCGATCTTAATTCCCCAACAGCATGGCTTTCGTAGTAAAATGTCTACTGCCACAAATTTGGCTTGCTACATTTCAGATTTAACTAAAGAAATAGACAAAGGTTATCAAGTGGACGCAATTTATACTGATATCAGCAAAGCTTTCGATAGAGTCGATCATATCCTATTATTACGTAAGCTCAGCAACATCGGCATTCACGGGAGGCTATTCGAATGGTTTTCATCATATTTAAATTCCAGAACTCAAAAAATAGTAGTTTGTGGATATGAATCACGGTGTTTTAAGGTTACCTCAGGTGTCCCCCAGGGTTCACATTTGGGACCAATTTTATTTTTATTATTCATAAATGACTTGACGGCAGTTATAAAAAGCTCAAAATTTTCATTATTTGCGGACGACTTAAAGATTTACAAAACAATTCATGACTCAGTTGATTATCTATCTCTTCAAGATGATTTAAATAATATTTCAGATTGGTGTTCAAAAAATAAACTCCCATTAAATCTAAGTAAATGTAAGCATATTAAATTTACAAAAAAAAGACTTCCCCTAACAACATCTTACTCATTAAACTCCACTAAGTTGGATGAAGTCGATTTCATAAGAGACCTCGGAGTTATCCTGGATAGTAAACTTTCTTTTGTCCAACACATTGATCTTATAGTTACCAAATCATTAAAGTTATTGGGGTTTATTTGGCGAAACTGCAGAATCTTTAAGAATACTTTGGCCCTTAAATCTACTTTCTATGCACTGGTTCGAACCACTTTGGAATACTGCTCTTGTATCTGGAACCCTTACTACAATAACCACTCACACAGGATTGAAAGAATTCAAAAGAGATTCATGTTTTTCCTCACAGTCCATCAAAATAAACGACATGAGCTTCCATCTTACGAGGATAGGTTAAAGTTTTTCAAAATGACGTCTCTTAAGGACCGCCGCTGGGTAATGGATCAAGTTTTACTGTACAAGATTGTGAGGGATCATGTCAATTGTCCTCAGTTACTTGCTGAAATCAATTTTACTGTTCCTCGTCCAAGTTCTAGGTTAATTAACTTTAAGCCATTTAATGTGAATACGTCTAGGACTAATGTTGGTGTCAATAGCACTATATCAAGACTTTGCAGGGAGCACAACAGGTTTTACAAGTGTAATAAAACTGACATATTGTCTTGTTCACTTTCATGCTATAAAATATGTCTTTTTAAGTTTATACCTATATAGTACTTTTTTTTTTTTTTTTTGTAATGAGCCATTTAATGCTTTTCCATACCACTCACCACTAATTAGTTTAGTTTAATAACATGATGTGTTTGCCTTTAATTGTATTTACACTATGATAGTGTTGATTTACATGATTTTATTTACTTTAAGATGTGTAATATACGTTGGCAGACCTAATAAATAAATAAATAAATAAAATAAATTTTAATGGTCGATTTTTATGCCTTTTACAAGATGTAAGATAAAAAATATTTTTCTTGTTCTCATAGGGCATCCCAGCCGAGCCCGAAGGGGGTAAAAGGTCGCGGGAGAAATCGCCTTAGCCAATGAAGCCCAATGTACGAAAAAAACCATTTCAACTTGAACTGTTCAGCCATATTTCGACCGTCGATTAACGTAAACATTTTTTTTATATTAAAAGAAAATTCATCATCATTTGCCTGTAAATGGAGAAATACTCCACCACGCTTGCCCACCGCTGATCGGTGGAGATGGGCTAGTGGGCAACCTGCTGTTGGAGATTCAAGCCTCCTAGTAGGCCTCCAACTACCTTAACGACTATCACAATTAAGTGATAACCGTGACCAACGGCTTTACGTGTCTTCCGAAGCAAGGAAAACGCTCGAGTTGAAAAACCACTAGACGTTCACCGATCCTAGTACGGGCCTCACCTTATAAGCATCAATCTCCATCCTGAGCTTGCTCTGAGTCCACTTGAGCCGCCCCTCCAGCTCTTTCATGTCGTCTCGTACCTTCGCTAGCTCACGCTCGGTGTTGAGGACCTCGTGACACTGTTCAAAACATTATCCATACTAATAGTATAAACGCGAAAGGAACATCTTTTTGTTGCCCTTTCACCACTAAGGCGGTGGTGCCGAGACGAAGGTCCCGGGTTCGAATCTTCTAATGAGCTTGAGCTTTTGTTGAAGGAAAACATCGTGCGGAGACCATAGCGCGGTGGTAGGAGTACTTTGTAGTTCCCACAGATGCACTTGAGAGCCAGTTCCTTCCAGGCTTTGTGTGCTTCCCACCTTCAGCCTCATCATCACTTACTATGGTGAGGTTGTGGTGAAACACAGGCCTATAAAAAACAGTAAAAGAAAAAGGAAAAAAAATCGCTATAGTATCTTTGGCACGCAGAGAGCTTATAGCCCATCTCAATGGAGAGGGACGTAGGCCTCGGTACGTGAGTCCGACTCAGACTCGCAGTTGACTGTTTTTTTTTTTTTTTATGCTACTAAGGGGGCAAACAAGCATACGGACGGCTGATGGTAAGCAGTTACCGTAGCCTATGGACGCTTGCAACACCAGGGGTATCACTCGCGCACTGCCGACCCTTAAGAAATCTTCACGCCCTTTTTGAAGAACCCCATGCTTTTCCTGGTTTTATTTCAATAAGGTAGGGTAAGCAATATTTAAAACTATTCCAAATTTCAAATCGAGAGCATTAGTATTTGCTGAAAAATACCGCGAATCAGACAGATAGACATATGGACGGACTTGCGTTGACGTGTTTTTATTTACCTTTTTGTTTGCCCGGGAATGTATTTGGAATATGAGCAGGGGGCTAATCCGCTACCTGCTTGGGGCCTTTACTGGGCACTTTGGACATGCTCATGAAGATGGGTCTAACCGCGACACCCATGTGCAGGTTGTGTGGGGAGCATACGGAACGCATGAAGCACCTTCTGTGCACATGCGATGCAGTGGCTGGTAAGCGAATGAGTCTCCTAGGGATCGGATATCCAAAACCAGAAGACTATAGGACATATCTCCTAGCCTCGTTGTAAAACTCATGAAAAGAGTTTTCTGAGGAGGAGTAAGTTATCTAGGGGACGACAATAGATCCCAATGGGTCGAAGTGTCCGAGTTATTTCTCGGCCCCTGCACAAGATAAGATACCTTTTTGTTTCGTATTCTTAAAAATTCAAATAATAATATTGATGAATCACATACACTATTACTCTTATCCAGAACTGTTTTCGGATTTTAACTGCTGACGCAGGAATGAAGGTTGAACAGTGAATCACTGCTCCAATTCTTATGAACATAGAGTAGTCATCATATTAGGTACGAACTCCTACCTATACCTATGTTATGACATATGTACCAGGATAATTGCAAATATAGTGCGTAAAGAGCCATTATATTCCTTATTTCATTGAAATAACTAAGCTTCAGTAATTAATATAAACTATTATGATGTAAAATACAATTACCAAAACCACTTCCTGCTATGGTTGTGATTGTTACAAAGTTACGGGGAAACAGGATGAATACATTTATAAGTTACAGATAACAGTTGTCATGTATACATTAAAAAGATTTGTCACGACTAACAGACTGACAAACGCACAGCCCAAACCACTGGGCTTAGAAACATGAAATTTGGCATACAGGTTCCTTTCATAAATTAGGGCTATTACCTTATCATCATACATTTGGCAGATCCTCTGCTTCTCGCTGTGTGCAGACTTCAGCTTATTGTTGAGCAACTCCACCTCCACGGCGGCCGCTTTCTCAGCTCGGGAGGCGGTATCTGCGGCTCGGCGAGCTTCTATCGCGGCGCATTCCACGCTCGCGTACCGCATTACTGCTGCGTCCTTCTCGCGCACGGCTTGATCTGCACGCTTGCTCATCTTGATGAAGTACGAAAGAAGCTTAATAATAATTTAAAAAATGTTAACAATAACACCTTACAAAGACATTTGACATCCAGATTTATCATAGAAGCTTCGACCGCGTCGAAAAATATAGCCCCAAACTGTTGGGTGCTCTTCGAATTGTTCAACAAATGCTATCATCATGACAGTCACTATGACTAGCAGCATGACGCAGAGCGAGCGTCTAACGTAGCTGTCACGTACACCAGGCAAAAGTTGGCTTGTTTAATATAACAGTGTAGTATGGAGACGCGCTGTCTAGATGTATATATTCTATGAGTATAATGTTAGTCAGCTCACGAATGGTGAGCACAGATAGGCAGTAGTGGGGGGCAAGCTCGCGCATGTATACTTTTGGCCACACAGTAGTCAAATGACACGCAAGAATCCAATAGACTTGTTTTATGTTATTGGTAACCAACTTTTTTTGTTTGTAACTTATGCATATTTTATTTTTACCCGACTGACCCGGATGCAGGGTTATGTTTTTCGAGTGTATGTATGTAGGTATGATGTATGTCTATTTCTTTGGCACGCTCTGCAGCCTAAACGGCTTGACGGATTTAAGCATATGAGGTGTCGTTAGATTCGTCTGAACTGTGGGAGTGTCATAGGGTATATTATTTTTATATGGCGTCTACGGATAAGAAAATAGGGGGGGTATTAAAATTTCGTTATTATAACAATATGGGTATCAAATGAAAGCTTGTGAAGAGCTCATTCCATATATGTATATATTGTAATACTTTTGTGCTACCATTTTGACGTAAACTGCAAAAAAACATGTTTAATGCAAGGACAGTAGGTATAGTACCTACTACGAGCGGTTAGCATAGTAATTCACAGAGTTGCGATGGTTGTTAGCGGTACTTTACCGTACCGCTCATTTACTTAATACTTACAACTCATTCTGCATAAAACAAAAAAGTCTGAAATAAATTAATACCTTTATGTTGGTTCCTACGCGTGAGTAAGGTCGCCGAGGTCATAGGGGAGGGCATATAGCGTTCAAGTTATATTAAAAAATCTATAGATTAAAGAGCTTGTTTTTCTCTTTTCAGTTAATTTTTGTTTTACGCAGTCATGGTTTTTTGTTTCTTTTAATAATTTAAATTATGTTGACTAGTCTTTAAACAGGTTTAAGAACTTGTCTTTTTGGAATTTTCATATATAATGAGAGCCACATTGGCAGCTATATTAACTCTATTTCTACCGTATTAATTATGCATTATATTTGCAGATTTTCTACTTTAAATATAGGTGATTAGTAATTTTTTCCCTACATCAAAAGACTACAATCTGCATACATAGTCACAAAAAATTTATTCAGCTGCAAAATCGCTGATCACTGTTGCTGCATTGTGTTTCCTGTGGCCCTATGTTATTTTATTATTATAGAAAAATCCGTACTAATATTCTAAAAACGAAAATGAGTGGCTTTCTGATTGCAATATATTAGGGCTCATCTACTGGACTGGTTTATATGAAGATGTACAGAAGAGTATGGGAATAAGGGAGAAATTGCCAGTTGGCTGTATTTTAAATTAAATCCCCCTTATCTCTATCAACAACATTAAATCATTTGTAGCAAACAAAGTAAGTTGCATGCTTTGATTAAGGATACATCCAGATTGAGGGTCGAAGCTGTGCACGCGTCGAAAAAAATAGCGCCTAACTGTTAGGGGTCAAATCAAATAAAAATAAATAAAATTGTAAAATAATGTTTATGGAATATTTCAACAACTGCTATCATTATGAACGTCACTATGACAAGCAGAATGACGCAGATGGAGCGTAGAATGTAGCTGTTATGCGCAGCAGCCTATAAAAGTTGGCCTGTTTTATATATTTGTTTAGTATGGCGACGTTCTTTCTAGGTGTATTTATTTCTATGGTTGCATGATACTTTATGTAATATGAAAAATTGAACCTTACCACATCCAATTTAGTCTCAAATTCCTTGAAAGCTTGATCTTTTTCTTGCAACTCATCCATCTGCTGTTTCACTCTATCCCTTAGTGATGCATTATCCTTTCTCTGTTCAGCCAAAACTTTCTCTAAAGCCTCTACCTGAAGTCTCAAAATGTCTTTCTTTGGGTCAGTCTCTGGCTCCAAACTATCTTGACCTATTGCTTGGCATTCTAAATTCAAATTTGGTTCAATTTCTGTATCATTTGTATTTACAGCCAGTGCCACATCAGTTTTAATGTTGTCATCCTCAAATATATCATTCATTAATTTACCATTTGGTATAGTTTTAATAGTCTTCACTGGTTTTTGGACTGAAGCTCTGTGTGTATAAGCATTCATTAAGCTACCACTAACAGAAGAAAATATACCATGTACATTTTTAACTATACTGCCTATATCTTGAGATAAAATCTCTTTTGGTATTCTATTGTGTTTTGTATCTATGCTTTCAGGCTTATTAATACTTTCCGGTATCTTCTGTGTTGCCATAACTTTGTTCTTATGGTTTGTAAATTCTGATAGAATTTTGTCTGCATTTAATTCTTTTTCACTCACATTTAGACTTGATTTGCCTTCAATTTTGTCAAAAGATGATATGTTTTCAGCACTTTTGCTAAATGGGGACTTACAAATAATGTTTGTTGCCAGTTTCTGGTCATCTAAACTTATGGTTGATGAAGCAAGAATTCTCTCAATATTTTGTTTATCACATGGAATAGTATCAATATTATTCTGTGAGTTGATAATGTTAGCACCGAGTTGTAATACAATATCTTTGGTTTCATCAAGATTATGTACAGGAAACTCGTCAAAGTTCAAGAGATTCTCAGTAGCACCATTGTCGTCGGGTGAGATCGAAATTGGAGTACATAAAGAGCTACTTTCTAGTTCAATCACTTCATCATTGGACGAATCGGTTGAGTCCGTTGGTTCGCCTTCTAAAATATTTTTAATCGGTGATACCTCCGAGTCTGACGACGAAGGGAACGCTGTAGAACAAGAGTCAACAGTGTCAACTCCTGAATCGCATATTGTTTCATTAGAAGAACCATTTTCTTCGAATTTATGAACACTTTCTTTATCGTCAACACACTCAATATGGACTTTAGTAACAGGGGTGTCTGTGGACATTTTAGATTTATAAAGTTGTTATTTATAATCTAGAATATTTAAGTTTATACTTTTAAACATGTAAGCCATGAAGAAACTAATTAAAATATATTTTTTTATTGAAAATAAACATCAGTAAAGTTTGACGTCTGTTCGTGGTCGATTTTATTTGACAGATGGCTGTCTGACTGACAGACGGATGGATAGAGCTAGAGTTGCCATAAAATATGTCGCAAATCCTACGTACAACCGAGGCCCTCAAAATCTAAACCAGATGATCAAGCAAGAGTCACACAAGCAGAGTAAAAATTTTCATTCAGTAGCAGACGTGAATACACTATGCGGCGTTGGTCATAATATCTTGCCTGTACTAGTGCCCTCGGTTTTTTGTAATGTCATTAGAAAGGCAAAGAGTTTTGCTAGCATTAGCAGCTGTTTGCATTTAAAGACACAGATAAAATAAAAACAAATAGATGTTGGGCGAAGAAATGGTTTGTTCAGAGACAAATATACTCCCATGTAAATTTAATGACAGACTTAGCACTACAAGAACCGAATGATTTTTGAAGTTATTTAAATATTATTTATTCTCGCCATTAATAGTCGCTGAATGATTTGCGCTAGGTACACACAGCAGCGATATCGCTGTTGACTTGCGACTTTTCAGATTTAAAGCGATTCGATCGCCGCATCGCTAGCGACTTTAAATCGCTGCTATTATTCATGTCCACACCACGTCCATACGTTAACTTTGACATCGCCGGAGAGTCGCCAGCGATCAAAGTCGCTGCCGTGTGGACCCGCTATAAGGCTCAAGTAGTAGAATCAGGTAAAGATTCGCGAGGCCAGCTTTTAGTGGTTATAGGTATATAGCTTGACTTATAGCCGTGTGTTCGAACCACAGGTTCGAACAAAGGTAAGAACGGTACGGATATGGACCAATAAGTATGCGATTTTGTTCTAAATACTCAAAGATTTTGTTAGTAGTTTAGTACCCTTGCCTTTGGACACGATGCTTTTTGATCGAATCAGTGCTGCCAGCTCTATAAAGCGAAAACGCGTTATCCAAGCATAAGCGCTTTTTACAACGCTGGATAGCAATAGCAACACCTGTTAAGAAAAAATTACATTTTATACATTTACTTAACTAATTTAATTAAAAAGCACACATTAATTTTATAATTAAAAAAACAGAATAAGACAAAATGCAGATCACTATAATTTAAATTCGAATCAGTCATTAGGTAACTGAAAGGCAAAAACAAAAGTTACAGTAAAAAAATGTTAACAACGCATAAATATTCTACTATTTTAGGAAATATTGAAGATGATTGTAATTCTTAACAAAATAATAAAGTGATAATACCAGTAGAGAAGTAATGGTTTCGAAGATTTTTGTTCGGAGCTTGGCATACAAGTTTTTTTTTTGTCACATAGCAGCGCACGATTAAAACTATATATTTCGATTGGGGACACTAGTTGGATTGAATTATGAGTGTTCCCAATCGATGTATTGAATAACCTTACAGAACTGTATAACTAACATCATAAACAATAACTTTTGTCTATAACTTTTTACAAAACATAATAAATACATTTACCAAAAACAGTCTTTCAAGATTTCGTTGATCTAACAGATCTTAATTCTAAATCAAATAAATACATCTAAATTTTATTGAATTATAATTAAAACCAACATGTTTCCTCTCAATGACGGTCATTATCTTTTCACGTCACTTGCCAATATTATTATAAAATTTTCGGTTTCGCCATCTGTGGGCTTAGTGCGAGTTTTTAACGCGCTCGTTAAGGTTAAAGTTAACTCTAATTTGTATGGCATTGGACTAGCGCCGCCTAGCGGCAATTGGCAGCGCCTGGTCCTGCGCCATACAAATTAGAGTTAACGTTAACCATATCGAGCGCGTTAATAATCTAATCACTAAGCCCACTGTACACCTAGTACCAAAGAAGACGTTTACTTTAACGTTTGCTATTTTGAGATGAGTTTTAACTAAATGTTTCTTATTAAGACTGCTTTGAAGAAAATAAGTAATGTGGAAAAATAGGAATTTGTAAAAGTAATATTATGGAAATGTAATAATGCGGAAAATTAGGAATATGCAATAAAAAAGAATTTGGATTTTTTAGAAAGTGGAGAATATGTAAGTAGGAAAATAACCCTGACACCCTCATAGATTATTTTTAAAATGTAAACTCAACAATAAATAGTAGATTTATGTATGATGTACGTTGACAACACAATTACAGGAAGTGCTCTGGCAGTGGTAGGTTCTCAGTCAATAGAGCGGCAACATTAGACGAAAACGTCATGTCATGTCATTTCCATTTCGTTCGGTGAAGAAATTGAAACAGAAAAGTAGGTCGTCAGTATTGATTTTTATAATATTCGACAAACAAAAGACATAACGTAGCTCCGCTTTGTGAAAAGTTTTAAATCACTCACTCTCGTGTATTTGGCTGAAGAAAAATCATTGAAAATGCCCGTGAGTATAAATCGTTATCATGTGCTTTCCGGAAACGTTGAATCGTGTAATTTATACGTAAATTTATAATTTTCAGCATTTCTCTTTGTCTTTTTGGAGTCGTAGTTAGTAATATTTGAGGATGGTTAGTCAGTTTAATGTTATAACAAGCTTAATAGGCGATATGACTCATCAATTTGTGTCAGGGTCATGTAGTATTTGATTACGCCGTGGCACCTTCGTTATTCTACGCATTCAAATTCAGAACGCAATAACCAACATCTGTTCATGTTGAAGGATTTTACGGAACGTTAAATTTAAGATTCCAATTTTAAAATTCGTTCTCTACAATTTGTAAGCGCGCGTGGCGGGTAGGTTACCTACCTACTACCATTTTATTAATACCAATTTATCGTTATATGGGTGTGCCCGCGCGATTTTATATTTTATTAGCTTGGCTGTGTTCCAACATATTTGAATATTCAGACTATTCTGAGCAATCACAAGAAATTGCTTGTTTTTTTTTACTTTTATCCAATTTAATATAACCTCATTAAAATCATAGATTTTTTCTAAGAAAGTAGGTTCTTACAAAATTATTGACAAACTAAATTACCTTTATTGTTAATCTAGAACTCGCTGTACCCTATTGTTAGCTGTACACCTGTGTTAACACAGGAGTATAAGATTAATTCAATTATGTTCAATATATTCTTGAGATTTCTTATTAGACTTATGGTTAACTCCTAATGGGAAAACTGATCTAATACTTGAGTAAATAGTGTTGATGTTGCAGTGTACCCAGTTACCGGACTATACTAAACTGGGCCCATGCTCACGTCCATCCCACTCATGAGGTCCCCGAAAGGCAGATATATTCACTTACTACACAATTTTCTTACTATTTACGTAGATAGTATGAATTACCTTCAACATTCTAAATTTAAATGTTAATTGGATAACACACCAGTTGTCCGATTAACATTTCACAACTCTGCATTTGAATGTGATAAAGACTACAATTAAAGTAGAATACGAACCAAACTTAATGGTATAAAGCTGATGATATGATCGCTATAAAGTGTGCTGACAGCTGGTTTTGCACAAGTTAAGTCCTCTCAAATGTACCGCATACCTTCATTTTCGCTACTGCGCAGCGTTCCGTGCCTAATATCACAGACACCAATAAGTTTGACTCGGTCTGTACTATTACTTAAAAGTGGCAAAATGCTTGAGCAGTTTTCTGTTTGCTTGAGCATAATGTATCGTCATGCGTCTTAATTTTAGCAGTCTAGTCAAACGGTTAGTATTTTAAAAATGAAAAGTAACAATAAACAACTTTCATCTTACAATATTATGTGTTTTGGTTTCTTTCTGAATAATAATAGACCTGGCTAGCATTAAAGTCTTCGTCTTTGGTTGAATGGTGACTGTAGCCATAAGTACAATTCTGCCTATGTCACGTTAGTTAAAGATATCCAAAAGGGACTCTTGTACTACAGAACGGTAACTAAATGACAGATAGTATTACACCTTGTGTTTTATACTCCAATGTGGAGTGCACTTTGGCCAGGGTTCTCCTTAAACTTCAACGTGGTGTAAAGGAATATATAGAAATATAACTTATACCATTGCATTTCGGCATTTGAAAGGCAGTTACCTCCATTTTTAATCCCATGTACATTACATAAAAAAAAAGTAATTCAACCATACATTTATATTACATCTTGGGTATGTAAATTATGATTTCTTAAAGAGTTGATAAGTTACATTTCATAAACATTGCATCTGGCATTTGTTCTCTCAATCTAAGGACTTTCAGGGCCAGTGTGAATAGGTTTATTTTGGGCAAGCATGCTCCATCTTATGCTTTGTCATTGTCCTTCTATGGCCAGTCAGTGGTCAAACGGAAGTACGTTGGTTTAAAAAAAGCATACTTTTTTAAACATCCTCTTTATGTGTTTCTTGTGGGGTTGGTATTATTTGTTTTTGAAGGCGTTGATATTTAAAAAAATAAATAATATATATAATATTATAATATAATAATATAATATAATAATATATAAAAAAAATAATCTCTGTTTCCATAAAAAATATTATATCTATTTACTTACTTAATACTTATTTTCTGAGTTTGAGTTAACAAAAAAATGTTATGGCACATTTTTTTTTATAAAGTTTCATTGTAATTTTCAAACAATTATGTATTTTAACCAAGTAATCAGTTGTAATCTATATTTTAATCACTTTAAAGTCTATTGCTTTACTAACAGGCTACATAAAAATCTGCCAATAACATAAATCCTCATTTTACCAAGGATGCGGAGCTGGTGGCTCCAACAGTGGAGAATGTCCGCGTCGTGGTCCGCATCCGGCCCATGGACCAACGAGAGAAGCTGGACAGTGCATACAACTGTGTCTCAGTCGACCCCGTGAATAACACCGTAGCTGTCACCAGGAATAATGTTACTCCACCTGAACCGCCAAGAGTTTACGCCTACGATGCAGTTTTCGACTCTAATACTAGTCAGGTAAGGTTTATTTTGATTTAGCTTGCGTTGACTTCAAAATCCTGGTAAGCGTTAAGCCTGGAAGGTGATTTTGTGGAATGGTGCTTGTTTACAGAATGGTGGTAAAAAAAACATGCTCCATGTACAAAATTGACTCTATTTCCTATGAATCATCACACATAATGTGAAACCTGAGAAACCATCTATCACGCTTAATCGTTCTCAAATTGCGTTGCGACTTGCGACACAATGTAGCACATTAACGTACTAGTTACTACACTATAAAGTGTTGATAACATTATAGTAACGTTATCGCGCCATAACTCTTCAACTCACGAATGACGTCAGACGTGAATGTGGGCCGATAGTATACATTATGAAATAAACTAGGACAACACACACTTCAACGATTTATGTATAGGTTTGTATTTGGGACACATCTGTTGCGTCCATTGGTTACTTCTTTTGTTTTGTAATTTGGCAAAGATTTTTAATCTCATCTTTTATACAAGCAGGATTTATTTGATCCACATCTGTCACTTAATGTCTGTGGGTGTTATTCCTCGATCATTATTTTCAAGTATCAAGATCCCTAGTCCCATATCTGTCCTATGTAAACCTTTTGATATAAACAGCAGTGCCTAGTGTCAAGTATCAAGAAAGAAAACAGAAGATGCAAATAATACACACGCACTACTCGTCCACCGTTCGTCTTGACTGGCGCTGTCCATCGCTTCAGTCTTGTCGAATGGTGGGTGGGTTCTGCGTACTACATCTATGACAGAAGGAAGAAGACCTAAGAAAAATATTTAACATAAAAATAGTTGACTTAGCTCGAGTATCAAAAAAGATTTTCCTAGATATAAAGTAAAAATATTGTTTGGGTCAAATATGGACGTTTTGTCCATTCAATTAGTATCTCATAATCAAATAAATATAATAATAATAAGAAACTAAATAAATGTATAAAAAATGGATGTAGTTAAAGATGGTGTTCAAATAAGAGAAAATCTGTCAAGTATCAAAATTTCTCAACAGTATACAATAGAATTACAGAAATTAAAAAGAATTTAAAAAGAAGAAAAATAAGGCCCCAATGACCGTGGAGTGGGCATTGTTCGGCTGTTGCATGACGTAACGTTCTTAATGCATCTTGCCTTAAGTTGAGAGATCTCAACTATTGCAAGACATTAAGAAATATAATGCTTAGTGCGTCTGGAACGTTGCGTCTATAATCTACGACGATGAAGACATATAGTTAAGACAAAACGATTTTGATCCAATTTTTGTTTGTACATATTTATGAATGTATAGTATTTTATTGTATATTGACAATTTATAAAAAATAATTTGAAATTTGCGTCGTAATTAATTTTGATGAAATAAACAGTAAATGCACTGTAAAAGTGCTGTAAATGTATTAATTGTGTTTATAAACTAGTGTGAATTGTGTTTAAATATCAAAAATATCAACATCAGTGTTTTTAAAGTGAAAAATTTAAAAGACTACTTCAAACGTTTTTTTTTTCTTTTTTTCTTTAGTCATTATCGTTACTTATTTAAAAATGAGGTGCTTTCAGTGTGAAACCGACCAAAATGACGATAATACTCTGCAGTGTGATGGTTGCAAACGGAATATCTGTCTAAAGTGCAGTGATCTGACGAGTAGTGAGGTGCGGGTGATGGGTCTCAAGGGCAAACGCACACTATTATATTTGTGCCCACCATGTCGAGAGGCTCTATTTCAAGTGCCCAAGCTTATTAAATCCTATGACGGGCTGCGTGAAGAACTCAATGAGGTGAAAAAACAGCTTTCCGAGTCCTTGACTGCTCCACCTCAAGCTCCATCAGAGGTGGTGTTGCCATCAGCACCTCGTGACACAAACGCTATACTGGAGGAATTATTTGAACGTGAGCGGAGAGCTAATAATATTATTCTGGTTGGTATCAAAGAAAGTGACTCTGATGTCGGAAGCGACAGGAAATCGGATGATGAATCAAATGTTGAGAAGATTCTACTGGAAATAAACAATGGCAATGACTACTCTGATAAGGTAGTCTCAGTGCATCGCTTGGGTCGTCGTGATTCTGAAAATGTGAAGCCTAGACCGATAAAGGTGGTCTTCAAATCACATCAGGATGCTGTTTGGATACTCAAGAACAAGAGTAAGGCCGTAAGAGAGGTAAGAGTGTATGATGATAAGACACCGAAACAACGAGAGGAACTCAACAAACTTCGTGAGGTTTTAAAAATTAGAAATGAAAAAGGAGAAACCAATCTTACCATTAAATATGTAAAGGGCATTCCTAAAATTGTACAAAAGCAAAAAAACTAATTATACATAATAGAAATCCATACACTGACTTTACATTTATGTACACTAATTTATTCTGTTTGGCACCGAAATTTGATCTTTTTCTCATTCACGTAAACACAAATCAACCGAGTGTAATAATCCTTACAGAGACATGGCTTAACACCAAAGATCGGAACAGTACTTTCAATATACCTGGCTATACTTTATTGAGACTCGACCGCAAACATAAGAAAAACAAATCTCAAGGTAAAACTAGAGGTGGGGGCGTAGCAATGTATGTAAGAGACTGTGTAAATGGTATACCCATTGTAGCGAGGCTTAATAAAACCTATATGTGTGAAGAAGTCGAGGCTCTCTATGTGGACATTCAGTTTGGCACCTACCATTTTCTTGTGATAGGAGTATATCGGCCCGATGATAAAGACGAACTGATATGGAAATCACGTGACGCAAAACTATTAACTAATCTTATTGCAGCCTCTGAAAATAACACTGTAGTAATTGCTGGCGATTTCAACTATCCTGCTATAAATTGGCCCATACTTATCGATAAATTCCATTCTGGTTCTGACCAACTCTTTGTTGATATGTTCCTAAATAGTCACCTATTCCAATTAGTTGATAAACCAACAAGATTTCAACAAGGTAATGAACCATCTCTGCTTGACCTTGTCATGGTAAACGAAGATACACTGATTAAAGAAATCTTATACAAACCACCTATTGGGAAGAGTGATCACTGTGTTCTGGAATTCGGTATTCAATGCCTTATTCAAAAGACTAATACACCAACAAAACTTAGACGTTTCTACCAACACATGAATTATGATATTTACAATTCTGATCTATTAAAAAACCTTGAGTCATTAGACCCTTCATGTAGCACCGAACAACTATGGACAGGCATCCTTGATGCAATTAATGTGACAACCGACAAACACGCTCCGTTAAAAAGAGTCAAAAGTAATACGCAAAATAAGCCCTGGATAAACAATGAAACTCTCAATTTAGTTACCGAAAAAAAAAGGTTTTGGGATAAATATAGAATATCCGGTGAACTAGACGACTATTTGAAATTCCGAGAAGTTAATAATAAGTGTGTCACATTATCCAGAAAGCAGAGAAGCATCTTCGAAGCAAAAATACTGGATTATGGTGATAAAGCCTTTTACTCTTACATCCGTCGATGCACATCATCTGTAGTAAGCATTCCACCAGCAATAAGAAGCCAGAATGGTGACCTAGTGACTAAACCAGCGAATATTGCAGACGTTTTTGGTGAAGAATTTCAAAAAGCCTACTCGACGGAGCCACCTCTAAAACAGCCAACTAAAATCACTTCTATTACTCGTGTAGAACACAGCCTGTCCGATATCTCTTTTACAATTCAGGATGTAGAAAAAATTATCGCAAATTTAAAGGTACATTCATCTCCTGGACCAGACCTAATACCGAGCTGCATCCTAAAGAACTGTGTTCAAACACTTGCTCCTGCTCTAGCAGTATTGATGATGCGATCTTTTGAAAGTGGATATCTACCCCAAGACTGGAAGCATGCAATAGTTACACCAATCTACAAAAAAGGAGATAAGACCCAGCCTCAGAATTTTCGTCCCATCAGCCTCACTAGTATTATTGTAAAAATTATGGAAAAAATTATAAGCAAACAACTTACACAATTTTTTGACAGAGAATGTGTAATATCTACCAAACAACACGGATTTGTTGAGAAAAGATCCACCATAACAAACCTCCTATCATGCATGCACTCATGGACTAAGGAACTTGACATTAATAATCCATTAGACGTTATTTATCTAGACTTTGAGCGTGCATTTGATAAAGTTCCACATAAACGCCTATTAGTTAAACTTGACCACTTTGGAGTGCGTGGCAAGCTCCTTAGGTGGATTGAAAACTACTTGGCAGATAGAACATTCCAAGTGCGAATTGGTTGCACCCTTTCTCAGCGGAAACAAGTGCTTAGTGGTGTACCACAAGGTTCAGTGCTCTCTGCTCACCTTTTTGGGATTTTCATTTCTGACCTAGTGGAACTTATAGAGTCTCAATCTGCCTTTTTCGCTGACGATGGAAAGTTTTTTGCCAATCCACACATCAACTCTGGACAGCTGCAAGAAGATCTCAACCGCATTCAGGGCTGGACTAATGACTGGATAATCAAGTTAAATGTCTCTAAATGCAGTGTCCTTCACCTGGGGAAAACCAATCCAAGATATGACTACAGACTGGATGGGAACCCAATAGAATCAACCGACACCCAGAAAGATCTTGGAGTATTAATTACCTCTAACTTAAAGTGGGACGAGCACATAACGTCAATAGTAAGGAAAGCCAATTCATTTGTATACATAATTCGAAGATCCTTTCAAGCGATGTCAATAGAACTCTTCATCAAAATATACAAAACTTACATAAGACCCTTGCTAGAATATGGATTCCAAGTTTGGAGCCCCTACTTTAAGAAAGATATCGATCTGCTTGAGAGTGTCCAAAGGAAAGCTACCAAGATACCAGCCGCCTTACGAAATAAGTCCTATGATGATAGGCTTCGTATTTTGCGCCTCACTACTCTTGAAGAAAGACGCCTTCGTGGTGACCTCATTGAAACCTTCAAAATCCTCACGGGAAACTATAACCTTCCTCACTTACAAGATATATTTGTAATGAATGTGTGTGCTAAATCCTCCCGTGGGCATCACTACAAAATCAATCGTGCACTATCTAAATCTAACACCGCACACCACTTTCTCAGTAATAGAGTGGTCTGGAACTGGAACCGATTACCTGAGGATGTTGTATCTGCTACCTCAATAAACAGTTTTAAAAACAAATTAGATATCTGGACAAAGGTCAAAAAACTTGAAAAGTGAACTATGTATAAGTGCGGAGTGACTTTCAACACTGTGTGAAATAGACACATCAGCTTACAAGCTGCTCGTCTATAAATAAAATAAATAAATAAATAAATAAATAAATAAATAAATTGTTTACCCGATGTATTGCATTATATTATTATTTATATGTTACACTAGCTGACCCCCGCGGTTTCACCCGCGTATGGTTTTAGTTTTTTAGTGAGGAACCCTTTCCAAACACCACAAGTTCAGGCTGGCTTCAATAAAATGTATGGCAACTATGTACGCAAACACAGTTTTTCACGACCAAAATGACAAATTGCAAAATGTAGCCCATTATGAATAGTCTCAAAACAATATTATGTTTAATGTTATTATCGTTTTATCGTTTATTATCGTTTATTTAAAACAGAAAAGAAGCTTAAAATTAGTGAACCCTGCATCCCACACTAGGGCAACCTGTGTTGTGGGATACAGTACAGTATACAATTTTAACTGATTTTTAAAGAAATTAATAGAAAACAAAAAATAATAATTAGCTTAAGGGGGTTAGTTACAAATTCTTAACAGTATGTTAATATTGATGGGTGCGTGTGTGTTGGGGTGTGTAATTGTGGTACATTACAAATATAAGATAAAAAAATATAAATATTAATAGATAGAAATAAATAATGATAAAATTCATATTACATAAAAGTAAGCTGATATTGAAAATACTTAAAATACACATATTATTAATAAAAATATACTTATGTTTATCGGGTAAAATTAATGGTACCATACTATACTGGAAACAATGAGAGGATACTTCAGGGGTTCTATAAATTTCAGAAATAGGTATAGAAGGAGGACAAAATTATAGCCATTAAGCAGGAGGGATGTAATAGGCCTGGCCCCCACCCATCGACTGGAGTACCATCAGATTCCAAAAAGCACTAAGGATCAAAGGGTGGAACAACGATGAGAAGGGACTATATGACAGAAATTCATCGACGAGTGAAAGGGTCAGGCCGTGACGTTATATATTTGTCCGTATGAAATTCTCCGTAACATTGTAGTTGAGCGTGCAGAGCAAGTTTGTGATTTTCTTTTTGCAAACATAACGTGAAGATTTCAAAATTTCGAGGGTCTTATCCAGGTGCTTGTACAGAAAAGGTCCTTTGTATGAATATGCACGCCGTCCAATTAGAGTTCTTGTACGAGGAACTACCCAGGAGGATCGGCGTGAAGATCGTGTAGTAGGAGCCACTGCTAATAAAGCTGACTTGTGAAAACGCAAAGCCACGCTGAGGATGTATAATTGCCGAACTCGCAGAAACTTCGTATCATCATATAGTCTGTCAGTAGAGTATCTAAATGGCTTATTGAAGGCAACTTTAAGAAGGCCCCTCTGTGCTCTTTCTATTTTAAGGAATGAAGTTTTAGTTGCCGATCCCCAGCAAACAATACAGTAGCCTAATATAGATTGACACAGCGCTTGGTAAACAATTTTAATTGTGTTTAGGCCAGCTACTTGGCTTAGTTTCCTAAAAATGTGAGTCATCTTACGGATCCGGCCACACAAGGCATTAATTTGGGATTCCCATGTCAACTGATGGTCTATAGTGACACCAAGGTATCTGAGGCTATCCACACGCTCCAGTTCAGGGCAGGTGCAAGTTAGCTTGGAGTGCGAGGCACAAGTGTGAAGTACAACTTTAATAGAATGGGGTTGTGTTCTCTGGGAAATACGGAAGGCCATATATTTGGTTTTGCTCGCATTTAGAGTGAGCAAATTACTTTGCAGCCAATGAGCCACTCTGGACATTCCCCGTTGGGCCACATCAACTACCTCTGTCCATGAATCGCCATGAAAGATAAGCGCTGTGTCGTCGGCAAACGTATAAATATTTGCTTTATTAATATTAAGTTGGCAAAGATCATTGATATAGACCAGAAATAACGAGGGTCCGAGCACACTACCCTGCGGCACACCGAAAGATACAGTTGCGTAGTCACTGTATTGGTTTGAGATACGAACTCTCTGCTTTCTATTAGTTAAGTAAGAGCGGAACCATTTTAGTGATGTGCCACGTACTCCAAGGAGCTCAAGCTTTCTTAGTAGAATGGGCCAAGACACTGTGTCAAAAGCCTTGGCCAAATCAAGAAAAACTCCTAAACATTTTTTTCCGGAGTCAAGAGTTTCAGATACGCGGTCCACAAGAGCAACCACAGCGTCCTCGGTTGATTTAGATGCTCTGAAACCGAATTGGTTGGGAGATAGAATATTGTTCTTTTCAAGGTAATCTAGGAGACGCTTGTTTATTATCTTTTCTAGTATCTTAGATAAGGAGGGGAGTAAAGAGATGGGCCGGTAGTTAGATATAGTTGAGGTGTTTCCAGATTTGAAAACTGGGCAAATATCTGCAACTTTAAGACAGTCTGGGACTTCACCCAATAGCATGCTCAAGTCACAAATGTGGGCAATGGGAGACACCAAGACATGACTGGCAAGTTTAAGAACCTTATTACTGATCTGATCACTACCAGGGGCAGATGAAATTTTGAGATTGGAGATTATCTTACTAATTTCGAATTCATCGGTGGGTTTAAGGAAAAAAGAGTTAACTGGTGGGTTATCAATGACAACAGACTTGGCTAGATGAGATTCAGTCTTATGCAATTGAGAGAGAATATTTTTTGCGAGGTTGTTGCCAATTGACGAGAAATAATTATTAGCACAGTTAAGGGAGTCAATTTCACTGGAATAAACGCTGAGAAGGTCACATGAGTCTGATTTTGTTGACTTAATGTTACAAATATCCTTGATGGTGCCCCAGAGCTTTTTACTATTATTTCTACTAGCAGCTATTCGGTCAGCGTCATATGTGTCTTTTTGATCTTTCAGTAAGAGGTGACAATAATTTCGAAAATTTGTGTACTTTGTTTGTAAAGAGAGGTTACATGGGTACTTTCTGGCCTCAAGGTGGAGTGAATCCCTACGTCTGATACAATTTAGAAGTTTACTAGTCATCCAGGGCTTCTTAATAGCTTCAGAGCTTCGAGGCTTTTTTTGGACTGTACAGTTTTTAACAGCAGAACTAATAATATTAACTAAGTTATTAGTAGCATTGGTAACATCCATTTCAAGATAAAAGTTGGTCCAGTCCATGCGCTCGAGGGAAGCAACTACCTCATTAAAATTTATTTGGGTGATGGATTTAGGCATAGGGGGATTCTTCGCTATATCCTTATCAATACCAATAAGGACAACGTCATGATCAGAGATGTCAGAGTCACAAACAACCACACGACAAGTTTTTTTAGTCCTTATCATTGCGTGGTCTAGACAGTTAGGACCTCGTGTAGGCAAAGTGTGACCTGAAATGAATCCATAATGAGCCATTAGATTTTTGAGAGCCATTATGTTATACTTCATTTATAATTGTAGTTGTGTTAATTTCAATTGTGTTTAGTAGCGCGGTTCCATACGTCATGATATACATACTAGCGGTGCCCCACGGTTGCACTCGCATTCCCGGGATGTAAAGTAGTCTGTAGTAATCGCGGATTAGCTTACTATTAGTGAAATAATTTTCAGAATTAAAAAAATACCTCTTTAATAATAGATAGATCACAGAGCAATGAAAAAAACGCCCCTAGAGACGCCTTGCTCAAAAGATATCATACTAATCAAGTGTGTCAGTGGGCGGCACCATTTTACCATCATACTGAGCGGGGCTTTCAGTTGTTCAGTTATTGTTGCGTTATGATTACATTTACTTACTTATAGGTATTTTATAGATTTCAACTATGAATGTGATCTTGGCATTTTAGTAATATTACCCCTTACTCATAAAAAGTTATTTAACTAATATACTGTTTAAAGGGTCACGTAAATAACGTCACCCTATTGTCATTGTCAAATAATGTGACATTATTTACGTGACCATTTAATCAGTGTATTAGTTAAATAGCGACACGCTTTACTTCGCTCGCTGCTATTAACCGACTAAGCCAAATTACGACAATTGTCTGAATTTGTCTGCGACAATTAGTGCGCGCTAGTGCGATATCTACCTCTTTTTTATTATAATAACATTGAAGAATAGAGATAAAAGGCATTAAACCTTGAGTCACCCCAACATCTGCCTCTTCAAAGGGGTTGAATTGTAAAACATTATAACAGTTGAATGTATTGAATGCGCCCTTATATTAAAATAACTGTCGAAACCTGTAATCATACGAACAAAGCCGCGGGCTAGGACATAATGGCGTAGAGAAGTGTGTACATATGTGTCGAACAACGTGCATTCTCACTCACCATCGAAGTTGAATGATATTTTTTGATAGTTGTCTGTGTATTCATATAAATTAAAATTGTTTGTAATGTCACACAGCTTTTTTCTAAATGCATATGTTTTTTTTGTCTGTCTGTTCCGGCTAATCTCCGAAACTGATGGACCGATTTTGACGCGACTTCCACTAGCAGATAGCTGATGTTATATGGAGTAACTTAGGCTACTTAAATTTAATTTACCATGTTTTTATGTGATCAATATTTATTGTTAAAATATAATTTTAAGTCGAAGTTATAGTCGTAATATTAAGGTATTTAAATTTAAAGGGGTAAAAAAAAATTGCTATTAAATTTTATCATACAGCATTTTCACTATTGACGGGTCAGTTGTATCGCGCCGCAGGTCGTGGGTTCGATTCCCACACAGGACTTGCTTTTGTATGCATGAACATGTCTGTATGTCATCAGTCTGGGTGTAATTATGTATATTAAGTATGTATTTACAAATAAAAAATATTATATCAGTTATCTGGTTTCCATAGTACAAGCTCTGCTTAGTTTGGGATCAGATGACCGTGTGTGAGGAATGTCCCAGGATATTTATTTTATTTATTTATTTACTATTCACAGGTATTCTAAAAATAAATTATCAAGACATAATAACAGCACCAGCACCAAAATGGTAAAATAATGAACGATACCCATCAAGTGACAACTCTGTATTCAATTCACGTCCGAAAAATAGCTCGTCGCCATGCTACATACCAATTGGTACCTATTGATCGTTCTGTGAACTGTGTGGCGCTGCGTCGAAACTATGTCACTTACAGCCGGGTAGGACAGATACGGAACTGTTTCAGATTGGAATGTACCCATCATTTAATTGACAAAGAATCATGGCTAGATCCATACATTGATTTGTACAAAAAAATAATACATTTTACCCCCTTATATAAGGTTTAAGTCAAGTATAGTAATACCTAGGATTAAAATATATCCGTCACTTTCTAATGTCATATAAATAAAAACCGGCCAAGTGCGAGTCAGACTCGCGCACCGAGGGTTCCGTACAAACCTGTAGGTATACAAGTAAATGGTAGTTTAAACCTGAGTATTTGATATGAATTTCAATTTATGACGTATTAAAAAAAATCTACTTACTAGATTTCGTTCAAACCAATTTTCGTTGGAAGTTTGCATCGTAATGTACATCATATATTTTTTATAGATTTATCATTCTCTTATTTTAGAAGTTACAGGGGGGACACACACATTTTACCACTTTGGAAGTGTCTCTCGCGCAAACTATTCAGTTTAGAAAAAAATGATATTAGAAACCTCAATATTATTTTTGAAGACCTATCCATAGACACCCCACAAATATGGGTTACATAAAAAAAAAAAATTTGAGTTTCATTTCTATGTATGGGGAACCCCCAAAATTTATTGTTTTTTTTTCTATTTTTGTGTGAAAATCTTAATGCGGTTCACAGAATACATCTACTTACCAAGTTTCAACATTATAGTTCTTATAGTTAAGGAAAAAAATGGCTGTGACATACGGACGGACAGACAGACAGACATGACGAATCTATAAGGGTTCCGTTTTTTGCCATTTGGCTACGGAACCCTAAAAAGGGATGAGTCTATCTTAATACCTGGATGATACAAGACTGACTTACACCTTATTTATTAATAAGGGGGTTAGAGTTTTGAATCACTTCCAATGTTGAGATTACATTACCAGCAACATACTAATATACTTGAAATATTTTATAAACCCCGCAAAACATAACAACAACAACGGTTTTGGTCGCGATTCGCCGGCATGGCATAATTAATGTCGTATTTTTATCCCGGGGATCTAAAAATATTTTAAATGCCTCGCAAGTTATTCCTTAGGCACCAAGTATAAATAATAACGTCATTTCAGCGTCTCTAAAAATCTTTATTTTTTTGTACAAATCTCGCCATGATTCTTTATGGCGAGAATAACTATCAACTGTATAACTGTTTGTTAAAAAAGTTTATTACCGATAATATTGACCAAGTCCCTATTTTCAACCGTATTCCACCAACTCCATTCTTACACCGAACCACAAGACGCCCGGGAAAAGTTTCACCCGTACTTTATTGACATACCGAAAATACGGACACAGCGTTTTGCATCCTCATACAGCAAGGGATTGGATCTTGCTTCCGGCGTCTGTGTTTCCTGACTCCTACAATCTAGGGACTTTCAAGGCTAGAGTGAATAGGTTCCTTCTGGGTAAGCGTGTGCCATCCTAGGCTTCGTCTTCGTCCCTTTGGGCGGCTCAGTGGCCGAACCTCTGGGCCAAACGCAAGCCCATTTAATAAAAAAGAAGTTTGAATTTGGAACATTTATTTAGCTACGCAATCCACCAACTCGTGATTACTTCGAAAATGCGAAGTTGGCCGATGCGCAGTGATTAATGGTTCGAATCTATGGTTCGAATACTCCGAAATAAATTGCAACACCTGCGTTCATAAATACGCCCTACATTTAAGCTAAAACAAAAGATGACCAATAGACACGATCTACTAAATAGAAACGTGACTCAATCATAGTAAATCAAGTAGAGTTGCCAGTAATAAATAACGTTCTGTGCTACAAAATTATTGTTATTTTTTGTGGTAAAAAAGTAATTGTTATATACAATTCTCAGCTTGACAAGGCTATTTTTCGTTGCTTCTATTTAGGTAGGTACGTCATTCGTATGTTGACTGTAGAATGTTACAAAAGAAAACAATTGCATGAAGTTAGTAGATGTAAATAAAAATAAAAAATAAGTCACAAAAAGGATAAACAGAATTAGTTTAAAAAAACCGGCCAAGTGCGAGTCAGACTCGCGCACCGAGGGTTCCGTACAAACCTGTAGGTATATAAGTAAATGGTAGTATAGACCTGAGTATTTGATATTAATTTCAATTTATGACCTATTAAAAAAAAACTACTTACTAGATCTCGTTCAAACCAATTTTCAGTGGAAGTTTGCACCGTAATGTACATCATATATTTTTTATAGATTTATCATTCTCTTATTTTAGAAGTTACAGGGGGGGGGGACACACATTTTAGCACTTTGGAAGTGTCTCTCGCGCAAACTATTCAGTTTAGAAAAAAATGATATTAGAAACCTCAATATCATTTTTGAAGACCTATCCATAGACACCCCACACTTATGGGTTTGATGAAAAAAAAAATTTTGAGTTTCAGTTCTAAGTATGGCGAACCCCCAAAATTTATTGTTTTTTTCTATTTTTGTGTGAAAATCTTAATGCGGTTCACAGAATACATCTACTTACCAAGTTTCAACATTATAGTTCTTATAGTTTCGGAAATAAATGGCTGTGACATACACGGACAGACAGACAGACAGATAGACAGACATGACGAATCTATAAGGGTTCCGTTTTTTGCCATTTGGCTACGGAACCCTAAAAACACGATTTAAAAAGCCCTGCACTAAAGTGTTAAATACGAATAAAATTGAACCTATATATTCTCTGTCTATCCCGTAAGAGGCTTAATGTAAGCAATTTTTGTAATAAAGTCTAATACCTATTTGAATGAACAAGCGTGGGGCACAACGAAGTTCTAAAACTGTTCTGCTGACCGTACAAGTAGTTAAAAATTACTTTCTTAGATCAACACTGCATGTTACAACTAACGTCGTTAATATATGCCTTCACCTAGTGGACACAGTAAAGCTCCGAAGGTCGGAACTACAAGCATTGACTTGTGCACAATGGCTTCATTGGAGGTACGCACGGCTACCAGTCGAACTGAAATCCATTATAAGCAAGCCCATGGCAGTTTGAATCAAGCATGGCTTCGCGGGGCCAGCTTATAGTGGTATGTACAGATACAGATTCATTTGCTGTGTGCTGTTGTCTAAGTATAAGTAGCAGAAGATTCAAAGAAATATTTAATAACAATACAAGATCGTTCAGTCAACTATATTATCTATATTTGCCGAGTAAAATATTGTTACGATCTTAGATTATAACATAAAGGGGAAGATACGGATCCAGCCCACAGCTTGTGACGAAACTATGTCTAGATAACGCAGTATTACTCAATTGTAAGCTTACATTAAAAGAATAATTAGACTGTTTTACAAAAAACTTAAACCGACTTCAAAGTACACTAAGAAGTAATCAAATCCTGATCTGATGACAATGGGACCAAACGGGAAGTGTACCCTTCCAGCCAAAAAACGAATTTTCCAAATCGGTTAATAAACGACGGAGTTATGAGGTAACAAAAAAACACAACCGAATTGAGAACCTCCTTCTTTTTTTGAAGTCGGTTAAAAAGAGAAGGGAACGTACGGTTCAATTTTAAATTTTATTAGATCGAAAGCTAGAACGAACGTACACATAGCCGTGGTGCTATTGCAGTGCATTGGACGCGCTACTCACATGTAGTTCACGTTTAGTTTTGTATCATAATATACGCGTGGACGTACTCAGCGACTAAAAGGCACCGCTACGTCGGATGCGTGGTTTGATGACGTCACCAACATACGCGTCGCCCACGCAGCCCAACGCGGCGCACGGAGGCGTAGCTTCACTACTCAGTGCGTGGGTGGTACTTGAAGGACGGAATATCCGTGTGCCGTATGTGCTACAGTAGGAAGGTAGATGATACACGCAGCCAGACAAATGGGGTAGTTCTTGAACGCTTAAGTGATGCCACTTGTTTCAAGCGTCAATAGGTCTACGGTAACCGCTTGCCACCAGGCGGGACGTATGCTTGTTTAATAGTGCGTCCGCTAGGTGTAATTTTATGATCCTACAAACTGACTTGGCGCCGTATCTTACCCTTTTTGTTTTAATCTAAGATGTCCAATCTCATAACACAATCCATCCACATCTTTGGCTGTAGCGTACTGAAATACCAAGATAAGGTGAATTCAAGTCTCAAATATACCTCTGAGGATATGGCGTGATCGAGTTCCATTTCCACTTGTAAATGTTTGGTATTTGACTCACCATCTACCTGCCCTGTTCCGAATCGCTTGTGGTCGGCGCAATATGTACGCTTCTTCCATTCGGCTCGTCTATCCCTCATACAAACATTCACTCCTTTCTTATCTTACCCATATCATCTTTCACAGAATCCATCCATCTCTTTTTCGGTCATCCTCTTCCCATATATCCTTCCACTGTCAATCACTCTTGTAGACACATTTCATTCCTCATAAAAAGTCCATTCCACGTAACGGTTCCCTCAACATATCAGTCACTGGAGCAACTTTCAAGCTTCTTATGTACTCATTCCTTATCTTATTCATTCTAGTCACTCCACAAATCCATGTCACCATCCCCATCTCAGCTGCATGCATTTTAATTTTTTTACATCCGTCTGCTTTAGTGCCCAACATTCCGAACCATACATTAAGACAAGTCTTATGACGGACTTATCGATTTCCCCCACAGAGAAAAGAAATATTTCCCCCTTTAGCTGTAGAGCCATCTGTGGAGCACATGGTTCCTGTCACTGAGACGAACCTATTGTACTAAAATCTATAAATCATCCGATTGCAATCTTTGGTGAGTTGTGCAGGAAGGTTTCTGAAGGAGAAAAAAAGATTGCAAAACGCGCTGGTCATTAGCTCGTAAGAAATAATAATTCCATTGTTAGATGACGTACCTCCCACTAATGCTTCATGCATACAAGTGCGATTATGTTGATAGTGTTTTATTAATAAGTAGGTTCCTAACCTAGTCACATTAATATCGTAGTTTAGACGCATTTATTTTGATACGGTCTTCGTACACAAAGCAGAGCTTGTACTGGGGATACCAGATAAGTGGATACAGAAGGTCGATTTCTGATCGGATATCGCCATAGCCTTTGACAGAGGCCGAAGGTTTAATATCCCTACGAAATTTAATTCAAAATTGGCTAAAAGTAATAGAACTAATGATTCTTTAGAATTTTATGCGAACAAAGAGAAGATTAAAATAATTTAAGGGACCATGTAAGTAAAAGATAATGATAATATCTCGTGTTTCGTAACAGTTTGTTCAACTTCGGCACTTGCTAGAATCCTTCGGCTTAGGCCGAAACTCCGGCCCAGTTTGGCCGAAGCCGCAGCCAGGGTTCAGTCGGACACTACTTGTAAATAATGTTAAAATATTCTTATACAGGGCTACTTTTGATTGCCTAGCTAAACTGACCCTACCACAAGCTCTTAAAACAAGGTTAAAATAACCTTATTAGTCTTTTGTCCTTCTTTGACATCCGGCGTCAAACAGGACAAAAGACAAACCAGAACCTTATTTTGTAATAAGGAGGTAAGGGTTAAAAGTACTCATAAATACAGACAGAGCACGAAAAAAATTGCAGAGTAGGCATTGAACTTTGGTATGAAGAATGACAATTTGATGAGTTTCCTTGCTATACCAAAGCAATAAAATATAACCCGGTATAGAGTATATACGTACAAACAACCAGGAAGATATATTCTTGTAACACGTTCCTGTTATCTTCCAGTCCATCAAAATTGGTTCCATAGCTACAAACGGAATATTCGACTCATCTATTCAAATCAAATTGTCTCAGGTCATTCTAAAATGAAAGTTATTTCAAGCATGCACCGTTTAAAATTGTGTCGCTGCTTAGGCATTAGATGCAATTTGAGCATGGTCGGACGGAGTTATTGGAGTCGTTTTACAAACTCGCTTATATTGACGATATGTAGCACCGATTTCTATATTTAATTCGATTCGAAGCACTTTTACGTATTCAATGGACGCAAGTACAGGTCGGTTAACTAAAGCTGGCACGTTTCAACACATTTACACCGTCTCTCTCGCGCAAAGTCAAGCTTATGGGTATGAAGGAGACAGTTATTGTTTTGCTTTTGCTACTGCTCATAAATATAGAGTGGTCTATTTTTGCATTCGTCCATTAGACTTGACTGATTGCAAATTTATGAGTACTGTGAACGTGCCAGCTTTCGTTAACCGACCTGTATTATAGACATTTTAGAAAGTAAGTGTTCATTGATATAAAGAATCAATGTTTTAGAGGTCTTCCGAAGGAGGTATTCCATGGTCGAGATTTCATTACTAACTATGAAATATTTTAAGAACGCTGCACGATGAAAGATGAACAATGAATAATTAAAATATTCCACGATAAAAATAGCAGTTTTTGTCTCGTTTCAATCGTGTCGTAAACTATGTGAATTTCATTATTTTTATTTCGGGCGTCGCCGTCGAGGTGGCGATGCAGCGGATATTTCGGCGTCAATATAAACTTACAGTTTTCACCAAAGCATACATAACGATTTAAATTTCTATGACTGCTCTGATTTAGATTAATAGCAGTTTCTGGAAATCTATATTTTCAGCCAACGTTTAAGGCCTCTTTTAGAAAATTCTTCTTAATAAATGATATGAGTGAGCAGTAAGATTTTTTACTAGTTCTTTTTAGGTTTCCCCCTTCCGTAAACAAGCTTGGCCTGGCTGGCTTGGTATATAAAAGATTCTTCCTTCAATCCGTTCCGTAAACCCCATAATACTACGCCGGTATCTGCACATGCCCTAAAAACGAGTGACCTCGTTTATATTTATCGTCAGTTTTGTACGCGAAATGGTTAACTGATAACGCCGCTGTTACTGATGTTTCTAAGCCTGACCTCGAGGATTATTTATAACTCCGCTCTATGCGTCTGCGTTTGAAGATTTCATTCACATGTTAATAAGCAGCAGTAGGTAAGCATTATTGCTCGATCTGGGATCATTGAGACTATTTGTACCACTTATGGAAACCAATTATTTTTCCTTTGCTAGTCGAAAAACATCCAATGTTCCTCGAGTCCAAACAGTACCTACTTTTACGTTTCTTACGAATTCCTCAGTTGGTTTAATGATTTGATTTCTCAGAAACGGCTTATACGATTTGGATGGTTACCCATACCATGGACTTCGAAGGTATGACGGAATTCCTCAACAGAAAAGAGTACGAATATAGCGATTGAAGCATTTTATTAAATAACTAGCGGTTCTCCGCGGTTTCACTCGCGACACCGGTATAAAAGCTCAGGGAACTGTAGCTTCGTATCTACCATCGCAACTCTCGCCATCGACGGGGAGTCCATCCTCACACATTGAAACCAGAATGGTTTCGTACTGGGCGGTCTCTAAGGAGCTTCCTTCCGCGGAAGCTCAGGTTGTGGAATGAGTGGTTTACCCAATGGTACAACATCGGGTTCTTCAAAAATTATGTGAAGAGATTTCTGCAGGGTCGGCAACGCGCGAGTGTTACCCCTGGTGTTGCAAGCGTCCATAGGCTACGGTAACTGCTTACCATCAAGCGGGCCGTATGCTTGTTCGCCACCTTAGTGGTATAAAAAATTTGTTGTCAGAAACGCATTACTCGGCGGCCGCACTGTAGCGATGGCTCGTGCACTCGGAGACAGTTCTACTGGCGATATATTAATCGTCATGAGTACCTATCGCCCAAACTGAATTACTTATAAGCTGGGTTCTATTCGAGACAAGTAAAATTCACACCAGTAGAAGTTTTTCCTACTGCTCTTCAATATTCTGTTTGTCTATATTTAGGTCAGAATTTGCTAAACGGTGGTTTTTAGAAACTTCTAGCTATACCTACTGGAATTTTCCTATTTTTACAACGGCTCCTGATGAAGTGAAAGCATATAAGCGCTTGAAATTGACATAAGTACCTATCTTATTAATTAAAAGGAAAGAATTATTCGTAACAAATTCAAAATGGAGACCATCCACCTAGTGATCTTTGTTCTTTTATCAAATTGCTAATTATCCGAACTTACTGACGTTTTCTCATTTCAAATCGTAAATTTTTAACCGACTTCACAAAAAAGGAGATTCTATGTTCGACGCGTATTTCTTTAGTCAATGGTACCCTCGGAAAAACGCGTTTTCCCAGAGATTTGACGAAGCTAGATCGATTGTTTTCGCCCCCAAAAACCCTCACTACAAATATACGTGACCCGTTTCTTTTTTTTTCTGTTTTGGCCTTGAAGCATCAAGCCATATTATCTACCGGTACCTGTCTTGTCTACAATGGTTCAGTCAGACCCATAATTGTATGCATCTAGATAATAATCAATAGTGTATGCACCGTGCCGCGGCGCGCATCGAGGTCGCGCGGGTCGGGCGCGGCTCCGCGGGATGCGGCGGGCCGCGACCCACTGCCCCAGTTCGGGCCCCCCCAATAGCTGGCCTGGCTACAATAGTGACCGCTGTGCCACGCCTTATCTGCAATGTGGATATCTATTTTATACAGCCACTATTTTGGGGCGATTGTGATAGCCATAGCCATGTTATGTCTATGATTTTTGGTCACTAGTGTAATTTGCTGTTGATTAATTTGCTAATTTTCATTGTTCCACTTCCAACTATCACATTAAAGTTGCTTTACTTTCATAGTTATCTATGTAACTTATGTTATCATTTTGTAAGACCCGTCTTTTTATTGGCTAAATTCTTTTTAGCGTTCAGACTGCCCATTGTACTGTACATTACCCGACTGACCCGGAAGGAGGGTTATGTTTTTCGAGTGTATGTATGTATGTATGTATGTCTATTTCTTTGGCACGCTCTGCAGCCTAAACGGCTTGATGGATTTAAGCATATGAGGTGTCGTTAGATTCGTCTTGACTGTGGGAGTGTCATAGGGTATATTATTTTTATATGGCGTCTACGGATAAGAAAAGAGGGGGGTATTCAAAACAAAAATATCGTTATTATAATATTGTTATAATAACGGGTATCAAATGAAAGCTTGTGAATAGCCCATTCCATATATGTATATATTGTAATACTTTTGTGCTACCATTTTGACGAAAACTGTAAAAAACCATGTTTAATGCAAGGACAGTAGGTGTAGGTAGTATGAGCGGTTATCGGACCTACGTAACTCACAGAGTTGCGATGGTTGTTAGCGTTACTTTACCGTACCGCTCATTTACTTACTAATACTTACAACTCATTCTGTATAAAACTAAAAAGTCTGAAATAAATTAAATTATTAAAAGAAACAAAAAACCCGACTGCGTAAAACAAAAATTAACTGAAAAGAGAAAAACAAGCTCTTTAATCTGTAGAATTTGGAATATAACTTGAATGTTATAAGGTATTGCAGTCGGGAATAAACAAATATTTAAAAAAAACACACTTAGGTTATTGGTTTGTCCCCGACTGCAATACCTTATAACATTCAAGTTATATTCCAAATTCTACAGATTAAAAAGCTTGTTTTTCTCTTTTCAGTTAATTTTTGTTTTACGCAGTCGGGTTTTTTGTTTCTTTTAATAATTTAATTTATTTTCATCTTGATTTTGTAAATTTCTGGTGTAAAATAAACAGTTATCTATCTACAATATTATCTTGCGATATGACTATATCTTTATCGTTACCATTACCAAACTATGGCTATCGTTTGTTAGACCTAGGATTAGTGAAACGGTCAAGATTTGACAACTGATGTTTCTTCATGTCTCAATCTTTGTCCTACCAATTTTTAAAGCCGCTTTCTCCAGAATATAAGTCTTTGAACAGATTTATGAACCATGCTTGGTAGTTTAAGGCGACGGTAGCTCAGTGGTAGTGACGTCGGATGCTGAGAAGGTCCCGGGTTCGAATCCTATTATGAACTTGATCTTTCGGTGAAGGAAAACATCGTGAGGAGACCATGGCACGGTGTACTTTGTAGTAGGTCACCTGGCTGGCTACCACTCTCAAGTTGAAAATTTGTCGCCAAGCAGCTATCGGTGTCAGGCCTGTCCCACTCCCATGTTTAGGTACGATCGCGCGCACGCGGACTACCGGAACAACGCTAGTCGGTTGCAACGCGCACGCAGCGCAAGACGCGTGTGGGTATAAATACCTACGTACTACCTATATAAAGTGTTTACTGTTCTTTTTTTAACACTATCTTGTGTAGATATCGTTGTTTTTATAGTTCTAGATATTTTGTTGTTGTTTCATTGTATTGTCCTAAAGTCCTTATTATAATAATATGCCCGTTTTGATAACATACCAGTGTGTTAAAAAGAGACAAAGATAGAGCGACCAGAAGATACCCTCTTGTATAAACGGGCCTCTTAGACCTCGAAAACTCATGTGAATGATTTTTAACCCACTTCAAAAAAAGGAGGATGTTTCTCAATTCGACCGTATATTTTTTAACCGACTTCAAAAAAAGGAGGAGGTTCTCAATTCGGTTGTATGTTTTTTTTTTTTTTTATGTTTGTTACCTCATAACTCCGTCGTTTATTAACCAATTTGGAAAAATCTTTTTTTGTCTGGAAGGGTACACTTCCCGTTTGGTCCCATTGTCATCAGATCAGGATTTGATTACTTCTTAGTGTACTTTGAAGTCGGTTTAAGTTTTTTGTAAAACAGTCTAATTATTTTTATGTGTGTTCGCGGATAACTTCGTCGTTTATGAACCGATTTTGACGATTTTTTTTTTAGAAACTGTTAGTAGTTATAGAATAGAGAGAGTTCCCTCTTTAAATATACAGTAATTCTACCTTACAACTTTTAGAATAACTAAGATTTAACATACCACTATTTCAAAAATCAGTCGAACAATATTCAGAAAAATTTAACAATTCTTATTGTTATGTAGGTAAGTAACTCAATATATCCTTTTTTTTGGTTAATTCTTTATTAATTTTTATATAACAAACTTCTTTAATCAACATGAAGATTATTAAGAACAAATATTGTGAATTTCGGCTGACGGCTACTGCACTAGGTAATCGTGCCGTTTCTTGTCGCGTCGTCAGTCATTCCAGATTTGATAAGCATGTATGTTACTAAAACCCTTCCCCAAAATAGTTGTATTCAGTTTCGTAGACAGAATACACATTCAGTATACAAAGTACGTATAGGTCTAACAACTTAGATTAAAGTATGTAGACATTTTAAAATAACTTTCTGATCTAATACTAGTTAGCTAGGATATTTTAAATGTCATTGTTCACGAAAGGAGAATAGCATAGAAATAAAATAAACACAGAGAATAGTAATAGGACATACATAGGCGATAAGGAAATATTGAAGATTCAAAATACGTCATTAGACAACCCTACCGTAACACGTGCCGCGTCATACAGGATAGAGTTATACGATAGAAAGAGAGGGAAGTTGTAGGTGAATATAATTTTAGGCGCGCAGCGCTGCGCGAACTGGATTGCGCTTTATTCTGTCGTTCCAAGAGTCGATTTTTGTTTAAATGTCGTTTTCGAAGTGGGTTTTCTGTACGTAGTACTATTAAATATTCTGTGTCGGTGTGTTCCGACAGCTGCACTTGAGAGCCTGTTCCTTCCAGGTTTTGTGTGCTTACCACCTTCGGCCACTTACTGTGGTGAGATAGTGGTCAAATAAAGGCTTATACAATGTAAATAAAAAGAAAAAAGATAGTGATGATTTTGTCAGCGTGTTTTATTGCTTTTCTGATATGATATACACTGAATTATTTTATAAAAATTGCAGTTAATGTTGTTGGTGGATTAAACATATCTTCGCTATAACAGGTGGAGATTTCCAGATGCCATATTTTCGAAACCTATGTTAGGTTAGTCATTCTGAACAACTTTTACTATGGGACCAATAGTGAATTCTCAATTATTATTTTTTTCTTACAAAATGCTCAAACTTTCTCGATCATAAAGTATGAAAAGTAAAAAAAAAATTGAGTATTCAGTGTTGGTCCCATAGTAAAAGTTGTTCAGCATGCTAATCCAACATAGGTTTCGAATATATTCCATCTCGAAATCTCCACCCAGTATATGAAAGCTAGGAATTCTGTATCAAAGCATGCTTATGAGTTTATACTCTTTAATTGAAACGAAAAAGTAGCAAAGAAAAAACGTTCTAACTTTCTATTTACGTTCTTATTTTGTAATCAAATTTTGTTTTGATCACGAATACGTGCCTACTCTCTCTCTTTCGCACGTATTGCCCTCGCGTATTGTCTTCTCCGTCGTATACTAAAGGAAAATTACAGGATAACGAGTTTTCCTCGAGATAGATAGGGAAAGTATATAACGACTGTTTTCTGTGAATTTCATTATTCATTATTGACCTGTTTAGTAGAATGTATTGTGCGGAAAAATACTGATAACTTATTAAGGGATAAGGAATGTTCGCATGATAGCATAAGGTTTAAAATATACATACACACACAAACCTACACATATCTGCTACAAGAACTATACTACTGGCATGTTGGATAGTGTTAGAAAGTATTGCACTCAAAAATTATAGTTTTTATAATAATTGTAGGACTTAGAGAATCGAATATACATTAGATTCTCTAAGGTATAGGACAAAAAAAGATACCTACTTTTTGGTAAACGTTTTCTAGCTAGAATTTATTGTCCTACTTTATTACACGATTAAGATGGTATATAACTAATAATGTTGTTGGATTGGAGGTAGCGCCGGGAGTTCGGAGGGAAGGCTCGCTAGGCGATCGATCGGTGACATCAACTACTCAATGCCATAAGGGCATTTACACACGAAGGGGTCAGCCGCGGCGGCGGGTTTTCGT
The DNA here is from genome assembly GCA_947623365.1 of Achlya flavicornis. Lineage (NCBI taxonomy): Eukaryota > Metazoa > Arthropoda > Insecta > Lepidoptera > Drepanidae > Achlya > Achlya flavicornis. The sequence goes on along the minus strand of OX392494.1, from coordinate 5,721,542 downwards.
TTATGTTGTTTTTGGGACTTATGCTTTATTACTTATTTAGTTACGTTCATCTTTTGATGAATGGAGCCTGAGAGGGGAGCACAGGTTTTTTCCAAAAAAATGTTTTATTTTTTAATATAAGAAAGAATATTTATTTTCTAAACAATCAATGGGTACGCGAGAAACCTTTTTAGTAGCACACAAGTAAGCTAAAAACAGCTCTGAGAAATTGAATCAGGCATAGCTTAGAAGGGAGTAAGGGGGCAAGCTTATAGTGGTTATGTATACCTAGCCCTGTACAACTATTTTGAAAAGGCCAAATTTTAAACTGGGCAATTTTCTAATTCTTAACATAAATACCTTTTTTATTCTAACTATACTATAAAGTCTATAAACGAACATTTAAAAAAAGTGCCGCATCATCATATTTTTTGTTACTCGCTGTCCCCCGCGGTTTCACCCGCGTTCCAGGGATATAAAGTAGCCTTATGTCCTTGTCCATACCATAGGCTACCTGCATGCCTTTAATGATGATCCGTTGAGTAGTTAAGGCGTAAAGGCGTAACAAAGGAATAAACAAACAAACTCACTTTCGCATTTATAATATTAAAGTCAGGATAGGATTAGGATATCGACTCGCAATAATTATTATACCTATTACGACTTACTGAGGCAGCGAAAAGTATGTAATATGAAGCAATATTGTAAATAATAAATTACACAAATACCAGGAACTTCTGTAGCGTCAGCAGACAACCGATAGATACCTACCTACTAACTATACACTATACTTATTATTTTCATTTAGGAAATGGCAAGTGTGTAGTCGCTATAAAAACAAAAATATGCTGTACGGTGGTACGGAACCTTTCTTTCTCGAGTCGTACTCGCACTTGGCTGATTTTTATGAATGTAAATGTATATAGGGTGACTGGTAATTAGCAAACGATACTTAGACACATGATTGTACTCATGATAACAAACAACTTTCCCAAAGAAACAAATAGGGATAAATAACAAATTAAATAAAAGTTGATGGTGTATTCTTATTCCTTAGGTACTAGATATTAAGTAAATTGAAAAAAAATGTTTCTTTGGGAAATTTGTTTGTTATCATGAGTACAATGATGTGTCTAAGTATCGTTTACTAATTACCAGTCACCCTATATATGTTACATATTGGGTACATACAGGTACATATTAGGGAATATGATGTGTGCCGAATTTTGATTTCTATGCCGGCCTAGATTTAGTATACGTATTATACCTATAGATACGATCAATTATTGGCGTGTCATTCCTCTGAATGCCTTATTTTTTTGACTACTACCATAACTTGCATTTGGCTATCGTCAGAACCATGTGGGCCCTGCCAGCTGGCCATCTAGTCTCAATCTGTTACCAAGCACTTACCATGAGTCCCAGCAGATGACCATGAGAACCCGTTCCCTTGAAAATTTTCAACATTTTACTTCATTTATGCGAACAGCAAAGGAGTGAAATACACTTCCCTGACACCTTTTTTATATGGACATCTTCAAGGCTTTTCTGATCAAAAATATGTTAAAAATCCTCTCATCTATTCTTCCAGATGGACATTTACGTCCAGACGGCTAGCCCTATCGTGGAACAAGTGCTTAAAGGCTATAATGGCACAATCTTCGCGTACGGACAGACTGGTACCGGCAAGACTTACACCATGGCCGGGTCTAACTCCGCTCCGGAACTGCGGGGGATCATTCCGAACTCATTCGCGCATATCTTCAGCCATATAGCCCAGGCGAATGATGATGAGAAGTAAGTATGCTGTTTTGATGATGACCATAATTAGTCCTGGGATGTCTACTCCTGAAAAGATTTCCACTATGATAGGACTTTTAAGTTTTTATTGTCCGATCAGCAGCCCCAGCAACTGACCAAGGCGAGACTCGAGCCTCCTTATACATGCTCTTTTTTTGTATTCGAAGACGATGGATGATGGATGATGTATGGTTAACTTAGCTATATGGACGCTTGCAACGAGGAATCACTCACGCGTTACAGAGCCCTCTCCCTTCCCAAATGAGCAAGTGCGACCTTACTCACGCGCAGGAACTCAACATAAAGTTATTTGGATGCGGTATTCTGTAAGGTGGACATCCCCAGTCGAGCTGCTCTTTGAGCGATAAACGCTATGCCATAAAAGCTCCCTTCTCTCTAGCTCTTGAGCTAGTCCCCCCCGTGCTGGCAGAGCGTCCTACTCGCCCCCTGTTAAAGTTAAAGCCATTTTATTTCCTAATAAAATAAGTGGCAAATAATCATTAAATCTGTAAGCGTAGCCTTGCAACTTGAATTAAGGGTCGACATCGGGCCCGAGTTGACCCGACACGATGAAGCCAGATTGTCCGTTGAAGGGGTTCCAGTGACCACTATCCTCAGAAATGAGGGCCCGTCTGAAGAACATTGGACTGTCATCTGCTGTAATGGAGAAATATCCAGTCAGTCTGCTCTGCATTTTGAACGGGAGAGCTTTATGCCCTACCTCTAAAACGCATATGAGGTGTCAATATCGACATATTTGTCCAGGTTCCTGGTGTGCGTGACATATCTGGAGATATACAACGAGGAGGTTCGCGACCTGCTCGGCAACAACCCGCACCAGAGTCTCGAGGTGAAGGAGCGCCCTGACATCGGGGTCTTCGTCAAGGATCTCACCGGTGAGTGTGTGTGAACGTTTGTGTGTAACAACGAGACTTAAAACTGTCGAAGCAATTTTGTAGAAATATCCTATCATCATATCAGTCTAAAGATGTACACTACTGAACATAGGCCTCTCCCATTTTCCAACTTCCACTTCGAACGGTTTTGGGCCGCTTGCATCCAACGGAGCCCAGCGACTGTGACCAGGTCGTCAGTCCACCTGGTGGGAGGACGTCTCGCTCAGCGCTTTCCAGGACGTGGTCGCCTCTCGAAAACCTTCCTTCCCCATCGGTTATTGGTTCTTCGAGCGATGTGGCCTGCCCATTGCCACTTCAGCTTACTAACTCTACGAGCTATATCGGTAATTTCTGTTCTCCTACGAATGTCCTCGTTACGGACCCTGCCTCGTAGAGAAATTCCGATCATAGTTCGTTCCATAGCTCGCTGAGTGACTGAGCTTATTTAAGCGGCCACCATGTATGACCATGTCTCTGTACCGTATGTCGTTTCCTAATTGTAAGGTAGCAAACAAGCATACGACTCGCTTGATGGTAAGCGGTTACCGTGGCCTATAGACGATTGTAACACCAGGTGTTACGGACAATGACGTCACATGATTTAAATTGTTAGGTATAGGTATTTAGATTGATAAGAAATGAAATTTAGTAGCATAACATGATAAGGATCACTACGTACTGACAAGAGCTCAACGTTGCGAGTTCTATTTATAACCTCTGGGGGAGGAGCCTGCGCTCTGATTGGTCGGCGCGTTTCGTCGCCCGGAACTATTAGCGTTACCGGTACGAGAGCCGTTTGCTCGCTCGGAGCAGTAAATGGCCTTATGTACCTGGCTTCCCTAGGTCATAAATCATGTTTTTATCAGTAGAATAGCCCTATATGTCATTGTTATGGCTTTATATCTTTGTTGACAGATATATTTAGGTACCGAATCCGTATGAATGGCGCGTAAGGATTCACAGGTAATAAAGTTATGGGCATTTGAAAATTATGTTGTTGGTATTACAAAATAAAGTGTATTTGTGTACCCTAGCCTATTGTTAAATAGTTAAATTGTCAATAAGTAATAAGTTATAAGCAAAAATGTAAACTTTTTGGAAATGTTGTAAATTTGACAAAATAACTTGTAATATTTTGATTATGGCACTCTGTTTTGAAGCCAGATCACTGTTATTATGTATGGAAATAGGTATTTTCACTATGTGAGACTTTACGTGTTTTTAGCACTGGATCACACTTGACCACTTTCTTTTACATTGTAAACTGTTGGTTAGGGACACCTACGCGGGAAAAAGAGGGATGTCATGACATTTTGACAAGGACGACTATATGGGTTAGAGGAGCATTTCTGGAACTGAGGATCAGGAGTAGCGACCTTGGAAAAAGTAACGACGACGCTCTTGGGGTCCAATAGCGTGTGGCCTAGGATCAGGTGATGTTTCCGGTTTCCTCTTATTGGTTAAAACAGCATTTTTTACTCTTTATCTTCGTAGATGGTCAAGATGTGCTAAAAACACCCAAGTACTAAGTCCTAATGTATGGACAATGTTCTCTGCAATTATCACAATTACCATAGCCTAAGTTCTGACTGTTTTTTAGTTGTAATCGACTCTGTAACTTTAATCTATGAATATACAGTCCATCTTGAGTTTTTTATTATTGGAAGGGGAGTTTTATTTGGCAATCGACGAGTAAACCCCACAGTTTTTGGTCCTCCGATGCCGGATTAAGGAACCAGTGAACCAAAACCCACAGTTTTGGTCCATCGACGCCGGATTGAGAAACCAGCGTGAAGCGGAGCGATTGGTGACCACATCCCATAGTTAGTGTGGTCCATCGCTAAGTACGAGAATTCAACGGCCTGGTGGCGGGCATTTGGGGTGTCGGGCAAGAAGTTGTGCTTGCACGGCACGACCACCACCGGTCCTGGCAGGGCTGCCAGGGCGGAACGAGTCTGCGAGTTCTACGTGAGAAGAACACCGAACGGTGCGACGACTGAAGAAGCGGTCGGCGTGGGAAGAACACCGAACGGTGCGACGACTGAAGAGGCAGTCGGCGTGGGGAGAGCGCTGTATGGTACAGCGCCTTAGGAGCGTCGGGCAACGAGGCACACGGCGTTTCAGTGATTGTGATAATTGTAGGGTTCCACAGTTCGGCGGGGCCGCCTAGTGGACTTTTGTGTGGCGGTTCCATCGAACTGTTTTCGTGCGTAGTTTTAGTACAAACACGGTTCCGTCCGTGGCTCTGGTACATTCGACCACCTCACGGTGCTAAACGGCCGGTGTCCAGAGTTAACGCCTGTCGTAAGGCGGTGTGGTGTGTGTGCAGCACCACCAGTCCAGTTGTAGCGCTCCGGGCGCGGACTGAAATCGCACACTACGCCACTACGAGAGTAGCTCGGTGCGGGGGCCAGACTGTAGGCACTGCCAATGGGGTCGGACATTCCAGCCGACTTCCGAGCGCCCCGTATCCTTGTACTTTCCTCTGCTGGGTAGTTCCCCCTTATACCTATCCTTACATTTCCATCCCTGAAGGAGCACATCCCGGCTGGGTCCGGGCTCTCCTGACGGATTGATAGGGACAATTAGGGAGGTAGGGTAATTTGACCTATAATCGGACCCCATAGGAAAATAGGGTATTTTAGTCAAAATTTGGCCAAGTAGGGTAATTTAGCCGGGATTCGACCAAGTAGGGTAATTTCGCTGAATTTTGGCCAAGTAAGGTAATTTTGCTAAAATTGGGCCGATTAGGATTAAGTTAGGTTAAATTCGTGTTTCATAGGTTTTATCGGGTTTTTTATTTTTAATAATTTTAAATTATTTTTTTTTAATTATTTTTTTTTTTATTTTTCTTTTATTGTTGGTTAATTGTACATTATGACTACGCCGCGAAGTCCGATTCAGACGCGCCGTGCGGGTTCGAAAATGCAAAGGATCTTCGAGGATCCTCCCGCGTCTCCGTCCACATCCAACGCGCAATTTAGTTCGATTCGCGATTCCGTAACCATGTCAACCGCGATGACTACCGTACCTTCCGCAACCGTGCCTACCGTGACGGCACCCGCCGCGAGCGTACCTACCGCGACAATACCTTCCGCGACAACTGCGATTGATCCATTCGCGCCGCGTCCGACCGTCGCAAGGAGTACGCGCGCTCCGTCAGTACGATCGCAACAATCGAACGCGAGTACAATAGTCCGGATTAGGCAAGCGGAATTGGAAGCTGAGGAGCGGTTAGCCAATATTCGCCGGGAAGAGCTACGATTACAAGCCGATACGCGCCGCGAAGAACTACACTTGCAAGCAATGCTTATTAAGAAGCGTCTTGCCGTCGATGTAGCGACAATTAGGGATGAAACGGACCGGGAAAGCATAGGCGCCGATGAAAATATGGAAACCACAGATAAGGTTCGCGACTGGTTACATGATAGTGCAATACGGGGGGAGTCGGAACAGCGTATTGACACTGAGTACCGCGCGCCGCCGCAACAGCAAGATAAAGAACCACTTCCTCGTTTGCCAGAACGTATAGAATATACGACGCCGCGACGTCCAAGGTCACCGACACCGCCGCGACGGCCAAGGTCACCGACCCCAGCGCGATCGAAAGAACGTGCGATCGATAGATTGGCCGAAGCATTTGAGCGTATGACCAGGGATCGTAGACCGCCTAGGCAAACACAAGATTTACCCATCTTCAGTGGGGCAGCGGGCGAGTGGTTACCTTTTAAAGCGGCAATGAAGGAATCTACAACCCTTCATGGTTTTACGGCAGTAGAAAACCTCGCGCGGCTCAGAAACTGCCTACGAGGCGAAGCCCGTAAAGCAGTAGTAGCGCTCCTCCATACGGCAACGGAACCAACGATAATTATGAACACACTCGAACAGTGTTACGGTCGCCCGGAATTGATTATCGATCAGGCACTTGATGACATTAAGAAACTACCACGATTGGGTACTTCTGCGGAAGAAATAAATAGTTTCGCCATCAAGATGCAGAACATAGTCGCGGTAATAGGGTGCGTTGATAAGAAAGGCTATTTACAGAACCCATTAATGGTAAGGCAAGTCCTAGAGAAGTTGAATACACACCTGCGCTTCAGGTGGAATGACTATGCCGAAAGCCATGGTTCTGGCACGGAGCCTGAGATCGTAACGCTGTCGAAGTTTCTTATGTGGGAAGCGGATAGGGCTATAAAACATTCGTATGCGGTCAAGGGTACCGTCGGACCCATACATAGTGAAACGAAACGCGATAGTCCGTACCGTAAGAAAGAACCCCCAAAGAAAGCACCCGTGTATACGCTGACAGACACACCTGCAAAAAAGAAAGTGTGCTTCTGCTGCGGCTCGGAACATGACACGGTTAAGTGCATTAAATTAAAAGCTATGTCGGTACCCGAACGATGGACATGGGTTAAGGAAGCGGGTGTCTGTTTCCAATGTTTGAATAGCAAACATAGAAGGTTTGCGTGCAAAGCCAAACGATGTGGCATTGATGAGTGTCGTCGACCTCATCACCCGTATTTGCACTCAAAGGGAACAGACACACCCATGCAAACTGATGAACCGGCAATAACGGCATCAGCACACGCATCAGCGGAAGACCATCAGGTTTTTCTGAAAGTGTGTCCTATCGTAATTAAGACACATAATGGTCTTGACTTAAATACGTACGCATTATTCGATGAAGGGTCAACGATCTCGCTGATTGATGAAGAAACGGCTAACATTCTAGGGGCAAAAGGTCCAATACGGGCATTGCACATTCATGGAGCCACATCAAGTCAGCGGGAACCGAATAGTCAGGTTATTGACCTACAATTGCGTGGTAAAAGTCAAAAGGACCTCCATACTGTCAAAGTTCGTACGGTCAAGAACTTAGTATTAGGAAGTCAAACGATAAGTCGCGATGTATTGAAACTACCACATCTTCGTAAACTAAAGCCAGAGGACGTGTGCTACGAATACGGTAGGCCACGAATCCTAATAGGTGCGGATAACTGGCATTTAATCGTAACGCGAAGATTATTGGTAGGCGAGCGAAACCAACCAGCTGCATCGTTAACGCAACTGGGTTGGGTAATACACGGACTCGTACCTAGAAACGTTATTAGCGATCAAGATAACGTAGTGTTGCACGTGCGAACATCGCAAGAAATCCAACGTGAGCGAGATACCGAGCTAAACGAGCTGGTGAAAGTGCATTTCGATATAGATGCATTAGGTATCTCGAACAAAAGGAAACCTATCGCGAAAGATGAACGCGCTAAGGCGATATTCAATGGCACGGCAACCCTAGTAAACGGTCGGTACGAAGTTGGACTGCCATGGAAAGATGACGATGTCACATTACCACCGAGCTATGATATGGCTATGAGCCGGCTTCGAGGTATTGAAAAGAAAATGGACAAGTCACCTCAGTTCAAAGAAGCGTATACGACGCAGGTGAACAGCCTATTAAAGAAAGGCTATGCGGAAGAATGCCAGAAAGATCATACGAAAGATCAACGTCTGTGGTTCCTGCCTCATTTCGCCGTAACCAACCCAAACAAGCCGGGGAAAGTAAGAATGGTCTTTGACGCAGCTGCACGCACCAATGGAACGTGTTTAAACGATGCTCTGCTCGACGGTCCTGACTTGCTCCAATCACTGTATGGCGTGCTGTTTAGGTTCCGAGAGAAACCGGTCGCGATAACGGCGGACATTAGGGAAATGTTCTTACAAGTAAAAATAAAGCCTCAAGATCGCGTGGCCCAACATTTTCTCTGGCGAGGAGACAACAGAACGGATCCACCAAAGAAATATGCGATGACGTCAATGATATTCGGTGCGCGTAGTTCGCCATTCATGGCACACAGCGTAAGAGATAAAAACGCGTCCGAACATAAAGAATCGCATCCATTGGCATTTCAAGCAATCACGCAGAACCATTATATGGATGACTGGTTGGACAGCTTCGAAACGGAACAAGAAGCCGCCCAAACGATGGCACAAGTTGTAGAAGTCCACAGCAAAGCAGGTTTCGAATTGGCGGGATGGAGCTCCAATCGTCCGCAGTTATTAGAATCTGTCCCCGACGATTGCCGAGCATGTTCTCCGAAAGAACTCGGTGCGAATGCACACGAATATGGAAAAACGTTAGGAGTTTTATGGGTCCAAGCAAGCGACGAACTAGCGTTTAATACCGCGATGCCCCGAGTACCTGAGGAGGTTAAGAACAAATGGAGAACGCCAACGAAGCGAGAAGCACTAGGGACCGTCATGTCAATTTTCGATCCGCTGGGATTACTTAGTCCGTATACGATCACAGCGAAAATAATGTTGCAAGAGTTATGGAAAAAGAAAATCGACTGGGACGAATCCCTACCCGAGGAGGAAGCTACGGTGTTTAACGAATGGCTCGACGATCTCGAGTACGTTAGCAACCTCCGCCTGCCACGATGCTATGGTGGGCTTAATCGCGAAAATGTAGAACTACATGTATTTTGCGATGCGAGCGAACAAGCGTATGCCGCGGTCGCGTATTGGCGTTATAGGGATCGCGATAAAAGCATAAGCGTGATAATGGTCGCGGGTAAGGCTAAAGTCGCTCCAATGAAAACTCAAAGTATACCGCGTATGGAATTGCAAGCCAGCTTAATAGGCGCACGATTGGCATCGGCCATCATGAAACAGCATAACGTTAAAGCCAAAGTTGTCCTATGGAGCGATTCCAAAACGGTACTTCATTGGATTAGAAACGACTCGGCCAAGTACACGCCGTACGTGTCACATCGTTTGAGTGAAATCGCGGAATTAACAAGCATCGACCAATGGCGCTGGGTGCCAACGGCACACAATGTGGCCGACGATGCGACGCGGTCGGGTAACACTCGGTTGAAAAGTAAGGACAGGTGGTTTACAGGCCCACCCTTTTTGAGGGAACCTGAAGATTTGTGGCCACAAGAAACCTACCTAGAACTTACTCAAGACGATGAAATCGAAGCGCGTATAACACACGTAAATACGGAACCAGCCTTTGTCGAGTTCAAACGGTTCTCATCGTATGAACGATTGTTGAGAACAATGGCTGTCGTGTTAGCGTTCGTAGACAAGTGCAGACGGCGTGCGACCGGCGTAACCGCGAAGCACATTAGGGATGCTGAACGCGTGTTAGTCAAAGAAGCGCAAAAAGATAGTTTTGCAAGTGAATTGTACAAGCTTCATAAGGACAAACACGTCGATCGCTCAAGTCGCTTATACAAATTAGATCCCAAGGTTAACGAAAATGGGATTCTCGTTTTAAATGGTCGCATTAACGCAGCTACGGTGCCAGAATGTATGAAGGAACCGCCCATACTCGATGGTGCACATCCTTTGGCACAGCTGCTTATTAAACATGAACACACGAGCCAGAGTCACGTAGGTAGGGAACAGATCGTCAACACCCTGCGACAAAAATTTTGGGTATTGCGTTTACGACCCATGGTAAAGACGATCCTACGGCAGTGTGTTACATGTAAAATGCGTAGGGCGAATCCGGCAATACCAGTGAAAGGTAATCTACCGCAAGTCCGTCTTGGTACACACACGAGACCGTTCTCTCATTGCGGCATAGATTGTTTCGGCCCCATGTGGGTGGCAATAGGCCGACGTAGGGAGAAGCGTTGGGGTATGCTCTTCACTTGTTTGGTTACGAGAGCTATTCACGTAGAGTTAATTGCAAGCCTAAGTACCGATTCTGCCATAATGGCCTTGAGAAGAATGGCGGCACGCCGAGGATGGCCGCAGAAGTTCCTCTCGGATAACGGCACCAACTTCCATGGCGCTGAGGTAGAATTGGGCAAGGCCTACAAAGAATGGCTGCCAGAAATGCAGAACTACACTCTGGGCAAACAAGTGGAGTGGCGGTACATTGACCCGGGCGCACCGAACCAAGGCGGAGCGTGGGAACGCATGATTAAAACTGTTAAGTCAGCGTTGTATATGGTATTGCATGAGCGAGCTCCAAAAGAGGAAGTTTTGGCCACATTAATGGCAGAAATTGAGCACACAGTAAATTCGCGCCCACTCACACATGTCCCAGTAGAGCCAGATGACGCTGAGGCGTTGACGCCTAATCATTTTTTATTAGGCACAGCGACTGGACTACCGTTTGTAGGGGAATGTGAGGTGGCGAATAGACAGACATGGCGTGCTGCTCAAGCTCTGGCCAATATGTTTTGGGCTCGTTGGGTTAAGGAGTATTTGCCCACGTTAACGCCACGAGGCGATGTTAGGAAAGATCACGATAACGTCAAAATTGGTGATGTCGTTATCATTGCGGATGGATCATTGCCACGTAATGTTTGGCCCCGAGGCCTCGTCGAACAAGTGTACGTAGGACCCGATAACGTAGTTCGAAGCGTGGATGTGCGGACGCGCGGGGGGATCTTTCGGCGACCTGTTAGGCGTCTTATTGTCCTGCCCATTGATAAGGGCTGCGAGGTTCTTCGCCGGGGGGAGAATGTTACGGACAATGACGTCACATGATTTAAATTGTTAGGTATAGGTATTTAGATTGATAAGAAATGAAATTTAGTAGCATAACATGATAAGGATCACTACGTACTGACAAGAGCTCAACGTTGCGAGTTCTATTTATAACCTCTGGGGGAGGAGCCTGCGCTCTGATTGGTCGGCGCGTTTCGTCGCCCGGAACTATTAGCGTTACCGGTACGAGAGCCGTTTGCTCGCTCGGAGCAGTAAATGGCCTTATGTACCTGGCTTCCCTAGGTCATAAATCATGTTTTTATCAGTAGAATAGCCCTATATGTCATTGTTATGGCTTTATATCTTTGTTGACAGATATATTTAGGTACCGAATCCGTATGAATGGCGCGTAAGGATTCACAGGTAATAAAGTTATGGGCATTTGAAAATTATGTTGTTGGTATTACAAAATAAAGTGTATTTGTGTACCCTAGCCTATTGTTAAATAGTTAAATTGTCAATAAGTAATAAGTTATAAGCAAAAATGTAAACTTTTTGGAAATGTTGTAAATTTGACAAAATAACTTGTAATATTTTGATTATGGCACTCTGTTTTGAAGCCAGATCACTGTTATTATGTATGGAAATAGGTATTTTCACTATGTGAGACTTTACGTGTTTTTAGCACTGGATCACACTTGACCACTTTCTTTTACATTGTAAACTGTTGGTTAGGGACACCTACGCGGGAAAAAGAGGGATGTCATGACATTTTGACAAGGACGACTATATGGGTTAGAGGAGCATTTCTGGAACTGAGGATCAGGAGTAGCGACCTTGGAAAAAGTAACGACGACGCTCTTGGGGTCCAATAGCGTGTGGCCTAGGATCAGGTGATGTTTCCGGTTTCCTCTTATTGGTTAAAACAGCATTTTTTACTCTTTATCTTCGTAGATGGTCAAGATGTGCTAAAAACACCCAAGTACTAAGTCCTAATGTATGGACAATGTTCTCTGCAATTATCACAATTACCATAGCCTAAGTTCTGACTGTTTTTTAGTTGTAATCGACTCTGTAACTTTAATCTATGAATATACAGTCCATCTTGAGTTTTTTATTATTGGAAGGGGAGTTTTATTTGGCAATCGACGAGTAAACCCCACACCAGGTTTATCATCATTGCCACGTTCGTGTTCAAAAGTGAATAGCTAACACACAAAACCGAGAGGTCTCAGTATCGCTATAATTCATTTAGTATTGCAGGCATATATAGGTGACGGTGACCGCTTACCATCATGTTTTCTTTGTTGTTTCCAGGCTACGTAGTACACAACGCAGACGAGCTTGAGAAAATAATGGCGGTCGGCAACAAGAACCGTCACATCGGAGCAACTGCGATGAACACTGAGAGCTCTCGCTCGCACGCCATCTTCTCTATCACCGTGGAGAGCAGCAAGCGAGGCGAGGACAAGAAGATGCACGTCAAGATGGGCAAATTGCACCTTGTGGACTTGGCGGTAAGGTACATTTCACATTGCAGCTGTGTAGCCATGAACACGGATAAGCTATCTTCTCTATCACCGTGTAGAGCAGCAAGCGAGGCGAGGACAAGAAGATGCACGTCAAGATGGGCAAACTGCACCTTGTGGACTTCGCAGTAAGGTGCAATTCACATTGCGGATGTAGAGTAGCCAGGAACCCAGTTTTTGCCCTCTAATATTCAGCAACGAGTGAACAATTCTTTAAATGACATCCAATCTTATCACCATGTTTCTGGATCTAAAACGCCACTTCCAATCTTTATGTATCCATTTACCAAAACAATCTCAATTCAACCTAAACATATTGTCCCAGGGTTCAGAACGCCAAAGCAAGACGCAAGCAACAGGCACCCGTCTCAAAGAAGCGACGAAGATCAACCAGTCTCTCTCAGTACTTGGCAACGTGATCTCAGCACTGGTTGATGGGAAATCAACGCACATTCCTTACAGGAACTCGAAGCTGACGAGGTTGCTGCAGGATTCCCTCGGTGGAAACTCTAAGACTGTCATGGTAAGTGATTATTCCGGCATAAATAGTAACATCATCTGCCTGCCCTGTTCCCAATCAATTGGGGTCGGCGCAATATGTACGCTTCTTCCATTCGTCTCTTCTATCCGTCATACCAGTATCCACTCCTTTCTTACCCATATCATCTTTCACACAATCCATCCATCTCTTTTTCGGTCTTCCCGGCATAAATAGTATCTGATGTGTTAATCCAGGACATCTGATTGTCAAATACCTTCAGTGTTCTTGATTTTGCGGTTTGGGCTGTGCGTTGATAGATCAGGCATTTTAGTATGGGACAAACTCTGAAATCGAGAAAGTTTGATTAATTACATCTGATCTTGTAGCAGTGCAGGTGAATCCAAACTCTGTTTTTCTATATAAGAGAATACAACACGAAAATAATCTATTAATCATTTTTTTTTAAAAGCTTTTTATTAACTTGCAAGGTAGGTATGTTTGTACATACATAGTTGATTGTTTTTACTGTCAAATAAAAAGTTATTCTATTCTATACATTATGTATGTTCGAGTCAAATCTTGCAAGCGGATTTTCACCCACTTCCAGTGGTCAGATTGTCTTGATATTTGGTATACATTTATTTTCATGGATAACGGTGTTGGTTGTACAATTACTCTTTTTGTTTACAATATATTTTTATGTTTATGCTTTATTGTACAATTGTTTGTTTTCCTTAATAAAAAAAAAATATTGGAAGACAATGGAAGTACAGTCAACAAAAAGTACAGTCACCAAAAAAAACTTTTAACTTTTTAACAAAAAAAAAATGTTTATTAGGTCTACAAAACTGAAATAAATACTTGCAGATAGCGACGATAGGGCCCGCGGATTCTAACTACGTGGAGACGATCAGCACGCTGCGGTACGCGAACCGCGCCAAGAACATCGAGAACAAGACGCACGTCAACAGCGAGCCAGGAGACGCGCTACTCACCAGGTATACAGATACAGATACTTACAGATAGTGACGATAGGGCCCGCCCACTCTAACTACGAGGAAGAACATAGAGATCACGGTCGGATTACTCATCATGGCAGCTCGGGCCGCTTGAACGGGACGAAATAGTGGGACGTCACGACGGTCCTCGCCCTGCGTAGACATATCGTAGTGTCGGTCATTTCTTCTTGGGAACTTATACTTCAAACGTCTTGAGGAAACTTCAACAAGATGCAGGAGATGTGGCATTTGTCATCCGTTATCATAATGTCGCGCTAGTTATTAATTCCATATATATTATAGCTGTTCCCCGCGGTTTCACCCGCATTCCCGGGATAAGAAGTAGCCTATGTCCTTCTCCGTACTATAGGCTATCTGCATGCCAAATTTTATGATGATCCGGAGGAGTTGAGGCGTGAAGGCGTAACAAACAAACAGAGTTACTTTCGCATTTATAATATTAAGTATGGAAGTATACTCCCAATACTGAAACGCTTGTGGCGTAGCATGATTAGCCGTTCTTAATCGATCGGCAAAGTTAAGCTACGTCTGTCGTGGTCGGTACCTGAATGGGTGACCGCCTAGTGGTATTTCAAATCGAGCGTTTCCGTGCTTCGGAAGGCACGTAAGATCCTTGGTCCCGGTTATCACTTAATTGTGATAGTCGTTAAGCTAGATGGATGCCTCCTAGGCGGCTTGAAAAATTCCAACAGTAGGTTGACCACTAGCCTACCTCCACCAATCCGCAGTGGGCATGCGTGGTGGAGTATCGCCCAGTCCCTTTCACCCTCATTTGTGAAAGGAGGCCTGTTCTCAGCAGTGGGACATTATAGGCTGATGATGATGATGATGATGATGATACTCCTAATCTCCCAAGACCATATTATACACATATTCTTGGCCCCAGGTTTTACACGAGGCCCCATTGGATCTCATATTATCTTGGGATGATAGCATCCTATCCTGTTTTATTTAAGGACTAGATTAGGAAGGTAAACGCGAGCGACCGCTTATTTTACTAGGAGCTCATTTTTTTTTTTTTTTCAGATTTCAACAAGAAATCGATCAACTCAAGAAGCAATTGGAGGAAAGCACCAATGGTAAGTAATACAGGATGATTTTGTAACTTAGTCGGCAAACTTTTTTTTTTTTTTTTTTATACGACTAAGTCGGTAAACAAGCATACGGCCCGCCTGATGGTAAGCGGTTACCGTAGCGATATGGACGCTTGCAACACACGAAGCATCGCTCACGCGTTACCGACCTTTCCCCCCTCCCCAATGAGCTCTGGCGACCTTACTCACGCGCAGGAACACAACTTTACACAGCATAAAGTTATTTAACTTGCTAGTTGTTCGAAGGAATCATACACATGACCTTCAACATGGCATCTTTAATATTCAATTCATATAGTTTCTTTAATAATATACCTAGTATTTATATACTCTGAGATAATATTGAAAATATTTATTTTAAAATTATAAAATAACTTGTGCTAACAAGCCCTTTCGTGTGATATGTCACTATATGTCATGTATGTCCTGTGTGGGAATCGAACCCACGACCTGCGGCACGATAGGTGGAATCTTAACCAGAGTCTTAACCAATCGTGCCAACTGGCCCGTCAAAAGATTCGACGGAAATCGACTGTGACAGACGGACAGACAGACGCACTAGTGATCCTATGATGCTGCCTTTTTTCCTACTGATCATGTAACAAGTCTACCGATACTAATATTATAAAAAGGTAAACGAAACGCTCGTGGTGTAGCATGATTAGCCGTTCTTAATCGATCGGCAAAGTTAAGCTACGTCTGTCTTGGTCGGTACCTGGATAGGTGACCGCCTAGTGGTATTTCAAATCGAGCGTTTCCGTGCTTCGGAAGGCACGTAAAGCCGTTGGTCCCGGTTATCACTTAATTGTGATAGTCGTTAAGCTAGTTGGATGCCTCCCAGGCGGCTTGAAAAATTCCAACAGTAGGTTGGCCACTAGCCTACCTCCACCGATCCGCAGTGGGCACGCGTGGTGGAGTATCTGCCCATTCCCTTTCACCCTGATTTGTGAAAGGAGGCCTGTGCTCAGCAGTGGGACATTATAGGCTGATGATGATGATGATGAAACGATTCTGAAAATTCTTTCACTAATAGCTCGGGGACAACTAATAGGAAGCTACATTATCCCCGATTGTTATAGGCTATTTTGCATCCCAGGAACGCGAGTGAAACCGCGAGGGACAGCTATATTTTATAAACTGATTGCATCTCTGATTATCCAGAATTGGAAGAAGATGGCGAGGAAGAGGAGGAGTTGTCTGAGGAGGAGGTGTCCGACGCGACCCTCACCGACCCCGAGCTGGACTCCCTCGACCCTGAGGAGAAGAAGATGAGACGCAACATGAGGCGGGAGGAGAAGGTACCTTATACAGGAGTGCTTGTAATTCATCTGCGTTGTATAATGTAAAAATAATCTTCTATACATATCTAATACCTTTCAACGAGTAATTCTTGTATAATCTGAATTTCGGACACGGCTTCAATGATTTTCATGAAATTTAGTATGCAGGAAGTTTCGGGGGCGATAAATCGGTTTCATTTTTCGAAAACGTCGTTTTATCCGTGCTTTCAGGCAATGAAAAACTGCTACAATTACATTAGAATACCAACGTTAATTTCGCCACAACAAGTCAACAAAATTAAATAGCTCAGGTGGGAAATCGGGCGGTCCCGAAATCAGAAGACCCCGGTTCGAGTCCTGATGATTATTTTTTCCCTTTTTTTTTCAATAATATTGTCTTATCAGTTATTAATTCGTACCTAAATATAATTTCCAAAAAACACAATTTACCAAAAAAAAAACCATCCAGGTGAAAAGGGGGATTCTGTTTGTATGGAAAATTTTATAATTTTAAAACAGCTTGATTATCTACCTAAATAAGTAACCTAAATTAGTTTTTGAAAACTACCCCTAAAAGAGGGTTTAGGGGATATATGGAAGAAACCAACCGCGTCCGATTAACTTGAAACTTGATATCAATACTTCGGATAAAAAATAAAGAAACACGTGTTTTTGGGTTTCGTGAAAATGGACCCCTAACGGGGCAAAAAGGGGTTCTAATGTTTTAAGGGGAGGATTTTACAGCGTGTCTCGATTTGATCACATCCATATGAACAACTTTTACTACGGGAACTTGAAATCGTCCTAAACTAAACGAAGCCAGACATTTATGTTTGAAAATCACATTCACATTTATACGTACTTTGCCTCTTCCTTCCAATATCAGAGGTAAATTGCAACATAACTTTGTTTTTACAGGAAAAGCTGAACCGCGAAAAGGCTTACCAGGCGCGTAAAGTCCTCGAGGAGAAGAAGGCAGAGCTGCAGAGAACAAAGTATGTTCGGTACTATTTGGTCTTACGACCGAGTGCATGGTATTCATAGCTCAATCCTTCATCCAAGCGAATTACCCCTTTGCCAGATTGTATTTTTCCTTAGTTGCTTCCATAAACCTACTACTACTTTTACGTATCTATTGTAAAGAAAACCTCAATTGTGCCACACTCCAAACAAATGCGGGCATCAAACAACCAACTCAATTTTCAATTCAATTTATTTAATGTTATAAGAACGGCATACACCAATTATACTTATCACTAGCAAAATACATCATTTTATTTGACGGGTTGGCGCAGTTGGTTAAGACGCGTGGAGTCTTAACCTATCGCGCCGCTGGTCGTGGGTACGATTCCCACACAGGACATGCATTTGTGTGCATGAACATGTCTGTATGTCCTGAGTCTGGGTGTAATTATGTATATTAAGTATGTATTTACAAACAAAAAGTAGTATATGTATTATATCAGTTATCTGGTTTCCATAGTACAAGCTCTACTTAGTTTGGGATCAGATGACCGTGTGTGAGGAATGTCCCAGGATATTTATTACAGTTATTAAATGTCATATTACCAAAACAAAAACAAAGGAATCTATTCGGATTCCGCCAATTCCCCACCACAGACAGTGCGCTCTGATTGGCTAAATCAAGGATACGCTAAACATTTAGATGCAGTGATTGGTCGGTACTAGAGGGATTTTTCCTCGACCCCTGTGGGTCTGTTCTGACAGCTGCACTTGAGAAGTACCATTTACTTTGTGCTTACCACCTTCGGCTACATAATCACTGATCATATTCGTACAGGAAACAACAAGAAGAACTGAAAGATAAGCTGCAACGTCTGGAGTCGAAGGTCCTGGTGGGTGGAGAGAATTTGCTAGACAAGGCCGATACCCAGCGCCGCTTGTTGGAGCAGGCTGCTCGGGAGCTGGAACAGAGGAGGCTCATAGAGCTGAGGCTGCAGGAGGACTTGCAGAAGAAGGAGGTAAGAGTCAGATAGCGTGCGTGTGAGAGAGACAAAAAAAGTCTGGAGCTGAATGTCTTGGTGGGTGGTTAGAATCACCAGTTGTTGGAACAGACTGCTAGGGAGCTGGAACAGGAGGAGGAGGAATGCGAGAGGACTTGCAGAAGAAGAGGTAGGTGGGAGTGAGATAGCTCTCGTGTTACAGAGGTAACAATTTGTAAGATATGTTAGGTGTTAGTGAAAAATTCATGGTTATACGGGAAGAGGAAGACCGAAAAAGAGATTGATGGATGTGAAAGATGATGTTGGTACGAAAGGAGTGGATGCTGATATGACGGATAGAAGAGACGAATGGAAGAAGCGTGCATATTATTAAAAAATTAATTGACCCAACACTGATAAAATAAAATCTGCTTTGATTATTATTAATGACTAGCTGCACGACGCTACTTCATTTGCGTGGTGTCCTACCCTATACCCTACCCTAACTCTCACTATTTAAACTTTCCCCGGACTTCCACAAATATTTTAGAACCAAAATTATCCAAATCAATCCAGCCGTTCTCGAGTTAACAAACAGCAAATCCTTGGTTGGTGACCAATCTTGAGAGGTATTGATTGAATATACATAACTAACTCAAAATTGTTTTTTTATGTGGTTTATGTGGGTTTACAAAAGGAATTTTTCGGTATAATATTTACCGAAACCATTCCGTAGTTCATCTTTTTTTTTTTCTGTGATTGCTGCTTCATGGCAATCTGTTTTTGAACTTTTTTCTGGGAATAGTCTGGGTTAAAGAGAGATTATGTCAGGAGACTAAACTCTCACTCTTGGTTGAATCTAGAGGTCAGATTCGGGACGCTATGTCTCTTTAGTCTTCTAAATTGAAGACTACCAATCCCTCGCAGTGATCATCGAATCCACGACCTGCGACGTGATAGGAGGAATATAACCAACCAGTATATGTATTAAATATAGCATCTCACTCATTATCCCCAGGCCGAACGTCTAGACTTAGAAGAACGTTACTCAAGCCTCCAAGAAGAGAACGCAGCAAAGACACGCAAACTGAAACGCGCAGTGCAACTACTCAACTCGGCTAAAGCGGAACTGGCCGACCAGCAGCGGGAACAACAGAGGGAGATGGAAGGTATCCTCGATAGCGTGAGAGCGCTGAGACGGGAGATACAGCTCGCTGATCTCGTATTGGACTCTTATATACCTAAGGAGTATCAGGTTAGTAGGTACCACAATTAAAAAAAAAATGTACCAATTTGGTAATCAGCTCCGAAACGGCTGAACAGATTACATAATTTTCTCATAGATGGCACTACTCCGTGTTTTCAATGATACGTTTTCCTCTCATAGAGTTTTATAGAGTTGATTGAAATTACCTGTCAAAAAAAGCTGTCAAGTCGTGTGCATAAGGTTCAAATTAGTTCGAATTATCAACAGTTTGACAGGTATTTTCAACCAAACTCGATGAAACCCTATGGAAATAAAACGTCTCATTTGCATTGAAATTATTTGCGTTATAAAATCCTGTAAAGGGGGCCTACCCCCATCTTTTACAAAACAACCTTATTGCAATACTGTTTTGTTTCCAGCATATAATAACCTTATTTATATTCGTACCATGACCTCTACCAAACACTATTGTTATATGATTGTTATATTCCTGCTAAGAACGAATGATTTTTGAGAATTTGTCTATGGGCTCATTAAAGATGAAAAGAAATAACGCTATGGACCTAAGCAACTTTCTCTCTCTTAACAATTCTCATCTCTGTCACTCATCCATACTCTCTCGCTCTTTCAAATAACCTTATTCTTCTTTTCGTACCATGATGTCCCTAAAACAAGCTTATTTTATGCATGAAAACAACCTTGTTTATTTACCATAATGGTTCATTCAATTCGTACCATGAGCTATTTTTTATAAGCTTTTGACAATTAACATTATTGTTTTAATGTCAAATTTAGCAATCTTATATACGTTGTATTTACAAGCTGAAAATAACATTGTTTTCCAAATTTATGTTATAAAAATCTATTATAGTGTCATATAAAGTAATTATATCGAATTTATTTACTTATAGAATGAATATATCGGGATTGCGAGATTAGGTATCATCCCAAAATAATATAACCGATTGTTTATAAAGTTTTTAATTGCACTTGTCGTTCACTACACAACTATGCATCTACGTTAGTAATATCGATCCCTCGACCCTTAGCCTTAAGATTTATTTAGATAAAGCGGAGCTTTAAATAGCGTGTTTATATATTTAGTGACTTTTCATTTAGGTACCACCCACTATAAATATCCTGTTTTCATTATAACCAACGTACATCGAATAACCCCAGATTAATCCATAAAGTTAACTTTCCTGCAGTGTTAGTACACAGAGTAGTCCCTGTGTTCCTGGAATCCAAACTACCTAGATTCTCTGGCAAATTTTCTAAAATTGGTCGTAACCTACATTAGCCTGGATGGAATATATTATTGTCAACAGACGGACAGACGACAGACTTATAATAATCTATAAAGATAATCATTTTAACCATCTAATGTAGTAAAATATTAATTAAGTATTGAAAACTCAACTCACAACAATCTGCTATACTGTTGCAGAGCAGATGTAACCGTGCGGGAAATTCTAAAATACACATCCATTGGACCTAACTTTCTGTAGCCTTTGTGGCTGTGGATAGAACCGTGGGGGTCTGAAGCTCGCTGATTTGCTCACACATTATCATCAAAACCTCGGCAAACCGGTTGGTGGGGAGCTTTTTGTGACAACGCATTAGCTTGGCTATCCAAAGAGGAAACACTGCCAATAACGAGCTTGAACCTGGAACCTTGTCGATGATCGACAACAGCGGCAAATATTTATATACCTACATACACATAATATGTTTAATTCCAAGACCTGCAACTACAGTAGGATTCCCGTCAATAACACAATGAATAAAAACACGAAAGTATTATGTACCTACATTCTTTATTCACATAATTTTAATGAGAGTAAGATAATTATACACAATATAAGTATGGCATTAAACAATCTTGCAGATACAGATTCAAACTTTATTTCAGCATTTATAGGTTCTTAGACTTCACTTTAGACCAGCCTCTCCATATCTACGTACACTTTTTTGAGAGTACTCCTTCGCTTGTAGATATCGATTGAAGGCGGTATTTTTGGTCTGTTTGTATTTAACCATTTCTACCTGCTGACTGGATCTCTGGCGAACTCTTCGGCTACAACTCTACAAAATGAATTGCAACATTTGTGCAACTTACAAATGTATATAACCATGACATCTTAAATTTCATGCACTGAATATTACTGTCGAATATACTATTAAGATATTTCCATATTGATTGCACTTTGTTTGTTATTAAATTACATAAACAAATGTATTAATAAAATAATAACTAAATAATCTTGGATATCTTTATAAGACATTTGAGTATGACAAGAATGACAGGTAAATATTTTGTTCCGATTCATTTCATTTGATAATCTAGAGTCGGCAGTCTATATATTTTTTCAATTAATTTCCTTACTCTTCATAATAACATTTTAAAATATTTGTATGCATTTTATAGAAATTACTCGAAAATATTTTATTCTTTTAGTTACTTATACTTTACAATTAGTTTAATTTAATACTTTGCTAAAAGATGAAGAACCTCAAATCATTTCGGTCCAACGTGTGAAAGAAATGGCACTATATAGTTAATATATCGTTATTTCTTTTTATCTTTTATCAGGTTGTAGCAAGCCATAGACAAATTCTTACAAATCATTCATTCTTTCTCGGCACTTAGCAATTTTATATCAATGTTGAACGATTGAGCTCATGGTACGAATCAAAGTAATATTATTATAAGGTGAAAACAAAACAGTCTGGCAATAAGGTTATTTTGTGAGAGAAGATGATGGCCCTATAGGATGGAACGGGACAAAAAAAATACTTGTCAATTGTGACGCACGAATTTTGAAACTCAATGTGCCCTGTTGCACTACATATTTTGAAATAATACAAATATTTATTTTATGTATATCGACTTTTATATTACTTGAATTAATATTACTTAGGTCAATATGAAAACAAGGCAAGGGGCCGCCGTTCAATAGTGATATTCAGTGAATGAAATTTAATATGGCATGGTTACAAACAGAAGTAATTCAAGTATTATTTTATTCATTTTGCAGTGAAGAATTCGCCGGAATTCAAAGTAACTACTCTAAGAAATGTGCTGGAGAGAAATAGGTACCTAATCCTCAACTAGCAAAGCAATGGAGCACTTCTTGGTCATTACAAAAACTGAGACAAAGTTCATACATAAATATATACCTAGGTAGGTTTATATTTATGTATGGCACTTCAGTCTTAATACCTATAGTCTAGGAAGGTACCTATTGTCTTTAAATTAAATAAATAAAGAATTTACCACAGGAATCAACACATATTTTTATTTATTACCTTTTGTCAGGAATGCTACTGTAGTTGCAGGTCATACAATGAAACATTATGTGTATTTAGGTATATAAACGTTTATGAATAAAGTACAATCACAGTAAAGCTTAATCTATACGATATTAAATATTTACAACAAATAAATGAAATACAATCTAGCACTCGTATATAAATTTTCCTCTAGGCTGCCGTAGATTATCGGCAAGGTTCCCAACAGGCTAGCCAAGCTAATGCGCGAAAAAGCTCCCCGCCCGAGGCCTCGATTATTTTGGTGACAATATGCGAGCCACTCGGTGAGCTTCAAACCCATACGGTCGTATGGTTTCGATAGCAAATGGCATTTTGGTCCATTGCATGCGAAAGTGTTGATTCCTCACGTAGCATAGATGCATACCACGTCGCTTTCGTGTATCTATTATTGGCTTCTTTGGTATTTGCTTCCAAAAACACAAATAGTTCATATTCATTTGCCATCTTGAAATGCTAGATGGCAAAAGCTAGAAGGCTAGAGATACACAATTAATTCGATAAGTTAAATAAATACGATCTACTGACTTTATATCACTATAATAATAGATATTTTTATCATAAATTTGGATAATTCGTCGCGTATATAATGTTATATTTTGATTGATATATGCAATTGACATAAAAACCATAATGCTAGTTGTCAAAAGACACATCATGGTACGATTTGAATGAACGATTAGAGGTGACGTCATCAAACCTGCTAACAAAACAATATTGTTTTATGCCTATAATAAGCTTATTTTTAAGGATGTCATGGTACGAAAACGCAAAATAAGGTTATTTTAACCTTGTTTTAAGAGCTTGTGGTAGGCCCCCAGGCGGAAACTTTAAAAAATTCTTTTGGGCTATATACCAACTACGCCAAGTTTTCATTTAGGTATAATTCTGAACCTGCACCTGACTATTTTAAAAGAAACTCGTCAATAAAAGAATTTAAAAGGAAATTGCTGATTGCTAAAACTCACCAGCAATGAAATTCCATACAAATTTGCTGGCGCCTATTCAAGTATCGAGAAAAGGTTGTCAAAATTTAACTATGAGAAAAATTAGAATTATTTTTTCACACTTTCTTTTTGTCCTTTTGATTTAGTCCTTATACTAAAAATGTTCAGCATTACAAATCCAACACAGGTTTTGAAAAGATATCGTCTCAAAAGAACTCCGTCCAAAATTAATCCAAATTCACCGATTTATGCCGTGCATTGTCTAAAATTCAGATTTATATTTGTCACATGTACCTAACTAATACAAACGTGCATATACAGGCCCTGATAGAGCAGTACGTGCACTGGAACGAGCAACTCGGCGAGTGGCAAGTGAAGTGCGTCGCGTACACCGGGAACAACATGACGCACACCAGGCACCACGCGCACACTGTGCATAAACATGTGAGTATACCCACTCGGCCCGTTCAAGCGGCCCGAGCTGCCATGAGTTATCTGACCACCCCTAACTAGTCTTAACTTGCAAAAGTCCTGTCTAGTGTAAACACAGATGCTATTTTTTGCCGTTGTGACGGTTTGATTCACGTTTGCGGTTAACTACTTTTCAAAAATCTCATCTAGACTCGTCCCGTTCAAGCGGCCCGAGTTGCCATGAGTAATCCGAACGCTGCTTATTACCTCCGGTAATGCCCGCCGTAAGCCTAGATTCGTGCCCCAACCGGGGCGCCCTGAGGCATCTTTAGCTAAATTAACTCTATCCGGTTGACAGCCATCATCGCTGGTGTTACTAATGTCCATAGGTGATGGTAGTTACCATCAAGAGAACTGCCTGAATGCGTTTCACTGATAATGTGATATTTATTTTCCGATATTTTTTGTTATGCAACTAAGTCGCCAAATATTCATACGTACCGCCTGATGGTAAGCGGTTACTGTAGCCTATATGCTTGCAACACACGAGGCATCAATCACGCGTTACAGACCCGTCCCATACCCGATGAGTTCTGGTTACCTTACTCACGCGCAGGAACACAACATACAGTTATTTGGCTGCGGTATCCTGTAAGGTGGATTGGCCTCCCCTAATCGAGGTGCTCTTTGAGCGAATAAACGCTATGCTTCTACCTCTCTTAAAACATGCCAGTTTATGTTACATCTAAGAAATTGTTTGGTAAAAAAGACCTCATTTTTAACCGACTTCAAATAATTAGACTGTTTTACAAAAAACTTAAACCGACTTCAAATCCTGATCTGATGACAATGAGACCAAACGGGAAGTGTACCCTTCCAGACAAAAAAAGAATTTTCCAAATCGGTTCATAAATGACGGAGTTATGAGGTAACAAACATAAAAAAAAAAAAAAAAAAAAAAAAACATCCCAACAACAACAAAGAACCTCCTCCTTTTTTAACCGACTACAAAAAAAGGAGGAGGTTCTCAATTCAGTTGTATTTTTTTTTTATGTTTGTTACCTCATAGCTCCCGTAATTTATTAACCGATTTGGAAAATTCTTTTTTTGTCTGGAAGGGTAAACTTCCCGTTTGGTCCCATTGTCATGGATTGATCAGGATTTGATTACTTCTTAGTGTACTTTGAAGGCGGTTTAAGTTTTTTGTAAACCAGTCCAATTATTAACGGACGGGCCAGACGGCGCGGTTGGTTAAGACTCTGGTCAAGATTCCACCTATCGCGCCGCTGGTCGTGGGTTCGATTCCCACACAGGACATGTATTTTTGCGCATGAACATGTCTGTATGTCCTGAGTCTGGGTGTAATTATGTATATTAAGTATGTATTTACAAACAAAAAGTAGTATTATGTATTATATCAGTTATCTGGTTTCCATAGTACAAGCTCTGCTTAGTTTGGGATCAGATGACCGTGTGTGAGGAATGTCCCAGGATATTTATTAATATTGTTATTGTTCCTCAGCAAATGGAGCCGGCAGACCTGTCGGACCGGTACCTGTCGTACAGCACAGTGTGCGGGCGCGGCACGAGGCTCGCGCGGCCGCACGCCTCGGCGGTGCCGCGCCCGCACACTGCCATGCATCGACAACGGCAGTGAATACTATCGATGTCGATTGTATCGATAAAAGTGTCGTGTTCTTAATTTTTTCTTAGGGCGTTCATTGAAAAATTAATGTTTATTTTTTTATTGGGACAATGATAAAGAAAATAATGATGCCAATTCTGTTGTAAATCGCACTAAACTAATTTAGTCACATCACATCTCTTTCTTACAAAAATTACCCCCCTTACTCATAAAAAATTATTTAACTAATATACTGTTTAAAGGGTCACGTAAATAAAGTCACTCTATTGTCATTGTCAAATAATGTGACATTATTTACGTGACCCTTTAAACAGTATATTAGTTAAATAGCGCTTTATGATTAAGGGGGCATATATTTAAAGCAGTTAAATTAGTCTTTGCCACTATAGTACCAATATAGTATCATTTGCGGGTATTTAGACGTAACCACGATATACTGACATTTATATTGAAAATAAGCATTGGACTAATTTGACAGGGCTAAACTTACATCCTTTTCTTAGGTTCTTTGTTAGAAAGAGACATAGTGAGACTGAATTAGATTAGTTGTTAACAACAGAATCAGCACCATTAAGTACGTACATGTAGTTTTTAGGGTTCCGTAGCCTAATGGCAAAAAACGGAAACCTTATAGATTCGTCATGTCTGTCTGTCTGTCTGTCTGTCTGTCTGTCTGTCCGTCCGTCTGTCCGTCCGTATGTCACAGCCATTTATTTCCGAAACTATAAGAACTATAATGTTGAAACTTGGTAAGTAGATGTATTCTGTGAACCGCATTAAGATTTTCACACAAAAATAGAAAAAAAAACAATAAATTTTGGGGTTCCCCATACTTAGAACTGAAACTAAAAAAAAATTTTTTCATCAAACCCATAATTGTGGGGTGTCTATGGATAGGTCTTCAAAAATGATATTGAGGTTTCTAATATCATTTTTTTCTAAACTGAATAGTTTGCGCGAGAGACACTTCCAAAGTGGTAAAATGTGTGTCCCCCCCCCTGTAACTTCTAAAATAAGAGAATGATAAATCTATAAAAAATATATGATGTACATTACGATGCAAACTACCAACGAAAATTGGTTTGAACGAGATCTAGTAAGTAGTTTTTTTTTAATACGTCATAAATTAAAATTAATATCAAATACTCAGGTCTATACTACCATTTACTTATATACCTACAGGTTTGTACGGAACCCTTGGTGCGCGAGTCTGACTCGCACTTGGCCGGTTTTTTTTTTAGGTTGGTTTTGTTTAATTTTGGTGTCGTTTTGTTGGAGTTTTTTCAGTTTTCTACATTCAAAGTTTGTCACTGGCCAAGTATACTGTTGAGGAATTCCGTCATATCTTCAAAGTACTTGGTCGAATCATAATAAAATTAACTTGCGAATTTTATATTTAGTGGAAACATTCTGTCCCCCAGAAAAAATATCATAAACATCGGTTCATATTTGCCTAAGTAATGCTCTCATTTTTTATCGGTCAATTAAAAGGCAACAACTGAGAAAATTTCAAAATAACTTTGCAGTCTTGACCGGGATGCGATATCGATGTCGATAAATAAAAATTGTATGCACTATTATAGTAATTTTGTGTGTAGACTTGCAATCTTTTATTGCTGTTATTTTTGGTAGTATGATAATATAAAATACGAGTATGTATTAGAGTATTTTTTTAGACTGATTTACCTATATCGAAAATAATGTTATTAGTTATATGATTTTATAATTTTAATTGTGTGTGGAAAATAATATGAAAAAGACAAAAAAATGATACAGATAATCAACTTACTATAAAATTAAAAATGTATTTTGATGAATAAGACGCTTTGAAAAATATAATTAATACCAAAAAAAAATATGCAAACCTTACTAATTATTTATTAATCTATAATTAATTAGTATAAAAATCATGAATTAATTGATAAAATATTGATGATATGATTTCATTCCATCTTGTGTAACTATCTAGTCACATTCCGTGATTGTGTTTTATATTAGTCTAACTTCAGTATTAATATATTATATTTATGTATAATAAAAATGTAGTGTGCACAATTTATTTCACATTGTGATATTTTGGTATTTGCAGCTGTGCAATGTTTTTTAATATAACACTTTTAGTATCAAATGAGGTTTTATTTCAAAATTGCTGTCCCCGCGTTCCTGAGATGATATTGACCGAGCGAAAAAAACGCTTTCGTATATCTGTCCGGCTGTTCTCTACAGGTCGCATTTCTCAACCGATTCTCGTGAAATTTTGTGACTTCCATGCACACAAATGCATGTCCAGGGTAGGAATCGAACCCACGATCTTCGGCGTGATACGCGAAATCTTAAACAACCACGCCAACTGACCCGTCAATAGGGATCAAAAATTGTCTGTTCCTCTCCATACTATAGGCTTTCTGCGTGGCAAATTTCATCGCGAACAGTACAGCAGTATTGTCGTGAAAAAGTAACACTAATATTATCCTACCTATTATATATAATGTAATAATATATATAATGTGAAAGTGAGTTTGTTTGTTTGTTACGCCTTCACGCTTCAAATACTCAACGGATCATCATGGAATTTGGCATGCAGATAGCCTATGGTATGGAGAAGGACATAGACTTTTTATCCCGGGAACGCGGGTAAAACCGCGGTGGACATCTAGTATACATATATTATTAGGCGTATGTTGTGATCACCGATATAGTTGTTACACTCTAGCAATATCCTGAATACCTGTTATTAGCTTCCTGATAACTATAAATGTTTAAGTTTTGTATTGTATAGTTATTATTTATTTTTTATTATAATTATTTTCTAATTAGGTATTTATTGGTCACACAATAAATAAATGTAGAGTTGAATTTTGTAATTCTTTCACTAATAGGATGCTACATTATTTTTGAGTGGTTGGCTTCTTACTGCATCTCGGGAACGCGGAAAATTAGTTCATATTACACTAGCTGGCCCCTGCTGGTCACCCGCGATCTCGTGATAAAAAGTAGCCTATAGGCTCAGAGTAGATAAATACTACGTACAACTATAGGTAACACTCGGAGAGAGTGTTATGTTTTTCTCTCTCTATAGTACCTACTTCAATAATACCTATAATTATGTAGTATGTTCAGTAAATGACAACATTAAAAATTCAGCCGTATAGATTCGCTTGCTTGTGCTAACTTCATTTTCAGAAATTTTTTAAAGTAAATTCTAGTAAATGTCTTAATTTGTTCATAAATAATCAAAAATGACGCTTATTGGGGCTATTCTGAAAAGAGTCAGATCAACAGACTCGATAAGGAAGAAGTACTCCTCCCCTCCGCCAGAGTTAGAAGAGATTGAATTGCAGATAAAGAAGAGAAAAAAATATCTTGTGAGTAACGTGAATTTTTCCAGGACAAATGGAGAAAATTATGTTTTTGTGTCCTTTTTTTAAACTATTAAGGTAGCAAGCAAGCATACGGCCCGCCGAATGGTAAGCGGTTTAACATTGTACACAGTTAAAACATAAACATTTTTCATTCATAAATATGTTACACTAGATCGCATTTTCTGAATATCTGGATAGAAAACTAAGTTTGTCAACATATAAAAAGAATGGTGACCTAAATTCGGTGATGGTGGTGGCGTTAAAGCTATTTGGTTGACAACTTCGGTAGGTCTATAAAGTCGGTTACCGACTCACACCCTCAATTTGCCCTTGGTTGGCAACCGTAGATCAGTCTCTTAACTCTATCACCTCAGAGTATATAAATACTACGTACTTACAACTATCACTAACTAGTGTGTATCATAATAAATATTTTGTTGCGCCTACTATTAACTGCATAGCAAAGTTACAGAACCACATTTTATTTTCCCTTTTATCTTTATTGTGTGTAACTCTTCATATGCGAGTTCGAGCCGCACATAGCCGGTATTTTTTTAAATAAATAATTTTATGTGGCAATCACAACACCTTGGTAGCGAAAGGTATCACAATTTTGGTCTTGCTTCCTAATTCAATTTATTTCAGTACTCGCGCGTCCCGGCACGCGTGGACTCCTCGCCTCCTCGATTTGATCCGATGGTCATGCACCATTCTTTGTCCAAATGTCACCGAAGGGTACAAGAACTGTATATGGAGAACATCCGCATACTATTGGCAATCAAACGGATGCACATTTCAAGGGTATCTGCCTATTTAAAATATCATTGGTTATCTGTCAGTTTCTGAAAGCCTAATCTATGCTTATAACTACAGTGCGGTCGTCGAAAGAATGCGTTTCTGACACCTATTGATTATTGGTCAAAATATCGGAAACTGCTAATCCGATTCTCATGAGACTTTCACGAGATTTCAGTATTTTTGCTAGAGAAATTCTTATGGTATTCAGATTAGCCGTTGTCGTGATTTGGATGTGAACATGAGTTTAGTCTGGGAAAACTTAACATCTGGGATCACGGGGAATTCCCCGGGAATGCGGGTTGTAAATAAATACCATTATGGAGCTTGTAACTTGTAACGTTGTAGGGTAAAGTGGACTGCCGCTGGAGCGAACACGATCTGCCACCAAGTAACACACAATATTATGACAACAGAGTACACCAGCTCAAGCATATACAAAAACATAACATAGTATTTTACGAAAGAGTCATTTGTACTGTAAGTAAATTTTTAATAGATTACTTAACGTATTTCCGCATTTATGAAGAGATCCCTTTGCGTGCACACATCCCTCGATACGATAGGCATTTCTTTTAATAGGCTTTGAGTAATATATTTGACCATCATCTCACCATGGTTAGTGATGATTTGGCCGAAAGTGGTAAGCACACAAAGCATAGAAGGAAATTGTCTCTTAAGTGCAGCTGTTGGAGCACATCAGTAGATGCTTGAGGGTGGTACCTAGCTAGGTGGGTACTACAGGGGTACTTTGTAGTACCACCGTGCTGGTTTCCACACGATATTGTCCTTTACAAAAAGATCAAGTTAATTGCAGTAATGCAACCCACAGACCAATCATCGCCTACACATCGTCGTATTAGTTTCAAGCTACGAATAAAAAACTCTTAAAACAATCGCAAAGTATTGCACTTACTGAAGCTACAGCTAGCTTAGCCAGCTTCCACACTAGTGTTTCAAAAAGGTTAGAATAATCAAGTTGAAAACCAGATACCTCGAGTAGCGACAACAGCATCCTTACGTCGCGACTGGCGTCGCAACCGACGCGACATATTGCTGCGTGCGAAGTGTAAGTTCGTGCTGTTCCCGCCGGTACCACACGAAGACATCGAGGATGTCGCCTTCGAGACGCCACAAGGAGTTTCACGACCCAGGTACAGTGTGGATCCATGTTTCTAGATGCCCAGAGGAGCGACAATGCATTCTTTCGTCACGGATTACCTATTTATTGCTGCGACCAAGAATGTTCGTAGTGTGGCACTTGCTGGCAGAACCAACATCACGTATTCGAACTCTAAGTCTGTTGCTATCAGTCCCTGGTTCAAAATATGTAACCAGGTACAAAGATATTTAGTGACGTTTAGCAAATATCAAGGGACTGCAGCCTACTCTCAACTCTTCGAACCTTTTTCAAGAAGGGTGTAAAGAAAGGCAAAAAACGTGGTGTACAAGAGTCTATATGGTACGGAAACCAACTCTTACCATGAAGCGGGCCGTAAGCTTTATTGCTGCATTAGTCATAAAACAAGTTATATACCTACACGCAGAGTATACTTGACACTGCGGGTGCGTGGAGGCACAGTCTTGGGCTCGCTGACGGTGGAACTGTTCGCGGACGTGTGTCCTCTCACCTGCCAGCTGTTTTTGGAGCTGCTGGACGGCGACGGCCTTGGGCATGGATATGTTGGCACAAGTTTCTTTAGGTAAGTATGTGCCACCACAGATTAAAGACGTGTGTGCTAAGTTACTTTATCCAGATTATGGTCTCGACCGCAAAAGGAATAAAAAGATAATTTGTCCAAACGATGTGTATTTTTTGTATTTGCCGCCTCTCCGGGCTAGTAATGACTACAATGACTACAATATACTTGACGTAGATTTATAAGGAACCTTTTCAGTGAATCACTTATTAGTTATTGACCACTTATAGAAAAAAAATCACGTCAAACGACTTTCAAAATGACAAAATTATGTTTAAACTTATTTGGTGTTTTGTAGTGGTTTTTACCTCTTTATTTCTATTTCTTTTACTGTTCATGACTGGAATTATTAAAATAACTGTACAATAAAATGTTGGTATCCGACACCGGCATCAATGGTACCAATGAGATATTAATCAAGATCGTCAGTCCTGATGGACAGACGTTTACCACGAACTTCTCAGAAGATACGCTTATAGAAGAAGTGAAGAACCGCGCTATAAACTACTTCTACCCGACCGGAGAGAGCGGCTCGAGCAGATATAAAATCGTGAGGGTTTACGACACGTCTACACTTCACGACTTTTTAACTCTCTCGCAAGAGCAAGTGGTGATGCATGAGGAGATGCTGCTAGTTGAAAGGAGGATACCAGAAGCCGGCACATTGTGGGACTTGGGAGCGGTGAGAGCCCCGCAACCGGGCTCTATCGCCGCCGCTACGGCGTCCCTCCCATCGCCTCAGAACGAAATCCGACAACCGAACCTCCAGTCGTTACTGTCAACAAACGAGCTGTCGTACGAACTGCGGAAGATCCTGATATCTCTGATAGAAGTGGGCGCACGGCTCGCCGCCTCCGGCAGAAACTACGAGTTGACGCTAGCGCAGTTATCGGCAGCTCTGGACGGACCGCGTCGTGTCTACCAGCCCGTCATACAAGTGATCACGCCGGAGGAGATCGCCGCAAGATTCAATAACCAAGACATACTATCCAACACAGAGGTACCTAGCTCGACCAATAATATGGATGGAAATGAAATGTATAGAAGAGCCGAGTATTTGCAAAGGTTTTTGGAGAAGTTTCGTGCGTGGAGAGCCAAGATAGCTGAGACGCCGAATCCTGACGCGGTCACCGCTTTGAAAAACCTTGGGTTCTCATACGAAGACTCGGACAAGGCTTTGCGTTTCACGGGCTGCAATGTACCTGCGGCAGCATCCTGGCTGATCGGTGAGAGAGGGTCCAGTCTCTTTGAGCTCATAAATGGTCTGCCCGATGGATTAATACTCCAGACTTTGCTAAAGCAGCCGCAAATTCAACGGGGGCTCCTGAATACGAGGATGTTGATAGCATTTATAGCGATGGTCGGACAGGCGGGTAATGCGGCGCTGTGGATGAACTCTCCCCACGGGAACCCTCTGCTCTCCCAGATCTCGAGGACTTATCACTCGGAGAAGTACTGCCTCGCCGTCAACCAGTTCTCTGAAGACAGACAGGTGCCACAGTCGTCCAAACCATCAACGTCTAGACAGAGAAATTAATAAGAATGGTATTTTTAGTGTGCTGTGTACCTACCAAATATTATTTTTTTACGTGATTTTGGTATCGATATAAAATATTTATTTTCTAATTCGCATTTTACAGAATACCATCTTTTTCTAGTCTCTACTTAGTCATGTATTGTCAAATTATATTCGGTGCAGTAAGGTATCCTGTAGGAAAGAGTAAGTAAGTAGTAAGCAAGGAGTACCTATACCTACCTACCTAAAATGTCTGTCCTAAATATATATAAAATCGGGGACATTCATCACACTCGGCAATCTGATACGCGAGTTTCGATTACTTTACCATAGCAAACTCCTTCCCCCTTATTACAAAACATGGTTTAAAGTAAAGCCAGGTTTTACTGTCATTTGGTCACTTTCTAACGTCATATAATAAAAAGGGACGAGGCTATTTTAAAACCTGGTTTTCCTTTAAACCATGTTTTGTAATAAGGTACCTTAGGTACTGCAATAGTACCTACAATTGAATGTGTGGCGCAGCATATAGGGAGCTGTACCTAAGGTTGATATTTAGCGTCTTGGGATTCAGCCAGCGACACCCAATTCAACTGTATGTGCTAATAAGTTTTCTGTACCGAGTATATAAATGCTCCGGTGTACGGACAAGTGAGGAAATGACTTCAATAAAATGTAGGAAAGTACCGCACATGTACTGGAGCGGCGGGGACGTGGTCCGCGACAACGGGTTCGGCTGCTACGCGCAGCGCGGACGGCGGGCGCCCATCGGAGCTGAGAACTACCACTTTTCGCATTCTATGCCTGGTAACTATGGTCATTTTAACGAGTGTTTTATGCTAGATAAGTATACAGACAGTACCTACAACAGATATTGTGAAAAAAATGTTTAGCGCCTTTTGAGCGTACTGGACTGTAAATCTGCAATGCGTTTTGAACATACGCGTGAATAGGTACGCCACTGGTTTTTATGCCTGGTAGTCACGTCGAATGCCGCGAGGTAGGTTGTGGCTTCGAATACTTCAAGCTTGATTTACGGTCCAAGAAAACTTTACAGTACCCACTCGCTTGGCTGGCTACCACCAGTGGCGTAGCTACCTAGGACATTAATCTGTGCCTAGGGGCTAGACGAGGCAGTGCACCGGGGCCCCCAAGCTCAGGGGGCCCCTCGGACTGTCAAGCTAGCTCGTAGGGTCAACAACTGTTGGTTTTTATGCGAAATATTAATCGCCGATCTCGCAGACAGAGTTCTAGAGTTGAGAGGGATCGGCGCCTAATATTTTGCATAAAAACAAATAATTGTTGACCCTTCATACGATCATCATACATGCTACGATCTTTCTTTTTTTCAAAGTGTGTGTGTAATCTTGCTACAGGGCCTCCAGGTGTAAAAACGAGATCTCGCTCGATTTGAACATTTTGAATAGTTTAGTTGGTGCCCTAGTTTATTTTTGCCCCAGGGCCTTTGGTTACCTAGCTACGCCACTGGCTAACACTCAATTTGCTGTCTTCCACTGGTATTGGTAGTCACACCTACTATCAAGTCGCCTGCCTGCTAGCTGTTAGCCTTTCGACATAAAAAATAGAAAAGTAAAACATTGTTAGGAATCCGGCCTGCCAAACATGTACAAAAACATTTGCTTATCAATATAATTGTTTTATTGCAAAAAAATTATAATTTTTGGCACATTAAATAATTTAATATTGCAGGTCTCCTGTCGATGCGAATGACGAAGGATGACGAGATGTGCGGCATCTTCAACATCACCTTCAAACCGCTGCCACAGTTTGACCTGAGGAATGTCGTGTTTGGACGAGTATGACATAGTTATTTATTACCAGGGAGAATCAAAGTCCATGCTATCATAACACACGTAGACAGAGCTTTTGCAGAGGACAGTTGCAGTGCCTAGTGCGAGTTTTCGATCGTTTCACGTAAAGGAACTACGTTTTATCACAGAATATTCAATAGGTAGTAGGGTAGTAGTTTTATATGGAATGCAAGTAGCGCCATCTACGAACGGAAAACATCACTAGGCTTCTTTCTAAGAACTTCTTTTTAAATCGTCAGTTTCAAGAATTATTTATGTGTGTTAACTCATAATTCAAATTACGGTGAGAATTATATATGCGTCTTTTAGTAGCGCCTCTAGTGGACAGTATCGGAAACACAATTATTATTATTATGTAAGCCTTTTAATACAGATAATTTCAAAGTACTTAATTATTACAATATTTTTACATGACATCGACACATATAATATCTGTTTGCCTATTTTTGGCAAAGGCCTCCTCCAACCTCTTCCACTCCTCTCTATCTCTCGCCGTCCTTGTCCATGTTTTTCCTGCGATTTCCTTTAATTCGTCCTCCCACCTTTTGAACGGTCTCCCCCTCTTTCGTTTATTGTATTTTGGGAACCAATTTATCAATGTTCTACTCCATTTCTCCCTTCCCCTTACTGTGTGTCCTGTCCATCTCCATTTTAATGTGCAACATTTTCTATTTTTGTACATCTTCTGAGTGTTTCGTTTTTCATTTCGGAATCACAATATTTAATTATAAATGTTTCACCCACAAACATCACCGCAGCGCAGCCGAGCGCGAGTATGGATTAGAGGAGTAGAGAGAGGTGAGAGTTAGAGGGGATAGTTTTAAAGAGAGGTTGAGCATAGTGTTGATTCTCTCAAAGAGCAGCTCGCCTGGGGAAGTAAGTACGTCCATCGCGGTACAGGTATAGTTGGTTGTTTCAACTTTGTATGTCACGAGTAAATGTTGAGTGATGCCATTTCTACACAATATCCGGGTTGTTTCACGAATTGTCACTTTTCTCTACTTCATTCTTCTTTATGAAGTGAAACACCTTATTGTAATTAACGGGCGTTAAATAGTATTTCAACTCATGGTCAGCGTTCATGTTTTTGACCCCACAGGTAGTCAGACCAAGCGACACATACAATATGATCCAAGCGTTAGGCTCCCCGCTCAATGTACACCCTGTCGTCGAACTGAGCGCCACGCGGCGCAGGCTCGCCCGCCGCTGGGTGTGCGGCGCGCCTAACACAGTGTTTAGTACAAGTGAACTTAAATATTTAAGGAAACAATGTATTTCATATATGTAATTGTTTTTTGTGTTTGTGATTTCTATTGTGTCACCAATCGGGTTCTGCAAATTTCATAAACTTTTTACGTTACACACATGCAGAAAGTAAAATATTTTTATTGGAGCAATCGAAAATTGAAAGACATCTACCCCTAGATCTATACTTATATAAGTTTGGACAGATTTGACGAAAACTGTATAATGCTTTGGTATAAAGCATATAGCATGGAGAGTGGAGACCCGCGCGCGATACAGGTGGAAATTTCGATATGATTCCCTTTAAAAAACAACACCAGTGAGTAGGCAATTTTCTATTTTATTAAATAATTCTAAAATCAAATTGTGTATGAAATGTAGGCAATAGTAATACAAATAATACAACACGCACACATGTATGTACACAGTGAGCACAGCTCAGCAGAATCCCAGTAGCGTCGAGTCGTCCCGCCGCTTGTGCTTCAGGTATTTGAATATCTTCCTGTAAACAAAAAAAAACTATTACAAATAACATTTAAAGTACTTATACTTTTAAGGCGATGATAGCGCAGTATTTATGTGGGATGCCGAGACGGAGGTCCCGGGTTCGAATCCTACAATGAGATTAAGCTCGGAGAAGGAAAATTAGAGCACTAGAAAATCAGAAATGAGAGTCAACGTCAGAGAGCATCGAAAACGTCCCATACAAATTAATACTCGAACGTGGTGTCACTTTTGAGTACCACTGTACTGTATGGAGAAAACACTGCCCTCCAATTTATCACTTTGGTCGTGAAAAACTGCGTTTAAGTACATACCCCCTTACTCATAAAACGTTATTTAATTAATATACTGTTCAAGGGTCACGTAAATAACGTCACTTTATTGTCATTGTCAAATAATGTGACATTATTTAATTGACCATTTAATCAGTATATTAGTGTATGTGTGTAGTATTTATGGTGCTGATTCTGTTGTTTACAACTAAACTTACTTTAGTCTCACTATGTCTCTTTCTAATAAAGAACATAAGAAAATGATGTAAGAAATGTAGTCCTGTCAAATTAGTCGCCATCTATCGCGGTTACGTCTAAATACCCGCAAATCATCGAACAATTAACCCAAAGAAGCGCAATGACATTAATTTTGGTTGAAATATATTCCGCCAATTTCCCACCGCCGACAATGCGCTCTGATTGGTTAAGTCAAGTACACATACGCTCTGATTGGCCAAGTCAAAAACACACGATGCAGCGATTGGTCCTTACTGTTCAAATTCAGTGACAAATCACTGACTATTTTCGGTTGATTGTTCAGTATTACTACTCTAAAGGGATATTTCCTCGATGCCGCAAATTAAGACGGCAAAGACTAATTTGACAGCTTTAAATATATTATCCGTTTTAAATAACGTTTGCGATTTACAACAGGGCCTATACTACGAAAAACGATACACGATAGTCCGATCGTCGTTGTCAATCAATTAGCCAATAGAATTGCACAAAATTTACGTCTCGTCAGTTTTGCAGCAATTCTATTGGTTAATGTTGACGGGCCAGTTGGCGCAGTTGGTTAAGACGTGGAGTCTTAACCTATTGCGCCGCAGGTCGTGGGTTCGATTCCCACACAGGACATGCATTTGTGTGCATGAACATGTCTGTATGTCCTGAGTCTGGGTGTAATTATGTATATTAAGTATGTATTTACAAACAAAAAGTAGTATATGTATTATATCAGTCATCTGGTTTCCATAGTACAAGCTTCGCTTAGTTTGGGATCAGATAACCGTGTGTGAGGAATGTCCCAGGATATTTATTTATTAACGATGACCGGACTATCGTATATCGTTTTTCGTAGTAGACCCTCAGAACCGGCGCCAGTAGTATGCGATGTACAGACCAGACAGTGTGCGGCACGTGTCCCCAGTCGCGGGGCATGTCGTGCACGAGGCGCGCCACGCGCTGCGGCGGCAGCTCCTCCTCGGCCACGACGGCGCGCACGCGCACGTCGGCGGCGCGCGGCCACGGCCACCCGCGCGCGTCCTCCACCACCAGCTCCAGCCGCATCGACACCTCCCACACTGACCGCAGGGGGATGTTCGCCACCTACAGTTAAACCTCACTTAGATCTACCGAAAAGACCTTTAAGGCAAGCTTAGATCATCATCATCATCGTCAGCCTATAATGTCCCAATGCTGAGCACAGGCCTCCTTTCACAAATCAGGGTGAAAGGGAATGGGCAGATACTCCACCACGCGTGCCCACTGCGGATCGGTGGAGGTAGGCTAGTGGCCAACCTACTGTTGGAGTTTTTCAAGCCGCCTAGGAGGCATCCAACCAGCTTAACGACTATCACAATTAAGTGATAACCGGGACCAACGGCTTTACGTGCCTTCCGAAGCACGGAAACGCTCGATTTCAAATACCACTAGGCGGTCACCCATCCAGGTACCGACCAAGACAGACGTAGCTTAACTTTGCCGATCGATTAAGAACGGCTAAAAGCTTAGATAGCTATGGAATATAGAAAGAATCATGGCGAGACCCATACATTGATTTTTACAATGGGGCTTGTGGGGGCTGGGTTTGCTTATGTTTGCCATTTATTTACTTATTAAATATAGATTCAGTCTACAATGTAGTTTTGCCGCCGTGCCGGCACGCAATTGTTGTCAGTGCGATAAGAGTGTAAATATTATGTAATTAATCTAAGCTTGTTTTGAAAAGAGTAATTGCCGAGTTTATTGCCGGCTCTTCTCAGCAAATGCAACCTTCCGAATCGGTATTAGAGTTAGACTTTTCATACGTGTCTGCGAAGGTCTATTTGAATAAATGATTTTGAATTTTTACCTTGAGCGTGAGATGTCCGGTGGGTGCGAGCGAGTAAGCGAGATGCAGCCGCGCGTCGTGCATGGCGCGTCCCCAGCGCAGCGCCACCCACCACCCCACCGTATGTGTCGCGGGTGCCACTAGTGTAGTGTAGTGTAGTGTAGTGTAGTGTAGTGTAGTGTAGTGTAGTGTAGTGGTACGGTTACCTTGAGCGTGAGATGTCCGGTGGGTGCGAGCGAGTAAGCGAGATGCAGCCGCGCGTCGTGCATGGCGCGTCCCCAGCGCAGCGCCACCCACAACCCCGTCGTATGTGTCGCGGGTGCCACTAGTGTAGTGTAGTGTAGTGTAGTGTAGTGGTGCGGTTACCTTGAGCGTGAGGTGTCCGGTGGGTGCGAGCGAGTAAGCGAGATGCAGCCGCGCGTCGTGCATGGCGCGTCCCCAGCGCAGCGCCACCCACAACCCCGTCGTATGTGTCGCGGGTGCCACTAGTGTAGTGTAGTGTAGTGTAGTGTAGTGGTGCGGTTACCTTGAGCGTGAGGTGTCCGGTGGGTGCGAGCGAGTAAGCGAGATGCAGCCGCGCGTCGTGCATGGCGCGTCCCCAGCGCAGCGCCACCCACAACCCCGTCGTATGTGTCGCGGGTGCCACTAGTGTAGTGTAGTGTAGTGGTGCGGTTACCTTGAGCGTGAGGTGTCCGGTGGGTGCGAGCGAGTAAGCGAGATGCAGCCGCGCGTCGTGCATGGCGCGTCCCCAGCGCAGCGCCACCCACCACCCCACCGTATGTGTCGCGGGTGCTACTAGTGTAGTGTAGTGTAGTGGTGCGGTTACCTTGAGCGTGAGGTGTCCGGTGGGTGCGAGCGAGTAAGCGAGATGCAGCCGCGCGTCGTGCATGGCGCGTCCCCAGCGCAGCGCCACCCACCACCCCACCGTATGTGTCGCGGGTGCTACTAGTGTAGTGTAGTGTAGTGGTGCGGTTACCTTGAGCGTG
Source organism: Achlya flavicornis (assembly GCA_947623365.1). Classification (NCBI taxonomy): domain Eukaryota; kingdom Metazoa; phylum Arthropoda; class Insecta; order Lepidoptera; family Drepanidae; genus Achlya; species Achlya flavicornis. The sequence continues at coordinate 5,681,262 of OX392494.1, read as the reverse complement.
AGGTGTCCGGTGGGTGCGAGCGAGTAAGCGAGATGCAGCCGCGCGTCGTGCATGGCGCGTCCCCAGCGCAGCGCCACCCACCACCCCACCGTATGTGTCGCGGGTGCTACTAGTGTAGTGTAGTGTAGTGTAGTGGTGCGGTTACCTTGAGCGTGAGGTGTCCGGTGGGTGCGAGCGAGTAAGCGAGATGCAGCCGCGCGTCGTGCATGGCGCGTCCCCAGCGCAGCGCCACCCACCACCCCACCGTATGTGTCGCGGGTGCTACTAGTGTAGTGTAGTGTAGTGGTGCGGTTACCTTGAGCGTGAGGTGTCCGGTGGGTGCGAGCGAGTAAGCGAGATGCAGCCGCGCGTCGTGCATGGCGCGTCCCCAGCGCAGCGCCACCCACCACCCCACCGTATGTGTCGCGGGTGCTACTAGTGTAGTGTAGTGTAGTGGTGCGGTTACCTTGAGCGTGAGGTGTCCGGTGGGTGCGAGCGAGTAAGCGAGATGCAGCCGCGCGTCGTGCATGGCGCGTCCCCAGCGCAGCGCGACGCGCGCCACGGCGGCGCAGCGCCGCAGCAACATGGGCACCTCCGCCGCGCACGAACAACCCCGCCCCGTGTAGTAGCGCATGGCGTCGCAAGCGAATCTCACGCACATCACCGCTACCGTGTTCAACTTGTCTAGAATGAAAATTAATGTATTCATGGCAAGTGGTGAATAAATAACACAATCAAATACAAACGTTTTTGAAACATTACAAACAAAAGAAGAAAAATAATAATGATAAACCAGCTCTGGTCTTCCGTTGGAACCGGTGTGTAACGTCACGTCACCAAACAACCAACAACAAAAAAAAATAGATTTAGGCTCAATTCAAACAAATAAAATATAGTTTAAATACTTTGGATCGCGATAAAAAAAATACAATTGTTATAATAGGACGCGCGTCTCTCGCGAGAATACGGTAGCAAACAAGCATACGGCCCACCTGATGGTGAGCGGTCTACGTAGCCTATTGACGCTTGCAACACCCTGCCAAAATCTCTTCACACCCTTCTTGAAGAACCCCATGCTGGGAAAACCACGGCGGGGAGCTCATTCCACAGCCTGAGCGTTGGCGGTAGGAAGCTCCTTTGAAACCGCATAGTATGAGACCATTTTGGTTCCAATATGTGTAGAAGATAGCCGTGGACATCAAGTCAAACAATTCTTCAGTCCGTTGTACAGGCAGTGTATACTAAATTATATTTTGTCTTAATCAACAATAATGTATGCTATGAAAACGCCCAAAACCACTTACCCCGTGGCACCGTCTCCAAGGTGACGTCTAAGACGGCGGTGTCGGCTCGCACGCGCGACCTAGTTGCGTTTTCGTAGCGGTGCGCCAGTCGCACGCTCAGTCGCAGTCGCCCATGCAAAAGTCTAAACGTCCAAGTGTCGCCGCTCGTCGCTTCCCATTCGCAATCTTCGCTCCTAATTAAAAAAAAACATTTATCAGAACACATTTTTAGGGTTCCGTAGCCAAATGACAAAAAACGGAACCCTTATAGATTCGTCATGTCTGTCTGTCTGTCCGTGTATGTCACAGCCATTTATTACCGAAACTATAAGAACTATAATGTTGAAACTTGGTAAGTAGATGTATTCTGTGAACCGCATTAAGATTTTTACACAAAAATAGAAAAAAAACAATAAATTTTGGGGGTTCCCCATACTTAGAACTGAAACTCAATTTTTTTTTTTTCATCAAACCCATAAGTGTGGGGTGTCTATGGATAGGTCTTCAAAAATGATATTGAGGTTTCTAATATATTTTTTTTCTAAACTGAATAGTTTGCGCGAGAGACACTTCCAAAGTGGTAAAATGTGTGTCCCCCCCCCTGTAACTTCTAAAATAAGAGAATGATAAATCTATAAAAAATATATGATGTACATTACGGTGCAAACTTCCACTGAAAATTGGTTTGAACGAGATCTAGTAAGTAGTTTTTTTTTAATAGGTCATAAATGGAAATTAATATCAAATACTCAGGTCTATACTACCATTTACTTATATACCTACAGGTTTGTACGGAACCCTCGGTGCGCGAGTCTGACTCGCACTTGGCCGGTTTTTGTATTTAGTGCCAGCCATGCGTGTAAAAAAAACATGATTAATTTAATTGTAAAGAAAACTACATAAAAAAAATCTTACCCCATAAACGACAGCATGTTGATTTTGGCGACGATATTGACGCTCGACTCACAATCTTCGATATTCTTGGGTATCATCTCATTACTCAATGGTTGTTTCCAATCCGAATTCAACGTCTCATTGGTGACCACCGACGACGCCAGCGAATCGCTCGTCGTTAGACTAGGATTAGTATGCATCTCATTCTTGCTACTAGCAAACGAACTGACCACATCCAAGCTCTTGCATTCCTCGTCAGATTTTGACGCGGTATTTGGCTCCTCGCTCGAACAACCCGACTTAGGATCATTCAGTGCTTGTAATATTTGCTTATTCAATGATTTCTGATTTATATCTGTCTCTATATTGTATTCTGTTATCAACTGTTGCACAGTCAACGTTTTACCTTTCCTTCCTTTCTGACTATTCTTAACCTTTCTAGACTTCTGTTTATTTATTTGCTTTTTATTATCTGGACTCACTTGCATATCATCTGATATTTCTGTATCTATGGTGCATGTATCTAGATCAGTCTCGTCTCTCTCGGCGGGCCGGGATATTTTTTCTGGTGATATAGGACGTGTTGGACTATTAGAAAGCTTTTGCATTTTATTCATATGTTTAGGTGTTAAGTCGAAAGTCAATTTCTTTTGTTTCTCTCTTTTCGGAGGAGTGTGGATTTTTATAGATTTTGTAAATATTTTCCGGGACTTTAAGTTATCGTTGGAGGAGAAGTCGGAGCCCTGTTTCTCAGATGATACTTCTGTTTGGTCCTCCGTTTCGTATATGACTTTGACTGAGCTAATATGGCCTTTCGACGAATGGTCCTCGTGTGAGGAGTTCGTCGGTGAGTTGATGTTGATATCGAAGGTGCTGCGGGCGAGTGCGTCGTCCACCAGCGTCAGGGATGAGCTCGCCTCCAACAACGCATTGTTACCTTTCATAGCTAGTATTGTATTGACCTCCGTATCCCTGATTTCCACGACCTGGGCGTCTGTCGCCTGGTCCACCGACATGGCCTTGCTATCGTTCGATAATATGCTTTGAACGTCAGCTGCTTTCTCTGAACTAGCATCGCCCGCTTGTTGAACCGAATGCTTCATGCTCAATCGGCTCTCCACATTGTAATGGTGGGAGATTCGTTCCGTGTCATTACCCTTTTCATCTTCGTTTACAGATATGATTGAGGAGTCATAGCGCGCGGGAGAAGTTAACGACTCTGAAGAAATTCCGGGATGATATTTGTGCACTTTCGAGTAATCTATCGACCCAAGGAGCACATTATTTAGTGGATTGTTATGGTCAAATACAATAACCCTTTTTGGTGGCGATTTTTCAAATCGAGGTGATCGTGTTTGTCTGTTTATCTTTTCCTTATTATGTGTTTGTCGAGATACTTCGAATTCCGATGATTTCTCAGACGCTTCAGTCGATACGCACTGGATCGGACTTTTGAGTGCGCGTGTCACTGCCTCATTACCGAGAAACGCAATTCCACTGGCTAACGATTCCAATTGTTTCATATTAATTGCGGAATCGGACATCAGTTCGCCACAGACGTCTATTTGACTGGATGTAACTAAATTGGCTTGTATTTGCGTGCTACATGTAGACGAGATATTATTAATACTTTTATCAATAGCGACAGAATCAAACGGCAGCACGTCTGCCATAGGCTTCACTAGATCGTCCATCAGCTCCTTGATGCCATTTGCAACGTCTTGCGAATAATATGGTATGGGTATGACTTTCGCATTTTTGTCTTTTATAAACGAAGTATCTCCGAATGCGGTTTTTTTTATCGGGGACGCTTTCATCTCAGACTTCAAACTTAGTTCACTTGCTGTTTCGTCTTCTTCAAAATTTAAGGTTTTGACAACTTCGTTGCTCATGCGAATGGATTTATGAGGCACGTATTGCTCAAAAGTAGTATCATTTCCTGTTTCTTCTGTATTTTCACTTTCGTCCATGTCTTCTCTCGATAGTTGCAACGCGGCTTGTGCCATTGATATGTTATTCATCAAGTCTTCTCTACTGAGAGCGATTGACTGTCTACTGAGAGCCATTGACTGTCTACTGGCAGCGAAGCTTAGTCTCTTTGGTTCAATGATAACATTTTTACTATCGGAAGTTGCACTTACTTTCACGCCAACAGGATCCGCAGGTTTTTCATCTATTACAACCGAAAGATCTTTCAAAGCTTTCATTTGTGTATCATTGTTATACGCGATATTATGTTCTTTCACCGTAACAGGGTCCACATCTTTGTCGTCTTCTATAGCTGGAAGTTCTTTTATTGTAACAGGTTTCATTTGTTCGTCATTTTTATACGATATATTATGCTCTTTCACCGTAATAGAGTCTACGTCTTTCTCATTTTCTAAAGCATAACGTTCTTCTAACGTAATTGATTCCGAAAGATTCTTATTTTCTAAAGCTTTATATTCTTTTACCGTAAAGGTTTTTGCGGGATTCTCATTTTCCAAAGCTTCTTCATTTATTGTAATAGGCACGATGGGATTTTCTTCTTCCACTTCATAATGTGCAGATTTGTCAGTTAATTCGGTCAACATATCTAGTAATTCATTGGTATCGTTGGCCTTTTTGTTTTTTCTGTGTTTTCCTTGTAGGTCTGAACTAAATATTTTTTCATAATGCCGATTTGTCGGAAAATTATATTTACTCCCGCCTATCGAGCTTTTTAATTGAACTAATTTATTTTTTAATTCAGCGACTATTCCAGATTTTTTCCCTTTCCGTTTAGTAGTTTTACGATCTTCATTTTCACTGTCAACACTTTTATCTGTTTGGCCATCTTCATCACTTTCTCGCGTTATATTGAAAACATTTTCTTTTGTTGCAGTATTATCAGTGTCTTTAGCCTCATTCTCAACAGAGGGGTGTGATTTCGTTTTAATACTTTTTACCATTTTGTTTTCATCGAGACCACCGTCGTGGGACCCAGATGACATATCGAGTAAATCATTAAGAATTGACTTTGTTGTTTGACTAACGACCTCAACAACCTGACAGGATGATGATTCCAATTCATGCTTGAATATAATAGATTTTTTTGTTTCAACCGAGACCTCACTTTCAGTCTCTTCTGGTTTATCAGGATCACGTTTTATTAACTGCGTTTCACCACTAGTGTCTGCCGTTACGGATTCTTCAGATAAACTTGATTCAACAACTTTTTCATCTTCATGAGTAGATTGTCTTTTATTTTCATTGATTGAACCTTGGGTATTAGAGTTACTTGTTTTTTTTTTAGATTGCCATTTCTGTACATTGTGTGTTGTGTCTGTTTGATATATGATAAAATCTAGATTTATGTTAGGTTCTAGTGCATTTTTATTGACATTGGATACATCGAAAGCTTCATTTTGAAGAGATTTTTTTGTACTGGGAACATGTTTGGTCATCGATAAGTTGCTTTTGTCTGTATCAAATACCACAGATTTCCTTTTTTCAGGAACTTCATTAAGTGGTAAAGCTTCAATCATAGACATTTCATTAAATGATACTGATTTTCTTTTATGTGTAGTGACCTTTTTTGATATAATTTCAGTCATAGATACATCTTCATCCTGAAAAATAATTGTTTGCCTTTTTGGTTTCTGACTTACTATTTCTGAAATTTCAGCTTTGTTTTTGGAAGTATTAGCACTTTTAGTTTCATCAAGCTCGAACAAAGTAGTCGGCACAGTCTGAGTTATTGAAATATCTGCTGTGTTGCCTTCATCGACAATCGTTCGACATTTCTCATTCGTTTTGACTTCATCAAATATAATATTAGCAGGAATGGCTTGAGTCATTGAAATGTCTGCCTCATCATTTTCAAACACTATTGTCTCCCTTTTATTTTTATTAGCTGTATTTTGCATCGCAGCAATAGACTCATCGTTTTCATGACATATATCAATAGACTGGCCACATGTATCTGTGACGCCTGATATATCTCGGTTCTTGGGTACTGCTCGTGTTATAGAAAGGTTAGTTGTATTGTCTTCGAAAATAAGTGTCTTCCTTTTATGTGGTGCATCTGGATTTTGTGGAAGTAAAATAGTCGTGGGAATAGCTTGAGTAACAGAAATATCTCCGGCATCATTATAAATAACTGTTTTATTTGAATACCTATTATTAAGACCCGTAAAGTTGGTTGGCACAGTTTGTGTTATAGATATGTCATTATCAGTTTCGTATACAATAGTCGTTCTTCGTTCGGTTTCAATTATATCACGTACAATGTTCTGCGGCACTGCTTGAGTTAGAGACATATCGCCTGAATCGTCATCGAATACTATCGTCTGCCTTTTCCTTGAAGCATTTTCAACTTTATCGAGATTTCCATCAGTATTTGTTGCAGGCAAGATTTTTGTAGGTATTGCCTGTGTACTAGAAATATTTCCCAAATCGTTTTCATACATAATTGTTTTCCTTTTCTCCGGATTTGCAGCATTTATATGCGAAGGCACACATTGAGTGATAGATACATCACCATCGTCGTTTTCATACAGTATAGTCTTTCTTCTTTCTGGTATTTCTTTAACCATATCGTATAATATATTAGTAGGAACTGCTTGAGTTATAGACATATTGCCTGTTTCATTTACATCAACTATTGTTTCTCTTTTATCTAGAGCCTTGTCCACATTACCCGGTAATATTACATTCGGAAAAGTTTGAGTAACGGATATGTTCGCTGAATCATTATCGAAAAGTATTGTTCTCCTTTTTTCAACATTTGCAGGCATGATTATAATGTTAGGTATAGCTTGCGTCATGGAAATGTCTCCTATGTCATTATCATATAAAATTGTTCTCGTGTGAGATGGGTTTTGCTGAATTTCATCATTGAATATCACGTTTTGCTCAGATTTGTCAATACTAGTACCAGTCAATGTATTTACGTAATTAGGTAAGTCGTCATTCATATTCAGAACTATTGTTTTTCTTTGTTGATTATTTTCAGAAGACGTTTCCGGCAAATGTGTTTGGGATTGATTACTAAGTTTCGTATTTTTCTTTTCGGATTGGATTGTTAATCTCTTCCCATCAAATACTAAAACGTTATCAGGTTCCTCATTAATTGCGAAGTTAGCAGACTCGTGCGGCGTTACATACGGATTCATTGCTATATTTTCCTTATCCGTTATCCAATCTTTATTTGTAGAAACTTTGAATTTCTTATCTATAGACAAGTTTTTGGATACCTCTTGTATTTTTGGACTATGTACCGTTTCTGATATGGACATATCTGAATCTTCGCAACTCATTGCAATGTTAGTTGTATCAAAATTGAGTTCGATATACTCAGAAATGTCTTTGCCGTTATTGGAAGGTCTATGGTATGCGGCACTATTACGAGCTGTTTCCAAATATTTTTGCATCTCATCTAGATCATCCTTATCATCATTGGAACCAATATTTTGTACATCAGAAAAGTTGACGTCTATACGGTCAGTCATTTCCCCCATGCTTTGAATAGCAAGATCATTACTAAATACTCTGCTTTGATGATCTGTGAAGGCGCTTAATTCAAAATTACTCTGTGGTGCTGTAAGCTTTCTATCTTCTCCCGTACACTCTAGTAATGCTGTCTGTTGTGTGAAGTTAACATTCATAGAATTGTTGGTGATACGTTCACCTGGGTTCATTATGCATAAGTCTATTTCCTCAATTTCGAACTGCTGGTCAAAGATGCTTTTGCCAATGTGACCAATGGGCTGTTTAGATTCTTTCACTCCACACTCGTTACCTGACAACTCTAAACTCTTATTTTGCTCTTCATAGAAGTTTTTCCAAGTGGTAGTAGCCTCGTTTGTTGCAAACTCTCTGGTAAATGAAGGAATGAATAATTAGTTCACAGAAAATACAAAAAAAATTGATTCAAATCGGTTTTTATGTAGTGATTTGTATATATAGTATTTTATGGTGGTAACTTCAGTACATCGAACAATTAACCCAAAGAAGCGCAATGACTTTGATTTTGCTTGCAATTTATTCCGCCAATTTCCCAGCATCGAAAATGCGCTCTGATTGGCTAAGACAAGGACTCATGCAGTCTGATTAGCCAAGTCAAGATCACACGATGCAGTGATTGTTCCTTACTGTTCAAAATCAGTGACAAATCACTGACTAGTTTAGGAGTCGGATTGCTCGGTATTACTACTCTAAGGGATTGCTCCTCGATGCTTCAGTAGCTTAGAACTTCTTATGTGCCCTTCTAGCGCCGGTTATAAGTTGAATAAATGGCTTTGACTTTGTCAGGGTGACAATCGCTCTGGCGATTCACCTGATGATATGAGGTTAACAGCACCCCGGACTTTATAAAAACGTTAGCTTTCCACCCGCGGCTTCACTCGCGTGTAAAACATACCATTTTAACAGTTTTTTTTTCATTTTAATCGATTTTAGGACATCTACTCAAAAATCTCTATCTCTAGCGCATTCCGAGGGTTGCACTTGAGAGCTTACCACCCTCGTCCACATCATCACTAACCATGGGGAGATTGTGGTCAAACATAGGCCTATACTTAGTAAAAAAAAAACAGTGTTGGGTTCCTGCGTGTCAGTATGGTCGCCAGAATGCATGGTGAGACAGGAAGGTCGGTATCGCGTGAGTTGTAGATACCCCAGGCATGGCGGACCGTACGCTTGTTTGCCGACGTCTGGTGTTTATTGGTAGGTTTTCTAGAACATTAATTGTTCTTAGGTCTTTAGTAGCTGAATTATAGTATAGAATGCTAACTCACGCGACACCCGTCCGCTTGGAGAAGCTGACTCGTCGACTCTTGGTTGTGTCAGTGGGCGTGGCCACGTTGAACTCAACATCCGACAACGGGGTCCGTGGTGGTCTCTGACTTTTCAGAATTGATGAGCGCCGTTTCCTACTGAAAATTACACAACATTAAATTAATAACTGCTTTTATTAAAAAAAAACCATTTGCTGTGGCTCACAAACCAGCATCGGGATCCTTGGCGTCGACCTTTCTAGTGAGCCACGTTATGTTCCGAAGTCACATAGAAGGCAAGGTTAAGCTGGCATCCAAAAAGTTCAGAGTGCTCAACAGAGCAAGGCAGTACTTCACATTCGGGCAAAGACTTTACAAGTCGCAAGTCCGGCCTCATGTGTAGTACTGCTGTCATCTATGGGCGGGAGCACCTGGATACCAGCTTGATTCTTAAGACTCGGTTCAATGACGTGTCATCAGAATTGTCGACGATCCCGAACTCACAAGCAGTTTAGAGCCCCTCAGACGGAGGAGAGACTTTGCCTTCTTATGTGTGGTCTACCGCTTGTACAACGGACAGTGTGACACAAGCAATTCTTTATTGTGACTAAAGAATTGATTGCCCTTCCACCATTGCATCTCTCGCCATCGTCGGGAAGTCCATCCTTAGTTCTTACACATTGAAACCAGAACGGTTTCGTACTGTGCGGTATCAGAGGAGCTTCCTTCCGCGGACGCTCAGACAGTGCCATGGTCAAATAGAATGGGGTTGTTCAAAAAGGGTGGGAAAGTTTTCTGAAGGGTCGGCAACGCGCGATATTCAAATTTTTTTTTGCAATTTCTCCTTTATTGTGAAATCACGGTAAAGGCCCGGCTTCACGCTCCATCTTGCAAACGGAACACGGTAGGTACAGTGGCTACACATGCAAACTGGGCTGTCTTAGTTTGTTGAAGCGCGCCTTGCATAACCGTCCATACGCTCATGTTAGAATTGTGCCGTCTAATCTTCAACAGCAAAAGCCACACTTCCAGGCCTATGCGAGCTACCGTCTTACCATCCACATGCACCCTCTTACCTACACAAAATGTTTTGTGCAGACTTGCTCGCAGGCATTAGGAACATATAGCCAGGCTATAAACGGAATATAGAAACTGGCAGTAAAGGCTTGAATTTTGAAAAACCCTTATAGACAACCTTGCGGTTTGAGCTGTGCATGCATCTGTTAATTTCTCCATTTATATTTTATAAATAAACATAGATAGATGGAAGGGATGGAATAAGGGGAAAGGTTCAGGAAAGAGTTTGAACACATGAATCTTTTCCTACTAATATTAGGTCAGCTACCTAGCACTATTGAATATTCTATGGTAGTGTGAAAGGTTGTGTGTCTGATGTTTGTTACCACTCAGCTTGGTAATGGAAGAGTGGATTTGGATTAAACTAGTCACATAGATACATCAAACCCTCAAAAAAAAACATAGTCTAACAGGTACGGAGTACAGCATGGGGTTCTTCAAAAGGGGTGTGAAGAGATTTCTGCAGGGTCGGACACGCGCGCGTGATACCCCTGGTGTTGCAAGCGTCCATAGACTACGGTAACCGCTTACCATCAGGCAGGCCGTATGCTTGTTTGCCACCTAAGTGGTAGATCGTAATAGCATAGATTATTTTAAACACTTTTTTTACCCCATAATATAGTATTATATTTCACTTCTGAAGTTTAATGTATGTTTCCTTCTCCAACAACACAATTAACATAAAGACATGAGTCTGCAAAGACGTTAAAATCTGGAAGCATTAATTTATTTCTTCAAGTTTTAAGCACCCCATGCCATGCATAAATTTAAATAGATATTTTTTTCTATAACACAGATATAACAGATATCCCATAACTACATACTTATGAAATAAAATACATTCCATGAACTGCTTTTCAAGTGATTGCATATCATCTGGTACTTTGTCTGTGAAACAAATTGGACATGCACCAATAACTTTTAGTAGTGCAAAAGTGACATTCAACAAAGTGTGAATAACTATCCCAAACTGGACACAACATAAGACTAGTCACTACAATATTGTTTAGGTGGAGTGCATAGGGATTTTAGACTGGATTAGATAATAGGTATTTTCTCGTTTTCTTTCCTATAGATTCTTTCTCGAAGAAAGTTTACTTTGAATTTATTAGGTACCTTACGTCAGTGCATAAAAAGGATTAAAGCATAGGTAAATATTAACAAGAGAATAAACATTGGCAACCTATCCGAAACATAAACGTTATTTACTAGAATATATTAAGCTTATTCAATAAGCATTGGGGAATATAGCCACATACGTTGCCGCAGCCGCTGCGTCGGAAGTTCGGCTTTGATGCGTGTCGTCCATTTTAACAGTAAACCACTTTTATTTATCACAAACTATTTCACAGTTCAACTCATCTCAAAATAAAAATAATATTTGAAAACACAACGGCTAAAACGTTAAAACCATAGCTTGAAGCTTTGACAGCTTCCTATACATTACCTAGGGCTAAGGCTACCAACTCCCAGAAATATTTTACCCTAATTCAATTCAATGAGAAGTTTTCTTGTAGGTATTTAATTTTCTTTTCTTTAAGTCTCAATAGATGGCGTTAATATGACTGAAACGAACTATCTTGCCGTCAGTTCAATAAAAAAAAAACTATGTAACTTCATGGGTGCGTTCAGTTACTACACATGTTATTGAACTGTTACTGAACGCTACGACGGTCTTCGGGCGATCACACGGCGTAGTTACTGAACGCAGCCCATAACTATTTGGCTTTATACTGGTAATAGACGTTCCAATGGACTTTTTGGCGGGAACTTGCAGAGTGACGTAGCGTTTTCATTTCTATTTTCATAAATTTGTGTATTTTGAGTTTTATTGTGTATTTTTGGTGGTATTTTACCCAATAAAGATCATCCATGTGCACCAGTGAAGTGAAATGAAATGAAATTGAATTATGTGTATCGTGACTTTTCAAGTTGTCTCAAAATGTCCGTGAAGAGTTTTAGTACAATGACCACCATTGTAGTATAACATGACTTTTATGGACGGGGACTGACTGAGGACAATAATGTGAAGTGATTCATTGTGACTGGAAACTATAATATAACTCGACACTGGCAGAAATGAGCCTTTGGGCTTGGTTGCCAAAATTAAAAATAAGAAGAAGATTTTTATTATTACGCAGGAGACACGGCCAAGGTACGTCCTGCCGTAGGAAAGTGTATAGTGCGGCAGGACCCTCATAATTATTACTAATGCCGGTTGGAAGCTTTCGACGTCCTGCCCAAAGACTACAGTATATACTTAGAGAGTCCTGCCGCGCTACACACGGCCCTGACCATCAGACGTCCGACAGTCGGATCGTCTGTAACTAGTATTATGTCACTATCATGTGTGTTTTGTTCACAACTTATGTGAAATTTAGCTTAAATTTGAATGATTTGAAAACTATTGAAAATGCGTGTTTGTGCAGTTGTGAATTGTACCAATAAGGGACGTCTTACATTTCCAACTGACGAACCACTAAGGTCACAGTGGATAAGAGCAACAAGGGTGGATGTCCAACGAATATCAAAACAATGATAGAAACAAATAATCCTTAAGCGTGACTTCCACAACAAAACAAACAACGCAAACAACTTGCAAACAACGGAAACAAACATCCACTCATACCAGTGTTGCCGCCTACTTACTAATTACTAATTTCGGACGAAAATAAACAGGCTGTTACCAAAAAGCAACGAAAATTAAGTTTTGCTCCTCTGAAATTTAGTTTCATTTAATCATGTTCATGGTTGCCATTAATATCAATTAACACTTAATAGAAGAAATCTGTATATATATTTTTTTCAATTGTCGATTTTGAATTAAAAAGGATGGACACCGTCCGTTGTTGGCCTATGTGGCAACACTAAAGTTATGTGACAGCATATTTTGATTTGACAATTCAATTTGGTGATGACAGCGCCACCTAGTTATTTTGCAGCAACTCTTTAATTACCTACAAGAAAACTTCTCATTCTTATTTCCTACGTAATACGTAGTTGAGTAATAGTGGCGATTTTAGTTTAGGGGTTTTGACTTTAGCTTTAGGGCCTTTAGCTTTAGCTAGTGGCATTTCTGCAAAAGCCATAAATAAGAATTGATTAACATTTTGAGTGTTGTAATATTCTGTTTTAAAATTATTTAATATTTCAAATGTAAATTCGTTTTCGGTTGTAACGTACAGTGTAAGGGCCGTTTCAGGCCAGCGTTTTATACACGCGTATAAGCTCTTTTTTGGAAGTGCAATCAGGCGCATATAGGCGCGCCTTTTGCGGTCCGAGCCGAGACGCCCTTATAAACTCGTAAGCGCGAGCAGCGAGGAACGCCTGCCCACAGTTGGAGCTGGAACGCTGGAATAACCTCGAGTACGCGCGTCCGATTTTTTGAAGAGCGAAATGTTACGCGCGTGTAAGCGCGTATGCCGAAACGACCGTATACGCGCAGAAAAAATCGCCAGTATTAACCGCCCTAACGAGGAATTGTAAATAGGTAAATAAATGATTGGCTAGATTGGGTTAACCCAGGGCCTATACTTGTACACATTTATTTTTTAATACCCCAAATATTTAAAGATCCTAAAAAATCCCATCCGACTTATTTACCCCCTAAATTTGGGGGGAAATCTCCTTAGTTGGAAACCCTGTCGGCACCATTCGTATTTCCTTCAATTTCGTTCAATTCACAGACTACAAAGAGGTTCTACGCATGTTCAGTTAGGCCTGTGGTTAAGCGTTCACGTTGGTGTTGCTAGCCCTGTGGTGTCCTGTGTCCCTAGGTTTCAAAAGTATCTACCAGAGGCGTATCGAGGATTTCGTTCTGGGAGAGGCACAAGGAAGAGGCCAGTGGTGGTCTGAAAGGAGGGAGGACGGGGGGTTTCAGCAGCACGTATTTTTTTTTTATAATTTGATCGTAATTCAATCTGTCGCTATTTTGTTACCTAATATCAAATTTTGTCGGTCCCTGGTTCGAAGTTAGGTCTGCCAGGACGAGTCTTTGATACCATTCCAAATTGTTACGGTAGCGTACACAATACTCGCTAGTAATCACGGTGAACATTTTGTAACATGAGCACTCCCTTTAGTGGTCAGTTTTGGAAGTATTTCATACAAAATCTTTTCTTTTCTGATCGCTAGCGAGCGAGTATCGATTACATTAACGCCTCAAGTTACTCATGGTAGTAGATGGTAGTGGTATTATTGTATGCTACCTACATTTGATAAATTTTGACACCAAATATCAATCTTGGTCGATGCCTATGGTTCATACTTAACAGGTTTTTTAGTTAACCGACTTCAAAAAAGGAGGAGGTTCTCAATTCGAATGTTTATGTATGTTCGGGCATAACTCCGTCATATATAGACGGATTTTCAAAATGATTTTTGTTCGAAAGGGGTTTAATCCGAAATGGTCCCATATAAATTTCATATAGATCTGATTATGAGTTTAGAAGACAGACAATGGAACTCTTAAAAAATGACAGCAAATCAACCGCAATTGCTGCTATCGCTTTACGCAGGCCTTTCCACGCGAAAGTATTTAAGTATATATGAAACTAAAAAATCAGTTATTTTTGAGACAAGACAAGCCACGATACACGCATTCACTTCAGTACATCTACCATGAGTTTTCAACACTAACGAAATCTACACACGCTGACGACTACGGTGAATATTTACGTTAGTGTAGAAATCTCATCGTAGAGGTATCGAGTGCCTAGTGCGAGTTTTTGAACCTATTCGATAGTGTTAAAATTAACGATAGCAATAATGGGAAACACGTTTCATTCCATACAAATCGTAGTTAGCGTGAACGCTACCGAATAGGTTATAAAACTCGCACTAGGCACTCGGTACCTAGGTACACAGTTCACTGATGCGCTTGCTTTGATCTATAGGTATTTGGTGAGAAGTTTCAAAAATGTTATGTGAATAGTCATGTTAATGAATATCATATTGAACCAGGCACGCAAGCCACCAGTCGCATGCAACGTGCTATCAAATATATTGTTACAGTGCAAAAATATTCCAAAAAGATGCGAGATAAGAACGTTGATATCCAAACTCTGAAGGACAGCGCCAACAAGCAGAGGATCAACAGCATCGTTGCAACAAATGCCTCTAAATCGGGTCACCCGACTTCATGCGCCTCGATGGCAGAGCTCATGTCGGTGCTCTTCTTCCACACAATGATCCAGCCTGGCGGAAGATCATCCCTTTTAAATGGAGGTATCATCCACGTTGCACCTCCATATACCTACTTGCCCTACAATAAGTTATTATAACTAACAGTGCCTCTACCATGAGTTTTCTACGCTAACGTTATCTACAGTCGCTAGCGATTACGATGGATATTTTGCATGACGAGCAGCAGTGCCGCGTACGTGTTATACCTACTTGAATATGTAGGTGTAACACGTACGTGATAAGTTGAGGTAAAGACTCGTGCTCCCCTGCCCGCTTCCCCTGTTCTTTCCTGATGGCGCGACGGCGCCCGTCACCCAGGGTTTTGTGCTACAACGCGACTGGGACGTGGTGACAGCGCTCAGGTCTCAACTTATCGCGCACGAGTAGTACAATACAATACCTACTATACAAAAATTCTTTATTATTTACACAAAAAAAAAAACAAAAGTAGTAGTACCAAAAATAAATAAATAAATAGGTATCCTGGGACATTCCCCCCATACGGTCAACTGATCCCAAACTAAGCAGAGCTTATAGTAGGTAGGTACTATGGAAACGAGATAACTGATATAATACATATAATATACATTACTTTTTATGTTTGTAAAGACATAGGTACATAATATACATAACTACACCCAGACTCACGACATACTGACATGTTCATGCACACAAATGCATGTCCTGTGTAGGAATCGAACCCACGACCTGCGGCGCGATAGGTGGAGTTTTAACCAACTGCGCCAAATGCCCGTCATACCTACCACCTAACCTAAGTAACCACACCTGTATTATATTACCTACATGAAAATTGCAGGTCTAAAAATAATAACTTACAATATATAAACTACAGCGAGCGCTGTAATAGTGAGAAGTGTTGTGTAAAATGAACAAATTCCCAGCCAAATGAGGAAAATAGCATAGTCTTCTACACCCACTGCTCCAGACATTAGAACGATTATGATTTTTTTTGCCCTACATTTCTTTAATTTATTTCACTGCAAATTTATCCATTCTAAAATAATATCTCTAAAACTTTGACATTATGACAAAAGATAGACTTTTTATTTTCTGACAATATGTCGAATGAGCTGTGCAGTCGGGTAGACTACTCTACTGCTCAAAGAAGTTTCATCATGCTTTTCATTTCCACATTCGAACGTGTGTATGTAGAGCGCTATTATATGTATGTGGCATCATAACTCCAGTAGCGAGATCGCTTTGATGATGGACCATAACATTCAAGCATAGTATGGCATATTATCCACTGTTAATTCAAATGGATTTCGTAGTAAGTTGCCACTCGCGTCACGCGTGGATCTATCTGAAATCGACTTCTTAGAGTAACTTATAAACTGGAGAATCGACTAATCCAAGAAAGTTTCAAAAAGGTTTCCGAGCAACAATATGAAAACATTGCATGAATTCATGATAAGCATCAACCCTCAACTAGAAAAAAAACTATTGTCTGGAAAAACATTATCTGGAACATTTCTTTTATCAAGCATCCATCTAGGCTATATCCATTTAGAGTAAAGTAATACCACAGGTAATACCGAGCAACTACCAGTGAATTTTCACTGATTTATAACAGTACCGACCAATCATTACATGTAAATGTTTAGTCCTTAATTGATGTCCTTGACTAAGCCAGAGCGCATTGCGGCGGAATAGATTTTAAACAAAATTAACGTCATTGCGCTTCTTTGGGTTACTTGTTCGATGCAGGCATCCACAGGACCACAGACTAGGACGACTGCATCTCTCCATCCATTTGAACTAAACTAGGCTAGCAGCACGCTATGAAGACACTCTGAGACAGGGAGGGACACCCTCAAGTCAAAACAGCTACATGATAGCGTGCCGCTAGTTTAAGAGCTGTACTTAAATTTCATTCCGATCAACTCTAAAGAATGCTAAAGAAAAAATATTTTTTACACATTTATGGTTTCGGCTTTATTCGTTTGTCGTCACAAGCTTGATTGAAATTAAAATAACAAGTAGAAATATAAATATCATAGACAACAAATCAGTATTCAAAAATGTCGACCTTATTCTTAAGGACGGTAGAGGTAACGAGAACAATCTCTTTATGAAGAATAGTTGCAAAAATGTACAGCGGTAAGCAGTACATAACAGTTCCCAATCCCTCAAGAACAGCGCTAGAGCAGCAAGAAAGTACGAAATGAGTTTAGCCGTAGTTGACGGAGTGAAGTACCTACGCTAAGTACAGTGCTGCCAGATAAAGCAGATTTTTTCCGCTTAGTGTGAAAATACGGTAAATCTACTGTATTCCTCTATGTCCTCTATGCTTAAAATACCTGTCAAACTGTTGATATTCGAATCAATTTGAACCACAGAGGAAGAAAGAAAACCTTTGAAGAAAACTCCTTATTACAGTGTATCTGGCAACACTGTACTTAGCGCACTTCACTCACTCCATGAACAAACGGCTAACTTCATTTCATACCCTTTTGCTAATGTAGCGCCACCAATTTAACGCCATTTAAGGGACACTTTTGGACGTATAGAGATTGTTCTCCATACCACCCTCCATACTTATTCATTCTCAGTGTTGCCAATTTAGCGACTTTGTCGCTAGATTAAGCGACATTTTGACACTCACAGCGACTTTTTATTCTCATTTAGCGACAAAAAAAACTAGCGACTTTTCTAGCGCCTTTTTGATGTGAATCGTTTCTCATTTAAATTTATTTGATTCCACAGTTGTGTAACTATGACTATACAATAAATGAATTTACAATCCTTAGTTCATTCATTCCATATTGAACACAACTGTAGCTACAATCGATAATGGAGAAATCGAGAGAATATTTAGTGCTCTTAATAATAGTAAAATTAAAGCTACGAAATCGCACGGGGTTAAAAATATGGAATTCCATTTTAATGAATAAAAAATATTATGATTATGATTTACAATTAGAGGTACTCCGGCTTATTGGCACCAATAAAGCCACATTTACCCAGAAAAATCAACAACCATCGACCTCGATGGCGAGTGATCCTCAAGTTCCGCCACCCTCGACCTCGAGTGCGATTGTTATTGATTCGGATGATGATGAAGATTTTATATATATTTTTTTTTATAATATTATTATTAAATTTGAATACTTTATTATTTTGAGTTTCACTTTTCAAGCATCATTAAAAAAGCGAGTTCTAGAAAAAAAAACTGGCGACTTCTAGCGACTTTTGAACCAGTCATCTAGCGAGATTTGATTTGGTAGAGTTGGCAACACTGTTCATTCTCTGACACACTGGTATAAGATGTTGATGAGTAATATGTAGATGTTATCGAGGATTGAGAAGATTCTGACCGAACCCTGAAAGTGGAAAAAAATATGTGATCGATTTGTACCTTAATCCCGTGTAACATACCTATCTATCAGAAGTAGCTTTTGAAGTTTTAATAACGGAAAAAGAAATCGTTTTATTAGGTTCTGATAAATATATTTTTATTTATTAAATTTTAATCGAAGATAGCTGCTCAGTGGTATTGATGACGAATTTCGAGATGAGTCGTGGGTTCGAAGCCTTCTGTGAAGGAAAATATCGTAGGGAAACTACAGAACGTGGTAGGTACTTTGTAGAACCATCTTACTAGCTAGCTAGCTAAAAAATACAAAATTAACATCTGCCACCAGGTACCTGCCACCGGCGTGTTCCGACAGCTTCACTGGAGCCAGATCTCTAGGTATTGTGTGCTTACCACCATCAGCCACATCATTATTGACCACGGTGAGATTGTGGGCAAATACAGGCCTAGGCCAGGCGCGTGGCGTGGTACACAATCCTCAGATATAAATCTAAATAGATAACGCAACTCTCTCCATCCTGTGAGTGTGTATCCTTTTGACACGCGTCCTTTCGGTTTTACAAACTGTCAATACAAGTACAAGCCGCCATTTTCAAAACTTTTCTTTAATTGAAAGCTTTATATCTCCATATTTGGTCGTATGGACGTAAACAGCTGGCTAAATACTTGTTACATCATACCAGTATTGTATTTAATTTTTAACCTTTGCTTAGATTTCCCTGGGGTTTTCTTATTCTTCCTAACCATGATATGTTTCTGTTTGCGCTCAGGTTTCCGATGATAATTGCTTTCGCTCCTATTGTTACTGTCGGAAACTTTTTCCTCATCTTCCCTTCTTCGTTTGTTTTTGGTTTGACGCTTTCGTCTATCTTTATACACTTCACAAGAGTCTTTTGGTATAAGTTTCCAAGATCCCTTTCTTTCGGCATGTCGAAGTTTCTATGATCGAAAAAAGTTAAGTTATATTTTGTTTGGGTTATGGCAGTAATTCATATAAGTATTAAGAATTTTAGGAGAGATGACTGACATATCAACGCAAAGTTCTAGAAACTTTAAATGTTGCACACAAGTTCCTTACATAACGTAGCCACCCAGGGTTTCACTTTCAACCCCTTGTTGGATATATGGAGTAAATTGAGGATCATATATTATAAAAACACAGAAATGAAGAAGTACTCACATTAAGTCTCAATACTTCGTTTATATTCTCAAGATTTGACCTCGAAATCATGCTCGAAATATTAAAATTACGATCAGACATTGCTATAGATTTAGAGGAGTATTTTTTCTTATTCACTTTGCATCTGTGAGGTTTCTTCTTCATATTTTTTATACGGCTAGACGTTCTCATTTTAAACAAAATTTGAGCTTGGAGGCAGTGGCTTCTGACTACAAGTTTCAATACAAATAATTTACGAACTACCACAAATACAATACAATAAAATGTAATCCGAGAGCAAAGCAGACAGCTGTTATTTTGTTCTTTTTTTTCTAATTTCTATCAAAGAGTTATTTATGTTTTATAAACTTTTTAGAGTAGCGCCTCTAAAAACTATATTTCAATCGGTAAAGAATAATAGACTCACTCTGGCGTCAAATAGAAACAGCATAATGATTATTTATACAAGTAGTGGAGTAGTGGTTTATATTTGAATTAGTTCTTCTATTTGCCACTAGATCGCGCTTTTACTCTAGTAGAGTCACAGAGTAGAGTGTAGTTAGCTATGCAAAAAACAATAATTTATTCAGATCCTAATCCTCTATCTAGGTCAAATCTAGGTTCAGACACAGATTAAATAATAATTTATTCCTCTAGCTAGTCTGTGGTTGAAATGTCATATGACTTGAAGCAGTGCTACCAACATTACGTCGTCATCCTCCATTTTGGGGCAGCTGATGTTTATTTGAGACAAAATAAATTTAGAAATAAATCTAAATAATATCTCAAAATGGGTGCTGCGATTCTTCCCATTGCTATTTTCACCATTCTGTGGGGCGTAGTTGGTATTGTGTGCCCTTTCTTCGCTCCCAAAGGACCTAATAGGGGGTAAGTTTTATACACTCAAAATAACTTACGTTGAGCTACTCTTTGATCTAAAACCTGGTATTGATCGTTATTTTACAGTATTATCCAAGTGATCTTGATGCTAACGGCGGCTACATGCTGGTTATTGTGAGTATTTGTCTTTTTACGTATTTATGAATCACTTTTTTGTCTCAATATGACCTCAAGTAAGTCTCGTGATCCATAATTTTGATCTTTCAGTAAAGATACTATCCTGTACCTGGAGCTCATCTTTATAATTTAACTAGCATCTTGATTCCCTGTGTACCTATCACTTTACAAGATTTTTATCAATGTTTAATAAATTACATTAAATATAGACAACAAAATCAGCCATATCTAAACTTGTGCTGGGCTTGCATTTGGCCACACGCTCGTAAAGGGTGATGGCGAGGCTGGGGAAGTAGCAAGCTGGCTCAGTAAAAGCATACTTTAAGGTGGCCAAATACAGATATCTGACTAAAGTTGTCATTCACCTATATTCCCAATTAAAAGTAAATTCTGCCAATATTCTCAAAATATGTTCAATAGTCAAGGGCAAGCCAGGATTGTATATAGCAAACAAAGAAAATCCAAGATTATTATCCTTGTATTAGAAATCACAGTCCATCATCATCATATTGTTGGATTTCACAAGCTAGCCTTCAAGCCTGTTAGTGAATTAGGTCTTATAAGAAGCGTTGCAAGATATGAAGCTCGTCAGAATTACAGTTTACCAGTGAACAACCACTCTTCTAAGGGGGGGCAGCTGCCCGTACCTCGCTACGCCCATGTCGATATTCCAATGAAAATGTAATAAACAGGCAGATTTCTCTGATACATTATTAGTAAGGACTGCCTCTATTTTATTTGTAAAGGTTAAGTCAAAATAAACTAAATTCAAGTTTTTGATTAAAGCACCTATTTATTATTTTCTGATTATGGATCCATGGTTTTGTTAAACACATGTAATTAATATTTTTTACATAAGGTGACTTGTGTAGTAGGCTGTGTGGATCATTATTATATGCATACATGATGCATTTTCCCTGAGCCTAAGATTCGGAAAACAAGAAAGGAGTAGTTATAATATAATATGAAAAAGAAGCAGTGAATGTAAACCTTTTTCTTGTTTTAGAAATTATAAACAGGAAGTATATTTTTAAAACAAATAGGATTTGGTATCATACAAGGTTTCTTCTTAACCCACTGGCTTGTGGATGCAATATATACATCTTATCTTATCTTGTGCAGGGGCCGAGAAATAACTCGGACACTTCGACCCATTGGGATCTATTGTGGTCCCCTAGATAAATTACTCCTCCCCAGTCTCGTGGAAAACTCCTTTCATGAGTTTTACAACGAGGCTAGGAGATATGAGCCTATAGTCTTCTGGTTTTGGATATCCGATCCCTAGGAGACTCATTCGCTTACCAGCCAGTGCATCGCATGTGCACAGAAGGTGCTCCATGCGTTCCGTATGCTCCCCACACAACCTGCACATGGGTGTCGCGGTCAGACCCATCTTCATGAGCATGTCGTTGGTTCCAAAGTGCCCAGTAAAGGCCCCAAGCAGGTAGCGGATTTGCCCCCTGCTCATATTCCAAATATATTCCCGGGCTTTGAACGTAGAGCCTAGAAACTTCTTGGAGTGTTGTAGACCGGTGTTAGACAGCCAATGTGTTTGTTGTCTGCGATCAGCAAACTCCCTAAATGTGGCTTTTACGACACACGTCGAAATGCCTACACATGGTTCTGGACCCACAAAATCATTTGCTGAGCCCTCTCTTGCCAGTTCATCTGCCACTTCGTTACCATGGATTCCTTTGTGCCCAGGGACCCACATCAGTCTTACTCTGTTATGCTTCCCAAGCCTGTTTAGGGTTTGGACAGCATCCAGAACAAGTCCGGAGTCCACTTTGTAGGATGCCATGGCTTTGATTGCAGCCTGACTGTCACTAAGAATATATATGGAATTACCTCTGGTTCCTCTATCTATATTCTCCTGAGCACAGGTTATTATGGCGTATGTTTCTGCTTGAAATACAGTTGCCATCTTCCCTAAGCTTTTGCTACATTTGTAACCTTTTGCGTATATTCCCGCTCCTGTACCTGATTCCATTTTGGATCCATCAGTGTACCAAACCAGACTTTCTTGTTCTGGTGGATCGAGTCCCTTCGTCCAGTCCTCTATTGTAGGGATTTGGACCTTGAAAGACCTTTCAAACACAAACATAGTTTGCATTTTGTCGGATATCATGCTTGTTACCCGATCCAGGCCTTCATTTTCATCGAACCTTGTATGGTTTGTCTTTGGCTTGGAGGCATCCCATAGTCCAGCAACAGCAAGACGATGTAATGCCTTCCTTGCCTCCAATTCGACCATCATATGCAGAGGAGGGATATTTAGGTAGAAAGCACCCGTGATTCCAAGACACACTGTTCTTTGTAACCTAGTGAGTGGCGCTTTGCACGAGGCAAGCTTTGTTCTTGGCCACCACACTATGCTGCCGTATGTGATAATAGGTATTATCATTGTCCGGTACAGCCATCGTAAAACTTTGGGCTTTAGCCCCCAAGTTTTACCGTAGGTGGAACGACACATGCCGAACACTCGTAGGGCCTTTGTCGTAATATTTTCCACGTAAGTTTTCCACCTGAGTTCTTTATCAAGCGTTACACCCAAATATTTAACTTCAGTGGACCAGGGCAGCTTTATTCCATTGAGGGAGGGCTCTCCTAGGTTACCTAGTTGTCTCTTCCTCGTGAATGGAATAATGACCGCTTTGCTTGGGTTGATAGAGAGGTGGTTCTTTGTACACCATTGCTCTGTCATCCTCAATGCCTGTTGTAATAATCCAGAGACTATGTTCGGGAATTTACCATTAACCATTATGGGGTTTACTCGTCGATTGCCAAATAAAACTCCCCTTCCAATAATAAAAAACTCAAGATGGACTGTATATTCATAGATTAAAGTTACAGAGTCGATTACAACTAAAAAACAGTCAGAACTTAGGCTATGGTAATTGTGATAATTGCAGAGAACATTGTCCATACATTTGGACTTAGTACTTGGGTGTTTTTAGCACATCTTGACCATCTACGAAGATAAAGAGTAAAAAATGCTGTTTTAACCAATAAGAGGAAACCGGAAACATCACCTGATCCTAGGCCACACGCTATTGGACCCCAAGAGCGTCGTCGTTACTTTTTCCAAGGTCGCTACTCCTGATCCTCAGTTCCAGAAATGCTCCTCTAACCCATATAGTCGTCCTTGTCAGAATGTCATGACATCCCTCTTTTTCCCGCGTAGGCGTCCCTAACCAACAGTTTACAATGTAAAAGAAAGTGGTCAAGTGTGATCCAGTGCTAAAAACACGTAAAGTCTCACATAGTGAAAATACCTATTTCCATACATAATAACAGTGATCTGGCTTTAAAACAGAGTGCCATAATCAAAATATTACAAGTTATTTTGTCAAATTTACAACATTTCCAAAAAGTTTACATTTTTGCTTATAACTTATTACTTATTGACAATTTAACTATTTAACAATAGGCTAGGGTATATAAATACACTTTATTTTGTAATACCAACAACATAATTTTCAAATGCCCATAACTTTATTACCTGTGAATCCTTACGCGCCATTCATACGGATTCGGTACCTAAATATATCTGTCAACAAAGATATAAAGCCATAACAATGACATATAGGGCTATTCTACTGATAAAAACATGATTTATGACCTAGGGAAGCCAGGTACATAAGGCCATTTACTGCTCCGAGCGAGCAAACGGCTCTCGTACCGGTAACGCTAATAGTTCCGGGCGACGAAACGCGCCGACCAATCAGAGCGCAGGCTCCTCCCCCAGAGGTTATAAATAGAACTCGCAACGTTGAGCTCTTGTCAGTACGTAGTGATCCTTATCATGTTATGCTACTAAATTTCATTTCTTATCAATCTAAATACCTATACCTAACAATTTAAATCATGTGACGTCATTGTCCGTAACATTCTCCCCCCGGCGAAGAACCTCGCAGCCCTTATCAATGGGCAGGACAATAAGACGCCTAACAGGTCGCCGAAAGATCCCCCCGCGCGTCCGCACATCCACGCTTCGAACTACGTTATCGGGTCCTATGTACACTTGTTCGACGAGGCCTCGGGGCCAAACATTACGTGGCAATGATCCATCCGCAATGATAACGACATCACCAATTTTGACGTTATCGTGATCTTTCCTAACATCGCCTCGTGGCGTTAACGTGGGCAAATACTCCTTAACCCAACGAGCCCAAAACATATTGGCCAGAGCTTGAGCAGCACGCCATGTCTGTCTATTCGCCACCTCACATTCCCCTACAAACGGTAGTCCAGTCGCTGTGCCTAATAAAAAATGATTAGGCGTCAACGCCTCAGCGTCATCTGGCTCTACTGGGACATGTGTGAGTGGGCGCGAATTTACTGTGTGCTCAATTTCTGCCATTAATGTGGCCAAAACTTCCTCTTTTGGAGCTCGCTCATGCAATACCATATTACCTTTTACTGTTATTGCCGGATTTGCCCTACGCATTTTACATGTAACACACTGCCGTAGGATCGTCTTTACCATGGGTCGTAAACGCAATACCCAAAATTTTTGTCGCAGGGTGTTGACGATCTGTTCCCTACCTACGTGACTCTGGCTCGTGTGTTCATGTTTAATAAGCAGCTGTGCCAAAGGATGCGCACCATCGAGTATGGGCGGTTCCTTCATACATTCTGGCACCGTAGCTGCGTTAATGCGACCATTT
Organism: Achlya flavicornis; assembly: GCA_947623365.1. Lineage (NCBI taxonomy): Eukaryota > Metazoa > Arthropoda > Insecta > Lepidoptera > Drepanidae > Achlya > Achlya flavicornis. Next base: position 5,655,925 of record OX392494.1, on the reverse strand, counting down.
AAAACGAGAATCCCATTTTCGTTAATTTTGGGATCTAATTTGTATAAGCGACTTGAGCGATCGACGTGTTTGTCCTTATGAAGCTTCTGTAATTCACATGCAAAACTATCTTTTTGCGCTTCATTAACTAACACGCGTTCAGCATCCCTAATGTGTTTCGCGGTTACGCCGGTCGCACGCCGTCTGCACTTATCTACGAACGCTAACACGACAGCCATTGTTCTCAACAATCGTTCATACGATGAGAACCTTTTAAAATCGACAAGGGCTGTTCCATTCTTAACGTGTGCTATTCGTATTTTATTCGCGTTGTCTTGAGCCGGTTTTAGACGAGTTTCCCTCGGCCTCTTATCCTTAAGTTCCCTTGATAAGGGTGGGCCAGTACATCGCCTATTACTGCCTCTCAAACGTGATTTGCCCGATCGTTTTGCCTTATTGGCCACATTCTGTTGATCATTTGGCAATGAGTCGCACCCGATTTCTTGCGACGTTCGCACGTGCATAACTATTTCCTCTTGTGGTTCGATACATTTAGGTACATGTCCATGTATCACCCAACCTAACTGCGTTAGTGACGCTGCTGGTTGCTTATTTTCGCCTATCAACAATCTCCGCGATACTATAAGGTGCCAATTATCTGCGCCTATTAAAATGCGTGGCCTACCCTGTTGATAGCACACGTCTTCCGGTTTTAATTTGCGAAGATGTGGTAGTTTTAAGATATCGGAACTGATTGTCTGACTTCCCAATGTCAAGCACTTTACGGTACGCACTCTAATACCGTGGAAGTCAGTCCGATTTTTCCCGCGTATTTCCAGATCAATGACCTGACTATCTGGTTCCCGCTGACTTGATGTGGCTCCGTGGATATGCAACGCTCTTGTTGGACCTTGTGCCCCAAGTATCCTAGCCGTTTCCGCATCAATCAGGGATATAGTCGATCCTTCATCAAACAATGCGTACGTCTTCACATCTCGACCGTTGTGTGCCTTTATTACTACGGGACACACTTTCAAAAATACCTGGTGGTCTTCCGACGATGCGCATGCTGACCCGGTAAATACGGCTTGGTCTGTCTGGACCGGTGGATCTGTTTCCATGGGTGTGTCTGTTCCTTTTGAGTGCAAATACGGGTGATGAGGTCGACGACACTCATCAATGCCACATCGTTTGGCTTTGCACGCAAACCTACTATGTTTGCTATTCAAACATTGGAAGCAGACACCCGCTTCCTTAACCCATGTCCACCGTTCGGGTACCGACATAGCTTTTAATTTAATGCACTTAACCGTGTCATGTTCCGAGCCGCAGCAGAAGCACACTTTCTTTTTCGCAGGTGTGTCTGTCAGCGTATACACGGGTGCTTTCTTTGGGGGTTCTTTCTTACGGTACGGACTATCGCGTTTCGTTTCACTATGTATGGGTCCGACGGTACCCTTGACCGCATACGAATGCTTTATAGCCCTATCCGCTTCCCACATAAGAAACTTCGACAGCGTTACGATCTCAGGCTCCGTGCCAGAACCATGGCTTTCGGCATAGTCATTCCACCTGAAGCGCAGGTGTGTATTCAACTTCTCTAGGACTTGCCTTACCATTAATGGGTTCTGTAAATAGCCTTTCCTATCAACGCACCCTATTACCGCGACTATGTTCTGCATCTTGATGGCGAAACTATTAATTTCTTCCGCAGAAGTACCCAATCGTGGTAGTTTCTTAATGTCATCAAGTGCCTGATCGATAATTAATTCCGGGCGACCGTAACACTGTTCGAGTGTGTTCATAATTATCGTTGGTTCCGTTGCCGTATGGAGGAGCGCTACAACTGCTTTACGGGCTTCGCCTCGTAGGCAGTTCCTGAGCCGCGCGAGGTTTTCTACTGCCGTAAAACCATGAAGGGTTGTAGATTCCTTCATTGCCGCTTTAAAAGGTAACCACTCGCCCGCTGCCCCACTGAAGATGGGTAAATCTTGTGTTTGCCTAGGCGGTCTACGATCCCTGGTCATACGCTCAAATGCTTCGGCCAATCTATCGATCGCACGTTCTTTCGATCGTGCTGGGGTCGGTGACCTTGGCCGTCGCGGCGGTGTCGGTGACCTTGGACGTCGCGGCGTTGTATATTCTATACGTTCTGGCAAACGAGGAAGTGGTTCTTTATCTTGCTGTTGCGGCGGCGCGCGGTACTCAGTGTCAATACGCTGTTCCGACTCCCCCCGTATTGCACTATCATGTAACCAGTCGCGAACCTTATCTGTGGTTTCCATATTTTCATCGGCGCCTATGCTTTCCCGGTCCGTTTCATCCCTAATTGTCGCTACATCGACGGCAAGACGCTTCTTAATAAGCATTGCTTGCAAGTGTAGTTCTTCGCGGCGCGTATCGGCTTGTAATCGTAGCTCTTCCCGGCGAATATTGGCTAACCGCTCCTCAGCTTCCAATTCCGCTTGCCTAATCCGGACTATTGTACTCGCGTTCGATTGTTGCGATCGTACTGACGGAGCGCGCGTACTCCTTGCGACGGTCGGACGCGGCGCGAATGGATCAATCGCAGTTGTCGCGGAAGGTATTGTCGCGGTAGGTACGCTCGCGGCGGGTGCCGTCACGGTAGGCACGGTTGCGGAAGGTGCGGTAGTCATCGCGGTTGACATGGTTACGGAATCGCGAATCGAACTAAATTGCGCGTTGGATGTGGACGGAGACGCGGGAGGATCCTCGAAGATCCTTTGCATTTTCGAACCCGCACGGCGCGTCTGAATCGGACTTCGCGGCGTAGTCATAATGTACAATTAACCAACAATAAAAGAAAAATAAAAAAAAATAATTAAAAAAAAAACTAATTTAAAATTATTAAAAATAAAAAACCCGATAAAACCTATGAAACACGAATTTAACCTAACTTAATCCTAATCGGCCCAATTTTAGCAAAATTACCTTACTTGGCCAAAATTCAGCGAAATTACCCTACTTGGTCGAATCCCGGCTAAATTACCCTACTTGGCCAAATTTTGACTAAAATACCCTATTTTCCTATGGGGTCCGATTATAGGTCAAATTACCCTACCTCCCTAATTGTCCCTATCAATCCGTCAGGAGAGCCCGGACCCAGCCGGGATGTGCTCCTTCAGGGATGGAAATGTAAGGATAGGTATAAGGGGGAACTACCCAGCAGAGGAAAGTACAAGGATACGGGGCGCTCGGAAGTCGGCTGGAATGTCCGACCCCATTGGCAGTGCCTACAGTCTGGCCCCCGCACCGAGCTACTCTCGTAGTGGCGTAGTGTGCGATTTCAGTCCGCGCCCGGAGCGCTACAACTGGACTGGTGGTGCTGCACACACACCACACCGCCTTACGACAGGCGTTAACTCTGGACACCGGCCGTTTAGCACCGTGAGGTGGTCGAATGTACCAGAGCCACGGACGGAACCGTGTTTGTACTAAAACTACGCACGAAAACAGTTCGATGGAACCGCCACACAAAAGTCCACTAGGCGGCCCCGCCGAACTGTGGAACCCTACAATTATCACAATCACTGAAACGCCGTGTGCCTCGTTGCCCGACGCTCCTAAGGCGCTGTACTATACAGCGCTCTCCCCACGCCGACTGCCTCTTCAGTCGTCGCACCGTTCGGTGTTCTTCCCACGCCGACCGCTTCTTCAGTCGTCGCACCGTTCGGTGTTCTTCTCACGTAGAACTCGCAGACTCGTTCCGCCCCGGCAGCCCTGCCAGGACCGGTGGTGGTCGTGCCGTGCAAGCACAACTTCTTGCCCGACACCCCAAATGCCCGCCACCAGGCCGTTGAATTCTCGTACTTAGCGATGGACCACACTAACTATGGGATGTGGTCCCCAATCGCTCCGCTTCACGCTGGTTTCTTAATCCGGCGTCGATGGACCAAAAACTATGGGTTTTGGTTCACTGGTTCCTTAATCCGGCATCGGAGGACCAAAAACTATGGGGTTTACTCGTCGATTGCCAAATAAAACTCCCCTTCCAATAATAAAAAACTCAAGATGGACTGTATATTCATAGATTAAAGTTACAGAGTCGATTACAACTAAAAAACAGTCAGAACTTAGGCTATGGTAATTGTGATAATTGCAGAGAACATTGTCCATACATTTGGACTTAGTACTTGGGTGTTTTTAGCACATCTTGACCATCTACGAAGATAAAGAGTAAAAAATGCTGTTTTAACCAATAAGAGGAAACCGGAAACATCACCTGATCCTAGGCCACACGCTATTGGACCCCAAGAGCGTCGTCGTTACTTTTTCCAAGGTCGCTACTCCTGATCCTCAGTTCCAGAAATGCTCCTCTAACCCATATAGTCGTCCTTGTCAGAATGTCATGACATCCCTCTTTTTCCCGCGTAGGCGTCCCTAACCAACAGTTTACAATGTAAAAGAAAGTGGTCAAGTGTGATCCAGTGCTAAAAACACGTAAAGTCTCACATAGTGAAAATACCTATTTCCATACATAATAACAGTGATCTGGCTTTAAAACAGAGTGCCATAATCAAAATATTACAAGTTATTTTGTCAAATTTACAACATTTCCAAAAAGTTTACATTTTTTGCTTATAACTTATTACTTATTGACAATTTAACTATTTAACAATAGGCTAGGGTATATAAATACACTTTATTTTGTAATACCAACAACATAATTTTCAAATGCCCATAACTTTATTACCTGTGAATCCTTACGCGCCATTCATACGGATTCGGTACCTAAATATATCTGTCAACAAAGATATAAAGCCATAACAATGACATATAGGGCTATTCTACTGATAAAAACATGATTTATGACCTAGGGAAGCCAGGTACATAAGGCCATTTACTGCTCCGAGCGAGCAAACGGCTCTCGTACCGGTAACGCTAATAGTTCCGGGCGACGAAACGCGCCGACCAATCAGAGCGCAGGCTCCTCCCCCAGAGGTTATAAATAGAACTCGCAACGTTGAGCTCTTGTCAGTACGTAGTGATCCTTATCATGTTATGCTACTAAATTTCATTTCTTATCAATCTAAATACCTATACCTAACAATTTAAATCATGTGACGTCATTGTCCGTAACAACCATTATAGCTATATCATCTGCATAGCCTACTGTGTAGAATGGTCCGTTATTGAGTTTGGTGAGTAGCGAGTCTACTACCAAGCACCACAATAATGGTGACAGCACTCCGCCTTGCGGACAACCTCTTGTTGTTTTTGCACTAAGTCTGTCTCCCATCAATTCCGATCTGACTGTCCTGCTTCTCAGCATATAGTCAATCCAGTTGCACGTGGTATCATTGATGCCATGTTCCTTTGCAGCAATGCGTATGGACTCAAATGTTGTCTTGTCGAAGGCTCCCTCTATGTCGAGGAACGCCCCGATGCAGATCTCTTGTCCCTCTAGCGCAGCCTCGGCTCGACTCGCAACATAGTGCAATGCCGTTTCCGTAGATTTGCCAGGGCTGTAGGCGCACTGTAGTTTATGTAGAGGGAATACCTTAAGTGGTCCCTCTCTTAGGTACCTGTCTACCAGTTTCTCCAGAGCTTTTAAGAGAAAAGATGATAGACTGATGGGCCTGTAAGCTTTAGCTTCTTCGTAACCCAAAGGCAATGCAGGCTCTGTAGAGCTTGCTTAAATGGGGTATCAAAATAGATGCCCCTTCTTGCAATAGTATTGGGTAGATGCCATCTGGACCAGGGGATTTGAGAGGCTGGAAGCCCGCTATGGCAAGCTTCAGTTTGTTCTCATCTACCACTTTCTTTGCCGTGAGCCAGTTATCTTTGGACGTGTGCCTTTTGAGCTCGTCACTTGTAACTGGTTCCTCTTCATCGCTTTCGCGCAGTATACATTCCGGGAAGTGAGTCCTAAACATCACGCCCAGAGTGTCCTGTCCAGTTTCCATGACACGCCCATGTTCATCCTTTACAGATGATAGTGGGTTTGTCTTAGTCATGGACATAGCTTTGCACAAACTCATTCCACACGACACTTCCAATATATACATTCAATGACTATAAAATATAAAACTGGACTGGAAATATAAAATTCCAGTAACTGCTATTCAATTTACATTGTCGCGGAATAGAATCGAATGAAATTGTACATAGTATAATGAACTTCATGTCAATCATATAAAATACAAACTAACCGGGGAATCCTCGCGCATTCTCAGGAATTTATGTTATGTATTAATTTGTGTGTTATACAGACATAAAGTTTATTAAGATATGAACAATTCATTCGCTCCCATTCCATTCCATGTAAATTGAGCATATGCAGTTATGCTATTTGCTAAATATTGAAAACTGATAAATAATAAACATTTAATGGAAAGATTCGTAATCATTTCCTACTCAGGAAATGATTATAGTTATTGTTTTCATATATATTTTCGATTTTACTGAGAGACTTATAAGTACTGTTTAGTTATTTTTTAATTTGATATAAACGAATGCTGTGATCTCCTGTAATTGAAGGTACATATAGAACTTATGTCATGTGTTTTAATATTAAGAGTATAATGTGTATTTTTGTTGGAGTTCCTTAATAAATAAAAAACCGTAATAAAGAATGTTTATAACTTAAAGTTTGACTTTGTAATCAAACAGAATTGAATATGTACCTATATGTGATATGTATTTGATATTCCACCATGTATTTTCCAGCTGGCTGTGCGCGTACATGGCACAGATGAACCCCCTCATCGGGCCCAGACTTGACAACGAGACACTCATCTGGATCTCCCGCACTTGGGTAAGAACATTTAAACCTTTTTTAATCAACATAAAAAAAAGGAGATTATCAATTTCACACGCATGTATGTAATATAATTGAAACTGCATTATATTAACATATCAAAGTCAAAGCCATTTATTCAATTTAGGCCCTAGAAGGGCACCTATGAAGGTCAAAGCTGCTGAAGTTACCGCCAGTTCGTAAGTCGGCCTTCAACTGAGAAGAACAGACAAGAAACATATGATAATCTATTAGGGCTTCCAAACAAATATACAAAATTTCATAGGTGTATGTTTGTACACGCATATCGTCGAAATTATTTATCGGATTGTGACCATTATTTTTCTATTTGCTTACATTAACTTCAACTTAGGGAATAATGCAAGTTTCATCAAAATCGGTTCAGTTGTTTTCAAGATATGGACTAATATGGCCTGTGTACGGGCGGCCGGGGACCTCGTGTAATAAGACGCCGCTTAGGACGAATGCGCGAATCGTGAGATCCCTTTTCCCGTACTTTATTTTATTTGCTGGATTGCCAAGGGCGTCATGAAAAGCCGTATGGTTGGTATATAAACGATTTATTTATTGAATTTTTACACTTCTGTGACAATCTGTCTGAATACAATAATTAACAAACTTTTTAATTTACATAGATGATTTACACAAATATACGTAGACAATGGGTGCCTGATGCTACACTGATAATTTACTTAGCCGCTACTATGGCATCTGCCTTACATTTTACCGATGAGGTAACTAACTAGCCGCTACTGTGGCATCTGCCTGACGTTATACTACTTGATGGTAATCTCAACTTGGCATCTGCCTTACTTGGTACTGTCCCGGTACTGTCCTACTACTGTGACATCTGTCTGACTACTACTACTACTATACTTAGTAGATACTTGCTGTCCTGGAATCGATACTAAATGAGAAAAATGTACTGATTATATGCAAATTATAAACGCTGTGTATACGACTCACGCGGTGAGCGAGTAACTTTTTACGAGAGAAAATATATCTTTTTCTTGTCTAATTTAAGTGCATTTAAGTAACCTCTCTATCTTGCATATAGCGCTAACCTTGTCTAAAAGTTCTAGAAGAATCGAGTCCAAAAAGTGTAGTCCTGTTACTCCTTATCCTAAGGTTCTCCGACACATTTTGTCTCCCTTTCGCATATATAAGGAAATTTTATTGTTGATATTTATAGTTCCGGGTAAAATCACGTAAATTTCAAAATATGATCAGGGTTTCATTCAGGGCTTGTAGTAAAACTTATTATCTAGGTCTTACGTTAGGTAATGCGAGTTTAAACAGTAACTACATAGTAAATAGTTGGTGTGTACATATGGTGCTTACGAAACAATTCTAACTAGATTACTATGCCTAATCGAGTGTTTTGTTGACATGTTAACACTTTTTTGTTAACTTAGGTTTCAACATGAATACTAACTTTATCGTGTAACAAGTTTTACATTTGTAGAGGGTTGTTTACGATTCTAAATGTATATTGTAAATCTTAGTTCTACCTAGACTTTGTCTAGACTTTTACCTATGTTTAGGGTTCAAGTACTTTTTATTTACTATACAATTTATGTTTTTACGTATTCTAAGGGTAATCATTGCACACTCGGGAATAAACTCTTTAATATTTCTTATTTCTAAACATTTTAATTTTAACAAAATATTACGTAATCATAAAGTAACAATAAATGTCCTGAACACAACAAGTGTCCCGAACATTCTCCCGCCGTTCTTCGACTACGGTGTTGATGAAGACATTTCCGGTTGAGGGACTACTGGCTCGGTGGGCAGGATGATCAGCTTCTTCGTGGGACGTCGTAGTGTTCCGCTTCTGGTGCGCACGTCGACTGCTCGTACGATGCCATCAGCTCCGGGGTAGATTGCTTCGACGATCCCTCTTGGCCATGTGTTGCGAGGCAGGTTGTCGTCGGCGACTAGTACGACGTCTCCAATCTTGATCTCCGCGCCTCTTCCGTGTGGCTCCCGCCGGTATTGCAAATCGGGGAGGTATTCTTTCACCCATCTTGCCCAAAATCGGTTAGCAAGATGTTGTGAAGCTCGCCAGTGTGTTCTGCCGATGAGGTCCTTTTCGTTGAAGGTGCCTGGTGCCGGAACTCTCGCTGACCCACCAAGAAGGAAGTGGTTGGGGGTCAGCGTTTCTTCTTCTCAGGATCTGTAGACACGTGCGTGAGGGGACGACTGTTGACTGTGTACTCTGCTTCAACCAATAGAGTTGCGAGTACTTCTTCTGGTGGATGTTGCTCTTGAAGTATCACTGAGAGGGCAGTCTTAACAGATCGGACCAGCCGCTCCCAGGCTCCTCCCATGAACGGAGCTCCTGGCGGAATGAAACGCCAGGATATCATCCTCTTGGTGGCTTCGTCTTCAGTCGCTGCGTCGATGGATTGACGCAGCTCTTTGTCAGCGCCACGCAAATTTGTCCCGTTGTCTGACCAGATTTCTGTAGGACATCCTCTCCGTGCTATCATCCTTCGCAGGGCCATGACCGCAGAGTCCGTCGTCAGGGATGCTGCCAGCTCCAGGTGAACCGCCCGTGTGGTGAGGCAGGTAAATAGTGCCCCATACCTCTTCTGGCGACTACGCCCGACTGTGACTGACATCGGGCCGAAATAGTCGAGACCCGTGTATGTAAAGGGCCTGACGTGGTGAGCCAGTCTGCATGGGGGGTGGTTTCCTGTGGCTGGCTGTGACGGCATATTTCTTCGAATGCGGCATGGTAGACATCGGTGGACCATCATCTTCGTGACTGGACGCAGGCGTAGAATCCAATAGTATTGGCGACATTCGTTTATTGTTGCCTCTACGCCAGCGTGCAGCAGCTGTCTGTGGGTATATTCAATCCACAGCTTCGTTGTTATGTGATTTCCGTCGAGGACAGGTGGAGACTTCTCGAGGCCGTCAACATTCTTCGTAGCTCCGATGCGAGACCTCAGTAAGATGATTCCGTCGACTAAAGCGACAGATATTGGGCGCAGACGACTGCTGGTAGATACAGCCCTGTTGTTCTTCAAATCTTCCATCTCTGTAGGGAAGGATTCTTCTTGGCTTGCTCTTACCAGCAGTTTCTCGGCTTCTCTCAGAAGGATGGCGTCCAATGGCATGAATCTTCTTGCTGTTGCATCGGGTTTGGCAACTGTTGGCCTTGGTTTTGACGCCTTCTGTTTGCGTCTCCAATCCGGATCTGCCTCTTTATTCTTCGGCGTGTGTTTGTGACGTGCACGCTGTTTGTTTCGCCTACACAGGTTGATGAACTGTAAGACTCTGGCTATAGCGCGGAGATAGTGTTCCCACTTGTAGAAACGGGTGCCGTCAGGAACGACGTGGCTCATCTTCGGTCTCTCGCGCTTCTCGGTGATGTTGAGTGTCTTCTCTTCATCAGTCAGTTCTTTCTGTGTAGGTTTCTCGGTTGGCCAGGTACTCGGATCGTCCTTCAGGACTTCTGACTCTTCTACGTCGCGATTTGCATCATCAGCGAGGTTGAGTTTCGTGGGTACTTCTGGCAACGACTGCAGCAAATCAGGATCCGTCAGAAGGTGGTCGTTTAGTGAGACCCCCTTTGTTTCTGCTGCAGCATCATGGACTATTCGAATCTTCCCCGGCTTCATAGGGTTCACCACGGCGAAATGTGGTAGGTACCACGTCCTATTAATCGTTTTCGCCAGTGGAGCCGGTTCAGCGTAGTCCCTTTCCATCAGAGCTGTCATCGGCTGTTCATACCTTTCTTTCAGCTCTGGAATCTTTTCGGTGGTGATAAGCCTCTTCATCGCGTTGTCGTAGTTGCATGGCATCGCGATGTTATCATTCTTCCATAGGACCGCCGTCTTACACTGTCCGTCTTCTGTTCGAGTTGTGCACTCATCGAGTTTGAGTGCACGTTGTTCCGGATCAGTCTGCGGCTTCTTCGGTATGATCGTCAGCGCCTCGATCGCAAAGTGATCTTTCAACTGTCCATCCATGTCTTCGTTCATCGTAAAGTAATGAACGAAGTCGATGCGTTTTCCCAGCGACCTTGTGTGCGCACCATGGAGAACCCAACCAAGCGGAGTGTGTGATGCTACTGGTTGGTTCTTCTTTCCCTTTCGTACCTCTGAGGCTAGTAGTAAGTTCCAATTATCCTGACCGACAAGTATCTTTGGTTTGGCTTCTACAAACTTCAAAGCGTCTCGTATGTCGATCAGATGTTGGCAGTCGTCCAGGTCTTCGTCGGCGACTGTCTGTGTTGATAGCCTCAGGTTTTCTATGGTGCGTGCGTAAATCTTGTGTGGCTGGGTTGCACCCTTGATGGTGATTGCGATGCGTTGAGATGCTGAAGCAGGTACTTCTGCTCCTCCTATGGCTTCGATTTGCATTGGTTGGCAGGGTCCATAAGCGCCGACTGTGTTCGCTAAGTCGGCGTCGATCAAAGTCACAGTTGACCCATCATCCAACAATGCATGCGTGTTGACTTCTCCCGCCGGTCCGGAAATCTGTACAGGCAGTACCTTCAAGTACGTCTGGGATTGTACAGGCAGCCAAGTCGACGTAACCTTTTCCGTCTTATCTGTCCTGTCACTCGTGTTCCTCTGTTTCTCATAATGGAGTAAGTGGTGATATCTGTATGGGCATTCGTTGACGCCGCATTTGGGCGGCTTGCAATTGTGCGTTTTGTTCCTGTAACGTAAACATCGGAAACAAAGGCAGTGCGTCTTTGCAAGATCCCATCTTTGGTTGATGTCGGCATCGCGGAATTTCTCGCAATCTGGCGGCGAATGTCCCTCTCGTTCACATATACAGCATCTATATGGCTTCCTGTCAACGTTCGCATTAGCGTTTAGCGTACGTTGAGTGCGCTTGTAAGGATTGCGCGAAGCTGGCTCTGTATGTGAAGTCGAGGGTATGACCTCTACTTGAGCGTAGGGTGCCCATAATTCCACTTCTCTCTCGAGGAATCGGGTGAGTTTGAGCAGGTCTGCTTCCTCTTTGGGCTGCATGGCGGAGAAATCGAACCATCTTCATCTTCATCTTCTGACCTTCGTCAGCTCTGGATTGTACAGATACGTAGTCTTATTCAGAGCACGAAGAGTCGCCACTATATTCGTGACCTTGCTTGATAGTATGCAAAGGTCTTTAGATGAATCCGTGAACCGTGGCAGGTTCCTAAGTCGATCCATCTCTGCGAGAGCTATTGAGTCCGGTCTTCCAAAGCGGGACTCCAATATCTTCAGTACTTCAGTGGGATTGGCACTATTAATGAGCAGACTCTCAACAACCTCTTTAGCACGTCCTTTAAGTGCACGGCGTAGTCTGGTCATGTTCTCGGTTTCCGAAAAGTCAGTTGCTGACTCGAAGTACGCTGTTCGGAATGACAGCCAATCCTGATGCGCGCCAGTAAAAGCAGGTAATTCGAATCGGTAACGCGACGGCATTGCGCGTTGACCTGCCTTTACAGCTATAGTGATTGCTGACGCTAACTCACTGAAGTCTATTTTCTGTTGCGCAGAATACGGGGTGATTGCAGCTTCTATTCCCGTCGGTATCTGCGCTTCTGGTCTCTGAGGGATTCCTTTATTACCCTGTACAGAGTGCTGAGGGATTCCTTTATTACCCTCATCGTTGTCAACTTTTGACTGCTGTTGAGTCATCTGAGTCTTCGAGGTTGCGCCCAAGAGCACGACTGGATGCGTAGCTACGGATGGATATGGTGCCGCAACAGGTGCGGCGTTATAATTCGGTTCCACCTCTCGGTGCTCTGGCTGGTGTTGAGGCTCATTCGAAATAGCAAGCAGGCGCTGACTCTTGTCTAGCCCTGTGTCCACCCTCCGTTCAGTGGATTTGATGGACACGGATCTTACGTCGTCACCTTCAGACCATTCAGATGGGTCTATGACGGCGAGTCTAACTATTGCTAGCTCAAGTTTCAGTCTTGCTACCTCTTCTTTAGCCAGAGCTATGCGGCGCGCTCGTTGACTCTTTGTTGACTTATTTCCCCTGATGGTGCTGCGTTCGATTCGGTCATCAGGGGCCTGTCGTTGATCGGTTCCGGTTTCTTCGGTAGTAGTAGTCGTAAACCCTGAGGTTAGGGTAGCTTCAGTAGCAGTCACAGTACGACTCGACGATGGTGCTACTGTAGGGGCAGTACTCCCCGTTGGGGCGGCATCTGTGGCCAGATCGTCTGCAGGTGCTGGCGGCGGTGCGTCGCCATCGCGACTCTGCGATCTGCCTCTTGCGGTAGTTGATCTGGTACCAACCATGGCTGTGGCCGTTCAGTATCTTGGATAATGCGGCTCGAAGGACCAAATGTACGGGTGGCCGGGGACCTCGTGTAATAAGACGCCGCTTAGGACGAATGCGCGAATCGTGAGATCCCTTTTCCCGTACTTTATTTTATTTGCTGGATTGCCAAGGGCGTCATGAAAAGCCGTATGGTTGGTATATAAACGATTTATTTATTGAATTTTTACACTTCTGTGACAATCTGTCTGAATACAATAATTAACAAACTTTTTAATTTACATAGATGATTTACACAAATATACGTAGACAATGGGTGCCTGATGCTACACTGATAATTTACTTAGCTGCTACTATGGCATCTGCCTTACATTTTACCGATGAGGTAACTAACTAGCCGCTACTGTGGCATCTGCCTGACGTTATACTACTTGATGGTAATCTCAACTTGGCATCTGCCTTACTTGGTACTGTCCCGGTACTGTCCTACTACTGTGACATCTGTCTGACTACTACTACTACTATACTTAGTAGATACTTGCTGTCCTGGAATCGATACTAAATGAGAAAAATGTACTGATAATATGCAAATTATAAACGCTGTGTATACGACTCACGCGGTGAGCGAGTAACTTTTTACGAGAGAAAATATATCTTTTTCTTGTCTAATTTAAGTGCATTTAAGTAACCTCTCTATCTTGCATATAGCGCTAACCTTGTCTAAAAGTTCTAGAAGAATCGAGTCCAAAAAGTGTAGTCCTGTTACTCCTTATCCTAAGGTTCTCCGACACATTTTGTCTCCCTTTCGCATATATAAGGAAATTTTATTGTTGATATTTATAGTTCCGGGTAAAATCACGTAAATTTCAAAATATGATCAGGGTTTCATTCAGGGCTTGTAGTAAAACTTATTATCTAGGTCTTACGTTAGGTAATGCGAGTTTAAACAGTAACTACATAGTAAATAGTTGGTGTGTACATATGGTGCTTACGAAACAATTCTAACTAGATTACTATGCCTAATCGAGTGTTTTGTTGACATGTTAACACTTTTTTGTTAACTTAGGTTTCAACATGAATACTAACTTTATCGTGTAACAAGTTTTACATTTGTAGAGGGTTGTTTACGATTCTAAATGTATATTGTAAATCTTAGTTCTACCTAGACTTTGTCTAGACTTTTACCTATGTTTAGGGTTCAAGTACTTTTTATTTACTATACAATTTATGTTTTTACGTATTCTAAGGGTAATCATTGCACACTCGGGAATAAACTCTTTAATATTTCTTATTTCTAAACATTTTAATTTTAACAAAATATTACGTAATCATAAAGTAACAATAAATGTCCTGAACACAACAAGTGTCCCGAACAGCCTGGCTTATTGATACGAGCCACGGGTATGCTGTAACAATACTCCTTGCTAGGTTAAGAATCGCTACAATATATCAAATATACACCAATTAGAATAATCAAAATACAAACAATCAGAATTTGATTATTCATAGTTACCAGGTTGTTGGTTGGTTCATGCAGCAATTGATAATATCCTGGGACTTCATGCAGCCATCTAATCCCAAAATAAGCAGAGCACTTTTTTTGAGATTGGATTTTTAAATATTATTGTTAACAACACCCAGACTCAGATGTGTCACACCTGGGCTTAGTGCACGGATTTACGGGAAAATTGTTATCGTAATGCGGGACGTGGCTAAAAAAGCAGGACCCGGTTGTCGAAAGTATGAGAAGGCGAAACAACTAAAATAAATTAGATTTAGATTTCATTAAAAATACTTTACAAGTTAGTTGAACTGAAACACACTTCTACTGCGTCTACTTATGCCAAAAAGATCGTACTCAGAAGCCGTCTTTCTACCATAGTGGAGGAACATTTATTTTATCGATGATATTGCTCTTAATTGACGTCAATTTTGTGCTATTGTATAGTTAAAATTTTACTAGCTCTACTCCTGTCACAGACAGCTTTAAGCGGAACAATTGGCATCCCGCACATACAGGGCCGTCTTAAGCCTTGGGTGCCCTTGGGCACACAAGAATCTGGGGTTCTGTTGGAAAACACTGGTAATTGGCGACTGTTTAGTTACCAGCTAGAACAAAACCGGCGTCAAAAGAAATCATTAATTACATTTATTCACGACACCCGAAGATACTCTATAACAATTTCTTTGGATAACGCTACTAATGGTGGACTTACCATTATCTTAAATGTTTATTGTCGTGCAGATAGCTTGAGCTTTCGTTGAAGGAAAACTTGGTGAGGAAACCATAACACGGTAACATGGAGGGTATTTTGTAGTACCCACCTGGCTGGCTACCACGCTCAAGCTGAAAATGAAAGCGCCTATCGGTGTGTTCCGCCGACAGCTACACTGGAGCGCCAGTTCCAGAGCTTCGTGTGCTTACCACAGTAAAAAAAATATATGCACTGCTGACCTTTATCGCTAGATGGCGCTAGTTGTTTGTGATTCATGGAATCGAAATAAATATTTCTTTAGCGAGAAAATCTTGTCATGCGTAAATCAATAAGGAAACTAAGATAGTCGGACGGTTTACCTTCCTGATATAGGCTCACTTGACCATCATGGGCATTACATCAGCATTTATAATAATAATGATTGTTGTTACTGTCCCCCGTGACGAGAACCTCGTGAAGGCGGAGGAAGATAAAGAAAGCAAATATCTTGATCTTACACACGAGGTTGTCGACATGTGGGCCATTGACACGGCAACCATTGTACCGATAGTCGTTTCCGCCCATGGCCTAATTGCCAAGAGCCTCGACAAACACCTTAAGAGGTTCGCGTTGGGTGGCTGGATCAAGGGCCAGATTCAGAAGGCAGTGCTCCTGGAAACCGCACGCATAGTGAGAAAGTCCCTCTCTCTGGAGCCTTCAACACCGGTACCTAGGACCCTGTTACCGATGCCGGTGGCGGTCTGTATTTATACTTTTAAATATATTGTTTTTTTATATCTATTTTTAAAAATGTTAATATAAGTCAAAGAAATGAACAAACGAGATAATAATTCTTTATTATCAGGTTACTTTTATTTATGTCACAACAATTTATTTTATCGAAACTTATATGGATAACATGAGATAGCGACGTTAGAGGCCGCAACGATTTATACGAGTTCTAGCTGCCCGGCGCGACTTCGTTCGCGTGGTGCTACCCTAGCCTGTGGTGCTACCCTACCCTACCCTACCCTATCTAAACCATCCAGGGAGCCACTTAAACGAATACAAAAAAAAAACATTCAAATCGGTCCAGCCGTTTAGGAGGAGTTCAGTGACACACACGTGCAGTAGAATTTTATATATAAAGATACTCGAGACATGACAATTACTGACTCCGAACAATTATGATACATGTGTGCAAATTTTATTATTAACACTCGAGGCGGTATTAAGTGATAAGGGAGCCGAAAGTGTAATAAATCAATGCACACAGGTATCATACGACATTTTTCAACACACTTGCGAGGAAAATTAATTTATGAGTTTCTTTTTACTTTGTACTTACTACGGTAGCGAACAAGCATATGGCCCGCCTAGTGATAAGCGGTTACCGTAGTATACAGGGTGGATACGGCAATAAATGAGACCACGTAAAATACACACAGCTTTTCAT
Source organism: Achlya flavicornis (assembly GCA_947623365.1). Taxonomy (NCBI): domain Eukaryota; kingdom Metazoa; phylum Arthropoda; class Insecta; order Lepidoptera; family Drepanidae; genus Achlya; species Achlya flavicornis. The sequence continues at coordinate 5,639,277 of OX392494.1, read as the reverse complement.
ACATTTTAGCCGTGGAGACATTGACCTTTTGTCTGAAATGCTGTTTTTTGTTTGGGTTGTGGTTCATTTATTGTCGTATCCTTCCTTTATAAACGTTTGTAACACCAGAAACAGGGGTATTATATTGCCCGCACGTTGCCGACCCTTCTGGAAAAACCCCATGCCCCAACCCAACTATAAGGAATTATTTCCTTGGCAAATTCTACAACCTGAGTTAAAACTGTAAATCGTAAGTAATATGAGAATGTCAGTAAGAAACTAAAACACCTTTGTAATGAAAAAAATTATTTCCAAGTTGATATAATAACAATAATATTCCTCACACACGGCCATCTGATCCCAAACTAAGCAGAGCTTGTACTATGGAAACCAGATAACTGATATAATACAAAATACTAACTACTTTTTGTTTTTAAATATACATAATTACACCCAGACTCGGGACATGTTCATGCACACAAATATATGTCCTGTGTGGGAATCGAACCCACGACCTGCGGCGCGATAGGTAGAATCTTAACCAGTCTTATAGCCGGCTCTTTTCAGATAAAACAAACTTCTGAACCGGTATTAGTCTTTGGTGCTTGTGAAAGACCTAATTGAATATTTGTTGTATTTCTCCTCTCATGAAACTCCCCTTCAAACCTCTTTTGAGTGTAGAGAGTTTATGCATGGTCGGCAGCTCGAATGATGTTGCAATCAATAAGCTACTATTAACCATACCTTATTTACTGAAAAGAAAGTCGGCTTAAACAAGCTAAATCTCTATTTACACCGTTGGCAAACTTGGTTATTACAACAAAATGAATTAAAATACTTTTTCCAATGGCCGCCGTTGTTACAATATCCTTTTCTGGTGTTGCCATTCCTCGATATTAAAATCCACCCTATCAAAATAAACTGTTTAACAATTTCAGAATAAATAATACTAATAACTAATTATAATTAATTAATCGATATTCAATGGTTTGAAATTAAATAATATTAAAATAATATAATGTTAATGCTAACACTACGGAAACCGCTTACCATCAGGCGGGCCATATGCTTGTTAGCTTAGTTAGGTTCACTCAAAATTATTTGTTTCTGTCGTTGGTTGTTAAATAAAATAAAAATATATATATTTTAATTATACTAATTTCAAACATCTTACACACACTCGGGCTGTTTATTGAAAGACTAGCTTTAGCCCGCGACTTCGTCCGCGTAGTTTTTTTTTCTAGATATGATTCATTGTAACAATATAGAGCTTTGTTCATGGCTATTGCCCGCCACTACGTGTGATATTTCACATAAGTTCAGGTAGATTGAGAGCTGATTGCGAGCATGCCACATACAACTGAAACAGTCCTGTCGCAAATAAACTCTAGCAAATATCAGAGTTTTTCCCTGTGATTTATTAATAGCCATCGCGAAACAAACCTTGATAAGGAACTGTACACTTTTAAATTAAACGAAGGATTTGGGATCAATGGTATACGCGGCATGAAGACTGTTTCTCCTCTAGCAGGACCAGTTAATATTTTGGCCTCAATAACATTGCGGCGGAGAGCTGTTACTTGAAGTCTAGTTCCACAGCACAATTATGGAGGCCGTATATTTAGGAGCACCTACATATGGATTACCCGGCAGATTAAGATCTAGTTTAAAAATTGAACAGGATAATTTACCGAATCATCCATATCGACCATGGTGGCAACAACCTTCAAATGAATAAATCAACATTTCATTTATCGCAGCGGGTTGGTCATTTTTGGGAGTCATAATGGCTCTCTCGCGCATAACCACTCTATCGGTTTGTGTTCATTGTAATATCAGTATACATTTTACTTATACCTAAGTTGGTATTTGTATCAACCCATCTATTTGTGGAAAGTTTACGTTCCCGATTTGAAGAAGAAGTTCTGAAAATCTACCGTCAGGAATATGCACCGTGTATGTATGGGAAGGTGAAATATGTTTTTTTTTGGGAGGTGTCGAGTTCGGGATTATTTATCTAAAATTGCGCTATGAGACCTATTTCCTCAACCATTTCATGACAGCTGAGATACAGACAGACGAATACACGGGACCTATATCCACAAGTTTCTCAATAATTTACAGACACCTGAGATGTTTCTGTCTGTCTGTCAGTCTGAGGAGAGACTGCCTCCTTATGTGTGTATCGCTTGTACAACGGACAGTTCTCTGAAGAATTGTTTGATCTGATTCCCACGGGCTACCTTCTACCATCGCAACTTTCGCCATCGACGGGGAGTCCATACTCATATATTGGAACCGAAATGGTTTCTACTGTGCGATTTCAAAGGAGTTTTCTACCGCGTACACTCAGGCTGTTGAATGAGCTCCCCGCCGTGGCTTTCCCAAAGGAGTATAGCCAGGGGGTCTTAAAAAAGGGTGTGAAGATATTTCTGTAAGGTCCGCAACGCACAAGTGATACCTACGGTGACCGCTTACCATCAGGCGGGCCGTATGCTTGTGTGAAACCTTAGTATTAAATTTAAATATGAAATAATAATTTAAAAATTGCCCGTAGCAGACGGACAGATCGACGGGCGGAGATCTATACAAAAGTTCCTCAAACAGACAGCTGAGAAATTTTCTCGTGGCAGACAGACAGACAGATGGCGGCAGGAGGCTTCTTAATAACATGATACACGTGTACATTATTTTTACTTCAATACAAAATTATGTGAATGAACAACTTCAATACAAAATTACGTCCCCCTTTACACCCCTAAAGAGTTCAAATTCCAACAACACCGATATTCGTTGCGTTAGTTTCCAACTATAAGCTTAAATAATAAATTTAGTATAATTCCATACACAACTTCATCCCCTTTTTTACCCTTCGGGGTTGGAATTATCACAAACGCTGTGACAACTTTACATTAATTTTCAATCGTCAGCCTATAAACAAAATTTGAAGATCCTAAGTTCAAAACTGACGGACTTGCATACAAACTTTCATCCCCTATTTCACCCTCTTAGGAGTGGAATTTCCAAAAATCCTACCTTACTGGATACATATACTGTATAATAATAAATTTAGTGAAGTTTACTTTCAAATTGAAGGCCTTGCATACCCAACTTCATCCACCTTTTTCCACCTTCAGGAGTGGAATTATCATAAACGCTGAGATAACTTTACATTAATTTTCAATCGTCAGCCAATACACAAAATTTGAAGATCCTAACTTCAAAACTGACGGACTTGCATACAAAATTTCATCCCCTATTTTACCTCCTTAGGGGTGAAATTTCCGAAAATCCTTCCTTAGTGGATGCCTATACTGTATAAGGTATCTTTGTGCAAAATTTCAAATCTCTAGGTCCAGCGATTTGGGCTATGCGTTGATATATTGCATACAAACTTTCATCCCTTATTTTACACTGTTAGGGGTGGAATTTTAAAAAAATCTTCTTTTGTGGATGCCTACACTGTATAATAATATATTTAGTGAAGTTTACTTTGAAATTGAAGGACTTGCATACAACACTTCATCCCCCTTTTCCTCCCTTCGGTGGTGGAATTATCACAAACGCTGAGATAACTATACATTAATTTTCAATCGTCAGCCTAAACACAAAATTTGAAGATCCTAACTTCAAAACTGACGGACTTGCATACAAACTTTCATCCCTTATTTTACCCCCTTAGGGGTGGAATTTCCAAAAATTCTTCCATAGTGGATGCCTACACCGTATAATAATACATTTCATGAAGTTTACTTTGAAATTAAAGGCCTTGCATACCCAACTTCATCCCCCTTTTCCTCCCTTCGGGGGTGGAATTATCACAAACGCTGAGATAACTTTACATTAATTTTCAATCGTCAGCCTATACACAAAATTTGAAGATCCTAACTTCAAAACTGACGGACTTGCATACAAACTTTCATCCCCTATTTTACCTCCTTGGGGGCGGAATTTCCAAAAAATCCTTCCTTAGTGGATGCCTACACTGTATAAGGTATCTTTGTGCAAAATTTCAAATCTCTAGGTCCAGCGATTTGGGCTATGCGTTGATATATTGTATACAAACTTTCATCCCTTATTTTACACTGTTAGGGGCGGAATTTTTAAAAATTCTTCTTTTGTGGATGCCTACACTGTATAATAATATATTTAGTGAAGTGTACTTTGAAATTGAAGGACTTGCATACACCACTTCATCCCCCTTTTCCTCCCTTCGGTGGTGGAATTATCACAAACGCTGAGATAACTATACATTAATTTTCAATCGTCAGCCTAAAAACAAAATTTGAAGATCCTAACTTCAAAACTGACGGACTTGCATACAAACTTTCATCCCTTATTTTACCTCCTTAGGGGTGGAATTTCCAAAAATCCTTCCACAGTGGATGCCTACACCGTATAATAATACATTTCATGAAGTTTACTTTGAAATTAAAGGCCTTGCATACCCAACTTCATCCCCCTTTTCCTCCCTTCGGGGGTGGAATTATCACAAACGCTGAGATAACTATACATTAATTTTCAATCGTCAGCCTAAACACAAAATTTGAAGATAACTAACCTAACCTAACCTAACTTCAAAACTGACGGACTTGCATACAAACTGTCATCCCCTATTTTACCCTCTTAGGGGTGGAATTTACAAAAATCCTTCCTTAGTGGATGCTTCCACTATATAAGGTATCTGTGTGCAAAATTTCAAATCTCTAGGTCCAGCGGTTTGGGCTGTGCGTTGATATATCAACAATCAGTTTATCATTTTATATATTAAGATGTACATCGGACCGAATCAGCGCCACTAAAGAATTTAAAAAAATCTAAATTTACACAAAAAAAAATACTCGGTATTTTAAGAGCTTCCTTCTTCACGTATCGTGGAATGACGTCGAACGCAAACTTAATATATATCCAAGAAAATAAACGTGCAAAAAAAGTATTACATATTATCATATCGTGTTATCATTAACACACTGACATAACGTACCGGTGCTAATAATATCGTGCGGTGCGCGGGCGCAGGCGCCGCCGCTCCTCACGTGAACGTCGCCACACGCCTGCGGTCATAAGATCTTTCACGCATACGATTTGCTTTTATTTTTGTGATGTTAATTCTTCATTATGTAATTTCGTACAACAGTGTGATTTTTTAGACGCAAGCGAATATGCCGCGTTTTAAAATTAAAATCGAGAGCTTTTGTTTTGGAATACTAGTCCTCGCAATTTTGGAAGTAATCACATTAAATAATAGACTATGTTTCACTCGTGATCCCCTAATTAACCCCGGTTAATTCTAATTAACCGGATTAGAATTTTGTAAAACGCTTAGAGCTTTATTTGGGGAACGTATGTGCAAAATTTCAAGGTGCAGTTTAAGGCGCTGTCCAAAGCTGGACACCGTAAAACGCTTATTTTTTTGTCGCACTTTATTGCGTGCATATTACAAGCAGTACATATTTTCAGCTCGACTGGGGAAGTACCTCCACCTTACAGAACACCGCAGCCAAATAACTTTATGTTGTGTAAAGTTGTGTTCCTGCGCGTGAGTAACGTTGCGAGAGCTCATAGGGGAGGGGGGAAAGGTCGGTAACGCGTGAGCGATGCTTCTTGTGCTGCAAGCGTCCATATGGCTACGGTAACCGCTTACCATCAGGCGGGCCGTATGCTTGTTTACCGACTTATTCTACTAAGCCGTGCATTTTAAATTAATACTGCAAAATTTCTTCTACTTTGGTGGTCATTCAATTCAACTAACATCAAATGCGTCGCTGTTTTGAACCTTATTTGTTAGCACAATGCCTTACGATCAATTACCAAAAAATTTTATTCATACAGCGCGATACATTTGTAAATCAGCCATTTTCACACTGTATTATAAATCTACTATATTCAGATTTTTCTTCTATTACCACTTTCTTACAAGTCAATTAACTTCATTATCAACATGAAGGGGCCAAGGGTACGTAAGCCGCGTCTTCATAATGGAATCCAGAATGAGCACGCTACGACAGACTGCGTGTTCTGCCAATTTAAATGTGCATGACCTTTTACTATACCTATACCTGAGGTCTAATCTTAACGGCATTATGACTACTCATAATCTTCCAACCGTAGTTTAAAGGTGAACGCACACTTATCCGAGCCGAACGCATCGAACGAAACGAATTTTAGAATTCTTTATATGAAATCTTATGAAAGCTCGCACACTTGCCCGAATTGTTCGAATCTGGATGTGATTTCATATACGGAATTCTAAAATTCGTTTCGTTCGAAGAAATCTATCGGATTATTGCCAGATGTGAAATTGGTTCATGCAAATACACAGTAGTCCAAACGTAGGCCATAAAAAACACCATTCAAATTACAAAAGTTCCACAAATTATACAGCTCCCTTGGAGCAGTGCGCGCGTCGATCCACAGCTGTGCCATTGGGACTGTACACTTGGATTATATTTAGCCGCGTGTTAGGATCAAGGTTGTTGTACAAGGATCTTTAGATAGCTCACGCGGTTGAGTTTGGCACTACACTTCGCTTGTTACATTGTCTTCACTCTGTCAATGTCAGTTCCGGTTTTTTTTAAATTCCTCTGGCGCTACTTGTGGAAAATAATTTAAGGTCTTATGTCAAGAGTATAGATTTTGTTTATCTAAAATAATGTATTTATTTGTGTAGGCGCAAGTTCAAAATTCCATTTTCAAAACTTGACTTGAGTTTGGGTTGACTAAATAAGAACCTTAGGGCCCGTATTAAAAAACTATTTGCGAAATAGCAAACAAAACCAACCCTAAAGATATTTTTGCAAATGTTAGATTGCATTGTAAACGCACGTCAGAATACCGAAGCGATTTGGCTAAAGTCATAGAAATATGTATGCGATCAACAAGTACTATACATTACGACCAATTTCCTAATTCCATCTATTTATATGCTGATTTTGAATGAAACATGTTGACGGGCCGGTTGGGTACACTGTCTGCGAAGCCACAGGTCTGGTGGGTTCGATTCCTGTCCAGGAAAACGTTTAATATGCCTGAACATGTCGAATTGTTCTGAGACTGGGTGTAAATAGAACTAACAACTATTATATCAGTTATCTGGTTACTAAAATTCTTCTGTTTAGTTTGGAATCCAATAACCGTGTGTGAAGAATTTCCCAGGATATTACTTTTTTTTTTGTGTTATTTGTTTCTAGTCTATTTAGTGCCCATTGTAGACCTTCGGTGCGTCGTCTCGTTCTTAAAACCAGGGGACCTTTATCACCCAAGTAATTTGTATATACTCGCCATATATGTGTATATAGTATAAGTGTACTTTAGGCCATGCTTTAGATGAAGCGCTCGTGGTGTAGCATGATTAGCCGTTCTTAATCGATCGGCAAAGTTAAGCTACGTCTGTCGTGGTCGGTACCTGGATGGGTGACCGCCTAGTGGTATTTTAAATCGAGCGTGTCCGTGCTTCGGAAGGCACGTAAAGCCGTTGGTCCCGGTTATCACTTAATTGTGATAGTCGTTAAGCTAGTTGGATGCCTCCTAGGCGGCTTGAAAAATTCCAACAGTAGGTTGGCCACTAGCCTACCTCCACCGATCCGCAGTGGGCATGCGTGGTGGAGTATCTGCCCATTCCCTTTCACCCTGATTTGTGAAAGGAGGCCTGTGCTCAGCAGTGGGACATTATAGGCTGATGATGATGATGCTTTAGATCATTTAGGAAAGAGTCGGGACTTCTCAAAGTTTTTTTGGCACGAGCACTAGAAACAGCCATCCTCTTTTTGATAGACTCATGTTGAAACAGAAACAATAAATATTTGTTCTTTTTTCCAGGGCAATCCCATCGTCAACAGAACGAAAGTAGTGTAAGGAGTACCAACCTCACAAAACTGACGGTCATCACCAGCGCACGCAAAACCTCAAGTGTTGACATTCGACTCGATCCCTTCGAATAATATCAATGTAATTTATTAACTTTAAAACCAATTTTAAATATTGAAGAATGAACCGTACTATCGGCTTTATAAGGTATAGATTTGTGCTGCTGCTCCCTTCAATTTTACGCTTTTAAATGAGAAATAAATATGCTGACATACCGTGTTGATGTAAAAATGTAAGTAAACAGTTCTAAGTAACATTCCAAAAGCATATTTGTTAAATCACATCAAAACCTTTATATCTGTTTAAATATTACCTGTATTATTATTGTAGATAAAATATTTAATTTCAATAAATGTATGCGAGTTAAATGTTGTTTTATTGTACTCGACTGGGAAAGTACCTTCACCTTACAGAATACCACAGCCAAATAACTTTATGTTGTGTTCCTGCGCGTAAGTAAGGTCGCCAGAGCTCTGACACCTAATTAACATTGGCCATATCACGGAAATGGCTAATCTGATTATGATCGGACTTTCGCTAAACTATGCGTAAGAAAATACTGAAACTGCCTGCGTAAGTTCCATCGCGATAGGATTAGCCGTTTCCGAGAATAGTTTAAGATTAACAGGTGTCATAAACGCATTCTTCCGGCGGCCAGGGAACTGGCTCTCAAGTGCAGCAGCTTTTCAATTTGAATAGTAAGACGTTATTAAGGCGATGATAGCTCAATGGTAGTGACGTCGGATACCAAGACTAAGGTTCCGGGGCCGAATCTTTTTTTTTTTATACCACTAAATTGACAAACAAGCATACGGCCCGCCTGATTGTAAGCAGTTACCGTAGCCTATGCAATGCAATCCTACACTGAGCTTGAGCTTTCGGTGATGGAAAATATCGTGAGGAAACCATAGCAAGGTACTTTGTAGTACCCATCTGGCTGGCTACCACTCTCAAGTTGAAAATCAACTAAAAACTGAATTGAAAACCAAGCACCTATCGGTGTGTTCCTACAGCAGCACAAAAAAAATTGCTCTAACAGCTCTTTAATAAGAAATCTCTCTCTTTTATGTGGAACTAGCTGTCCCCCGCGGTTTCACCCGCGTTCCCGGGATAAATAGTAGCCTATGTCCTCCTCCATACCATAGGCTATCTGCATGCCATTTCATGATGGTCCGTTGAGTAATCGAGGCGTGAAGTCGTAACAAACTCACTTTCGCATTTATAATATTACTAACTGTCCCCCGCGTTCCTAGATAAAAAGTAGCCTATGTCCTTCTCCATACCATAGACTATCTGCATGTCAAATTTCATGATGATCCGTTGAGTAGTTAACGTAACAATCAAACTAACTCACTTTCGCATTTATAATATTAGTTAGGATTTCGAGATTTGGGCAAAGTCGGTGCCCGTGAGATCATAATGCTTCCTTGTGTGAGCTACAGAATCCTCAAAAACTCACGCTTACTGTACAATTACTTAGGTCATTAAAAATAGACTTCTATCTCGAAACTGCACTACAATGTCAAGAAACATAGGTGTATAACGATTGAGCACTAGTTAAATGAGTCTCAAGGACTTGGCCACTAGTCGCTAGTGTCGCTACATGCACTTGGATGATGTCAAGTACATTGCTCGATCAAATCTTATTAAGGGTCAATTCATATTAACGGGTAACGTAGTAATTATGATAGATGGAAAGAACTCTCAAAACCCGTAGTAGGTAGTGCTTGCTGGGAACTAAAAAGGCTAGTGGAGCAGATCCTAAGGAATCCAATATTTTTTGCCTAAAATAGTTCGAATGTGTACAAATTGCACAAAAAAAAACAGCAGGCACATGAATTGTATGGAATTTGTGATAAATGATCATGTTTCCTTATCTGTATTCAGAATTTTAGCGGAATAGGAGTTGGTTAAAGTTCATGTTCGACCCGTGTTCGATCGAATTAGCAGAATGGAACTTTTATACCTTTCAAAATGCAAAATTTCAAAATTCTAAATTCAAATTCATTTATTCAAATAGACCTTCGCAGGCACTTATGAAAAGTCTGACTCTAATACTCTAATACCGGTTCGGAATGTTGCATTTGCTGAGAAGATCGAACTTCGACCATTAGGTACTTTAGTTGGACCGTTGTTTGATTCTTAGTGGAATACGAAAACGCGTAAGTAAAGTCGTTCAGCTGAGGTTCAATTACAATTCGGAAATAATTTTATTTGCGGAAATGGCCCCCAGGTTGGTATATCTACTAGGTTTGCGCAGAAATGCTACTTCTTACTGCTGAGTGAAGCGTGATTTTGCAGGTGCTGTGGATTCGCACCCTTAGATAGATGAGTTACTTTTAAATCTAGTAAAATCCAGTTTTTAAACATATCCATCTCTGCCTAGCGTCATATAACAAAAAGAGACAGGGCTATCTAACAACCTTGGGTGTATAAGACATGCTTTAATCAGTTGAATCGCTGGATTCTGGAATTCAATTGTTTCTCAGTTGGGAGCCAACGGGTTAGCCAACCATTCAATAAAGCTGTCACTGTTTACGATAATTTGCCTTGTATAAAACAGTCCTTAAACTATTTACTTCGAGCCAAGTTCGTCCCGCTAGTGTGAAACAACATTAAACGCTTACATAAGAAAGGGCAGTCAAATTTCGTCCCATATCAGCTGCGCGCGCGCATGAGTTGGCGCGTCGCCAGAGTAATTCTACGCACAGCCACGTAAGTGGCGCAAGGTCGCCACTGCAGGTCACACTAGACGTTTTAAAATAAAGAATTATATAAGGAACAACATTTTTTTTCACATAGGTATAATTGACTGATGAGCTGTCGTGAAGGTCGGCTTGTTTTTCGGGAGTATTGGGGTATGTTAAATGTGGAATGTCATTTGTTTTACATTTCTTATAATTTCTATAGATCTATTTATAATACTGAGGTAGGAAACAAGTATAGGGTTGCGGTGGTAAGCGGTTATCATTGCCTATAGGCGCTTGCAACTCCAGGGATGTCACTCGCGCATTGTCAACACTGAAAACATCTCTCCATCGACCCTCACATCTAACACGTTTTGTAGAGAACTCTTGTTGCTACAAAAAGGTATTTTGTTACGAAAGATAGAATGTGAACTTCTTTGGGGGGAACTGGCTCTCAAGTGAAGCTGCTGGTATACTGATAGATCTTGGAGACCAATTCCATGACATCTATGCCATTTCTACTATGAAGATGGAAGGGAAACAAAGCCATTTTTACTAAGCCTTGTGTGGCACAAGGTCTTTGACTTCGATGATCAATACTTTAATCATTTTAAATTATGTCGCATCATCTCGTGTGCATCAATGTGCCATTGATAAATGGGAAGAATAACCCGGTTCGAAGAATAATTAAATCGGGAATGGTAGCGAGCATCATGCCCTTTCACCTCACACGACCTGATTCGCGATTTAATTATTAATTGAACCGGGTATATAAGACGTAGAAATAAGTACTACGTATTATTTTTATAATTTTATTAGCAGAAACCTATGTAATGATGAAAGTGTATTTTTGGCCTAGCTTCCTAATAAAAATTGTAAAATATAGATAGGTATACCTAGGTACTTACTTACCTAATGAAAATATATAACTCTAATTGATATTTTCATTTATAATTTCGTTTCAATCGGTGATGGAGATTACTTACTTAGTACTCTACTAAACCAAATAAGAGAAACTGAAAAATCTTATGTAACTGACTTGTACGTGCTTGTACTTACGTAACATGAATTTATCCATGAATCCATGTGCGCGAAAACTTTAACATTATAAAATAAAAACATATTATTCCTACGTGAATTCCAATCCATGAAATTCGACAGTTTTCTTTATCAAACTTTTCGCTATTGACGTAACGAGTAGTTATGTAACTGGTAGCTGGTAGCCATAGACTGCGGGAATGTTGGTAAACGTATATCGATTGCGCTATTTGAGGCATAATAACCAATCTATCAGCACACCGAGTATATTCCACGTGACCTTCAGTATATCTGTACGATAAACGAATTCCTATTATAAAAATTCCGGTTACAACGAGATAATTTAGCTAACAAAAAGTCGTTACATAATATATGAATTTCATGGCGTGTTGTCTTCTTATTCCATTTCATGATCTCTTTTATTGAATATCTATTGAAATTAATTGAAAATATACTTCTCGTACATGAGAATATATAGATATGAATTAATTCATGTGGTCACATAGCTACTGTAACTTTAGTTTACCTGGCTTCCGCCCTTCTGCACCGTCCTTATGTTATTTATGAACTGATCTAAGCTCTATCATTAGGATTATATTGTGGTTTTCTCACAGCATGGGGCTCTTCGAAAGAGATTTTTGCAGGGTCTGCAAACCTGGTCCCTTAATCTTGTGCCCTGGTATTGCAAACGTTTATAGGCGGTAACCGCTTACCATCAGGCGAGCTGTATGCTTATTTGCTACCTTATTATAAAAAAAGTTGATAAACTAGATTTTCTATTTATAAATCGACACTCAAATCCTCATTTAGAAGTGGAAATTCCCTCTCACTATAATATCAGCTGTCAACACATCCGTATTCAATTAACCGTTTTATCGGTATGTGTAACCGAGACGCGGCACGTAAAGGTGCTGTCAGACAGGCTGGTAGTATAATAAAAGTATAGTGTTCGTCCTGTTGCCTAGTCTACATAAATACTGGCTCTCAAGTGCACCTGCCGGAATACCAATACGTCATTGGCGACAGATTGGTATCTTGAGGCTTCACAGAGTCATAATTCAAAAATTCAAAATCATTTATTCAAATAGACCTTCGCAGGCACTTATGAAAAGTCTGAATCTAATACTCTAATACCGGTTCGGCAGGTTGCATTTGCTGTGAAGAGCCGGCAATAAACTCAGCAATTACTCTTTTCAAAACAAGCTTAGATTCATTACATAATATTTATTAATATAATCGCACTGAAAACAATTGCAAGCCCCGGCGCGGCGGCAAAATTACAAAGTAGACTGAATAAATATTTAATAAGTAAATAAATAGCAAAATTAAGCAGACCAGCCCCCACAAGCAGCACCTGTCGCTACGAACTAACCAGGCAGGTGGGTACTACGGAGTACCACATCACCGCACTATGTTTTCTGTCACCTATAGCTAAAGCTCAGTGTAAGATTCGAACCCACGACTTTCCAACACCATTCGGAGTTACTACCACAATAGCTAAGCAACTATAAAGCCACTAAATATTTGTGGAAAGTATATTTTGTATGGAAAATGACAGGGCCGTTTTAAGCTATGCCGGGGCTCTTGGTCACACAAGAATTTGGGGCCCCCCGTTGGAAAGTAGTATAGTGAATAACAAAAATCAATTTTCTGCTATGATTTTTCATTTTTATAATGTTAATAATTAAAAACTGATCTAGTGTCCGATTACCATTTTAATTATAATGTTGAAGGTTGAATGATTTCTATCTACCGAAAATAGAAAAAATATTGTTGGGTCCCCATGAGTATGGGGACCCTGGCCCGGGCCCCGTGTGTCCTTATGGTAAAGAACTATAAAATTATATAAGCTAAGGATAGTCACGTGACTGAAGCATACAAAAAACTGAAATCCGCATAGGTACGGAAAATGTAGCGCTGATTTTAGTCTAGCTAGACCTAAAAAAACTTATCATCGTCTCGAGATGTCTGACCACACCTTTAAGGTACTAACATTACGACAATGTAATTAGCAACTCCTCGCCTCATAACCAAGTAGAACAATCAACAAGTGTAAGCCGAGTATTACCTAACGTTATCAGTGAAGTTCATCCTTGCACGTCTCGGTACGTTATCTCGCGTTATCAATAGACGTTGATAACGGCCATTATGACTTTTGTGAACATTCGTTCATCATTTGAAATTATAATTATTATTCACAGATTTAGTTTTTTGGACAGTCATTTTGCTGTTGATTTTTGCTTTTTTCTTCTAACCGTAAAATAGGTATCCAAGTCGCAACTTGGGCCAAAAATCTGAGTAACATTGTTAGAGTTTCAAATAAAATTATTGAGTATTCTTTTTATTCTAACCTCGAAAGCACCTTACTTAAGAAGCTGCAGTTGTTTAAGAACATTATTAATTTTTATCTATGTTTTAGTATTGTAGTTTGGATTTGGTTTAGGAGCTAGCGGCTTGCAACAGCCGGACAGTTTCTTTTGGACCACCATTTTCACCCAAATTTTCAATTACTGGTGAAAATATAACAGGTATTCCATTTTGATGACCCGCCATCTAGGGATGCCAGGGAAGACTGTATTTCAGGAATTGATTGCACACGGGCGCTGCATGGGCTATAGAGCCGGCCCTGAGTTCTATCTAAGTGTTTGTGCTATTATCCATCCAACCAACAAACATACCGAACAAAGATGATAAAATATACAGTAGTCAATGAATACGTTACACGAGTTTTTTATAAATACAACGCTTAATACAACTCACTCCAGTCATGTGATTGTAAATAAATGATAGTAGGCACAAATTCTATGAACTTCACCCAGGTATTTGTTACTTTTAGATAAAAGTCTAAACTCTAGACACTCTAGTCACGCTATCGCGCCAATTTGATTCAATCTTCAATTTTATTACGATAAAATCTCAACCGTTCTTTATTGGAATGGTGGGCTCCTTATTAAACTAACTACTACAAATATACTACAAATAATAAAAAAAAAATATGGGGGCCCTCATGCAAGAAACGTCTTTACGGAACCCCTCGTGTGCGAGTCCGCCTCGCACTTGGCCGGTTTTTTAAAGCTTGATACCCATATTTTTTCCTTGAAATGAAAGAATAGATTAGTCATAGAGGTAGATACTAGCTAGGTATAGGATATATTTAAAATACGGCTTCACTTATAAATTGTCCAGCTCTAACGAAAGATTTGGAAGGTTGCTTCGATGATCTTGCTACGTGTCTTGCCGTTTCTTCTCAACTGAAGGCCAACTTCTGACTAATAACTTTAGTAACTTTGACTTTCATAGGAAGGCTTCTGAAGGCACGTAAAGCCGTTGGTCCCGGTTATTACCTGATTGTGATAGTCGTTAAGCTAGTTGGAGGCTTACTAGGAGGGAAGGAGGCCTATGCTCAGCAGTGGGACCTCATATAGGCTGATGATAATGATATTAATCTTGTTCTCTTGCATGTTTATGATACAATAACAACTTTATACAATAATTATTTATTTTATATCCTTCGATACATTTTTACTTACACATAACACTCGTACACACTAACTGCCAGTATCTGAAAGCCAGATCAAAGTTAATCTATACGGGGTGGATTCGAAAACACGACATTAAATAAAACCACGTAAAGTACTCATGTATACGATCAACTTTTACTATGGGACCAACTTCGAAATCGCAAAAAAAAAAAAACTGCTTTTCATACAAACTGTACATGTCTCCTCGGCAAAAATTTATGAAAAGCTGTGATTTGTCGTTGTCAATGACGTCTGAAATAACAGAGATGGCAACAATTTTGATTACTTATATATCTTACTTATAACTATACATTTTTGCCGAGGATTTACATGAGTAGGTACTTTACGTGGTTTCATTTAATGTCGTATTGTCGTATCCAGCCGTGTCGTGTCGTATTGAGCTATCTCTGTAATTTCAGACTTCATTGACAACGACAATACCTTCTTTCAATAAGATATTCTTTGATTTGGCTTTGGCAGGAACTGACAGACAACAGAGATACGAGATATCAAGATTGATCAATAAGTATGTAGTTATGTAATAGTTCCGGATTCTCTCTACCAGCTGACGGGTAAACAAGTTAAGGTTGCGGAAGTATTTGCACGACAACAGATGCTTGTTGAAGTGAAGGCCATTGTGAGACGAGCTGCCGGCTGCGTGAGCAAGGTTTTGTATGGCATACTGACAGATATCTCCCGTTTATAAACGCTGCCAACTATATTGTTCGTGAAAGGTCCCAGAATGTACCGTTAGGCGCTGAGTGACAGCTAAATGTGTTCCATAAAAAAACATAGGTACTAATCTATCCAAGTATAATAATATAGTAAAGCAGAAGAGTTGTTTGTTTTTAGGGTTCCATAGCCAAATGGCAAGAAACGGAACCCTTATAGATTCGTCATGTCTGTCCGTCTGTCTGTCTGTCTGTCTGTCTGTCTGTCTGTCTGTCTGTCCGTCCGTATGTCACAGCCACTTTTTTCCGAAGCTATAATAACTATAATGTTGAAACGTAAGTAGATGTATTCTGTGAACCGCATTAAGATTTTCACACAAAAATAGAAAAAAAAACGATAAATTGTGGGGGCTTCCCATACTTAGAACTGAAACTAATTTTTTTTTTATAATAAAACCCATAAATGTGGGGTTTCTATGGATAGGTCTTCAAAAATGATATTGAGGTTTCTAATATCATTTTTTTCTAAACTGAATAGTTTGCGCGAGAGACACTTCCAAAGTGGTAAAATGTGTGTCCCCCCCCCTGTAACTTCTAAAATAAGAGAATGATAAATCTACAAAAAACATATGATGTACATTATGATACAAACTTCCACCGAAAATTGGTTTGAACGAGATCTAGCAAGTAGGTAGTTTATTTTTTATACGTCATAAATTGAAATTCATATCAAATACTCAGGTCTATACTATCATTTACCTTAAACCTACAAGTTTGTACGGAACCCTCGGTGCGCGAGTCTGACTCGCACTTGGCCGGTTTTTTTAAATCTCTGGAACAGTGGCGTGTCTTACACAAGCCGGGCTCTGTATTGTCGGGGGCCCTTCTACCTGACTACTGCGATGGCGAAGCCCAAATGGAGGGTAATTTTTTAATGATTTTTTGCTAATACACGTTCGGGGCCTCTGTAGCCCGGGGACCCCGTATCATTAATACGGCGGTAGCTACGCCCCTGCTCTGGTTGGAACTACCAGTCGGATTCGAAAAATTCTTTCACTAATAGCTATATTATACCCCCGAGTGTAATTGTGATTCCCGAGATAAAAAGTAGCCCACTTTTTATGTCGGGAATCCGGGTAAAACCAGGGGGGACAGCTAGTCTATCTATATAATAAGTATAATAAATTGTATGCTCATGAGTTTGTTTGTTTGAACGTGCTAATCTCTGGAACTACCAGTCCAATTCTGAAATATCTTTCACTGATAGGAAGCTGCATTATCCCCGAGTGATATAGACTACTTTTCATCCCGGAAACGCGGGTAAAACCGCGGGAGACAGCTAGTTACAGGTGACAGGGATATTGTAAGTAAATACTAGCTTGATAACCATCCAGTTGTGACCCCTAGTTAACTGGACTTAATTTGTTGCTAATAACATCTAGTATAACTCCTTTCAAGGAATAGGTTATTTCTTTTCTCAGTGGGTTGAATGTCCCTGTCACTCGGCGCAAGAGTAGGTATAATGAAGTAAGATGGCTTCGCCGGCACCGACATAATTTCCTCGAGTAATTATCACTACCGCATTACCTTACGTAAGTAACCTTATCTTGTCTACAGTTCATTTCAGGGTGGCGCCGTTGCGACATTTTTACAATTTTACTATCTCTGAATATTTTCTAGATATGTTACACATACATAGTCTCTTGAATTCAAGGATGCTCTTTTCTCTCTCTCTCTATTCTTTTTTCTGGGAAATCTGTATACACGTGAAATAACCAAGAAGACATGTGATCAGCCCACATTAAACCGCATTGGGCTTGCGTGGTTGACTATAGCCTGCCTCAATCGTTCTCAGCGAAGGACCTGGGGGGCTAAAAAGGAAGCTAAAGCAATATTGCTACATCGAATTCTTGGCAGATCCTAAGTGATTCCAATATTTTTTGGTAAAATAGTTACTCATTATATACAATTTAATTCATTATAAGATTTGGAATTGATGAATTGCATAAGATCAGCTTTAAATTCGAAAAAATGAATTGTGTTAGCAATATTGCTTAGCTTCCTTTTTAGGGGGCCTGAGACGTACCTTGCTAAGTACCTACCTTCTTTATACCACAAAGGAAACAAGCATACACCCGCCCGATGAGACGCGGTTACCGTAGCCTAAGACGCTTGCATCACCATCACTCGCGCGTTGCCGACCCTATAATAATCTCTTCACACCCTTTTTGAAGAACCTGGGCCAGTAGACAAGATGGTTATCGACAATCGTCATCGTTAGCAAACGATCAACCTTTGTATGGGATTGACATTTCAAATCGAAATATCACGTGATTTTTAACAATCTCTTATGTCAATCCCATACATGATCGTTTACTAATGATAACGATTGTCGACAACCATCTTGTCTAGAGGGGCTGATGCCGAACTCCCTTGGGAAAACCACGGAAAAAATGAATTGCGTTAGCAATATTGCTTAGCTTCCTTTTTAGGGGGCCAGGTGTTTCGACAACATACATTTCCTTTTTATGTACATTTAGAGCCGCAAATATAAATAAAAATATAGTCCCAATTCCTGTTTGTCCCACAAACCAATGACGAGGTATATTTGTGCAAAATCGATATATTATTGAATTAAACAGTGACGAGCAGCGAGTGCGAACGTAAGGTCGGCAGCGGCACGTGGATCGATCGAGCTGGCGGTGGCTCAGGTCGTGACCTGGAGGGGGTACACTAAGATCAATCTAGATGTATTTCATATAACTTTCTTTGCTTTTACTTTTACTATTGTATTTGACAATTTCGTAAAATGAGGCACTAAAACATAGGCACCTAATGAGACTTTATACTTCTGTACCTAAGTGATCTAAATTG
The DNA here is from genome assembly GCA_947623365.1 of Achlya flavicornis. Taxonomy (NCBI): domain Eukaryota; kingdom Metazoa; phylum Arthropoda; class Insecta; order Lepidoptera; family Drepanidae; genus Achlya; species Achlya flavicornis. The sequence goes on along the minus strand of OX392494.1, from coordinate 5,620,641 downwards.
TAATCTAAGCTGTAAATGTTTGCGTTTTGCGATCAAACTCTCATTTATTTTTAACCGACTTCAAAAAAAGAAGGAGGTTCTCAATTCGGTTGTATGTTTTTTTTTTTTTTTTTTTTTTTTTTTTTTTTTTTTTTTTATGTTTGTTACCTCATAACTCCGTCATTTATTAACCGATTTGGAAAATTCTTTTTTTGACTGGAAGGGTACACTTCCCGTTTGGTCCCATTGTCATCAGATCAGGGTTTGATTACTTCTTAGTGTACTTTGAAGTCGGTTTCAGTTTTTTGTATAACAGTCCAATTATGTTTTAATACAATCAAAGTAGGTAGCATGTAGTATATAGGAGAAAACCTGATCAAATATTTCCTGATATTTTTAGTGAGGAAGGTGGTTGATTGACCTGCCTATTTTAAGGAAGCTGAAGATGGTAAGCACAAAAGCCTAGAATGAACTGGCTCTCAAGTGCAGCTGTCGGTACACACCGATAAGTGTGTAGCCAGCCGGGCCAGGCAGGTACGACAAAGTTCCCTACCACCGTGCTATGGTTTGCTCACGATGTTTTCCTTCACAGTCCAAGCTCATTGTAGAACTTGAACCCGGGATCTCCGTCTCGGGATTCGACGTCACTACCACTGAAATCATCACATTTCAGGATTACAAGTCGCAACATGATGACGCTCAAGATCACACACATGATACACCCGAGGATGTTTTCACTACTATAGATCCGTTTTACTAGCAAACACTTGCTTATCTTTATCAGGTCAGAGTTCCTGCAGCGTGTTCGATAAGTCCACGCAAGTGTAGATATATTTAGATCCTAGTTGATAGATTACCTATATCATGTTGAAATATATGGAATCGTGTTAAAGTGTTAAAGGATAATGGGTAATAACGTCCCCAGACTGTAGCACGATGAGCTATAGTGGTAATTGTAGGTCTCGTCGAGCACATTATTTTATTCTATGACAGCAAGTCTGAATTCCATGGGAGAAAAAAGATATTCACAATTGAAGTTACAAAAATGTTCCTTTGGTAATGGTTGTTTTTTGATATTTTTAGCTATACCCTGCGGCACAGAATACTCAATACCAGCCATACCAACCGCGTTTTCAAGACAAAAATAGCTGTATGTCAATTTTCAGGTTCCATGCTATCTTTCTGCTAATATTTATCGATATCGGTCCAGTAACATAGCTGTGAAAACATAACAAACGGACAGATCTACTCTCGCGTTTATCATATTAAAGTAAAAGAAGAAAGATAAAGATAGAAAAATATTTTATTAGTACTAGCTGTGCCTCGTGGATTCACCTGTGTTCCTGAGAAAATAGTATTGCATGTCCATCTGTAGGCTCTATGCTGCCACGTGCGCTCATTTTAATTGATATCAACCTTGTCCAGTATCTAAGCTGGAAAACGTAACATAAGACATACTAACCCCTATAACACTATAGGGGGCCCTACAATTCCAGAACACGTCCTTAAACATCAGTCAAAGCATCGGGATCCTTGGCGTCGATATTTCTAGCGTCACGTGCTGTTCCGAATATAGTCACATAGAAGACAAGGTTAAGCTGGCATCCAAAAGGCTCGGAGTGCTCAATAGAGCGAGGCAGTACTTCAAATCGGGGCAAAGGCTGCAACTTTATAATTCGCAAGTCCGGCCTCATATGGAGTACTGCTGTCATCTATGGGCGGGATACCAGCTTGGGCCTTTGAACTCGGTTCAACGACGAGCCATTACAATTGTCAACGATCCCGAGCTCACAAGCGGTTTAAAGCCCGTTAGTCTGAGGAGAGCCGACTCTGCCTCCTTATGTGTGTTCTATCGCTTGTACAACGGACAGAATGGTTTGACCTGATGCCCACGGCTACCTTCTACCATCGCAACTCTCGCCATGGACGAGGAGTCCAACCTCACACATTGGAACCGTAATGGTTTCGTATTGTGCGGTTTCAAAGGAGCTCACTACCGCGGACGCTCCGGCTGTAGAATGAGCGCCCCACCGAGGTTTTCCCAAAGGAGTACAGCATGGGATTCTTCAAAAAGGGTGTGAAGAGATTTTTTCAGGTTCAGCAACGCGCGAGTGGTACCCTTGGTGTTACAAGCGTCTATAAAGGCTACGGTAACCGCTTACCATCAGGCGGGGGGTATGCTTGTTTGCTGCCTTAGTGGTATACAAAAAAATAACTATCTTTCGCATTATTAACGTTAAAGTCCTATTTGTACCTCGCGATTATACATGTGTTCTGGGATACAAAGTAGGTACTTTATGGACATCTTCGGTTATCAAAAACGATATGGAACTATAAAAAAAAATGTGACGTTAACAAAATTCATATTTTAAATCATATTCAGTTTTTATAGTCATATTCAAGTTTTCTTTTTTATTGGTGTTTGCTATTTACCATAATCCAGTCAGTCATTGCCCATGGGGCTAGTTACACTTAAAGAACGGTACCTTATTAAACAACATATCTTATAGTAGGTAGGTAATATGTGATTGTAATTGTTTGCTGTGCCAAATAAAAAAGAAATAATTATATTCAGATCTTTATTTTACTTTCCTAGTACCTACTTAATGTAAGTCAAAAATGCTTATGTTTTTATCGATGTTTGTTATTAAATAACGCCGAAATGGCTTATCAGATGTGGGTGAAACTTAGCAGAAAGATAGATTACACTCTAGATTATCATATATAATACTTTTAAACCAGAAAAGTTATACAAATACTGCAGGACGGTAACAAAGTTACACAGTATTTTGTTTGCTTTAACCGTGAATATCTTTTTTTTCCCATGGAATTTAGACTTGGTGTCATACAATGAAATGATGCCCTCGATGTGGCCAACAATCTCCACCATAGCTTATAGTGCTACATTCTGGGGACGCGTTCCATATAAATGGACCCATTGTTCTTTAAGTAAATTATTGCTTTTTACGACGGTAAGAACATAGCGTTTATTCGCTCAAAGAGCCGCTCGACTGGAGAAACAAAAGTCCATCTTACAGAATACCGCAGCCAAAGGCGTGTTAGTGCTCATCATAGGCTCATCAAGACTAAATTGGCTTTGGTGGAGTACTTAGTGAACGGCCCGCACAGTCAGTAGCACAGCCAGTAGCCAGGCCACCACTGCTGTCTATAAAATTCTGAACAACCTTATAATTTTATACTTACTATTATGCTCCTTCAATAAAAAATACATACTTAACTTATGTAAAACACTCAAATGTAAGGTATAAAGATTGTAGTAAAATGGCGCCTGTTACATAACGTCAATTCCCGTCGTTCGGAGACAAGGCGGCGGGTTCCCTCGCCAACAGCGTACAATAATGATTTACTCGTTGGCAGTACCACGGATAAATGCTTGGTATACGGAAATATTTTTTTTGTACATAGTTGCAAACCTTAGGGTGCCTTAGGTATGAATTGGTGGGTCTTCCTCATTTCCCACTGACAAGGCATTATTAAATAATAACTCACCGGCATTGAATTAGGCCCTAGCTCGAAATTTCATACACAAGAAGTGTTATCAGCAAAAATTATAAGCTTTTTGCATATTTGATATTTTTTCAAAGCTAAAGAAGCCAGCTTGCCGACGGTTTTCTCCTTTTAAATGTGGAAACGTTAAATTTTACCATTTTATGTGTAATTTTTTTTTAATCTTCATATAAAAAAAATTGCACTGTCCATACTAATTAACATTTTTGGCGTATACGAGGAGTGACACAGTAAATTCAATTGAAGTTTCCAAATATTGAGTTTTCCATAATTGTTATGTTACCGAATACAGGGCCTTAAATCAACTTTAAAGAATGAGTTGGGGCCCCAAATTCTATGCCGGAGAGTTTACTTGGTCCATAGCATATACATACATACGCTCGGTCTGTGACAAATCTTGAGATATTGTTAATAAGGAATTAATTAATTAGGAGTTAATTGGAACTGGAACTGTGGATATTTTTTTTTTTTTCATGTTTTGTCTCTTGTTTTATTATTTTTTAGATAAAGTGCTTATTTCCTTTTAAATTTATAAAATTATTTTGGTAAAGTTCTATGCAAGGAAGTGTTGTCAGTAACGTTCCCACAGGTGGAAGCCATGAGTCTAGTTTTGTGTCTTTAGAAAACCTAGTGCAGTGTCCTAAATGCCCCCAGCCACGTTTTTTTAAGGGTCAAAGAGGTTTGAGAATCCATCTTGGTAAATCACATAAGAGCCAGGATGGATTCTCTAGCTCTGCTCCTTCTATCCAAGATCATCACTCTCCTTTTCATGAACATTTGGCTGAACTTAAAAAATCTACACCTTTGATTAAAAGAATCCCAAGAGGCGCCCGAATTTCTGTTGCGCAAAAGTTATCAGATGCTATAAAAAAAACAATAATTAATAACACAAAGCGTGACTGGGAGCATCTTTTATTATTTCCCTTTAGAATTCTACATATTAACAAAATTGATGGTAATAAAAATAAATCAGCTACCAGTTGCATAAAAAAGAATTGCACCCTCCCGAATTTTTCTTTTCCTCGTCTTGACCCTCCCGTCTTAAAACATAACCTGTTCAAACTTATTGAAGGCAAAATCTCTGATGGAGACATCAAAGGAGCCGCCCGTCTACTTTTTTCTAATGACACAATGGCTCCCAATAACCACGATACCGTTGCAGCTCTTGAATCCAAGCATCCACCCTCAACAGTTAATCAAAGCCACCCAGATCCACCTCAACCTTCCGTTGAAACTTTAAAAGCATCACCGCAGGCTGTTTTTGCAGCTGTGATGTCCTTCAGCAGTGGCTCAGCCGGTGGTTTGGACGGTCTCACACCTCAGCACCTCAAAGATTTAACCGCTGGAACATTGGGAGACACCGGTGAGTCTTTGTTGAAGGACCTAACGGATTTAATAAATCTGATGCTTTCCGGTAAGGTCAACGAAGAGATCCTAGATTCTCTATATGGAGCCAATCTGTGCGCGCTTTTAAAAAAAGACGGTGGTATCAGGCCAATAGCTGTTGGATCTACTTACCGCCGGCTTGCAGCCAAAATTTGCTGCAAAGCCTCATCCGAAGACCTGGCCAGTTATTTTCAGCCCGCACAGCTTGGTTTCGGTTCGAAGGGTGGGTGTGAGGCTGCCGTACATGCACTCCGTACTTTTCTTTCGTCTCAGGGTGGTGAGATACTGTTAAAGGTGGACGTAAAAAATGCTTTCAATTCTATAGACCGAGGCACCTTGTTGACAGAAGTTCAAAAACAAATTCCGTTAGTTTATCCATTTCTGTGGCAAAACTATAGTTCTCCTTCCAATCTTATGTATAAAAGCCACACCTTGATCTCGGCTACTGGTTGTCAACAGGGTGACCCTTTGGGGCCGGCCATTTTCAGTCTCGCAATTCATCCAATCATACAAAAACTAAATTCAAAATTTAACCTGTGGTACCTCGATGACGGGACCCTAGGTGGCGATGTGAACACTGTCCTTGACGACCTTAAAACTTTAGTTAGGGAATTTCACAAAATTGGCTTAGAATTAAATTTTTCCAAATGCGAACTTTTTATATCTGATAGTACAATCGATTCAAATTTAGTAGTTTCTCAATTCAAAAATTTAGCGCCAAATATAAAACTTATTGACAAGAGTTCACTTCGCCTTCTAGGCTCTCCGATTTTTGATGAATCTTTTAAATCATTTGTTGATGAGCAAATTCAAAATTTTAATTCAACCTCAGATAGACTGGAAAAAATTAATACGCATATGGCTTATTTTATTATTCGGCATTGTCTTTTTGTACCTAAATTCACCTGCGTTTTACGAAGTTGCCATCTTTGGAAACATCAGGATATTTTATATAAATTAGACAGTATCATAAGGCAAACACTCATATCCATTCTAAATATTGATTTTGATGATCGTACATGGACTCAGGCTTCTCTACCAATCCGGTTTGGAGGCCTGGGTATCCGCAAAATTTCAAGTATTGCATTACCAGCGTTTCTGTCCTCAGTTCATAGCACAAGGGACCTCATTGGAAAAATCCTTAATCCGTCACTCCGTGACTTTGAGGTCTCGTGGCTGGCTGAGGCCAGAAACGCTTGGATCTTGGCCTGTCCCAATACAGATGCTCCAGCTACACCGGTGTCACAGAAGCGATGGGACGAGCCGCTCTGCAGACTTACTCAAAATTACCTAATTGATTCATCTAGCAATGTTGCTGAGCGAGCTCGTCTCTTCGCTTCCACAAAATGGGAGTCAGGGCTCTGGCTTCAATGCCTTCCATCCCCTAATACGGGCACGTTACTGGACAACACTTGCTTCAAAATCGGTTGTTGTCTTCGTTTAGGGGCAAAATGTATTGTCCCCCATCGCTGCCTTTGTGGTGACAGTGTTGAGCGTCTTGGCCATCACGGGCTTTCGTGTAACAGGAGTGCTGGGCGGATGTCGCGGCATGCGGCTATCAACGACCTCATCCGTCGGGCTCTTGTCACTTCCGGTGTGCCAGCCGTATTGGAACCAAACGGTTTGGTGCGGGAAGATGGCAAGAGACCGGACGGAATGACTCTGGTACCCTGGAAGGTGGGACGACCATTGGTGTGGGATGCTACATGCGTCGACACCTTGGCTCCGTCTCACCTTCCGGTTACCTCAGTCACGGCCGGTGCCGCCGCCGCCCAGCAAGAAGGTCTCAAGCGCCGCAAATATGCTACCCTTGGTGATGGGTACATATTTGCGGCGTTCGGGGTTGAAACGCTGGGGCCGTGGGGGCCGGATGCTCACCATTTGTTCAACGAGGTCTCACATCGTCTAGTTGAGACCTCACGTGACAAGAAGGCTGGCGTTTATCTAGGTCAACGAATAAGCATTGCCATCCAACGTGGCAATGCCGCCAGCCTTCTTGGTACGTTTGCACAGGGCAGCGATTTGGGACAAGTTTTCTATTTGTAATTTTTAATTTTAGTTAATTTTTAATTTAGATTTAAGTTGTTTCTTGTTTTTTACCAATCGTAAGAACTATAATTTATTACATTGAATAAGTTATAATACATGATAGGTGCTTATGCGGACCCCACAGGCCATGCTAAGAAGTCATATTTGACAAGATCTCAAATCTCAAGATCAGGTGTCTCGGATCTTCTTGCCGCACTAGTTTGTCCCAAAGAAATTGGACTAAAGCTGGTTTGTCCAAAGAAAAGTTTGTCTCCTCTTTTTCACACATCATATGTATATGGGCTGTCAAACAAAAGTGACCTATTAGGAAGGCCCTATTATAGTGCAATATCAGCATCACACAAAATTTTGAAGTCGACGAAAAAAAAGTTTGCGTTTGTTTCAAATACAACCAAAATGTAGGCAGAATTCGAGACTTTGTATCGACCACGTTTTGATTTCTGACTTTGATTGAATAAACATAATTTTTTGGTTCTACTAAACTTAAAATAAACACTGTACAATTCATTACATATCTACCGGTTGCCAGAGAAGACATTCTTTCCGCACGCCCAAAAACCTCGCTCATTACATTCCGTCCTTCAAATGTTGGCACCGATGACAGAGCGAGCTATTTACGGAATAAATTCAGTTGTCTATTATGTCTACACTCTAGATATTGTTCGTAACTGATATTAAAAATAGGAAAGTCCGTTTGTCACTTGACGCCGGCGCAAGAACCAATCGTTGTGTAACTTTGCACGGAGAGGCAAGTGCGTAGATAAAAAAGAAGAAAATAAACTAAATTACTCAAACTTATCTTTTTATCCTGGAAGCTTCGGTGGTTATATCATAGAAATCTAAATCTAATGGTAAGCGGTTACTGTAGCCTATGGACGCTTGCAACACAAGGGGTATCACTCGCGCGTGCCAGAAATCTCTTCACACCCCTTTTGAAGAACCCCATGCTGTCCTACATTTGGAAAACCACGGCGTCCCGGGAGCTCATTCCACAGTCTTGAGGGTCCACGGAAGGAAGCTCCTTTGAGACCACACAGTACGATGGCGGAAGTTGCGATGGTGGAAGGTAACCGTGGGTATCAGATAAAATAATTCTTCAGAACACCAAGCGGTCACACATAAGGAGGCAAAGTCTCGAACAATTCTAATGGCATGTCGCTGAACCGATTCTAAAGGCCCAGCTGGTATCCAGGTGTCCCCACCCATAGATGACAGCAGTACTCCAGATGAGGCTAGAATTGCGACTTATACAGTTCAGCCTTTGCCCCGATGTGAAGTACTACTGCTTCACTCTATTGAGCATCAAGGGCGTCGCCAGCCGATGGCGCAGGGGGGGGCAAGTTGACTTTACCTACTACAATTCATACATTTGAGAAAAGTAGGTATAAATTGTAGGTAAAGTCGACAGCACATGAAGCTTTTCACTTGTACTACGAGCCTTACATCTACAGCGATTGTAATAACAACAGTATCTTAGTAGTATATACATATATATTTAGAATCTCTAGGGGGGGGCAGCTGCCCCTCTTTGCCCCCCCTTGGCGACGCCCTTGTTGAGCATACCTACCGAGGTTTTTGGATGCCAGCTTAACCTTGTCTTCCAAGTGACTTTGGAACAGAACGTCGCTAGAAATGTCGACGACAAGGAACCTGTTGCTTTTACGTGCTTTTACTGATGTCCAGTGAAGTGTCCTGGCATTGTGGAGCCACAGCAAATGACGCTCTTTCTTTCTATATCTGTCTCATTGTATATCTGTCTATTTAAATATAATGAGAAACTGATTGTTTGGCACGCACAGTACAAACCGCAGGGAAGAAACTAGAAACTTTGCACTCACGACCTAGCATTTTCTAGAATGAGATCAAAACTCAGATCAAGTCTCAAGAATAGATCGTGTTAATCGAAAATAGACTTGATATCATTGGTGCAGGTTTAAAATTCAATTACCTATTTAATCTCGACTCAAAACGACGTTCTAGCTAGAGCACGAACCATAGGAAGGTTTCTTCAAAATTCGACCCTTACTTTAAGGGGGAAAATATGGGATCCCGAGAGAAACCGCGAGGCGAATTCCAATAATAAAATAATTCATTTCAGAGTATGCTGTATACCCGAGCTACTTAGGTCTCTAATTCAATCAATCGCTCATTCACAATGTAGAGTCATTGAACTTACGTACAATAGAACTTAACCGGCTTAATCCAGAAGGTCATTAGTTAGATAAAACGTAACCTGACGCTGTAGTAGCCTACAAGATTCAGTTCTGTAGCTACGAGTATGTAAATACATAAGCCTACAAATAGGTACATGATCAACAGTCGAGAAACTTAAAACTTTCATGAATTTGGGAAGTAGACGCATAGGTATAACACAATAATCATGCCTCTTTATCCAATTTGGACGGTAGACTTATTGGACCGCTGCGTGTGGTGAATCAGTCAAGTTTCTCCTATTATATAATTAGTTTTAAGATATGGTGCAGAGAAAAAGATTTGTAAGTAAGTCAGTCACCTAGTTACGCAGTGGATCGATCATTCCACGATTGTCCGCCGAGAGCCGAGCGAGCGCGCCGCCGCGATCGATCGACGCTGTTACAGCACGTGGTTCAATGGACTGTCATTGCTGAACCAAGCGTCAGGTTACTGTTACGTTGGTCACTTATGCCTGACCAATGCCCGACTTAGAGAACTCTTAACATAGGTAAATGTCGTATGAAAAGCTGTCATCGGCCATACGTGATGGACGAATCGTTAGCGTACCTATTCGAAAACAATCCTATACCAGCGGAATTAAGTTCTTGATCACCAAATTATGATGCACATAATTTAAGTCCCCGGATATTCTAAACAGACCAACTACCTAGTGCGGCAAAAAACCATTGTTCCTATTCTTAAGAAATCTTCATCAAAACATTTGAATTTGGCATGAACTTTGCACTTTAGATCGTATTGCGATTGCTATTTGAATGATATTAGCATGTATGTTTGGTTTGGAGCAGACAGCTGAGCTCGGTCGTTCTATTATTTAGATTGATAAATGTACGGGCGGCCGGGGACCTCGTGTAATAAGACGCCGCTTAGGACGAATGCGCGAATCGTGAGATCCCTTTTCCCGTACTTTATTTTATTTGCTGGATTGCCAAGGGCGTCATGAAAAGCCGTATGGTTGGTATATAAACGATTTATTTATTGAATTTTAACACTTCTGTGACAATCTGTCTGAATACAATAATTAACAAACTTTTTAAATTACATAGATGATTTACACAAATATACGTAGACAATGGGTGCCTGATGTTACACTGATATTTTTACTTAGCCGCTACTATGGCATCTGCCTTACAGTTTACCGATGGGGTAACTAACTAGCCGCTACTGTGGCATCTGCCTGACGTTATACTACTTGATGGTAATCTCAACTTGGCATCTGCCTTACTTGGTACTGTCCCGGTACTGTCCTACTACTGTGACATCTGTCTGACTACTACTACTACTATACTTAGTAGATACTTGCTGTCCTGGAATCGATACTAAATGAGAAAAATGTACTGATTATATGCAAATTATAAATGCTGTGTATACGACTCACGCGGTGAGCGAGTAACTTTTTACGAAAACATATCTTTTTCTTGTCTAATTCAAGTGCATTTAAGTAACCTCTCTATCTTGCATATAGCGCTAACCTTGTCTAAAAGTTCTAGAAGGATCTAGTTCAAAAAGTGTAGTCCTGTTACTACATCTCCAAAGGTTCTCCGATACATTTTGTCTCCCTTTCGCATATATAAGGAAATTTTATTGTTGATATTTATAGTTCCGGGTAAAATCACGTAAATTTCAAAATATGATCAGGGTTTCATTCAGGGCTTGTAGTAAAACTTATTATTTAGGTCTTACGTTAGGTAATGCGAGTTTAAACAGTAAATACATAGTAAGTAGTTGGTGTGCACATATGGTGCTTACGAAACAATTCTAACTAGATTACTATGCCTAATCGAGTGTTTTGTTGACATGTTAACACTTTTTTGTTAACTTAGGTTTCAACATGAATACTAACTTTATCGTGTAACAAGTTTTACATTTGTAGAGGGTTATTCACGATTCTAAAAGTACATTGTAAATCTTAGTTCTACCTAGACTTTGTCTAGACTTTTACCTATGTTTAGGGTTCAAGTACTGTTTATTTACTATACAATTTATGTTGATACGTATTCTAAGGGTAATCATTGTACACTCGGGAGTAAACTCTTTAATATTTCTTATTTCTAAACATTTTAATTTTAACAAAATATTACGTAATCATAAAAAATAACAATATGTACGGGCGGCCGGGGACCTCGTGTAATAAGACGCCGCTTAGGACGAATGCGCGAATCGTGAGATCCCTTTTCCCGTACTTTATTTTATTTGCTGGATTGCCAAGGGCGTCATGAAAAGCCGTATGGTTGGTATATAAACGATTTATTTATTGAACTTTAACACTTCTGTGACAATCTGTCTGAATACAATAATTAACAAACTTTTTAAATTACATAGATGATTTACACAAATATACGTAGACAATGGGTGCCTGATGCTACACTGATAATTTACTTAGCCGCTACTATGGCATCTGCCTTACTGTTTACCGATGGGGTAACTAACTAGCCGCTACTGTGGCATCTGCCTGACGTTATACTACTTGATGGTAATCTCAACTTGGCATCTGCCTTACTTGGTACTGTCCCGGTACTGTCCTACTACTGTGACATCTGTCTGACTACTACTACTACTATACTTAGTAGATACTTGCTGTCCTGGAATCGATTAATGGAATCCGATACTAAATGAGAAAAATGTACTGATTATATGCAAATTATAAACGCTGTGTATACGACTTACACAGTGAGCGAGTAACTTTTTTACGAGAGAAAACATATCTTTTTCTTGTCTAATTTAAGTGCATTTAAGTAACCTCTCTATCTTGCATATAGCGCTAACCTTGTCTAAAAGTTCTAGAAGGATCTAATCCAAAAAGTGTAGTCCGGTTACCACATCTCCAAAGGTTCTCCGATACATTTTGTCTCCCTTTCGCATATATAAGGAAATTTTATTGTTGATATTTATAGTTCCGGGTAAAATCACGTAAATTTCAAAATATGATCAGGGTTTCATTCAGGGCTTGTAGTAAAACTTATTATCTAGGTCTTACGTTAGGTAATGCGAGTTTAAACAGTAAATACATAGTAAATAGTTGGTGTGCACATATGGTGCTTACGAAACAATTCTAACTAGATTACTATGCCTAATCGAGTGTTTTGTTGACATGTTAACACTTTTTTGTTAACTTAGGTTTCAACATGAATACTAACTTTATCGTGTAACAAGTTTTACATTTGTAGAGGGTTATTCACGATTCTAAAAGTACATTGTAAATCTTAGTTCTACCTAGACTTTGTCTAGACTTTTACCTATGTTTAGGGTTCAAGTACTGTTTATTTACTATACAATTTATGTTGATACGTATTCTAAGGGTAATCATTGTACACTCGGGAGTAAACTCTTTAATATTTCTTATTTCTAAACATTTTAATTTTAACAAAATATTACGTAATCATAAAAAATAACAATAAATGTCCTGAACACAACAAGTGTCCCGAACATTCTCCCGCCGTTCTTCGACTACGGTGTCGATGAAGACATTTCCGGTTGAGGGACTACTGGCTCGGTGGGCAGGATGATCAGCTTCTTCGTGGGACGTCGTAGTGTTCCGCTTCGGGTGCGCACGTCGACTGCTCGTACGATGCCATCAGCTCCGGGGTAGATTGCTTCGACGATCCCTCTTGGCCATGTGTTGCGAGGCAGGTTGTCGTCGGCGACTAGTACGACGTCTCCAATCTTGATCTCCGCGCCTCTTCCGTGTGGCTCCCGCCGGTATTGCAAATCGGGGAGGTATTCTTTCACCCATCTTGCCCAAAATTGGTTAGCAAGATGTTGTGAAGCTCGCCAGTGTGTTCTGCCGATGAGGTCCTTTTCATTGAAGGTGCCTGGTGCCGGAACTCGCGCTGACCCGCCAAGAAGGAAGTGGTTGGGGGTCAGCGTTTCTTCATCCTCAGGATCTGTAGACACGTGCGTAAGGGGACGAATGTTGACTGTGTACTCCGCTTCAACCAATAGAGTTGCGAGTACTTCTTCTGGTGGATGTTGCTCTTGAAGTATCACTGAGAGGGCGGTCTTAACTGATCGGACCAGCCGCTCCCAGGCTCCTCCCATGAACGGAGCTCCTGGCGGAATGAAACGCCAGGATATCATCCTCTTGGTAGCTTCGTCTTCAGTCGCTGCGTCGATGGATTGACGCAGCTCTTTGTCAGCGCCACGCAAATTTGTCCCGTTGTCTGACCAGATTTCTGTAGGACATCCTCTCCGTGCTATCATCCTTCGCAAGGCCATGACCGCAGAGTCCGTCGTCAGGGATGCTGCCAGCTCCAGGTGAACCGCCCGTGTGGTGAGGCAGGTAAAGAGTGCCCCATACCTCTTCTGGCGACTGCGCCCGACTGTGACTGACATCGGGCCGAAATAGTCGAGACCCGTGTATGTAAAGGGCCTGACGTGGTGAGCCAGTCTGCATGGGGGGTGGTTTCCTGTGGCTGGCTGTGACGGCATATTTCTTCGAATGCGGCATGGTAAACATCGGTGGACCATCATCTTCGTGACTGGACGTAGGCGTAGAATCCAATAGTATTGGCGACATTCGTTTATTGTTGCCTCTACGCCAGCGTGCAGTAGCTGTCTGTGGGTATATTCAATCCACAGCTTCGTTGTTATATGATTTCCGTCGAGGACAGGTGGAGACTTCTCGAGGCCGTCAACATTCTTCGTAGCTCCGATGCGAGACCTCAGCAAGATGATTCCGTCGACTAAAGCGACAGATATTGGGCGCAGACGACTGCTGGTAGATACAGCCCTGTTGTTCTTCAAATCTTCCATCTCATTAGGGAAGGATTTGGCTTGCTCGTACCAGCAGTTTCTCGGCTTCTCTCAGAAGGATGGCGTCCAACGGTATGAATCTTCTTGCTGTTGCATCGGGTTTGGCAGCTGTTGGCCTCGGTTTTAAGTTTTCTTCTTCTTGCGTTTCCAATCCATATCTGCCTCTTTATTCTTCAGCGTGCGTTTGTAACGTGCACGCTGTTTGTTTCGCCTACACAGGTCGATGAACTGCAAGACTCTGGCTGTAGCGCGGAGATAGTGTTCCCACTTGTAGAAACGGGTGCCGTCAGGAACGACGTGGCTCATCTTCGGTCTCTCGCGCTTCTCGGTGATGTTGAGTGTCTTCTCTTCATCAGTCAGTTCTTTCTGTGTAGGTTTCTCGGTTGGCCAGGTACTCGGATCGTCCTTCAGGACTTCTGACTCTTCTACGTCGCGATTTGCATCATCAGCGACGTTGAGTTTCGTGGGTACTTCTGGCAACGACTGTAACAAATCAGGATCCGTCAAAGGGGGTTCGTCTTGTGAGACTCCCTTTGGTGTTGCTACAGCATTGTGGACTTTTCTGATATTCCCCGGCGTTATCGGATTCACCACGGCGAAGTGTGGTAGGTACCACGTCCTATTAATCATTTTCGCCAGTGGAGCCGGTTCAGCGTAGTCCCTTTCCATCAGAGCTGTCATCGGCTGTTCATACCTTTCTTTCAGCTCTGGAATCTTTTCGGTGGTGATAAGCCTCTTCATCGCATTGTCGTAGTTGCATGGCATCGCGATGTTATCATTCTTCCATAGGACCGCCGTCTTACACTGTCCGTCTTCTGTTCGGGATGTGCACTCATCGAGTTTGAGTGCACGTTGTTCCGGATCAGTCTGCGGCTTCTTCGGTATGATCGTTAACGCCTCGATCGCAAAGTGATCTTTCAACTGTCCATCCATGTCTTCGTTCATCGTAAAGTAATGAACGAAGTCGATGCGTTTTCCCAGCGACCTTGTGTGCGCACCATGGAGAACCCAACCAAGCGGAGTGTGTGATGCTATTGGTTGGTTCTTCTTTCCCTTTCGTACCTCTGAGGCTAGTAGTAAGTTCCAATTATCTTGACCGACAAGTATCTTTGGTTTGGCTTCTACAAACTTCAAAGCGTCCTGTATGTCGATCAGATGTTGGCAGTCGTCTAGATCTTCATCGGCGACTGTCTGAGTCGATAGCCTCAGGTTTTCTATGGTGCGTGCGTAAATCTTGTGTTGCTGGGTTGCACCCTTGATGGTGATTGCGATGCGTTGAGATGTCGAAGCAGGTACTTCTGCTCCTCCTATGGCTTCGATGTGCATTGGTTGGCAGGGTCCATAAGCGCCGACTGTGTTCGCTAAGTCGGCGTCGATCAAAGTCACAGTTGACCCATCATCCAACAACGCATGTGTGTTGACTTCTCCCGCCGGTCCGGAAATCTGTACAGGCAGTACCTTCAAGTACGTCTGGGATTGTACAGGCAGCCAAGTCGACGTAACCTTTTCCGTCTTATCTGTCCTGTCCCTCGTGTTCCTCTGCTTCTCATAATGGAGTAAGTGGTGATGTCTGTATGGGCATTCGTTGACGCCACATTTGGGCGGCTTGCAATTGTGCGTTTTGTTCCTGTAACGTAAACATCGGAAACAAAGGCTGTGCGTCTTTGCAAGATCCCATCTTTGGTTGATGTCGGCATCGCGGAATTTATCGCAGTCTGGTGGCGAATGTCCCTCTCGTTCACATATACAGCATCTATATGGCTTCCTATCAACGTTCGCATTAGCGTTTAGCGTACGTTGAGTGCGCTTGTAAGGATTGCGCGAAGCTGGCTCTCTATGTGAAGTCGAGGGTATGACCTCTACTTGAGCGTAGGGTGCCCATAATTCCACTTCTCTCTCGAGGAATCGGGTGAGTTTGAGCAGGTCTGCTTCCTCTTTGGGCTGCATGGCGGAGAAATCGAACCATCTATATCGAAGTGTCGGTGTTAGCTTATCAATCGTGACCTTCGTCAGCTCTGGATTGTACAGGTACGTAGTCTTATTCAGAGCACGAAGAGTCGCCACTATATTCGTGACCTTGCTTGACAGTATGCAAAGGTCTTTAGATGAATCCGTGAACCGTGGCAGGTTCCTAAGTCGATCCATCTCTGCGAGAGCTATTGAGTCCGGTCTTCCAAAGCGGGACTCCAATATCTTCATTACTTCAGTGGGATTGGCACTATTAATGAGCAGACTCTCAACGGCCTCTTTAGCACGTCCTTTAAGTGCACGGCGTAGTCTGGTCATATTCTCGGTTTCCGAAAAGTCAGTTGCTGACTCGAAGTACGCTGTTCGGAATGACAGCCAATCCTGATGCGCGCCAGTAAAAGCAGGTAATTCGAATCGGTAACGCGACGGCATTGCGCGTTGACCTGCCTTTACAGCAATAGTGATTGCTGACGCTAACTCACTGAAATCTATTTTCTGTTGCGCAGAATACGGGGTGATTGCAGCTTCTATTCCCGTCGGTATCTGCGCTTCTGGTCTCTGAGGGATTCCTTTATTACCCTGTACAGAGTGTTGAGGGATTCCTTTATTACCCTCATCGTTGTCAACTTTTGACTGCTGTTGAGTCATCGGAGTCTTCGAGGTTGCGCCCAAGAGCACGACTGGATGCGTAGCTACGGATGGATATGGTGCCGCAACAGGTGCGGCGTTACAATTCGGTTCCACCTCTCGGTGCTCTGGCTGGTGTTGAGGCTCATTCGAAATAGCAAGCAGGCGCTGATTCTTGTCTAGCCCTGTGTCCACCCTCCGCTCAGTGGATTTGATGGACACGGATCTTACGTCGTCACCTTCAGACCATTCAGATGGGTCTATGACGGCGAGTCTAACTATTGCTAGCTCAAGTTTCAGTCTTGCTACCTCTTCTTTAGCCAGAGCTATGCGGCGCGCTCGTTGACTCTTTGTTGACTTATTTCCCCTGATGGTGCTGCGTTCGATTCGGTCATCAGGGGCCTGTCGTTGATCGGTTCCGGTTTCCTCTTCGGTAGTAGTAGTCGTAAACCCTGAGGTTAGGGTAGCTTCAGTAGCAGTGGCAGTACGACTCGACGATGGTGCTACTGTAGGGGCAGTACTCCCCGTTGGGGCGGCATCTGTGGCCAGATCGTCTGCAGGTGCTGGCGGCGGTGCGTCGCCATCGCGACTCTGCGATCTACCTCTTGCGGTAGTTGATCTGGTACCAACCATGGCTGTGGCCGTTCAGTATCTTGGATAATCCGGCTCGAAGGACCAAATGTACGGGCGGCCGGGGACCTCGTGTAATAAGACGCCGCTTAGGACGAATGCGCGAATCGTGAGATCCCTTTTCCCGTACTTTATTTTATTTGCTGGATTGCCAAGGGCGTCATGAAAAGCCGTATGGTTGGTATATAAACGATTTATTTATTGAACTTTAACACTTCTGTGACAATCTGTCTGAATACAATAATTAACAAACTTTTTAAATTACATAGATGATTTACACAAATATACGTAGACAATGGGTGCCTGATGCTACACTGATAATTTACTTAGCCGCTACTATGGCATCTGCCTTACTGTTTACCGATGGGGTAACTAACTAGCCGCTACTGTGGCATCTGCCTGACGTTATACTACTTGATGGTAATCTCAACTTGGCATCTGCCTTACTTGGTACTGTCCCGGTACTGTCCTACTACTGTGACATCTGTCTGACTACTACTACTACTATACTTAGTAGATACTTGCTGTCCTGGAATCGATTAATGGAATCCGATACTAAATGAGAAAAATGTACTGATTATATGCAAATTATAAACGCTGTGTATACGACTTACACAGTGAGCGAGTAACTTTTTTACGAGAGAAAACATATCTTTTTCTTGTCTAATTTAAGTGCATTTAAGTAACCTCTCTATCTTGCATATAGCGCTAACCTTGTCTAAAAGTTCTAGAAGGATCTAATCCAAAAAGTGTAGTCCGGTTACCACATCTCCAAAGGTTCTCCGATACATTTTGTCTCCCTTTCGCATATATAAGGAAATTTTATTGTTGATATTTATAGTTCCGGGTAAAATCACGTAAATTTCAAAATATGATCAGGGTTTCATTCAGGGCTTGTAGTAAAACTTATTATCTAGGTCTTACGTTAGGTAATGCGAGTTTAAACAGTAAATACATAGTAAATAGTTGGTGTGCACATATGGTGCTTACGAAACAATTCTAACTAGATTACTATGCCTAATCGAGTGTTTTGTTGACATGTTAACACTTTTTTGTTAACTTAGGTTTCAACATGAATACTAACTTTATCGTGTAACAAGTTTTACATTTGTAGAGGGTTATTCACGATTCTAAAAGTACATTGTAAATCTTAGTTCTACCTAGACTTTGTCTAGACTTTTACCTATGTTTAGGGTTCAAGTACTGTTTATTTACTATACAATTTATGTTGATACGTATTCTAAGGGTAATCATTGTACACTCGGGAGTAAACTCTTTAATATTTCTTATTTCTAAACATTTTAATTTTAACAAAATATTACGTAATCATAAAAAATAACAATAAATGTCCTGAACACAACAAGTGTCCCGAACACAATAAATGTCCTGAACACAACAAGTGTCCCGAACAATAAAGGAAAAGGACACCTTGATTCCGGTGGCTGATACCGGATCGTTCGGGTATATATGATACACAAAGAGTCTGTAGTATGACTTGGATGAGAATGTTCGAGTCTATTTATTACAGGATTATAAACAATGGATAGATATAATACATGCCTTTAGTACAGTCGAGGACATAAATATGTATACACTTTTTGAAATTCAAAAGCGATTTTCTCGCTTGTTTAACATTTATGTTATAAGCTATTACACAAATCATAATAGTATATGTTAGAAGATTCTGCCTTTATAATATCTCATAATTTCAATCAGTAGTTTAAGAGGAAACCATTGTTGAATTTTACTAATTGTATACATATTTATGTCCTCGACTGTACCTTTAATAAAAACCTTTTCTCTGTGGAAAAAACTCTGACAGGAACTTGATTGATTAGGTTTTCACTTGGAGGCGTCAGGGATCTAAATAGCTATAATCTTTATCACGTTGAGATTTTAGGGTTCTATACTGCTTATGCATCATTCTGAAACACTTTGCTGGTGTGCGTATGACATTAAATAGTATCGTATTATACCTAAATATCTCTCTGATAAATATCTTTGAACCAACTTGTAATAAGGTACATATAATAGGGTACTAACTAATAAGGACTGCGGCTGAATGCGCCCATAATGTATAGGCTCCGTACTTATGCTCGTTTAACTTTGCATAGTAGGGTGCTGTGTATTCGCCTGAGTGGCTATACCGTCCTCAGCATAGAGATAATATAACCTAACGGTAGCCCTCAGGTTGAAACTCCCTCGCCAAGTACCTACTAAAGCAGTGTTCACCCAGTTGCACTTCAGTGGCCTTCTATTCTAGATACCTATTTTTTTATACATTAAGTCGGTAAACAAGCATACGGCCCGCCTGTTGTTAAGCGGTTACCGTAGCCATATGGACGCTTGCAACACAAGAAGCATCGCTCACGCGTTACCGACCTTTCCCCCCTCCCCTATGAGCTCTGGCGACCTTACTCACGCGCAGGAACACAACTTTACACAACATAAAGTTATTTGTCTGCGGTATTCTGTAAGGTGGAGGTACTTCCCCAGTCGAGCTGCTCTTTGAGCGAATAAACGCTATGCTCTACCTCTCTCTCTCTCTTGTAAAAGGTAATCCCCCATATTGTATGATGTAAGCCAAAGGCGAATAATATCCACTTTTTTCCTGTTGCACCGCAATCTCAGCATGGTAAGTGATGATTTGGGCCAAGGTGGTGAGTGCACAAAGCCTAGAAGGAAATGGATATCAAGTGCAGCTGTCGGAACACACCGATAGGTGATTGGCGACAGGTTGGTGGTAGCCAGCCAGGTGAGTATTACCTGCTATTTTTTCCTCACGATGTTTTCCTTCACCGAAAGCTCAAGCTCATTGTAGGACTCGAACCCGGGACCTACGTCTCGGTATCCGACGTCACTAGTCGCACCTGTGGTGTCACTCTCTACCACTGACAGTGTTGCCAACTGCTAGCTTTACTTAGTAGCTAGACATCTTGCAAAAAGTAGCTAGATTTCCAGATTTTGATACCCAAAAAAGTTGCTAGAAGTAGCTAAATGTTTCTAAATAGGTAGATAACAATAACATTGTTAAAGAGAATTAAAAACCAGTATATTAAATACGTTTTTTTTTCAAAGGTTATTACATTATTTTTCACAATATATTAAACAGCGAGCATTATATTTAAATGAGGCGATTTCTTATGATACCTCTATGGTCAAAATACCTGTCAAATCGTGTACTTAAGGTTCAAATTGGATCCAAATATCAACATTTTGACAGGTATTTTCAGACAGAGGTGTCATAAGAAAACTCCTTATTGCCGGCCACCGACCTATACCCACATCTAGGCCAATAGCGTCGCGTTTAGTCTTTTTCTATCGAGACCCAGTGCCCTATTACATTACAACTTTCGAAAGTATTGAAAAGTAGCTAGAAAAAGTAGCTAAATAAATATAGCTACAGTTTCATTAAATTGTAGCTGCCTAACACCAAAAAATAGCTAGATCTAGCTATAAAGTAGCTAAGTTGGCAACACTGACCACTGAGCTATCAAACTTACTATCAGGGAGACAGTCTTGCTGACATAAAACAAAGTTATATCAATTACTGGCTGTCCCCCACGGTTTTACCCGCGTTCCTGAGGGTTCTTAATTTTCCCGGGATAAATGTACCATATATGCTAATCCAAAACATATTCTATCTGTGTGCCAAATTTCATCCAAATCCGTTCAGTTTTTGCGTAGAAGTTACAAACATCTTCACATCCATACAAACTTTCAGATAATATTACCAGTTGCGCCCCGTGGTTTCACACACGTTCCCGGGATAAAAATTAGCCTATGTCCTTCTCCATGCAATAGGCTATATGCATGCGAAATTTCATGATGATCCGTTGAGTAGCGTAGCGTTATATTTTCTTTGCGTTGAGTAGTTAGGCGTGAAGGCGTAACAACCAACAAAACAAACAAACCAGTATTTTTTTCAAATCATAAAAATGTACAACGTTAAAACACGTCAAAATTCGGGAGTGGGGTCTCGTGACATAACTTTAGAGTAAAAGCTGTACCATAACGTGACGTCACGTGGATTTTCAACACACGATATCTTCGTATTTTTTTGTCTAATATTTTTTGATTACCTATCTAAATAACGGACCAGATATATTTTTACCGGTCATCTAACCTATTACACGAGTGTATTTGTTATTCATGACGAATGAGTCAGACAGACAGTACCTAGTTAAGGTGGAAGGCTCGCTGTTTGTGCTCTTGCTTTGAGGAAAGACATAAGTAGGTAAATAAGATATCTTTTATTCAGGGAAAACCTTCCGAACGCGAAGTAAGAAGGGAAACTGGCACCCACAAACAAGCCATGGTTCTTTCTCTAGAAGAATGAAACAAAGAAGTAAGTATGAAGTTTTTTTGTGACAAACGAATAATTTAGAAAATTATTTTGTACCTACAAATATATTTAAAGTAATATGATCTCGCCTTTTATTAATAATTCTTTCGTTAGAGGTAAGCTCCGTAAAATAAATAAAAGAAAGACCCCATAAATGGGGATAGAGCAATAGGGATATCGGGAACAATTTTTAATGATGTTATTAATTTCCACTATCCAAATTAATGGGGATGGTGGGAATACATCAAATGGCGTAGTATGGAAGTATCAGTATTTACATAAAATTAAATTGACATAATCTTTGGTTGCATTACAAAGTTATAGGTATCTGCCCATTTTCCTTATCGTTACCGTTTTTGTCGTTTATTAGTACCACCTACGTTTCTCAGTTACCTAATCGATCCGTGCCTAGACATAAGCGTTCTCTCTCGCACATCAAATGTTCCTCTCTTGAGTTAACCTAATTCTCAAGTTGGCTAAAAATGACCTTCAATTATGTTATTGTCATGGCTTCTCTATTTCTAGTTCAAATACTAGGTAGTAATAGCACGGTACATACCTATATCTATGTCTTTGTAAATTTCCTCGCCCAACCGGAAGTTCCACGCCTTAAGCACTGATGTATGCCAATAGTAAAATGCTTATAGGTACCTATAAATTTGCTCCTGCTCTGTGGTCTTACCTGGGTCCCTGTTTTCCTGGGATAAAAAAGGAGGTAGGGTCATTACGCCGGTTTCGCGACCAGTTCTGGTTGGCGACCACTTGCCTGCCTAGGTTTCTTTAATTGAAGATAATAACTTTTGTTTAAGAGATAGAAATTAAAATAATGCCTTTAATATTATTTTAATAGTTATGTAATTAAAAAAAACTAAATTTGATATCAACCGCTGAACCCAAAACAAAAAAAAGGACGTTAAGTTCACGTGTTGATTTAGTGTGTCTGGAAATGCAGTGAAAGTGCAAAAAAAATAGCAAGGCGCGTGGCATTCGAAGGTAAGTTTTGTTACTTAGTATAAGTTGTTTAGTCAAATTTGATGCATGGTTACTTCAATTATGTACAAATTTCAATTGTTTAATTGTAATATAGTAGTTTTTTTAATTATTTCAATTTAAAATCCAGTGGTCGGTTACTGAAATGAATATTTTATCAATACGTTAGAAAGCGACCAGGTGGTCGTATTCTAACTCGTACAGTCTTATTTTGTTTTGCTTAGTATATTCTCAATGTTTTATTTATGATTACACAATTTAGTATTTGGAGTTTTTAAAGCCTTAAGATGCATATCTTCAGTATACGACCACATGGCTTCATAATAAAACTTTGTCTAATTCACTCACAAACATTTGTACTAAATAGGTGGTCGCTAACATATACAGTTCGAAAATTACGATGATAGTTTGCGACCACCAAGATTTAGTACGAAAAGAATGATAGCTGAAAACTAAAATAAGCTGCTTTAGTATGTTCAGTATTCAACCACGTGATTAGTTGATTAATTAAAAGTTAAATAAATTAAGAAGTTTCAATATTCTTATTATTTAACTGATTGTATTTTTTTTTTCAAGATGAATCCTTTGAATTTCTGCAAATAACTAAAAGGAATAAAGAGACTGTCCAGTACTCCCAAGAAGACCTAAAAGAAGCTCTTCATGACAATCGAAGGACAGGGAATACACACTTGCCTAACTTGTCTTGCATATGGGATTCCGTGAACGACGGTACTGACAGTGGGAAGAGTAAACTAATGTTTGCCAGGGCTAAGTTCGATTTCGTCATCAGAATTAGAGAAAGACTGACGAGCCTGTCTCTTTTTGGTCTCTTGCCAAAGCTGTTGAAGGAAACTTTTGCCAGTCGTCCTTCCCGCCATTATGTAAACTGGACGGGAACTTAGCCCATAGTGCTAAGGAAAAGGCTGACCTTTTAGGCACTCTCATTGCCTCTTACTCGACTTTGGATGTTGTGGACGACACACCGCCTACCATCCCGCAATGTGACAGCTCCATGCCGGAGATTGTTATATGGTCAACGGGAAGTCCAGCAAATATTGCTCTCTGTAGACATCCATATGTCGAGGTAGCCAGACGGTATACCGGCAATGGTGTTGAAACAGTTTGATCCTGATTGGTGTCATATACTAACGCGCCTTTTCTCGCTTTCCTATTCGAAAATGGAAGTCCCGTCTTCTTGGAACACTACCCATGTGCACCTATACCTAGAGGATCACCAGGAGGATTTGTTGAGCGACCGACAATACGGAATTCCAACACATTCACACGGATGGGATGACCTTCTAGTTTATCTCACACACCGTTTGTCACTCGTCATTGAGACTCAGGGTGAGGAATATCTGCAGATACTTAATGAATGCTGGCGACCCGCAAGGCTCCATGTTATCCCTAACACTGTTCCTCCTGCATATCAATGATTTGCTGTCTATTAACGACGACAGCACATGGGACGATAATTACACGGACCGTGCAAATATCGCTCGTTCCATAGTGGAGGAAATACGCGAACGATTCTGTCTGAAATCGAAAGTACACTAACGAAACCTAGTCCATTTCAATCCCACTTAGACACAAGTCTGCGCGTTCACCGCTAAGAAAACCCCATTGGCTGTGGCTCCACAATTACAGAACACGTCCCACAAAATGATGAAGGATGACATGACAAGGATCCCGATGCTGGGATCTTTGTCATTTAGAAGATAAGGTCAAACTGTTATCCAAAGACCTCAATGTGCGATGTTAATAGAGCGAAGCAGTACATCTCATCGGAGCAAAGACTTCAACTTTATAAATCGCAATTAAGGCTCCATATGGAGTACTGCTGTCATCTGTGTGCTGAAGCACCTGGATATCAGCTTGGGCGTTTAAATTATGTTCAGGGACGTGCCATCAGAATTGTTGACAATCCCGAGCTCACAAGGGATTTAGGGCCTTTAATCTGAGGAGAAACTGCCTCCTTATGTGTGTTCTACCACTTATACAACGGACAATATTCTGAAGAATTGTTGACCTATTGCCTACAGCTTTCTTCTACCATCGCACCTCTCGCCATCGACTGGGAGTCAATCCTCACACATAGGATCTTAAATAGTCACGTACTGTGCGGAAGGGAGAAGGAAGCAGACGAGTATCCTATCGTTGGCGCTTAGGCTGTGAAATGAGCATGGGATTCAAAATAGGTGTGAAGAGACTATTCCAGGGTCAGCAACGTGCGGCTTGTTGACCCTGCAATATCTCTTCCCTGGTGGTCCTGGTGTTGCAAGCGTTCATACGCTATGGTAACTGCTTATCATCAGGCGGGCCGTACGCTTGTTAGCTACTTTAGTAGTATAAAAAAAGAGACGTGACGTGACTGACGTGACGCTATCGAAACAAGAGGCACTGATGCAGGATGGATGCAGGTGAAAAGCGGGTTAAAGGTTGGCTTTTAAGTGTTGCCAAGTGTGCACCGCTCGTTGTTATCCCCTACGTACGTCCATAAAGAGCCGCTGTAGAGAGCATGATTTAATACTATTTGTGTTTATTTAATTATGTCTGGTTTAAAAAGGAAAAAAATATATTTTAAATCAATAAAAAATGTTTTATTACTTATTTTTTATGTTCTAAAATAGTGGTCGCTATCTAGCATTCTAAGTGGTCGTAAACTGACATATGTGGTCGCTAACTAACACTTTCGGTATTTTACCGCTTTTCCAATCATTTTTCATAATTTATGAATGAAAGTGTGATGTTTTATACTTTGTTTAAAAACTTGACTATATTTGGGACCCATTTACATCGGCGCTTACTATTTTGCGCGTATATAGCGTATGTGGTGACTTACCAAAGTTAGCAACTCAGCTAATCGGTCGCTAACCAGCACAACGACCCTACCTACCTGGCATACTTAACCTGATGTTATCCCATACAGCAATGTGTCAAAATTCGCCCAAACCGATGAGCCGTTACAGCGCGCGGTGTATGAAGGAGCTCAACATACACAAATTATAGGTAGGAGGTAAATAGTTATTTATTTTGCCAACCTATTTTCGATAAGTAGTAAGTAGGTAGGTAAGTAGTAAAGTAACCCAAGTAGGTAGGTACTAATTGAATTGCATTTGCTTTACGGCAGTCAAGTATACCTACCTACCAGCTGTCTAACGAAAGTTATGTTATATATTATAAGGCTATGAGCGATATTCGCCTCAATAATTTTAAATACCTACCAATAGGCACCTTTATACCTACTTTTGAGTCTCGTTATCATTAATTAGTTTACCTTTAATAATAATGTTAAACAGTAAATAGGAACTAAATACTTAGATACCTACTTTAATTCTGTGATTAAATTAAAATAATATCTGACTCGAGTCGTAAAATAATTATGTAGGTACATGCTACTAGATAGGTATTTGAGTGTAGATTATGACCTTTACAGGCCACGTGTTCAGCCTGCAATAAGTAATTAGGCGAAAGACTAATAATTCGGAATCCTATTGCCTACTCCATCATTCTTAGGTAGTACGTAGTACTTCAATACTAAACAAAGGAATCCAGAAGGGAGATCATGAAACGATGTTACGTAACAAAACTGACTGACATATGACGTAACAACAGCTGTGTGGTCTGTGCTAGACAGTGACGTCATCCAACCAATGGGAGGAATTACGTCATATTGGTAGTCGGGAGACGGAGGTTTATGTCGTGTTTGAGTTGTTTGACAGAGTGACCTATCAAACAAAATGGTTACCTAACGCACGCAGCGGTGGCGCCGCGACCGCCTAGATTTTACAACTTTAATTATTAACCTCTAATTCTGTAACTTTTCGTATCAATGTAAATGTTGGTAGATTGTTAGTTAAATTAATTATAGGTAGGGTAAAAATTGTATGATTTAAAAAAAACAAATATTTTCTTTACATTCTAATTTAATTACTCGTCTTGCATGAATTTTTCATGACAAAAAAGTTCACACCGAGCTAACAAGATGTTAGTTGCCTCAGCTTACATTTTCAAACCACGAGTACAGTTGAAGGTTACCTACTTATTAAACACCCAGATTAAACATGTGGTTTTATCAAACTAAGCTGAAGAAACACTTTTTAAAAGTGAACAAAGTTAATGTTCCTACTGGCGTCTGGCAGGCACCGCACACACCTCATAGCACTAGATACATACGTCAGTATTGTTACATAACAGCGTTCATAATCACATGATTTTAGACAATTCACAGCAAATTTATGTGAGCATCACATAAACCAGTTAAAATACACTTTAAAATAAGGTCTAACTCACTTCCAATAGTGTCACACAAGTTATGTACGGACAGAATTAATTAAGTCTACTGAAAATGTTCAATTTTCACTAAATATCTCTAGTATGATAGTACAATTATAAGAAACAGCAAACACTTCATTAGATTAAGATTATTTTATGACATTCAACCTTGGCCTCAAGAATGTTCAATGAAAATGAGGTTGTTACATAACAGACATCAGCCAAATGTGTGATCACTGAAAATAAGTATTAATACATCTCTTTCTCAGTTTAGAAATGGAATGGCACTCTTAATTAAATGAAATCTTTGATGTTTTCAAAGCTTCACACTTTGAGTTATGTGCATGGCAAATTATGTAACATTATTTTTCATATTAATAAAACAATAAATATTGGAATCAATGTATAACGATTTATTTAACTAAAAAATAAGTTACTAGAGTCGTTTTCGCATCTAATAATACATGATTTCACAGGAGAGTGGGCTATCTGTGGTGATACAGAATCACAATTATTGTAATTATGGTAACAATTCTTACATTAAATTTACAGGACCTTCTTGATCTCATCGTATAAGACAAGCACAAATGCACCACCTGTGCCTCTGAGTACGTTGGAGAAGGCGCCCTTGAAGAAGGCGGAGGTACCCTCCGTCTTGGCGATGGTGGACCAGCAGTGGAGGGTGCCCTTGTAGAGGATATCAGCCTTGGCACGGCCAGACTGCATCATCATGCGCCTACGGACTGTGTCGAAGGGATATGACATGATACCAGCGACGGTGGTCACGGTCTGTGCGATGGCCCAGCTGATGACAATGGGTGTGTTCTTGGGGTCGGGCAACATGCCGCGGGCGGTGTCGTAGAAACCGAAGTATGAGGCACGGTAGATGATGATACCTTGTACCGACACACCGAATCCTCTGTAGAGACCGGTGAGACCATCAGACTTGAATATCTTGGAGAGGCAGTTTCCGAGTCCGGAGAACTCACGCTGGCCATCACCCTTGCCGACGTCGGCGGCGAGTCGGGTACGCGCGAAGTCGAGCGGGTACACGAAGCATAGTGATGTGGCACCGGCGGCACCACCGGAGGCGAGGTTACCGGCGAAGTAGCGCCAGAACTGAGTGTGCTTGTCTACGCCACCGAGGAACACCTGCTTGTACTTGTCCTTGAAGGCGAAGTTGAGCGCCTGGGTGGGGAAGTACCTGATGACGTTGGCGAGGTTACCACGCCAGAACGAGATCAGACCCTGTTCTTTGGGAATGCGGACGAAGGCGTCGACGATACCTTTGTAGCGCTGGTCTGCAGCGATCTGTTTGCTGACGTGCTGTACCTGGAGCAGCAGCTTGACGCGCTCGATGGGCGCGACGGCCGTCTTGGAGACGGCGGCGGAGATACCGCCGGCGAGGAAGTCCTTCGCGAACGTGACCGGATCGGCTAAGTTCGACATTTTGTTAGGTGGGTCTCACTGGGTAATTACCTCGAGTGTCGAGGATTCTACTGGATCACACACGGAATGGAAAAAATCACGAAACACGAACCCCTGATTATTTATCAGGAGATTTGTAGTAATTTCGTGATTTAGGGAGCACAGGGGTAGGTGTGTGCCTTTTTTGAAATTGGATCGATCACGTTCTCTCGCAGTTCTGCACAGAGGAGCGGCGCAAAAGAAGGAAGGAAGGGGAGATGTTGCCAACCTAACGGCAAAGTACCACGAGGTCAGTGTGTCTACATTGAATCATTATTTTCCCCAATCTCTTTAATTTTAAATATAATTTTAATAAATAAAATGAGTCGTTACAGTACTCATGTAAAATTATAAGTCGGAATTATATTTTGGGTATGGATGTATATTTCTTAAAATTTTCTTAAAACTGTAATATTAAAATCAAAAGTAGAATTTATGAAATATTTGCAAATAATGTAAACATTTATAAAATAAAAAAACTAGTTAGGTGTCGTGGGACACCCATAGAGTCAGCCGGTAGCCCATGTTGCTCTGAGGACACACGTCGTGTTTGAAGCGTACGTAATTTCAAATTCGTTACAAACTCAATCACAGTTCATGAGTTACATCTCCATTCCGAACGTTTATTAAAAAGTTTTGCTTCAAATACATCATAAGCAAATTCATTAGAAAATACTCAAGTTGAAATTCTGAAGTTATTTTATCCAATGTGAGATCCAGATTTGAGGGAATCAGACATAAAATGGCAACATCTGAATGACGTGCAACTATTTCATTTAATTATTGCTATCATTGATCAATAATTACGTTCCGAACAATACAACATTTGTTCCAATAAATAACATTAATTACTACAAAATAATGAAACAGTAATTCAGCAATAATAAAAACATAATAAACTTATTTTAAATGTTACAATATAATAGAAAAATGTTATTGAAAAATCCGAGATATCATGTACTAACAAAACGCAAACACCACTACCAACACTTCGTCAAAGTGACATCTGTGCTGCCAACTTTTCGCTTTCGCCGCCAGATCTAGCGCTTTTTTTGGGCTACAGCTCCTTGTAGCTCCTAGCGCTAAATCTAGAGATTTTTTTGAAATTATCTAAGATTTATGATTTTTAATTACCAGTTAACTACCGCACTCTAATGCTGATTTCGAAAGAGTATTTCAGCACCATTAATATAATAAAAACTATATTGCGAAACGCTTCAGGCTTGGACACAATAAATGCCATTTTGCATGTTCGCTATGGAGTTTCATTCAATAAAAGTAATTGTGCAGATTGTTAAATTCATTTATTCAATTTAGGCCCTAGTAGGGTACTTTACTAGGGTTCGTAAGTTCGTTCGGCCTTCAACTGAGAAGAACAGGCAAGAAACTTAGCAAGGTCACATTTTTTGAAATATTTTGTGGACAATGTGACTGTATTGGCTATATTATTTGCGACTGTATTATTTCCAAAGAATGTATTTTTGTTCTACAAAGTAAAATACATAAGTATAAAAATATACTTCATCATCATCATCATCAGCCTATAATGTCCCACTGCTGAGCACAGGCCTCCTTTCACAAATGAGGGTGAAAGGGAATGGGCAGATACTCCACCACGCGTGCCCACTGCGGATCGGTGGAGGTAGGCTAGTGGTCAACCTACTGTTGGAATTTTTCAAGCCGCCTAGGAGGCATCCAACTAGCTTAACGACTATCACAATAAGTGATAACCGGGACCAACGGCTTTACGTGCCTTCCGAAGCACGGAAACGCTCGATTTGAAATACCACTGGACGGTCACCCATCCAGGTACCGACCACGATAGACGTCGCTTAACTTTGCCGATCGATTAAGAACGGCTAATTATGCTACACCACGAGCGCTTCAAAAAAATATACTTAAATAAAAATAAATAAGCCATCAGCTTCCGGACAATGGATTGAGAGGAATTACATCCACAGTAAATCGGAACTGATGAAGTCCAACTACCTACTACGTCGGGAGCAAACGTAACACGTAGCTATCAGTAGGTATAAATTCTAATGCCAACTCATGCGACATAATGTTGTAAAGAAATCAATTCTAGTTAGCTCAAATTATTGGGTGTTAAGCTTCAGTTTGAATTTGGTGCTGAATATAGTTATTTTTTTCCCAAATGTGCAATTTCTTCATTGGGGCGACATGACACGAGACGGCACCGGCCACATGCCATCCTCGACATCAGTGCATACATAATTCTATGAGATTGGGCGCTTCTTCATTGGGGCGACACGACATGTCATTGCTGGCGGCGACATGTCGTTGGGAGATTCCGGCAGCTACGTTCTTAATTGGAACGACACGACACGACGCGGTAATAATGAGAGCCGCGGGGCACAGGTGGCGCGTCCACTCGCACGCCTACATGGAAGCTTGCCGTGCAGGCCCAGTAAGACAGCGTGCACGTGCAGTACAATCTCATAGAATTATGCATCCTGTGATGTCGTGGACGGCTGCCGTTGCCGTGTCGTGTCGCCCAATCAAGAAACGCTCAACGTACTGCACGCTGTCTCACCGGGCCGGCATATGTCGCCGCCGGCAACGACATGTCGTGTTGTGTCGCCCCAATAAAGAAGCGCCCAATTCTATTTAAATTTGATCTAGCGCTTTTTCAACTGCCTGGCGGCTCCTTTTCAGTTAAAAGAGTTGGCAGCACTGAGTGACATTGGAATATTAATTTATTATTTATCATCTGTGCTCTTCTTTAAAGTAAGTACAAAATATTAGTTTTCAATACAAATAATTGTTTATTTTAGAATGAATTGAATGTAATTGACTTCAGCATAATGCAGATGAGCCGCATAGGGTCACCTTCCGTTGGTATGGAGGAGGACATCGGCGCGGGGCACGCTCTCAGCGACTTTCTCCTTCAGCTGGAGAACTACAACCCTTCGATACCTGACTCTGTGGTGGCACATTACCTGAATATGTCTGGCTTCGAGTCACAGGATCCAAGGTATGCTTTACACCTTTTATTTAATCTAAATATATAATTCTTAAGTCTTGAATATTAGAACCAAAAAAACACTTTTAGACTTCACTTTTGAGGGCTTGTAGGCTGTTTGCTACGTGAGTAAGCAGTTTCTATTGTCTCAATCGTTGTGCACACTGGTAAAAGTGACTAACTGCTTGAATAAACTTTATTACTTACATCTGTGGTAAGATAAATCATAACAAAGAGCAGTGTTGATATCTAGGAAGAAAAACCCTGAAACCTGTAACAGAAGATGTAATTTACTATGCTAAAAGTGTACAGTCTGGCTGATGGTAACTAGTTATCATTGTCAGATGCTTGCACCACCGAGGTTTTCACTCATGCATTGCTGACTCTAATGATATGCCTAAACAATTCTTTTTGTCGGCTGTTTAGCTCTTTGGGTAGTGGTGAAAATAGCACTAGAATTTTGATAAAATCCCGATCAGGCTTACTGATGCTGGAGAGATTGACTAAACATCCATTAAAATGTAGGTTCTCGCATGAGATGCACATCACATGATAACAATTATTTTAATTGTGTTGAAGTCCCGCGTGACGTCACATTATGGAACAATTTTTACTCTAAAGTGACGTCATGTGACTCCCAAAATTTGATGTGCTTTATCTTTGTCAATTATTTATGATAAAGAAAAAAATATGGTTGATAATATTATTGACGGACTAATTCGTTTTTTTTTACCCGGGTATCATCCTAGTCCGTGTCCTTGCACTTTGTGGATGCTGTCTCCGCCCATATCTCTTCAATAGTGCAGGCAGAGATAGTATTGCCTAGTGTACAAATCCCAATGTATCTTAAAAGAGCCTCTACATGTTGGATCTGTATTCCCATGCACACCTTCCAAAAGGACCGGCCCTCAGACGTGAAATTCCAAATTCCAAAAGGAAAGATACAAATAATAAATCTTTATTAAAGGTATACCCATAAAATACAATGTTGCTAATACAAATATAAGAGTAAAAATTTTAATCAATGCTAATAATGCATTAAGAACCATATGAGAAAATATTAGACACACAACATTACCAAAACCAAACCAAACGTTGTTCCATTTGAGAACCAACCCTTCTTGTCTTCGTCTTGGGCTAGATCATAACTAAATCATACAAAAGTAATAAAGGAACGTATCCTAACTAATATTATAAACTAGCTGTCCCCCGCGGTTTCACCCGCGTTCCTGGGATACAAAGTAGCCTATGTCCTTCTCCATACCATAGGCTATCTGCATGCCAAATTTCATGGTGATCCATTTAGTAGTTGAGGCATGAAGGTGTAACAAACAAACAAACAAACTCACTTTCGCATTTATAATATTAGTTAGGATGTGAAAGTGAGTTTGTATAAGTGTGTATAAGTATTATTTCTTATTCAACAAGGCAGTTGTGATGGTTAGTACCCTACCTGTCATACCAATGGTTGTGGGTTCAATTCCCACCCAGGACATACATTTGTCTGCTTGTCCTCAGTCTGTGTGTGATCCAACTTTATACTCGAATGTTATAAATGTGAAAGTTTGTATAGATGCCATGATGTTTGTTACTCTTTCACATAAAAACTAATGAATGGATTTGAATGAAATTCGGCACATAATACAGATTAGACTGGGACAGCTAGTTAGGGAAGTATTTAAAGAAAAAAAAGGTTTATTCGTTATCTGGCGTTCATAGTACAAGCTCTGCTTAGTTTGGGATCAGATGACCGTGTGTGAGGAATGTCCCAGGATATATTAGCATATATTTTCAAAGTTTATGTTAAGAAAAGGGTTTCTTGAGGCGCCGGCAGCTCTGTGGTAGTGTCGTAGTGAGACGAACGTCCCGGGTTCGAATCCTACATTGAGCTTGAGCTTTCAGTGAAGGAAACCAATAGCACGGTGGTAGGGTACTTTGTAGTACCCGCCTGGCTGGCTACCCCACTTATATTGAAAACCTGTCAAGCACCCATGGACAGGTGCACAAGCCAGTTCCTTCTTGGCTTTGTGTGATTACCAGTCAAAGTAAAAATAGTTTTATTTCCCTATTTCCAGACTAATTCGTCTCATAGCACTTGCATCGCAGAAGTTCCTCTCAGACATCGCAAACGACGCCCTCCAACACTGCAAGATGCGAACATCGAGCCAAATCACACAGAGTTCCAAAAACCAGAAAGGTCCTAAAGAAAAGAAGTATGTCATGACCATGGAGGACTTAGCACCGGCATTGCAAGAATACGGTATCACAGCTAGGAAACCGCATTACTTTGTTTGAATAGACACACCGTTTGATGAATGTGGGACAAATTGGAGTGGGCAGATAACTAATATTTCATAGCTTATAAAAGAATTGATTTTACAGTCTGCAAGTTGAGAAGAGTTATATTTTTGTTAATTCACTAACACTGTACATCTCTCTATCTCTCTCTCCGTCTCTTTCTGTCTCTTCTCTTCATACAAAATCAAAGCTCTGTGCTAAGGGACTCTTCTGTAGATACTATATTTGTCTATAGATAACTTCTATGACACATAATGTCTATGGTAAAGTAAACAGCTTTAATATCAATTTGATGCAACACATTTTTGTGGTAGAAAGCTATAATAATGTATTATAACATTTTGATTTTCATTGCAAATTATTCATAAGTAATTATTTAAAATAGATATAGATATACATTTTCTTTTCTTATACCTACTTTTTATGATACTTCTTCTATTATTTAACTAAAACACTTCAGAAGAAACAGATTAAAATTACAGGTTAAATAATAATACATATTAGTGAATTAAAAACAATAACACCAAGCAAAAATAAGCTTTATTGACTCGGTATTCAATAGGTGTGTAATGAGAATGGTTTATCAAATATGTATGATTATACTTCCGTTGTTTAAGTACGTTCAGTCAGTTGGGTTATTCCTCATGAAGTGTGTGGCACTTTCTGGCAGGGCCACCATTACGGATTTTAATTATGAGACACTTTTTTTTTATACCACTTAGGTGGCAAACAAGCTTACGGCCCGCCTGATGGTAAGCGGTTACCGTAGCCTATGGACGCTTGCAACAACAGGGGTATCACGCGCGCGTTGCCGACCCTGCAGAAATCTCTTCACACCCCTTTTGAAGGACCCCATGCTGTACTCCATTGGGAAAACCACGGCGGGGAGCTCATTCCACAGTCTGAGCGTCCGCGGAAGGAAGCTCCTTTGAGCCCGCACAGTACGAAACAATTCAGGTTTCAATATGTGAGGATGGACTCCCCGTCGATGGCGAGAGTTGCGATGGTAGAAAGTAGTCGTGGGCATCATCACTAATTTGTCACCATTTTTTTTCCAAACCTGCTGCAATAGTTAGGATTTTAGATGACAGGTGCTCGTCCTGCCAGGGCTACCTCTAGATCTAAAGAACTGGAGCACCTATTGATCTGTTTTCTGCCAGAATTTGTCACCAAATATCAGATTTTGCCGGCCCCTGGTACTTTTTATTATTTCACTTTTGAACCACGGACAAATTAACGACAGTGGTCTTGCGTGAAAGTCCCACAGACACGTAAGGGGACTTAGTATTTGTAGTTCCTAACAAAAATTGTGCTGTAGAGATGTTTAGTTAGTTATGTAATTTTGAAACAATATATGTCGTCAGTCACTACAACAGCACCACTCCGACAAAAAAAAGCTTGCCATCCAAGTGAAGCCTTGAAATCATGTGCGTTAAAGTATATTTTATAATGACAAGGCAAAATAGTTGACGGCTCGCGGCAAGCATCAACTTTTTCATCTTGTCATTATAAGTTTACTTTAACGCACAATGATTTAAAGGCGTCACTTGGATGGCAAGTTTTTGTTTATTCGGAGCGGTGCTGTTATAGTGAGTTATGACCTTAAGACTATAATTTTAACCAACTACAAAAAAGGAGGTCCGCAAACTCCTTTCCAATGTATACTATGGGAATAATGGGTGTAAAGATTAGTTAATAATTTTATTTAATTTAATAGGCATTGGCATTGGTATGAATTCAAAATAGCCCTGTCAACTAGATGCCTTAATTACAAAACGCTGTTTAACTAATATACTGGGTGGAGATTTCGAGATGGCATATTTTCGAAACCTATGTTGGATTAGTCATGCTGAACAACTTTTACTATGGGACGAACAATGAAATCAATTTTTATTTTTCATACATTATGATCGATCAAGGTTTTTTTTTTTTTTTTATACAACTTACCTAGTCGGTAAACAAGCATACGGCCCACCTGATGGTAAGCGGTTACCGTAGCCATATGGACGCTTGCACCAAAAGAAGCATCGCTCACGCGTTACCGACCTTTCCCCCCTCCCCTATGAGCTCTGGCGACCTTTCTCACGCGCAGGAACACAACTTTACACAACATAAAGTTATTTGGCTGCGGTATTCTGTAAGGTGGAGGTACTTCCCCAGTCGAGCTACTCTTTGAGCGAATAAACGCTATGCTCTACCTCTCTCAAAAGGTTGACATTTTATAAGAAAAGTAAAATATTTTTGAGAATTCACTATTGGTCCCGTAGTAAGAGTTGTTCAGCATGACTAACACAACATAGGTTTTGATAATATGCCATCTCGAAATCTCCACCTGTTATAGTCCTACAAACTTATCTGGCCCAGTGAGAGAGTTGCTGTAATCGCATTTGGTAGAGCAAACAACCAATGAATGTACTGTTTATATTCTCTTTGACCAATGGCGATTGGCATTTCAAAATGGCGGTGTGAACGTGTTGAACGTGCCAGCTTCAGTTAACCGACCTGTGAAAGTAAAAATATGCCGTCTCAAAAGCTCCACACAGTATGGCGTAATATAAGTAAAGTCTATTGAACAGTAGAATTAATTTGATTCCTACAATATTAAAATAATTCATTTCTCAGCTGCGCAAACAATATGCCTAATTGGCATTTTATTCGATAACGTTATACAGTGTGTGAACAAAATTATTAAGATAGTTTTAGTTACTTACTATTTGGTTCTGTTCCAATTCGCACTTAACTAGGTTTAATCACACATCTCTGTCTTACCAACATTATTGAAAATGGAAAGATCAGAGTATTAAGAGTCAGACTTTTCAGAAGTGCCTGCGAAAGTCTATTTGAATAAATGATTTTTAATTTTGAATCATTAAAACTGTAAAATTTGGGTCAGCTCACATTGACGTGACGAAGCGAGCACTTTTTAAAATAATAATAGAATGTAGAACTTTATTTAGTGAACAAAAAGGTACACATTTCAGGGAGATAATTCGGAGACGCCTCGCGGCGGCGCATTTGTTACGAAGTCTCTCACTGAAATGTGCACCTTTTCGTGTAGGAAATAAAGTTCTATATTCTATTGCTATCTAAGCTTGCCGCTTTACGTCGCGTCTCGGTGTGAACTGGTCCATAGTCTATAGCACAAATTCACGTTGAAAACAAGCAATTGGAAAAAAATGTCATATCTTTTTAACTTTACGTCGTAAGACTAAATTAGTACTTTTTGCTGCGTTTGACCGCAATCTCACCATGGTATGTGGCCGAAGGTGGTAAGCACAGAAAGCATAGCAGGAACTGGCTCAAGTTCAGCTGTCGGAACACCGATAGGTGCTTGTAGCCAGCCAGCTGGGTGTGGGTACAACAAAGTACCCTGCCAACGTGCTATATTTGCTCACGATGTTTTCCTTCACCGAATGCTCAAGCTTATCTAGCAAGATCTTAGGCCCAGCATTCGACATGACTCGGTGTGATACGTGTGATATAAATTGAAAGTCTATGTTATGTATTTCGACCACCACTGTTTGTCTTCATCCGAAACTGTTTGTTAATTATTTTTTAGTTACACATCGTCTATAAGAAATGAATGACAGAGAAGAATTTCATAAAGTAAATTATGTTTATTAGTAAGATGTATGCCCATTTTCACCATCCAATGCCGAGGAAACTCCTTACAAATGTCAAATTGACAAAGTTGTATGAGAAGCTGTAATTTTGAGTTGCTTTGATAAAAATAATCTTTATTATCAGGCTAAGTTGGCTCATATATATTATACCTTACAAACTAACATAGATATTAAAATAAAACAGTTTGTGTTCGTATATAATTGGACTGTTTTACAAAAAACTTAAACCGACTTCAAAGTACCTACACGAAGTAATCAAATTCTGATCTGATTCTGACAATGGGACTAAACGGGAAGTGTACCCTTCCAGACAATAAAAGAATTTTCCAAATCGGTTCATAAATGACGGAGAAAAAACATACAATCTAATTGGGAACCTCCTCCTTTTTTTGAAGTCGGTTAAAAAGCAATCTATGTTAGTAAAAAAAACTACGCGGACTAGTGCGGACGTGTGGCACTAGTCCGCGGAATCTACGGAATACCACGAGTAATAGTTGGTTGATACAACTGGTTGGTGATCATGGGCATCAGTAATTAAAATTTACTGTATTATTGTGGTGTGTTGTGTTGTGATGCATCTAGCTAAATGTCACATTTTGACAAAACTATTAACACGTTATATTAAAATGATTAGCGATAAGTGTAAATCATTAAAGTTTAAAAAATATATGATTGTTTTATTTTATTTCTATGGAGAAATGCAGCCACATCTAGGAGAAAATCATTTAGGACCGATTTTACAAGCTTTATTTAGTTTCGCCCGTCCGGTGTCTGTAAGTAATCGAATCTTGCAAGTGTTTGAGCCACTTTCCGATCACCTACCCACCAACAGTTATATCTTCACCAGTGCGATCGAAAGTGTGCAATTTTAAATTACAATATTTTCGTACATCTAGGGCAGCGTGATATTAGTTAGATCTTGTACTTATATATCAAAGTTGTGTAGAAAACTTCGAT
The DNA here is from genome assembly GCA_947623365.1 of Achlya flavicornis. Classification (NCBI taxonomy): domain Eukaryota; kingdom Metazoa; phylum Arthropoda; class Insecta; order Lepidoptera; family Drepanidae; genus Achlya; species Achlya flavicornis. Next base: position 5,582,573 of record OX392494.1, on the reverse strand, counting down.
ACCGCGATTCAGGAATTATGACCTCTAAGTATATACTGTAGTCTTTGATTATGACGTTAGACGCTGGTTGTATTTAAAAATTTACATTGCCACCGCAATATCGAGTGTTTGCCACCGCAATATCGTGTGGTGGCAATGTAAATTTTTTCCAAGTCTACCTTCAAATATGCTTGTAAAATTAATTAAACTTTTCTGTCGCGTAGGTAGACTTCATTTTATATCTTTTATTTTTATCAGCCAATTTTAATAACAATGCCTCATTAAAGCCAGGAAGACGGTTAAGAATTACTACGCTTCATGAAGCACTTTGTACCCACCACTCATTGGTAAACACATTTGGTGTGTGCAGTGTCTTGTGTGAGGCGATGTAGGTTCCTACTAAAATAAATATAAACCTATGTAAAAAAAAAACTGAAAATCCAATGAGTGGGTTCTCAGGATTATGGTGATCTAATTGACAATGATTGAAGCGCTCGTGGTGTAGCATGATTAGCCGTTCAAAGTTAAGCTACGTCTGTCGTGGTCGGTACCTGGATGGGTGACCGTCTAGTGGTATTTCATATCGAGCGTTTCCGTGCTTCGGAAGGCACGTAAAGCCGTTGGTCCCGGTTGTCACTTAATTGTAATAGTCGTTAAGCTAGTTGGATGCCTCCTTGGCGGCTTAAAAATTCCAACAGTAGGTTGAGCACAAAGATTTTCATAGGGCATCGTGCCTCTACCCAGATGGATAATCCGCCTTACTAAAGCATGACAATTAATTTCACTCCGCTTGAGGGTCTCCCTGAGCAAATCGCTCTCAGTTCGTACTGCGCACGGCTGTCAAATACTGTCAATTCTGGCTTGTTTATTTCATGTTCCCATAAAGGCGACTATCCTTCTGGACGTTTTAAATTCTTTGGTTGAGCACTAGCCTACCTCCACCAATCCGCAGTGGGCACGCGTGGTGGAGTATCTGCCCATTCCCTTTCACCCTCATTTGTGAAAGGAGGCCTGTGCTCAGCAGTGGGACATTATAGGCTGATGATGATGATGAATTGACAATACCAAACCAATGTAATTGGCGACTTCTGTAGCTCTTTCTTCTTTCTTGCTGAGAGGAAAATAACTAATCCTAATTGCCTTTTTTTCAACAATTGAGTATTTTACTTAATTTTATTACTTTCTCAAATATATTAAATATATAAATTTCGTAAAAAAATATGGATGTTACTTCTTTAGGTCCTGACCAACCTTTTTAGTAGGGTTGTTTTTGAGAAAACTAATATCAAGTTCCTAACTTATGCAATCTATCTGTAGGCATAGTAAGGCCTGTGGTAAAGCCATTGTTAAGTTGTAAGCAAAGAAATTGGACTAAAGCAGGTTGTAAGATCATTATAGAAATAAACATTTTTAATGTTTTAACCAATTTACTTCAACAAAAAAATATACACAACCAGCAACTTAGTAGTAAGTAATACAAAATTAACAAGCAAGTCTAAGAACTAATAATACAAAAAAAGCAGTCTTAGAGTAGAGATTACCACAAATGATACTGCAATGACCTTTCATAATCATCATCTCAGCCAAAAAAATTTACTTGGTAACTAAAACAAGATCTATGTTCCTTAAACAACTAAATAAAGAATAAATAGGAGTATCCTTTAATAAATAGCAACAGAATAGAAGTTCAGGAATGTCTATTTAAGCCTGTATACATATGATTCATAAGTTTTTACGGGTTATACAATTACTCCTCTTTTCTTTTATAAACAGCTTTTAAATGCTCAGTAAGAGGTGTATTATCAGTTTCCATATACAAAGTAATCTCTAAGGTATCAGGAGCGACAAGTTTCAAGTTCCGCTTTATCTTTTTTACGTAAGGAGGCTTCGCGAAGGAGATTCTTGATAAATTTACAGTTTCTAGGGTGACCTCTTTGGTCTCTGGATCGCAGTGACCTTCCTCTAAAGATGTTAGACCGAAGTTGTGGCTGACAACGAAGGCAAGGTCCATTGTTCCAGGTTTGATACGAAGAAATCCACGCTCCTGGTGCATCGGTGTCTGTTTCTCAGGATGCCTTGACAGTGATGAAAAATTGAACATTGGTTGACCTGTAATGGTAATTTATGTTATTATTTTATATCCATTCAATCTGAAGACGGCCGAAACAATTATAATGTGCCAATGTGTGTAGTTTAGGGTATTTGTGAAGATTACTTATAACCTATCCCTAGAGCTATTCTCTGACCTAACTGTTATTTGAGCCTGTTTTGTACAAATTTTTACCTACTCTTTTGCTATTTGATGATGATTCTGATGCTGTTTTTTGAGAGAGGTAGAGCATAGCATTTATTCGATCAAAGAGCAGCTTGACTGGGGAAGTACCTCCACCTTACAGAATTACCGCAGCCAAATAACTTTATGTTGTGTAAAGTTGTGTTCCTGCGCGTGAGTAAGGTCGCCAGAGCTCATAGGGGAGGGGGGAAAGGTCGGTAACGCGTGAGCGATGCTTCTTGTGTTGCAAGCGTCCCTATGGCTACGGTAACCGCTTACCATCAGGTGGGCCGTTTGCTTGTTTACCGACTAAGTTGTAAAAAAAAAAATTTACTCCTTTTTAAAACTTCCATGTTAAAAATGGTTTTAAAATTAGGTAAATAAAGAAGTAAGCAAGCTACTTACCAATGCAAATAAATTCCAATTCTTCATGATACTGAAATTCCGGTATATTTGGAAAGTACCCTCTCCCTTCTTTAGTGGACCACCGGCCGGCGAGCCAGGATATCGGGTGAAGAGCTTCGTGGATATTCTCTTGCATTATTATATATTTTAACTATTACCAGTTTACTATAGGATGTAATCACCCACTTATTGTATAATAACAATCGCTTTGCGTAACTTTTCAAATACAGTAACTAGAGTATCTTTCTATTTTTAACCGACTTCAAAAAAAGGAGGAGGTCAGGCAGGAAGGAGGTAGTCACTTGTCTTGTCTGTCTTCTTCTTATTTTTAAGTTTGGCAACCAAACCCAAATTAGAGCTCATTTCTGCCAGTGTCGAGTTATATTATAGTTTCCAGTTGGTTTCCAGTTCCAGTCACAATAAATCACTTCACATTATAGTCCTCAGTCCGTCACCGTCCATAAAAGTCATGTTTTACTACAATGATGGTCATTGTACTAAACATGTACCTACTAAAACTCTTCACGGACTTTTTGAGACAACTTGAAAAGTCACAATACACATAATTTATTTCATTTCACTGGTGCACATGGATGATCTTTATTGGGTAAAATACCACCAAAAATACGCAATAAAAGTCAAAATACATAAATTTATGAAAATAATAATGAAAACGCAACGTCACTTTGCAAGTTCCCGCCAAAAAGTATATGCCGATTGCCGATGAATCACAAACTAAATAGGTGTACCTAAACCTTTTCCATTACGGAAAAAAATGGATTATCTTCTAAAAACCACACTAAAAACTATATGGATTTTTGATGGATGCTTTTTCATTTGACAACACTTGTCTTTCAGTTCATTCAAGTTCATTCATATCTTAGAGCAATACGTCTTGCTTCATAAGATGGTTTATTATTGAAAACTTCATAATGTTACTTTCAACAGTACATACAAGAGTGATTCCCCTCTTATAGTACCTACTAATAAAATAATATCCATGTAATGTACCTTCGGGAACACCCACGAAACATCTTTAATTCCATAATAAAAATTATGTAGTGGCCTACGAATCGTCCAAGGCAAAAGTCTCCTTAAAATCCTTGGCAAATAAATAAAATTTACAATCATGAACATACTCAAGCATAAAGAAAAAATATTTAAAAGCCAATCACATCATTACAATGCTATGTCTGTAAAAACTAAGGATTTTATCAAAAAGATCTGCTACAGGAAGACTGCCTCCGTGGACATGACGCAGTATGGCTTCATTGCGGACACCAAGGTACACCCTTGGAGAGTTCTCATCAAACCATTGAAGGAACAACTCGATAAAATATGTGGTAACTAGTATTTGCATTTGCACTTTTGGCCAAATGACACGCGAGAATCCAATAGACGACGAGCATCGACTGACGAACCAATCGTGTGCAACTCGGCGCTCCCCCCTTCTTCATTCCGCCAAACAGACCTACTACGCACGCACGCAGGTGTAAATCTGTGCTCACGACTCGTGCCCCTTACTATATATCATAATCAACTATATACAGTCCCACAAACTTATCTGGCCCGGTGAGAGAGGCGCTGTTATCGCATTTGCTGGAGCAAACAACCAATGGCGTATTTTAAACTGGGGCGTCGCGCGTCGTAAGTTCCTATCTGGCCACCGGGCCAGATAAGTTTGTGGGCCTACTTATAGACCATCCACCACCACTAATGACACTTAGATATAGAACCTAATGCTATCTACATATTGGAGCGGATAGCACATGGTGTGAAGCGATTATAATGCATCCAATTTACTTAGCTCACTTGCATGGAAAAAGCAACACTTTTAATGTTTCAGGCAAACCAACCCGTAGCGCTCCTCCAGGTAAACAAACTCCTGCGAAACGAAGTCAAAAAGGTGAGTTTTATTAAATGTAAAAGGAGTTACGTTTGGCCATCGACTAACACAGGAAGGAGTTATGACTTTCCCAGTCTGTCAGTCATCAGTCAGTCTTGCTTGAGGAAAGGGACGCCGGCGCCCTGGATGAAAGTTCCAATCAAGAGAGTTGAAACGAGCTACGGAATCGCTGCAAAAAGTAATACCTAGTATATTAAAAAAACTTCTAGGTATGTACCTTAATTAATTTTGTTTTCTGTTGTCAGCAATGATCAATTCAAGGAGTCGTCGTTTATCAGTTATTAATAAAAGAATCAAACCGAGTTACGTCAAGGATGGTAGCAAAAGGACACTAACGAAAATACAAAACGATAAAACTAAGAAGGAAATATTAAAAGCAGTGAATAAAAAAAAAAAATGACATTAAATTACAATTAAAATACTAATTTGTACCTGTATTTTTAAATATTTTTATTTCTACTTTTAGCTGAGAACACAACCTGCTTCTATTTTTTTTTGTATGTTTTCATCATAATTTGAAAACTACGCATAGATTAAGTTGTTGCTGAAATATACCGCTCTGACCGACAGACAGACGGACGGGGACACTGCATTTGGGTTATTTTTTATTACAGAACCCTAAAAAGTGAGCAAAATATTATAATAATAAATGAAAAAGTTATATAATAAATAAAGAAGTTACAATAAAACCAAAAAGTCGTCAGAATACTATCAATCTGGATCAATAGGTACCTACCACAAAATCAATGAAATCATTTATTAGTTGCGCAATTGCAAGTTCCACTTATATTGCCGGTACACCCGAAATGACTAAATTCTGGAGGAAAATGGCACTGACATTCGTATACGGGGCATTCGATGGAGCTGCAGGAGGTGCCAGCGCCAAACTTGAGGCGCTTTTCATTCCCCTGATCAACTCCACATGCTTCAAAGCTGCATTTTAGATCTTTGCCTGGACGAGTGGCATCACTAGTTGATGTATCATCAAAAACACGATCTGTTTGTTTATTTTGAACCTTTTTTGGTGCACAACCACCAGTCTCACTTTTCTTACGTCGTGTGGATGTAGTCTGATTTGACAACTCACTGGGACTTACATTTGCCACTGGAATATTTATATTTGGCACCGTATCATCGTAAGTATCATGCGCTGAGGGTTCGTTTATCAACACGACGCCATTATTTCCCGATATATAAGCTTGAGATTCTTTCTGCTCGGCAATTACGCTCTTAGCTATTTCCCGAATTTGTTCTTTAAAACAAGATGATAGTTGTTTTGGGCTACACTTAGTTAGTATTGGAGGTTTATGAGATGATGCAGAACTACAATCTGGACATTTTTGTATATTATTTGATACATTTGGCAATTCGTCACTCTGTGGAGACGTTTGTGGTATTAGGGATGCATTCATATTCATAGGTGCTGTTTGAGCTACAGCATCAGCTTCTCGTAGTCCTCGGTATGGTTGACCCACATCAAGCTGTTTATTCTCGTTAGCGAAGTCTTCATTATTTTGTTCACATTGAGGATGCGGTTCCCTGCTGCTTAATAGACCACGACAATTAACTTTTGAACAAAAGTCTTCGTTTTGACTTCCGCCTGCCGAATCGTTCTCCGTAGAACGCATGGATGGGCTGGTTAGTGATTGTTGAGATGAAGAAGGTGTTCTTTGCCTCGATGGTACCGGACGATTCGAATTTACAGAACATTTTCTCTTTTTATTTTGACTAGACATGTGGCAAAGTATTTGCGTATTTAATTATCCATGTCATGTCATATACCTATCTATGGATATACCTGTAGGTACATATTGATATTATATTCATGCCCACATTAACGTAGAATAAAATCAGTATATATTTTTTTTGGGTTTTCCAAATTTATATCTTTTGCACGGATATGACAGATGGTAGTAATTTTCTGTCATAGCGCATTGAAACAGATGCGTAAAATCATCATAGAATAATAATAATTATTCCATGAACGTATAATTATATTCAAATAACTATACTAAAGTCCGCAAGATCTAATAAGCCCGTTTTCTCGGCAGTGTTTATCATAGTGCGAACCCTCTTGTCAAAACGGAAGTCGAGACGCGACGAGGTGCGAAACAATTACATCTCACTGTACGTACAGCACAGCGAAAGGCATCGTGTAGCCAGGTGTAGCCGCGTAAAAATTGCTGCCAATCTACCGGCGAAGCATCGCTGCGTCATGCTGCACAGCGCTGCGCAGCGCGTTTTTTGGTATTGCTATTTTAAACAGTGCGCGCCGCGTCGCGTCCCGTGTCGCCTCGGTGTGTATTGACCCTTAGTCCACAGCTTTAAGAATTTGAACTTTCTTTTGCTACCACCCTCAAGTTGTAAATTGGTCGCCAGGCACCTACCGGTGTAATTCGATAGGTGCACTTGAGAACCAGTTCCAGTCTCGGCTTGATTACAGTCATCATAATATCATCACGGACCATGTTGATATTTTTGCTAAACTTAGGCTAATGTTGTGATGAAATTATTAGGCTTGTGTCAAATGGTGTACTTAAGGTTCAATTATCAGCAGATTGACAAGTATTTTCAACCAAACTCTATAAAACTCTTGATAAAACCCTATGGAAAGAAAACATCTCATTCGAATGAAACAATAGATAATGGTCTACCTACCTACTTACTTGTAAATTGCTCCACTGTTACATTATATCAAGCAATAATACGTACCCAATAATATTTTATTTGATTTTTTATGATTGTAGAAATATATCTTTTCGGAACTTGAACGAACTAGGTATTGTATGCCAAGTTAGTGTAGCGAAATCCTATGTCTACATCCTAGTCTATGATTTTAAATGGCAATCTTCCAACCCAATGTCAATGTCAAAACTACCATGTGATTATGTAACTTCCGACATGGCGCTAGTTTCGCGTCAAAGCAGTTTCCTTTAACACTGTGCGTCAGGCGCGGCGCGGTGTGTTGAGTAGTTTCGATCGGTTTTAGACATGTAAGTAAAACTTTTATACGTTTTTAGAGTAATTTACCAGCTATTTCTATCTAACCTTTACATTTTACGCTATATTTATGTTATATATATAATCTTAGTTAAATTATCACTGCGTATAACCTTACGTAACTTTTAATGGAATTATGTTTGCACGTGACCTTGCCCTATTTATTTAGGAATATTATTTTATAATTTCATGACCAATATCCTACTAATGTAGATTACTGTTTCAATACATATTGCTGTGAAATACAGCTGTAAATCCCGATGGCTTGTATCGACTGACGTACGCACGCCCGGTTATAAGCGGTGCATATTGATTAAACATGTTTTTTATATATCGAAGAATGTTATTTTATCCTAAGAACAACTGAATGGATAGGTACTTGCTGTAAGTAACAGAGATGGTTTTTGTAAAGTTCTGTAAACAAAAAGCGATCATTTTCGGAATTACCTAACCTTCAGCTGATTTAGTGACAATGGCATTGATTTTTGAATATTTCGTAAGAAAGGTCATTGGTAATTATAGTTTTCTTATATTAAAAGAATAATTTCAATTAAAGTCGACAGTAACTATTTCCCTGATGTTATGCCCTTACTAAACCTTAATTCATCAGGCATTGATTAGGTATTCTGATCCATTTGTTTGTGAAAGTAGCATTATGTTTTTTTTTTCTATTACACCTTATTTAACAGTTTTTAAGGTTACTTTATGAAACTGTTTTTAATAAAAAAAAAACTTAGGTACCTACTTGAAATTACTAATTGTGCCAGACTAGGTAGGACTACCAAATATACCTAAAACTCAGGCAAATAAGCTTTGAAGTAAGGGTCTTCCATGGACCAATATTTCGTTTTATATTTAACCATAATCAGGTATGTCTCTACTAAGTGATGATTACTTGGATAAGATAAGTTAAAATGGATTAAATTTCATGTGTTAATATTGGAAAAAAATATTTCTGCATGCCTCGCAAAGGCAGAATATGGTGAGACATATATATACTGTATACTACCTGCATAACCTACCTATGTTCTGTGCAAATAAATGATTTGATTTGATTTGAAAAGCTTTGTTAGCAACCAGCAACCAAGTAGAGAGATTTATACTAATTGGTAGACTACATGATTTATCTGTCGGTTCAAATGAGAAGATTCTTATTTCAAAGCAAATAGGAGATCTCCTAACTTGTTTTCACTTTGAATTTGGTAAACAGACTCTTATCTAGTCTATTACGCAATAAGAACTAGCTCTTCTCTGGGGAAGTTTTTTTTATTAAATCCTTCCTATCACTATGGGATTAGGTATTAGTCGTGGTCAGATCACCTAGTAAGGAACGAGGCAGGGACTTGTACAATACTTGACATTTATTATTTAATGCCACAAAGAGAAGTTGTGATGTGTGCATCAAATAACTTATATTGAATCTTAAGATTTCATTCCTTTAGTATTGTAATAAAATAAATGTGTTTCTAATTTGGAGGTGGTATATTTTACACATAAAGACCCAAATCAATAAAGGCATCAACAGACTACTGAACCTGGTGCGGCTGAACCATCAAACAGAGACAGGGAGGCAATATCTTATGCTAGAAGCACAGAGATGCCATTAGGAGTACAGAATTGTCTTTTTGATGTATAGTGCCTCTATTGGCTACACCAGGTTTGGTTATCTGTCAATGCCACAGACAAATCCAGAATGTAGTACTTGTCTTGCTGGCTAGTGGCATAAAGTTAAAATCATATAATCAATTATCTTACAGTGTAATCAGGCAGAAGCATTTGAGTGCCAGCCAGTTGTCTTCTTTAAAAGTTATGTTGGTTTTGCAAAAGTTTACAAAAAAATTAACCTTTCAGACAGGCCAGTAAGCTGTGGTGAACCATCTAGATGTAAAATGTATTTTTTTTATTTAATACTAGCTGTCCTCCGCGGTTTCACCCGCGTTCCCGGGATATAAAGTAGCCTATCCTTCATACCATAGGCTATCTGCATGCCAAATTGCATGATGATCCATTGAGTGATTGAGGCATGAAGGATTTCGAACTTGGGTTGGGTTTTCGAGCGAATTTGAGTTTGTAACAAACTCAAATTCGCAATTATAATATCAGTTAGGATTGCTGATTTTTGGATACAGCTATTAATTCCAACACCAGCAAAGCCCAGGTTTTAAATATATCTATCCCTTTCTAACGTCATATAACAAAAAAAGCCAGGACTATCTTAAAACCTGCATTTTACTAGACTTGGCATAAACCATCTCATGCAATAAGATAGATTTAGTCACTATAAACTCTTTCGAACATAACAGAAAAGGATGTAAGAAATTTAGTCATGTCAAACTTGTTTTCATTTTTGCTCTAAACTAACTAGCTGCTGACAGGCCTAGGTGACCCTGTGTTCATGGGTGGATCCACCACTGATGTTACTACCTGAATATAATCATTGTCAGTTATTAGGATTTTCAAAATGAGCATTTTTGAACTAAATATTGAAGTAGATAAGATAAAGAAGTGAGTCTGTGTGCACTATGGAGCGGCTACAATGTTGTAATTCATGTCAGTAATTATGATAATGCCTGTGGAAGACACCTATCACTAGATTAACAAGTTATTTAATTTTACAACTAATTTGTTTCGTTTTTAATTAAATCTTGGAAACTTATTTTGTGACATCAAATTCATTACTAGCCGTACCCCGCGGTCTCACCCGCGTTCACGGGATAAGAAGTAGCATAATATGTGCTTCTCCATATCATAGGCTATCTGGGTGCCAAATTTCATCGCGATCGGTTCAGCACCTTATGCGTGAAAATGTAACAGAGTAACTTTCACATTTATATAGTACAAGTATAGATGTCTAATATCTACTATGTGAATGACGTCGCGGCTCGCTGAAGGTCGTGATTTCTATTCTTACTTGCTGAGGCTATCTGAAAACTCAGACATGGTGGAAAACTACATAGTAATTATCCGCCTGGCTAGTTACCCCAGTATAAATTAACAAATTGCCCAATGATCACAACTCGTAACGGAGGGGGGCTGTCGTGTCGTGGGTCGCGGGTCGTGTCGGCGACGTGTCGTGTCGTTCCGCTGTCATCTTGACAGCCGTATGTCCGGCTCGCGACTTGCAGCGCGGCAGAGTTGCCCTGTGAATAACAGATTATGAGAGCTGAGGGTTTTTAAGAATTTAAGAGCACCAACACAATACTATTCAATTGTTCACTGTAAGTAAACTTAACTCATTTGTAGGATAGGAACCCGAAGGTGCTCTGAGCTCGCAAAAACTGTTAGCTACTATATATAACGTGCAATATTGTCCACAGAATAATGTTCGCATCGTTGTTGGACACGGCGCGGAACTCTCCGTTCCGCGGGCCGCTCACATCCGCCCAATGCCAGGCCTCCACAGTCGCCACCACACAGACAGAGCCGGTAACTATCATAATTATCTTTTTAAGGGGATAGTAGCTGGCTGACAAGTAGAGTCAATGACAGTGCTGTGGGAGCCAGTTGCTGTTGGACCTGGTATTCTCGAGACGGATGACGTACAAAACCGAACTTTAGAGACCCGGTATCTGTGTAGGTCAATAGGTAGATGTGTATACAAAAGCCCGCTCCAGTACACTCGGCTTGTATGGAAATATCTCTCCGCCCATCTGAGCTTCGGTGGATACGGTCGGCTTAGTACCTACGTCTTTTACTTTTTTTTTACGTTTTTTTTCCTATCCACCACAATTTAAATTCAAAGGGCTGTTACAAATATTTTCCCCAACACAACCAACCATTGGTATTCGTTCTTTATATATTTCTATCTATAAGTCATCTAGTAACTACAGTCTACATATACATACATCTATATATATAAAAATGGGGCGCAGGTGAAACCGCGGGCGGAAAGCTAGTATAGTATAATATTATGCGGTATGTTGGACAATTATCATGCATGAGACAGTTGTCATATGTACGACAATCAATTCGAAGGGTAGTAAACAGGAAAACTAAGTTCTATGAGAAGTAAGTTACTTAACGTTTTTTAGAATTTGGTTTGGTTCTTGTGACAAACATTTGAAAAGGCCATTGTCAAGCATACCCATGCCCATTAAAATATATGATAGCCCAATGATGACAACTCGTAATGGAGGGGGGCTGTCGTGTCGTGGGTCGCGGGTCGTGTCGGCGACGTGTCGTGTCGTTCCGCTGTCATCTTGACAGCCGTGTGTCCGGGTCGCGACTTGCAGCGCGGCAGAGTTGTCCTGTGAATAACAGATTATGAGAGCTGAGGGCTAAGTCATAAATAGAAATAGAAAATAGAAAATATTTATTTTCGGTAACTTATCATCTACACTAAAAATATAGTTCATTGGGGTCTCCTTTTAAGTATAATAAATACCTGTGCTAGGAGGCCCCGCTCTTCCATATCTAGTACATAACAATATAGTAGTAAAAGGTGTTACAATTTTAATTTTAAATTTAGTTCCGAGTTTTAGAATAAAATATTAAAAAGAAAAAATATAAAGTATTGAGATATAAACAAAAACATACAATCTAATATATTTAGTGTTTGTGTATATGTGTGTGTGATGTGTTGTTTCTGTATGCGTGTGACTGTGGGTGTGGGGGTGTGTTTGTTTTAAGTACCATCCGAGGACGTGCGTATGAATACACAAGGCACGACCGAGGACCTTTTCAAAGCGAGGACCTTTTCGAGGGTCCTCGGTTTGACCTGACCAAAGATTCGTAATCTGCAAGCGATTTTGAGCCTTTCTATATACTTAATATGAAAAAGTGGTCCGAACCTCGGTTTGATCAAGAAAATCCATAATCTTACAGAGGCAGTGTGTATCCCACCAGATGGCGCCACTTCGTCTCTCACACACCCTCATTACACATAATTTCATGTTGATTGTATTATCCGAGGACATATGTGTTACCTTTCACACAAAAGACCTCGGTTGGCTAGTTTTTCGGAACAATGTGTATGTAGGACCTCGGTTTGCTAGATTTTCCGAACAGTGTGTATGTAGGACCTCGGTTTGCTAGATTTTCCGAACAGTGTGTATTATAGTCCTCGTTTTGACTGTTTTCGTCTTGTGTAAAGACGAGTGTTCATTTCATAGTCGTTCATCAGTTGGATTAAATCTTTAAACACATCTTTAAGTGTTACTAAGTGCACGAGGATTATGATGCTTCTTCTGCAATATGTGCTAAATACCTAATATACGACATTATGCTTAAGAAGAATTGAAGCAAACCAAAGGTACAAAGAAATAAATAACGTGGACGTACATAAAACTTTATCAAAGGTGTTTTTTTTTAATGATGAATATGTATTTAATACATTAAAATATATATATTACGAGTAAGTTGTTTATTTAATAAATGTTACATATTGAATAGATTTTACATAACAATTCCAGATGAAAATTATTGCTTGTTTCTTACTTTTTACCTGGCTACCATTCGAAAGTGGAAAATTTGTCTCCGAGCATTTACCGCTGTGTTCCAGTAGCGTTAAATTCTAGGCTTTGTGTGATTATCATCTTCGACATCATTCGACCCTTACCATGGTAAGATTAGGTCAAACATAAGAACTATTTAAACCTAATATGTATGCCGAACCGATGCTATCAACTATTGTAAACTTTCCTCATGAAGACACGACCCTGGCTGCAGCATCACCAAAAACTGGTAATTTACTAGTTTAACTCTCTAAACCTTACGGGTATGCCAAATTTGAAGACGATGCTATCAACCGTTGAGGACTTGCCTCATGAAGACATGACCCTGGCTGCAGCAACACAAAAAACTGGTAATATACTAGTTTAACTCTCTAAACCTTAAGCGTATGCCAAATTTGAAGACGATGCTATCAACCGTTGAGGACTTGCCTCGTGAAGACATGACCCTAGCTGCAGCATCATCAACAACTGGTAATACACTTGCTTAAGTCTCTAAACCTTACGCGTATGCAAAATTTGAAATCGATGCTATCAACCGTTGAGGACTTACCTCATGAAGACACGACCCTTGCTGCAGCATCACCAAAAACTGGTAATATACTAGTTTAACTCTCTAAACCTTAAGCGTATGCCAAATTTGAAGACGATGCTATCAACCGTTGAGGACTTGCCTCATGAAGACATGACCCTAGCTGCAGCATCACCAAAAACTGGTAATATACTAGTTTAACTCGCTAAACCTTACGCGTATGCCAAATTTTAAGACGATGCTATCAACCGTTGAGGACTTGCTTCATGAAGACACGACCCTGGCTGCAGCATCACCAAAAACTGGTAATTTACTAGTTTAACTCTCTAAACCTTACGGGTATGCCAAATTTGAAGACGATGCTATCAACCGTTGAGGACTTGCCTCATGAAGACATGACCGTGGCTGCAGCAACACAAAAAACTGGTAATATACTAGTTTAACTCTCTAAACCTTAAGCGTATGCCAAATTTGAAGACGATGCTATCAACCGTTGAGGACTTGCCTCGTGAAGACATGACCCTAGCTGCAGCATCATCAAAAACTGGTAATACACTTGCTTAAGTCTCTAAACCTTACGCGTATGCCAAATTTGAAATCGATGCTATCAACCGTTGAGGAATTACCTCATGAAGACACGACCCTTGCTGCAGCATCACCAAAAACTGGTAATATACTAGTTTAACTCTCTAAACCTTAAGCTTATGCAAAATTTGAAATCGATGCTATCAACCGTTGAGGACTTACCTCATGAAGACACGACCCTTGCTGCAGCATCACCAAAAACTAGTAATATACTAGTTTAACTCTCTAAACCTTAAGCGTATGCCAAATTTGAAGACGATGCTATCAACCGTTGAGGACTTGCCTCATAAAGACATGACCCTAGCTGCAGCATCATCAAAAACTGGTAATACACTTGCTTAAGTCTCTAAACCTTACGCGTATGCAAAATTTGAAATCGATGCTATCAACCGTTGAGGACTTACCTCATGAAGACACGACCCTTGCTGCAGCATCACCAAAAACTGGTAATATACTAGTTTAACTCTCTAAACCTTACGCGAATGCCAAATTTTAAGACGATGCTATCAACCGTTGAGGACTTGCTTCATGAAGACACGACCCTGGCTGCAGCATCACCAAAAACTGGTAATTTACTAGTTTAACTCTCTAAACCTTACGGGTATGCCAAATTTGAAGACGATGCTATCAACCGTTGAGGACTTGCCTCATGAAGACATGACCCTGGCTGCAGCAACACAAAAAACTGGTAATATACTAGTTTAACTCTCTAAACCTTAAGCGTATGCCAAATTTGAAGACGATGCTATCAACCGTTGAGGACTTGCCTCGTGAAGACATGACCCTAGCTGCAGCATCATCAAAAACTGGTAATACACTTGCTTAAGTCTCTAAACCTTACGCGTATGCCAAATTTGAAATCGATGCTATCAACCGTTGAGGAATTACCTCATGAAGACACGACCCTTGCTGCAGCATCACCAAAAACTGGTAATATACTAGTTTAACTCTCTAAACCTTAAGCTTATGCAAAATTTGAAATCGATGCTATCAACCGTTGAGGACTTACCTCATGAAGACACGACCCTTGCTGCAGCATCACCAAAAACTGGTAATATACTAGTTTAACTCTCTAAACCTTAAGCGTATGCCAAATTTGAAGACGATGCTATCAACCGTTGAGGACTTGCCTCATGAAGACATGACCCTAGCTGCAGCATCATCAAAAACTGGTAATACACTTGCTTAAGTCTCTAAACCTTACGCGTATGCAAAATTTGAAATCGATGCTATCAACCGTTGAGGACTTACCTCATGAAGACACGACCCTTGCTGCAGCATCACCAAAAACTGGTAATATACTAGTTTAACTCTCTAAACCTTACGCGAATGCCAAATTTGAAGACGATGCTATCAACCGTTGAGGACTTGCCTCATGAAGACATGACCATAGCTGCAGCATCATCAAAAACTGGTAATACACTTGCTTAAGTCTCTAAACCTTACGCGTATGCAAAATTTGAAATCGATGCTATCAACCGTTGAGGACTTACCTCATGAAGACACGACCCTTGCTGCAGCATCACCAAAAACTGGTAATATACTAGTTTAACTCGCTACACCTTACGCGTATGCCAAATTTGAAGACGATGCTATCAACCGTTGAGGACTTGCCTCATGAAGACACGACCCTGGCTGCAGCAACACAAAAAACTGGTAATTTACTAGTTTAACTGTCTAAACCTTACGGGTATGCCAAATTTGAAGACGATGCTATCAACCGTTGAGGACTTGCCTCATGAAGACACGACCCTAGCTGCAGCATGACCAAAAACTGGTAGTTTACTAGTTTAACTCTCTAAACCTTACGCGTATGCAAAATTTTAAAACGATGCTATCAACCGTTGAGGACTTACCTCATGAAGACACGACCCTGGCTGCAGCATCACCAAAAACTGGTAGTTTACTAGTTTAACTCTCTAAACTTTACGCGTATGCCAAATTTTAGGACGATGCTATCAACCGTTTAGGACTTGCCTCATGAAGACATGACCCTGGCTGCAGCATCACCAAAAACTGGTAATATACTAGATTAACTCTCTAAACCTTACGGGTATGCCAAGTTTGAAGACGATGCTATTAACCGTTGAGGACTTGTCTCATGAAGAGACGACCCTGGCTGCAGCATCACCACAAACTGGTCATTATAATAGTTTAATATCTAAACCTAAGGCGTATGCCAATTTTAAATAGGATACTGTCAACTGTTGAGGATTGACTTATGAAGTGCTATGACGACCCTGGCTGGAGCATCACATCACCACAAATGGTTAATATTTTAGTAAAACTTTGTAACTTAACTAAAGTAAAAACTCACTGGGGAGGGTCGGTAACGTGTGACTGATATGGCTACGGTAACCGCTTACCATCAGGCGGGCCGTATATGCTTGTTTACTAAATAAAGCTGTTGCTTTCGACACTCTGACAAAAATCTTTTGAAAAGCGCCAACAAACTTAAAGTCACTGACATGTCCTCGCTTGGTAGCTCAGATTAGAAAATGTGTGTACGAAATAAAGATAACATTAATAAATTATCTTAAACGCAAATTGATTAGGTAGATTTTCCAAGTCCTCGCTTTGAACAAGTTCTGCGCGGGAAACTGCCCTCGGTTTGGTTATGTAAAGTCAAACACAGCGTCCGCACTTTGTACAAGATATAAGTAATAATGTGTAAAAAAGGTCCTCGGAAGTATATGGCAGGGCTTACGTAAGAGGTCCTCGGTTGGCTCACACAAAGCCCTCGTATGTGCATCGCTGGTCACGTTTAGGTGTGTATTTTAGGTCCTCGGTATGATAGCCACAATTCATACGACAAAAAACTGAGATAGCGCTATACCAATAAGGTCATCACTCTAGATTTTTTTTCCTGTCTCTTTCTATCTTATTCATAAAACCCTGAGAGGTCATTAAACCTGTTTTTCGGAGGGTCCTCGGTTTGTACATGAAAAGATAAGGTCCTCGTAAGGGTGTCTGTACAAACAGGGGTGTGTGTGCGTGTGGGGGTGTGTGTGCGTGTGAGGATGTGTGGGGGGGGTGTGTTTGTTTTAAGTACCATCCGAGGACGTGCGTATGAATACACAAGGCACGACCGAGGACCTTTTCAAAGCGAGGACCTTTTCGAGGGTCCTCGGTTTGACCTGACCAAAGATTCGTAATCTGCAAGCGATTTTGAGCCTTTCTATATACTTAATATGTAAAAGTGGTCCGAACCTCGGTTTGATCAAGAAAATCCATAATCTTACACAGGCAGTGTGTATCCCACCAGATGGCGCCACTTCGTCTCTCACACACCCTCATTACACATAATTTCATGTTGATTGTATTATCCGAGGACATATGTGTTACCTTTCACACAAAAGACCTCGGTTGGCTAGTTTTTCGGAACAATGTGTATGTAGGACCTCGGTTTGCTAGATTTTCCGAACAGTGTGTATGTAGGACCTCGGTTTGCTAGATTTTCCGAACAGTGTGTATTATAGTCCTCGTTTTGACTCGTGTAAAGACGAGTGTTGTACTATCATTTCCTAGGCGTTCATCAGTTGGATTAAATCTTTAAAAACATCTTTAGTAGCTACAAAGTGCACGAGGATTATGATGCTTCTTCTGCAATATGTGCTAAATACCTAATATACGATATTATGTTTAAGAAGAATCTATATCTAAAGTAGAAATGCCGTCTAAGTGAAATGTCAGTAGTAAGATTTGAAGCAAACCAAAGGTACAAAGAAACAAATAACGTGGACGTACATAAAACTTTATCGAAGGTGTATTAAATTTTTTTTATGATGAATATGTATTTAATACATTAAAATATATTACGTGTAAGTTGTTTATTTAATAAATGATACATATTGAATAGATTTTACATAACAATTCCAGATGAGAATTATTGCTTGTTTCTTACTTTTTACCTGGCTACCATTCGAAAGTGGAAAATCTGTCTCCGAGCATTTACCGATGTGTTCCAGTAGCGTTAAATTCTAGGCTTTGTGTGCTTATCACCTTCGACATCATTCGACCCTTACCATGGTGAGATTAGGTCAAACATAAGAACTATTTAAACCTAATTATGTATGCCAAACCGATGCTAGCAACTGTTGTAAACTTTCCTCATGAAGAGAAAACCCTGTCTGCAGCATTACCACAAACAGGTCATTATAATAGTTTATCTCTCTAAACCTAATGTGTATGCCAAGGTTGAAGACGATACTATCAACCGTTGAGGACTTGCCTCATGCAGGCACGACCCTGGCTGCAGTATCACCAAAAACTGGTGATTGACTAGTTTAACTCTCTAAACCTTACGCATATGCCAAATTTGAAGACGATGCTATCAACCGTTGAGGAATTGCCTCATGAAGACACGACCCTGGCTGCAGCATCACCAAAAACTGGTAATATACTAGTTTAACCCTCTAAACCTTACGCGTATGCCAAACTTGAAATCGATGCTATGAACCGTTGAGGACTTGCCTCATGAAGACACGAACCTAGGCGCAGCATCACCAAAAACTGGTAATATACTAGTTTCACTCTCTAAGCCTTACGCGTATGCCAAATTTGAAGACGATGCTATCAACCGTTGAGGACTTGCCTCATGAAGACACGACCCTGGCTGCAGCATCACCAAAAACTGGTAGTTTACTAGTTTAACTCTCTAAACCTTACGCGTATGCCAAATTTGAAGACGATGCTATCAACCCTTGAGGACTTGCCTCATGAAGACACGACCCTGGCTGCAGCATCACAAAAAACGGGTAGTTTACTAGTTTAACTCTCTAAACCTTACGAGTATGCCAAATTTGAAGACGATGCTATCAACCGTTGAGGACTTGCCTCATGAAGACACGACCCTGGCTGCAGCATCATCAAAAACTGGTAATACACTTGTTTAATTCTCTAAACCTTACGCGTATGCAAAATTTGAAATCGATGCTATCAACCTTTGAGGACTTACCTCATGAAGACACGACTCTTGCTGCAGCACCACCAAAAACTGGTAATTTACTAGTTTAACTATCTAAACCTTACGCGTATGCCAAATTTGAAGACGATGCTATCAACCTTTGAGGACTTTCCTCATGAAGACACGACCCTGGCTGCAGCATCACAAAAAACTGGTAATTTTCTAGTGTAACTGTCTAAACCTTACGCGTATGCCAAATTTGAAAACGATGCTGTTAACCGTTGAGGACTTGCCTCATGAAGACACGACCCTGGGTGCAGCATCACCAAAAACTGGTAGTTTACTAGTTTAACTCTCTAAACCTTACGCGTATACCAAATTTGAAGACGATGCTATCAACCGTTGAGGACTTGCCTCATGAAGACACGACCCTGGCTGCAGCATCATCAAAAACTGGTAATACACTTGTTTAATTCTCTAAACCTTACGCGTATGCAAAATTTGAAATCGATGCTATCAACCTTTGAGGACTTACCTCATGAAGACACGACTCTTGCTGCAGCACCACCAAAAACTGGTAATTTACTAGTTTAACTATCTAAACCTTACGCGTATGCCAAATTTGAAGACGATGCTATCAACCTTTGAGGACTTTCCTCATGAAGACACGACCCTGGCTGCAGCATCACAAAAAACTGGTAATTTTCTAGTGTAACTGTCTAAACCTTACGCGTATGCCAAATTTGAAAACGATGCTGTTAACCGTTGAGGACTTGCCTCATGAAGACACGACCCTGGCTGCAGCATCACAAAAAACTGGTAAATTTCTAGTTTAACTGTCTAAACCTTATGCGTATGCCAAATTTGAAGACGCTGCTATCAACCGTCGAGAACTTGCCTTATGAAGACACGACCCTGGGTGCAGCATCACCAAAAACTGGTAGTTTTCTAGTTTAACTCTCTAAACCTTACGCGTATGCCAAATTTGAAGACAATGCTATCAACCGTTGAGGACTTGCCTCATGAAGACACGACCCTGGCTGCAGCATCACCAAAAACTGGTAATTTACTAGTTTAACTCTCTAAACCTTACGGGTATGCCAAATTTGAAGACGATGCTATCAACCGTTGAGGACTTGCCTCATGAAGACATGACCCTGGCTGCAGCATCATCAAAAACTGGTAATACACTTGTTTAATTCTCTAAACCTTACGCGTATGCAAAATTTGAAATCGATGCCATCAACCGTTGAGGACTTACCTTATGAAGACACGACCCTTGCTGCAGTACCACCAAAAACTGGTAATTTTCTAGTGTATTTGTCTAAACCTTACGCGTATGCCAAATTTGAAAACGATGCTGTCAACCGTTGAGGACTTGCCTCATGAAGACACGACCCTGGCTGCAGCATCACCAAAAACTGGTAATATACTTGTTAAACTCTCTCAACCTTACGCGTATGCCAACTTTTAGGACGATGCTATCAACCGTTTAGGACTTTCCTCATGAAGAGACGACCCTGGCTGCAGCATCACCAAAAACTGGTAATATACTAGTTTAACTCTCTAAACCTTACGGGTATGCCAAGTTTGAAGACGATGCTATTAACCGTTGAGGACTTGTCTCATGAAGACACGACCCTGGCTGCAGCATCACCACAAACTGGCCATTATAATAGTTTAATATCTAAACCTAAGGCGTATGCCAATTTTAAAGACGATACTGTCACCTGTTGAGGACTTGACTCATGAAGTGCTATGACGACCCTGGCTGGAGCATCACATCACCACAAATGGTTAATATTTTGGTTAAACTTTGTAACGTAACTAAAGTAAAAACTCATTGGGGAGGGTCGGTAACGCGTGAGTGATGCCTCGTATGTTGCAAGCGTCCATATGGCTACGGGAACCGCTTACCATCAGGCGGGCCGTATATGCTTGTTTACTAAATAAAGCTGTTGCTTTCGACACTCTGACAAAAATCTTTTGAAAAGCGCCAAGAAACTTAAAGTCACTGACATGTCCTCGCTTTGTAGCTCAGATTAGAAAATGTGTGTACGAAATAAAGATAACATTAATAAATTATCTTAAACGCAAATTGATTAGGTAGATTTTCCAAGTCCTCGCTTTGATCAAGTTCTGCGCGGGAAACTGCCCTCGGTTTGGTAATGTAAAGTCAAACACAGCGTCCGCACTTTGTACAAGATATAAGTAATAATGTGTAAAAAAGGTCCTCGGAAGTATATGGCAGGGCTTACGTAAGAGGTCCTCGGTTGGCTCACACAAAGCCCTCGTATGTGCATCGCTGGTCACGTTTAGGTGTGTATTTTAGGTCCTCGGTATGATAGCCACAATTCATACGACAAAAAACTGAGATAGCGCTATACCAATAAGGTCATCACTCTAGATTTTTTTTCTTGTCTCTTTCTATCTTATTCATAAAACCCTGTGAGGTCATTAAACCTGTTTTTCGGAGGGTCCTCGGTTTGTACAAGAAAAGATAAGGTCCTCGTAAGGGTGTCTGTACAAACAGGGGTGTGTGTGTGTATGTGAGAGGGGGTGTGAATGTATTTGTGGGGGTTTGTGTGTGCGCATTGCCACCCTGTAGCCCTACGTTAATAAACTTGGGATCAGTTGCCCGACAGCCAGGAGGCCATCAGGCAGCTACTACTCATGTGTGCATTAAACATTATACCTAGTATAATTTTCTACGTTACTGAGTGCAAGAGAGCCTCAGTCTCATCATAGCTTTTATTTTTCAACCAGACTGTTATAGCTCTTTTACAGTCGTAATATGTCATGGGGTAAATATTCAATTGCTTGTTAATTTGATTGTAGATGTAAGCTGACTGTCTCACGTATTGTCTTTTAGCGTAGGTTGTGTTTACAGAGACCATTGGGGCGACACAATAGTTTCTTCTTTTGTTTAATATACTGGGGTCATAGCAAAGGGTTCTGTGAAGTTTTAAGGCAGTATGTAAAATATATAATTTTCTTACTGTGAGAAGATCACATAGTGAGTAAAGATTATCCGTAGGGAATCTGTACGGTCTAAAACACATCACCTTTAGCAGAGATCTCTGAGCTCTTTCAAGTTCAAGGAATTTGATTTTGGTGGTCCCACCCCACACCGGTATACAATATCCTAAAACTGACTGGACCAATGCGACATATATTTGGTTTAGAACCGCCTTAGAAGTAACATGTCTTAACGTCTTGAAAATCCAGATGAGCTTTCTAGTTCTAGTCATTACCATTTCTGTATGTATATGCCAAGATAGCCTTTGGTCAACCATAATACCTAGATACTTAGTGCTACTCACTTTATTGATTTGAAGACAAGAACAATTAGGGCCAAGAGTATCAAGACAAGTATGGATTTTTAAACAAAAGTCGGGCCCAGGTTGAGTATTGTTGTAGTTTGAAAAAGCTATATAATTTGTTTTAGAGGTATTCAGTGTTAGTAAGTTAGAATTTAACCATTTAGCAATCCTAGCAAGTCCGATTTCTGCAGTTTTGTGTACAGAATCCCACGTGTCACCACTGAAGACAACAGCTGTATCGTCAGCATAGGAGAAAACACGTCCTGAATCTAGTTCAATTTTACAAAGGCTATTTATGTATATTAAAAACAATGTCGGGCCTAACACACTGCCTTGAGGGACTCCGAAGTCAATATTAGTCTCCTCACTTACATGCTTTCCGATTTTTACGCATTGTTTTCGTTCTTGAAGATAATTTCTTAGAAGAGCCAAGGGGACGCCTCTTATGCCAATGGTCTCTAGCCTATGCTCAAGGATGGAATAAGAGACGGTATCAAAGGCTTTTTTTAAATCTAAAAAGACTGTAAGACATTTTTTCCTTTTATCTACCAGTTCAACTATATGAGATGTTAGACCTGTTACAGCGTCTTCTGTTGATATTCCTCGTCTAAAACCATATTGTGAGTGAGAGAGAATTTTAAATTTATTTAGGTAATTCATTAGACGACTATTTATTAACTTTTCTATAATTTTGGAGATTGCAGGCAGAACAGAAATAGGTCTGTAGCTACTGGTATCGTCCCTATTCCCACTCTTATACACAGGTGTGATAATAGCCCGCTTAAGAGTCGCTGGGAAAATACCCTGTCTAAAACAAAGATTAACTAAATGGGATATTATTGGTACAACAACATCACGAGCAATTTTTAAAAATTTTGTAGTTATGTTATCCCAACCTGGGGCGCTCTCCGATTTAAGACCCATTAATACGTCATATACCTCTCCTGGATCAGTTTCGAGTAACGCAAATGATGTGACCTGCGAGCTGCAAGAACTGTGACTGGCATTGATATTTTGGGTTGAATTACTAGAAATAATATCGTTAGCTAAAGTTTTTCCAATATTAGAGAAATATTTATTCACATAATTAATTGACTCATCAGGAGATGACTTTATACCTAATAAATCTAAATTTTGAGTTTTATTTGATTTACGATGCGTTATATCGTTTATAGTATTCCATAACTTTTTAGGATTTTTCTTAGCGTTAGTTAGTTGTTCTTTGTCATATTTTCTTTTAATTTTTTTAATAAGATTGTTGCAATAGTTACGATACCTTCTGTATGTTATTTTAAGGACTTCGTTATCAGAATCCGAGCGTAACTTTCTCTGCATATTATTCCTGTTCTGTATGCAACGTAAGATTCCTAAGGTAATCCAAGGCTTAATTATGCGATTATTTCTCGGGACTAATGTTGTTATCGTATTATACAACAGGCAATTTCTCAATTTATCTATTAAGACTTCTGCGAGTACAGTAGGATTATCAAAGGAGTTTAGGTCCAAAATATTGTTTTCTTTTAAGCTAAGTAACGCCTTCTCAAAGTCAATGTGTGTTTTGAATTTAGAGCATTTTTTTACGTTAACAACATCAGATAGCTTCAGGAAAATCATGAAGTGATCGGTTATGGTAGTACTCAATACAGCAATGGTAGCAGATTTATTATTTTTATTAATCTTTAGCATAAAATGATCCAAACAATTATCATTTCTTGTTGGCAGCGAATGTCCTGGTAGCAGGGCATGCATTGCCAGCATATTAAGATAACTAAGCCTATTTGAACGCTCATGTGCTTGTTCATTTATTTTTTGTATAATATTTATGTTTAAATCGCCCGTTATTATTATATTATGACAAGCTTTAAGGGAATCTAGGTACTTACTGAGGGAATTTATAAAGTTTTCAACGTTACTGTTTGAAGGGGAGCGATAGATACCGAGTATAGTAACATTATGCATACTTATTTGCAAGCATGACGCTTGAGTCAATATTATTTCTTTAACACTAACTGCATGAGTGTTTTTAACATATGCGACCACACCGTCGCAGCGGTTTACATGATTAGTTGTAGAGAAGGTTAAATAATTTTGATTGATTTGGGGGATAGATTTGTTGGCATTAAGTCTACATTCACTTAAAATTATCACATCAACATCGAACTTAAAATGTGTTAGTGTAATTTGTAAATCATTAATATTGCTATAAATGCTTCTTATGTTCTGGGAAACAATTGTCAGATCCGTATTTCGTGCATGGGTTTGTTTCGCAAAGTACTCAATTTTAAATTCCTCCGATTGTGCAATATCCATATCGTCTATTCCTTTTAGAGTTGTAAGTGAGCTATCCATTGAAAAAGTAATTTAAAAAACTATGTTTTGATCCAAGAATAGTATTACATACGTAAAATTTTAGTGATAGGTTGAGTATGCGAATAACATTGTAAATAACATTCTAACATAAAGTTCTAATTATGTTTTGAAGTAATTTACTATGTGTGTGATCGAAAATGCTTGAGTTTCCATTTTTGAAAGCTGCTCAAATATGGCCCTAATTACTGAGCCATAATCAAAACCATCTGAGTAAATAATTAAATGGTTGTCGAAACGAGTCCAAAAACTGTTATCTATATAAAAAGACTTGGCCTGACTCCTGACTTACTGACTGACTAGAGCTATCAACGAGCCTACACTTCTGGGGTAAGATACTTGTAATTTTATACACAGGTTACTTTTATAAGGTATGTATAATTGAAAAAGGAAGTCCCATCCCTAGAGGGGAAAAAGAGGGGATCGTAGCACAGACTAAAGACAACAGATACTTCTCTTCTTTGAGCGAAGTACCCTATTTTGAGGTCAATTGCCGTGATGCTAAAATTCATATTGCTTCGCTCTGTACCGGCGAGTCGGGTAGCGCTGCTCGCCCTTGAACGCGGCACGTGTAGCGATAAAGTTGTATGAATTCTGATTTTCTTAACAATCTACCAATATCATACATACATTTGTAACCATCTAAACATTCTTATTTGTTTGCATTTGATGCATGGATAGTAGTAAGCGTAAGTAAGCTGCTTTACGGGGCTTCTGTTTCTCTTATGACTCTTATACACATTTATTAAAATATCACTAAGGTTAGTGGCACTCCGCCAAGTATGTCAACATTGTAAACTAATGACTGATGTAATTTTTTCACTGTATTCATGAAAGAAATAATGTTCTATATAACTATGAATAGTACTTGTTGATTACATTTGCTTTGTCCCAAAAGGATTCGCCACATATACGATGGAAAATACCTGAACTAAGTATTCATTAAATTAGTTAAGTAACATCTAATTATATTTGGATGGCAGGTTATTCAATATTGCTTCTTGGACATTTATTAGACACCCTACATCATGGAGACGGTGAATAGGCATCTTTAGGATTTTCGTCATTGCTTCTCTCCATGTCACTTAGGAGGGGAAATAAGTATTAAATTTAATTGCACATATCACAGAACTTTGTATTTATAGACAAATTATTATAGAGGTAATCCTGTAGGACAAAGTAAATATTTTGTTCTCCAATTCAATATGTAAAAGCCAGGCAACCTAAATCCTTTTTAGGGTTCCGTAGCCAAATGGCAAAAAACGGAACCCTTATAGATTCGTCATGTCTGTCTGTCTGTCTGTCTGTCTGTCTGTCTGTCTGTCTGTCCGTGTATGTCACAGCCATTTATTTCCGAAACTATAAGAACTATAATGTTGAAACTTGGTAAGTAGATGTATTCTGTGAACCGCATTAAGATTTTTACACAAAAATATAAAAAAAACAATAAATTTTGGGGGTTCCCCATACTTAGAACTGAAACTCAATTTTTTTTTTTCATCAAACCCATAAGTGTGGGGTGTCTATGGATAGGTCTTCAAAAATGATATTGAGGTTTCTAATATCATTTTTTTCTAAACTGAATAGTTTGCGCGAGAGACACTTCCAAAGTGGTAAAATGTGTGTCCCCCCCCCTGTAACTTCTAAAATAAGAGAATGATAAATCTATAAAAAATATATGATGTACATTACGGTGCAAACTTCCACTGAAAATTGGTTTGAACGAGATCTAGTAAGTAGTTTTTTTTTAATAGGTCATAAATTGAAATTAATATCAAATACTCAGGTTTATACTACAATTTACTTATATACCTACAGGTTTGTACGGAACCCTCGGTGCGCGAGTCTGACTCGCACTTGGCCGGTTTTTTTTTATCTGAGGTACTCTTATATTAATTGAAGGAGTATTTATTGAATGTAAACTAATGTATATGTTTTGTGTTGTGTACCAGAGCGGCATGGCCGCAGAGGCAGTGGTGCAGGGTGACTCCTGCGAGTTCGCGTCGCCCAAATACTTCGTACTGTGCGGTCTGGGCGGTGTCCTGTCATGCGGTAAGTAATACTACGATCCTAGCCTACTGAAAATTAGCAGCAAAATGTATTATGATTGGATATATCACTATTACATTCTCTATGGTTGATCCTCATGTCTTAGGATTGTGACTGAGATAACTTCCTTTAATTTTTACTGTTGATACATACGAATATAACTTAATTGTAATAGTCGTTAAGCTAGTTGGATGCTTCTTAGGCGGCTTGAAAATTCCAACAGTGGGTTGACCATTAGCCTACCTCCACCGATCCGCAGTGGGCATGGTCATTCCCTTTCATTCCCATTTGTGAAAGGAGGCCTGTGCTCAGCAGTGGGACATTTATAGGCTGATGATGATGATGATGAAACATTGATGTGAATATTACAGGAAAAATAAAACAAAGTTTCTAACAAGCACAGTCTTTTCGAAATCATCATATGTTTTTTTTAACTTAGCTATGCCGTCCGCTTTTGACAACAGTTATGGCCCAAGCCAAGAAATATACGTCGAAAGAACTATCCTTCAGAACGGTCGGTGAGCGAGAGACTCGGACTTGGCCGGTTATTGTATTATTATTTGTTGAAAAGTAGGTTTCAGGGTGAAGACTCGAAGGACCATTTAGTATAGCTACAATTTCATATTTGTACATACAGACAACAATTTTATTTAAAGATACAGCAAAGACTTGTTAATCAAGATTTCTCAAGAAAACAAGACCAGTCGTTTTTATTTTATAAGATTACTATAGAATTTTTGAAGCCGACTCCATTGCAAATAACACATGACTATTGTAAATAAAAATAAATTATTTCTCTGACCCAAAGACTTAGTAATGCCATAATCTGACACCGGTCGTGATTGACGACACGGATAACGAATGATAAATATACTGATAGTAACTAAATATAATCCTTATAATATGGAAATTATGAAAACTTATATAACTCTTATGTAACCAGTTTTGCACGGTTCATTCGTATTTGATGCTATTCTGTCTTCCAACTTGATCCGTTACAGTATTCTCCGTCCCTTTCGTGCGCTAAGCAATCGGGAAGAGAGCTCCTATCCACGTATACGCCTGATACGATATACGACCTCTATCGAGTTGTTATGAAATGCGTGTTTGTGAATTGGTTTGGTACATATCAGTGTGGTCTAGATCTAATAAACATTCAAATTGAAACAGTTTGAACTCACTTTGAGTGAACATTGAATTTTGTAGCTCAGGATTCTAATTTGTGTGACGCTAACGTCATCTGTAACATATTATAGTTATTGAATACGCTCTTATGTAAGTCGTGTTCTAAGTCAGATGATGGACACTCGTGCCCGTGTTAAAACTTGGTCAAGAACAGTATTAAACGAAAATAAACCCTATGAAAATTGATTCAGGGTATCAATTCTGGATCAAGACATTGTTTGATTCACGTTCTGTACAAAAATGATTTCATACAGATACAAGGATATTCCATTTTCAACTGCTCAGTCGATTCCTAACTGAATAGAAAATTGGAAAGTGTACCTTAATGCTATACAAATAAAGATTTTCACGGAACACGCATGCGCCGCGCTGTGCCAATGCAGACTGAAGCCATTTTAGGGTCGTTGCCCGAATAGCGTTACGTAATTTTATGGACAGACCGCTATTTAGTAAAAACCATTTTTAATAAGAATATTAATTGAAAAAATGGCTTAAACATCGTGAGGGAACCATAGCACGGTGGTAGGGTACTTTGTAGTACCCACCTGGCTGGCTAACACCATCAAGTTGAAAATCTGTCGCCAAGCACCTATCGGTGTGTTCCGACAGCTGCACTTTTAGGCCAGTTCCTTCTAGGCTTTGTGTGGTTACCACCATCCTATAAAAAAAATATATATATTCGATGTGTTTGTACAATTCAACCAGCCAATTAATATAGTTGTTGTCGTTCAGGTATCACCCACACAGCGGTAGTGCCCCTCGACCTGGTGAAGTGCCGGCTGCAGGTGGACCCCGACAAGTACAAGAATGTCATCAACGGGTTCAGGGTGTCGGTCCGAGAGGAGGGCATGCGCGGCCTCGCTAAGGGATGGGCGCCCACCTTCATTGGTTACTCCCTACAGGTAACAACAATGTACAATTTAAGACCTATTACACACAAGACAAGAAATTTTCTTTTAATGTGTAATAGACCTAAGGGGTTTTAAAGAAGGTGCATTTTGCGACTTAGTGCAATTAATAAATGTACTGGGACATTCCTCACACGGCGATCTGATCCCAAAATGAGCAGAGCTTGTACTATATCTGACAACTGATATATACTACACTAAACTACTTTTTGTTTGTAAAATATTCATAATTACACCCAGACTAAGGACATACGGACATATTCATGCACAGAAATGCATGTCCAGTGTGGGAATCGAACCCACGACTTGCGTTGCGATAGAGGGAATCTTACCAACCGCGCCAACTGGCCCGTCAATGATTGCTTCATTGCATTAAATGCAATCCTAAACAATGGGTCAAGTTTCTTTTACTAAGTAGCGTAAATGTCCCATGTGCAAGTTGGGTCTAGTAGTATTCATATTCGTGATGGTTCAGTGGCAGTTACCACGGCACATTTGTTTCGGTGCAGAAAGACATTGTATACTTGCTGTGAGTAATAATTAAGAATATTGAAGATAATAATATATTTTGACAGAGCTAAGTTAGAATACAGGCTTTTCCAAAGTCCTGCCCCAAACAATATTGAAGGTTTAGGTTCTAATGTGTAATACCTCCGAGTTTTTAATGACTTGAAGAAACCAGTGTCTTTCGGTAATGGAAATGCAACTACATGCCTGAGAAGTAAATTCTATGTAACAAATGCCATAATACACATGCACTGGTGTAGTCACGCTATCTCTCTCTGACTCATAGTAAACTATCTATATTTCACAATTTAAATACATTTCAATGATTAAAAATCTTTCCAATTGTTCCTACCGAACATTCATTGTGGACAATAACTCAATGAGACAACACCGTTAACAATCATCGCGCCATCTCTCTCTTACGCGTGCTCAACTGTTATATGTGTCTCAGGGTATGTGCAAGTTCGGTCTGTACGAGGTGTTCAAAGTGGGGTACAACAACTTGTTGGATGAAGAGACCGCGTACACATACCGTACGTTTGTGTATCTCGCTGCGTCAGCGTCCGCTGAATTCTTCGCTGACATCGCGCTGTCTCCGCTTGAAGCCGCTAAGGTATGCTACATAGATTAATCGTCTAGTAAATAGTTTGCAAAATTGATGCTGTGGAGTGGTGGGTGGAGGAAATTAAGGAATTGATTTGAGGAGTCTCTTTGAATATGTTTGTTTTGCTGCTCTTAACAAATGAGTAATTGACATAGAATTAAAATTTTATATAAATAATAACAATTTCTTCTGAATTTAAACTGTTGTATGCTATATTCAAAGATTTTCATAGGGCATCGTACCTCTACCCAGATGGATAATCCGCCTTACTAAAGCATGACATTTAATTTCACTCCATTTGAGGGGCTCCCTGAGCAAATCGCTCTCAGTTCGTACTGCGTACGGCTGTCAAATACTGTCAATTCTGGCTTGTTTATTTCATGTTCCCATAGAGGCGACTATCCTTCTGGACGTTTTAAATTCTTTGGCTATATTTAATAATCAACAGACAACAAATTTAAGGCAATAATTTATGACTTGTTCAATATTTTTTTGTATGTTTATTTGGTATATTGGTAAAATGGCGTCCAATGACGAAAAAACAGCGCTGTAGGGTTGCCGGTGTCGCAAGCTGCGTGTCAGTGACGTGACGTCACTCTGCGCGTGGCACTCGTGACGTCACGCGCCGCGCGCAGCGTGTCCGCAGCGAGCGCGCCGGGGTTACCCTGTGATATGTAGATTATGAGATCTGAGGGCTGCCATTTATTATAGGAAAACTGCTCAATTTATAAGTGCGAAAGTGTGTGTCTGTTTGTTTTCTCGATCTGGTAATTCCAGAGATTAGCGCGTTTACATAAACAAGAAACACACTCTTTAGCCTCATTAGATTAATATTGATTCAGTGGTGAATACAAAAGATAGATAGCGGGTTATAGGCTGATAGTCATAATAATGAATTGAACAGGTCCGCATCCAAACCATGCCCGGTTTCGCGAGCACACTGCGCGAGGCGTGGCCCAAGATGGTCCAGAACGAGGGCTACGGCACCTTCTACAAGGGGCTGGCCCCGCTGTGGGGCAGGCAGATCCCATACACCATGATGAAGTTCGCCTGCTTCGAGAAGACTGTCGAGCTCCTCTACAAGGTAACCTATTATATTATATACTTATTGTTACGAGCTGGGTTCAGGATAAATAATGGTACACGAATTTACCAAAACACTGGTCACACTTTTATTAAAACACTTACAAATTAAATAGTTCACTAGCACTTAACTGTATTTCACTTCGATGTTTACTCACTGTTTCACTAAATCAAACTGCAACTCCCCTGTGCATTGTCCCGTATTTATACTTCTTAAACGGCATCCGGAACATTCGATATTTTACGCGAGTATTCTACATGCCTACTGTGTTATCGGGAATATTCCAGAAGCAGGTATCTATTCGGCGATAGATGGCGTTGCTTTAGATGTTTATTCCTATTCAATAACAGATGGCGTTACAGAGATTACCGCTATTTAATAACAGATGGCGTTACTGGTAGCCATCGAACAATTAACCCAAAGAAGCGCAATGACGTTCATTTTGGTTGAAATATATTCCGCCAATTTCCCACCGCCGACAACACGCTCTGATTGGCTAAGTCAAGCACGCATGCACTCTGATTGGCCAAGTCAAAAACACACTATGCAGTGATTGGTGCTTACTGTTCAAATTCAGTGACAAATCACTGACGAGTTTCGGAATTTGATTGTTCATTATTACTACTCTAAAGGGATCTTTCCTCGATGCTGGTAGCAATCCACTCCTGATGACGTAACATTATTATTCATTACTTTTAGACCAACAAGAGGTCGACATTTCAATTCAATCAATTAACATGCCAAATATCACACTCTTCCATATCTTTGTAATTAAATTATTACAAGGTTTTCACCCTAAAATATTATTGAGGTCTATCGGTTCTCTGGTGTACTACATCCATATATAGATAATTATATAATAATGCAGGGTGGGAAGATCCCGGGTGGCTCACTTCAAGTCCAAGACAGTTTTAGGGGTGACTTCTGCCCTAATTTTTCTGTTTCGTCACTCTTAGTATGTATGAACTATCTGAATAAATATCCTGGGACATTCCTCACACACGGTCATCCGATCCCAAGCTAAGCAGAGCTTGTACTATGGAAACCAGACAACATATATAATACATATACTTCTCTTTGTTTATAAATACATACTTAATATACATAATTACACCCAGACTCAGGACATACAGACATGTTCATGCACACAAATGCATGTCCTGTGTTGGAACCGTCTTAACCAACCACGCCAGCTGGCCAGTCATACATGTAGTTCCTAAGAGCGGGCTGCTTAGTTTACCTTATGTGGTCAGCGCAGGCTAGGAGCCCGCTGGCATACCCCACCTCGACTATATGGTGATAATGTGTTGTGTTGTGGTACAGCACGTGGTGCCGAAGCCCCGCGCGGAGTGCTCGAAGGGCGAGCAGCTGGTGGTGACGTTCGCGGCAGGCTACATCGCCGGCGTGTTCTGCGCCATCGTGTCGCATCCCGCCGACACCGTCGTCTCCAAGCTCAACCAGGTAATATAAACCAATAGGGACGTTTCTAGGTAAAAAAAAAACGGCGATCAAAATTTGGCGTTGATAGCTCAAAGGTAGTGACATCGGAGACTACAATGAGCTTGAGGTTTCGGTGAAGGAAAACATCGTGAGGAAACCATAGCACGGTGGCATGGTACTTTGTAGTATTCTGGCTTGCTACCACCTTCAAGTTGAAAATCTGTCGCCAAGAACCTATAGGTGTGTTCCGACAGCTGCACTTGAGAGCTATTACTTTTAGGCTATGTTTGCTTACTAACCTTCGGCCACATCATCACTTATCATGTCAAAGACAGGTCTCAAAGTAATAAAAAAAAATACTCGTATTTTTTTCATTACCAAATCATAAAAATGTACAAAGATATAGCGCGCCAAAGTTCTGGCACTCATGACGTCACTAGTAAAAAGTGTACCTAAACGTGACGTCACGCGGAACTTCAATACACCATTTCTTCCAATTTTTTTGATTAGTTGACAAAAGACAAAATACGTGTCTTATATTTTTTTTTTTTTTTTTTTTTTTTTTTTTTTCAATGTATATTATGACAAGTTAATTAGATTTTTTCAGAAATCTAATAAAACATTGTAATGCCCAATTCTAAATGTTTTGACACCCATACCTTTTTCCTCAAAAAGACGTCATGTGTATTGGAAAAAATCGTGTTCGTTATGTTTTCACAGCTAGGCTACCGAACAGATAATGAAGATATCGATTTGCATCCCGGATATTTGTAATACAAGTTACGCCTAATTAAAATAAAACTTACTGAATGAATAACAGATTTATTAAGTTATAAATATCATTGCTTGGATCAAAATTATCTTTTTATGCCTTTTGGGTCCAAAGCTCGCCGATTTGCTCGCACTTTGTCATCAAGATTGATCGAGGCCTCTGCAGACCGCCGCATCAGCTTGGCTACCCAAAGAGGGAACGCTGCCAGCCTGCTGGGAACCTTATTGTTAATCGGTTGTAGCGACAGACTCGAGGAAATTTTCTATACATATACATATTTTTGTAAATAAATATCGTTATTTATCTAATACCTTTAAACGAGCAATTCTTGTATATATGTATAATCTGAATCTCGAAAACGGCTCCAACGATTTTCATGAAATTAAGAATGCAGGTGGTTTCGGGGGCGATAAATCGATCTAGCTAGGTTTCATTTTTAGAAAACGTCGTTTTATCCGTGTTTTCAACTGCTACAATATCATTAGAATATCTACAAGCTTATAATAGCTCGGGTGGGAAATCGGGGTCCCGAAACCAGAAGAACCCGATTCGAGGACTGAAGTTTTTTTTCAAGGTCCTTTTGTGAGAAAAACTATA
This sequence comes from Achlya flavicornis, assembly GCA_947623365.1. Lineage (NCBI taxonomy): Eukaryota > Metazoa > Arthropoda > Insecta > Lepidoptera > Drepanidae > Achlya > Achlya flavicornis. The sequence goes on along the minus strand of OX392494.1, from coordinate 5,548,702 downwards.
ATTTACCAACAAAAAAAAAGACCAGCAAAGCCGGTCATCCAGATACTATAATTTTAAGCGTCAATTAATGTTGTATTCCAGGACAAGACCGCGACCGTGGGCTCCATCATCGGCAAGCTGGGCATGGCCGGCGTGTGGAAGGGACTCGGCCCCAGGATCGTCATGATCGGTACCCTCACCGCCCTGCAATGGTTCATCTATGACGCTGTCAAGGTAAACACATTATTTAGGATTCCGTACTCATAGGGACCCTATTACGAAGCTTCCGCTGTCCGTCCGTCTGTCTGTCAGTGGGCTGTATCTCGTGTACCGTAATAGGTAGATAGCTGACATTTTCACAGAATATGTATTTCTATTGCCACTACAACAACAAATAATAAAGAAGTCCCATACAAGAAACTGCTTGTTTTTTAGGTTTTTTTTTCATGGCAAAGTTGAGCGACTCGCACTTGACTGTTTTTTTTTTATTAATTTACTAAGACTTCACAAAATAAATATTTAGTCAAACCTCGAGAACGATTGTCGACGGATATTTCCTGGGACATCCTTCACATACGGCTATCTGATCCCAAACTAAGCAGAGCTTGTACTATGAAAACCAGATGACTACATTACCGATGGTCACATGTCGTTCAACTTTATAATCAAACAGTATTATATTGTAAAACGAACCTTATTCTGTGTTGTAACAGCACAATATTCAATGATTAATAATACAACCAATTGTTCCTACCGACAAACGCTGTGGACAACTTTTAACTATGAGAAATATTATGCCAAACGAATTTAGCATTTACTGGTACCATGAAATTAAGGTTTATTTTCGTTTGTAGGTATGGCTGAGGATGCCCCGACCACCGCCAGCGGAGATGCCCGAGTCGATGCGCAAACGACTAGAGGCTGAAGAAACAATCGCCCAGTGAACTTAGACATAATTATCTTAGCAAAGTTACTCGCGTTGCACCACGCCAGAGCGAGAGGGACGGTCGCCCGTCTCTCTCGCACAGGGATACCTCGATATGTATAGTTTTGAGATATTTGTTCGTTGATATTAACGTAGACCATATGTTTATGAGTTAAGGTCGGTTATCCCTCGGCAGCGCGTGGTGCGATGTTTAAAGATATTGTTCCACACACCGCCACACTTATGTATGTAGTACCCCATGTGATTACCATTCTACAGTATAAATAATATTTATAAGTAAAAACTATGTAAATCATGTTAATTTATTTTTGATGAATAAAAAGTTATTTTTTATTTATTTTTCGGTTTCTTTTTATTTTCTTTTCATGTATATATGTATTCGCATGTCATAAGACATATGTATGTACGTTCATGTATATGTCACTAAATCGATATCTGGTTCAATAAAACTATTAGATTAATGTTATTGTTTTTCTCACATTTCCTTCTTCATATATTATTTATTTTCATATTGGCAGTTATGGAGTACCTTGATGTTTATGTGACAGGTAAGATGTTTATTGTATCTTGTTCCACACAGATTGTGATGTGGATCAGCAGTATCAATCTATTGGCGACTTTCCTAATAAATATATTTAGTCCGTCATCGCGTCAGTCAGTTAGATTTTCAAAAAATAGTGGACTTTAATTTTCCATAAAAATGAATAGAATGTGACGTCACGCAGATCTTTAAAACGGGCTATATATTCATCATATTTTTGTTAGACGAATTTAAAATACGAGTCCAATATTTCTTGATAATCTAACTGATGACGAACTAAATAGTATTATATATTTTTTATCCACGAAAGTACCCAATAATGGCTGCTACACGGTTGTCAAACAGCCACCTACAGGGGGCAAATAGAGGACGTTGAGTTGGCGACCTATCGCCTAATATTAGATTCTTAGTTGTGTACTCTTGGCAGATTGGTCGTGGTCATAGATTGTCCCTTTCGCGCATGACCGCTGCATTTGCAATACCTCCATTTTTATCTGATTGTGGCGTTTCGGGAACATTTGGTTATGGTACATTGCGTGGCAGATTGTATGAGCCTGGTGACCAACCTCTCCATAGAATCATGTTTACGTGTGCGGAAAATTTTAGGATTCGTATCTGAACAATCGATGAAAGTCTGTTTAATCCGGAGTTCTTTTAATATGGAGAAGTTGGTACAGTACACAACTGATATGGCTTACCGATTTACCTGCGCAGAAGATACATTTTCAAAGCGCGGCAAATGCTATCGGCAGCTGCCGCCATATGTGCGGAGGGGCGTGACTTGCGAGTGAGACGGTACTAACAGCTGCACTGTATTATCATGGACGAATAGATTTTCTTTCATCTATGGTATTATGAACCTTATAGTAGTGATCTAAGGTTGATTGTAAGTTTTAAGCATTCTTTCGTTAATCTTCGGGGCCATCCTTTCTTTTCTGTGCGAACGAAGAGTCACCACGCGCCTTATCAGTTGGGTATTACTGTACGATGCGTCGATCGATGATCCAGTTTACCTATATTGGATAAAGTTATTATTTTTTGCTTTGCAAGTTTTTAATGTTTATGATTGGGTATTTAATTGAAAAAAATAGCCATTGTAGTCAGATTGTCGAAGTTGAAGGAAGTCTTCCGAAATGGAGGTAACTTCAGCAGCTTTGACCTTAATAAGTGGGAAAAAAAAACCCTACTGGGATTTGAACATTTGTTTCAATATAACGGGCTACCTTGTAATAAGCTCTTATAAGAGATTTGAATTTAGAATCAGTCATTTTGGTTACCTATCGAAAGTGTTTTTCTGTAAGTCTGGTTGACAACTGTATGTACAGGTCGGTTAACTAAAGCTGGCACGTTTCAACACATTTACACCGTCTCTCTCGCGCAAAGTCAAGCTTATGAGTATGAAGGAGACAGTTATTGTTTTGCTTTTGCTACTGCTCATAAATATAGAGTGGTCTATTTTTGCATTCGTCCATTAGACTTGACTGATTGCAAATTTATGAGTACTGTGAACGTGCCAGCTTTCGTTAACCGACCTGTATAGTATAGCCATTTACAGCATTACTATAGGTAAAGTATCAGTGCAGAGGTGGTCCGGCCTTACTTCTCTTCGGGGGTATGTGCTCGATGTAAGCAGTAGATAAACATTATAATATGACTCGGTCGATTGTTACATAGCATTTTTCATATGATATGATAGCAAGTAAAAAATTTAAAAAGTTAAAAATTGTGGAGGATTCGGTTCAGTCGTAGACTCGTAGTTTATTAAATCGATGAGACCCGGGGGCATGGGCGTACCTGCATTTTTAGGGGTTGGGCAGAAGTAAATAAACTCGATAAGTAGTATGCGACACATCGATACTGCATTGTTTCTATAAAGCTAATTTTTAAGCTTCGATTCAGGGACCGGTCGGGCTAGCGTATCTGTGGTCATGTGGTGGTACTCGTACCGAACACCATTAATTATTTTATCGTCAATTAGTCGACGCGCTCGCGGTACGACGCGACGATGACCATTCGTGGGCCTGATTGGATGAAATTCATTAATGGTGTTCGTTACGATTACCACCAAAGTTACGCGGTAGAGCCGCAGGGTGGGGTAGGTGCCCCACCGTGGGTACGCCCATGGCCCGTGTCGATAACGTTACTGTAGACTATTCATGGTAAGGTTGAAACGAATTCTCCAATCTGCCGTATTTGTCACGTAGCATACGCTAAACTCTCCTACTATGTTAGAACAGCGTCTCTAGCGGATAACTTATGTAACTGATTAACGCAAAATTACCAACAGATAAATGAGGATTCCACAGTTTCTGTTTAGAAACTCTGAATATTTAAAAACATAATGTTGATAAAAAAAAAACCTAATGTAGTGAAATAAGTCGAATAATAATTTAAATCTTGTCTAATCTCACGACGAAACTTTAATTTACTTTTCAAAGGGCAGCCAAAATCAGAGGTTATTTGAGATTATGATTTTATGGCAATATTGCAGATCATTAGAAAGAAAATTAACCACAGATCTTTTTTTTAAAGAATTTTAAGTACTTACTAGATCTCTTTTAGCTTTCTTTTATAGCAATTCAAAGTTGACTTTTAACTTAATTTTTACTAACTAGTTTCTTTGCAGTAATTTTGATTTTGATAGAACTGTCAACATTACACATTATAATTTTAAAAAAAATGGGGGTTATTACCTTGGTAATATAACAATGACATCAATTGTTCCACTCGTGATTTTTCAAAAATTTATATTAAAAATCCCTTGGGGCTATGATTTTTTTTTGGGGCTGAGGAGGTAGCATATATGTGATGCACCAAACACCTTATATATTTTTTTCGAGATCTCGTACTTAGTTTCACAGTAAGAGTTTTCATAATGATGAGTATTTTTCGAGATCTCGTACTTAGTTTCACAGTAAAAGTTGTTCATAATGATGAGTAGGTAAGGTACATAGGTAACCCTTGGAAATTTGGCTACCCTTTGAAATGTAACCCTGCAGATATTTATTGGTAAGAAGCTAATGTCGAGCGTGCTTTGCAAAGAAAGTTTTTTCTAGCTTCCCCGCCCTACGTAGAACAGCCCCCCTAGACAAGATGGTTATCGACAATCGTCATCGTTAGTAAACGATCAACCTTTGTATGGGATTGACATTTCAAATCGAAATATCACGTGACTTTTAACAATCTCTAATGTCAATTCCATACAAAGGTTGATCGTTTACTAACGATGACGATTGTCGATAACCATCTTGTCTACTGGCCCAGGTGAGGTAACTCATCAAACGTAACATCAATTTTATATGAACAGATGAAATGATAAAATATTTAATAACACAATTTGCAACATGCATACCTACTACATTGTTGTTTAACTTTTTAGTACGCTACGCTAGTCATAAATAAAATAATTTTTCAACACACTCGCTCGTATAGTGACATTTATTGCACCGTGTTTAGTATCTTAATGCAGCTTATTACGCACTAGTGCTTTTTACTTTACATTACCGCACAGTTTTATTATAGGTATAATTCCGATTATGATAAGGTTGTACCTTCTTAATTTAAACGGGCAAAATAGTTTGACAGATAACGGAGGTCAAAAAAAAAACTTGGGCGTCATATTTGTTAACGTTCTCATGGTGTGGTTGATTATTATCAAAAAATCTACTTATAAATACAAGTCTGTTTTCTTCCTCGCAAGTGTGTTGAAAAACGTCGTATGACACGCGTGTGCATTGATTATTACACTCTCGGCTCACTTATCGTCTCGAGTGTTAATAACCAACATTGCACACATGTATCATAATGTACTATTTCAACACACTCGCTCGTAAAGTGACAATTATTGCAAAATTGAAGTCTGTTTTTTTCCTCGCAAGTGTGTGAAAAATGTCGTATGACACTCGTGTGCATTGATTTATTACAATTCATTAAAGTTAATAATCAAATTTGCACACATATATCATAATGTACCTGTGGTACTACTATCTGTATTCAAACACAAAAAAGAACAAAACTTACAAAAAGAAGTGAAATCCCACCAATAACATATTACCTATGCAAAATGTTGCCAAGACATGGCTCGCACTGTCAAAATGTTATGATCTCATCTAGAGCCAAGCTTATAACTCTACGAGCCGTAACTTCACAAACTCTACACACCGTAGTCAAAATATGTGGCTTGGCCGTTTCACTACTACAAGAACTATTGTATAACAAAAAAGTGAATACATTTTTCACCTGACGCCCATGTGACGGTAGCGAAACGGCCAAGCCACATATTTTGACTAAGGTGTAGAGTTTGTGCCTTTGACTATTCGTGTATTACCTGCCTTATGACAAGTAGGCGTAAAGTCCACATTGTGTACGGTAACATTCGGATTTTTATAAAAATGGCGGTCGCACATATCACGATAAGCCGAAATAAATCTTAACTCTGAGATATAAAACATATAATTCACTGTACCTTAGAGCTCATGAAAACTTCACTACTCTAGTCATAAAGGCGTGTTTTATTACTTAGTTTTTAAATCATAAATTATTCGTTCGTCGGTAATACATAAAGCATTCACCTATTTGCGATCGAATAGTGGATTATACACCTTATGCCGATAGCCTAAAGTCCACATCTGTCATTATGATATAAATCCATCCCACACATCAAGCACCCGTATTTACTTGTACAACCAAGGCGGGTGCCTAAGATATAAGATATTGTGGAGAGTTTGGAATGGAAAACATGGACAACTAACAAAATATTGTTGGCATGAAGAGTTTTGATAAAACTGAACTTATTATTGTCTACCAAAGTTCATCAAAATCGGCTACGAAAACCTTACATGTTGAATTTTTGTAAGGTTTTCGTTTTTAGGTAATCCTTTTTAGTTTATATTTTTTTATTCATATAAACAATAACTAATAAAATATAAATTTCACCCACACACCTCACTCACTAAGCTCACAAAATAAACCTTATTTTAATGCGCATACAGTATTGATGACAGTGTTAGTGACTAGCATAGCATATCATGTGTTTCATTCTGGATTTATATATTTTTTAGCAATGGGTTGAGGAATAGTAAAACACAATTTAAAATTGTGGATCGTCTCATGAATGTGTATATAAGGAATAAAAAACCTGAGCCAAAGGTAGATTTCTAATTTCATGATATATAAGTGTAATTTATATTTACATTATTTACAATTTCAATAGCAGGGACATTTTTTCCGAAATCATTTTCATATTTAATAGTTAGTATTTAAAATCTGTTATGTTTGTTTGTTAATTTTCTAATATTTTAACTGTTTAAGGTGTCCTATATTCTGCATAACTGAAAATTTGTTATTTGTAACCATTGCTTCATATTTAGGTACCGAATATTTACTTGTAAATGTTACAAATTGGACAAAAATTCTTGCAAAATAATCTTTGAGATAGTCATAAAAATAGTTTCGGGCCTGCTCGCTCGCACAAACATGTTAGAAAACAAAAGGCTTGCCGCCACCCCCGCGCCCGCGCCCGCTCACCCTCCCCTTGCGGAGTCTCTTCCTAGCGAAAGATTATATTAGACAAATCGATTTCATGTTTCGAAGATTATTTCGAAAATCACTTTAAATATTTGTAAGGTGGACATTACTATTTTCAATATTTGAAATATTGCTGCCAATGCATTTCCAGGATTAAAAAACACATTTTCAATTGAATATTAAAGCTCGTTTATAGATTCAAAGTAAGTCGGTCTAAAAAATCAACGATTAATCGATTTTTACCGTGTGACGAACGATTCACAATTTCTATTCTTCACAAGTTCACACTTGAGTCTGTGTGTGTTTGTTCGTGTCGTTGTAGTGTCGTTGCGCTAGATGCGATGCGCCCGCGCCGGTCTATCTTAAATTCAATTGCAAATATTGAGCTTGTGTTTTAAAAGAATGTATTGGCTTTTTAATAAGTGTTGTAATTATATTATTAAAAAGTTATTTAAATTACATTGTAACTACTATAAGTGCTAAAATAGTTTTTTTTTTATTTACAGTTAAATAGTGAATTAACAGTGAATAAATAAAAGCTCTACCATTCGCTACAATAATTAATGTTTTAATTATCGTATGAAAAAGGTGTTTAAATTATATGCATTAGTTAGTGTAAATACCATATCGTGTGATTAATATTAAATTAAAATTTTATAAATACCAAGAATATTTGTGACAGTGGAATTAAATTTAGTTAAACTTAGTTAAATAAAATTAAAAAGTAAGTCAGTATAAATATTATTGTTTAACTATTGATATAAAAAATAAGTTTCTGAATTATTTGGTTTATATAAGATATCCATTTAAAAGTGTTGTGTGTGTTTGTTTTGTTGTAGTGTATTGTAAAGTGGAGTAATTCAAGTGCACTATGGAGGACGAAATGTTCGGGCTCGAATGGCGTTTGCAGTTTCTGTGAGTAGATACTTTTCTAATGATTCTCAAAACATTGTAGTCCCAGGGCGTGGTTGATAAGATACATTTGTGTGTATTAACTATTTTTTTTATTTATGCAAGTCAAGATTGAATACTTGGAATAAATACGCATTTTATACCATTTCATAAATAAAAATAAATAAATAAATATCCTGGGACATTTCATACTTCTAATATTATTTTATTTAACCACGTTTTCTTATCTGTTTGTTGAGCCCAACGTTTTCGTTATTATTTTATCCTTTTTAATCTGATTAATCGGAGGTAAGTTACTTATTAAGCTTTTTAAATTAGTATTTATTATATCTACCTGCCTGCGTACAGCTCACCAAAGTTTCTCTCAATCGAATGATTTCACTGAAAAAAAGGCTCTACAAAACTAGTTATGTTAGTTGACGTTTTGTTGTCGGGAAACTAACTTTAGTTACATTTTATCGTATATCTCTTTCATTTAATCAAATAATTTAGTAATTAACAGAAACTAGTTTTGTTACTGCTAAGTTTTAGTTTACATTAAGTCTCTCTGTTTAGGTTATTTCTAGTCAAATTTTGTGTTACTGTAAAATATATATTTTTTTCACTTGCTATAGGTACACACGGCTACAGATCAAGCTATACATTTCTAGTATAAGCTGACCTCCCATTGTACGGAAATCGTATACAATGCGAGATCAGCTTATACTGGAAATGTATAGCTTGATCGGTAGCCGTGTGTACTACAACACATACCTACATTACAAACTGATAAACATTGATTTGAATATGTACCTATAGATGAAATGATAAATTAACACAATTTGCAACACGCATACATTGTTCATAAACTAAACTCTTGCAAATTATTTATTTAAACAATTAGTAGGATGTATATTGTGTGGTGGGATAGTGTGAGAGTAAGAGTGTGATGGTGTGTATGGATATATTTGTGTTTGGTATGTGTTGTGTATGTAAGGTGACAGAGAGTAACATAAAAATAAAACTGACCGTGTAACAATATAATAATAATTAATGAATTAAACGGAAATAAAAAGCTAGAGAAGTAAATTTTCAGTTCCTGAGTAATCCAGTTCAAGCAGCCAAGCGTTGAGTTTCTTTTTCAATTCAAATTTACTGAGATGTATAATTTCCAGTTCTTTATCAATTTTGTTATAAAGGTATGAACTAATCCAGTTATAATTTCTAGTCGCAAATGTTGTTTTAACGCTAACTTGTGGACATGCTTGGTGTCTTCTTCGACGGTTCAAATTTGATTGGGAGGTCGGGTATAGTACTGAAGAGTGGCGTCGTAATAAAGTGTTATGAACAAACAACTGTCTCACAGTTAGGACTTTTAAAGCATATAAAGCTTTGATGACATTATAATGACAGTGTTAGTGAAAATTACATTTCATGTGTTTCATTCAAGGGTTTATATATTTTTTTGCAATGGGTTGAGTAATAGTTAAATCACAATGTTAAATTGTGGATCGTGATCATGAATGTGTATATAAAGAAAAAAACAACCTAAGCAAAAGGTAGATGTCTAATTTCATGATATATAAGTGTAATTTTTATTTACATTACATACATTTTTCTCCGAAATCATTTTCATATTTAATAGTAAGTATTTAAAATCTCTTATTTTTTTTATGTTAAGTTTGTTTGTTAATTATCTAATATTTTATCTGTTTTAGGTGTCCTATATTCATAGAAATGGCATAACTGAAAATTTGTTATTTGTAACCAAAGCATCGAATATTTACTTGTAAATGTTACAAATTGGACAAAAATTGTCTGCAAAACAATCTTTGAGAAAGTCATAAAAATAGTTTCGGGCCTGCTCGCTCGCACAAACATGTTAGAAAACAAAAGGCTCGCCGCCACCCCCGCGCCCGCTCACCCTCCCCTTGCGGAGTCTCTTCATAGCGAACGATTATATTAGACAAATCGATTTAATGTTTCGAAGATTATTTCGAAAATCTCTTTAAATATTTGAAAGGTGTACGTTACCATTTTCAATGTTTGAAATATTACAGCCAATGCAGTTCCAGGATTAAAAAACACATTTTCAATTGAATATTAAAGCTCGTTAATCGATTCAAAGTAAGTCGGTGTAAAAAATCAACGAATAATCGATTTTTACCGTGTGACCAACGATTCACAATGTCTATTCTTCACACTTCAGTCTGTGTTTTTTCGTGTCGTTGTCGTCTCGTTGCGCTAGATGCGATGCGCCCGCGCCGGTCTATCTTAAATTCAATTGCAAATATTGAGCTTGTGTTTTAAAATGCCTGCATTTTAATAAGTGTTGTAATTATCTGATTAAAAAGTTATTTAAATTACATTGTAACTACTATAAGTGCTAAAATAGTTTTTTTTTTATTTACAGTTAAATGGTGAATTAAAAGTGAATAAATAAAAGCTCTACCATTCGCTAGAATAATTTATGTTTTAATCAAGTTATGAAAAAGAAGGTGTTTAAATTATATGCGTTAGTTAGTGTAAATAATATATCGTGTGATTATTATTAAATTAAAATTTTAAAAATACTAAAATCCAACCTATTTGTGACAGTGGAATTAAATTTAGTTAAACTTAGTTAAATAAAATTAAAAAGTAAGCCAGTATAAATATTATGGTTTAACTATTGATATAAAAAATCTGAATTAATTGGTTTATATAAGATATCACTTTAAAAGTGTTGTGTGTGTTTGTTTTGTTGTATTGTAAAGTGGAGTAATTCAAGTGCACTATGGAGGATGAAATGTTCGGGCTCGAATGGCGTTTGCAGTTTCTGTGAGTAGATACTTTTCTAATGATTCTCAAAACATTGTCCCAGGGCGTGGTTGATAAGATAGTGGAGATAATTTTTTTTGTATTAACTATTTTTTTTATTTATGCAAGACAAGATGAATACTTTATGAATACTTGGAATAATTACGCATTTTATACCATTTCATACTTCTAATATTATTTTATTTAACCACGTTTTCTTATCTGTTTGATGAGCCCAACGTTTTCGTTATTATTTTATCCTTTTTAATCAAACGGAGGTAAGTTACTTATTAAGCTTTTTTAACCGACTTAAAAAAAAAGAAGGAGTTTCTCAATTCGGATGCATGTTTTTTTATTTATTTTTTATTTTTGTTACCTCATAATTCCGTCATTTATTAACCGATTTGAAACCGAAAATTCTTTTTTGACTGGTAGGGTAAACTTCCCGTTTGGTCCCATGTCATCAGATCAGGATTTGATTACTTCTTAGTGAACTTTGAAGTCGGTTTAAGTTTTTTGTAAAACAGTCCAATTATTTTTCAAATTAGTATTTATTATATCTACCTGCCTGCGTAAAGCCCAACAAAGTTTCTCTCAATCGAATTATTGCACTGAAAAAAAGGCTCTACAAAACTAGTTATGTAAGTTGACGTTTTGTTGTCGGGAAACTAACTTTAGTTACATTTTATCGTATATCTCTTTCATTTAATCAAATAATTTAGTAATGAACCAAAACTAGTTTTGTTACTGCTAAGTTTTAGTTCGCAAGTCTCTCTGTTTAGGTTATTGGAAGTCAAATTTTGTGTTACTGTAAAAAAAAAAAATTTTTCACTTGCTATACCACAAGACATACCTACGTTACAAACTGATAAACATTGATTTGAATATGTACCTATAGATGAAATGATAAATTAACACAATTTGCAACACGCATACATTGTTCATAAACTATTTAGAATATTCTTTGCACGTTAATCATTTAAAGAGTGTTATATAGTTGATTGTGTCTAGAGTCATCGGTAATACATAATACCCTTGAATATTCGTGGATTATATACCTTATGACAAGTGCATAAAGTCCACATTAGCTACGGTCACATTTCTCTAAAAATGGCAATCACAACATCATGCATGGTAAGCGGAAATAGACCTTAACTCTGACCCATAAAGCATATAATCCAATGTACCTTAGAGCTCAAAGATAACTAAGCTAGTCATAAAGCCGTGTTTTATTATGTTGTTTTCAAACCATAAATAATTTTTCGTTCGTCTCGTCGGTAATACATAAAGCATTCAACTATTTGCGATCAAATAGTGGATTTTACACCTTATGCCAATAAGCTAAAGTCCACATCTCCATAAAGTCCAAAAATCCATCACACACATCAAGCAAGTTGAGCTGAAATAGAGCTTCAAGTTCAAGATATTAGGTATATAAGTCTCCCATATTTACTTGTGTAACCAAGGTAGAGTCATCAATTGTGCCTACGAGTTACGACACGATATAAGATATTGTGAGAGTTTGGAATGGAAAACATGGACAACTAACAAAATATTGTTTGGCATGAAGAGTTTTAATAAAACTGAACTTATTATTGTCTACCAAAGTTCATCAAATTCCGTTATGAAAACATTACATGTTGAATTTTTGTAAGGTTTTCATTGTTAGGTAATCCTTTTTAGTTTGCTCCCAATTTTACCCACACACCTCACTCACTCAGCTAAGCTTGTATTTGATTCAAGCATTTGTCCCAAAATTAACCTTATTTTAAAGCATGTAAAGTTTTGATGACATTATAATGACAGTGATGGTGAAAATTACATTTCATGTGTTTCTGATTTGTGATTTATATTTTTTTTTGCAATGGGTTGAGAAATAGTTAAATCACAATATTAAATGGTGGATCGTCTCATGAATGTGTTTAATATGTGGAAAAACAGTTTCAACCTATGCTAAATGTAGATTTCTAAGTGATATGATAGTATCGAATATTTACTTGTAAATGTTAGATACAAATTGGAAAAAAAAAAATACTGCAAAACAATCTTTCAAAATATCATAAAAATTGTTTCGGTCCTGCTTGCACAAACAAGTTGGAAAACAAAAGGCTCACCGCCGCCCCCCCCCGTGCATCCTTCCCCTTGCGGGGAGTATTGTGGTAGCCACAGAATAGAAAAAACCGGCCAAGTGCGAGTCAGACTCGCGCACCGAGGGTTCCGTACAAACCTGTAGGTATATAAGTAAATGGTAGTATAGACCTGAGTGTTTGATATTAATTTCAATTTATGACCTATTAAAAAAAAAACTACTTACTAGATCTCTTTCAAATCAATTTTCAGTGAAAGTTTGCACCGTAATGTACATCATATATTTTTTATAGATTTATCATTCTCTTATTTTAGAAGTTACAGGGGGGGGGGACACACATTTTACCACTTTGGAAGTGTCTCTCGCGCAAACTATTCAGTTTAGAAAAAAATGATATTAGAAACCTCAATATCATTTTTGAAGACCTATCCATAGATACCCCACACTTATGGGTTTGATGAAAAAAAAAAATTTGAGTTTCAATGGGGAACCCCCAAAATTTATTGTTTTTTTTCTATTTTTGTGTAAAAATCTTAATGCGGTTCACAGAATACATCTACTTACCAAGTTTCAACATTATAGTTCTTATAGTTTCGGAAATAAATGGCTGTGACATACACGGACAGACAGACATGACGAATCTATAAGGGTTCCGTTTTTTGCCATTTGGCTACGGAACCCTAAAAACAGTGTCGTAGCGAACGATAAAGTATTATTCGAAAATCTCTTCAGATATTTGTGAGGTGTAACTAGGTAGTTTAATATGTTCAATATTTGAAATAATGCTGCCAATGCAGTTCCTGGATTTAAATAGAGAACATTAAGTATATCATTGAATATTAAAACTCGTTGATCGATTAAAAGTAACTCGGTTTAAAAAAGTAACCTAACATTCCCTCGAATTATTGGTATTATAGCAAAGCATCGCATACGTTACAAACAGATAAACATTGATTTTTATATGTACAGACAGATGAAATGGTAAAATAATACAATTTGCAACATCCATTGTTCTTAAACTCTTTAGAAACTTTTAAGTACACCTACGCTAGTCATTTTTATTATATAGTTTGTAAACCATAAATAATTTTTCGTTGGTCGGTAATACATAAAGCATTCAACTGACTATTTGCGATCGAATAGTGGATTATACACCTTATGCCAATAACGTGAAGTCCAAATTGGCTCCTGTCACTTTGATAAAAACACATCACAAACATCAGGCATGTTGAGCTTAAATAGAGCTTTAAGTCTTAGACATAAGGCATATTTAAAGTGTGCATTCAAAGTCTTTCGTATTTACTTGTGTAAAACGACTACCGACCCGCCCCCAGCTACACCCGGTGGGATCTATAATCTATATTTGTTGTTGTATTCATAATAAAGTTATCAAACGTTGATTACTGCTAAAATTCTGAAGTCTTTATCTGACACGTGACATTTGGTGATCGAAAAAGTAAGACGGAGGACACTTACACTGATTTAAATAAAAAGCGATTATGAATTAGGGAGTAGCCCCCTTATTCATAATCGCTTTTTAACTAAATCAGTGTAATAGTGTCCTCCGTCTCACTCTTTCAATCACCAAATGTCACGTGTCAGATAAAGACTTCAGAATTTTAGCTACTCAACGTTTGATAACTTCATTATGAATAAGGGGGTTAGGCTCTAAGCAATTGATTTAAATAGTTTCTAGTTTAGTAATTTCTAGTTACTGCACCGAAATTTCAAATATCTTGGATATTTTTATAGCATTATTAATTAATCTCAATAAAATAAATTTATTTTATTTATACTTACTGCATTAATAAAATATTTACAAAAATATAACTTGACTGGATTAATCTCAAATTTTTGATTTCATGAATTATTAGTATTGTTTATTATTGTATTTTTATTTGTATAGTATTGTTTATTATCTTTTACTTGTAATTGATCATAAGCTTCATAAAAATGATCCGACCTTTATATTGGTTATTATAACCAGCACTAACTATATTTCGCAAGTTTCTAGTAGTAAATGTTACAAATTGGGCAGATTTGCTTATATTTTCATACAATAATTACAATTCATACAAGTAATTACATAAAACAAAATTTATAAATTCTAAAACTATAATAATTACAAACACACAATTAAAAACAAACAATTTAATTGAGTGTATCTAATTTGGTCTAATAAAAATTATTATTATTATTATAATAAAAATAAATATTTGATATAAATGAATTAATGTAGATGATATATGCAAAATTTAGGCATACCAAGTAAAAGTGGTAGAAAAATACTCTGAGACATTCTACACTCAGCCATCTAATCCAAAACTAAGCAGAGATTTTTCAATGGATACCAAACTGACACCTGCTATAAATTCTACTGTTTAACATATAAGTTACAAATAAGTTATTGAAATAGTTTATTCTAAAAAAAAATACATCCATATTTTTTTATATAGCTTTTAAATATTATTGAGCACAAGTTTCAATAAAAATAGCTTGACTTGAAATATTTTAACTCTTCTATTGTAATTTATTTATAATTTATAAAACTGGGCAGAAAGTGCATGCAAAAATATTCTTTGACTAAGTCGTAAAAATAGTTTCGGCCCCCGCGCACCTTTCCCCTTGCGGAGTATTGTCCTGGCGAACGATTATATTCGGCAACATCAATTGTATGTATGTAGGTATCAGGATTTTTTTTTTAAATTCAAATGTTTGTAAGTTTTAAGTTAAAATATTCCAGAAAAATTATAATGCAGTTCTTGAATTCGCTCTGAAAAATGAGGAATATTATTTATTGAATAGGTATTTAAGTTCATTCATCGATTAAAAGTAACTCTTTTTAAAAAATAACGAATAATCGATTTTTACCGGATCACCGACGCCGACGACTGACGATCAGTTGTCTCTTCAGTCTGTGTTTGGTCGTGTCGTGGTCGAGTCGTAGCGCTAGTTGATAAGCGCCCGCGCAAGTCCCTCGTTAATTCGTTCGAGAGCAAATCTGCTAAGTTTAATATGTACATATATATTAAATATTGTACCTGTAATATAAAAAAAAATATAAGCGGTTTACTAAAAAGAAGGTGTTTACATTATATGTGTTAGTGCTAATCATATATTATGTAAATCTTATTTACAATTAAAATGCGAATTACCATTAATTCACAATACAAGCATTTTTAGAAGTTTCAATTTAAATTGTGAGTTTAGAATTGTGATGCACAAAAAAATATAAAAATTAGTTTCTTTAAAAAAATATACTATTGTTTTAAGAATTAAATGTTTTTGAATTATTTGGTATATATCAGATGTCTGTTTAAAAGTGTTATGTGTGTTTTATTTATTGTAGTGTTTTTAATGTGAAGTAAATATGTTAATGTAAGTGCTTCATAGAGGATATGTTCGGGATCAAATGGCGTTTGCAGATAAGGTGAGTTCCTTTATAATCGCAAGATTTTTCGTTTTGAATATTTTATTGACAGTCACGTAGGTACACACGGCAACAGATCAAGCTATACATTTCTAGTATAAGCTGACCTCCCATTGTTTGGAAATCCTATACAATGCGAGATCAGCTTATACTGGAAATGTATAGCTTGATCTGTAGCCGTGTGTACATACTTAATAAATAAATCAAAGGTAGTGTTCGAAAGTGCTTGAATTTCATGAGTTTCATGCAAGATAATATTTTATGTTTTGAGTATACGGACGTGTTCGACCATATCACACTTTTCTTTATAACTAAAGATTTACGACCCGCCCCAGCTAAAGGTGGGATCCATGAATGTGATTATTTGTTGCAACGGAATTTCAACTTGTGATATCTTCTAAAAAAATGATTTAAATTAATCGTTATAAACGATAATTTTGATTTACATTTATAGCTTATATTTTTATTGGATAAGGATTCATATAATTTCGGCCAAAATAGCTTTACACAACTACTTTATTTTTAATTATATTTTTAAAGACAAATGCTTACTGTTAGTCATATAAAATATATAAAATAACATACAGTCTTTAAAAAAAAACTACCAATACCAACACCTAAATTTCAAATGGTATTAAGAGTTTTGATAAAACTGAACTCAATATTCATATAAACAATAACTCCCCATTTCACACACACACACCTCACTCACTAAGTTAAGCTTGTATTTTATTCAAGCATTTGTCACAAAATAAACCTTATTTTAAAGCGTATTGAGCTATGATGACAGTGTTAGTGAAAATTACATATCATGTGTCCATTCTGGATTTATATATTTTTAGCAATGTTTTACGCAGTCAGGTTTTTTGTTTCTTTTAATAATTTAATTTATTTCACACTTTTTAGTACTATACAGAATGAGTTGTATGTATTAGTAAGTAAATGAGTTACGTACGGTAACCGCTCAGTCTCAGTACCTACTTACCTACTGTCCTTGCACTTAACGTGGTTTTTTGCTGTTTACGTCAAAATGGTAGCATATAAGTATTACAATATATACATATATGCAATGGGCTATTCACAAGCTTTCATTTGATACCCATATTGTTATAATAAAGACATTTTTGTTTTAATATCCCCCCTCTTTTTTATTTGTAGACGGTCATATAAAAATAATATACCCTATGACACTCACACAGTTAAGACGAAATTAACGACACCTCATATGCTTAAATCCATCAAGCCGTTAATGCTGCAGGGCGTGCCAAAGAAATAGACATACATACATACATACATACACTCGAAAAACATAACCCTCCTTCCGGGTCAGTCGGGTAATAAGTGGTGTTAATTTATATATAAGTATGAGTATAAATAATAACTATATTGTGTATTATTTTAATGATTTTAAATTGTTATAAGTAGCAATACCCAAAATAAATTAAAACACTAAACCACTCGTGTGTGACACTAAATAAATTTAGTTATATTAGTTTAATAAAATTAAAAAGTAAGCAATTGGTTGATTACATAAAAAGAAAGTTTCTGAATTAATCGGTTTTTATCGGATATCCATTATAAAGTGTGATGTGTGTGGGTGTGTGTGTTTTATTGTAATGTGGTCTAATTCAAGTGCACTATGGAGGATGAAATGTTCGAACTCGAATGGAGAAAAACTTTTTTTAATAAGTGTTTATAATATTTACCTATCTGTGTACATTGTACAACAACTCACTAAAATTTCCCTCGTATTATTGGTATTATAGCTAAGCATCGCATATGTTACAAACAGAAAAACATTTATTTTTAAATGCACAGATGAAATGATAAAATAATACAATTTGCAACATCCATTGTTCTTAAACTCTTTAGAAACTTTTTAGTACACCTACGCTAGTCATAAAAGAGTGTTATATAGTTTATTATGTCTATAGTCATGGGTAATACATCAGGCCTTTGAATATTCGTGGATTATATACCTTATGATAAGTGCATAAAGTCCACATTGGCAACGGTCAACATTATATAAAAATGGCGACCACACCATGCACGCACATATCATGCACGACAAGCCGCAATAGACCTTAACTCCGAGCCATAAATCATATAATTCACTGTACCTTAGAGCTCATAGAAAACATCACTACGCTAGTCATAAAGGCGTGTTTTATTATGTAGTTTGTAAACCATAAATTATTTTTCGTTGGTCGGTAATACATAAAGCATTCAACCGACTATTTGCGATTGAATAGTGGATTATACACCTTATGCCAATAGTGTAAAGTCCAAATTGCCTTCTGTCACTTTGATGAAAATACATCACACCCATCAGTCGTGTTGAGCTTAAATAGAGCTTTAAGTCTTAGATATAAGGCATATTATTAAGTGTGCATAGAAAGTGTTTCGTATTTACTTGTGTAAAACGACTGACGACCCGCCCCAGCTACAAATCTATAAATGTGATTATTTATTGCGAAAGAATTTCAGCAATAGATTTAAATTAATAGGTTTATACCTATTAATCTAAATCAATTGGTGAAATTCTGAAACGATTATTTTTATTTTAGTTACTGAACCGAAATTTCAAATATCTTGGATATTTTTATAGCATTATCAATAAAATAAATTTGTTTTATTAATACTAACTGCTTTAATAAATTATTTAAAATAAATATAATTTGAGTGGTTTGATCTAAAAAAAATATTTCATGAATATTGTATTGTTTGTTTTTCTTTTGCATGTCATTGATCATAAGCTTCATAAAAAATATCCGACCTATATATTGGTTATTATAACCAGCACTAACTATATTTCGCAAGTGTCTATTAATAAAGGTTACTAATTGGGCGAATTTGCTTATATTTACGTACAATAATTACAATTTATACAAGTAATTACATAAAATAATAATAAATTATAATAAAAACATTCTACACTCAGCCACCTGATCCAAAACTAAGCAAAGCTTGTTCAATGAACACCAGATAACTGTCACCTACTATAAATTCTATAGTTTAAATAAATATATGTATTATATATTAGTTTATTCTAAAAAGTTATTAAATCCATATTTTTTGGTATAGCTTTTTATTTAAATATTATTGAGCCTCAAGTTTCAATTAAAATAGCTTCACTTGATATAAGAAATAAGTAAGCATTTTCAATAAATGTTTTTACCTCTATAGTCATTTATTTATTAATTTATAAAATTAGGCAGAAAGTGCATGCAAAAATATTCTTTGACAAGTCGTAAAAATAGTTTCGGCCCTGCTCGCACAAACAATTTCGAAAACAAAAGGTTCGCCCGCCACCCCGCGCACCCTTCCCCTTGCGGAGTATTGTCATGGCGAACGATTATATTCGGCAACATCGATTTTATGTATGTATGGAACAGGAAAAATTTCTTAAATTCAAATGTTTGTAAGATTTCACTTAAAATATTCCAGAAAAATAATAATGCAGTTCTTGAATTAGTTCTGAAAATTGAGAAATATTGGTCATTGAATCGGTATTTAAGTTCATTCCTCGAATAAAAGTAACTCTTTTTTTAAAATAACGAATAATCGATTTTTATCGGATCACCGACGCCGACGACTGACGATCAGTTCTCTCTTCAGTCATTGTTTGTTCGTGACGTGGTCGAGTCGTAGCGCTAGTTGAAAAGCGCCCGCGCAACTCCCTCGTAAATTTGATTTAGTGCAAATATCGTGTAATAATAAAATATCATGTAATAAGTTAAATAAGTTTAAATATGTACATATTTTTTTAATATTGTGCCTCTATTATAGAAAAATGTTATAAGTGGTTTTCTAAAAAGAAGGTGTTTACATGATATGTGTTTAGTGCTAACCATATATTGTGCAATTTTTATTTACAATTTAATTACATTAATTCACAATACAAGCATTTTTAGAAGTTTTAATTTAAATTGTGAATTTAGAATTGTGATGTACAAAGTAATATAAAAATTAGTTTCTTTAAAAAAATATACTATTATTTTAAGAATTAAATGTTTTTGAATTAGTTGGTATATATCAGATGTCTGTTTAAAAGTGTTATGTGTGTTTTATTTATTGTAGTGTTTTAATGTGAAGTAAATATGTAAATTTAAGTGCTTCATGGAGGATATGTTCGGGATCAAATGGCGTTTGCAGATAAGGTTAGTTCCTTTATAATTGCTAGATTTTTTGTTTTGAATATTTTATTGACAGGCATGTAGGTACATACTTAATAAATAAATCAAAGGTAGTGTTCGAAAGTGCTTGAATTTCATGAGTTTCATGCAAGATAATATTTTATGTTTTGAATATACGGCCGTGTTGGACCATATCACACTTTTCTTTATAACTAACGATTTACGACCCACCCCAGCTACAGGTGGGATCCATAAATGTGATTATTTCTTGCAAAGGAATTTCAACTTGTGATATCTTCTAAGAAATTGATTTAAATTAATCGTTATATAAGGATTCATATAATTTTGGCCAAAATAGCTTTATAAAACTACTTTGTTTTTAATGATATTTTTAGAGACTAATGCTTACCGTTAGTCATCTTTATAAAAAAACACAAAACAATCTTTCGAAATGTCATAAAAATATTTTTGGCCTTGCTCGCACAAACAAGTTGGAAAACAAAAGGCTCACCGTCACCCCCCGCACACCCTTCCCCTTGCGGGGAGTAGGTATTGTCGTAGCGAACGATTATTATTCGAAAACACAATTCTGCCAATGCAGTCCCTAGATTTAAATAGAGAACACATTGAATATTAAAGCTCTATTAAAAGTAAATCGGTTTAAAAAAGTAACGATTTATCGAATTTTACCGTGTGACGTATGTATTCACAATTCCTTTTTTTCTTCAGTCTTTGTTTGTTCTTTGTTCGTGTCGCTGTCGTGTCGTTGCGCTAGTTAAGTTGCGCCCGCGCCGGTGAATCTTAAATTCAGTATCGAATATTGCCTTCATTTGAATTTGTGTTATCATTATTTTAATTAAAAGTTGTTTAAATTATATCATACTTAAAGAGCTAAAGATACATTTTTATTTAAAATTCAATAGTGAACTAGGTAAATATTAATAAATAAAGGCTAGTAATAATATGATTTATTTAATTATCTTAACAAAAAAGTGGTGTTAATTTATATGTTAGTATGAGTGTAAATAATACCTATAATGTGTATTTTTTTTATGATTTTAAATTTTTATAAGTAGTAATAGTAATACCCAAAATAATTTAAAACACTAAACCACTTGTGTGTGAAACTAAATAAATTAAGTTATACCTAGTTTAATACAATTAAAAAGTAAGCAAGTGGTTAATTACATAAAAGAAAGTTTCTGAATTAATCGGTTTTTATCGGATATCCATTATAAAGTGTTAAGTGTGTGTGTGTTTTATTGTAATGTGGAGTAATTCAAGTGCACTATGGAGGATGAAATGTTCGAACTCGAATGGAGTTTTCAGTTTCTGTGAGTAGATTAGATACTTTTCTAATGATTCTCAAAGCATTCGACCCCGAGTGTCACGCAAACGCGATAGTTACGTTAATTCTTTGCAAATTTTACACTCGGTTACAGGGCATGGTAAGATTGTGAGATACAGTATTTGTATGCATGGACATATCTGTTTTTATTTATACAAGACAAGATTGTATACTTAGAATAATTATGCCTTTTATAATACCTTTGATATATTTTTATTTTGCCACGTTCTCTTGTCTGTTTGTCTGGCCTTGTAGCTTTGGTTATCCTTTGTATTTTATCCTTTTTAGTGTTTGAAAACTAGGTAACTACTTATATAAAACTTTTTTTAATAAGTGTTTATAATATTTACCTGTCTGTGTACATTGTACAACAACTCATCAAACTTTCCCTCGAATTATTGGTATTATAGCAAAGCATCGCATACGTTACAAAACTTACAAACAGAAAAACATTTATTTTTAAATGCACAGATGAAATGATTAAATAATACAAATTGCAACATCCATTGTTCTTAAATTCTTTAGAAACTTTTTAGTACACCTACGCTTGTCATAGAAGAGTGTTATGTAGTTTATTATGTCTATAGTCATGGGTTATACATCACGCCTTTGAATATTCGTCGATTATATACCTTATGATAAGTGCATAAAGTCCACATTGGCAACGGTCAACATTATATAAAAATGGCGACCACACTATGCACATATCATACACGATAAGCCGCAATAGACCTAAACTCCGAGGCATAAATCATATAATTCACTGTACCCTAGAGCTCATAGAAAACTTCACTACGCTAGTCATAAAGGCGTGTTTTATTATGTAGTTTTTAAACCATAAATTATTTTTCGTTGGTCGGTAATACATAAAGCATTCAACCGACTATTTGCGATCGAATAGAGGATTATACACCTTATGCCAATAGCTCGTGTAGAGTCCAAATTGGCTCCTGTCACTTTAATGAAAATACATCACACCCATCAGGCGTGTTGAGCTTAAATAGAGCTTTAAGTCTTAGATATAAGGCATATTATTAAGTGTGCATAGAAAGTGTTTCGTATTTACTAGTGTAAAACGACTGAGGACCCGCCCCAGCTACAAAACTATAAATGTGATTATTTGTTGCGAGGGAATTTCAGCTATTGATTTAAATTAATAGGTATACACGATTATTTTTATTTTAGTTACTGAACCGAAATTTCAAATATCTTGGATATTTTTATAGCATTATCAATAAAATAAATTTATTTTATTAATAAAATATTTAAAATAAATATAATTTGAGTGGTTTAATCGCAAAAAAAATATTTCATGAATATTGTATTGTTTGTTTTTCTTTTGCATGCCATTGATCATAAGCTTCATAATAATTATCCGACCTATATATTAGTTATTATAACCAGCACTAACTATATTTATCAAGTGTCTATTAATAAAGGTTACTAACTGGGCAAATTTGCTTATATTTACGTTCAATAATTACAATTTATACAAGTAATACATAAAATAAAAATAAATTATAATAAAAACATTCTACACTCAGCCATATGATCCAAAACTAAGCAAAGCTTGTTCAACGAACACCAGATAACTGACACCTACTATAAATTCTATTGTTTAAATAAATATATGTATTATATATTAGTTTATTCTAAAAAGTTATTTTAAATCCATATTTCTGGGTATAGCTTTTAATTTAAATATTATTTAGCCACAAGTTTCAATTAAAATAGCTTCACTTTCTATAGTAATTTATTTATTAATTTATAAAATTGGGCAGAAAGTGCATGCAAAAATATTCTTTGACAAGTCGTAAAAATAGTTTCGGCCCTGCTCGCACAAACAATTTCGAAAACAAAAGGTTCGCCCGCCACCCCCGCGCACCCTTCTCCTTGCGGAGTATTGTCATGGCGAACGATTATATTCGGCTACATCGATTTTATGTATGTATGGAACAGGAAAAATTTCTTAAATTCAAATGTTTGTAAGATTTCACTTAAAATATTCCAGAAAAATAATAATGCAGTTCTTGAATTAGTTCTGAAAATTGAGAAATATTGGTCATTGAATCGGTATTTAAGTTCATTCCTCGAATAAAAGTAACTCTTTTTTTAAAATAACGAATAATCGATTTTTATCGGATCACCGACGCCGACGACTGACGATCAGTTCTCTCTTCAGTCTTTGTTTGTTCGTGACGTGGTCGAGTCGTAGCGCTAGTTGAAAAGCGCCCGCGCAAGTCCCTCGTAAATTTGATTTAGTGCAAATATCGTGTAATAATAAAATATCATGTAATAAGTTAAATAAGTTTAAATATGTACATATTTTTTTAATATTGTGCCTCTATTATAGAAAAATGTTATAAGTGGTTTACTAAAAAGAAGGTGTTTACATGATATGTGTTTAGTGCTAACCATATATTGTGCAATTTTTATTTACAATTTAATTACATTAATTCACAATACAAGCATTTTTAGAAGTTTTAATTTAAATTGTGAATTTAGAATTGTGATGCACAAAGTAATATAAAAATTAGTTTCTTTAAAAAAATATACTATTATTTTAAGAATTAAATGTTTTTTAATTAGTTGGTATATATCAGATGTCTGTTTAAAAGTGTTATGTGTGTTTTATTTATTGTAGTGTTTTAATGTGAAGTAAATATGTAAATTTAAGTGCTTCATGGAGGATATGTTCGGGATCAAATGGCGTTTGCAGATAAGGTGAGTTCCTTTATAATCGCTAGATTTTTTGTTTTGAATATTTTATTGACAGGCATGTAGGTTCACACTTAATAAATAAATCATAGGTAGTGTTTGAAAGTGCTTGAATTTCATGAGTTTCATGCAAGATAATATTTTATGTTTTGAATATACGGACGTGTTCGACCATATCACAATTTTCTTTATAACTAACGATTTACGACCCGCCCCAGCTACAGTTGGGATCCATAAATGTGATTATTTGTTGCAAAGGAATTTAAACTTGTGATATCTTCTAAGAAATTGATTTAAATTAATTGTTATATAAGGATTCATATAATTTTGGCCAAAATAGCTTTATAATAATAATAATAAAATATATTTATTCGGACAACTGAATCCATTTTTGTTAGTACAAGTACTTATAATTAAGGGTTAGTATAAAATAACAAATTTAGATTTTGTATGCTCCAGCCAATGATTGAGATAGTCGCCTTCACATCTCTCAGATATAGCTTTGAGGACTGTTGCCGCTCCTCCGTACTCTCTGCAGCAGTGATGTCATTTTTTTACGTATAATTGCTGAAAATGCATCGGTGTGGGCCTCAGCAAACATAGCTGAGGCACTGCAGAATCGGGGAAGCTGCAAAAGCATCCTAAAAGCGTTATTGTATTGGACCCGCAGAGCATTATACGATCGTTGTTTATAAAACTACTTTATTTTTAATGATATTTTTAGAGACTAATGCTTACTGTTAGTCATCTTTATAAAAAAAAAACTACCAATACCAGCACCTAAATTGCAAATGGCAAGAAGAGTTTTGATAAAACTGAACTTATTATAGTCTACCAATGTTCGTCAAAATCGTTTTGGCTATGAAAACCTTGTCTGAATGTTGAATTTTTGTAAAGTTTTCATTTTTATATAATATTTACTTGTAAATGTTACAAATTACAAAAATTGGAAACAAAATTACAGCAAAACAATCTTTCGAAATGTCATAAAAATATTTTCGGCCTTGCTCGCACAAACAAGCTGGAAAACAAAAGGCTCACCGCCACCCCCCCGCGCACCCTTCCCCTTGCGGGGAGTAGGTATTGTAGTAGCGAACGATTATTATTCGAAAACCCCTTCAAATATTTTATGAGGTTGCCAATGCAGTCCCTAGATTTAAATAGAGAACACATTTTCAATTGAATATTAAAGCTCGATTAAAAGTATAAGTAGCTCCGTATGAATCATGCAGACCCTTATTTAAAAAACTAGAGTTATTATCACTGACATGCTTATATATATTCGAGGTCTGTATCTTTGTTAAGAGACATACATCTTTTTTTAAGAAAGCTAGTGACATTTACCCTCGTAGTACCCGAAACCCTGATAGGTTGGTCCTTGATCATATTCCAAGGATTACTTTATACAGCAAAAATTGTGCAGGCATGTGTGTTCAAATATTTAATAATATTCCTAATAATATAGCTCGAGAGGTGACATTTCAAAGATTTAAATGTAAACTATATAAATGGCTGAGTGAAACCTGTTTCCATTCCATAAGAGAATGTATGGATTACGTAAACAAATAAATAATTACTTTTATTATTTGAAATTAAAGATAGACATAACCTATTATTGGAAAATGTGTACATGATTTATGTTTGACATTACTACTAATAAATTAAGTGTTTTGATCTCTTGTAATCTGTATTGAATTTTTATTTTTTGACATTGTATACTTATTTTTATTATTTGGATTTGTGATTTTTATTATATTTTGCATACTAATTATTTTGGTGACATGTGTAAGCTCAAATGTTTTTAATTTAAGACCCTGTAATACCATGTGTTTTTGCAAATAAATGATTTGATTTGATTTGAAAGTAAATCGGTTTAAAAAAGTAACGAATTATCGATTTTTACCGTGTGTGTATTCACAATTCCTTTCTTTCTTCAGTCTGTGTTTGTTCTTTGTTCGTGTCGCTGTCGTTGTCGTGTCGTTGCGCCCGCGCCGGTGAATCTTAAATTCAGTATCGAATATTGCCTTCATTTGAATTTGTATTATCATTATTTTAATTAAAAGTTGTTTAAATTATACCATATTTAAAGAGCTAAAGATACATTTTTATTTAAAATTAAATAGCGAACTAGGTAAATATTAATAAATAAAGGCTAGTAATAATATGATTTATTTAATTATCTTAACAAAAAAGTGGTGTTAATTTATATGTTAGTATGAGTGTAAATAATACCTATAATGTGTATTTTTTTTATGATTTTAAATTTTTATAAGTAGTAATAGTAATACCCTAAATAATTTAAAACACTAAACCACTTGTGTGTGAAACTAAATAAAAAGTGGTTAATTACATAAAAAGAAAGTTTCTGAATTAATCGGTTTACACTCGGTTACAGGGCGTGGTATGATTGTGAGGATACACTATTTGTATGCATGAACATATCCGTTTTTATATATAAAAGACAAGATTGTACATTGTATACTTAGAATAATTACGCCTTTTATAATACCTTTGATATATTTTTATTTTGCCACGTTCTCTTGTCTGTTTGTCTGGCCCAAAGTTTTGGTTATCCTTTGTTTTTTATCCTTTTTAGTGTTTGAAAACTAGGTAAGTACTTATATAAAACTTTTTTTAGTAAGTGTTTATAATATTTACCTGTCTGTGTACATTGTACA
The DNA here is from genome assembly GCA_947623365.1 of Achlya flavicornis. Lineage (NCBI taxonomy): Eukaryota > Metazoa > Arthropoda > Insecta > Lepidoptera > Drepanidae > Achlya > Achlya flavicornis. Next base: position 5,521,621 of record OX392494.1, on the reverse strand, counting down.
ACAACTCACCAAACTTTCCCTCGAATTATTAGTATTATAGCAAAGCATCGCATACGTTACAAACAGATAAACATTGATTTTTAAATGCACAGATGAAATGATAAAATAATACAATTTGCAACATCCATTGTTCTTAAACTCTTTAGAAACTTTTTAGTACACCTACGCTAGTCATAAAAGAGTGTTATATAGTTTATTATGTCTATAGTCAAGGGTAATACATCAGGCCTTTGAATATTCGTGGATTATATACCTTATGATAAGTGCATAAAGTCCACATTGGAAACGGTAAACAAACATTATATAAAAATGGCGACCACACCATGCACGCACATATCATGCACGACAAGCGGCAATAGACCTTAACTCCGAGCCATAAATCATATAATTCACTGTACCTTAGAGCTCATAGAAAACATCACTACGCTAGTCATAAAGGCGTGTTTTATTATGTAGTTTGTAAACCATAAATTATTTTTCGTTGGTCGGTTGGTCGTTAATACATAAAGCATTCAACCGACTATTTGCGATCGAATAGTGGATTATACACCTTATGCCAATAGTGTAAAATCCAAATTGCCTCCTGTCACTTTGATGAAAATACATCACACACATCAGGCGTGTTTAGCTTAAATAGAGCTTTAAGTCTTAGATATAAGGCATATTATTAAGTGTGCATAGAAAGTGTTTCGTATTTACTTGTGTAAAACGACTGACGACCCGCCCCACCCAGCTACAAATCTATAAATGTGATTATTTGTTGCGAAGGAATTTCAGCATTGATTTTAATTAATAGGTATAAACGATGATTTTTATTTTAGTTACTGCACCGAAATTTCAAATAATCTTGGATATTTTTATAGCATTAATAATTAATCTCAATAAAACAAATTTATTTTATTAATACTACTACATTAATAAAATAAATATAATTTGAGTGGTTTAATAAAAATAAATTGATTTCATGAATATTGTATTGTTTGTTTTTCTTTTGCATGTCATTGATCATAAGCTTAATAAAAATGATCCGACCTTTATATTGGTTATTATAACCAGCACTAACCATATTTCGCAAGTGTTATTAATAAATGTTACAAATTGGGCATGTTTTTATATATTTACATACAATAATTACAATTTATACAAGTAATTACATAAAACAAAAATAAATTATAAATAAAGACATTCTACACTCAGCCATCTGATCCAAAACTAAGCAAAGCTTGTTCAATGAACACCAGATAACTGACACCTACTATAAATTCTATAGTTTAAATAAATATATGTATTATGTATTAGTTTATTCTAAAAAGATATTAAATCCATATTTTTTGGTATAGCTTATAATTTAAATATTATTGAGCCTCAAGTTTCAATTAAAATAGCTTCACTTGATATAAGAAATAAGTAAGCATTTTCAATAAATGTTTTTACCTCTATAGTAATTTATTTATTAATTTATAAAATTAGGCAGAAAGTGCATGCAAAAATATTCTTTGACAAGTCGTAAAATAGTTTCGGCCCTGCTCGCACAAACAATTTCGAAAACAAAAGGTTCGCCCCCCGCCTCCGCGCACCCTTCCCCTTGCGGAGTATGGTCGTGGCGAACGATTATATTCGGCATCATCGATTTTATGTATGTATGCAACAGGAAAAAATTCTTAAATTCAAATGTTTGTAAGATTTCAGTTAAAATATTCCAGAAAAATAATAATGCAGTTCTTGAATTAGTTCTGAAAATTGAGAAATATTGGTCATTGAATAGGTATTTAAGTTCATTCCTCGAATAAAAGTAACTCTTTTTTTAAAATAACGAATAATCGATTTTTATCGGATCACCGACGCCGACGACTGACGATCAGTTCTCTCTTCAGTCTTTGTTTGTTCGTGACGTGGTCGAGTCGTAGCGCTAGCTGAAAAGCGCCCGCGCAAGTCCCTCGTAAATTTGATTTAGTGCAAATATCGTGTAATAATAAAATATCATGTAATAAGTTAAATAAGTTTAAAAATGTACATATTTTTTTAATAGTGTGCCTCTATTATAAAAAAATGTTATAAGTGGTTTACTAAAAAGAAGGTGTTTACATGATATGTGTTTAGTGCTAACCATATATTGTGCAATTTTAATTACAATTTAATTACATTAAATATCAATACAAGCATTTTTAGAAGTTTTAATTTAAATTGTGTGTTTAGAAAAGAACAGTAGTGAAAAGAAAGTTTCTAAATTAATCGGTTTTTATCGGATATCCATTATAAAGTGTTAAGTGTGTGTGTGTTTTATTGTAATGTGGAGTAATTCAAGTGCACTATGGAGGATGAAATGTTCGAACTCGAATGGAGTTTGCAGTTTCTGTGAGTAGATTAGATACTTTTCTAATGATTCTCAAAGCATTCGACCCCGAGTGTCACGCAAACGCGATAGTTACGTTAATTCTTTGCAAATTTTACACTCGGTTACAGGGCGTGGTAAGATTGTGAGATACAGTATTTGTATGCATGAACATATCTGTTTTTATTTATACAAGACAAGATTGTATACTTAGAATAATTACGCCTTTTATAATACCTTTGATATATTTTTATTTTGCACGTTCTCTTGTCTGTTTGTCTGGCCTTGTAGTTTTGGTTATCCTTTGTATTTGATGCAAAGCATCGCATACGTTACAAACAGATAAACATTGATTTTTAAATGCACAGATGAAATGATAAAATAATACAATTTGCAACATCCATTGTTCTTAAACTCTTTAGAAAATGTTTAGTACACCTACGCTAGTCATAAAAGAGTGTTATATAGTTTAATATGTCTATAGTCAAGGGTAATACATCAGGCCTTTGAATATTCGTGGATTATATACCTTATGAAAAGTGCATAAAGTCCACATTGGAAACGGTAAACAAACATTATATAAAAATGGCGACCACACCATGCACATATTATGCACGATAAGCCGCAATAGACCTTAACTCCGAGGCATAAATCATATAATTCACTGTACCTTAGAAGCTCATAGAAAACTTCACTACGCTCGCGCTAGTCAGTCATAAAGGCGTGTTTTATTATGTAGTTTTTAAACCATAAATTATTTTTCGTTGGTCGGTAATACATAAAGTATTCAACCGACTATTTGCGATCGAATAGTGGATTATACACCTTATGCCAATAGTGTAAAGTCCAAATTGGCTCCTGTCACTTTAATGAAAATACATCACACCCATCAGGCGTGTTGAGTTTAAATAGAGCTTTAAGTCTTAGATATAAGGCATATTATTAAGTGTGCATAGAAAGTGTTTCGTATTTACTTGTGTAAAACGACTGAGGACCCGCCCCAGCTACAAATCTATAAATGTGATTATTTGTTGCGAAGGAATTTCAGCTATTGATTTTAATTAATCGGTATAAACGATTATTTTTATTTTAGTTACTGTACCGAAATTTCAAATATCTTATAAATAACAATTAATCTCAATAAAATTATTTTAATTATTTTATTAATACTACTGCATTAATAAAATAATTATAATTTGAGTGGTTTAATCTAAAAAAATGATTTCATGAATATTGTATTGTTTGTTTTTCTTTTACATGTCATTGATCATAAGCTTAATAAAAATGATCCGACCTTTATATTAGTTATTATAACCAGCACTAGCCTAGCACTAACTATATTTCGCATTTTTTTATATATTTACATACAATAATTACAATTTATACAAGTAATTACATACAACAAAAATACATTATAATAAAAACATTCTACACTCAGTCATCTGATCCAAAACTAAGCAAAGCTCGTGCAATGAACACCAGATAAATGACACCTACTATAAATTCTATAGTTTAAATAAGTATTATGTATTATATAACTATATTAGTTTATTCTAAAAAGTTATTACATCCATATTTTTTGTATATAGCTTTTAATTTAAATATTATTGAGCAGCAAGTTTCAGTTAAAATGGCTTCACTTTATATAAGAAATAAGTAAGCATTGTGAACAAGTGTTTTTAAAATTGGGCAGAAAGTGCATGCAAAAATATTCTTTGACAAGTCGTAAAAATAGTTTCGGCCCTGCTCGCACAAACAATTTCGAAAACAAAAGGTTCGCCCGCCTCCCCCGCCACCCCCGCGCACCCTTCCCCTTTCGGAGTATTGTCGTGGCGAACGATTATATTCGGCAACATCGATTTTATGTATTTAGGTACCAGGAAAATTTTCTTAAATTCAAATGTTTGTAAGATTTTAGTTAAAATATTCCAGAAAAGTAATAAAATGCAGTTCTTGAATTAGCTCTGAAAATTGAGAAATATTAGTTATTGTTTAGGTATTTAAGTTCATTCATCGATTAAAAGTAACTCTTTTTTAAAAATAACGAATAATCGATTTTTACCGGATCAGTTGTCTCTTCATTCTGTGTTTGGTCGTGTCGTGGTCGAGTCGTAGCGCTAGTTGATAAGCGCCCGCGCAAATCCCTCGTAAATTTGATCGAGAGAAATATCGTGTAATAATAAAAGGGAACTAATTTTTTGAGCTGATATTTAAATATTCGAGATGTTATTATGATCAGTTGAAAAACATGTTGAGCAGTTATTTAATTTAATGGCGGTTGATTAATTATTGCGACTGTAAAACATGGACAGTAATAAAAAATCAATTAGTCGGTTATTTTATCATACAATGTCAATTCTAAAAATAATTGATTAGTCCAATAACTGAATGAGCGGTAAAAATGATGGAATGAGCGGTTCGATAAATAGTTCGGCAGATCATAGCCAGCGGTGACAGCCAAACCTGCTCTTATTATACAATAAGTTTATTTAAGCTGCTACTAAGCAAATTCTATGTCATTTTAATTACTTAAGTATGTTTCGAATTACGAATAAAAGTTCCTATTATTATTATACAATTTGTTTTATTTAATTCCTTCAGTCAAAGCAAAAGTAATTTATTTTTTCATTACTATTTAAGTACTGTTTTAGGGTTCCGTACCAAAACTGTAAAAAGGAACCCTTATGGTGCGACTTAGTCCGCCTGTCTGTCCGTCCGTCACACCGCTATATCTCGAAAGCTACTTTACCACCTCATTGTTTATAGAATTGCTTAGAATGAGATTTCTTACCGACAAATTCCGATTAATTACTGCCCACACGTAACCGCTCGTTCAATATTTTTTACCGCTCATTTAATTATTTCCTGCTCAATTATATATTCACTGATCCATTTCATTATTTCTTATTACTCATTTTTGTTTACTTTACTGCTTAGTTTTAACTGCTGAACTAGTTATTAAACTTGCCATTTATAATTTTTAACTTACCAAAACCGCTATTTACAACTGCCTCTTTAAATCAATGCCATAATAAAATATCATGTAATAAGTTTAAATATGTACACACGGCTACCGATCAAGCTATACATTTCTAGTATAAGCTGACCCATTGTACGGAAATCCTATACAATGCGAGATCAGCTTATACTGGAAATGTATAGCTTGATCTGTAGCCGTATGTACATATTTTTTTAATATAGTGCCTGTATTATAAAAAAATGTTATATGTGGTTTACTAAAAGAAGGTGTTTACATTATGTGTGTTAGTGCTAATCATATATTGTGTAATTTTTATTTACAATTTAATTGCGAATTGCAATTATTCACAATACAAGCATTTTTAGAAGTTTTTATTTAAATTGTGAGTTGTGAATTGTGTGTGATGCACAAAGTAATATTAAAATTAGATTTCTTTAAAAAAATATACCATCGCTTTAAGAATTTAAAGTTTTTAATTAGATGTCATTATGTGTTTTATTTATTGTGCTGTTTTTAATGTGAAGTAAATTTGTAAATTTTAAAATAAGTACTTCATGGAGGATGATATGTTCGGGATCAAATGGCGTTTGCAGATTCGGTGAGTGAGTACCTTTATAATCTTTAGACTTTTTTTTGAATAATTTATTTTTATTTGAATTTCATGAGTGTTATAAATGCAAGATAATATTTTATGTTTTGAATAAACGGACGTGTTCGATCATTTCACACTTTTCTTTATTACTTACGATTGACGAACCGGGGCGGTTCGTCAATCGTTACCTTAGACAGTCTTTACACTCGGTGGGATCTATACATTTGATTATGTGTTGTGTGTGTAGTATCTTTTAAGCAATTGATTTCAGTTAATCGGTATAAACGATAATTTTGATGTACATTTATAGCTTAATATTACTTATATTTTTAATTGGATATTTCGGTCAATTGATTTTTTTTGTGTCAATGGTTACTGGTGAACCATGTAAAAAAAACCTACCAATCACTACTTACAACACCGATATTTCAAATATCGGTCTATATTTCAAATATCATCGTTTTAATAAAACATTTAAAATGATATAATAATAGTAATTGATGTGGTTTAATCGAGAGTGGTCAAGTAAGTCATAGCGCCCGCGCACGTCGCGTTGCTCGGAAATTCGATGGAGAGCAAGCAAATATCTGCATTTAATGTGTACAAAAACGTGGTGCCTGTATTATAAAAATTGTTATAAGGGTTTACTTTAGATGTGTTAGTGCTAATAATATATTGTGTCATTTTAGCCACCGCACTTTGTGATTCATATTCGGTGGTTCGGTCCGCCTCAGGTTCGATGGTATGTTAATGCTATAACTAAGAACACAAGACACCTGTATTATTATTTAGAATAATGAACGTAATTAGGAACCGAATGATATTTACTAATATTAAATATTATTGTTATGTGAAATCTGGGTGTTTTTCAAACTCTCCGAAAAAAATGCTCGCTCCTAGAGTTCCGTTATTGATTCGTCATCGTCATTTTATGAATTAGTTTTTTTCTTACCTAATTATATATCGACTGCCCTGATAAGACTGATCAGTTTGCATCGAACTGAATCGTATAAACAACTCCTTAGGCATAAAGAAAATTTTTATCACCTTATATACAGTGTGTTTGCGCACTCTTTAATGCTTATTCTTTCAAAAGAAGTATAATAGAAAAATTCATATAAAATGACATAATAATATTATAGATTGAACAACTTGCGCTGGGCGCTGGAAGTTATGCGCTTTATGACTTTTGTCCTAAAGCTGCTCGTTACATTTTCTGATAAATAATATTGTGGAGTTTTTATTTTGCATAATTTCAACCTATCTATAATGAAATTTGAAATAAACATAGAAAAAACATTAAAATTAAAAATATTAAAAATTTCTTGCTTTCTTTTTCAAAGGGTATTTAGCCCTTTGAAAAAGAAAGCAAGTAATTTTTTTTATTTATTATTATTATTAATTTGTACATATTTGTTGTAAACAAAATAGGTCTGCTAATAAAATTGTTCTTGCAAGTAATAAATGACTAAAAATAATTTTAGATTTCCTGAAAGAATTTATTTATTTAAATGTGATCCTTTTCAATAATAACCCTGGGACATTATTCACACTCGGCCAACTGATTCAAAACCCTATTCTTAAAAGTTTTATTTTATTTTATAGGTACTGGTGCCGGGTCGAATGACGCTTGCAGATTTGGTAAGTACATTTCTTACCTTCTTTTAAAATGTTTTTCTTGATTTTACTTACTGTTTGTTTTTTATTTTGACTATACATAATGCGTGTGTATCCGCCCCATTATGACGTGTGCTTGCACTGTGTTCGCACATGCTACGCCTGTACGCCTGGATGCATATCCTTCAAGTTATTCAAAACCGTTTCGTATACAGGCTTCCCCACGATAATAGTAGTTACATCATGCATAATTACAGGTGTGCAAAGTTGGTTATTACACTCGAGGCTGTATTTATGCGATAAGGGAGCCGAGAGTCTTGAACGATTTAACCACCGAGAGTAGGTATATGGCACCGCGGACTTTTTCTATAGACATTTTAAAGACGTACAATTCTTTACTATATTATTGTGTTATATTATCAATGGTTTTCGCAGCGCACGCGTCATTAGGAATTGTATAGGTATTTTTTACACCTTGGGTTACATACTTGTTGTCGGAGGTATCCCTATAATTTTTGAAAATAAAATAAGTCCTATATACTGTTCATCATTAATCTGGCATCCTAACTTATACAAAAAGAATTTTTCGAATCCGACTGGTTCAGAAATTAGCGTGTTTAAACAAACAAAAAACTCTTTCGTTTTATTATGTTAGCATTAACATTATATTATTTGAATATTATTTAATTTCATACCATTGAATATCGATTAATTACAATTAATTGTCAGCATTATTTATTTAGAAAGTGTAAAATGGTTTATTTTGATATGGTGTATTTGAATATCGAGGAATGGCATCCCCAGAAAAGTATAATCGTAACAATGGCGGCCATTGGAGAGAGTGTTTTAATTCATTTTATGGTAATTACCAAGTTTACCAACGGTGTAAATGCAGATTTAGCTTGTTTAAGCCAACTTCTTTTCAGTAAATAAGGTATGGTTAATAAATCAGAAGAGGGATGGAGAAATCAGCTCACCAGTATGTATTTTTTTTATTTTCTATTTTGTGTGTCTTGCTCGTGACGGATAATCAACTATGGCTAGTACAATGCCACTAACAAAGATTCTTTGATATAATATCTTAAGTAAACAGTTGTTTATGTAAATAAAAGGTTGATAATAGCATCATTCTACATTAAAGTTTGAGTTTCTTGCCGGGAGTCTTCTCAGTTTAAGTGTATTACGAACCGGTGGTAAAATCAATTGTAACCATCGTAAGTGCCTTATTAAGGCCTATATTGAATAAACAATTTTTGAATTTTGAATTTTAAGAAAATAAAGTTATATCAACATTAAATGTAATAACGAAATGTAATATAGATTATTCAAGTAACAATGAAAAATAATTATTGAAATACCTAGAGATACCTATCTTTTATCACTAAAACCTTCTAAGTGAAACATGCTGCTATATGCGGTGATCACTAAAAACTCCTAAGTGAAACATGCTGCTATATGCGGTGATCACTAACAACTTGTAAGTGAATCATGCTGCTATATGCGGTGATCACTAACAACTCGTAAGTGAAACATGCTGCTTTATGCGGTGATCACTCAAACCTCCTAAGTGAAACATGCTGCTATATGCGGTGATCACTAAAAACTTCTAAGTGAAACATGCTGCTATATGCGGTGATCACTAACAACTTGTAAGTGAAACATGCTGCTATATGCGGTGATCACTAACAACTCGTAAGTGAAACATGCTGCTATATGCGGTGATCACTGAAAACTCGTAAGTGAAACATGCTGCTATATGTGGTGATCACTAACAACTCGTAAGTGAAACATGCTGCTATATGCGGTGATCACTTACAACTCGTAAGTGAAACATGCTGCTATATGCGGTGATCACTAAAAACTCGTAAGTGAAACATGCTGCATTATGCGGTGATCACTAAAAACTCCTAAGTGAAACATGCTGCTATATGCGGTGATCACTAAAAACTCGTAAGTGAAACATGCTGCTATATGCGGTGATCACTAAAAACTCGTAAGTGAAACATGCTGCTATATGCGGTGATCACTAACAACTCGTAAGTGAAACATGCTGCTATATGCGGTGATCACTCAAACCTCCTGTGAAACATGCTGCTGTATGCAGTGATCACCAAAAACTCTTAAGTGAAACATGCCGCTGTATGCGGTGATCATTAAAAACTCAATATAGTCGAATCGACTCATGGCGAGTATGGCGACCTCTAAAATAGTATAAAATGATAAAACATGGTGATATTACATAATGCAAAAATTTATTAGACATACAGTATACGAATGGCCGAAACGGAACAGGGACATTCCGTTAAACAGGACGGCCGTCTGTTAGCATTAACATTATATTATTTGAATATTATTTAATTTCATACCATTGAATATCGATTAATTACAATTAATTGTCAGCATTATTTATTTAGAAAGTGTAAAATGGTTTATTTTGATATGGTGTATTTGAATATCGAGGAATGGCATCCCCAGAAAAGTATAATCGTAACAATGGCGGCCATTGGAGAGAGTGTTTTAATTCATTTTATGGTAATTACCAAGTTTACCAACGGTGTAAATGCAGATTTAGCTTGTTTAAGCCAACTTCTTTTCAGTAAATAAGGTATGGTTAATAATTATATTATGAGTAATCAGTATAAATTACTTATAAATGGGTTTGCTTAAAACACGGTTTATATCGTTCTTAAGTTTAGTAAAGTTTCGCCATGACAGTGTGCAAAATATTAAAATATAGGTAATTCTATCGTGGTAGTTGTATCAACAATAGCTGCCTCGCGCGGTGTCACCCGCGTTCCCATGATAAAAAGTAGCCTATACTCGGGGATAATGTAGCTTCCTATTAGTAAAACAATTTTTCGAATCCGACTGGTAGTTCCAGTGATTAGCCCGTTTAAACAAACAAACAAAAAAACTCTTCCGCTTTTTTATATTAGTATAGATCAACAATTATGCAAACAATGTGTTCAAAAAAACGTTTTAGATATTTCACAAAACAACGTTTAATAAAATTATTGTTTGGTTTTTGATCTTTACGCAAACCAATGCTAAATGCATAAATAATCATGTGTACCTAACAATATTATCAAAACTAAAATTATGTGCATAAATATGACTACGATTAATTCAATTCAATCCAGTCCACATTATTTAGAAGAAGATTAATTATTTTTGTAGAAGACATTGTCAAGAGTTTGGTCTTAGCCTCTGGGGACTTGAGAGCCAAGTGTTTTTTTGCCCAGAGGCCGTTCAGCGGGGTAACGCCGCCGCGCCGCTAGCATAATGGGTACCATGGATAATTTAGAAGATAGTTTATTTTAAATAGGTTTTAAATTCCTTTATCATTTTTCGTTTTTTGTAGTTACAATTGTAGTTTTTAACAAAATTAGTTACCATACTAAATATACCTAGAGTTGTGATTGATACAAATAAATGTAATGCGAAATTGATAAAAATATTTACATTATTATTGATTTATTATTGCATCTTCGAAATAAAATCATAATATCTCTTATACATAATACTTACATACGTAAATATTACGATTATTTTCTGAGATTTCCTTCATATTCTGTTTTGGGATCGTAGACTGCATGTTTACTTTCTGTATCTGCCAGCCTGCCTGCTTGCTGCTTTTTCTCGTGTAGCGACATCTATCAGCGACTCAAAGAAGTTCACACTCAGGGATAGATGGCGCCACAAGAACCTTCATCGCGCTCAAGTCAACATTCTACAGTCGAAACGCGATTCCCAGCTTCGAAGACTTCGCCTTGCGGAAGATATTTCCTTTTCAATGAAGGAGCAATGAAGGAGTCTACCAGCTTAGTCTATATGTATGTTTGCTTGCATGCTTGTTTGCATATGAGCTTGTCTGTTTGCATCCTTTGCACACAATAAGGCGCAGATAGGTACTTTAACAATACCACCCACGACAGATATTTATGTGCATGAATGGCATGAACATGTATAATAAGCATAAATTTACAAAAAAGTTGTAGGTATATGTAGTATATTTTTTTTTTTTTTAATATTTTAGTTTATTATTTATTCAAAACAGTGAAAAAACAGTACAACAAAGTATTAAAAACCACACAACGCAAACCTCAATGGGTTTATCTGTGTGTGGCGAGGACGTTAGTTCGCATAGTTATGTAATTTAAAAAAAAGTTAGTTACTTAATTTATTTAGGTAAAAACATTTCAGTTTGCGCTTCACAACGTTATGTTTGATATCCTTATTGTTAAACATATCTACAATGTTCCGTACAAGTTATTATATTTTGGTAATACATATTTACTATTTAAATTATTATTTTATATCAGCGGGGCGATTACCTACGTAACTTAATTTCAATCATTTTCGCATTGAAATCGGTTCAATATATCGGTTTTCTGATAACTTTTTTACGTTCTGATAATTGCAAATACAAACAGTCGTACATACATTAGAAAAAGAACCATTTCCGATGTTGTAATATTTCTACCGATTCAGAGGTAATTTCAATCTAAATTTCATTGCAATAAAATTACGTAATCCACGTACAGTTGTCTGGTTTCCATAGTACAATCTCTGCTAAGTTTGGGATCAGGTGAGAACATGTGTGAAGGATGTTCCAGGATATAATTATTATTTGTGTTGTTGTAATCATGTGCTCTATGTAAGTGTATACAATAAAGAATATTTCATTCATTCATTATTTAGTAATCAATAAAATTACTTAAAATGTTGTTAGTATCGCTACACGTCAAATGAACGAAACCGACCCCACGAAAGCTGACCGCGATTGCCACGTCGCAATGCAACTTCCTTCGCACGGTTTGGTCGCTAACCAGCAGCTGGTGGTCCTCCTGGAACCTTTGTACCTACTAGTTGCATCGCTGTGATATTGGGTTGTCTCCTGGCGGTCATTTGGAGAAATCGATCCTGTCGTAACACGATTAGTACCCGTGTGCCGTTCAGCTGCATCCCCAGTACTGCGATAACGTTTCCACAACCATGATATCACGTTTTGGCTTATGTGTAGGGTCTCAGCAACGATGCGTTGAATAGCACCATTTTCTAACGTACCCACGGCTCGTAACATTTCATCTCGACTCAAATGACGACGTGACATGATTCTTAAAGCTCACACGCCACGTTAAATTAAAAAAGAAAAACCAATGTAATCCCTTTTCATTAATTAATGTTAATAAAACAATTTTAATTTTCCTTAACGTAACGAATTACTAACAATTTTGCGGCCTTATTTTTAATCGACGATAAAACGGAGGAGGTTTCGACGCGTATATACCTATATATCTATATTTTTTTATGTATGATCAACTTATTTCAGAGTAGTCCGATTTTGATAATTCTTTTTTTATTGGATAGGGTATACCTCGCAGTCTGTCCCATATAAATTTGGATACAAAATACCTAGGTACCCTAAGGGTGGGAAAATAGAGGTGATTTATTGTTCACTTACCGATTTTAATGGCGAGTTGTGTATTACATTACAAAAGTAATCAAACATTAAGCATGTAGTAATTAGTAGACAATAGCTAACTTTTTAACAAAATAGCAAAAATATTAAACCACTTCTGTTTTCATTTAGTTTAAGTCATTTAGTATAGTTTTGTTTTAATGTATTATCTACCCACATCAAATTGTCTTATGTCTAATAAAATATAACTTTAAAACCAGCTTAAATGTAACTGATAGCACAGATTTTGAGAAAAACTGCTAAAAAAATAAGTGGAAATTGTTATATGTTTCTAACAATTTCCACTTTTCAATGTAAGGGGAACATTGTAAAATTTACTTTCATAATCTTCACCAATATTTATTTATAATCAGCCTATGAGGTTTGTCAAGTTCTTTGACTCTTTCTTGGCTCTCTTTCTTCTCGTACTTGAATTTCAAGCTTGTTCGGAGTATCAGTCATTATTGCTGTTTTTCTGCCTTTCGTTGCGTTCCATTATTCTTCCTGGGTCTTGCTTGCCTTTGGCCTACTAAATGATCCATCATGATCACGTTCTGAATACTAGGTGAAGGTAGATGTGATGTTTAAATTAGCTATATCTACTTCCGAAAGGTTTGTTGATGGAAATATTAATTCAGGAGGGGTTAGGGCTAGGATACGATGCTCCACCATGGAATTCCAGTGCTTACTCTCCTACTCCATCATCAAACTATATATGGTCAAAATGCATCTCAAGATGATTCCAATAAGTCCAAACACGGCTAACATACTTTATTCCAGTATACTGAGTTCCAGTACCTACCTTCCGGATCCATCATCAGATCAGCTCGATGGTACCAAATTATAATAAAAGTATGCAATAAGTGTGCAAAATGTCAGTTTAATCAGACGTTTGGAAGTCGATGAAAATTACGTTTGAAGTCACATTTTGATTACATTCATACAAACAGGCTCAGAGTATATAAATACCGGTGAAGCTGTTAAAAGCGTTTTCAAAATCATTAAAAAAGATTTATGAATCCTTCGAGTCATCGGCCACAAACATTTATACGTATGCAATTTTGCTATCATATTAATAGTAGGTGCAACAAAATAAAATTGAGACAAAATAAAATTGAGAAAATAAAGACAAGCAAATTGTACGGCGCGTAATGTTGTAAATAGTCATAAGTTATCATTATAAACTTTGTTACCTTATTTAGTTAGTAAGATATTAGTCCTTAAGTGTACCTATAATAAAAATAGAATAGTTGTGTTTTTTATTACCTATATATAATAAATAAATAATAGTAAATAGGGTTAATTAAGCTATAAAAAGCAATAATAGACATAGGAAAACAATGTAAATAGGCTTATGTAAAAATAAAAATAGAAAGTGGCTCTCGGCACGGTAACGCCTATTGTTCTGGCCAAAAATTCGTATCGACCAATAGGAGCGCAGCACGCTCTCCCGCACTCGTACCGTTAGGCACCGATAAAAAAATAGTATAAAAGAGACGGCATTAGGCCGGCAGGCATTCACTTCTTGTTCGAGCGCCATAGAAACAACAACACGTTACTGTACCGAGCTTCACCGAGTATTGATTTAATGAATGGCATTTTATTTCGACCTACAAAACCAGCATAGTAAATGTACCATCGTGTACATTAATGGTCCTTCGAGCGCCGGATTTATAGAAGAAAAACAGTCCAAATATAGAAGAAAAATAGAAAAATGCCGTCAACGAGATCAAGCAAGGCGAAAGGTGCAACTGAACAAGAAACGCAATCAGCAAATGAAGATTCAGCCAACAGTGCTCAAGAATCCGAAACAGCCACGACCACGACGCAGGAGACCGCTACTACAGAAGAAACAGCAACCACGCGGTCTACAGAAACCGTCGCGGATCGTGATGAAACGGCCACAGCAGCTGCGCCCAACCCAAAGGACGCGAAGTCAAGAAAAGGGGAAAAAGCGAAGAGAATGGCACTAGCCAGGGCGGAAATCCTCCGCCTACAATTAGAATATGCTGCCGCCAGAATGGCCGCCCTAGAGGCGGAAACAGATTCAGACATCGAAGAAGACGACGCTACCGTCGTCTCTGAAAGAACCACAGCACGACGGGTCGCCGAATGGGTACAGAAGAGCGACCGGCCAATCCTGGCTATTGAGAACCAACCTCATACCAAAACAGAACCTGCCGTCGCGCCACAACCTGCCGTTTTGCCGCAGCCCATCGTCGTGCCACAGCCTATCGTCGTGCCACAGCCTACCGTCGTGCCGCAGCCTACAGGTGTACCACAACCGACAACAGTGAACCTCAGCGAGCTCGCCTCAGCAATCACGTTAGCAGCAAAATCAGGCAGTCGACTACCGCATCGCCACACCGACCTGCCTGCCTACAGTGGTGCATACCAAGAATGGCTGTCTTACAAGGCGGCGTACACAGAAACATCAGAACTTTACACCGAGATAGAAAATGTCACACGCCTACGCCGCAGCCTACGGGGACACGCCAGGGAAGCGGTGGAGAGCCTGTTAATACATACTTCGAAGCCACAAGACATCATGAAAACTCTAGAAACACGTTTTGGCAAACCGGACACCATCGCACTCGCCGAGTTGGAGCGTCTCCGTTCGTTACCTCGCCTCTCCGATACAGCAAGAGACATCTGCGTGTTCTCCACAAAGGTGTCCAACATAATCGCCACGTTGCAAGCACTCAAGAAAATATACTACCTCTACAATCCTGAAGTCACAAGAGCAGTAATAGAAAAGTTTTCACCTCAAATGCGGTTCCGGTGGTTCGACTTCACTTCAACAGACAACATCGAAGAAGCTGACCTACTTAAGCTGTCAAGATTCCTAGAAAAAGAAGCCGAAAAATGCAGCCCGTACGCCCAGCCTGAACCTGTATCAAGACAAACAGACTTCGAACAGAAAACTCAACGTGCGCCTGCGCGAAAACAGAAAACATACACAGTGAACGAGCGAGACAGCGAATCAAAGTGTCCCGTATGCGAGAAACGTGGTCACATAGCAACAGAATGCAAGCAGTTTACAGAAACAGAAACTAACGCCAGGTGGGACCTGGCTAAATCAAAATACCTATGCTTCAGATGCCTAGGATACAGAGCCAGAACACATCAATGTCAAGCAAAAAAGTGTCAAGTCGATGGATGTCAACGTACGCATCACAAGTTACTTCACTTCCAACCGAAATCAACTTCTGCAGAACCCGAAACGAAGAGCGACGTGGTCACCAACATATGGTCAGCGGCCGTCGAGTCAAGATCATACCTAAAGATCCTGCCAGTACAGGTGTCGGGACCAAAAGGCAAAATAAACACCTTTGCCTTATTAGATGACGGATCAACAGTCACTCTGATCGACAACAGCGTCACTAAGAAGACCGGACTCAAGGGCACGCCAGAACCACTCCGAATCGAAGCAGTTGGAAACACTGAAGTTGAAGCATCAAAGTCTCGACGTGTCACCATAACCATTTGCGGCACGGCGGGAGAACACAGCATACAAGCCCACACAATCAACGGTTTGCACATAACGCCACAGAAGATATCAGACGTCGACATCACCGGCTGCAAACACCTCACAGACATCGCAGCACAACTTACCTACAGTGTGGGTACTCCTGGCATACTCATCGGGCAAGACAACTGGCACTTACTGATCGCCTCAGAAGTTCGTCAAGGCAGCAGACACCAGCCGGTGGCATCCCTAACGCCACTCGGATGGGTGCTCCACGGCTCACGCAAACGCATACTTGGTCAACAGTTACATCAAGTCAACCATATACAGCAACAAGATGACGACATGAACGAGCAGCTCAAACAGTACTTCGCAATAGAATCACTCACAATAGAACCCAAGAAACCCCAGAGTGACCCCGAGCAACGTGCACTTGTCATCCTTGAAGAACACACCAAGCAGCGTGAAGACGGCCGTTACGAAACAGCTTTGTTATGGAAGACTCCAGACGTCGTCATGCCAAACAACAAAGAAAACGCCCTGAAGAGATTGTCCAGCACAGAAAAGAAGATAGATAAAAACCCACAGCTGAAACAGAAATACAACGAACAGATGGCTGCGCTCATACAAAAGGGGTACGCCGAACCTGCACCGAAAGAAGCTAAAGAAAATAGAACGTGGTACTTACCACATTTTCCAGTCATCAACGCCATGAAACCGGACAAAGTACGTGTGGTACACGACGCTGCAGCCAAAACCAAGAACGTTTCACTCAACGATCACCTGCTCACCGGTCCAGACCTCCTACAGTCACTCCCAGGAGTCATCATGAGGTTTCGCCAACATCCCATCGCTGTCACTGCCGACATCGCCGAGATGTTTATGCAGGTGAAAATAAGACCCGAAGATAGAGACGCACTTCGATACCTGTGGAGAGAAGATCACCGTGGAAACCATGAAGTCACAGAATACAGAATGACGTCACTCATATTTGGCGCCACTTCATCTCCATCGACCGCTATCTTCGTGAAAAATATCAACGCTAAACGTTATCAAGACAGTCACCCGGCAGCACACCGCGCAATAGAAAAAAACCACTACGTTGATGACTACCTACAAAGCTTCCCGACCGAAGAAGAAGCCATACAGACAGCAACCGACGTACGCAACATACACCGAGAAGCACACTACGAGTTGCGACAATGGGCATCGAACTCACCGGCGGTACTTACAACTCTGAGCACCGACGAAGATAAGAAAAAACAGCAAATAATAGACTTGAAAGATGGCAGTACAACAGAACGTGTGCTCGGCCTCATATGGGAGTGCCACGCAGACAAACTTACCTTCAATCTCAACTTGGCGAGATTACCACCAGATATAGTGAACAAAGACACGCCCACCAAGAGGGACATATTGAAAATAGTTATGTCATTGTTCGACCCGCTCGGCTTCGCATCACCGGTCACCACAAGAGCCAAACAAATACTACAAGAAGTCTGGCGCCGGGGCACCGACTGGGATCAATCGATAGAAAAAGACTTACAGCCACAGTGGACAGAGTGGATGTCACACCTACAACGCCTCGCCGCAGTGAAAATACCTAGATGTTACCTACAGTACAGCAGCGCCGACCGCATCGAGCTACACACATTCGTCGACGCCAGTGAAGTAGCATACGCTGCCAGCCTCTACTGGCGCGTGACAACACCGGACGGGCAGGTGACAACATCACTCATCATGGCGAAGGCACGCGTGGCACCCCTCAAGGTCACGTCGATCCCGCGCCTCGAACTACAAGCAGCAGTGATGGGCAGTCGCATGGCAACAACCATCATAGAAGAGCACGACAGAAAACCAGACTCCAAGACCTACTGGAGTGACAGCAAAACAGTGTTGGCGTGGCTGAGAAACGGGGCCCGCTCATACAAACCGTACGTCGCCCATAGAATAGCAGCAATCGAAGAAAACAGCAAAATCAACGAGTGGAGGTGGGTGCCTACCAAATTGAACGTCGCGGACGATGCCACACGTGACGTCCCCCCGGACTTCAACACCGATCACCGTTGGTTCACCGGACCGCCGTTCCTGCGAGACGACCCCTCAACGTGGCCAACGGAAACCGTCACCGACACGCCACACACCGGTGAAGAAAGAACATGTCACATACAGAACAAAAAATCACAAGAAAATATCAGTGAAGCCCTACCGCAAATAGACAGATTTTCCAAGTGGGAACGCCTCCTAAGAAGCACCGCTCGTGTACTGCAATTCATACAGTTGTGCAGAAAGAAAACAGACGTCGTACAATACAAACGAACAAAACACAACAAAGAAAAGGATGCGGCATGGACAAAACACAAGAAACAGAAAAAACACTCTGCACGCCCCCTACAGTCAAACAAGAAAACCGAAAAATGCTATATACCTATCGACGGTGACCTACTGCGACGTGCCGAGTCACTACTAGTTCGTGCGAGTCAACGAGACTCATTCAAAGAAGAAATGGACGCCATCAACAACGACAGACCGCTGTCGACACGGAGTCGACTGCGCCACCTATCGACAGAAATAGTAAACGGAGTGATAACGCTAAAATCAAGAATACACGCCGTGAAAGAAGTCGAAGAAGCTGTCAAAAGGCCCGCCATCCTGGACGGAAACCACCCGGTTACCCGTCTCTACATAGACCACATACATAGACGTCTTCACCACTCCGGTATAGAAACAACCTTGAACGAGTGCAGACAACAATATTGGATCATCAAACAGAGACCTACAGTAAAAGCAGTCATACATAACTGCTTACCCTGCCGAATAAGAAAAGCGTCGCCGCCAACGCCCCCTACCGGTGATCACCCAACATGCAGATTGGCACACCACAGACGTCCCTTCACGTATACTGGTGTAGACTACTTCGGGCCACTGACCATCACCGTGGGACGGACAACACAGAAAAGATACGTCGCACTGTTTACGTGTCTCACAACACGTGCACTTCACTTAGAGGTCGCCGGGTCATTGACCTCTGACTCGGCGATCATGGCACTACGACGCTTCATAGCACGCCGAGGGTGCCCCACCGAGATATGGTCGGATAACGGTACCAACCTGCAGGGCGCCGACAAAGAACTACAGCGAGCACTCAACACAGCCACTCAAGAGGAGGCGAGCCGACGAGCAATCAACTGGCGGTTCATCCCCCCAAGCGCCCCCTTCATGGGCGGGGCGTGGGAGCGACTGGTGAGAAGTGTGAAAACCGCTCTCAAGACAGTACTTCATGAGAAAAACCCCACAGAAGAATCCCTGACGACGCTGCTGGCAGAGGTAGAAAATACAGTGAACAGTCGGCCCCTAACACATGTCTCAGTCGACCCCGAGGACATGGAGGCCATCACCCCCAACCATTTCTTACTCAGCGGCCCGTCATCATCAATAGCACCCGGTACCTTTACGGACAACGACCTGATCGGACGCAACCACTGGCGAACCTCACAGAGACTGGCAGATATGTTCTGGGCAAGATGGGTGCGTGAATACCTACCGGAGCTCCAATACAGGCGGGAGCCCTACGGACGAGGTGAAACACTCAAAATCGGTCACCTTGTCCTTATCGCCGACGGAACCCTACCAAGAAACATGTGGCCCCGTGGAATCGTCATCGCAGTGTATCCGGGACCAGACAACGTGATAAGAACAGCTGACGTCAGAACAAAGGGCGGAGTACTACGCAGACCTACCAAGAAGCTGGTTATTCTACCTATCCAGGCACACACCGTACAACAAGAATAGTTGCGTCACCCAACTCAAGATAACGTCGGTAACGCACGGCGGGAGAAATGTACGGCGCGTAATGTTGTAAATAGTCATAAGTTATCATTATAAACTTTGTTACCTTATTTAGTTAGTAAGATATTAGTCCTTAAGTGTACCTATAATAAAAATAGAATAGTTGTGTTTTTTATTACCTATATATAATAAATAAATAATAGTAAATAGGGTTAATTAAGCTATAAAAAGCAATAATAGACATAGGAAAACAATGTAAATAGGCTTATGTAAAAATAAAAATAGAAAGTGGCTCTCGGCACGGTAACGCCTATTGTTCTGGCCAAAAATTCGTATCGACCAATAGGAGCGCAGCACGCTCTCCCGCACTCGTACCGTTAGGCACCGATAAAAAAATAGTATAAAAGAGACGGCATTAGGCCGGCAGGCATTCACTTCTTGTTCGAGCGCCATAGAAACAACAACACGTTACTGTACCGAGCTTCACCGAGTATTGATTTAATGAATGGCATTTTATTTCGACCTACAAAACCAGCATAGTAAATGTACAGGTCGGTTAACGAAAGCTGGCACGTTCACAGTACTCATAAATTTGCAATCAGTCAAGTCTAATGGACGAATGCAAAAATAGACCACTCTATATTTATGAGCAGTAGCAAAAGCAAAACAATAACTGTCTCCTTCATACTCATAAGCTTGACTTTGCGCGAGAGAGACGGTGTAAATGTGTTGAAACGTGCCAGCTTTAGTTAACCGACCTGTACCATCGTGTACACAAATTGAGTCGAAAAGAGATTAGAATTCACCTGTGGTGAATCCCACTTTTTGCGACTCGATTATTGGGAACATATTCACCTGGGAATGATGAAATTCAGTCACTCGCTGCATCCGTAAGACCACTGACACGAATATCAGCTAAGATTTGGCTGATGAGATTCAGAGTGGGCAAAAGAGGGAGGGGAAGAGGGACAGCTGCGCCCCCCCCCCCCTAGTGATGTGCTCTCGACTCATTCTTTTCACAACTTATCCACCCCTCTGGGCCATTGGCTGGCGTCGCCCGGGAACCTATGCAGGACACCACATTTTTCGACTTTTCAATTATCAAACCCTCCACGCAGCAAAGCCGCTTCGGTAACTATTTCTCGTTTTAGCAGGCAAATAGTTGTAGCTATCCAGAACAAATTCCGTTCCATTCCGTGGTCGGGTCCGATGACTATGAATAGTATAATAAAATAACTAAAATACACGCTTTTTAAAACCCTTATTGCGCCTATAGTCTAAAAAAGTTATGAATATGAAAGTCCGAAAAAGAGATGGATGGATTGTGTGAAAGATGATATGGGTAAGAAAGGAGTGGATACTAGTATGACGGATAGAAGAGACGAATGGAAGAAGCGTACATATTGCGCCGACCCCAATTGATTGGGAACAGGGCAGGCAGATGATGAATTGAGCCTATAGTCTCTGTCTGTCTATCCCGTAAGCCCTTACGGGTAGAAGGCTCCTTCTTAGTGTAAGCAAGCAAATAGTTTAAAGAAAAAGCCCGAAAAGCATAATATGCACCCAACGCTGCTCCGCTGTGGAGTTCCAGTGTCTATTCTCCTACTCCATCATTATCAGACCCTGAAACCACACACACACAAACGCACCCCCACATCCAGTCCAATATTGGGGCGTGTCTCCCCTTTTCCCAGGGAAATCGAGTATATGGGCTTGGCGTCGTGCTGTTTTTCTACCATCCGCGAACCCTACCAGGTGAGACTGGTGAAACCAGCAGAGGCCCAGCAGATGGCTTCATGTCGCGAGACCTTGTAGAATTTTCCATGTGGTTCTGGAATGGACTTCAAAAAAAGGGCAATTCACTAATATGTGATTTAGAAATCTGATTGAAATAGTCATTGAACGAGTGAAAGGAAAGAGAGGGATAATGCCAGAGAGAGCAAACAGACCGGTTCCAACCACTCGCGGCATCTTCATGTCACATTAGTGGAACCAAGCGCTATGATTGGCTGGTAATGTAAGTACTGTGATTGGTGGACAATGTCGTGAAGCTAGTCGATATCAGGTATAAATTAGACTACACTGTTGATACCCTTTAATTAATATTAAGATCGGAGTCGGAGTCGGGAGTCGGGCGGGCGGGCGCGCGTTCGGAGGCGGTATTATTCGTTCGTTTCGCGTTTGTTTTTGATGATTTAATTGCTAAAATATACCTAATAGGATAATATTTTAGATTATTGTGTATGTATGTATGGGGGACGGCGGTACCTACCTGGACAATATGAAATGAATGCAAGCAATGTAGTGTGTGCAGTTTTCGCAAGTTTATTTTTATTTATTTATTTATTTATTTATTTTTTTTGTTTATACATATCTACGTACCTATGAATAATATTAATTAATCGGTGAAGAAGAAAATTCGTATTTTCCATTATGTGTAGGTGCCTACGCCATACCTATACAGTGCAATTAAATCATCATCGTCGTTTCGTGTGTGGTGTTGTGTGCGTGTTTTACGTGTCTGTCTGTGGCTTGGGACCTCCTATGTGTACCAAACTAAATTCTAAGTCTGAAGTCTAGTTTATGTACATACATAAACTAGATAGGTATATTAGCCTATACAATACTACTATTATGTTTGTTTGTTTGTTTGTTTGTTTGTTTGTTTGTTAGTATGTATGTATGTATAAGTAGGTAGGTAGGTAGGTAGGTAGGTATTTAGGTATTTATAATCATTTTATATAGGCAGTAAGGATGTCACCGTTTTACGTATGTATGTATGTATGTATGTATGTATGTATGTATGTATGTATGTATGTATGTATGTATGTATGTATGTATGTATGTATGTATGTATGTATGTATGTTTATTAGTTATTTAGTCGGTCAATTTATGTACGTATCGAAATAGAAACAATTGTATCGTAACTAATATGGGTACGATATTTAGAATAATTTGTTAGCCCTGAAAAGGGCTTTTTGGTAGGTACATGTGCGCGATTGCGTGTGTGTATGCAACCAACGCGCACGTGCGTGCGGTGCCGGTCTCTCGCAACACGCTGGCTGGCCGTCCGTCCGTACGTACGTAGGACGGGCGGCGTAGGCGCGCGCGGCAGGGGGCGGCATGCAGGCAGGCAGGGCGCGGCTGCCAGCGAGCGGCTGTCGTCGTCGTCGTCGCTTTTACTTCTTGGCTGCTGCCTTTTTGGCGGCGGCCGGCTTCGATTTTGATGCGGCGGCGGCGGCCTTCTTCGGTTTGGGCGCCTTTGGTTTCTTTGTCGGTGGTTTGGCGGTTTTCTTAGCTTTAGACGCGGCGCCTCCACTCTTACCTCGCGCGGGCGACGCTGCCGCCAGGGCGGCGGCTGCCTTCTTGGCGGCGGCGATGGAGGCGGTTTTCTTTTTGGCGGCTGCGGCTTTTTTGTCCTTGGTAGCCAATGCGGCGGCTGCTGCTGCTGCTGCTTTCGATGACTTCGACGGCGATGCGGAAGCCGCAGATGCACCGCCCCTCTTGTTGCCACCCTTAGCGGCGGCCGCGGCGGCGGACGCTTTCTTACCTTTGGCGGCGGCGCCGGAAGCACCGGACGAGGCGGCGGTCTTGGCGACGGCCTTGCCGGCACCTCCGGCCGGCTTCTTCGCCGAGGTTGATTTAGATTCCAGTTTGAAGGAACCGGACGCACCTTTGCCCTTCGTTTGTATCAGTGTACCCGATTCGACGGCGCTCTTCAAATATTTCCTTATGAACGGTGCCAGTTTCTCAGCGTCGACCTTGTACTGAGCGGCTATATATTTCTTGATCGCCTGCAGTGACGATCCGCTGCGCTCTTTCAACTCCTTTATGGCGCTATTGACCATTTCCGAAGTCTTAGGGTGCGTCGGTTTCGCCTTGGGTTTTTTGGCTCCGGCGGCGGCGGACGCCTTCGGTCCCTTCTTCGCCGGGGTGGTGGGTGCCGGTACTTCGGTTGCCACAGCTGTGTCTGCCATAGTAGTAGGTAGGTAGGTAGGTAGGTAGGTAGGTAAAATATGAATGAATTCACTCAACAAACACTCAACAACACAAGAGATCGCACACAAAACAACAACAAACTACGACGACAATATTAAAATAAAGTGAGTAGAATAGTAGTAGGTAGGTAGTAGTTACAGTATTAGATGTCGCCACTGGAACACAAAATAATTATCATTTTAACAATACACATCGAGGCATTACCGTAAGGAGAGCCGCGGTGTCGCGAGACGTTTTCTCGTATGAACACTTCCAACTTTTCACTAACATGTATATAAATTATTATATTTTTAACTGGGTTCTATTATAATTAAAACATTAATATATATTTATATGGACACATCATGAAAGTGTTTATGTAATGTTCACTTCAAAACTTTCACAAATATAATAAGGGACGCGCTACAGGTGTTTATTTTCACCGCCTTGTATGCGACTTGCTTAGTGTCCAGTTCAAAAGTGATTTTTCTCTATAAAACATAAAGATTACACACATAAAGGTCGATAAGTAAACGGCGAAGATCCCGAGCTTGGAACATAATAAGAATTCACTTTTGTAAATACATATTGTGACCGTTTTGACGAGTGTAACGACGACGGTCGTAAAACACACGACTGCCATTTTCTGAACAGCCAACGATACGGCGCTCAGTTTCTATCCGAGGCTCGTGTACACATTGATTGTTATAATATTCTTATTCTTATTTAAACATTCCAACATACTACATAATAATACTACTCTACCTATATAGGGGGGTACTCTACCTATAAAATAAACTTAAGATCACATTAGGTGGTGGTAGGTAACGACATATTCAAACGCATACAATAATGTATAATTATGTGTGTAGAGAGTAGAGGTATTAGGTAGTTAGTACATTGGTGGTAGGTATTTATTTATGAAACTAATAGTAGGTAAGTACCTAAGTACATAATGTAAAAAGAAATGATTTCGTGTTTATTAGAAAGAGAACTTCCATGACACACAAACAAAACAACAACCGGAACGTACCTACGACTAGGTAGGTACATCTATCATACTACTACCACCTACTTACAAACAACAAAAACAGTTTTGTGAGTGTGTAGTCAGTTACACTATAATATAATATTTACTATCCTAATGCAAATGCGATGCGACACACGCACGGAGAGTACATAGAATATTTATTTATCGGTACCTACTTACTGTTTTACGTACTTTACGTTTGTATGCTTGCTTGCACGCAGCTATACATTACATAGATCGATTTATCCTTTTAGTATATATAATACTACTTTTGTGATTAGAAAGTGTACTATACATTAAGTAGGTAGGTAGGTAGGTAGGTAGGTAGGTAGGTAGGTAGGTAGGTAGGTAGGTAGGTACATACACTTATATGTATGTAAGGTTTTTAAAATAAACCTCATTATTATAGGTATATGATTTGACATTAATTAATTAATCATAGTGTACGTATATAGAAACAGTTTGCATTTAAACAAAACGGAATTATGTGCGGCCCTGAAAAGGGCCTTTTGTTCCTGTGCGTACATGATGTTCGTCTCGATCAATAAATAATACCAAACTAATAATAAAATTTATGATCGAAATTAACATCGGACACGATGGAAGTGGTTTAACCACCGAAACCGTACAGTGTGCGTCCCTGACGTTTCAGAGCGTAGACGACGTCCATGGCGGTGACGGTCTTCCTCTTCGCGTGCTCGGTATAAGTGACAGCGTCACGGATCACGTTCTCGAGAAACACTTTGAGAACGCCACGAGTCTCCTCGTATATCAGACCGGATATACGCTTAACGCCTCCTCTGCGAGCCAAACGACGGATCGCGGGTTTGGTGATGCCCTGGATGTTGTCGCGAAGTACTTTCCTGTGACGTTTGGCTCCACCTTTCCCCAGACCCTTTCCTCCCTTGCCGCGACCGGTCATTGTAGTTGTAGTAGTAGTAGTAGTAGTAAGTAGAAGTTAAAGATTGATACAACAAACTGCGCGCGACCGTACTCGTATACTGCACCGAAGTGACTGATATAGCGCCGCATAATAATCCGCGTTATATTTATATACGCGACGGCCATCAGGCGGTTGGTTTCATTTCATTGGTTCCCTTGTTGAAAAGTGAGATAGCTATATTGTACGTCACGAACTAAGGAGGTACGGGCTATAGGTGGGCGAAATGGCTATATTTTTTTAATTCATTGTACATTACACTATTTTTTACTAACTGTTGTTAACAATTGTTATGATATATATTATAAATTATACATATACATATATACTAGCTGCCCGGCGCGACTTCGTTCGCGTGGTGCTATCCTACCCTGTGATGATACCCCACCCCACCCTACCTTACCCTACCCTACCCTACCCTATATGAATAATTTTCCCCGTTTTTGCAACATTTTTCACTGATGCTTCGCTCCTATTAGTCGCAGCGTGATGGTATATAGCCTAAAGCCTTCCTCGATAAATGGACTATCCAACACAAAATTAAGAAATTTTCATCAAAAAAAAGAATTTTTAATTCGAACCAGTAGTTCCTGAGATTAGCGCGTTCAAACAAACAAACTCTTCAGCTTTATAATATTAGTATAGATATATTAAATTAACTTTTCTTACAAAATGTCAACCTTGCTCGATCATAATGTATGAAAAGTAAAAAAAAGTATTTGAGAATTCAGTATTGGTCCCATAGTAAAAGTTGTTCAGAAAGACTAATCCAACATAGGTTTCGAAAATATGCCATCTCGACCTAGTACATAACATACATTAACTATCACTTACTTGGCAAAAAACCAGCTCGGTTTATTAATCGTAAATCAAACACAAGAAGTTCGCAATCAAAATAATAACAACAACATTGAAACTGTAATTTAACTATAATGCCCAATTCAAACAAAACAGTCGAACTAACCAAAAAAAATATATAATTTCAAACTATAACATTTTTACAATGAACGAACATCGCTCCACTATAAATAATGAATGAAATATGTTATTTTCAAATTATATAATTTTTGCAATAATTTATCATCACTCCACTATAAATTATGAATGAAATATGTTATTTTCAAATTACAACATTTTTGCAATGAACGAACTTCACTCCACTATAAATTATGAATGAAATATGTTATATTTTAGTTTAGGTAAAATTAGCCCCTATTTCTATTAACTGAAAGTTCATTTTTATTTTAGGTTAAATATTCGAATGAAGTATGCCACAAATTATTTGTCGTTTGACCTTGGGTTACGTCGAATAGCTCTGAACATTGCCATATGGGTACACATTATTACTTATAGCGTACTATTCAGTAATCTAGCGTACTAGCGTACTCTAATAGTATGACAAATACCTCAGTACCCCACTTAAGATGAGAAACAAAAATCTAGTGGTATCAACATAAAAAATGCACACCATGTTTCGTTTTTCATATCGATTGTTTTTTTCATAATGTAATTTAGTGCCACTGAGTACTCAAATTAAATTTGCGTACTTTTTAGGTGGTGAGCTTATCGGGACATGCAATTCATCTGGCAGCACTGATTGAGGTGTTGTCATCGGTGAGACCGATATTTATTGATAGATGGCGCTGTAGTAAATATTAAAAATGGAAAGTTTACTTTTCTATTTTCTTAGGTATACTCAATCTACGGTTAGATGCCGATAAATATTATAGCAGTCGTGTTTGGATTTTTATAGTGTGTTGCCAGATTATAAAAATATATTAAAATATAAGTGTTGCTATATGTTATAACGCCCACCTTTAGTACGGGCCTGTGCGAGGGGTGCGGGGGAGGGAGAGGGGGGGGGGGGGTTTTTTAGTTAGGTGTGTACGTGTATTTTGATTTTTCACTTGTCTTTTTTTTTTTTTTTTTTTTTTTGCGTTATTTGTAATATTATTTATTTATTTATTTATTTATTTATTTTGTTGATAATGGTATAGTAAGGTTAGGCTCTTCAAGTTAGTTAGGTTAGGTTATTAGCACTTCGGGTTAGGTTAGCTTGGCTTACCTTAACCTAACCTTGGGTTAGTTAGTTCGATATAAATAGATAGATAGGATACCTACTTTACTACAACTAGTACTAAAAAACCTTTACATATTACACCCTTTAAATATTAATTATAATATACAAAAACACGACCACTACGGTAGGTAGGTAGGTAGGTAGGTAGGTAGGTAGGTAGGTAGGTAGGTAGGTAGGTAGGTAGGTAGGTAGGTAGGTAGGTAGGTAGGTAGGTAGGTAGGTAGGTAGGTAGGGCATTATTTATATATACGACGTGATTATATTGTGCGCAAGAAACATATTGTCCATTGTTCGATACATATGTGGCCCTGAAAAGGGCCTTTTTAGCAAGACGCTTTGTTTGCTGTGCGGTGGTAAGGTAAGCTAGTTACTATTACGTTCGCGAGCAAACGACGCGTCATGCGCAATACGACGACGACGACGACGTCGACGACGATTAAGCGCGTTCGCCACGGATTCTGCGCGCCAGCTGTATATCCTTAGGCATGATGGTGACACGCTTGGCGTGAATCGCGCAAAGGTTGGTGTCCTCGAAGAGTCCGACCAGATAGGCCTCGCTGGCCTCCTGAAGCGCCATAACGGCTGAACTCTGGAAACGTAGATCAGTCTTGAAATCTTGAGCGATCTCACGGACGAGACGCTGGAAGGGCAGTTTGCGGATCAACAGCTCCGTGCTCTTCTGATAGCGACGGATCTCACGGAGTGCAACGGTTCCGGGTCTGTAACGATGGGGTTTCTTGACACCACCGGTTGCCGGTGCACTCTTGCGCGCAGCCTTCGTGGCCAACTGTTTACGGGGCGCTTTACCCCCGGTGGATTTACGCGCGGTCTGCTTGGTACGGGCCATTGCGAGGAACGAGCGAGCGGCGATGAAATTGAATTAAGAAAGATAACTTAACTACGTACGTGCGGACGAATGAACGCGCGTATTAGTACTGCCGTTTATTTTATATTTTACATCGGTATTTATAATGATGGCGGCGGATTCAAGCGAGCGAGATATGTGTTTATCTCTCTCCCTCTCTCTCTCTCCGTCTGTCTCGCACGCAACAAACAAACAATGAACGAACGAACTAACAAACTAATTTTTTTTTTTTTTATTTTATTTATAATATTATTTTCGTGAATAATAATACAT
This sequence comes from Achlya flavicornis, assembly GCA_947623365.1. Taxonomy (NCBI): domain Eukaryota; kingdom Metazoa; phylum Arthropoda; class Insecta; order Lepidoptera; family Drepanidae; genus Achlya; species Achlya flavicornis. Next base: position 5,492,214 of record OX392494.1, on the reverse strand, counting down.
ACATATTTATGTGTGTATGCTTAAATTGCATATTTATCATTTCTTTTAATTCATCATTATAATAATGGTAAGCACTTGAATACCAGGTATAATAAAATATCCTTATGATATTGTACATGTATGTCAGAGTAATTAAATAATATAGGCAGGCTGCAGGTTAGTTAGTTAGTTAGTTAGTTAGTTAGTTAGTTAGTTATAAACGGACGGTATGTGGTAGTGGTATGGTACGTGCGATATGTCATAATATGAAGTCAATTAGAGAAACATTCGGATAATATGAATAGATTTTTGGCCCTGAAAAGGGCCTTTTGAGTGTAGCGCTGGACGTGTGGTGGTTACAATAGTATGTTCATACTATGAAGCACGCACGCCTCCGCACTGTGAAGAAGAACGAACGACGCCATCTCCTCCTCCTCACTTGGAGCTGGTGTATTTGGTGACGGCCTTGGTGCCCTCGCTCACGGCGTGCTTGGCAAGCTCACCGGGCAGCAGGAGCCTCACCGAAGTCTGCACCTCCCTGGAGGTGATGGTGGAACGTTTGTTGTAATGGGCGAGACGAGACGCCTCCGCTGCGATACGTTCGAATATGTCGTTAACGAATGAATTCATTATAGACATGGCCTTGCTGGAGATACCGGTGTCGGGATGCACCTGCTTGAGCACCTTGTAGATGTAGATGGCGTAGCTCTCCTTCCTCTTGTGCTTCTTCTTTTTCTTGTCAGTTTTGGAGATGTTCTTTTGGGCTTTGCCCGATTTCTTGGCGGCCTTACCGCTGGTCTTAGGCGGCATAATAGCGGTAGTATGTATTAGTTAGTAGATAATATCAACACTTGCTAACGCAAACGACCGTTTGCGTTGAATACGCCGAGAGAAGTGTGACAATTTTTTTCGAGTATACCCAATACATATTACTATCATTCGTGTTGGGTATTAACGTAGGCAACGAGCTGAATGCGGCCGTACGGCCAATCAGGAGCGTGCGTGAAAGAGACATAAAATATACACGCGTCTCTATCTAACATTGTGCGCTAATGAAGAGTGGTTTAATAAGATTGATTATTATGTCTGTCCGTATGTATGTATGTCTGTTTCCGTCATGTTTGTTTGTTTGTTTGTTTGTTTGTTTGTTTGTTGTTTGTTGTTTGTTGTTGTTTATTTTGTTTGGTTGGTTGATTTTTATATAGAAGACGATTAAATAGGTCATGATAGAGACAAAATAAAAGTAATTTTTATAGAATCATATTGCGGCCCTGAAAAGGGCCTTTTGTGTCCGACCGTCCGTCCGCCCGAGCCCGCCACTAGAGGCGGAGGCGGAGGCGGCGGTGGTCGGGGGCGACGAGATGATGCGCCTAAGAATAATAATATCTTCTTAAGCCTTCTTCTCGGTCTTCTTAGGCAGTAGCACGGCCTGAATGTTGGGCAAAACACCACCCTGAGCGATGGTCACGCCCGATAGGAGTTTGTTCAATTCCTCATCGTTGCGGATCGCCAATTGGAGATGTCTCGGTATGATTCTAGTCTTCTTGTTGTCACGTGCCGCGTTGCCGGCCAACTCGAGGACCTCAGCGGCGAGATATTCCATAACGGCGGCCAAATAGACCGGTGCACCGGCGCCGACGCGCTCGGCATAGTTGCCATTACGCAGAAGTCTGTGTATACGACCGACAGGAAACTGAAGACCGGCGCGATTCGAACGGGACTTTGCCTTCCCCTTGACCTTGCCACCCTTGCCGCGTCCAGACATTATTTGTTACGAGGGTATATAATCAATCAATTGCTAAATTAGCGAGCGAAAAATAACGCGCAGCGTACGTAGTTATGCACAGCGCGTTCGGAAACTGACTGAATAATTTTTTTTTATCGCCCGCTATTTATTATTATAGGTGAACTACGATCGCCCAATGTAGTACGAAGACGACGAGCGAACGAGAACGAGCTATGGCGAGAGAGCGTACCAGAACGATGAATATTTTATATTGAACGAGAGAGATGGAAGATATGTTGGGCGAGAGAGGGGTGGGTGGGTGAGGTCGGTCGGTCGGGCGGGCGGGCGCGCGTTCGGAGGCGGTATTATTCGTTCGTTTCGCGTTTGTTTTTGATGATTTAATTGCTAAAATATACCTAATAGGATAATATTTTAGATTATTGTGTATGTATGTATGGGGGACGGCGGTACCTACCTGGACAATATGAAATGAATGCAAGCAATGTAGTGTGTGCAGTTTTCGCAAGTTTATTTTTATTTATTTATTTATTTATTTATTTTTTTTGTTTATACATATCTACGTACCTATGAATAATATTAATTAATCGGTGAAGAAGAAAATTCGTATTTTCCATTATGTGTAGGTGCCTACGCCATACCTATACAGTGCAATTAAATCATCATCGTCGTTTCGTGTGTGGTGTTGTGTGCGTGTTTTACGTGTCTGTCTGTGGCTTGGGACCTCCTATGTGTACCAAACTAAATTCTAAGTCTGAAGTCTAGTTTATGTACATACATAAACTAGATAGGTATATTAGCCTATACAATACTACTATTATGTTTGTTTGTTTGTTTGTTTGTTTGTTTGTTTGTTAGTATGTATGTATGTATAAGTAGGTAGGTAGGTAGGTAGGTAGGTATTTAGGTATTTATAATCATTTTATATAGGCAGTAAGGATGTCACCGTTTTACGTATGTATGTATGTATGTATGTATGTATGTATGTATGTATGTATGTATGTATGTATGTATGTATGTATGTATGTATGTATGTATGTATGTATGTATGTATGTTATTAGTTATTTAGTCGGTCAATTTATGTACGTATCGAAATAGAAACAATTGTATCGTAACTAATATGGGTACGATATTTAGAATAATTTGTTAGCCCTGAAAAGGGCTTTTTGGTAGGTACATGTGCGCGATTGCGTGTGTGTATGCAACCAACGCGCACGTGCGTGCGGTGCCGGTCTCTCGCAACACGCTGGCTGGCCGTCCGTCCGTACGTACGTAGGACGGGCGGCGTAGGCGCGCGCGGCAGGGGGCGGCATGCAGGCAGGCAGGGCGCGGCTGCCAGCGAGCGGCTGTCGTCGTCGTCGTCGCTTTTACTTCTTGGCTGCTGCCTTTTTGGCGGCGGCCGGCTTCGATTTTGATGCGGCGGCGGCGGCCTTCTTCGGTTTGGGCGCCTTTGGTTTCTTTGTCGGTGGTTTGGCGGTTTTCTTAGCTTTAGACGCGGCGCCTCCACTCTTACCTCGCGCGGGCGACGCTGCCGCCAGGGCGGCGGCTGCCTTCTTGGCGGCGGCGATGGAGGCGGTTTTCTTTTTGGCGGCTGCGGCTTTTTTGTCCTTGGTAGCCAATGCGGCGGCTGCTGCTGCTGCTGCTTTCGATGACTTCGACGGCGATGCGGAAGCCGCAGATGCACCGCCCCTCTTGTTGCCACCCTTAGCGGCGGCCGCGGCGGCGGACGCTTTCTTACCTTTGGCGGCGGCGCCGGAAGCACCGGACGAGGCGGCGGTCTTGGCGACGGCCTTGCCGGCACCTCCGGCCGGCTTCTTCGCCGAGGTTGATTTAGATTCCAGTTTGAAGGAACCGGACGCACCTTTGCCCTTCGTTTGTATCAGTGTACCCGATTCGACGGCGCTCTTCAAATATTTCCTTATGAACGGTGCCAGTTTCTCAGCGTCGACCTTGTACTGAGCGGCTATATATTTCTTGATCGCCTGCAGTGACGATCCGCTGCGCTCTTTCAACTCCTTTATGGCGCTATTGACCATTTCCGAAGTCTTAGGGTGCGTCGGTTTCGCCTTGGGTTTTTTGGCTCCGGCGGCGGCGGACGCCTTCGGTCCCTTCTTCGCCGGGGTGGTGGGTGCCGGTACTTCGGTTGCCACAGCTGTGTCTGCCATAGTAGTAGGTAGGTAGGTAGGTAGGTAGGTAGGTAAAATATGAATGAATTCACTCAACAAACACTCAACAACACAAGAGATCGCACACAAAACAACAACAAACTACGACGACAATATTAAAATAAAGTGAGTAGAATAGTAGTAGGTAGGTAGTAGTTACAGTATTAGATGTCGCCACTGGAACACAAAATAATTATCATTTTAACAATACACATCGAGGCATTACCGTAAGGAGAGCCGCGGTGTCGCGAGACGTTTTCTCGTATGAACACTTCCAACTTTTCACTAACATGTATATAAATTATTATATTTTTAACTGGGTTCTATTATAATTAAAACATTAATATATATTTATATGGACACATCATGAAAGTGTTTATGTAATGTTCACTTCAAAACTTTCACAAATATAATAAGGGACGCGCTACAGGTGTTTATTTTCACCGCCTTGTATGCGACTTGCTTAGTGTCCAGTTCAAAAGTGATTTTTCTCTATAAAACATAAAGATTACACACATAAAGGTCGATAAGTAAACGGCGAAGATCCCGAGCTTGGAACATAATAAGAATTCACTTTTGTAAATACATATTGTGACCGTTTTGACGAGTGTAACGACGACGGTCGTAAAACACACGACTGCCATTTTCTGAACAGCCAACGATACGGCGCTCAGTTTCTATCCGAGGCTCGTGTACACATTGATTGTTATAATATTCTTATTCTTATTTAAACATTCCAACATACTACATAATAATACTACTCTACCTATATAGGGGGGTACTCTACCTATAAAATAAACTTAAGATCACATTAGGTGGTGGTAGGTAACGACATATTCAAACGCATACAATAATGTATAATTATGTGTGTAGAGAGTAGAGGTATTAGGTAGTTAGTACATTGGTGGTAGGTATTTATTTATGAAACTAATAGTAGGTAAGTACCTAAGTACATAATGTAAAAAGAAATGATTTCGTGTTTATTAGAAAGAGAACTTCCATGACACACAAACAAAACAACAACCGGAACGTACCTACGACTAGGTAGGTACATCTATCATACTACTACCACCTACTTACAAACAACAAAAACAGTTTTGTGAGTGTGTAGTCAGTTACACTATAATATAATATTTACTATCCTAATGCAAATGCGATGCGACACACGCACGGAGAGTACATAGAATATTTATTTATCGGTACCTACTTACTGTTTTACGTACTTTACGTTTGTATGCTTGCTTGCACGCAGCTATACATTACATAGATCGATTTATCCTTTTAGTATATATAATACTACTTTTGTGATTAGAAAGTGTACTATACATTAAGTAGGTAGGTAGGTAGGTAGGTAGGTAGGTAGGTAGGTAGGTAGGTAGGTAGGTACATACACTTATATGTATGTAAGGTTTTTAAAATAAACCTCATTATTATAGGTATATGATTTGACATTAATTAATTAATCATAGTGTACGTATATAGAAACAGTTTGCATTTAAACAAAACGGAATTATGTGCGGCCCTGAAAAGGGCCTTTTGTTCCTGTGCGTACATGATGTTCGTCTCGATCAATAAATAATACCAAACTAATAATAAAATTTATGATCGAAATTAACATCGGACACGATGGAAGTGGTTTAACCACCGAAACCGTACAGTGTGCGTCCCTGACGTTTCAGAGCGTAGACGACGTCCATGGCGGTGACGGTCTTCCTCTTCGCGTGCTCGGTATAAGTGACAGCGTCACGGATCACGTTCTCGAGAAACACTTTGAGAACGCCACGAGTCTCCTCGTATATCAGACCGGATATACGCTTAACGCCTCCTCTGCGAGCCAAACGACGGATCGCGGGTTTGGTGATGCCCTGGATGTTGTCGCGAAGTACTTTCCTGTGACGTTTGGCTCCACCTTTCCCCAGACCCTTTCCTCCCTTGCCGCGACCGGTCATTGTAGTTGTAGTAGTAGTAGTAGTAGTAAGTAGAAGTTAAAGATTGATACAACAAACTGCGCGCGACCGTACTCGTATACTGCACCGAAGTGACTGATATAGCGCCGCATAATAATCCGCGTTATATTTATATACGCGACGGCCATCAGGCGGTTGGTTTCATTTCATTGGTTCCCTTGTTGAAAAGTGAGATAGCTATATTGTACGTCACGAACTAAGGAGGTACGGGCTATAGGTGGGCGAAATGGCTATATTTTTTTAATTCATTGTACATTACACTATTTTTTACTAACTGTTGTTAACAATTGTTATGATATATATTATAAATTATACATATACATATATACTAGCTGCCCGGCGCGACTTCGTTCGCGTGGTGCTATCCTACCCTGTGATGATACCCCACCCCACCCTACCTTACCCTACCCTACCCTACCCTATATGAATAATTTTCCCCGTTTTTGCAACATTTTTCACTGATGCTTCGCTCCTATTAGTCGCAGCGTGATGGTATATAGCCTAAAGCCTTCCTCGATAAATGGACTATCCAACACAAAATTAAGAAATTTTCATCAAAAAAAAGAATTTTTAATTCGAACCAGTAGTTCCTGAGATTAGCGCGTTCAAACAAACAAACTCTTCAGCTTTATAATATTAGTATAGATATATTAAATTAACTTTTCTTACAAAATGTCAACCTTGCTCGATCATAATGTATGAAAAGTAAAAAAAAGTATTTGAGAATTCAGTATTGGTCCCATAGTAAAAGTTGTTCAGAAAGACTAATCCAACATAGGTTTCGAAAATATGCCATCTCGACCTAGTACATAACATACATTAACTATCACTTACTTGGCAAAAAACCAGCTCGGTTTATTAATCGTAAATCAAACACAAGAAGTTCGCAATCAAAATAATAACAACAACATTGAAACTGTAATTTAACTATAATGCCCAATTCAAACAAAACAGTCGAACTAACCAAAAAAAATATATAATTTCAAACTATAACATTTTTACAATGAACGAACATCGCTCCACTATAAATAATGAATGAAATATGTTATTTTCAAATTATATAATTTTTGCAATAATTTATCATCACTCCACTATAAATTATGAATGAAATATGTTATTTTCAAATTACAACATTTTTGCAATGAACGAACTTCACTCCACTATAAATTATGAATGAAATATGTTATATTTTAGTTTAGGTAAAATTAGCCCCTATTTCTATTAACTGAAAGTTCATTTTTATTTTAGGTTAAATATTCGAATGAAGTATGCCACAAATTATTTGTCGTTTGACCTTGGGTTACGTCGAATAGCTCTGAACATTGCCATATGGGTACACATTATTACTTATAGCGTACTATTCAGTAATCTAGCGTACTAGCGTACTCTAATAGTATGACAAATACCTCAGTACCCCACTTAAGATGAGAAACAAAAATCTAGTGGTATCAACATAAAAAATGCACACCATGTTTCGTTTTTCATATCGATTGTTTTTTTCATAATGTAATTTAGTGCCACTGAGTACTCAAATTAAATTTGCGTACTTTTTAGGTGGTGAGCTTATCGGGACATGCAATTCATCTGGCAGCACTGATTGAGGTGTTGTCATCGGTGAGACCGATATTTATTGATAGATGGCGCTGTAGTAAATATTAAAAATGGAAAGTTTACTTTTCTATTTTCTTAGGTATACTCAATCTACGGTTAGATGCCGATAAATATTATAGCAGTCGTGTTTGGATTTTTATAGTGTGTTGCCAGATTATAAAAATATATTAAAATATAAGTGTTGCTATATGTTATAACGCCCACCTTTAGTACGGGCCTGTGCGAGGGGTGCGGGGGAGGGAGAGGGGGGGGGGGGGTTTTTTAGTTAGGTGTGTACGTGTATTTTGATTTTTCACTTGTCTTTTTTTTTTTTTTTTTTTTTTTGCGTTATTTGTAATATTATTTATTTATTTATTTATTTATTTATTTTGTTGATAATGGTATAGTAAGGTTAGGCTCTTCAAGTTAGTTAGGTTAGGTTATTAGCACTTCGGGTTAGGTTAGCTTGGCTTACCTTAACCTAACCTTGGGTTAGTTAGTTCGATATAAATAGATAGATAGGATACCTACTTTACTACAACTAGTACTAAAAAACCTTTACATATTACACCCTTTAAATATTAATTATAATATACAAAAACACGACCACTACGGTAGGTAGGTAGGTAGGTAGGTAGGTAGGTAGGTAGGTAGGTAGGTAGGTAGGTAGGTAGGTAGGTAGGTAGGTAGGTAGGTAGGTAGGTAGGTAGGTAGGTAGGTAGGGCATTATTTATATATACGACGTGATTATATTGTGCGCAAGAAACATATTGTCCATTGTTCGATACATATGTGGCCCTGAAAAGGGCCTTTTTAGCAAGACGCTTTGTTTGCTGTGCGGTGGTAAGGTAAGCTAGTTACTATTACGTTCGCGAGCAAACGACGCGTCATGCGCAATACGACGACGACGACGACGTCGACGACGATTAAGCGCGTTCGCCACGGATTCTGCGCGCCAGCTGTATATCCTTAGGCATGATGGTGACACGCTTGGCGTGAATCGCGCAAAGGTTGGTGTCCTCGAAGAGTCCGACCAGATAGGCCTCGCTGGCCTCCTGAAGCGCCATAACGGCTGAACTCTGGAAACGTAGATCAGTCTTGAAATCTTGAGCGATCTCACGGACGAGACGCTGGAAGGGCAGTTTGCGGATCAACAGCTCCGTGCTCTTCTGATAGCGACGGATCTCACGGAGTGCAACGGTTCCGGGTCTGTAACGATGGGGTTTCTTGACACCACCGGTTGCCGGTGCACTCTTGCGCGCAGCCTTCGTGGCCAACTGTTTACGGGGCGCTTTACCCCCGGTGGATTTACGCGCGGTCTGCTTGGTACGGGCCATTGCGAGGAACGAGCGAGCGGCGATGAAATTGAATTAAGAAAGATAACTTAACTACGTACGTGCGGACGAATGAACGCGCGTATTAGTACTGCCGTTTATTTTATATTTTACATCGGTATTTATAATGATGGCGGCGGATTCAAGCGAGCGAGATATGTGTTTATCTCTCTCCCTCTCTCTCTCTCCGTCTGTCTCGCACGCAACAAACAAACAATGAACGAACGAACTAACAAACTAATTTTTTTTTTTTTTATTTTATTTATAATATTATTTTCGTGAATAATAATACATACATATTTATGTGTGTATGCTTAAATTGCATATTTATCATTTCTTTTAATTCATCATTATAATAATGGTAAGCACTTGAATACCAGGTATAATAAAATATCCTTATGATATTGTACATGTATGTCAGAGTAATTAAATAATATAGGCAGGCTGCAGGTTAGTTAGTTAGTTAGTTAGTTAGTTAGTTAGTTAGTTATAAACGGACGGTATGTGGTAGTGGTATGGTACGTGCGATATGTCATAATATGAAGTCAATTAGAGAAACATTCGGATAATATGAATAGATTTTTGGCCCTGAAAAGGGCCTTTTGAGTGTAGCGCTGGACGTGTGGTGGTTACAATAGTATGTTCATACTATGAAGCACGCACGCCTCCGCACTGTGAAGAAGAACGAACGACGCCATCTCCTCCTCCTCACTTGGAGCTGGTGTATTTGGTGACGGCCTTGGTGCCCTCGCTCACGGCGTGCTTGGCAAGCTCACCGGGCAGCAGGAGCCTCACCGAAGTCTGCACCTCCCTGGAGGTGATGGTGGAACGTTTGTTGTAATGGGCGAGACGAGACGCCTCCGCTGCGATACGTTCGAATATGTCGTTAACGAATGAATTCATTATAGACATGGCCTTGCTGGAGATACCGGTGTCGGGATGCACCTGCTTGAGCACCTTGTAGATGTAGATGGCGTAGCTCTCCTTCCTCTTGTGCTTCTTCTTTTTCTTGTCAGTTTTGGAGATGTTCTTTTGGGCTTTGCCCGATTTCTTGGCGGCCTTACCGCTGGTCTTAGGCGGCATAATAGCGGTAGTATGTATTAGTTAGTAGATAATATCAACACTTGCTAACGCAAACGACCGTTTGCGTTGAATACGCCGAGAGAAGTGTGACAATTTTTTTCGAGTATACCCAATACATATTACTATCATTCGTGTTGGGTATTAACGTAGGCAACGAGCTGAATGCGGCCGTACGGCCAATCAGGAGCGTGCGTGAAAGAGACATAAAATATACACGCGTCTCTATCTAACATTGTGCGCTAATGAAGAGTGGTTTAATAAGATTGATTATTATGTCTGTCCGTATGTATGTATGTCTGTTTCCGTCATGTTTGTTTGTTTGTTTGTTTGTTTGTTTGTTTGTTGTTTGTTGTTTGTTGTTGTTTATTTTGTTTGGTTGGTTGATTTTTATATAGAAGACGATTAAATAGGTCATGATAGAGACAAAATAAAAGTAATTTTTATAGAATCATATTGCGGCCCTGAAAAGGGCCTTTTGTGTCCGACCGTCCGTCCGCCCGAGCCCGCCACTAGAGGCGGAGGCGGAGGCGGCGGTGGTCGGGGGCGACGAGATGATGCGCCTAAGAATAATAATATCTTCTTAAGCCTTCTTCTCGGTCTTCTTAGGCAGTAGCACGGCCTGAATGTTGGGCAAAACACCACCCTGAGCGATGGTCACGCCCGATAGGAGTTTGTTCAATTCCTCATCGTTGCGGATCGCCAATTGGAGATGTCTCGGTATGATTCTAGTCTTCTTGTTGTCACGTGCCGCGTTGCCGGCCAACTCGAGGACCTCAGCGGCGAGATATTCCATAACGGCGGCCAAATAGACCGGTGCACCGGCGCCGACGCGCTCGGCATAGTTGCCATTACGCAGAAGTCTGTGTATACGACCGACAGGAAACTGAAGACCGGCGCGATTCGAACGGGACTTTGCCTTCCCCTTGACCTTGCCACCCTTGCCGCGTCCAGACATTATTTGTTACGAGGGTATATAATCAATCAATTGCTAAATTAGCGAGCGAAAAATAACGCGCAGCGTACGTAGTTATGCACAGCGCGTTCGGAAACTGACTGAATAATTTTTTTTTATCGCCCGCTATTTATTATTATAGGTGAACTACGATCGCCCAATGTAGTACGAAGACGACGAGCGAACGAGAACGAGCTATGGCGAGAGAGCGTACCAGAACGATGAATATTTTATATTGAACGAGAGAGATGGAAGATATGTTGGGCGAGAGAGGGGTGGGTGGGTGAGGTCGGTCGGTCGGGCGGGCGGGCGCGCGTTCGGAGGCGGTATTATTCGTTCGTTTCGCGTTTGTTTTTGATGATTTAATTGCTAAAATATACCTAATAGGATAATATTTTAGATTATTGTGTATGTATGTATGGGGGACGGCGGTACCTACCTGGACAATATGAAATGAATGCAAGCAATGTAGTGTGTGCAGTTTTCGCAAGTTTATTTTTATTTATTTATTTATTTATTTATTTTTTTTGTTTATACATATCTACGTACCTATGAATAATATTAATTAATCGGTGAAGAAGAAAATTCGTATTTTCCATTATGTGTAGGTGCCTACGCCATACCTATACAGTGCAATTAAATCATCATCGTCGTTTCGTGTGTGGTGTTGTGTGCGTGTTTTACGTGTCTGTCTGTGGCTTGGGACCTCCTATGTGTACCAAACTAAATTCTAAGTCTGAAGTCTAGTTTATGTACATACATAAACTAGATAGGTATATTAGCCTATACAATACTACTATTATGTTTGTTTGTTTGTTTGTTTGTTTGTTTGTTTGTTAGTATGTATGTATGTATAAGTAGGTAGGTAGGTAGGTAGGTAGGTATTTAGGTATTTATAATCATTTTATATAGGCAGTAAGGATGTCACCGTTTTACGTATGTATGTATGTATGTATGTATGTATGTATGTATGTATGTATGTATGTATGTATGTATGTATGTATGTATGTATGTATGTATGTATGTATGTATGTATGTTTATTAGTTATTTAGTCGGTCAATTTATGTACGTATCGAAATAGAAACAATTGTATCGTAACTAATATGGGTACGATATTTAGAATAATTTGTTAGCCCTGAAAAGGGCTTTTTGGTAGGTACATGTGCGCGATTGCGTGTGTGTATGCAACCAACGCGCACGTGCGTGCGGTGCCGGTCTCTCGCAACACGCTGGCTGGCCGTCCGTCCGTACGTACGTAGGACGGGCGGCGTAGGCGCGCGCGGCAGGGGGCGGCATGCAGGCAGGCAGGGCGCGGCTGCCAGCGAGCGGCTGTCGTCGTCGTCGTCGCTTTTACTTCTTGGCTGCTGCCTTTTTGGCGGCGGCCGGCTTCGATTTTGATGCGGCGGCGGCGGCCTTCTTCGGTTTGGGCGCCTTTGGTTTCTTTGTCGGTGGTTTGGCGGTTTTCTTAGCTTTAGACGCGGCGCCTCCACTCTTACCTCGCGCGGGCGACGCTGCCGCCAGGGCGGCGGCTGCCTTCTTGGCGGCGGCGATGGAGGCGGTTTTCTTTTTGGCGGCTGCGGCTTTTTTGTCCTTGGTAGCCAATGCGGCGGCTGCTGCTGCTGCTGCTTTCGATGACTTCGACGGCGATGCGGAAGCCGCAGATGCACCGCCCCTCTTGTTGCCACCCTTAGCGGCGGCCGCGGCGGCGGACGCTTTCTTACCTTTGGCGGCGGCGCCGGAAGCACCGGACGAGGCGGCGGTCTTGGCGACGGCCTTGCCGGCACCTCCGGCCGGCTTCTTCGCCGAGGTTGATTTAGATTCCAGTTTGAAGGAACCGGACGCACCTTTGCCCTTCGTTTGTATCAGTGTACCCGATTCGACGGCGCTCTTCAAATATTTCCTTATGAACGGTGCCAGTTTCTCAGCGTCGACCTTGTACTGAGCGGCTATATATTTCTTGATCGCCTGCAGTGACGATCCGCTGCGCTCTTTCAACTCCTTTATGGCGCTATTGACCATTTCCGAAGTCTTAGGGTGCGTCGGTTTCGCCTTGGGTTTTTTGGCTCCGGCGGCGGCGGACGCCTTCGGTCCCTTCTTCGCCGGGGTGGTGGGTGCCGGTACTTCGGTTGCCACAGCTGTGTCTGCCATAGTAGTAGGTAGGTAGGTAGGTAGGTAGGTAGGTAAAATATGAATGAATTCACTCAACAAACACTCAACAACACAAGAGATCGCACACAAAACAACAACAAACTACGACGACAATATTAAAATAAAGTGAGTAGAATAGTAGTAGGTAGGTAGTAGTTACAGTATTAGATGTCGCCACTGGAACACAAAATAATTATCATTTTAACAATACACATCGAGGCATTACCGTAAGGAGAGCCGCGGTGTCGCGAGACGTTTTCTCGTATGAACACTTCCAACTTTTCACTAACATGTATATAAATTATTATATTTTTAACTGGGTTCTATTATAATTAAAACATTAATATATATTTATATGGACACATCATGAAAGTGTTTATGTAATGTTCACTTCAAAACTTTCACAAATATAATAAGGGACGCGCTACAGGTGTTTATTTTCACCGCCTTGTATGCGACTTGCTTAGTGTCCAGTTCAAAAGTGATTTTTCTCTATAAAACATAAAGATTACACACATAAAGGTCGATAAGTAAACGGCGAAGATCCCGAGCTTGGAACATAATAAGAATTCACTTTTGTAAATACATATTGTGACCGTTTTGACGAGTGTAACGACGACGGTCGTAAAACACACGACTGCCATTTTCTGAACAGCCAACGATACGGCGCTCAGTTTCTATCCGAGGCTCGTGTACACATTGATTGTTATAATATTCTTATTCTTATTTAAACATTCCAACATACTACATAATAATACTACTCTACCTATATAGGGGGGTACTCTACCTATAAAATAAACTTAAGATCACATTAGGTGGTGGTAGGTAACGACATATTCAAACGCATACAATAATGTATAATTATGTGTGTAGAGAGTAGAGGTATTAGGTAGTTAGTACATTGGTGGTAGGTATTTATTTATGAAACTAATAGTAGGTAAGTACCTAAGTACATAATGTAAAAAGAAATGATTTCGTGTTTATTAGAAAGAGAACTTCCATGACACACAAACAAAACAACAACCGGAACGTACCTACGACTAGGTAGGTACATCTATCATACTACTACCACCTACTTACAAACAACAAAAACAGTTTTGTGAGTGTGTAGTCAGTTACACTATAATATAATATTTACTATCCTAATGCAAATGCGATGCGACACACGCACGGAGAGTACATAGAATATTTATTTATCGGTACCTACTTACTGTTTTACGTACTTTACGTTTGTATGCTTGCTTGCACGCAGCTATACATTACATAGATCGATTTATCCTTTTAGTATATATAATACTACTTTTGTGATTAGAAAGTGTACTATACATTAAGTAGGTAGGTAGGTAGGTAGGTAGGTAGGTAGGTAGGTAGGTAGGTAGGTAGGTACATACACTTATATGTATGTAAGGTTTTTAAAATAAACCTCATTATTATAGGTATATGATTTGACATTAATTAATTAATCATAGTGTACGTATATAGAAACAGTTTGCATTTAAACAAAACGGAATTATGTGCGGCCCTGAAAAGGGCCTTTTGTTCCTGTGCGTACATGATGTTCGTCTCGATCAATAAATAATACCAAACTAATAATAAAATTTATGATCGAAATTAACATCGGACACGATGGAAGTGGTTTAACCACCGAAACCGTACAGTGTGCGTCCCTGACGTTTCAGAGCGTAGACGACGTCCATGGCGGTGACGGTCTTCCTCTTCGCGTGCTCGGTATAAGTGACAGCGTCACGGATCACGTTCTCGAGAAACACTTTGAGAACGCCACGAGTCTCCTCGTATATCAGACCGGATATACGCTTAACGCCTCCTCTGCGAGCCAAACGACGGATCGCGGGTTTGGTGATGCCCTGGATGTTGTCGCGAAGTACTTTCCTGTGACGTTTGGCTCCACCTTTCCCCAGACCCTTTCCTCCCTTGCCGCGACCGGTCATTGTAGTTGTAGTAGTAGTAGTAGTAGTAAGTAGAAGTTAAAGATTGATACAACAAACTGCGCGCGACCGTACTCGTATACTGCACCGAAGTGACTGATATAGCGCCGCATAATAATCCGCGTTATATTTATATACGCGACGGCCATCAGGCGGTTGGTTTCATTTCATTGGTTCCCTTGTTGAAAAGTGAGATAGCTATATTGTACGTCACGAACTAAGGAGGTACGGGCTATAGGTGGGCGAAATGGCTATATTTTTTTAATTCATTGTACATTACACTATTTTTTACTAACTGTTGTTAACAATTGTTATGATATATATTATAAATTATACATATACATATATACTAGCTGCCCGGCGCGACTTCGTTCGCGTGGTGCTATCCTACCCTGTGATGATACCCCACCCCACCCTACCTTACCCTACCCTACCCTACCCTATATGAATAATTTTCCCCGTTTTTGCAACATTTTTCACTGATGCTTCGCTCCTATTAGTCGCAGCGTGATGGTATATAGCCTAAAGCCTTCCTCGATAAATGGACTATCCAACACAAAATTAAGAAATTTTCATCAAAAAAAAGAATTTTTAATTCGAACCAGTAGTTCCTGAGATTAGCGCGTTCAAACAAACAAACTCTTCAGCTTTATAATATTAGTATAGATATATTAAATTAACTTTTCTTACAAAATGTCAACCTTGCTCGATCATAATGTATGAAAAGTAAAAAAAAGTATTTGAGAATTCAGTATTGGTCCCATAGTAAAAGTTGTTCAGAAAGACTAATCCAACATAGGTTTCGAAAATATGCCATCTCGACCTAGTACATAACATACATTAACTATCACTTACTTGGCAAAAAACCAGCTCGGTTTATTAATCGTAAATCAAACACAAGAAGTTCGCAATCAAAATAATAACAACAACATTGAAACTGTAATTTAACTATAATGCCCAATTCAAACAAAACAGTCGAACTAACCAAAAAAAATATATAATTTCAAACTATAACATTTTTACAATGAACGAACATCGCTCCACTATAAATAATGAATGAAATATGTTATTTTCAAATTATATAATTTTTGCAATAATTTATCATCACTCCACTATAAATTATGAATGAAATATGTTATTTTCAAATTACAACATTTTTGCAATGAACGAACTTCACTCCACTATAAATTATGAATGAAATATGTTATATTTTAGTTTAGGTAAAATTAGCCCCTATTTCTATTAACTGAAAGTTCATTTTTATTTTAGGTTAAATATTCGAATGAAGTATGCCACAAATTATTTGTCGTTTGACCTTGGGTTACGTCGAATAGCTCTGAACATTGCCATATGGGTACACATTATTACTTATAGCGTACTATTCAGTAATCTAGCGTACTAGCGTACTCTAATAGTATGACAAATACCTCAGTACCCCACTTAAGATGAGAAACAAAAATCTAGTGGTATCAACATAAAAAATGCACACCATGTTTCGTTTTTCATATCGATTGTTTTTTTCATAATGTAATTTAGTGCCACTGAGTACTCAAATTAAATTTGCGTACTTTTTAGGTGGTGAGCTTATCGGGACATGCAATTCATCTGGCAGCACTGATTGAGGTGTTGTCATCGGTGAGACCGATATTTATTGATAGATGGCGCTGTAGTAAATATTAAAAATGGAAAGTTTACTTTTCTATTTTCTTAGGTATACTCAATCTACGGTTAGATGCCGATAAATATTATAGCAGTCGTGTTTGGATTTTTATAGTGTGTTGCCAGATTATAAAAATATATTAAAATATAAGTGTTGCTATATGTTATAACGCCCACCTTTAGTACGGGCCTGTGCGAGGGGTGCGGGGGAGGGAGAGGGGGGGGGGGGGTTTTTTAGTTAGGTGTGTACGTGTATTTTGATTTTTCACTTGTCTTTTTTTTTTTTTTTTTTTTTTTGCGTTATTTGTAATATTATTTATTTATTTATTTATTTATTTATTTTGTTGATAATGGTATAGTAAGGTTAGGCTCTTCAAGTTAGTTAGGTTAGGTTATTAGCACTTCGGGTTAGGTTAGCTTGGCTTACCTTAACCTAACCTTGGGTTAGTTAGTTCGATATAAATAGATAGATAGGATACCTACTTTACTACAACTAGTACTAAAAAACCTTTACATATTACACCCTTTAAATATTAATTATAATATACAAAAACACGACCACTACGGTAGGTAGGTAGGTAGGTAGGTAGGTAGGTAGGTAGGTAGGTAGGTAGGTAGGTAGGTAGGTAGGTAGGTAGGTAGGTAGGTAGGTAGGTAGGTAGGTAGGTAGGTAGGGCATTATTTATATATACGACGTGATTATATTGTGCGCAAGAAACATATTGTCCATTGTTCGATACATATGTGGCCCTGAAAAGGGCCTTTTTAGCAAGACGCTTTGTTTGCTGTGCGGTGGTAAGGTAAGCTAGTTACTATTACGTTCGCGAGCAAACGACGCGTCATGCGCAATACGACGACGACGACGACGTCGACGACGATTAAGCGCGTTCGCCACGGATTCTGCGCGCCAGCTGTATATCCTTAGGCATGATGGTGACACGCTTGGCGTGAATCGCGCAAAGGTTGGTGTCCTCGAAGAGTCCGACCAGATAGGCCTCGCTGGCCTCCTGAAGCGCCATAACGGCTGAACTCTGGAAACGTAGATCAGTCTTGAAATCTTGAGCGATCTCACGGACGAGACGCTGGAAGGGCAGTTTGCGGATCAACAGCTCCGTGCTCTTCTGATAGCGACGGATCTCACGGAGTGCAACGGTTCCGGGTCTGTAACGATGGGGTTTCTTGACACCACCGGTTGCCGGTGCACTCTTGCGCGCAGCCTTCGTGGCCAACTGTTTACGGGGCGCTTTACCCCCGGTGGATTTACGCGCGGTCTGCTTGGTACGGGCCATTGCGAGGAACGAGCGAGCGGCGATGAAATTGAATTAAGAAAGATAACTTAACTACGTACGTGCGGACGAATGAACGCGCGTATTAGTACTGCCGTTTATTTTATATTTTACATCGGTATTTATAATGATGGCGGCGGATTCAAGCGAGCGAGATATGTGTTTATCTCTCTCCCTCTCTCTCTCTCCGTCTGTCTCGCACGCAACAAACAAACAATGAACGAACGAACTAACAAACTAATTTTTTTTTTTTTTATTTTATTTATAATATTATTTTCGTGAATAATAATACATACATATTTATGTGTGTATGCTTAAATTGCATATTTATCATTTCTTTTAATTCATCATTATAATAATGGTAAGCACTTGAATACCAGGTATAATAAAATATCCTTATGATATTGTACATGTATGTCAGAGTAATTAAATAATATAGGCAGGCTGCAGGTTAGTTAGTTAGTTAGTTAGTTAGTTAGTTAGTTAGTTATAAACGGACGGTATGTGGTAGTGGTATGGTACGTGCGATATGTCATAATATGAAGTCAATTAGAGAAACATTCGGATAATATGAATAGATTTTTGGCCCTGAAAAGGGCCTTTTGAGTGTAGCGCTGGACGTGTGGTGGTTACAATAGTATGTTCATACTATGAAGCACGCACGCCTCCGCACTGTGAAGAAGAACGAACGACGCCATCTCCTCCTCCTCACTTGGAGCTGGTGTATTTGGTGACGGCCTTGGTGCCCTCGCTCACGGCGTGCTTGGCAAGCTCACCGGGCAGCAGGAGCCTCACCGAAGTCTGCACCTCCCTGGAGGTGATGGTGGAACGTTTGTTGTAATGGGCGAGACGAGACGCCTCCGCTGCGATACGTTCGAATATGTCGTTAACGAATGAATTCATTATAGACATGGCCTTGCTGGAGATACCGGTGTCGGGATGCACCTGCTTGAGCACCTTGTAGATGTAGATGGCGTAGCTCTCCTTCCTCTTGTGCTTCTTCTTTTTCTTGTCAGTTTTGGAGATGTTCTTTTGGGCTTTGCCCGATTTCTTGGCGGCCTTACCGCTGGTCTTAGGCGGCATAATAGCGGTAGTATGTATTAGTTAGTAGATAATATCAACACTTGCTAACGCAAACGACCGTTTGCGTTGAATACGCCGAGAGAAGTGTGACAATTTTTTTCGAGTATACCCAATACATATTACTATCATTCGTGTTGGGTATTAACGTAGGCAACGAGCTGAATGCGGCCGTACGGCCAATCAGGAGCGTGCGTGAAAGAGACATAAAATATACACGCGTCTCTATCTAACATTGTGCGCTAATGAAGAGTGGTTTAATAAGATTGATTATTATGTCTGTCCGTATGTATGTATGTCTGTTTCCGTCATGTTTGTTTGTTTGTTTGTTTGTTTGTTTGTTTGTTGTTTGTTGTTTGTTGTTGTTTATTTTGTTTGGTTGGTTGATTTTTATATAGAAGACGATTAAATAGGTCATGATAGAGACAAAATAAAAGTAATTTTTATAGAATCATATTGCGGCCCTGAAAAGGGCCTTTTGTGTCCGACCGTCCGTCCGCCCGAGCCCGCCACTAGAGGCGGAGGCGGAGGCGGCGGTGGTCGGGGGCGACGAGATGATGCGCCTAAGAATAATAATATCTTCTTAAGCCTTCTTCTCGGTCTTCTTAGGCAGTAGCACGGCCTGAATGTTGGGCAAAACACCACCCTGAGCGATGGTCACGCCCGATAGGAGTTTGTTCAATTCCTCATCGTTGCGGATCGCCAATTGGAGATGTCTCGGTATGATTCTAGTCTTCTTGTTGTCACGTGCCGCGTTGCCGGCCAACTCGAGGACCTCAGCGGCGAGATATTCCATAACGGCGGCCAAATAGACCGGTGCACCGGCGCCGACGCGCTCGGCATAGTTGCCATTACGCAGAAGTCTGTGTATACGACCGACAGGAAACTGAAGACCGGCGCGATTCGAACGGGACTTTGCCTTCCCCTTGACCTTGCCACCCTTGCCGCGTCCAGACATTATTTGTTACGAGGGTATATAATCAATCAATTGCTAAATTAGCGAGCGAAAAATAACGCGCAGCGTACGTAGTTATGCACAGCGCGTTCGGAAACTGACTGAATAATTTTTTTTTATTTTTTTTTTTTTTTTTTTTGAATGGACATGAAGGTACGGGCCCAAAATTTGGCCTTAGTACCCTTACCCGGACAAGTCGGCGAGCTAGCTCTCAACCGTAGTTATGATTAGGTAACAAGGCCTGAGGGTGCCCCAGTTGGGGCCGAACCTCGGCTCAGGGCTGTTACCGAGGGGAGGGAATTGACTGAAATCTTTGATGATTTATTTATTTATTTATATCTAGGGAAGCGTATTATTATTGGCGGCTCGGGCCGCTTGTCGAGTTGCCGTAGCAATAACAAGTGGGGGACGACGAGACTGAGTTGGGAGTCGCGGCGCGTGACCTCGACGACGAGGTCGGTAACGAGGTGAACGGTCACCGCGGTTCGCATCTGTATTGTGTGTTGAATTACGACGAGCTTCCGAAGCTTCGAGCTGAGCTAAGGTGGTGGGATCATCGGGCTCGGTGAGGACGTGCCTCGGCCGGCGGACATTGGACATACGGGATGGCGTGTAGGTAGCCGCCTTAACGATTAACGGATTACTATGATTGACAGCAGTGTCAAAGAATCTGCGTGAAGCGCGTTTGAAAAATTGACGGACCGTGGGGAGGCCCAGGTCGAGGTGGAGGTTTTCATTGCGCAAGAACCACGGGGCACCCGTGGCCTTGCGCATGAAACGGTTTTGCAAAACTTGGAGACTATGGATCCGCTTTTGCGATGCGTGTGCAAATACAGCGCATGCGTAAGAGAATATGGGGCGAATACACGCAGTATACAGTCTAACCTTGCTTTTTAAGGCAAGTTTAGACCTGCGATTTAAAAGGAAATGAAGGCGTCCCATCACGAAATAGGCGCGCGCGCGCACCTTTTTAATGTGGGGCCCGAAGGTCAATCGATCATCGAGGATGACACCTAAGTATTTGGCTTGCCTCTCCCAAGGGATCGGTTCGCCGAACATGGTGACAGACTTTACTGAGGGGGGGATTTTTCGTCTAAACGGCCTATGGAATAGGACCGCTTGACTTTTGGCGGGATTTATCTCAATCCTCCATTTCCTACACCATGCGCCTAGGGCGTCTGCTGCGGATTGGAGGTGGGACACTATGGCCTTGGTGGTGCGACTAGTACAGTAGATTGCGGTATCATCCGCGAACAGAGCTAGCTGTACTGAGTCATTAAATTTGGGGATATCGCTCGTATATAATAGAAACAATAATGGGGAGAGTACCGAGCCCTGGGGGACTCCGGCACAGATGGGATGAGGGGACGACAGGGCGCCTGTTATTCGATATCGAAAGTGGCGGTTCGACAAAAAGTCTCGTAAGATGAGTACGAGCCTATGTGGGACACCTAGGGTGAATAGTTTAAAAATTAAACCATTGTGCCACACTTTGTCGAATGCTTTTGCAACATCGAAGAACAGGACCCCAGTCATACTATTGGATTGTTGGAAATGGTGAGAGATATGTTCAACAATACGATGGACTTGTTGAACACACGAGTGTTTAGTTCGAAAACCAAACTGCTCGTTCGGAAGTAAATGGTTAGCATCGGCATATGCTTTGAGACGGTTGTAGATGAGTCTCTCATAAATCTTACCCAATACATTGAGCAGACTTATGGGACGGTAACTGGAGGGCTCGGACATGGGTTTGCCTGGTTTGTGGATCCCAATAACGTGAGCTTCCTTCCACTGAGGTGGGAAGAAGTTACACATTAGGGCCGCATTATAAATGGACGTTAATAAGAAAATGAGCTGAGCGGGGAACAGTTTGATCACTTTATTAGTGATTTTGTCCGAGCCCGGGGCTTTTCGAGGGTGGAGTTTTCTGATGATCGATTTAACTTCATCAGGGGTCACGGGAGGAAGGGGGTCTTCATCCTCCTCCTCCTCACCATCAGCGGCGACACGCCGCCTCCTCCTTGCGGAGGAGGGGGGAGCCTCTGGTGGTGGCGGGGGGGGGGGAGACACGGGAGGTATGGGCAGAGCGAGTCTACGCGTGACCTCGGAGTTGACTTTCTCCAAGTGACTGGGGTCTACTGGAAGAGTACTGGGCGTGCATTGAAGCTCGAGACTTTCGGCGAGGCATTCGGATTTGTCCTCGTCTTCAAAGGCGGGCAAGGGGTGATTGGGTCTAATGAGAGGTGGCATGGGGGCTATCGTGTCCTTGGTAAGGGCACGGGAAAGCTTCCAAAAGGCAAGATGGGAGGGTTCTAACTCTTCAAGGGTCTTGTCCCATCGAGCATCACGCATTTGCTCGATGCGGACCTTGAAGGCGCGATGGAGAGCGCGCATGCGGGCGCGGTTACGTTCAGAGGGAAAAGAGTCAAAAGCCCGTATGGCGGCGTTCCTCTCCCTCCTCATCTCACGTACGTCATCGGGCAGTTGCCAACGGAGGTGAGTCTCCGCTGGCACTGTCCGAGAGCAATCGGTAATGACCGATTGCACGTGAGTGGTGAGTGAGTCGATCGCGCCGATAACCTCGTCCGCGGTGACGATGTTATCCGGGATACGATTCAGATGGACGGAATCGGTGGACTTGAGGCGTTCGCCTAGTCTGTCCCAATTGGTGGAGATTTTAGTAGGAGGGGGTTGACCTGGATCTGGGGGACCTGTGCGCGGAGTAAACTCTAAGATCACAGGTCGGTGGTCAGACGTCAGTTCGTGGTGCACTGATACGTCATGCAAACGTAAGTTTACATTGCGCAACAGTGCCACATCGAGTATGTCGGGTCTGAGGTCTTGTTGATGAGGAAAGTGGGTCGGTTCGAGGGGAGTAATGATGTCGATGTCGAGAGGCGACAGGAGGGATTCTAAGATTCGACCTCTGGGGTTGTTCGCGTTACAGTTCCAGAGTACACTTTTAGCGTTCAGGTCGCCCGCCAAAATGACTGCGTTACCGAGGCCAAAAATGCACTCTAGATCACTTCTGAAGGAAGTGTTGACACGGGACGGGGAAATGTAGGCTGAGACCAGAATGATTGGCTCATGTCCAGTCATGCCGAGCCTACAGACCGAGGCCTCAATGCACGTGAGAGAGGGGGGCGGATCCATTGGGGAGCAATATAGGGACTTTTTGTAATAAATGAGAGTACCACCAAGGGTAGCGTCAGACCTATCGTTGCGAACTAACAGATAGTTGGCAATTTTGGGATCCCTCATAGAGGGTTTGAGGAATGTCTCCTGAACTAGGAATACATCAAGGCGATGATGTTTCAGGAATTCTGAAACATCATCGCGTTGATGTCTCAAGCCATCGGCATTGAAATACCCTATTCTAAGGGAGCGCGGTTTGGTCCTACACGTTGCCGTATTATCCATTAAGAGGGCTACATTTGAAGGTGGAAAGGGACGTCAGGATGGCACTATAGCGCAACCCGATGGAGAAGAGGGCGAGTCCGTCGCCCTCTTTTTCGCGGATTTGTTCAGCGAGATTCCGGATCTCGTTAAAATCAAAAAGACGGGCGAAACGCTCCACCAGAGCGAAGTCCGCATCCTCGTTTAGTGGAGGAATTTGGGCCCCGCAGCTAGGCGGGGGGATTGCGCGGCGTTGCTGTTTAGGGACGGCGGCGGCGGCGGCGGGTTTTGGCGGAAGGGGCGTGGTTTGCGCGGCCATAGGGGCGGGCGCTTGAGTGACTGAGGGAGTGGGTGCGGGAATGGGGGCAGGTGAAACTGCCGTGGTGGGCGTGGACTTAGTCCGAGTGGGCGGGAACTCCCTAGGGGAGTTTAAGTCCCAAGCGGGTCTCAAGCTCGTGTGAGCGGGATCAGGGGGAGGCGCGGTGGTGCGCGTGGAGTTATTGGGCCGGGCTGATGTTGTAGCCTTTGGCCGGGGAGCTTTAGAGCACCCGCGATAGTTAGCGGGGTGCCCTTGCGTCTGGCAAAGGACGCAGCTCGGGGGCTCAGAATTAAGGGTGGGCTCAGGGTTGCGTTCGCATTCCCTGGTGGGGTGGTTGCCTAGGCACTTTACGCACCTTGGAGGTGCGTAGCAGTGCCTGGCGGAGTGGCCATAGAGTTGGCAATTGTGGCATTGTGACGGGAATCCGGTCCTGTGTGGCTTTTCCAGCACACAGTCCGTCAGTTGGCATATGGCCTTTAGATTGTGGATTCGGTCGCTCGCCGGCCCGGGTTCCATGGTTACTACAACCATGTTGAGGGGGACGGTCTTTGAGCGACCTCGCATAAGGCGATGGACAGCGAGGACAGGGATACCCTGGTCGCTGAGGGACTGCTTCACTTCCTCGGTTGTCACCTCGGAAGGCATGCCCTTAATAACTATGCGGGTGGCACGCTCCTCAGGGAGAGAGTAGGTGTGGAAAGACACCTTTCTCTCCTTGAGGAGGTTAGTGAAAGCTCTATGGTCATTAGGCGCAGTAACTGCGACCCGAATGCCATGTTCGGTGGGACGGGCGGAGGTATAATTAATATGGTGGCTGGAGAACCAGCCAGAGACAAGAGTCCATTTGGACTTGTCTTGAATGAAAATTGGGGGAGGGGCAGCATCATTTTTAGCATTCTTAGGAGGATGCTGATGCCTGTTAGGACGAGGGGGGATGCGAAGAGGTTCGCGAACGCTACTTGTGTCCATGGGAATGGACACGTTCGCTGAAGGGCCAGGGACGGGAGAGGGGGCCTGCTTGAGGGCCTTGGCGGCAGCCTCGTTGGCGGAGGCTTGCTTGGCTCGCTTGCGCTTGCCATTCTTGCTCTCCACTGGTACGAAGTCCTCCTCGGAAGACGAGGAGGGGTTCGCAACAGTGGCGGGAGCCTCTAGTTGGGTGGTGGTGGTGGTGGTGGAAATTAGAGGGACGGCCTTTGCCGACTTAGTGTCGGTGGAGGCAGGGGAGGAGGAGGAGGAGGCGGAGGAGGACTTGGCGGCCTCATTGGACGTGTAGGAGTCAGTAGAAACTGACGTCCTAGTCTTGTTGTAGACTGACGATCTTGTGAGATCGTCAGAGGGAGTTGGAGTTGGGGAGGGAGGGGCTTGTCCTGATGGGACAGCCTCGGTGTTGTCGCGGACTTCCGGAGTCGACTGGGTCGACATCACGGAGTCCGCGCGAGAGGGTGGACGAGTGGAGGGGGGGAGGGACCTGTCCGGAAAGTGGCAGGTGAGGTAAATTACGGCATCCTCATCGGCGAGGATGTCCTCAAGAGACAGGGTGTTCTGGGGTTGGCTGGCCATAGTGACCAGCCTGGCCTTGCGGCCGGGGCCTAGGCTAAGACGTACACTACTGTAACTTCAAACGCGGTGCGTTCCTGGGAGAAGAAGTTACAAGAAACTCCAGGCAATCGCCCTAGCTACGGTTCCTACTCCTATCCTCCCCGGGTGGGTTTTCCCGGGTGTGTGTAGTACAACTCCCAACCGGGTGTAGGTTGGGAGGTGAGTAGGCCCTAGGGTGTGCCCTAAGCTTGTAACCTCCGCCACAGATCTTGTGTTGTGGCTGAGTTCCTACGTCCCTGCCTAACGCTAACTGGGGTCGACTAGGGAAGCCCCCAAGGCCGACTGGTCCAGTCCCGTCCGGGTTGTGTGTTCCTTAAGGGAAAACACCAAAGCGCCCGGGGCCCGCTAACCAACTTACGTTGTCACCGTTAGGTTTCCGTTGGTTACCACAGCAAGTCGTGGATTTTAGGTGGTAGACGATTAGTATGTCTCAGAAACAACAATGAACACGACGCGTATTGAAAAATACACGAAGTGTCACCGTGTCGGTCAGACAATAGAAACAACAAGACAAATAAACACCAACGCGTATTGAAAAATACACGCGGTGAATAAATGCTTGATATAGGGGTCGGTACGAGTGACACACACACCAACGCAGTACCGAGAAAGATACTCGCTCGCAACCAAATAGTTTGCTTGACGATACGTCAGGAACAAACTATTAGCGCTAACAAGAACTTAAACAATGCCACAAAGGTGAGCGAGTACGTTCGCGACGAAAAATGCCAGGTAGGCGCAAACAAAGGCAGAGCCAGTGAGTGGGCGAACAAAGCGAAAATTCGCGGAAACGGACCGGGCAGCGCAGGAGCGCAAGAAAGCGACCGTGCAGTGCGACGGTCAGAATCGGAATCTCCTTTTCTTTTTCTTTTTTTTTTATCGCCCGCTATTTATTATTATAGGTGAACTACGATCGCCCAATGTAGTACGAAGACGACGAGCGAACGAGAACGAGCTATGGCGAGAGAGCGTACCAGAACGATGAATATTTTATATTGAACGAGAGAGATGGAAGATATGTTGGGCGAGAGAGGGGTGGGTGGGTGAGGTCGGTCGGTCGGGCGGGCGGGCGCGCGTTCGGAGGCGGTATTATTCGTTCGTTTCGCGTTTGTTTTTGATGATTTAATTGCTAAAATATACCTAATAGGATAATATTTTAGATTATTGTGTATGTATGTATGGGGGACGGCGGTACCTACCTGGACAATATGAAATGAATGCAAGCAATGTAGTGTGTGCAGTTTTCGCAAGTTTATTTTTATTTATTTATTTATTTATTTATTTTTTTTGTTTATACATATCTACGTACCTATGAATAATATTAATTAATCGGTGAAGAAGAAAATTCGTATTTTCCATTATGTGTAGGTGCCTACGCCATACCTATACAGTGCAATTAAATCATCATCGTCGTTTCGTGTGTGGTGTTGTGTGCGTGTTTTACGTGTCTGTCTGTGGCTTGGGACCTCCTATGTGTACCAAACTAAATTCTAAGTCTGAAGTCTAGTTTATGTACATACATAAACTAGATAGGTATATTAGCCTATACAATACTACTATTATGTTTGTTTGTTTGTTTGTTTGTTTGTTTGTTTGTTAGTATGTATGTATGTATAAGTAGGTAGGTAGGTAGGTAGGTAGGTATTTAGGTATTTATAATCATTTTATATAGGCAGTAAGGATGTCACCGTTTTACGTATGTATGTATGTATGTATGTATGTATGTATGTATGTATGTATGTATGTATGTATGTATGTATGTATGTATGTATGTATGTATGTATGTATGTATGTTTATTAGTTATTTAGTCGGTCAATTTATGTACGTATCGAAATAGAAACAATTGTATCGTAACTAATATGGGTACGATATTTAGAATAATTTGTTAGCCCTGAAAAGGGCTTTTTGGTAGGTACATGTGCGCGATTGCGTGTGTGTATGCAACCAACGCGCACGTGCGTGCGGTGCCGGTCTCTCGCAACACGCTGGCTGGCCGTCCGTCCGTACGTACGTAGGACGGGCGGCGTAGGCGCGCGCGGCAGGGGGCGGCATGCAGGCAGGCAGGGCGCGGCTGCCAGCGAGCGGCTGTCGTCGTCGTCGTCGCTTTTACTTCTTGGCTGCTGCCTTTTTGGCGGCGGCCGGCTTCGATTTTGATGCGGCGGCGGCGGCCTTCTTCGGTTTGGGCGCCTTTGGTTTCTTTGTCGGTGGTTTGGCGGTTTTCTTAGCTTTAGACGCGGCGCCTCCACTCTTACCTCGCGCGGGCGACGCTGCCGCCAGGGCGGCGGCTGCCTTCTTGGCGGCGGCGATGGAGGCGGTTTTCTTTTTGGCGGCTGCGGCTTTTTTGTCCTTGGTAGCCAATGCGGCGGCTGCTGCTGCTGCTGCTTTCGATGACTTCGACGGCGATGCGGAAGCCGCAGATGCACCGCCCCTCTTGTTGCCACCCTTAGCGGCGGCCGCGGCGGCGGACGCTTTCTTACCTTTGGCGGCGGCGCCGGAAGCACCGGACGAGGCGGCGGTCTTGGCGACGGCCTTGCCGGCACCTCCGGCCGGCTTCTTCGCCGAGGTTGATTTAGATTCCAGTTTGAAGGAACCGGACGCACCTTTGCCCTTCGTTTGTATCAGTGTACCCGATTCGACGGCGCTCTTCAAATATTTCCTTATGAACGGTGCCAGTTTCTCAGCGTCGACCTTGTACTGAGCGGCTATATATTTCTTGATCGCCTGCAGTGACGATCCGCTGCGCTCTTTCAACTCCTTTATGGCGCTATTGACCATTTCCGAAGTCTTAGGGTGCGTCGGTTTCGCCTTGGGTTTTTTGGCTCCGGCGGCGGCGGACGCCTTCGGTCCCTTCTTCGCCGGGGTGGTGGGTGCCGGTACTTCGGTTGCCACAGCTGTGTCTGCCATAGTAGTAGGTAGGTAGGTAGGTAGGTAGGTAGGTAAAATATGAATGAATTCACTCAACAAACACTCAACAACACAAGAGATCGCACACAAAACAACAACAAACTACGACGACAATATTAAAATAAAGTGAGTAGAATAGTAGTAGGTAGGTAGTAGTTACAGTATTAGATGTCGCCACTGGAACACAAAATAATTATCATTTTAACAATACACATCGAGGCATTACCGTAAGGAGAGCCGCGGTGTCGCGAGACGTTTTCTCGTATGAACACTTCCAACTTTTCACTAACATGTATATAAATTATTATATTTTTAACTGGGTTCTATTATAATTAAAACATTAATATATATTTATATGGACACATCATGAAAGTGTTTATGTAATGTTCACTTCAAAACTTTCACAAATATAATAAGGGACGCGCTACAGGTGTTTATTTTCACCGCCTTGTATGCGACTTGCTTAGTGTCCAGTTCAAAAGTGATTTTTCTCTATAAAACATAAAGATTACACACATAAAGGTCGATAAGTAAACGGCGAAGATCCCGAGCTTGGAACATAATAAGAATTCACTTTTGTAAATACATATTGTGACCGTTTTGACGAGTGTAACGACGACGGTCGTAAAACACACGACTGCCATTTTCTGAACAGCCAACGATACGGCGCTCAGTTTCTATCCGAGGCTCGTGTACACATTGATTGTTATAATATTCTTATTCTTATTTAAACATTCCAACATACTACATAATAATACTACTCTACCTATATAGGGGGGTACTCTACCTATAAAATAAACTTAAGATCACATTAGGTGGTGGTAGGTAACGACATATTCAAACGCATACAATAATGTATAATTATGTGTGTAGAGAGTAGAGGTATTAGGTAGTTAGTACATTGGTGGTAGGTATTTATTTATGAAACTAATAGTAGGTAAGTACCTAAGTACATAATGTAAAAAGAAATGATTTCGTGTTTATTAGAAAGAGAACTTCCATGACACACAAACAAAACAACAACCGGAACGTACCTACGACTAGGTAGGTACATCTATCATACTACTACCACCTACTTACAAACAACAAAAACAGTTTTGTGAGTGTGTAGTCAGTTACACTATAATATAATATTTACTATCCTAATGCAAATGCGATGCGACACACGCACGGAGAGTACATAGAATATTTATTTATCGGTACCTACTTACTGTTTTACGTACTTTACGTTTGTATGCTTGCTTGCACGCAGCTATACATTACATAGATCGATTTATCCTTTTAGTATATATAATACTACTTTTGTGATTAGAAAGTGTACTATACATTAAGTAGGTAGGTAGGTAGGTAGGTAGGTAGGTAGGTAGGTAGGTACATACACTTATATGTATGTAAGGTTTTTAAAATAAACCTCATTATTATAGGTATATGATTTGACATTAATTAATTAATCATAGTGTACGTATATAGAAACAGTTTGCATTTAAACAAAACGGAATTATGTGCGGCCCTGAAAAGGGCCTTTTGTTCCTGTGCGTACATGATGTTCGTCTCGATCAATAAATAATACCAAACTAATAATAAAATTTATGATCGAAATTAACATCGGACACGATGGAAGTGGTTTAACCACCGAAACCGTACAGTGTGCGTCCCTGACGTTTCAGAGCGTAGACGACGTCCATGGCGGTGACGGTCTTCCTCTTCGCGTGCTCGGTATAAGTGACAGCGTCACGGATCACGTTCTCGAGAAACACTTTGAGAACGCCACGAGTCTCCTCGTATATCAGACCGGATATACGCTTAACGCCTCCTCTGCGAGCCAAACGACGGATCGCGGGTTTGGTGATGCCCTGGATGTTGTCGCGAAGTACTTTCCTGTGACGTTTGGCTCCACCTTTCCCCAGACCCTTTCCTCCCTTGCCGCGACCGGTCATTGTAGTTGTAGTAGTAGTAGTAGTAGTAAGTAGAAGTTAAAGATTGATACAACAAACTGCGCGCGACCGTACTCGTATACTGCACCGAAGTGACTGATATAGCGCCGCATAATAATCCGCGTTATATTTATATACGCGACGGCCATCAGGCGGTTGGTTTCATTTCATTGGTTCCCTTGTTGAAAAGTGAGATAGCTATATTGTACGTCACGAACTAAGGAGGTACGGGCTATAGGTGGGCGAAATGGCTATATTTTTTTAATTCATTGTACATTACACTATTTTTTACTAACTGTTGTTAACAATTGTTATGATATATATTATAAATTATACATATACATATATACTAGCTGCCCGGCGCGACTTCGTTCGCGTGGTGCTATCCTACCCTGTGATGATACCCCACCCCACCCTACCTTACCCTACCCTACCCTACCCTATATGAATAATTTTCCCCGTTTTTGCAACATTTTTCACTGATGCTTCGCTCCTATTAGTCGCAGCGTGATGGTATATAGCCTAAAGCCTTCCTCGATAAATGGACTATCCAACACAAAATTAAGAAATTTTCATCAAAAAAAAGAATTTTTAATTCGAACCAGTAGTTCCTGAGATTAGCGCGTTCAAACAAACAAACTCTTCAGCTTTATAATATTAGTATAGATATATTAAATTAACTTTTCTTACAAAATGTCAACCTTGCTCGATCATAATGTATGAAAAGTAAAAAAAAGTATTTGAGAATTCAGTATTGGTCCCATAGTAAAAGTTGTTCAGAAAGACTAATCCAACATAGGTTTCGAAAATATGCCATCTCGACCTAGTACATAACATACATTAACTATCACTTACTTGGCAAAAAACCAGCTCGGTTTATTAATCGTAAATCAAACACAAGAAGTTCGCAATCAAAATAATAACAACAACATTGAAACTGTAATTTAACTATAATGCCCAATTCAAACAAAACAGTCGAACTAACCAAAAAAAATATATAATTTCAAACTATAACATTTTTACAATGAACGAACATCGCTCCACTATAAATAATGAATGAAATATGTTATTTTCAAATTATATAATTTTTGCAATAATTTATCATCACTCCACTATAAATTATGAATGAAATATGTTATTTTCAAATTACAACATTTTTGCAATGAACGAACTTCACTCCACTATAAATTATGAATGAAATATGTTATATTTTAGTTTAGGTAAAATTAGCCCCTATTTCTATTAACTGAAAGTTCATTTTTATTTTAGGTTAAATATTCGAATGAAGTATGCCACAAATTATTTGTCGTTTGACCTTGGGTTACGTCGAATAGCTCTGAACATTGCCATATGGGTACACATTATTACTTATAGCGTACTATTCAGTAATCTAGCGTACTAGCGTACTCTAATAGTATGACAAATACCTCAGTACCCCACTTAAGATGAGAAACAAAAATCTAGTGGTATCAACATAAAAAATGCACACCATGTTTCGTTTTTCATATCGATTGTTTTTTTCATAATGTAATTTAGTGCCACTGAGTACTCAAATTAAATTTGCGTACTTTTTAGGTGGTGAGCTTATCGGGACATGCAATTCATCTGGCAGCACTGATTGAGGTGTTGTCATCGGTGAGACCGATATTTATTGATAGATGGCGCTGTAGTAAATATTAAAAATGGAAAGTTTACTTTTCTATTTTCTTAGGTATACTCAATCTACGGTTAGATGCCGATAAATATTATAGCAGTCGTGTTTGGATTTTTATAGTGTGTTGCCAGATTATAAAAATATATTAAAATATAAGTGTTGCTATATGTTATAACGCCCACCTTTAGTACGGGCCTGTGCGAGGGGTGCGGGGGAGGGAGAGGGGGGGGGGGGGTTTTTTAGTTAGGTGTGTACGTGTATTTTGATTTTTCACTTGTCTTTTTTTTTTTTTTTTTTTTTTTGCGTTATTTGTAATATTATTTATTTATTTATTTATTTATTTATTTTGTTGATAATGGTATAGTAAGGTTAGGCTCTTCAAGTTAGTTAGGTTAGGTTATTAGCACTTCGGGTTAGGTTAGCTTGGCTTACCTTAACCTAACCTTGGGTTAGTTAGTTCGATATAAATAGATAGATAGGATACCTACTTTACTACAACTAGTACTAAAAAACCTTTACATATTACACCCTTTAAATATTAATTATAATATACAAAAACACGACCACTACGGTAGGTAGGTAGGTAGGTAGGTAGGTAGGTAGGTAGGTAGGTAGGTAGGTAGGTAGGTAGGTAGGTAGGTAGGTAGGTAGGTAGGTAGGTAGGTAGGTAGGTAGGGCATTATTTATATATACGACGTGATTATATTGTGCGCAAGAAACATATTGTCCATTGTTCGATACATATGTGGCCCTGAAAAGGGCCTTTTTAGCAAGACGCTTTGTTTGCTGTGCGGTGGTAAGGTAAGCTAGTTACTATTACGTTCGCGAGCAAACGACGCGTCATGCGCAATACGACGACGACGACGACGTCGACGACGATTAAGCGCGTTCGCCACGGATTCTGCGCGCCAGCTGTATATCCTTAGGCATGATGGTGACACGCTTGGCGTGAATCGCGCAAAGGTTGGTGTCCTCGAAGAGTCCGACCAGATAGGCCTCGCTGGCCTCCTGAAGCGCCATAACGGCTGAACTCTGGAAACGTAGATCAGTCTTGAAATCTTGAGCGATCTCACGGACGAGACGCTGGAAGGGCAGTTTGCGGATCAACAGCTCCGTGCTCTTCTGATAGCGACGGATCTCACGGAGTGCAACGGTTCCGGGTCTGTAACGATGGGGTTTCTTGACACCACCGGTTGCCGGTGCACTCTTGCGCGCAGCCTTCGTGGCCAACTGTTTACGGGGCGCTTTACCCCCGGTGGATTTACGCGCGGTCTGCTTGGTACGGGCCATTGCGAGGAACGAGCGAGCGGCGATGAAATTGAATTAAGAAAGATAACTTAACTACGTACGTGCGGACGAATGAACGCGCGTATTAGTACTGCCGTTTATTTTATATTTTACATCGGTATTTATAATGATGGCGGCGGATTCAAGCGAGCGAGATATGTGTTTATCTCTCTCCCTCTCTCTCTCTCCGTCTGTCTCGCACGCAACAAACAAACAATGAACGAACGAACTAACAAACTAATTTTTTTTTTTTTTATTTTATTTATAATATTATTTTCGTGAATAATAATACATACATATTTATGTGTGTATGCTTAAATTGCATATTTATCATTTCTTTTAATTCATCATTATAATAATGGTAAGCACTTGAATACCAGGTATAATAAAATATCCTTATGATATTGTACATGTATGTCAGAGTAATTAAATAATATAGGCAGGCTGCAGGTTAGTTAGTTAGTTAGTTAGTTAGTTAGTTAGTTAGTTATAAACGGACGGTATGTGGTAGTGGTATGGTACGTGCGATATGTCATAATATGAAGTCAATTAGAGAAACATTCGGATAATATGAATAGATTTTTGGCCCTGAAAAGGGCCTTTTGAGTGTAGCGCTGGACGTGTGGTGGTTACAATAGTATGTTCATACTATGAAGCACGCACGCCTCCGCACTGTGAA
This sequence comes from Achlya flavicornis, assembly GCA_947623365.1. Taxonomy (NCBI): domain Eukaryota; kingdom Metazoa; phylum Arthropoda; class Insecta; order Lepidoptera; family Drepanidae; genus Achlya; species Achlya flavicornis. Next base: position 5,458,548 of record OX392494.1, on the reverse strand, counting down.
GAAGAACGAACGACGCCATCTCCTCCTCCTCACTTGGAGCTGGTGTATTTGGTGACGGCCTTGGTGCCCTCGCTCACGGCGTGCTTGGCAAGCTCACCGGGCAGCAGGAGCCTCACCGAAGTCTGCACCTCCCTGGAGGTGATGGTGGAACGTTTGTTGTAATGGGCGAGACGAGACGCCTCCGCTGCGATACGTTCGAATATGTCGTTAACGAATGAATTCATTATAGACATGGCCTTGCTGGAGATACCGGTGTCGGGATGCACCTGCTTGAGCACCTTGTAGATGTAGATGGCGTAGCTCTCCTTCCTCTTGTGCTTCTTCTTTTTCTTGTCAGTTTTGGAGATGTTCTTTTGGGCTTTGCCCGATTTCTTGGCGGCCTTACCGCTGGTCTTAGGCGGCATAATAGCGGTAGTATGTATTAGTTAGTAGATAATATCAACACTTGCTAACGCAAACGACCGTTTGCGTTGAATACGCCGAGAGAAGTGTGACAATTTTTTTCGAGTATACCCAATACATATTACTATCATTCGTGTTGGGTATTAACGTAGGCAACGAGCTGAATGCGGCCGTACGGCCAATCAGGAGCGTGCGTGAAAGAGACATAAAATATACACGCGTCTCTATCTAACATTGTGCGCTAATGAAGAGTGGTTTAATAAGATTGATTATTATGTCTGTCCGTATGTATGTATGTCTGTTTCCGTCATGTTTGTTTGTTTGTTTGTTTGTTTGTTTGTTTGTTGTTTGTTGTTTGTTGTTGTTTATTTTGTTTGGTTGGTTGATTTTTATATAGAAGACGATTAAATAGGTCATGATAGAGACAAAATAAAAGTAATTTTTATAGAATCATATTGCGGCCCTGAAAAGGGCCTTTTGTGTCCGACCGTCCGTCCGCCCGAGCCCGCCACTAGAGGCGGAGGCGGAGGCGGCGGTGGTCGGGGGCGACGAGATGATGCGCCTAAGAATAATAATATCTTCTTAAGCCTTCTTCTCGGTCTTCTTAGGCAGTAGCACGGCCTGAATGTTGGGCAAAACACCACCCTGAGCGATGGTCACGCCCGATAGGAGTTTGTTCAATTCCTCATCGTTGCGGATCGCCAATTGGAGATGTCTCGGTATGATTCTAGTCTTCTTGTTGTCACGTGCCGCGTTGCCGGCCAACTCGAGGACCTCAGCGGCGAGATATTCCATAACGGCGGCCAAATAGACCGGTGCACCGGCGCCGACGCGCTCGGCATAGTTGCCATTACGCAGAAGTCTGTGTATACGACCGACAGGAAACTGAAGACCGGCGCGATTCGAACGGGACTTTGCCTTCCCCTTGACCTTGCCACCCTTGCCGCGTCCAGACATTATTTGTTACGAGGGTATATAATCAATCAATTGCTAAATTAGCGAGCGAAAAATAACGCGCAGCGTACGTAGTTATGCACAGCGCGTTCGGAAACTGACTGAATAATTTTTTTTTATTTTTTTTTTTTTTTTTTTTTTTTTTTTTTTTTTTTTTTTTTTTTTTTTTTTTTTTGAATGGACATGAAGGTACGGGCCCAAAATTTGGCCTTAGTACCCTTACCCGGACAAGTCGGCGAGCTAGCTCTCAACCGTAGTTATGATTAGGTAACAAGGCCTGAGGGTGCCCCAGTTGGGGCCGAACCTCGGCTCAGGGCTGTTACCGAGGGGAGGGAATTGACTGAAATCTTTGATGATTTATTTATTTATTTATATCTAGGGAAGCGTATTATTATTGGCGGCTCGGGCCGCTTGTCGAGTTGCCGTAGCAATAACAAGTGGGGGACGACGAGACTGAGTTGGGAGTCGCGGCGCGTGACCTCGACGACGAGGTCGGTAACGAGGTGAACGGTCACCGCGGTTCGCATCTGTATTGTGTGTTGAATTACGACGAGCTTCCGAAGCTTCGAGCTGAGCTAAGGTGGTGGGATCATCGGGCTCGGTGAGGACGTGCCTCGGCCGGCGGACATTGGACATACGGGATGGCGTGTAGGTAGCCGCCTTAACGATTAACGGATTACTATGATTGACAGCAGTGTCAAAGAATCTGCGTGAAGCGCGTTTGAAAAATTGACGGACCGTGGGGAGGCCCAGGTCGAGGTGGAGGTTTTCATTGCGCAAGAACCACGGGGCACCCGTGGCCTTGCGCATGAAACGGTTTTGCAAAACTTGGAGACTATGGATCCGCTTTTGCGATGCGTGTGCAAATACAGCGCATGCGTAAGAGAATATGGGGCGAATACACGCAGTATACAGTCTAACCTTGCTTTTTAAGGCAAGTTTAGACCTGCGATTTAAAAGGAAATGAAGGCGTCCCATCACGAAATAGGCGCGCGCGCGCACCTTTTTAATGTGGGGCCCGAAGGTCAATCGATCATCGAGGATGACACCTAAGTATTTGGCTTGCCTCTCCCAAGGGATCGGTTCGCCGAACATGGTGACAGACTTTACTGAGGGGGGGATTTTTCGTCTAAACGGCCTATGGAATAGGACCGCTTGACTTTTGGCGGGATTTATCTCAATCCTCCATTTCCTACACCATGCGCCTAGGGCGTCTGCTGCGGATTGGAGGTGGGACACTATGGCCTTGGTGGTGCGACTAGTACAGTAGATTGCGGTATCATCCGCGAACAGAGCTAGCTGTACTGAGTCATTAAATTTGGGGATATCGCTCGTATATAATAGAAACAATAATGGGGAGAGTACCGAGCCCTGGGGGACTCCGGCACAGATGGGATGAGGGGACGACAGGGCGCCTGTTATTCGATATCGAAAGTGGCGGTTCGACAAAAAGTCTCGTAAGATGAGTACGAGCCTATGTGGGACACCTAGGGTGAATAGTTTAAAAATTAAACCATTGTGCCACACTTTGTCGAATGCTTTTGCAACATCGAAGAACAGGACCCCAGTCATACTATTGGATTGTTGGAAATGGTGAGAGATATGTTCAACAATACGATGGACTTGTTGAACACACGAGTGTTTAGTTCGAAAACCAAACTGCTCGTTCGGAAGTAAATGGTTAGCATCGGCATATGCTTTGAGACGGTTGTAGATGAGTCTCTCATAAATCTTACCCAATACATTGAGCAGACTTATGGGACGGTAACTGGAGGGCTCGGACATGGGTTTGCCTGGTTTGTGGATCCCAATAACGTGAGCTTCCTTCCACTGAGGTGGGAAGAAGTTACACATTAGGGCCGCATTATAAATGGACGTTAATAAGAAAATGAGCTGAGCGGGGAACAGTTTGATCACTTTATTAGTGATTTTGTCCGAGCCCGGGGCTTTTCGAGGGTGGAGTTTTCTGATGATCGATTTAACTTCATCAGGGGTCACGGGAGGAAGGGGGTCTTCATCCTCCTCCTCCTCACCATCAGCGGCGACACGCCGCCTCCTCCTTGCGGAGGAGGGGGGAGCCTCTGGTGGTGGCGGGGGGGGGGGAGACACGGGAGGTATGGGCAGAGCGAGTCTACGCGTGACCTCGGAGTTGACTTTCTCCAAGTGACTGGGGTCTACTGGAAGAGTACTGGGCGTGCATTGAAGCTCGAGACTTTCGGCGAGGCATTCGGATTTGTCCTCGTCTTCAAAGGCGGGCAAGGGGTGATTGGGTCTAATGAGAGGTGGCATGGGGGCTATCGTGTCCTTGGTAAGGGCACGGGAAAGCTTCCAAAAGGCAAGATGGGAGGGTTCTAACTCTTCAAGGGTCTTGTCCCATCGAGCATCACGCATTTGCTCGATGCGGACCTTGAAGGCGCGATGGAGAGCGCGCATGCGGGCGCGGTTACGTTCAGAGGGAAAAGAGTCAAAAGCCCGTATGGCGGCGTTCCTCTCCCTCCTCATCTCACGTACGTCATCGGGCAGTTGCCAACGGAGGTGAGTCTCCGCTGGCACTGTCCGAGAGCAATCGGTAATGACCGATTGCACGTGAGTGGTGAGTGAGTCGATCGCGCCGATAACCTCGTCCGCGGTGACGATGTTATCCGGGATACGATTCAGATGGACGGAATCGGTGGACTTGAGGCGTTCGCCTAGTCTGTCCCAATTGGTGGAGATTTTAGTAGGAGGGGGTTGACCTGGATCTGGGGGACCTGTGCGCGGAGTAAACTCTAAGATCACAGGTCGGTGGTCAGACGTCAGTTCGTGGTGCACTGATACGTCATGCAAACGTAAGTTTACATTGCGCAACAGTGCCACATCGAGTATGTCGGGTCTGAGGTCTTGTTGATGAGGAAAGTGGGTCGGTTCGAGGGGAGTAATGATGTCGATGTCGAGAGGCGACAGGAGGGATTCTAAGATTCGACCTCTGGGGTTGTTCGCGTTACAGTTCCAGAGTACACTTTTAGCGTTCAGGTCGCCCGCCAAAATGACTGCGTTACCGAGGCCAAAAATGCACTCTAGATCACTTCTGAAGGAAGTGTTGACACGGGACGGGGAAATGTAGGCTGAGACCAGAATGATTGGCTCATGTCCAGTCATGCCGAGCCTACAGACCGAGGCCTCAATGCACGTGAGAGAGGGGGGCGGATCCATTGGGGAGCAATATAGGGACTTTTTGTAATAAATGAGAGTACCACCAAGGGTAGCGTCAGACCTATCGTTGCGAACTAACAGATAGTTGGCAATTTTGGGATCCCTCATAGAGGGTTTGAGGAATGTCTCCTGAACTAGGAATACATCAAGGCGATGATGTTTCAGGAATTCTGAAACATCATCGCGTTGATGTCTCAAGCCATCGGCATTGAAATACCCTATTCTAAGGGAGCGCGGTTTGGTCCTACACGTTGCCGTATTATCCATTAAGAGGGCTACATTTGAAGGTGGAAAGGGACGTCAGGATGGCACTATAGCGCAACCCGATGGAGAAGAGGGCGAGTCCGTCGCCCTCTTTTTCGCGGATTTGTTCAGCGAGATTCCGGATCTCGTTAAAATCAAAAAGACGGGCGAAACGCTCCACCAGAGCGAAGTCCGCATCCTCGTTTAGTGGAGGAATTTGGGCCCCGCAGCTAGGCGGGGGGATTGCGCGGCGTTGCTGTTTAGGGACGGCGGCGGCGGCGGCGGGTTTTGGCGGAAGGGGCGTGGTTTGCGCGGCCATAGGGGCGGGCGCTTGAGTGACTGAGGGAGTGGGTGCGGGAATGGGGGCAGGTGAAACTGCCGTGGTGGGCGTGGACTTAGTCCGAGTGGGCGGGAACTCCCTAGGGGAGTTTAAGTCCCAAGCGGGTCTCAAGCTCGTGTGAGCGGGATCAGGGGGAGGCGCGGTGGTGCGCGTGGAGTTATTGGGCCGGGCTGATGTTGTAGCCTTTGGCCGGGGAGCTTTAGAGCACCCGCGATAGTTAGCGGGGTGCCCTTGCGTCTGGCAAAGGACGCAGCTCGGGGGCTCAGAATTAAGGGTGGGCTCAGGGTTGCGTTCGCATTCCCTGGTGGGGTGGTTGCCTAGGCACTTTACGCACCTTGGAGGTGCGTAGCAGTGCCTGGCGGAGTGGCCATAGAGTTGGCAATTGTGGCATTGTGACGGGAATCCGGTCCTGTGTGGCTTTTCCAGCACACAGTCCGTCAGTTGGCATATGGCCTTTAGATTGTGGATTCGGTCGCTCGCCGGCCCGGGTTCCATGGTTACTACAACCATGTTGAGGGGGACGGTCTTTGAGCGACCTCGCATAAGGCGATGGACAGCGAGGACAGGGATACCCTGGTCGCTGAGGGACTGCTTCACTTCCTCGGTTGTCACCTCGGAAGGCATGCCCTTAATAACTATGCGGGTGGCACGCTCCTCAGGGAGAGAGTAGGTGTGGAAAGACACCTTTCTCTCCTTGAGGAGGTTAGTGAAAGCTCTATGGTCATTAGGCGCAGTAACTGCGACCCGAATGCCATGTTCGGTGGGACGGGCGGAGGTATAATTAATATGGTGGCTGGAGAACCAGCCAGAGACAAGAGTCCATTTGGACTTGTCTTGAATGAAAATTGGGGGAGGGGCAGCATCATTTTTAGCATTCTTAGGAGGATGCTGATGCCTGTTAGGACGAGGGGGGATGCGAAGAGGTTCGCGAACGCTACTTGTGTCCATGGGAATGGACACGTTCGCTGAAGGGCCAGGGACGGGAGAGGGGGCCTGCTTGAGGGCCTTGGCGGCAGCCTCGTTGGCGGAGGCTTGCTTGGCTCGCTTGCGCTTGCCATTCTTGCTCTCCACTGGTACGAAGTCCTCCTCGGAAGACGAGGAGGGGTTCGCAACAGTGGCGGGAGCCTCTAGTTGGGTGGTGGTGGTGGTGGTGGAAATTAGAGGGACGGCCTTTGCCGACTTAGTGTCGGTGGAGGCAGGGGAGGAGGAGGAGGAGGCGGAGGAGGACTTGGCGGCCTCATTGGACGTGTAGGAGTCAGTAGAAACTGACGTCCTAGTCTTGTTGTAGACTGACGATCTTGTGAGATCGTCAGAGGGAGTTGGAGTTGGGGAGGGAGGGGCTTGTCCTGATGGGACAGCCTCGGTGTTGTCGCGGACTTCCGGAGTCGACTGGGTCGACATCACGGAGTCCGCGCGAGAGGGTGGACGAGTGGAGGGGGGGAGGGACCTGTCCGGAAAGTGGCAGGTGAGGTAAATTACGGCATCCTCATCGGCGAGGATGTCCTCAAGAGACAGGGTGTTCTGGGGTTGGCTGGCCATAGTGACCAGCCTGGCCTTGCGGCCGGGGCCTAGGCTAAGACGTACACTACTGTAACTTCAAACGCGGTGCGTTCCTGGGAGAAGAAGTTACAAGAAACTCCAGGCAATCGCCCTAGCTACGGTTCCTACTCCTATCCTCCCCGGGTGGGTTTTCCCGGGTGTGTGTAGTACAACTCCCAACCGGGTGTAGGTTGGGAGGTGAGTAGGCCCTAGGGTGTGCCCTAAGCTTGTAACCTCCGCCACAGATCTTGTGTTGTGGCTGAGTTCCTACGTCCCTGCCTAACGCTAACTGGGGTCGACTAGGGAAGCCCCCAAGGCCGACTGGTCCAGTCCCGTCCGGGTTGTGTGTTCCTTAAGGGAAAACACCAAAGCGCCCGGGGCCCGCTAACCAACTTACGTTGTCACCGTTAGGTTTCCGTTGGTTACCACAGCAAGTCGTGGATTTTAGGTGGTAGACGATTAGTATGTCTCAGAAACAACAATGAACACGACGCGTATTGAAAAATACACGAAGTGTCACCGTGTCGGTCAGACAATAGAAACAACAAGACAAATAAACACCAACGCGTATTGAAAAATACACGCGGTGAATAAATGCTTGATATAGGGGTCGGTACGAGTGACACACACACCAACGCAGTACCGAGAAAGATACTCGCTCGCAACCAAATAGTTTGCTTGACGATACGTCAGGAACAAACTATTAGCGCTAACAAGAACTTAAACAATGCCACAAAGGTGAGCGAGTACGTTCGCGACGAAAAATGCCAGGTAGGCGCAAACAAAGGCAGAGCCAGTGAGTGGGCGAACAAAGCGAAAATTCGCGGAAACGGACCGGGCAGCGCAGGAGCGCAAGAAAGCGACCGTGCAGTGCGACGGTCAGAATCGGAATCTCCTTTTCTTTTTCTTTTTTTTTTATCGCCCGCTATTTATTATTATAGGTGAACTACGATCGCCCAATGTAGTACGAAGACGACGAGCGAACGAGAACGAGCTATGGCGAGAGAGCGTACCAGAACGATGAATATTTTATATTGAACGAGAGAGATGGAAGATATGTTGGGCGAGAGAGGGGTGGGTGGGTGAGGTCGGTCGGTCGGGCGGGCGGGCGCGCGTTCGGAGGCGGTATTATTCGTTCGTTTCGCGTTTGTTTTTGATGATTTAATTGCTAAAATATACCTAATAGGATAATATTTTAGATTATTGTGTATGTATGTATGGGGGACGGCGGTACCTACCTGGACAATATGAAATGAATGCAAGCAATGTAGTGTGTGCAGTTTTCGCAAGTTTATTTTTATTTATTTATTTATTTATTTATTTTTTTTGTTTATACATATCTACGTACCTATGAATAATATTAATTAATCGGTGAAGAAGAAAATTCGTATTTTCCATTATGTGTAGGTGCCTACGCCATACCTATACAGTGCAATTAAATCATCATCGTCGTTTCGTGTGTGGTGTTGTGTGCGTGTTTTACGTGTCTGTCTGTGGCTTGGGACCTCCTATGTGTACCAAACTAAATTCTAAGTCTGAAGTCTAGTTTATGTACATACATAAACTAGATAGGTATATTAGCCTATACAATACTACTATTATGTTTGTTTGTTTGTTTGTTTGTTTGTTTGTTTGTTAGTATGTATGTATGTATAAGTAGGTAGGTAGGTAGGTAGGTAGGTATTTAGGTATTTATAATCATTTTATATAGGCAGTAAGGATGTCACCGTTTTACGTATGTATGTATGTATGTATGTATGTATGTATGTATGTATGTATGTATGTATGTATGTATGTATGTATGTATGTATGTATGTATGTATGTATGTATGTTTATTAGTTATTTAGTCGGTCAATTTATGTACGTATCGAAATAGAAACAATTGTATCGTAACTAATATGGGTACGATATTTAGAATAATTTGTTAGCCCTGAAAAGGGCTTTTTGGTAGGTACATGTGCGCGATTGCGTGTGTGTATGCAACCAACGCGCACGTGCGTGCGGTGCCGGTCTCTCGCAACACGCTGGCTGGCCGTCCGTCCGTACGTACGTAGGACGGGCGGCGTAGGCGCGCGCGGCAGGGGGCGGCATGCAGGCAGGCAGGGCGCGGCTGCCAGCGAGCGGCTGTCGTCGTCGTCGTCGCTTTTACTTCTTGGCTGCTGCCTTTTTGGCGGCGGCCGGCTTCGATTTTGATGCGGCGGCGGCGGCCTTCTTCGGTTTGGGCGCCTTTGGTTTCTTTGTCGGTGGTTTGGCGGTTTTCTTAGCTTTAGACGCGGCGCCTCCACTCTTACCTCGCGCGGGCGACGCTGCCGCCAGGGCGGCGGCTGCCTTCTTGGCGGCGGCGATGGAGGCGGTTTTCTTTTTGGCGGCTGCGGCTTTTTTGTCCTTGGTAGCCAATGCGGCGGCTGCTGCTGCTGCTGCTTTCGATGACTTCGACGGCGATGCGGAAGCCGCAGATGCACCGCCCCTCTTGTTGCCACCCTTAGCGGCGGCCGCGGCGGCGGACGCTTTCTTACCTTTGGCGGCGGCGCCGGAAGCACCGGACGAGGCGGCGGTCTTGGCGACGGCCTTGCCGGCACCTCCGGCCGGCTTCTTCGCCGAGGTTGATTTAGATTCCAGTTTGAAGGAACCGGACGCACCTTTGCCCTTCGTTTGTATCAGTGTACCCGATTCGACGGCGCTCTTCAAATATTTCCTTATGAACGGTGCCAGTTTCTCAGCGTCGACCTTGTACTGAGCGGCTATATATTTCTTGATCGCCTGCAGTGACGATCCGCTGCGCTCTTTCAACTCCTTTATGGCGCTATTGACCATTTCCGAAGTCTTAGGGTGCGTCGGTTTCGCCTTGGGTTTTTTGGCTCCGGCGGCGGCGGACGCCTTCGGTCCCTTCTTCGCCGGGGTGGTGGGTGCCGGTACTTCGGTTGCCACAGCTGTGTCTGCCATAGTAGTAGGTAGGTAGGTAGGTAGGTAGGTAGGTAAAATATGAATGAATTCACTCAACAAACACTCAACAACACAAGAGATCGCACACAAAACAACAACAAACTACGACGACAATATTAAAATAAAGTGAGTAGAATAGTAGTAGGTAGGTAGTAGTTACAGTATTAGATGTCGCCACTGGAACACAAAATAATTATCATTTTAACAATACACATCGAGGCATTACCGTAAGGAGAGCCGCGGTGTCGCGAGACGTTTTCTCGTATGAACACTTCCAACTTTTCACTAACATGTATATAAATTATTATATTTTTAACTGGGTTCTATTATAATTAAAACATTAATATATATTTATATGGACACATCATGAAAGTGTTTATGTAATGTTCACTTCAAAACTTTCACAAATATAATAAGGGACGCGCTACAGGTGTTTATTTTCACCGCCTTGTATGCGACTTGCTTAGTGTCCAGTTCAAAAGTGATTTTTCTCTATAAAACATAAAGATTACACACATAAAGGTCGATAAGTAAACGGCGAAGATCCCGAGCTTGGAACATAATAAGAATTCACTTTTGTAAATACATATTGTGACCGTTTTGACGAGTGTAACGACGACGGTCGTAAAACACACGACTGCCATTTTCTGAACAGCCAACGATACGGCGCTCAGTTTCTATCCGAGGCTCGTGTACACATTGATTGTTATAATATTCTTATTCTTATTTAAACATTCCAACATACTACATAATAATACTACTCTACCTATATAGGGGGGTACTCTACCTATAAAATAAACTTAAGATCACATTAGGTGGTGGTAGGTAACGACATATTCAAACGCATACAATAATGTATAATTATGTGTGTAGAGAGTAGAGGTATTAGGTAGTTAGTACATTGGTGGTAGGTATTTATTTATGAAACTAATAGTAGGTAAGTACCTAAGTACATAATGTAAAAAGAAATGATTTCGTGTTTATTAGAAAGAGAACTTCCATGACACACAAACAAAACAACAACCGGAACGTACCTACGACTAGGTAGGTACATCTATCATACTACTACCACCTACTTACAAACAACAAAAACAGTTTTGTGAGTGTGTAGTCAGTTACACTATAATATAATATTTACTATCCTAATGCAAATGCGATGCGACACACGCACGGAGAGTACATAGAATATTTATTTATCGGTACCTACTTACTGTTTTACGTACTTTACGTTTGTATGCTTGCTTGCACGCAGCTATACATTACATAGATCGATTTATCCTTTTAGTATATATAATACTACTTTTGTGATTAGAAAGTGTACTATACATTAAGTAGGTAGGTAGGTAGGTAGGTAGGTAGGTAGGTAGGTAGGTAGGTAGGTAGGTACATACACTTATATGTATGTAAGGTTTTTAAAATAAACCTCATTATTATAGGTATATGATTTGACATTAATTAATTAATCATAGTGTACGTATATAGAAACAGTTTGCATTTAAACAAAACGGAATTATGTGCGGCCCTGAAAAGGGCCTTTTGTTCCTGTGCGTACATGATGTTCGTCTCGATCAATAAATAATACCAAACTAATAATAAAATTTATGATCGAAATTAACATCGGACACGATGGAAGTGGTTTAACCACCGAAACCGTACAGTGTGCGTCCCTGACGTTTCAGAGCGTAGACGACGTCCATGGCGGTGACGGTCTTCCTCTTCGCGTGCTCGGTATAAGTGACAGCGTCACGGATCACGTTCTCGAGAAACACTTTGAGAACGCCACGAGTCTCCTCGTATATCAGACCGGATATACGCTTAACGCCTCCTCTGCGAGCCAAACGACGGATCGCGGGTTTGGTGATGCCCTGGATGTTGTCGCGAAGTACTTTCCTGTGACGTTTGGCTCCACCTTTCCCCAGACCCTTTCCTCCCTTGCCGCGACCGGTCATTGTAGTTGTAGTAGTAGTAGTAGTAGTAAGTAGAAGTTAAAGATTGATACAACAAACTGCGCGCGACCGTACTCGTATACTGCACCGAAGTGACTGATATAGCGCCGCATAATAATCCGCGTTATATTTATATACGCGACGGCCATCAGGCGGTTGGTTTCATTTCATTGGTTCCCTTGTTGAAAAGTGAGATAGCTATATTGTACGTCACGAACTAAGGAGGTACGGGCTATAGGTGGGCGAAATGGCTATATTTTTTTAATTCATTGTACATTACACTATTTTTTACTAACTGTTGTTAACAATTGTTATGATATATATTATAAATTATACATATACATATATACTAGCTGCCCGGCGCGACTTCGTTCGCGTGGTGCTATCCTACCCTGTGATGATACCCCACCCCACCCTACCTTACCCTACCCTACCCTACCCTATATGAATAATTTTCCCCGTTTTTGCAACATTTTTCACTGATGCTTCGCTCCTATTAGTCGCAGCGTGATGGTATATAGCCTAAAGCCTTCCTCGATAAATGGACTATCCAACACAAAATTAAGAAATTTTCATCAAAAAAAAGAATTTTTAATTCGAACCAGTAGTTCCTGAGATTAGCGCGTTCAAACAAACAAACTCTTCAGCTTTATAATATTAGTATAGATATATTAAATTAACTTTTCTTACAAAATGTCAACCTTGCTCGATCATAATGTATGAAAAGTAAAAAAAAGTATTTGAGAATTCAGTATTGGTCCCATAGTAAAAGTTGTTCAGAAAGACTAATCCAACATAGGTTTCGAAAATATGCCATCTCGACCTAGTACATAACATACATTAACTATCACTTACTTGGCAAAAAACCAGCTCGGTTTATTAATCGTAAATCAAACACAAGAAGTTCGCAATCAAAATAATAACAACAACATTGAAACTGTAATTTAACTATAATGCCCAATTCAAACAAAACAGTCGAACTAACCAAAAAAAATATATAATTTCAAACTATAACATTTTTACAATGAACGAACATCGCTCCACTATAAATAATGAATGAAATATGTTATTTTCAAATTATATAATTTTTGCAATAATTTATCATCACTCCACTATAAATTATGAATGAAATATGTTATTTTCAAATTACAACATTTTTGCAATGAACGAACTTCACTCCACTATAAATTATGAATGAAATATGTTATATTTTAGTTTAGGTAAAATTAGCCCCTATTTCTATTAACTGAAAGTTCATTTTTATTTTAGGTTAAATATTCGAATGAAGTATGCCACAAATTATTTGTCGTTTGACCTTGGGTTACGTCGAATAGCTCTGAACATTGCCATATGGGTACACATTATTACTTATAGCGTACTATTCAGTAATCTAGCGTACTAGCGTACTCTAATAGTATGACAAATACCTCAGTACCCCACTTAAGATGAGAAACAAAAATCTAGTGGTATCAACATAAAAAATGCACACCATGTTTCGTTTTTCATATCGATTGTTTTTTTCATAATGTAATTTAGTGCCACTGAGTACTCAAATTAAATTTGCGTACTTTTTAGGTGGTGAGCTTATCGGGACATGCAATTCATCTGGCAGCACTGATTGAGGTGTTGTCATCGGTGAGACCGATATTTATTGATAGATGGCGCTGTAGTAAATATTAAAAATGGAAAGTTTACTTTTCTATTTTCTTAGGTATACTCAATCTACGGTTAGATGCCGATAAATATTATAGCAGTCGTGTTTGGATTTTTATAGTGTGTTGCCAGATTATAAAAATATATTAAAATATAAGTGTTGCTATATGTTATAACGCCCACCTTTAGTACGGGCCTGTGCGAGGGGTGCGGGGGAGGGAGAGGGGGGGGGGGGGTTTTTTAGTTAGGTGTGTACGTGTATTTTGATTTTTCACTTGTCTTTTTTTTTTTTTTTTTTTTTTTGCGTTATTTGTAATATTATTTATTTATTTATTTATTTATTTATTTTGTTGATAATGGTATAGTAAGGTTAGGCTCTTCAAGTTAGTTAGGTTAGGTTATTAGCACTTCGGGTTAGGTTAGCTTGGCTTACCTTAACCTAACCTTGGGTTAGTTAGTTCGATATAAATAGATAGATAGGATACCTACTTTACTACAACTAGTACTAAAAAACCTTTACATATTACACCCTTTAAATATTAATTATAATATACAAAAACACGACCACTACGGTAGGTAGGTAGGTAGGTAGGTAGGTAGGTAGGTAGGTAGGTAGGTAGGTAGGTAGGTAGGTAGGTAGGTAGGTAGGTAGGTAGGTAGGTAGGTAGGTAGGTAGGGCATTATTTATATATACGACGTGATTATATTGTGCGCAAGAAACATATTGTCCATTGTTCGATACATATGTGGCCCTGAAAAGGGCCTTTTTAGCAAGACGCTTTGTTTGCTGTGCGGTGGTAAGGTAAGCTAGTTACTATTACGTTCGCGAGCAAACGACGCGTCATGCGCAATACGACGACGACGACGACGTCGACGACGATTAAGCGCGTTCGCCACGGATTCTGCGCGCCAGCTGTATATCCTTAGGCATGATGGTGACACGCTTGGCGTGAATCGCGCAAAGGTTGGTGTCCTCGAAGAGTCCGACCAGATAGGCCTCGCTGGCCTCCTGAAGCGCCATAACGGCTGAACTCTGGAAACGTAGATCAGTCTTGAAATCTTGAGCGATCTCACGGACGAGACGCTGGAAGGGCAGTTTGCGGATCAACAGCTCCGTGCTCTTCTGATAGCGACGGATCTCACGGAGTGCAACGGTTCCGGGTCTGTAACGATGGGGTTTCTTGACACCACCGGTTGCCGGTGCACTCTTGCGCGCAGCCTTCGTGGCCAACTGTTTACGGGGCGCTTTACCCCCGGTGGATTTACGCGCGGTCTGCTTGGTACGGGCCATTGCGAGGAACGAGCGAGCGGCGATGAAATTGAATTAAGAAAGATAACTTAACTACGTACGTGCGGACGAATGAACGCGCGTATTAGTACTGCCGTTTATTTTATATTTTACATCGGTATTTATAATGATGGCGGCGGATTCAAGCGAGCGAGATATGTGTTTATCTCTCTCCCTCTCTCTCTCTCCGTCTGTCTCGCACGCAACAAACAAACAATGAACGAACGAACTAACAAACTAATTTTTTTTTTTTTTATTTTATTTATAATATTATTTTCGTGAATAATAATACATACATATTTATGTGTGTATGCTTAAATTGCATATTTATCATTTCTTTTAATTCATCATTATAATAATGGTAAGCACTTGAATACCAGGTATAATAAAATATCCTTATGATATTGTACATGTATGTCAGAGTAATTAAATAATATAGGCAGGCTGCAGGTTAGTTAGTTAGTTAGTTAGTTAGTTAGTTAGTTAGTTATAAACGGACGGTATGTGGTAGTGGTATGGTACGTGCGATATGTCATAATATGAAGTCAATTAGAGAAACATTCGGATAATATGAATAGATTTTTGGCCCTGAAAAGGGCCTTTTGAGTGTAGCGCTGGACGTGTGGTGGTTACAATAGTATGTTCATACTATGAAGCACGCACGCCTCCGCACTGTGAAGAAGAACGAACGACGCCATCTCCTCCTCCTCACTTGGAGCTGGTGTATTTGGTGACGGCCTTGGTGCCCTCGCTCACGGCGTGCTTGGCAAGCTCACCGGGCAGCAGGAGCCTCACCGAAGTCTGCACCTCCCTGGAGGTGATGGTGGAACGTTTGTTGTAATGGGCGAGACGAGACGCCTCCGCTGCGATACGTTCGAATATGTCGTTAACGAATGAATTCATTATAGACATGGCCTTGCTGGAGATACCGGTGTCGGGATGCACCTGCTTGAGCACCTTGTAGATGTAGATGGCGTAGCTCTCCTTCCTCTTGTGCTTCTTCTTTTTCTTGTCAGTTTTGGAGATGTTCTTTTGGGCTTTGCCCGATTTCTTGGCGGCCTTACCGCTGGTCTTAGGCGGCATAATAGCGGTAGTATGTATTAGTTAGTAGATAATATCAACACTTGCTAACGCAAACGACCGTTTGCGTTGAATACGCCGAGAGAAGTGTGACAATTTTTTTCGAGTATACCCAATACATATTACTATCATTCGTGTTGGGTATTAACGTAGGCAACGAGCTGAATGCGGCCGTACGGCCAATCAGGAGCGTGCGTGAAAGAGACATAAAATATACACGCGTCTCTATCTAACATTGTGCGCTAATGAAGAGTGGTTTAATAAGATTGATTATTATGTCTGTCCGTATGTATGTATGTCTGTTTCCGTCATGTTTGTTTGTTTGTTTGTTTGTTTGTTTGTTTGTTGTTTGTTGTTTGTTGTTGTTTATTTTGTTTGGTTGGTTGATTTTTATATAGAAGACGATTAAATAGGTCATGATAGAGACAAAATAAAAGTAATTTTTATAGAATCATATTGCGGCCCTGAAAAGGGCCTTTTGTGTCCGACCGTCCGTCCGCCCGAGCCCGCCACTAGAGGCGGAGGCGGAGGCGGCGGTGGTCGGGGGCGACGAGATGATGCGCCTAAGAATAATAATATCTTCTTAAGCCTTCTTCTCGGTCTTCTTAGGCAGTAGCACGGCCTGAATGTTGGGCAAAACACCACCCTGAGCGATGGTCACGCCCGATAGGAGTTTGTTCAATTCCTCATCGTTGCGGATCGCCAATTGGAGATGTCTCGGTATGATTCTAGTCTTCTTGTTGTCACGTGCCGCGTTGCCGGCCAACTCGAGGACCTCAGCGGCGAGATATTCCATAACGGCGGCCAAATAGACCGGTGCACCGGCGCCGACGCGCTCGGCATAGTTGCCATTACGCAGAAGTCTGTGTATACGACCGACAGGAAACTGAAGACCGGCGCGATTCGAACGGGACTTTGCCTTCCCCTTGACCTTGCCACCCTTGCCGCGTCCAGACATTATTTGTTACGAGGGTATATAATCAATCAATTGCTAAATTAGCGAGCGAAAAATAACGCGCAGCGTACGTAGTTATGCACAGCGCGTTCGGAAACTGACTGAATAATTTTTTTTTATTTTTTTTTTTTTTTTTTATTTTTTTTTATTACATGAAGGTACGGGCCCAAAATTTGGCCTTAGTACCCTTACCCGGACAAGTCGGCGAGCTAGCTCTCAACCGTAGTTATGATTAGGTAACAAGGCCTGAGGGTGCCCCAGTTGGGGCCGAACCTCGGCTCAGGGCTGTTACCGAGGGGAGGGAATTGACTGAAATCTTTGATGATTTATTTATTTATTTATATCTAGGGAAGCGTATTATTATTGGCGGCTCGGGCCGCTTGTCGAGTTGCCGTAGCAATATTAACAAGTGGGGGACGAGACTGAGTTGGGAGTCGCGGCGCGTGACCTCGACGACGAGGTCGGTAACGAGGTGAACGGTCACCGCGGTTCGCATCTGTATTGTGTGTTGAATTACGACGAGCTTCCGAAGCTTCGAGCTGAGCTAAGGTGGTGGGATCATCGGGCTCGGTGAGGACGTGCCTCGGCCGGCGGACATTGGACATACGGGATGGCGTGTAGGTAGCCGCCTTAACGATTAACGGATTACTATGATTGACAGCAGTGTCAAAGAATCTGCGTGAAGCGCGTTTGAAAAATTGACGGACCGTGGGGAGGCCCAGGTCGAGGTGGAGGTTTTCATTGCGCAAGAACCACGGGGCACCCGTGGCCTTGCGCATGAAACGGTTTTGCAAAACTTGGAGACTATGGATCCGCTTTTGCGATGCGTGTGCAAATACAGCGCATGCGTAAGAGAATATGGGGCGAATACACGCAGTATACAGTCTAACCTTGCTTTTTAAGGCAAGTTTAGACCTGCGATTTAAAAGGAAATGAAGGCGTCCCATCACGAAATAGGCGCGCGCGCGCACCTTTTTAATGTGGGGCCCGAAGGTCAATCGATCATCGAGGATGACACCTAAGTATTTGGCTTGCCTCTCCCAAGGGATCGGTTCGCCGAACATGGTGACAGACTTTACTGAGGGGGGGATTTTTCGTCTAAACGGCCTATGGAATAGGACCGCTTGACTTTTGGCGGGATTTATCTCAATCCTCCATTTCCTACACCATGCGCCTAGGGCGTCTGCTGCGGATTGGAGGTGGGACACTATGGCCTTGGTGGTGCGACTAGTACAGTAGATTGCGGTATCATCCGCGAACAGAGCTAGCTGTACTGAGTCATTAAATTTGGGGATATCGCTCGTATATAATAGAAACAATAATGGGGAGAGTACCGAGCCCTGGGGGACTCCGGCACAGATGGGATGAGGGGACGACAGGGCGCCTGTTAT
Organism: Achlya flavicornis; assembly: GCA_947623365.1. Classification (NCBI taxonomy): domain Eukaryota; kingdom Metazoa; phylum Arthropoda; class Insecta; order Lepidoptera; family Drepanidae; genus Achlya; species Achlya flavicornis. Next base: position 5,440,621 of record OX392494.1, on the reverse strand, counting down.
TCGATATCGAAAGTGGCGGTTCGACAAAAAGTCTCGTAAGATGAGTACGAGCCTATGTGGGACACCTAGGGTGAATAGTTTAAAAATTAAACCATTGTGCCACACTTTGTCGAATGCTTTTGCAACATCGAAGAACAGGACCCCAGTCATACTATTGGATTGTTGGAAATGGTGAGAGATATGTTCAACAATACGATGGACTTGTTGAACACACGAGTGTTTAGTTCGAAAACCAAACTGCTCGTTCGGAAGTAAATGGTTAGCATCGGCATATGCTTTGAGACGGTTGTAGATGAGTCTCTCATAAATCTTACCCAATACATTGAGCAGACTTATGGGACGGTAACTGGAGGGCTCGGACATGGGTTTGCCTGGTTTGTGGATCCCAATAACGTGAGCTTCCTTCCACTGAGGTGGGAAGAAGTTACACATTAGGGCCGCATTATAAATGGACGTTAATAAGAAAATGAGCTGAGCGGGGAACAGTTTGATCACTTTATTAGTGATTTTGTCCGAGCCCGGGGCTTTTCGAGGGTGGAGTTTTCTGATGATCGATTTAACTTCATCAGGGGTCACGGGAGGAAGGGGGTCTTCATCCTCCTCCTCCTCACCATCAGCGGCGACACGCCGCCTCCTCCTTGCGGAGGAGGGGGGAGCCTCTGGTGGTGGCGGGGGGGGGGGAGACACGGGAGGTATGGGCAGAGCGAGTCTACGCGTGACCTCGGAGTTGACTTTCTCCAAGTGACTGGGGTCTACTGGAAGAGTACTGGGCGTGCATTGAAGCTCGAGACTTTCGGCGAGGCATTCGGATTTGTCCTCGTCTTCAAAGGCGGGCAAGGGGTGATTGGGTCTAATGAGAGGTGGCATGGGGGCTATCGTGTCCTTGGTAAGGGCACGGGAAAGCTTCCAAAAGGCAAGATGGGAGGGTTCTAACTCTTCAAGGGTCTTGTCCCATCGAGCATCACGCATTTGCTCGATGCGGACCTTGAAGGCGCGATGGAGAGCGCGCATGCGGGCGCGGTTACGTTCAGAGGGAAAAGAGTCAAAAGCCCGTATGGCGGCGTTCCTCTCCCTCCTCATCTCACGTACGTCATCGGGCAGTTGCCAACGGAGGTGAGTCTCCGCTGGCACTGTCCGAGAGCAATCGGTAATGACCGATTGCACGTGAGTGGTGAGTGAGTCGATCGCGCCGATAACCTCGTCCGCGGTGACGATGTTATCCGGGATACGATTCAGATGGACGGAATCGGTGGACTTGAGGCGTTCGCCTAGTCTGTCCCAATTGGTGGAGATTTTAGTAGGAGGGGGTTGACCTGGATCTGGGGGACCTGTGCGCGGAGTAAACTCTAAGATCACAGGTCGGTGGTCAGACGTCAGTTCGTGGTGCACTGATACGTCATGCAAACGTAAGTTTACATTGCGCAACAGTGCCACATCGAGTATGTCGGGTCTGAGGTCTTGTTGATGAGGAAAGTGGGTCGGTTCGAGGGGAGTAATGATGTCGATGTCGAGAGGCGACAGGAGGGATTCTAAGATTCGACCTCTGGGGTTGTTCGCGTTACAGTTCCAGAGTACACTTTTAGCGTTCAGGTCGCCCGCCAAAATGACTGCGTTACCGAGGCCAAAAATGCACTCTAGATCACTTCTGAAGGAAGTGTTGACACGGGACGGGGAAATGTAGGCTGAGACCAGAATGATTGGCTCATGTCCAGTCATGCCGAGCCTACAGACCGAGGCCTCAATGCACGTGAGAGAGGGGGGCGGATCCATTGGGGAGCAATATAGGGACTTTTTGTAATAAATGAGAGTACCACCAAGGGTAGCGTCAGACCTATCGTTGCGAACTAACAGATAGTTGGCAATTTTGGGATCCCTCATAGAGGGTTTGAGGAATGTCTCCTGAACTAGGAATACATCAAGGCGATGATGTTTCAGGAATTCTGAAACATCATCGCGTTGATGTCTCAAGCCATCGGCATTGAAATACCCTATTCTAAGGGAGCGCGGTTTGGTCCTACACGTTGCCGTATTATCCATTAAGAGGGCTACATTTGAAGGTGGAAAGGGACGTCAGGATGGCACTATAGCGCAACCCGATGGAGAAGAGGGCGAGTCCGTCGCCCTCTTTTTCGCGGATTTGTTCAGCGAGATTCCGGATCTCGTTAAAATCAAAAAGACGGGCGAAACGCTCCACCAGAGCGAAGTCCGCATCCTCGTTTAGTGGAGGAATTTGGGCCCCGCAGCTAGGCGGGGGGATTGCGCGGCGTTGCTGTTTAGGGACGGCGGCGGCGGCGGCGGGTTTTGGCGGAAGGGGCGTGGTTTGCGCGGCCATAGGGGCGGGCGCTTGAGTGACTGAGGGAGTGGGTGCGGGAATGGGGGCAGGTGAAACTGCCGTGGTGGGCGTGGACTTAGTCCGAGTGGGCGGGAACTCCCTAGGGGAGTTTAAGTCCCAAGCGGGTCTCAAGCTCGTGTGAGCGGGATCAGGGGGAGGCGCGGTGGTGCGCGTGGAGTTATTGGGCCGGGCTGATGTTGTAGCCTTTGGCCGGGGAGCTTTAGAGCACCCGCGATAGTTAGCGGGGTGCCCTTGCGTCTGGCAAAGGACGCAGCTCGGGGGCTCAGAATTAAGGGTGGGCTCAGGGTTGCGTTCGCATTCCCTGGTGGGGTGGTTGCCTAGGCACTTTACGCACCTTGGAGGTGCGTAGCAGTGCCTGGCGGAGTGGCCATAGAGTTGGCAATTGTGGCATTGTGACGGGAATCCGGTCCTGTGTGGCTTTTCCAGCACACAGTCCGTCAGTTGGCATATGGCCTTTAGATTGTGGATTCGGTCGCTCGCCGGCCCGGGTTCCATGGTTACTACAACCATGTTGAGGGGGACGGTCTTTGAGCGACCTCGCATAAGGCGATGGACAGCGAGGACAGGGATACCCTGGTCGCTGAGGGACTGCTTCACTTCCTCGGTTGTCACCTCGGAAGGCATGCCCTTAATAACTATGCGGGTGGCACGCTCCTCAGGGAGAGAGTAGGTGTGGAAAGACACCTTTCTCTCCTTGAGGAGGTTAGTGAAAGCTCTATGGTCATTAGGCGCAGTAACTGCGACCCGAATGCCATGTTCGGTGGGACGGGCGGAGGTATAATTAATATGGTGGCTGGAGAACCAGCCAGAGACAAGAGTCCATTTGGACTTGTCTTGAATGAAAATTGGGGGAGGGGCAGCATCATTTTTAGCATTCTTAGGAGGATGCTGATGCCTGTTAGGACGAGGGGGGATGCGAAGAGGTTCGCGAACGCTACTTGTGTCCATGGGAATGGACACGTTCGCTGAAGGGCCAGGGACGGGAGAGGGGGCCTGCTTGAGGGCCTTGGCGGCAGCCTCGTTGGCGGAGGCTTGCTTGGCTCGCTTGCGCTTGCCATTCTTGCTCTCCACTGGTACGAAGTCCTCCTCGGAAGACGAGGAGGGGTTCGCAACAGTGGCGGGAGCCTCTAGTTGGGTGGTGGTGGTGGTGGTGGAAATTAGAGGGACGGCCTTTGCCGACTTAGTGTCGGTGGAGGCAGGGGAGGAGGAGGAGGAGGCGGAGGAGGACTTGGCGGCCTCGTTGGACGTGTAGGAGTCAGTAGAAACTGACGTCCTAGTCTTGTTGTAGACTGACGATCTTGTGAGATCGTCAGAGGGAGTTGGAGTTGGGGAGGGAGAGGCTTGTCCTGATGGGACAGCCTCGGTGTTGCCGCGGACTTCCGGAGTCGACTGGGTCGACATCACGGAGTCCGCGCGAGAGGGTGGACGAGTGGAGGGGGGGAGGGACCTGTCCGGAAAGTGACAGGTGAGGTAGATTACGGCATCCTCATCGGCGAGGATGTCCTCGAGAGACAGGGTGTTCTGGGGTTGGCTGGCCATAGTGACCAGCCTGGCCTTGCGGCCGGGGCCTAGGCTAAGACGTACACTACTGTAACTTCAAACGCGGTGCGTTCCTGGGAGAAGAAGTTACAAGAAACTCCAGGCAATCGCCCTAGCTACGGTTCCTACTCCTATCCTCCCCGGGTGGGTTTTCCCAGGTGTGTGTAGTACAACTCCCAACCGGGTGTAGGTTGGGAGGTGAGTAGGCCCTAGGGTGTGCCCTAAGCTTGTAACCTCCGCCACAGATCTTGTGTTGTGGCTGAGTTCCTACGTCCCTGCCTAACGCTAACTGGGGTCGACTAGGGAAGCCCCCAAGGCCGACTGGTCCAGTCCCGTCCGGGTTGTGTGTTCCTTAAGGGAAAACACCAAAGCGCCCGGGGCCCGCTAACCAACTTACGTTGTCACCGTTAGGTTTCCGTTGGTTACCACAGCAAGTCGTGGATTTTAGGTGGTAGACGACTAGTATGTCTCAGAAACAACAATGAACACGACGCGTATTGAAAAATACACGAAGTGTCACCGTGTCGGTCAGACAATAGAAACAACAAGACAAATAAACACCAACGCGTATTGAAAAATACACGCGGTGAATAAATGCTTGATATAGGGGTCGGTACGAGTGACACACACACCAACGCAGTACCGAGAAAGATACTCGCTCGCAACCAAATAGTTTGCTTGACGATACGTCAGGAACAAACTATTAGCGCTAACAAGAACTTAAACAATGCCACAAAGGTGAGCGAGTACGTTCGCGACGAAAAATGCCAGGTAGGCGCAAACAAAGGCAGAGCCAGTGAGTGGGCGAACAAAGCGAAAATTCGCGGAAACGGACCGGGCAGCGCAGGAGCGCAAGAAAGCGACCGTGCAGTGCGACGGTCAGAATCGGAATCCTTTTTTTCCTTTTTTTTATCGCCCGCTATTTATTATTATAGGTGAACTACGATCGCCCAATGTAGTACGAAGACGACGAGCGAACGAGAACGAGCTATGGCGAGAGAGCGTACCAGAACGATGAATATTTTATATTGAACGAGAGAGATGGAAGATATGTTGGGCGAGAGAGGGGTGGGTGGGTGAGGTCGGTCGGTCGGGCGGGCGGGCGCGCGTTCGGAGGCGGTATTATTCGTTCGTTTCGCGTTTGTTTTTGATGATTTAATTGCTAAAATATACCTAATAGGATAATATTTTAGATTATTGTGTATGTATGTATGGGGGACGGCGGTACCTACCTGGACAATATGAAATGAATGCAAGCAATGTAGTGTGTGCAGTTTTCGCAAGTTTATTTTTATTTATTTATTTATTTATTTATTTTTTTTGTTTATACATATCTACGTACCTATGAATAATATTAATTAATCGGTGAAGAAGAAAATTCGTATTTTCCATTATGTGTAGGTGCCTACGCCATACCTATACAGTGCAATTAAATCATCATCGTCGTTTCGTGTGTGGTGTTGTGTGCGTGTTTTACGTGTCTGTCTGTGGCTTGGGACCTCCTATGTGTACCAAACTAAATTCTAAGTCTGAAGTCTAGTTTATGTACATACATAAACTAGATAGGTATATTAGCCTATACAATACTACTATTATGTTTGTTTGTTTGTTTGTTTGTTTGTTTGTTTGTTAGTATGTATGTATGTATAAGTAGGTAGGTAGGTAGGTAGGTAGGTATTTAGGTATTTATAATCATTTTATATAGGCAGTAAGGATGTCACCGTTTTACGTATGTATGTATGTATGTATGTATGTATGTATGTATGTATGTATGTATGTATGTATGTATGTATGTATGTATGTATGTATGTATGTATGTATGTATGTTTATTAGTTATTTAGTCGGTCAATTTATGTACGTATCGAAATAGAAACAATTGTATCGTAACTAATATGGGTACGATATTTAGAATAATTTGTTAGCCCTGAAAAGGGCTTTTTGGTAGGTACATGTGCGCGATTGCGTGTGTGTATGCAACCAACGCGCACGTGCGTGCGGTGCCGGTCTCTCGCAACACGCTGGCTGGCCGTCCGTCCGTACGTACGTAGGACGGGCGGCGTAGGCGCGCGCGGCAGGGGGCGGCATGCAGGCAGGCAGGGCGCGGCTGCCAGCGAGCGGCTGTCGTCGTCGTCGTCGCTTTTACTTCTTGGCTGCTGCCTTTTTGGCGGCGGCCGGCTTCGATTTTGATGCGGCGGCGGCGGCCTTCTTCGGTTTGGGCGCCTTTGGTTTCTTTGTCGGTGGTTTGGCGGTTTTCTTAGCTTTAGACGCGGCGCCTCCACTCTTACCTCGCGCGGGCGACGCTGCCGCCAGGGCGGCGGCTGCCTTCTTGGCGGCGGCGATGGAGGCGGTTTTCTTTTTGGCGGCTGCGGCTTTTTTGTCCTTGGTAGCCAATGCGGCGGCTGCTGCTGCTGCTGCTTTCGATGACTTCGACGGCGATGCGGAAGCCGCAGATGCACCGCCCCTCTTGTTGCCACCCTTAGCGGCGGCCGCGGCGGCGGACGCTTTCTTACCTTTGGCGGCGGCGCCGGAAGCACCGGACGAGGCGGCGGTCTTGGCGACGGCCTTGCCGGCACCTCCGGCCGGCTTCTTCGCCGAGGTTGATTTAGATTCCAGTTTGAAGGAACCGGACGCACCTTTGCCCTTCGTTTGTATCAGTGTACCCGATTCGACGGCGCTCTTCAAATATTTCCTTATGAACGGTGCCAGTTTCTCAGCGTCGACCTTGTACTGAGCGGCTATATATTTCTTGATCGCCTGCAGTGACGATCCGCTGCGCTCTTTCAACTCCTTTATGGCGCTATTGACCATTTCCGAAGTCTTAGGGTGCGTCGGTTTCGCCTTGGGTTTTTTGGCTCCGGCGGCGGCGGACGCCTTCGGTCCCTTCTTCGCCGGGGTGGTGGGTGCCGGTACTTCGGTTGCCACAGCTGTGTCTGCCATAGTAGTAGGTAGGTAGGTAGGTAGGTAGGTAGGTAAAATATGAATGAATTCACTCAACAAACACTCAACAACACAAGAGATCGCACACAAAACAACAACAAACTACGACGACAATATTAAAATAAAGTGAGTAGAATAGTAGTAGGTAGGTAGTAGTTACAGTATTAGATGTCGCCACTGGAACACAAAATAATTATCATTTTAACAATACACATCGAGGCATTACCGTAAGGAGAGCCGCGGTGTCGCGAGACGTTTTCTCGTATGAACACTTCCAACTTTTCACTAACATGTATATAAATTATTATATTTTTAACTGGGTTCTATTATAATTAAAACATTAATATATATTTATATGGACACATCATGAAAGTGTTTATGTAATGTTCACTTCAAAACTTTCACAAATATAATAAGGGACGCGCTACAGGTGTTTATTTTCACCGCCTTGTATGCGACTTGCTTAGTGTCCAGTTCAAAAGTGATTTTTCTCTATAAAACATAAAGATTACACACATAAAGGTCGATAAGTAAACGGCGAAGATCCCGAGCTTGGAACATAATAAGAATTCACTTTTGTAAATACATATTGTGACCGTTTTGACGAGTGTAACGACGACGGTCGTAAAACACACGACTGCCATTTTCTGAACAGCCAACGATACGGCGCTCAGTTTCTATCCGAGGCTCGTGTACACATTGATTGTTATAATATTCTTATTCTTATTTAAACATTCCAACATACTACATAATAATACTACTCTACCTATATAGGGGGGTACTCTACCTATAAAATAAACTTAAGATCACATTAGGTGGTGGTAGGTAACGACATATTCAAACGCATACAATAATGTATAATTATGTGTGTAGAGAGTAGAGGTATTAGGTAGTTAGTACATTGGTGGTAGGTATTTATTTATGAAACTAATAGTAGGTAAGTACCTAAGTACATAATGTAAAAAGAAATGATTTCGTGTTTATTAGAAAGAGAACTTCCATGACACACAAACAAAACAACAACCGGAACGTACCTACGACTAGGTAGGTACATCTATCATACTACTACCACCTACTTACAAACAACAAAAACAGTTTTGTGAGTGTGTAGTCAGTTACACTATAATATAATATTTACTATCCTAATGCAAATGCGATGCGACACACGCACGGAGAGTACATAGAATATTTATTTATCGGTACCTACTTACTGTTTTACGTACTTTACGTTTGTATGCTTGCTTGCACGCAGCTATACATTACATAGATCGATTTATCCTTTTAGTATATATAATACTACTTTTGTGATTAGAAAGTGTACTATACATTAAGTAGGTAGGTAGGTAGGTAGGTAGGTAGGTAGGTAGGTAGGTAGGTAGGTAGGTACATACACTTATATGTATGTAAGGTTTTTAAAATAAACCTCATTATTATAGGTATATGATTTGACATTAATTAATTAATCATAGTGTACGTATATAGAAACAGTTTGCATTTAAACAAAACGGAATTATGTGCGGCCCTGAAAAGGGCCTTTTGTTCCTGTGCGTACATGATGTTCGTCTCGATCAATAAATAATACCAAACTAATAATAAAATTTATGATCGAAATTAACATCGGACACGATGGAAGTGGTTTAACCACCGAAACCGTACAGTGTGCGTCCCTGACGTTTCAGAGCGTAGACGACGTCCATGGCGGTGACGGTCTTCCTCTTCGCGTGCTCGGTATAAGTGACAGCGTCACGGATCACGTTCTCGAGAAACACTTTGAGAACGCCACGAGTCTCCTCGTATATCAGACCGGATATACGCTTAACGCCTCCTCTGCGAGCCAAACGACGGATCGCGGGTTTGGTGATGCCCTGGATGTTGTCGCGAAGTACTTTCCTGTGACGTTTGGCTCCACCTTTCCCCAGACCCTTTCCTCCCTTGCCGCGACCGGTCATTGTAGTTGTAGTAGTAGTAGTAGTAGTAAGTAGAAGTTAAAGATTGATACAACAAACTGCGCGCGACCGTACTCGTATACTGCACCGAAGTGACTGATATAGCGCCGCATAATAATCCGCGTTATATTTATATACGCGACGGCCATCAGGCGGTTGGTTTCATTTCATTGGTTCCCTTGTTGAAAAGTGAGATAGCTATATTGTACGTCACGAACTAAGGAGGTACGGGCTATAGGTGGGCGAAATGGCTATATTTTTTTAATTCATTGTACATTACACTATTTTTTACTAACTGTTGTTAACAATTGTTATGATATATATTATAAATTATACATATACATATATACTAGCTGCCCGGCGCGACTTCGTTCGCGTGGTGCTATCCTACCCTGTGATGATACCCCACCCCACCCTACCTTACCCTACCCTACCCTACCCTATATGAATAATTTTCCCCGTTTTTGCAACATTTTTCACTGATGCTTCGCTCCTATTAGTCGCAGCGTGATGGTATATAGCCTAAAGCCTTCCTCGATAAATGGACTATCCAACACAAAATTAAGAAATTTTCATCAAAAAAAAGAATTTTTAATTCGAACCAGTAGTTCCTGAGATTAGCGCGTTCAAACAAACAAACTCTTCAGCTTTATAATATTAGTATAGATATATTAAATTAACTTTTCTTACAAAATGTCAACCTTGCTCGATCATAATGTATGAAAAGTAAAAAAAAGTATTTGAGAATTCAGTATTGGTCCCATAGTAAAAGTTGTTCAGAAAGACTAATCCAACATAGGTTTCGAAAATATGCCATCTCGACCTAGTACATAACATACATTAACTATCACTTACTTGGCAAAAAACCAGCTCGGTTTATTAATCGTAAATCAAACACAAGAAGTTCGCAATCAAAATAATAACAACAACATTGAAACTGTAATTTAACTATAATGCCCAATTCAAACAAAACAGTCGAACTAACCAAAAAAAATATATAATTTCAAACTATAACATTTTTACAATGAACGAACATCGCTCCACTATAAATAATGAATGAAATATGTTATTTTCAAATTATATAATTTTTGCAATAATTTATCATCACTCCACTATAAATTATGAATGAAATATGTTATTTTCAAATTACAACATTTTTGCAATGAACGAACTTCACTCCACTATAAATTATGAATGAAATATGTTATATTTTAGTTTAGGTAAAATTAGCCCCTATTTCTATTAACTGAAAGTTCATTTTTATTTTAGGTTAAATATTCGAATGAAGTATGCCACAAATTATTTGTCGTTTGACCTTGGGTTACGTCGAATAGCTCTGAACATTGCCATATGGGTACACATTATTACTTATAGCGTACTATTCAGTAATCTAGCGTACTAGCGTACTCTAATAGTATGACAAATACCTCAGTACCCCACTTAAGATGAGAAACAAAAATCTAGTGGTATCAACATAAAAAATGCACACCATGTTTCGTTTTTCATATCGATTGTTTTTTTCATAATGTAATTTAGTGCCACTGAGTACTCAAATTAAATTTGCGTACTTTTTAGGTGGTGAGCTTATCGGGACATGCAATTCATCTGGCAGCACTGATTGAGGTGTTGTCATCGGTGAGACCGATATTTATTGATAGATGGCGCTGTAGTAAATATTAAAAATGGAAAGTTTACTTTTCTATTTTCTTAGGTATACTCAATCTACGGTTAGATGCCGATAAATATTATAGCAGTCGTGTTTGGATTTTTATAGTGTGTTGCCAGATTATAAAAATATATTAAAATATAAGTGTTGCTATATGTTATAACGCCCACCTTTAGTACGGGCCTGTGCGAGGGGTGCGGGGGAGGGAGAGGGGGGGGGGGGGTTTTTTAGTTAGGTGTGTACGTGTATTTTGATTTTTCACTTGTCTTTTTTTTTTTTTTTTTTTTTTTGCGTTATTTGTAATATTATTTATTTATTTATTTATTTATTTATTTTGTTGATAATGGTATAGTAAGGTTAGGCTCTTCAAGTTAGTTAGGTTAGGTTATTAGCACTTCGGGTTAGGTTAGCTTGGCTTACCTTAACCTAACCTTGGGTTAGTTAGTTCGATATAAATAGATAGATAGGATACCTACTTTACTACAACTAGTACTAAAAAACCTTTACATATTACACCCTTTAAATATTAATTATAATATACAAAAACACGACCACTACGGTAGGTAGGTAGGTAGGTAGGTAGGTAGGTAGGTAGGTAGGTAGGTAGGTAGGTAGGTAGGTAGGTAGGTAGGTAGGTAGGTAGGTAGGGCATTATTTATATATACGACGTGATTATATTGTGCGCAAGAAACATATTGTCCATTGTTCGATACATATGTGGCCCTGAAAAGGGCCTTTTTAGCAAGACGCTTTGTTTGCTGTGCGGTGGTAAGGTAAGCTAGTTACTATTACGTTCGCGAGCAAACGACGCGTCATGCGCAATACGACGACGACGACGACGTCGACGACGATTAAGCGCGTTCGCCACGGATTCTGCGCGCCAGCTGTATATCCTTAGGCATGATGGTGACACGCTTGGCGTGAATCGCGCAAAGGTTGGTGTCCTCGAAGAGTCCGACCAGATAGGCCTCGCTGGCCTCCTGAAGCGCCATAACGGCTGAACTCTGGAAACGTAGATCAGTCTTGAAATCTTGAGCGATCTCACGGACGAGACGCTGGAAGGGCAGTTTGCGGATCAACAGCTCCGTGCTCTTCTGATAGCGACGGATCTCACGGAGTGCAACGGTTCCGGGTCTGTAACGATGGGGTTTCTTGACACCACCGGTTGCCGGTGCACTCTTGCGCGCAGCCTTCGTGGCCAACTGTTTACGGGGCGCTTTACCCCCGGTGGATTTACGCGCGGTCTGCTTGGTACGGGCCATTGCGAGGAACGAGCGAGCGGCGATGAAATTGAATTAAGAAAGATAACTTAACTACGTACGTGCGGACGAATGAACGCGCGTATTAGTACTGCCGTTTATTTTATATTTTACATCGGTATTTATAATGATGGCGGCGGATTCAAGCGAGCGAGATATGTGTTTATCTCTCTCCCTCTCTCTCTCTCCGTCTGTCTCGCACGCAACAAACAAACAATGAACGAACGAACTAACAAACTAATTTTTTTTTTTTTTATTTTATTTATAATATTATTTTCGTGAATAATAATACATACATATTTATGTGTGTATGCTTAAATTGCATATTTATCATTTCTTTTAATTCATCATTATAATAATGGTAAGCACTTGAATACCAGGTATAATAAAATATCCTTATGATATTGTACATGTATGTCAGAGTAATTAAATAATATAGGCAGGCTGCAGGTTAGTTAGTTAGTTAGTTAGTTAGTTAGTTAGTTAGTTATAAACGGACGGTATGTGGTAGTGGTATGGTACGTGCGATATGTCATAATATGAAGTCAATTAGAGAAACATTCGGATAATATGAATAGATTTTTGGCCCTGAAAAGGGCCTTTTGAGTGTAGCGCTGGACGTGTGGTGGTTACAATAGTATGTTCATACTATGAAGCACGCACGCCTCCGCACTGTGAAGAAGAACGAACGACGCCATCTCCTCCTCCTCACTTGGAGCTGGTGTATTTGGTGACGGCCTTGGTGCCCTCGCTCACGGCGTGCTTGGCAAGCTCACCGGGCAGCAGGAGCCTCACCGAAGTCTGCACCTCCCTGGAGGTGATGGTGGAACGTTTGTTGTAATGGGCGAGACGAGACGCCTCCGCTGCGATACGTTCGAATATGTCGTTAACGAATGAATTCATTATAGACATGGCCTTGCTGGAGATACCGGTGTCGGGATGCACCTGCTTGAGCACCTTGTAGATGTAGATGGCGTAGCTCTCCTTCCTCTTGTGCTTCTTCTTTTTCTTGTCAGTTTTGGAGATGTTCTTTTGGGCTTTGCCCGATTTCTTGGCGGCCTTACCGCTGGTCTTAGGCGGCATAATAGCGGTAGTATGTATTAGTTAGTAGATAATATCAACACTTGCTAACGCAAACGACCGTTTGCGTTGAATACGCCGAGAGAAGTGTGACAATTTTTTTTTTTTTTTTTATTATTTGTCGCACACCCCCCGCAAGGGGGGTGGGCAATCGTTTATCCGGGGGCGAGTGCCCCCTTTAACGAGGTGTCTTTATATTTTTCGCCGTGTGTGAAAACACACGGGGCATTGTGGGTGGCAACTTTTTGTTGCCATGGTAACGTCTTGATTGGTTTTGTACGTGTTTCCGTCGTTCAGGGCGCGAGCGAACTATCCGGGTGTAAAGTGCCCAGACCGTGCTCAGCGGCCGATCGGCGTACTTTGCGTGGTCGTCATATTATGTTGTGTTGAGAGTCTAATTTTGCGGGGATTTTATGAGCTCCCTCGCAAGCGCTTTCCCATCAGGGGGCCGCGCGTGTAATGGTGCTATGTTTCTTATATGCGTTAGCGATGATGAATCTGCTCGCCGAAACATGTTTGAAGTTAGACGGCCGATAAAGTCAGTTAGACTCTCTATTTTAAGGTCCCGTGCGATGACGTCATTTCGAACAAAAAATCCGGCACCTACGATGCTGCGCAGCGACAAGTTTTGTTGCGAGACAAGCCTTTGTCTCAGCCCGGGCGCTGTAAGCGCGAACCAGGCGGGCGCGGCGTAGGTAAGACGTGATCGCACGTATGTTTTATACACCCCCAATTTGATGTTGAGGGGTAGGAGGCGGGATGTTAGAACTGGGCGGAGTAAAGCCCGTGAGGTGCGTACATTCGCTACGACTCTTTCGACGTGATTTTTCATAGAAAGGCGGCGGTCTAGTGTGACTCCTAGGTACTTCGCCGTAGGGGACCACTCTATTTCCTTGTTGAGCATCTTTAGCTTTTTGATCACGGGGTTGCGATTTGTGACAATTAGCGCCTGCGTTTTGTCAACATTAACCGACAACCTCCATGCCGCGAGCCACTCTGGGAGGGCATCCAGGGCCCTTTGCATCTTGACCACTGCGTGCTGTGGGTTCATTGATGTAGTATAGTACGCAGCGTCGTCTGCGTACAGGGCCAGGTGCGTACCTTCCGCGACAGGGATGTCGTCGGTGTAGCACGCGTAACACGCTGGGGAGAGACAACTCCCCTGCGGTACTCCCGCCAGTATTGGGCGTGTGTCAGACACTTTGTCTTCCACGGCGACCAAGAAGCTTCTATCGCTAAGGAATGACGCTATGATCTTAACCAGTCGTCGAGGAGCGGAGGACTGGGAGATCTTGAACACCAGGCCGTCGTGCCAGACGCGATCGAAGGCCTTTTCCATGTCCAGGAATACTGCAACGGCGACTTCCTTTTTGTTAAGGGCGCCGGTGAGGTGGTGCAGTACCCTGGCTAGTTGTAGCGTCGTTGAATGTTCTGATCTAAACCCGAACTGTTCTTTTCTTGGCTCGATGTGAGGAATGAGTCGGTGCAACAGTAATTTCTCAAAGACTTTAGAGAGCGTGGAAAGCAGTGTAATAGGGCGATAGCTCTCCGGCTTGAGGGAGCTCTTTCCGGGCTTGGGTATCATACGGACCCTACCCGTTTTCCAGAGTGTGGGAAAGTGTCCCAGGCGGAGGATACCATTAAATAGGCGCGTTACCGCCGCAAGAGCGCGCGGCGGGAAATGGCGCAGCGCCATATTTGTTATCCTGTCGACGCCTGGGGCGCTTTTCCGCTTTGTAGTGCGCAGGATCCGTAGAACCTGCCCAGGAGAGACTACCACCGGTTCTTCCTCGTGAGCTATTGGCTCAAGGAAGTACTCCCTTATGTGTCTGACGACTGCATCGACGTGCACAAGGTCGGTGGCGGGGTTAGGAGTGAACTGTCGTTCGAGCGAGTCCGCGAATAAATTCGCTCTGTCTATGGCGCGGTATCTAGGTGTACCATCGCTAGCCATTAGAGGGCGGATGGGCTCTTTCGTGCCCGATAAACTGCGGCAGAGACGGTGGATGCTCGACCACCCCTCCTCTTCGACAGATATAATGTGTTTTTCCCAACTTTGGGTGTTTAAATTCTGTATTTCGCGTTTGACTCGTTCCGTGAGGGCGTTTAGCTCCTGTTTAGTCACACGGCAACGAGTTTGTTGGAAGAATTTCCGCAGGCGCTTTTTCCTCGCAATTAGATTAAGTACGTGTTGCGGTAATCTTACGTGACGAGTGCGCTCTGGGAGGTGTTGGGTAGCGGCTCTTTGTGCTTCTTGGGTGTTATTAACGATATTCTCCGCTAGGGAGTCTATGTCTGACGCACAAGTGAGCGAATGCTGGGAAAAAGCTGCGTTATTTAGCGTCGTTTCGAACGTTGTCCAGTCAACAAAATGACGCGTGTAGGTAATGGGAATCGAACTTGGGAAACCGGACAAATGCACCAACACTGGCAGGTGATCCGATCCCATTTCATCGTAAACCACCTCGTGGGAAAGCTGGCAGTCCAGTCCCCGGTGAACCACGATATCTAGGACGTCTGGTAGATAATCCACGTTTGTAGGATAATGCGTGGGGACCTCCGGTCCCTCTACGGTAAAGCCTGCCTGATCCGACAGGTTGAAAAGAATATTGCCGTTCTTGCAGTTCCTACTTGAGTTCCAGCTTGTATGCTTGCAATTCATATCGCCCGCAACGAGCGTCGGCACTTGTGCATCCAACAATAGTCGAATGTCTCCAATGTGCAAACGCCCATTCGGGGGACGGTAGGCGGCGAATATTCTGATGGGGGGGGACGTCCCCCCAAAACAGAGCTCAACCCCCAAGCCGTACATGGATTGCAAGCACAGAGCCGGTAGCGATTGATATACGTGTCGACGTCTGACAAGTACCGCCAGCCCTCGATATGACCGAGTTCCGCAGTGCTCGTCTTGCCTGGTAACTGTATATCCTGGAACTTTAAATTTAGAGTTTGGAGTCAGCATTGTCTCTGAGATGAGTACCACGTCTGGCACTCTCTCAGCTAGGAAGGCTTTTAATACCTGCTCCTTTCCCATAAGGGAGCAGGCATTCCAGTGCATGATTGTAAACATGTTGTTGTTGTTTTTATTGCTCTCTGTAACGGTATATTTGTGCGAGCCCGCGGTGGATAATTGGCTCTAAATCTGCGCCGGATCTTAGTGCCAGGAGTACCTCCAAGAGTACGGAAATCGCCACGTCTGACGCATTTACCGTATTTTGGGCCGTTTCCTTGTTAGGTAACGACTTTGGGGGCACTTTACCCGCTCCTCCGCGAGTTTGGGCGGGATTTGTTGCTAAGATAGAACTCGCAGGCGCTTGCGCGGCAACAGTTGATTGAGTGGCGGCGGCGGGTACCGACGCAGGCAACAGGGCAGGTATATCGGACACCGCTTCCGGTGCTCCTGTCCTTTTCTTTCCTCGTCTTGTCCTCTTTTTCTTTTTGGCGGGCTGTGCCAATTCAGATTGCTGTCTAGGCCGCGAGTTGTTGGCCTGAGCCATCAAATTGTTGGTGGCGGTCTCGGCAACCTGATTGGCTTGTGTTGTAATAGGCCCTGTGGTGCGGGCCAGGGTTCCGGCTCGCTTGTTGCGAGCCTCCCGCTTCATCACCGGGCATTTTAGACTGTTTGCCGGGTGCGGGCCCTTGCAATTGCAGCAAGTTGCTGGCTCGCTTCTGTCGCGAGGGCAGTCACTAGCTGCGTGCCCTTCGCCGCACCGGACACAGGCCAGGGGGCGGTGACAGCAGAGCGACGAGTGCCGAAACTGCTGACAACGATGGCACTGGGCTGGCCCCCTTTTACCTCTCCATGCGGCTATTGTGACGTCCGGCATACATAATAACTCGTTGATATCATATATGCCAGGGATGGTGTCCGGCGTCCGGTTTAATTGGACGTGGAAGATGCAGCCTGGGCGGCCACGACGAGCTTTAATGTGTCTTACATACACAGGCTCGTAGCCCAGGCTGGTGAGCTCTGCCGAAATTTCGTCGGGCAGTGTGTCGGGAGGCAGACCGTAGATTGCAATTTTTACTCTTTGCTCGGCCGGGAGGGAGTAGCAGAACCATGCTATGTTCTCCGTCTTCTCCAGGTCGGTCAGATATTTCTGAACCAACCTGTATTCCCGGTCGTCGGTCGGTGTGAAACGTACGCCCGTACCGTAAGGGCGGCCATTGGGCGTACGTCCAAGCAATTGTTTTAGAGTTTTAAAGTGTGTAGCCCAGTTTGGTAAACGCTCAACCACCAGGGGAGGGTACCTAGGCTTTTTGGCATCTTTCTTTGGGGCGGCAGAGCTTGTGGCATTCATCTGTGACGTCGGTGCAGCAGATGTGCTTGGTTGCGGTGAAGTTGGAGGCATACTGCGACTCTGGGCAGCGTACGCAAATGTTTGTTTATTTGAAGTTTGTTTAGATTGCAAAACGCTTGAGTCTATAGGTACATCAACGGATGACGTACCTATAGTTTGCGATGAATCTCTAATTGTTGGTTGAGTGGTTCTAGTTACCGCCTCAGGAATGGTACAACTAGCGCCGCCCGGGTTCGCGGGCGGCGGCGGCAACTTGTTACGAATTGTTTTTTTCATAACTCTTTTTGGAAGCGGTGCAGGATTGTGTATATCACTGCTTACGGTCCTAGTATTTTTTAAAATACTAGTTTTATCTTTTTTAGAGGGGTCAGTCCCTTGTGAGGATGGGTAAAAATCAGAATTCATACCGCCCGACGACTCGTCTGAGAGCTCGGTCGCGCCAGAGGAGGCAGCGGGCGGCGATGGCAACTTTCGTAAAATTGGAGTTGCCTTATTTTTCTTCCCTTTTGGAGGGGCAGAGGGGGGAAATTCGGTTCCCCCTATTTGTTTCGTTCGAGTGTGGATGTCGGGAACCCCCTTGATTGCTGACGTCACTTGCGACGTCGCATTTTGGGAGTCCGAGATCGTACCCGGAACGACAGAGGCGCCAGAACCACTGGTGGACGCGGTTGGCAACAATAAATTGTCGGTATTGTCGGAGCCTGACCTTGATTTGAGTGTCAAGGGGAAAGTTTTGCTTTCAACTTTTTTGAGATTAGGTATTTGAATACCTAACAGTGACGCATGTGCTTGTGAAGCGGAAATTTCCACAAAGTCTGGCGCACTAGCGCCACTTGGCTCTGTCGTCAAGGCGGCCGAAAAAGGCGACCGACGCTCGACGAGCAGATAAGCGTTTTCTCCCTCTCGCGAAGGCGGAGTGAGGGAGACGGGGGATTTGGTTCCCACGCTGTGTTTGGAAATAGGTATTTTCTTTGTTAATCGTTTTTTACGAATTGTGGCCATTTCGGGGGTCGCTTTTGGCGGGCTCGGCGTGGCCAGAGGTGATGGGGTGCATTTCCCGCACAGGCGTTTGGGGTCAGCTTCTTCGATGGAAGAAGTGACACTCCTAGGCCGGCGTCTAGATGCTGTCGAACCGTACAGTTCTTGGCGTGAAACACCTATCAGAGCCGCAGAGATGCGGGATAGGCGGTCTATGTCCGAGGGAGTTGGAGACTCCGCGTCAGAGGTGTCGCTATCGAAGTCCTGGGCTTGATCCATGGCCCGAGTTGCATATCCCGATAAGATTCCATCATCCATGAACCGTTTGATCATCAAACGGTCCGATTGGATTTTGGCTCTTGGGGTCTGCAACTCGGATATGGACTGCGCCAGGGATTCGAGCGACCTCTCCGAAGCGCTGTCATCGAATTGATCATCATGTTGGGCTGTTTCGTCGACGCTCAAATGAGCAATCGAGACGTTCTGTGCGAGGCCAGGGGACGGCAGAGACGCCATCGACCCTGGGAACTCGTTGGGAGATACATCCCTTTCGTCATCATCTTCACCATTTGACGAGTCCGATGAGGAAGAGGGTTTATTAGGAGTTACTACTTTGGTTGTCATTGTGCTGTTGTTTTGTTTAAATTGATAATCCGTGCGCCTAAAACTCGCTCCCAGGGATCCCTGCAAGTATAGCGGACCGGAAACCAGTTGGGCTCAGAGTTATCAATAAACGGACGCAAGGTGGGCATGGAGAATCCCCTCCCCTAACTTCTTAACGAAAGCTAGGGGGTAACCGCTCCGGGCGTGTCTTCAAAAAGACGCGGCGGAGCGATATGTTATTGCCTGATTGAAACAAAGATCAGGCACCTTTACAACACGCGCACATACAACTTACAAAAACGGAACCAACGACACTGAAAAAACATGAAACATATAACGTATAAAAATCTTGTATCGACTTGTGTCCAACTTGAGCGACACTGCCTGCAATCAAAGTCGGATACAAGGTACTTGATGTATTTTTAAATGCTTCTTGAATTGGTGGGAACGTCACGTCACGTATGTATGTTGTCGACCAAGCCAATCCTGTGACAATTTTTTTCGAGTATACCCAATACATATTACTATCATTCGTGTTGGGTATTAACGTAGGCAACGAGCTGAATGCGGCCGTACGGCCAATCAGGAGCGTGCGTGAAAGAGACATAAAATATACACGCGTCTCTATCTAACATTGTGCGCTAATGAAGAGTGGTTTAATAAGATTGATTATTATGTCTGTCCGTATGTATGTATGTCTGTTTCCGTCATGTTTGTTTGTTTGTTTGTTTGTTTGTTTGTTTGTTGTTTGTTGTTTGTTGTTGTTTATTTTGTTTGGTTGGTTGATTTTTATATAGAAGACGATTAAATAGGTCATGATAGAGACAAAATAAAAGTAATTTTTATAGAATCATATTGCGGCCCTGAAAAGGGCCTTTTGTGTCCGACCGTCCGTCCGCCCGAGCCCGCCACTAGAGGCGGAGGCGGAGGCGGCGGTGGTCGGGGGCGACGAGATGATGCGCCTAAGAATAATAATATCTTCTTAAGCCTTCTTCTCGGTCTTCTTAGGCAGTAGCACGGCCTGAATGTTGGGCAAAACACCACCCTGAGCGATGGTCACGCCCGATAGGAGTTTGTTCAATTCCTCATCGTTGCGGATCGCCAATTGGAGATGTCTCGGTATGATTCTAGTCTTCTTGTTGTCACGTGCCGCGTTGCCGGCCAACTCGAGGACCTCAGCGGCGAGATATTCCATAACGGCGGCCAAATAGACCGGTGCACCGGCGCCGACGCGCTCGGCATAGTTGCCATTACGCAGAAGTCTGTGTATACGACCGACAGGAAACTGAAGACCGGCGCGATTCGAACGGGACTTTGCCTTCCCCTTGACCTTGCCACCCTTGCCGCGTCCAGACATTATTTGTTACGAGGGTATATAATCAATCAATTGCTAAATTAGCGAGCGAAAAATAACGCGCAGCGTACGTAGTTATGCACAGCGCGTTCGGAAACTGACTGAATAATTTTTTTTTATCGCCCGCTATTTATTATTATAGGTGAACTACGATCGCCCAATGTAGTACGAAGACGACGAGCGAACGAGAACGAGCTATGGCGAGAGAGCGTACCAGAACGATGAATATTTTATATTGAACGAGAGAGATGGAAGATATGTTGGGCGAGAGAGGGGTGGGTGGGTGAGGTCGGTCGGTCGGGCGGGCGGGCGCGCGTTCGGAGGCGGTATTATTCGTTCGTTTCGCGTTTGTTTTTGATGATTTAATTGCTAAAATATACCTAATAGGATAATATTTTAGATTATTGTGTATGTATGTATGGGGGACGGCGGTACCTACCTGGACAATATGAAATGAATGCAAGCAATGTAGTGTGTGCAGTTTTCGCAAGTTTATTTTTATTTATTTATTTATTTATTTATTTTTTTTGTTTATACATATCTACGTACCTATGAATAATATTAATTAATCGGTGAAGAAGAAAATTCGTATTTTCCATTATGTGTAGGTGCCTACGCCATACCTATACAGTGCAATTAAATCATCATCGTCGTTTCGTGTGTGGTGTTGTGTGCGTGTTTTACGTGTCTGTCTGTGGCTTGGGACCTCCTATGTGTACCAAACTAAATTCTAAGTCTGAAGTCTAGTTTATGTACATACATAAACTAGATAGGTATATTAGCCTATACAATACTACTATTATGTTTGTTTGTTTGTTTGTTTGTTTGTTTGTTTGTTAGTATGTATGTATGTATAAGTAGGTAGGTAGGTAGGTAGGTAGGTATTTAGGTATTTATAATCATTTTATATAGGCAGTAAGGATGTCACCGTTTTACGTATGTATGTATGTATGTATGTATGTATGTATGTATGTATGTATGTATGTATGTATGTATGTATGTATGTATGTATGTATGTATGTATGTATGTATGTTTATTAGTTATTTAGTCGGTCAATTTATGTACGTATCGAAATAGAAACAATTGTATCGTAACTAATATGGGTACGATATTTAGAATAATTTGTTAGCCCTGAAAAGGGCTTTTTGGTAGGTACATGTGCGCGATTGCGTGTGTGTATGCAACCAACGCGCACGTGCGTGCGGTGCCGGTCTCTCGCAACACGCTGGCTGGCCGTCCGTCCGTACGTACGTAGGACGGGCGGCGTAGGCGCGCGCGGCAGGGGGCGGCATGCAGGCAGGCAGGGCGCGGCTGCCAGCGAGCGGCTGTCGTCGTCGTCGTCGCTTTTACTTCTTGGCTGCTGCCTTTTTGGCGGCGGCCGGCTTCGATTTTGATGCGGCGGCGGCGGCCTTCTTCGGTTTGGGCGCCTTTGGTTTCTTTGTCGGTGGTTTGGCGGTTTTCTTAGCTTTAGACGCGGCGCCTCCACTCTTACCTCGCGCGGGCGACGCTGCCGCCAGGGCGGCGGCTGCCTTCTTGGCGGCGGCGATGGAGGCGGTTTTCTTTTTGGCGGCTGCGGCTTTTTTGTCCTTGGTAGCCAATGCGGCGGCTGCTGCTGCTGCTGCTTTCGATGACTTCGACGGCGATGCGGAAGCCGCAGATGCACCGCCCCTCTTGTTGCCACCCTTAGCGGCGGCCGCGGCGGCGGACGCTTTCTTACCTTTGGCGGCGGCGCCGGAAGCACCGGACGAGGCGGCGGTCTTGGCGACGGCCTTGCCGGCACCTCCGGCCGGCTTCTTCGCCGAGGTTGATTTAGATTCCAGTTTGAAGGAACCGGACGCACCTTTGCCCTTCGTTTGTATCAGTGTACCCGATTCGACGGCGCTCTTCAAATATTTCCTTATGAACGGTGCCAGTTTCTCAGCGTCGACCTTGTACTGAGCGGCTATATATTTCTTGATCGCCTGCAGTGACGATCCGCTGCGCTCTTTCAACTCCTTTATGGCGCTATTGACCATTTCCGAAGTCTTAGGGTGCGTCGGTTTCGCCTTGGGTTTTTTGGCTCCGGCGGCGGCGGACGCCTTCGGTCCCTTCTTCGCCGGGGTGGTGGGTGCCGGTACTTCGGTTGCCACAGCTGTGTCTGCCATAGTAGTAGGTAGGTAGGTAGGTAGGTAGGTAGGTAAAATATGAATGAATTCACTCAACAAACACTCAACAACACAAGAGATCGCACACAAAACAACAACAAACTACGACGACAATATTAAAATAAAGTGAGTAGAATAGTAGTAGGTAGGTAGTAGTTACAGTATTAGATGTCGCCACTGGAACACAAAATAATTATCATTTTAACAATACACATCGAGGCATTACCGTAAGGAGAGCCGCGGTGTCGCGAGACGTTTTCTCGTATGAACACTTCCAACTTTTCACTAACATGTATATAAATTATTATATTTTTAACTGGGTTCTATTATAATTAAAACATTAATATATATTTATATGGACACATCATGAAAGTGTTTATGTAATGTTCACTTCAAAACTTTCACAAATATAATAAGGGACGCGCTACAGGTGTTTATTTTCACCGCCTTGTATGCGACTTGCTTAGTGTCCAGTTCAAAAGTGATTTTTCTCTATAAAACATAAAGATTACACACATAAAGGTCGATAAGTAAACGGCGAAGATCCCGAGCTTGGAACATAATAAGAATTCACTTTTGTAAATACATATTGTGACCGTTTTGACGAGTGTAACGACGACGGTCGTAAAACACACGACTGCCATTTTCTGAACAGCCAACGATACGGCGCTCAGTTTCTATCCGAGGCTCGTGTACACATTGATTGTTATAATATTCTTATTCTTATTTAAACATTCCAACATACTACATAATAATACTACTCTACCTATATAGGGGGGTACTCTACCTATAAAATAAACTTAAGATCACATTAGGTGGTGGTAGGTAACGACATATTCAAACGCATACAATAATGTATAATTATGTGTGTAGAGAGTAGAGGTATTAGGTAGTTAGTACATTGGTGGTAGGTATTTATTTATGAAACTAATAGTAGGTAAGTACCTAAGTACATAATGTAAAAAGAAATGATTTCGTGTTTATTAGAAAGAGAACTTCCATGACACACAAACAAAACAACAACCGGAACGTACCTACGACTAGGTAGGTACATCTATCATACTACTACCACCTACTTACAAACAACAAAAACAGTTTTGTGAGTGTGTAGTCAGTTACACTATAATATAATATTTACTATCCTAATGCAAATGCGATGCGACACACGCACGGAGAGTACATAGAATATTTATTTATCGGTACCTACTTACTGTTTTACGTACTTTACGTTTGTATGCTTGCTTGCACGCAGCTATACATTACATAGATCGATTTATCCTTTTAGTATATATAATACTACTTTTGTGATTAGAAAGTGTACTATACATTAAGTAGGTAGGTAGGTAGGTAGGTAGGTAGGTAGGTAGGTAGGTAGGTAGGTAGGTACATACACTTATATGTATGTAAGGTTTTTAAAATAAACCTCATTATTATAGGTATATGATTTGACATTAATTAATTAATCATAGTGTACGTATATAGAAACAGTTTGCATTTAAACAAAACGGAATTATGTGCGGCCCTGAAAAGGGCCTTTTGTTCCTGTGCGTACATGATGTTCGTCTCGATCAATAAATAATACCAAACTAATAATAAAATTTATGATCGAAATTAACATCGGACACGATGGAAGTGGTTTAACCACCGAAACCGTACAGTGTGCGTCCCTGACGTTTCAGAGCGTAGACGACGTCCATGGCGGTGACGGTCTTCCTCTTCGCGTGCTCGGTATAAGTGACAGCGTCACGGATCACGTTCTCGAGAAACACTTTGAGAACGCCACGAGTCTCCTCGTATATCAGACCGGATATACGCTTAACGCCTCCTCTGCGAGCCAAACGACGGATCGCGGGTTTGGTGATGCCCTGGATGTTGTCGCGAAGTACTTTCCTGTGACGTTTGGCTCCACCTTTCCCCAGACCCTTTCCTCCCTTGCCGCGACCGGTCATTGTAGTTGTAGTAGTAGTAGTAGTAGTAAGTAGAAGTTAAAGATTGATACAACAAACTGCGCGCGACCGTACTCGTATACTGCACCGAAGTGACTGATATAGCGCCGCATAATAATCCGCGTTATATTTATATACGCGACGGCCATCAGGCGGTTGGTTTCATTTCATTGGTTCCCTTGTTGAAAAGTGAGATAGCTATATTGTACGTCACGAACTAAGGAGGTACGGGCTATAGGTGGGCGAAATGGCTATATTTTTTTAATTCATTGTACATTACACTATTTTTTACTAACTGTTGTTAACAATTGTTATGATATATATTATAAATTATACATATACATATATACTAGCTGCCCGGCGCGACTTCGTTCGCGTGGTGCTATCCTACCCTGTGATGATACCCCACCCCACCCTACCTTACCCTACCCTACCCTACCCTATATGAATAATTTTCCCCGTTTTTGCAACATTTTTCACTGATGCTTCGCTCCTATTAGTCGCAGCGTGATGGTATATAGCCTAAAGCCTTCCTCGATAAATGGACTATCCAACACAAAATTAAGAAATTTTCATCAAAAAAAAGAATTTTTAATTCGAACCAGTAGTTCCTGAGATTAGCGCGTTCAAACAAACAAACTCTTCAGCTTTATAATATTAGTATAGATATATTAAATTAACTTTTCTTACAAAATGTCAACCTTGCTCGATCATAATGTATGAAAAGTAAAAAAAAGTATTTGAGAATTCAGTATTGGTCCCATAGTAAAAGTTGTTCAGAAAGACTAATCCAACATAGGTTTCGAAAATATGCCATCTCGACCTAGTACATAACATACATTAACTATCACTTACTTGGCAAAAAACCAGCTCGGTTTATTAATCGTAAATCAAACACAAGAAGTTCGCAATCAAAATAATAACAACAACATTGAAACTGTAATTTAACTATAATGCCCAATTCAAACAAAACAGTCGAACTAACCAAAAAAAATATATAATTTCAAACTATAACATTTTTACAATGAACGAACATCGCTCCACTATAAATAATGAATGAAATATGTTATTTTCAAATTATATAATTTTTGCAATAATTTATCATCACTCCACTATAAATTATGAATGAAATATGTTATTTTCAAATTACAACATTTTTGCAATGAACGAACTTCACTCCACTATAAATTATGAATGAAATATGTTATATTTTAGTTTAGGTAAAATTAGCCCCTATTTCTATTAACTGAAAGTTCATTTTTATTTTAGGTTAAATATTCGAATGAAGTATGCCACAAATTATTTGTCGTTTGACCTTGGGTTACGTCGAATAGCTCTGAACATTGCCATATGGGTACACATTATTACTTATAGCGTACTATTCAGTAATCTAGCGTACTAGCGTACTCTAATAGTATGACAAATACCTCAGTACCCCACTTAAGATGAGAAACAAAAATCTAGTGGTATCAACATAAAAAATGCACACCATGTTTCGTTTTTCATATCGATTGTTTTTTTCATAATGTAATTTAGTGCCACTGAGTACTCAAATTAAATTTGCGTACTTTTTAGGTGGTGAGCTTATCGGGACATGCAATTCATCTGGCAGCACTGATTGAGGTGTTGTCATCGGTGAGACCGATATTTATTGATAGATGGCGCTGTAGTAAATATTAAAAATGGAAAGTTTACTTTTCTATTTTCTTAGGTATACTCAATCTACGGTTAGATGCCGATAAATATTATAGCAGTCGTGTTTGGATTTTTATAGTGTGTTGCCAGATTATAAAAATATATTAAAATATAAGTGTTGCTATATGTTATAACGCCCACCTTTAGTACGGGCCTGTGCGAGGGGTGCGGGGGAGGGAGAGGGGGGGGGGGGGTTTTTTAGTTAGGTGTGTACGTGTATTTTGATTTTTCACTTGTCTTTTTTTTTTTTTTTTTTTTTTTGCGTTATTTGTAATATTATTTATTTATTTATTTATTTATTTATTTTGTTGATAATGGTATAGTAAGGTTAGGCTCTTCAAGTTAGTTAGGTTAGGTTATTAGCACTTCGGGTTAGGTTAGCTTGGCTTACCTTAACCTAACCTTGGGTTAGTTAGTTCGATATAAATAGATAGATAGGATACCTACTTTACTACAACTAGTACTAAAAAACCTTTACATATTACACCCTTTAAATATTAATTATAATATACAAAAACACGACCACTACGGTAGGTAGGTAGGTAGGTAGGTAGGTAGGTAGGTAGGTAGGTAGGTAGGTAGGTAGGTAGGTAGGTAGGTAGGTAGGTAGGTAGGTAGGTAGGTAGGTAGGTAGGTAGGGCATTATTTATATATACGACGTGATTATATTGTGCGCAAGAAACATATTGTCCATTGTTCGATACATATGTGGCCCTGAAAAGGGCCTTTTTAGCAAGACGCTTTGTTTGCTGTGCGGTGGTAAGGTAAGCTAGTTACTATTACGTTCGCGAGCAAACGACGCGTCATGCGCAATACGACGACGACGACGACGTCGACGACGATTAAGCGCGTTCGCCACGGATTCTGCGCGCCAGCTGTATATCCTTAGGCATGATGGTGACACGCTTGGCGTGAATCGCGCAAAGGTTGGTGTCCTCGAAGAGTCCGACCAGATAGGCCTCGCTGGCCTCCTGAAGCGCCATAACGGCTGAACTCTGGAAACGTAGATCAGTCTTGAAATCTTGAGCGATCTCACGGACGAGACGCTGGAAGGGCAGTTTGCGGATCAACAGCTCCGTGCTCTTCTGATAGCGACGGATCTCACGGAGTGCAACGGTTCCGGGTCTGTAACGATGGGGTTTCTTGACACCACCGGTTGCCGGTGCACTCTTGCGCGCAGCCTTCGTGGCCAACTGTTTACGGGGCGCTTTACCCCCGGTGGATTTACGCGCGGTCTGCTTGGTACGGGCCATTGCGAGGAACGAGCGAGCGGCGATGAAATTGAATTAAGAAAGATAACTTAACTACGTACGTGCGGACGAATGAACGCGCGTATTAGTACTGCCGTTTATTTTATATTTTACATCGGTATTTATAATGATGGCGGCGGATTCAAGCGAGCGAGATATGTGTTTATCTCTCTCCCTCTCTCTCTCTCCGTCTGTCTCGCACGCAACAAACAAACAATGAACGAACGAACTAACAAACTAATTTTTTTTTTTTTTATTTTATTTATAATATTATTTTCGTGAATAATAATACATACATATTTATGTGTGTATGCTTAAATTGCATATTTATCATTTCTTTTAATTCATCATTATAATAATGGTAAGCACTTGAATACCAGGTATAATAAAATATCCTTATGATATTGTACATGTATGTCAGAGTAATTAAATAATATAGGCAGGCTGCAGGTTAGTTAGTTAGTTAGTTAGTTAGTTAGTTAGTTAGTTATAAACGGACGGTATGTGGTAGTGGTATGGTACGTGCGATATGTCATAATATGAAGTCAATTAGAGAAACATTCGGATAATATGAATAGATTTTTGGCCCTGAAAAGGGCCTTTTGAGTGTAGCGCTGGACGTGTGGTGGTTACAATAGTATGTTCATACTATGAAGCACGCACGCCTCCGCACTGTGAAGAAGAACGAACGACGCCATCTCCTCCTCCTCACTTGGAGCTGGTGTATTTGGTGACGGCCTTGGTGCCCTCGCTCACGGCGTGCTTGGCAAGCTCACCGGGCAGCAGGAGCCTCACCGAAGTCTGCACCTCCCTGGAGGTGATGGTGGAACGTTTGTTGTAATGGGCGAGACGAGACGCCTCCGCTGCGATACGTTCGAATATGTCGTTAACGAATGAATTCATTATAGACATGGCCTTGCTGGAGATACCGGTGTCGGGATGCACCTGCTTGAGCACCTTGTAGATGTAGATGGCGTAGCTCTCCTTCCTCTTGTGCTTCTTCTTTTTCTTGTCAGTTTTGGAGATGTTCTTTTGGGCTTTGCCCGATTTCTTGGCGGCCTTACCGCTGGTCTTAGGCGGCATAATAGCGGTAGTATGTATTAGTTAGTAGATAATATCAACACTTGCTAACGCAAACGACCGTTTGCGTTGAATACGCCGAGAGAAGTGTGACAATTTACATACATGATGTCGTCTCACATTTTCCCCTAGGGGAAAATGGGGAAACAAAACCGGGGTCGGATGACCCCACGATTGTCGTAGCTTAATTTCACCGCGTGCGAATACACGCGGGGCGCTGGGGTCGGCTATGAAGCCTATAGATTAGTACTAACTTTTAGTTAGTTTTTAGCGGCGCCTCCCAAGTCGTCGTTCTAGCTTACTGGGTGTAAAATGCCCAGCCAGCGATCGACACTCGGGCGGCGCTCGGCGGGTAAATTTTCATTTGTTTTAACTTAATATTAAAAACGTAGAGAAATCTAATTCTGCGGGAGCTTAATGAGTTCCCGTGCGTAAGCCTTGCCCTCCGGCGGCCGTGCGTGCAGTGGGGCTATGCCCTTCACATGCGGAAAGCTAGACATGTCGGCTCGCCGGAACATGCTAGTGGCGAGGCGGGCGATAAAGTCTTCTAGGCTCTCGACTTTGAGGTCACGAGTGATGACGTCATTCCTCACGTACCGAGGTGCGGCGACTATCGTTCGTAATGATAGATTTTGTTGGGCAGCAAGTTTCTTCTTAAGGTACGGCGCGGCAAGAGCGTACCACGCCGGGGCTGCGTACGTGAGGCGTGACCTCACATAACACTTATATATCCCTATCTTCGTGCGTAGGGGCAGGATGCGAGACGAGAGCACTGGGCGGAGGAGGGCACGGGAAGCTCGTACGATGTTAACTACGTTTTTAACATGTTTTCCCATGTTCAGGCGACGGTCGATCGTAACTCCGAGGTATTTCGCGGAATTCGACCACTCTATCTCCTGTCCTTGCATTTTAAGCTTCTGTAGCGGATTTATACGATTTGCTACGTATATCGCTTGCGTTTTGGCCACGTTTACCGTTAATCGCCACGCCGCTAGCCATTCTGGCAGGGCGTTCAGGGCTTTCTGCATCTTAAACACGGCGCGTTTAGTATTTACAGATGTTGTGTAATACGCCGCGTCATCGGCGTATAACGCAAGATGCGTTCCTTCGGCGACTGGGATGTCGTCGGTATACGTGGCATAGCACACAGGGGAAATACAACTTCCCTGTGGCACTCCGGCCTCTATGCGGCGCACGTCGGACTCTGCGTCCGCTACTGCGACATAGAAGCTTCTTTCTTTTAAGAATGATGCAAGGACTGCTACAAGGCGTCGGGGAGCGGTCGAATTTGAGATCTTGTATAGTAATCCGTCGTGCCATACTCGGTCAAATGCCTTCTCCATATCCAGAAATACTGCAACAGCGACTTCCTTTTTGTTGTGGGCGCTGGTAAAGCAGTGCAGTACTCTGGATAATTGCAACGTGGTTGAATGTTCGGCCCGAAAACCGAACTGTTCACTTCTAGGAACTATATGTGGGACGAGGTGCTGCAAAAGCAATTTTTCAAGTACCTTCGAGAGTGTCGGCAGCAACGTAATCGGCCGATAACTCTCCGGTTTTAGGGTGCTCTTCCCGGGCTTGGGTAACATTACAACTCTACCTGTTTTCCAAAGCGTAGGAAAGTGACCCAGGCGAAGGATACCATTGAACAGGCGTGTAACCGCCGCGAGAGCCCGCGGCGGTAAGTGACGCAACGCCATGTTCGAGATCCTATCTGCGCCTGGGGCGCTTTTCCGCCTTGTAGCAAGTAGGGTTTTCCGTACCTGTCCGGGCGAGATGACCACCGGATCCTCCTTGTGAGTTATCGGCTGTGCGAAGTACTCTCGGAGGTGTTGCTTGACTGCAGCAACGTGGTCTTCATCGTCGGTCGGGTTCGGGCGAAATTGTTGTTCTAGGCATTGTGCGAATATATTCGCACGATCCGTGGCACGGTACCTCGGAGTGCCGTCTATAGCGAGCAATGGGCGTATTGGTTCGGTAGTTCCTGCCAGTGATCGGCACAGGCGGTGGATACTAGTCCAACCTTGGTCATCCACGGACTGGATGTGGCGTTCCCAGCTTGAAGTAGAAGCATTCTGTACTGCTTTCCTAATTTTTTCAGTTAGCGAATTCAGCTCAGTTTTTGTTCTTAAACAGCGAGTTTGCTGATAGTGTTTCCGCAGGCGCCTTTTGTAAATAATTAGGTTCATTACACTAGATGGTAAATTAGTGTTTCGCTTGCGGTCTGGCTGCACAGATGTGGCTTTGTTTATAGCATCTTGAGTTCTGTGTGTGATATCATTCGCCAACCGATCAATATCGGATGGATTTAGGAGCGGGAACTGCGGTAGTACGGAACTATTGAGAGTATTTTTGAATACTTCCCAGTCCGTGATACGACGCGGTGTTTGCGGGATACTTGTTGGGTATCCGGATAATGCTAGCATTATGGGTAGGTGATCGGACCCCATATCGTCATAGAGGACCGTTTGGGTAATCTGGCAGTCCAGTCCCTTATGTATGGCAATATCTAAAACGTCTGGGTTGTGCGATATGTTGTGTGGGTAATGTGTGGGCACTTCTGGGCCCTCTACAACAAAACCCGCACGGTCTGACAGTTCGAATAGCACATTGCCATTTGGGCAATTTCGGCTGGAGTTCCAGCTCATGTGCTTACAGTTGAAGTCCCCGGCAATTAAGGTGGGCGTTTGTGCAGTTAGCAACGTACGTATGTCGCTTTGCTGCAAATGTCCCAACGGCGGTCGGTACGCTGCGAAAACTCTGATCGGGGTAGTCCCATTGACACAGAGTTCGACTCCAAGTGCGTACATAGACTGTAAGCACACGGTAGGAAGCGGCTGATATATTAAGCGGCGTTTGACTAAGACTGCCAGCCCACGATATGCTCGGTTCTCGGTAATCTGGTCCTGTCGTATAATAGTGTATCCGGATACTTTTAACTTTGAGTTTGTTCTCAGCATGGTCTCAGATAAGAGAACCACGTCCGGTTGGTATTCAAATAAAAAGGCTTTGAGGGCTGGGAGTTTCTCTGTGAGTCCTCCCGCGTTCCAATGAATGATCTTAACGCTGCCCTCTGTATTGGTAGATAGCCATAAGGCCTCCCAAAACAGTAGATTCCGGATTTGTGCCGGATCTTAATGCCGTAAGCACCTCCAGTAGGACGTTGATGACTACGTCTAGCACGTCGTCCTTGCTGGGCCCTTTTCCCTTCTTAGGGTTGGGCTTAGGGGGCGCCGGGGCCTTCGTGGCTTGTTGGGGGGCCTTCGTCGCGGGGGCAGATGTGCGTTGCACAGCTGGGCCAGCGATAGGAGGTAGGGCTGCGGCGGCGTCTCGGACAGGGGGGGCGGAAGTGGACAACTGTGCGGTAGCCGTTACCGACTCTGTGTCTTTCTTTCCTTTCCCCCTACGCCTTTTCTTATTTTTCCCCTTCTTATTGGGGCGGGCATCGTTGGCCGGAGCCATGAGAGTGTTGGTTGCCGCTTCCGTTACTTGATTTAACGGCGCAGACGGGTTGCCTGTAGTACGCGCTACCGTGCCGGCACGTTTGTTGCGTGCCTCTCTGCGGAGCACGGGGCACTTTAGACTGTTGGCGGGGTGCGGGCCCTGGCAGTTTGCACAGGTTGCCTTTTCCTCTCTGGGAAGTGGGCAGTCCCTGGCGGCGTGCTCTTTGCCGCATCTGACACATGCCATCGGGCGATGACAGCCTAACGACGAATGCCGAAATTGCTGGCAGCGATGACATTGAGCAGGGCCCCGCTTGCTCCTCCAGGCGTCAATGCGTACTCCCCCCATACAGAGAAGTTCGTCTATTTGATATATGCCCGGAGTGAGGTCTGGGGTACGTTGCAACTGGACATGAAAAATGCAGCCCGGACGCCCTTGGCGCGCCTTAATACATCTAATGTACTCGGGTTCGTAGCCTAGGGCGCGTAGTTCGGTTTCTATGTCCGCCGGGGGCGTGTCCTCTGGTAGACCTCTTATGGCCACTTTCAGACTCTGCTCCGCCGGCAAGGAGTAGGAGAACCAGGATATCTTTGTAGTTTTCTCGAGAGTGGTTAGGTACCTTTGTACCACTCTGTACTCTTGGTCCTCTACGGGAGTGAATCTAATGCCTGTCCCGTACGGGCGGCCGTTAGGTGCACGTCCTAAGATCTTTTTCAGCTCTCTGAAGTGTATTGGCCAGTCAGGCAGATGTTCCACAATCAGAGGTGGGTAGCGTGGCCTTTTGTTGGCTGTGTTTCCCCTATTCGGCACGCTCGTACCATCTGAGCCCGAAGGCTGGGGTAGGGGCGGCGAAGTATGAGGCGGGGGGGGCAGTTGCGACTCTGTTACGGCGTCAGAGGGGCCTGAGGTAGCAGGGGGCGGAGTGCGGCGGCTGGCAGTGTCCGCAAACGATGTTGAAGCGGTCTCTATTGGTATATCAAACTCAATATGCCGCTTTGTAGTTGCCCTGTACTCATTTGTACTTGTTGTCGGCGTCAAAGTGCGTGACGTCGACCTCTGGGTATCTCTAGTCACTTTTCGTGACGTAGTCGGTGCGACGGTGGCGCCATTTGAGTTTGGTTCCCACGCGTCGGAAGTAGGCAACTCAGTAGTTTGCTTTGCGTAGCTTGACCGGCTTCTAGACTGTCTAGGAGGGAGTGGGGCATCAACATCGGTCACTCTGTCTGTCTGTGACGTACTTAATGACGTCATGGTACCTGACAAAGGCCTGTTATCAGTTATTTGCACTTCTGGCAATATAACTGTGTCGATACTAGCGCCACTCCGAGTCAATTCCCACGCGTCAAACGGAGGCAACTCACGGTCATCTGATACTTGAGTTCTAGTATATACGGACTCTTTTCTTTGCTTTCTAGCGCTAAAATCGGTATCCCTGGATTTTTGTGGTGCGTGGGTACACGCATCCCCACTAAATCCGGGCCTTGGAGCAGATTTGGGAATCAAAGATAAATCTGCTTCGATACTAGCGCCACTTCGCGATGTTTCCCACGCGGAGAACGGGGACAACTCGCGGTCGCTTTTTCTTTGCTTTTCATAGCTTCTTACGTCTTTCTTTGACGGTTTGGCAGCTAAAACAGGTTCCTGGGATTTTTGTTGGGAACGTGAACACATTTCCCCACGAAATCCGGGCCTTTTAGCGGTTTTAGGTATCAGTGTTGATAAATCCGCTGCGACAGTAGCGCCAATTGTCGAAGAAAGGTTTGCGGGCGGCGGCGGCGACCGATTTGTCCTCGCGCGCCTAGTTGGGAGCGGGACAGAGCTATCGGACGTCTTTGTCGTACTATGACGTAACTTCGTGGATTTTTCCACAGGCGGGGCCACTTTTGGTGCCATACTTGGCGTTTCGGTGGACTCCTGTGATGGAGGAGAGGCTTGGTCACACAGCCGTTTAGCGTCTGCCTCCTCTTGTGTTGAGGTAGCACTACGCGGGCGGCGGCGTGATGGGTATAGAGCTGTTGGCGGTACGTTGATTACCGCGGCGGATATTCGCCTTAGACGTTCAATATCTGAGGGTGAGGGGGGAGAGGACGCGGAGCTGCTGCTTGCGGATTCTAGCACTTCGTCCATTGCCCGAGTTGAGTACCCCGAAAGGATCCCTTCATCGGCAAGCCGATTGATAATCAATCGGTCCGACTCGATGACGGCCTTTGGACCGCTCAACTCGGAAATGGTCTGTGCTAGGTTTTCGCGAGATACCACAGACGCTGAACTCCCGCCCCGATCGGGCGAGGATGCGTCGTCAGAACTAACTATGTCATTAGACTCTAACTGTAAGCCCGGAGACGGCAAGGATGCCAGAGATCCTTGGGTCTCAGATCTATGAGTTGTTACTTCACCATTATCACCATTCGTTGACGAAGAACTCGATTGGGAAGATAGGTTTGAGGAGGCACGATTATAATCAGCCATTGTGCTGCTGTAAGTTGGGTAGCTGTCCTGTGCGACTCGGCTTCCTGCCTCGAAGATCCCTGACAAAACAGGTCGGGGCAGGTGGCGGACCCAGGTTCAGCACACCAACGGATGCACAGTATGTCTGCGTAGTCCCCTCCTCGAAATTCAGAAGGAATTCCGAGGGCAGCGGTACCGGGGGTGTCTTCAAAAAGACACGGCGGACCGACAATAAAATGCCTGTCTTGTATGAGCAAGAACGGGCGTACGGACAGCACGAGCACAAAACAAAATATTCCACTTAACTTACTCAAAAACAACGAACAAACAGGTTTTTCTCGAGCACTGAAAAACATTCATCATTTCATCTATGGCCGGCTCGACCAACATCGACACTGCTGCGACACGAAGGGAGCACGGGAATAGGATGGGTAAGTACTTTGGGATACGTCAACTTGTTCGCAGGCGAGGCGAATCCTGTGACAATTTTTTTCGAGTATACCCAATACATATTACTATCATTCGTGTTGGGTATTAACGTAGGCAACGAGCTGAATGCGGCCGTACGGCCAATCAGGAGCGTGCGTGAAAGAGACATAAAATATACACGCGTCTCTATCTAACATTGTGCGCTAATGAAGAGTGGTTTAATAAGATTGATTATTATGTCTGTCCGTATGTATGTATGTCTGTTTCCGTCATGTTTGTTTGTTTGTTTGTTTGTTTGTTTGTTTGTTGTTTGTTGTTTGTTGTTGTTTATTTTGTTTGGTTGGTTGATTTTTATATAGAAGACGATTAAATAGGTCATGATAGAGACAAAATAAAAGTAATTTTTATAGAATCATATTGCGGCCCTGAAAAGGGCCTTTTGTGTCCGACCGTCCGTCCGCCCGAGCCCGCCACTAGAGGCGGAGGCGGAGGCGGCGGTGGTCGGGGGCGACGAGATGATGCGCCTAAGAATAATAATATCTTCTTAAGCCTTCTTCTCGGTCTTCTTAGGCAGTAGCACGGCCTGAATGTTGGGCAAAACACCACCCTGAGCGATGGTCACGCCCGATAGGAGTTTGTTCAATTCCTCATCGTTGCGGATCGCCAATTGGAGATGTCTCGGTATGATTCTAGTCTTCTTGTTGTCACGTGCCGCGTTGCCGGCCAACTCGAGGACCTCAGCGGCGAGATATTCCATAACGGCGGCCAAATAGACCGGTGCACCGGCGCCGACGCGCTCGGCATAGTTGCCATTACGCAGAAGTCTGTGTATACGACCGACAGGAAACTGAAGACCGGCGCGATTCGAACGGGACTTTGCCTTCCCCTTGACCTTGCCACCCTTGCCGCGTCCAGACATTATTTGTTACGAGGGTATATAATCAATCAATTGCTAAATTAGCGAGCGAAAAATAACGCGCAGCGTACGTAGTTATGCACAGCGCGTTCGGAAACTGACTGAATAATTTTTTTTTATTTTTTTTTTTTTTTTTTTTTTTTTGAATGGACATGAAGGTACGGGCCCAAAATTTGGCCTTAGTACCCTTACCCGGACAAGTCGGCGAGCTAGCTCTCAACCGTAGTTATGATTAGGTAACAAGGCCTGAGGGTGCCCCAGTTGGGGCCGAACCTCGGCTCAGGGCTGTTACCGAGGGGAGGGAATTGACTGAAATCTTTGATGATTTATTTATTTATTTATATCTAGGGAAGCGGATTATTATTGGCGGCTCGGGCCGCTTGTCGAGTTGCCGTAGCAATAACAAGTGGGGGACGACGAGACTGAGTTGGGAGTCGCGGCGCGTGACCTCGACGACGAGGTCGGTAACGAGGTGAACGGTCACCGCGGTTCGCATCTGTATTGTGTGTTGAATTACGACGAGCTTCCGAAGCTTCGAGCTGAGCTAAGGTGGTGGGATCATCGGGCTCGGTGAGGACGTGCCTCGGCCGGCGGACATTGGACATACGGGATGGCGTGTAGGTAGCCGCCTTAACGATTAACGGATTACTATGATTGACAGCAGTGTCAAAGAATCTGCGTGAAGCGCGTTTGAAAAATTGACGGACCGTGGGGAGGCCCAGGTCGAGGTGGAGGTTTTCATTGCGCAAGAACCACGGGGCACCCGTGGCCTTGCGCATGAAACGGTTTTGCAAAACTTGGAGACTATGGATCCGCTTTTGCGATGCGTGTGCAAATACAGCGCATGCGTAAGAGAATATGGGGCGAATACACGCAGTATACAGTCTAACCTTGCTTTTTAAGGCAAGTTTAGACCTGCGATTTAAAAGGAAATGAAGGCGTCCCATCACGAAATAGGCGCGCGCGCGCACCTTTTTAATGTGGGGCCCGAAGGTCAATCGATCATCGAGGATGACACCTAAGTATTTGGCTTGCCTCTCCCAAGGGATCGGTTCGCCGAACATGGTGACAGACTTTACTGAGGGGGGTTTTTTTTTTTATTTTTTTTTTTTTTTTTTTTTTTTTTTTTTTTGAATGGACATGAAGGTACGGGCCCAAAATTTGGCCTTAGTACCCTTACCCGGACAAGTCGGCGAGCTAGCTCTCAACCGTAGTTATGATTAGGTAACAAGGCCTGAGGGTGCCCCAGTTGGGGCCGAACCTCGGCTCAGGGCTGTTACCGAGGGGAGGGAATTGACTGAAATCTTTGATGATTTATTTATTTATTTATATCTAGGGAAGCGTATTATTATTGGCGGCTCGGGCCGCTTGTCGAGTTGCCGTAGCAATATTAACAAGTGGGGGACGAGACTGAGTTGGGAGTCGCGGCGCGTGACCTCGACGACGAGGTCGGTAACGAGGTGAACGGTCACCGCGGTTCGCATCTGTATTGTGTGTTGAATTACGACGAGCTTCCGAAGCTTCGAGCTGAGCTAAGGTGGTGGGATCATCGGGCTCGGTGAGGACGTGCCTCGGCCGGCGGACATTGGACATACGGGATGGCGTGTAGGTAGCCGCCTTAACGATTAACGGATTACTATGATTGACGGCAGTGTCAAAGAATCTGCGTGAAGCGCGTTTGAAAAATTGACGGACCGTGGGGAGGCCCAGGTCGAGGTGGAGGTTTTCATTGCGCAAGAACCACGGGGCACCCGTGGCCTTGCGCATGAAACGGTTTTGCAAAACTTGGAGACTATGGATCCGCTTTTGCGATGCGTGTGCAAATACAGCGCATGCGTAAGAGAATATGGGGCGAATACACGCAGTATACAGTCTAACCTTGCTTTTTAAGGCAAGTTTAGACCTGCGATTTAAAAGGAAATGAAGGCGTCCCATCACGAAATAGGCGCGCGCGCGCACCTTTTTAATGTGGGGCCCGAAGGTCAATCGATCATCGAGGATGACACCTAAGTATTTGGCTTGCCTCTCCCAAGGGATCGGTTCGCCGAACATGGTGACAGACTTTACTGAGGGGGGGATTTTTCGTCTAAACGGCCTATGGAATAGGACCGCTTGACTTTTGGCGGGATTTATCTCAATCCTCCATTTCCTACACCATGCGCCTAGGGCGTCTGCTGCGGATTGGAGGTGGGACACTATGGCCTTGGTGGTGCGACTAGTACAGTAGATTGCGGTATCATCCGCGAACAGAGCTAGCTGTACTGAGTCATTAAATTTGGGGATATCGCTCGTATATAATAGAAACAATAATGGGGAGAGTACCGAGCCCTGGGGGACTCCGGCACAGATGGGATGAGGGGACGACAGGGCGCCTGTTATTCGATATCGAAAGTGGCGGTTCGACAAAAAGTCTCGTAAGATGAGTACGAGCCTATGTGGGACACCTAGGGTGAATAGTTTAAAAATTAAACCATTGTGCCACACTTTGTCGAATGCTTTTGCAACATCGAAGAACAGGACCCCAGTCATACTATTGGATTGTTGGAAATGGTGAGAGATATGTTCAACAATACGATGGACTTGTTGAACACACGAGTGTTTAGTTCGAAAACCAAACTGCTCGTTCGGAAGTAAATGGTTAGCATCGGCATATGCTTTGAGACGGTTGTAGATGAGTCTCTCATAAATCTTACCCAATACATTGAGCAGACTTATGGGACGGTAACTGGAGGGCTCGGACATGGGTTTGCCTGGTTTGTGGATCCCAATAACGTGAGCTTCCTTCCACTGAGGTGGGAAGAAGTTACACATTAGGGCCGCATTATAAATGGACGTTAATAAGAAAATGAGCTGAGCGGGGAACAGTTTGATCACTTTATTAGTGATTTTGTCCGAGCCCGGGGCTTTTCGAGGGTGGAGTTTTCTGATGATCGATTTAACTTCATCAGGGGTCACGGGAGGAAGGGGGTCTTCATCCTCCTCCTCCTCACCATCAGCGGCGACACGCCGCCTCCTCCTTGCGGAGGAGGGGGGAGCCTCTGGTGGTGGCGGGGGGGGGGGAGACACGGGAGGTATGGGCAGAGCGAGTCTACGCGTGACCTCGGAGTTGACTTTCTCCAAGTGACTGGGGTCTACTGGAAGAGTACTGGGCGTGCATTGAAGCTCGAGACTTTCGGCGAGGCATTCGGATTTGTCCTCGTCTTCAAAGGCGGGCAAGGGGTGATTGGGTCTACTGAGAGGTGGCATGGGGGCTATCGTGTCCTTGGTAAGGGCACGGGAAAGCTTCCAAAAGGCAAGATGGGAGGGTTCTAACTCTTCAAGGGTCTTGTCCCATCGAGCATCACGCATTTGCTCGATGCGGACCTTGAAGGCGCGATGGAGAGCGCGCATGCGGGCGCGGTTACGTTCAGAGGGAAAAGAGTCAAAAGCCCGTATGGCGGCGTTCCTCTCCCTCCTCATCTCACGTACGTCATCGGGCAGTTGCCAACGGAGGTGAGTCTCCGCTGGCACTGTCCGAGAGCAATCGGTAATGACCGATTGCACGTGAGTGGTGAGTGAGTCGATCGCGCCGATAACCTCGTCCGCGGTGACGATGTTATCCGGGATACGATTCAGATGGACGGAATCGGTGGACTTGAGGCGTTCGCCTAGTCTGTCCCAATTGGTGGAGATTTTAGTAGGAGGGGGTTGACCTGGATCTGGGGGACCTGTGCGCGGAGTAAACTCTAAGATCACAGGTCGGTGGTCAGACGTCAGTTCGTGGTGCACTGATACGTCATGCAAACGTAAGTTTACATTGCGCAACAGTGCCACATCGAGTATGTCGGGTCTGAGGTCTTGTTGATGAGGAAAGTGGGTCGGTTCGAGGGGAGTAATGATGTCGATGTCGAGAGGCGACAGGAGGGATTCTAAGATTCGACCTCTGGGGTTGTTCGCGTTACAGTTCCAGAGTACACTTTTAGCGTTCAGGTCGCCCGCCAAAATGACTGCGTTACCGAGGCCAAAAATGCACTCTAGATCACTTCTGAAGGAAGTGTTGACACGGGACGGGGAAATGTAGGCTGAGACCAGAATGATTGGCTCATGTCCAGTCATGCCGAGCCTACAGACCGAGGCCTCAATGCACGTGAGAGAGGGGGGCGGATCCATTGGGGAGCAATATAGGGACTTTTTGTAATAAATGAGAGTACCACCAAGGGTAGCGTCAGACCTATCGTTGCGAACTAACAGATAGTTGGCAATTTTGGGATCCCTCATAGAGGGTTTGAGGAATGTCTCCTGAACTAGGAATACATCAAGGCGATGATGTTTCAGGAATTCTGAAACATCATCGCGTTGATGTCTCAAGCCATCGGCATTGAAATACCCTATTCTAAGGGAGCGCGGTTTGGTCCTACACGTTGCCGTATTATCCATTAAGAGGGCTACATTTGAAGGTGGAAAGGGACGTCAGGATGGCACTATAGCGCAACCCGATGGAGAAGAGGGCGAGTCCGTCGCCCTCTTTTTCGCGGATTTGTTCAGCGAGATTCCGGATCTCGTTAAAATCAAAAAGACGGGCGAAACGCTCCACCAGAGCGAAGTCCGCATCCTCGTTTAGTGGAGGAATTTGGGCCCCGCAGCTAGGCGGGGGGATTGCGCGGCGTTGCTGTTTAGGGACGGCGGCGGCGGCGGCGGGTTTTGGCGGAAGGGGCGTGGTTTGCGCGGCCATAGGGGCGGGCGCTTGAGTGACTGAGGGAGTGGGTGCGGGAATGGGGGCAGGTGAAACTGCCGTGGTGGGCGTGGACTTAGTCCGAGTGGGCGGGAACTCCCTAGGGGAGTTTAAGTCCCAAGCGGGTCTCAAGCTCGTGTGAGCGGGATCAGGGGGAGGCGCGGTGGTGCGCGTGGAGTTATTGGGCCGGGCTGATGTTGTAGCCTTTGGCCGGGGAGCTTTAGAGCACCCGCGATAGTTAGCGGGGTGCCCTTGCGTCTGGCAAAGGACGCAGCTCGGGGGCTCAGAATTAAGGGTGGGCTCAGGGTTGCGTTCGCATTCCCTGGTGGGGTGGTTGCCTAGGCACTTTACGCACCTTGGAGGTGCGTAGCAGTGCCTGGCGGAGTGGCCATAGAGTTGGCAATTGTGGCATTGTGACGGGAATCCGGTCCTGTGTGGCTTTTCCAGCACACAGTCCGTCAGTTGGCATATGGCCTTTAGATTGTGGATTCGGTCGCTCGCCGGCCCGGGTTCCATGGTTACTACAACCATGTTGAGGGGGACGGTCTTTGAGCGACCTCGCATAAGGCGATGGACAGCGAGGACAGGGATACCCTGGTCGCTGAGGGACTGCTTCACTTCCTCGGTTGTCACCTCGGAAGGCATGCCCTTAATAACTATGCGGGTGGCACGCTCCTCAGGGAGAGAGTAGGTGTGGAAAGACACCTTTCTCTCCTTGAGGAGGTTAGTGAAAGCTCTATGGTCATTAGGCGCAGTAACTGCGACCCGAATGCCATGTTCGGTGGGACGGGCGGAGGTATAATTAATATGGTGGCTGGAGAACCAGCCAGAGACAAGAGTCCATTTGGACTTGTCTTGAATGAAAATTGGGGGAGGGGCAGCATCATTTTTAGCATTCTTAGGAGGATGCTGATGCCTGTTAGGACGAGGGGGGATGCGAAGAGGTTCGCGAACGCTACTTGTGTCCATGGGAATGGACACGTTCGCTGAAGGGCCAGGGATGGGAGAGGGGGCCTGCTTGAGGGCCTTGGCGGCAGCCTCGTTGGCGGAGGCTTGCTTGGCTCGCTTGCGCTTGCCATTCTTGCTCTCCACTGGTACGAAGTCCTCCTCGGAAGACGAGGAGGGGTTCGCAACAGTGGCGGGAGCCTCTAGTTGGGTGGTGGTGGTGGTGGTGGAAATTAGAGGGACGGCCTTTGCCGACTTAGTGTCGGTGGAGGCAGGGGAGGAGGAGGAGGAGGCGGAGGAGGACTTGGCGGCCTCATTGGACGTGTAGGAGTCAGTAGAAACTGACGTCCTAGTCTTGTTGTAGACTGACGATCTTGTGAGATCGTCAGAGGGAGTTGGAGTTGGGGAGGGAGAGGCTTGTCCTGATGGGACAGCCTCGGTGTTGCCGCGGACTTCCGGAGTCGACTGGGTCGACATCACGGAGTCCGCGCGAGAGGGTGGACGAGTGGAGGGGGGGAGGGACCTGTCCGGAAAGTGACAGGTGAGGTAGATTACGGCATCCTCATCGGCGAGGATGTCCTCGAGAGACAGGGTGTTCTGGGGTTGGCTGGCCATAGTGACCAGCCTGGCCTTGCGGCCGGGGCCTAGGCTAAGACGTACACTACTGTAACTTCAAACGCGGTGCGTTCCTGGGAGAAGAAGTTACAAGAAACTCCAGGCAATCGCCCTAGCTACGGTTCCTACTCCTATCCTCCCCGGGTGGGTTTTCCCGGGTGTGTGTAGTACAACTCCCAACCGGGTGTAGGTTGGGAGGTGAGTAGGCCCTAGGGTGTGCCCTAAGCTTGTAACCTCCGCCACAGATCTTGTGTTGTGGCTGAGTTCCTACGTCCCTGCCTAACGCTAACTGGGGTCGACTAGGGAAGCCCCCAAGGCCGACTGGTCCAGTCCCGTCCGGGTTGTGTGTTCCTTAAGGGAAAACACCAAAGCGCCCGGGGCCCGCTAACCAACTTACGTTGTCACCGTTAGGTTTCCGTTGGTTACCACAGCAAGTCGTGGATTTTAGGTGGTAGACGATTAGTATGTCTCAGAAACAACAATGAACACGACGCGTATTGAAAAATACACGAAGTGTCACCGTGTCGGTCAGACAATAGAAACAACAAGACAAATAAACACCAACGCGTATTGAAAAATACACGCGGTGAATAAATGCTTGATATAGGGGTCGGTACGAGTGACACACACACCAACGCAGTACCGAGAAAGATACTCGCTCGCAACCAAATAGTTTGCTTGACGATACGTCAGGAACAAACTATTAGCGCTAACAAGAACTTAAACAATGCCACAAAGGTGAGCGAGTACGTTCGCGACGAAAAATGCCAGGTAGGCGCAAACAAAGGCAGAGCCAGTGAGTGGGCGAACAAAGCGAAAATTCGCGGAAACGGACCGGGCAGCGCAGGAGCGCAAGAAAGCGACCGTGCAGTGCGACGGTCAGAATCGGAATCTTTTTTTTTTTATCGCCCGCTATTTATTATTATAGGTGAACTACGATCGCCCAATGTAGTACGAAGACGACGAGCGAACGAGAACGAGCTATGGCGAGAGAGCGTACCAGAACGATGAATATTTTATATTGAACGAGAGAGATGGAAGATATGTTGGGCGAGAGAGGGGTGGGTGGGTGAGGTCGGTCGGTCGGGCGGGCGGGCGCGCGTTCGGAGGCGGTATTATTCGTTCGTTTCGCGTTTGTTTTTGATGATTTAATTGCTAAAATATACCTAATAGGATAATATTTTAGATTATTGTGTATGTATGTATGGGGGACGGCGGTACCTACCTGGACAATATGAAATGAATGCAAGCAATGTAGTGTGTGCAGTTTTCGCAAGTTTATTTTTATTTATTTATTTATTTATTTATTTTTTTTGTTTATACATATCTACGTACCTATGAATAATATTAATTAATCGGTGAAGAAGAAAATTCGTATTTTCCATTATGTGTAGGTGCCTACGCCATACCTATACAGTGCAATTAAATCATCATCGTCGTTTCGTGTGTGGTGTTGTGTGCGTGTTTTACGTGTCTGTCTGTGGCTTGGGACCTCCTATGTGTACCAAACTAAATTCTAAGTCTGAAGTCTAGTTTATGTACATACATAAACTAGATAGGTATATTAGCCTATACAATACTACTATTATGTTTGTTTGTTTGTTTGTTTGTTTGTTTGTTTGTTAGTATGTATGTATGTATAAGTAGGTAGGTAGGTAGGTAGGTAGGTATTTAGGTATTTATAATCATTTTATATAGGCAGTAAGGATGTCACCGTTTTACGTATGTATGTATGTATGTATGTATGTATGTATGTATGTATGTATGTATGTATGTATGTATGTATGTATGTATGTATGTATGTATGTATGTATGTATGTTTATTAGTTATTTAGTCGGTCAATTTATGTACGTATCGAAATAGAAACAATTGTATCGTAACTAATATGGGTACGATATTTAGAATAATTTGTTAGCCCTGAAAAGGGCTTTTTGGTAGGTACATGTGCGCGATTGCGTGTGTGTATGCAACCAACGCGCACGTGCGTGCGGTGCCGGTCTCTCGCAACACGCTGGCTGGCCGTCCGTCCGTACGTACGTAGGACGGGCGGCGTAGGCGCGCGCGGCAGGGGGCGGCATGCAGGCAGGCAGGGCGCGGCTGCCAGCGAG
Organism: Achlya flavicornis; assembly: GCA_947623365.1. Taxonomy (NCBI): domain Eukaryota; kingdom Metazoa; phylum Arthropoda; class Insecta; order Lepidoptera; family Drepanidae; genus Achlya; species Achlya flavicornis. The sequence goes on along the minus strand of OX392494.1, from coordinate 5,396,871 downwards.
CGGCTGTCGTCGTCGTCGTCGCTTTTACTTCTTGGCTGCTGCCTTTTTGGCGGCGGCCGGCTTCGATTTTGATGCGGCGGCGGCGGCCTTCTTCGGTTTGGGCGCCTTTGGTTTCTTTGTCGGTGGTTTGGCGGTTTTCTTAGCTTTAGACGCGGCGCCTCCACTCTTACCTCGCGCGGGCGACGCTGCCGCCAGGGCGGCGGCTGCCTTCTTGGCGGCGGCGATGGAGGCGGTTTTCTTTTTGGCGGCTGCGGCTTTTTTGTCCTTGGTAGCCAATGCGGCGGCTGCTGCTGCTGCTGCTTTCGATGACTTCGACGGCGATGCGGAAGCCGCAGATGCACCGCCCCTCTTGTTGCCACCCTTAGCGGCGGCCGCGGCGGCGGACGCTTTCTTACCTTTGGCGGCGGCGCCGGAAGCACCGGACGAGGCGGCGGTCTTGGCGACGGCCTTGCCGGCACCTCCGGCCGGCTTCTTCGCCGAGGTTGATTTAGATTCCAGTTTGAAGGAACCGGACGCACCTTTGCCCTTCGTTTGTATCAGTGTACCCGATTCGACGGCGCTCTTCAAATATTTCCTTATGAACGGTGCCAGTTTCTCAGCGTCGACCTTGTACTGAGCGGCTATATATTTCTTGATCGCCTGCAGTGACGATCCGCTGCGCTCTTTCAACTCCTTTATGGCGCTATTGACCATTTCCGAAGTCTTAGGGTGCGTCGGTTTCGCCTTGGGTTTTTTGGCTCCGGCGGCGGCGGACGCCTTCGGTCCCTTCTTCGCCGGGGTGGTGGGTGCCGGTACTTCGGTTGCCACAGCTGTGTCTGCCATAGTAGTAGGTAGGTAGGTAGGTAGGTAGGTAGGTAAAATATGAATGAATTCACTCAACAAACACTCAACAACACAAGAGATCGCACACAAAACAACAACAAACTACGACGACAATATTAAAATAAAGTGAGTAGAATAGTAGTAGGTAGGTAGTAGTTACAGTATTAGATGTCGCCACTGGAACACAAAATAATTATCATTTTAACAATACACATCGAGGCATTACCGTAAGGAGAGCCGCGGTGTCGCGAGACGTTTTCTCGTATGAACACTTCCAACTTTTCACTAACATGTATATAAATTATTATATTTTTAACTGGGTTCTATTATAATTAAAACATTAATATATATTTATATGGACACATCATGAAAGTGTTTATGTAATGTTCACTTCAAAACTTTCACAAATATAATAAGGGACGCGCTACAGGTGTTTATTTTCACCGCCTTGTATGCGACTTGCTTAGTGTCCAGTTCAAAAGTGATTTTTCTCTATAAAACATAAAGATTACACACATAAAGGTCGATAAGTAAACGGCGAAGATCCCGAGCTTGGAACATAATAAGAATTCACTTTTGTAAATACATATTGTGACCGTTTTGACGAGTGTAACGACGACGGTCGTAAAACACACGACTGCCATTTTCTGAACAGCCAACGATACGGCGCTCAGTTTCTATCCGAGGCTCGTGTACACATTGATTGTTATAATATTCTTATTCTTATTTAAACATTCCAACATACTACATAATAATACTACTCTACCTATATAGGGGGGTACTCTACCTATAAAATAAACTTAAGATCACATTAGGTGGTGGTAGGTAACGACATATTCAAACGCATACAATAATGTATAATTATGTGTGTAGAGAGTAGAGGTATTAGGTAGTTAGTACATTGGTGGTAGGTATTTATTTATGAAACTAATAGTAGGTAAGTACCTAAGTACATAATGTAAAAAGAAATGATTTCGTGTTTATTAGAAAGAGAACTTCCATGACACACAAACAAAACAACAACCGGAACGTACCTACGACTAGGTAGGTACATCTATCATACTACTACCACCTACTTACAAACAACAAAAACAGTTTTGTGAGTGTGTAGTCAGTTACACTATAATATAATATTTACTATCCTAATGCAAATGCGATGCGACACACGCACGGAGAGTACATAGAATATTTATTTATCGGTACCTACTTACTGTTTTACGTACTTTACGTTTGTATGCTTGCTTGCACGCAGCTATACATTACATAGATCGATTTATCCTTTTAGTATATATAATACTACTTTTGTGATTAGAAAGTGTACTATACATTAAGTAGGTAGGTAGGTAGGTAGGTAGGTAGGTAGGTAGGTAGGTAGGTAGGTAGGTACATACACTTATATGTATGTAAGGTTTTTAAAATAAACCTCATTATTATAGGTATATGATTTGACATTAATTAATTAATCATAGTGTACGTATATAGAAACAGTTTGCATTTAAACAAAACGGAATTATGTGCGGCCCTGAAAAGGGCCTTTTGTTCCTGTGCGTACATGATGTTCGTCTCGATCAATAAATAATACCAAACTAATAATAAAATTTATGATCGAAATTAACATCGGACACGATGGAAGTGGTTTAACCACCGAAACCGTACAGTGTGCGTCCCTGACGTTTCAGAGCGTAGACGACGTCCATGGCGGTGACGGTCTTCCTCTTCGCGTGCTCGGTATAAGTGACAGCGTCACGGATCACGTTCTCGAGAAACACTTTGAGAACGCCACGAGTCTCCTCGTATATCAGACCGGATATACGCTTAACGCCTCCTCTGCGAGCCAAACGACGGATCGCGGGTTTGGTGATGCCCTGGATGTTGTCGCGAAGTACTTTCCTGTGACGTTTGGCTCCACCTTTCCCCAGACCCTTTCCTCCCTTGCCGCGACCGGTCATTGTAGTTGTAGTAGTAGTAGTAGTAGTAAGTAGAAGTTAAAGATTGATACAACAAACTGCGCGCGACCGTACTCGTATACTGCACCGAAGTGACTGATATAGCGCCGCATAATAATCCGCGTTATATTTATATACGCGACGGCCATCAGGCGGTTGGTTTCATTTCATTGGTTCCCTTGTTGAAAAGTGAGATAGCTATATTGTACGTCACGAACTAAGGAGGTACGGGCTATAGGTGGGCGAAATGGCTATATTTTTTTAATTCATTGTACATTACACTATTTTTTACTAACTGTTGTTAACAATTGTTATGATATATATTATAAATTATACATATACATATATACTAGCTGCCCGGCGCGACTTCGTTCGCGTGGTGCTATCCTACCCTGTGATGATACCCCACCCCACCCTACCTTACCCTACCCTACCCTACCCTATATGAATAATTTTCCCCGTTTTTGCAACATTTTTCACTGATGCTTCGCTCCTATTAGTCGCAGCGTGATGGTATATAGCCTAAAGCCTTCCTCGATAAATGGACTATCCAACACAAAATTAAGAAATTTTCATCAAAAAAAAGAATTTTTAATTCGAACCAGTAGTTCCTGAGATTAGCGCGTTCAAACAAACAAACTCTTCAGCTTTATAATATTAGTATAGATATATTAAATTAACTTTTCTTACAAAATGTCAACCTTGCTCGATCATAATGTATGAAAAGTAAAAAAAAGTATTTGAGAATTCAGTATTGGTCCCATAGTAAAAGTTGTTCAGAAAGACTAATCCAACATAGGTTTCGAAAATATGCCATCTCGACCTAGTACATAACATACATTAACTATCACTTACTTGGCAAAAAACCAGCTCGGTTTATTAATCGTAAATCAAACACAAGAAGTTCGCAATCAAAATAATAACAACAACATTGAAACTGTAATTTAACTATAATGCCCAATTCAAACAAAACAGTCGAACTAACCAAAAAAAATATATAATTTCAAACTATAACATTTTTACAATGAACGAACATCGCTCCACTATAAATAATGAATGAAATATGTTATTTTCAAATTATATAATTTTTGCAATAATTTATCATCACTCCACTATAAATTATGAATGAAATATGTTATTTTCAAATTACAACATTTTTGCAATGAACGAACTTCACTCCACTATAAATTATGAATGAAATATGTTATATTTTAGTTTAGGTAAAATTAGCCCCTATTTCTATTAACTGAAAGTTCATTTTTATTTTAGGTTAAATATTCGAATGAAGTATGCCACAAATTATTTGTCGTTTGACCTTGGGTTACGTCGAATAGCTCTGAACATTGCCATATGGGTACACATTATTACTTATAGCGTACTATTCAGTAATCTAGCGTACTAGCGTACTCTAATAGTATGACAAATACCTCAGTACCCCACTTAAGATGAGAAACAAAAATCTAGTGGTATCAACATAAAAAATGCACACCATGTTTCGTTTTTCATATCGATTGTTTTTTTCATAATGTAATTTAGTGCCACTGAGTACTCAAATTAAATTTGCGTACTTTTTAGGTGGTGAGCTTATCGGGACATGCAATTCATCTGGCAGCACTGATTGAGGTGTTGTCATCGGTGAGACCGATATTTATTGATAGATGGCGCTGTAGTAAATATTAAAAATGGAAAGTTTACTTTTCTATTTTCTTAGGTATACTCAATCTACGGTTAGATGCCGATAAATATTATAGCAGTCGTGTTTGGATTTTTATAGTGTGTTGCCAGATTATAAAAATATATTAAAATATAAGTGTTGCTATATGTTATAACGCCCACCTTTAGTACGGGCCTGTGCGAGGGGTGCGGGGGAGGGAGAGGGGGGGGGGGGGTTTTTTAGTTAGGTGTGTACGTGTATTTTGATTTTTCACTTGTCTTTTTTTTTTTTTTTTTTTTTTTGCGTTATTTGTAATATTATTTATTTATTTATTTATTTATTTATTTTGTTGATAATGGTATAGTAAGGTTAGGCTCTTCAAGTTAGTTAGGTTAGGTTATTAGCACTTCGGGTTAGGTTAGCTTGGCTTACCTTAACCTAACCTTGGGTTAGTTAGTTCGATATAAATAGATAGATAGGATACCTACTTTACTACAACTAGTACTAAAAAACCTTTACATATTACACCCTTTAAATATTAATTATAATATACAAAAACACGACCACTACGGTAGGTAGGTAGGTAGGTAGGTAGGTAGGTAGGTAGGTAGGTAGGTAGGTAGGTAGGTAGGTAGGTAGGTAGGTAGGTAGGTAGGTAGGTAGGTAGGTAGGTAGGTAGGGCATTATTTATATATACGACGTGATTATATTGTGCGCAAGAAACATATTGTCCATTGTTCGATACATATGTGGCCCTGAAAAGGGCCTTTTTAGCAAGACGCTTTGTTTGCTGTGCGGTGGTAAGGTAAGCTAGTTACTATTACGTTCGCGAGCAAACGACGCGTCATGCGCAATACGACGACGACGACGACGTCGACGACGATTAAGCGCGTTCGCCACGGATTCTGCGCGCCAGCTGTATATCCTTAGGCATGATGGTGACACGCTTGGCGTGAATCGCGCAAAGGTTGGTGTCCTCGAAGAGTCCGACCAGATAGGCCTCGCTGGCCTCCTGAAGCGCCATAACGGCTGAACTCTGGAAACGTAGATCAGTCTTGAAATCTTGAGCGATCTCACGGACGAGACGCTGGAAGGGCAGTTTGCGGATCAACAGCTCCGTGCTCTTCTGATAGCGACGGATCTCACGGAGTGCAACGGTTCCGGGTCTGTAACGATGGGGTTTCTTGACACCACCGGTTGCCGGTGCACTCTTGCGCGCAGCCTTCGTGGCCAACTGTTTACGGGGCGCTTTACCCCCGGTGGATTTACGCGCGGTCTGCTTGGTACGGGCCATTGCGAGGAACGAGCGAGCGGCGATGAAATTGAATTAAGAAAGATAACTTAACTACGTACGTGCGGACGAATGAACGCGCGTATTAGTACTGCCGTTTATTTTATATTTTACATCGGTATTTATAATGATGGCGGCGGATTCAAGCGAGCGAGATATGTGTTTATCTCTCTCCCTCTCTCTCTCTCCGTCTGTCTCGCACGCAACAAACAAACAATGAACGAACGAACTAACAAACTAATTTTTTTTTTTTTTATTTTATTTATAATATTATTTTCGTGAATAATAATACATACATATTTATGTGTGTATGCTTAAATTGCATATTTATCATTTCTTTTAATTCATCATTATAATAATGGTAAGCACTTGAATACCAGGTATAATAAAATATCCTTATGATATTGTACATGTATGTCAGAGTAATTAAATAATATAGGCAGGCTGCAGGTTAGTTAGTTAGTTAGTTAGTTAGTTAGTTAGTTAGTTATAAACGGACGGTATGTGGTAGTGGTATGGTACGTGCGATATGTCATAATATGAAGTCAATTAGAGAAACATTCGGATAATATGAATAGATTTTTGGCCCTGAAAAGGGCCTTTTGAGTGTAGCGCTGGACGTGTGGTGGTTACAATAGTATGTTCATACTATGAAGCACGCACGCCTCCGCACTGTGAAGAAGAACGAACGACGCCATCTCCTCCTCCTCACTTGGAGCTGGTGTATTTGGTGACGGCCTTGGTGCCCTCGCTCACGGCGTGCTTGGCAAGCTCACCGGGCAGCAGGAGCCTCACCGAAGTCTGCACCTCCCTGGAGGTGATGGTGGAACGTTTGTTGTAATGGGCGAGACGAGACGCCTCCGCTGCGATACGTTCGAATATGTCGTTAACGAATGAATTCATTATAGACATGGCCTTGCTGGAGATACCGGTGTCGGGATGCACCTGCTTGAGCACCTTGTAGATGTAGATGGCGTAGCTCTCCTTCCTCTTGTGCTTCTTCTTTTTCTTGTCAGTTTTGGAGATGTTCTTTTGGGCTTTGCCCGATTTCTTGGCGGCCTTACCGCTGGTCTTAGGCGGCATAATAGCGGTAGTATGTATTAGTTAGTAGATAATATCAACACTTGCTAACGCAAACGACCGTTTGCGTTGAATACGCCGAGAGAAGTGTGACAATTTTTTTCGAGTATACCCAATACATATTACTATCATTCGTGTTGGGTATTAACGTAGGCAACGAGCTGAATGCGGCCGTACGGCCAATCAGGAGCGTGCGTGAAAGAGACATAAAATATACACGCGTCTCTATCTAACATTGTGCGCTAATGAAGAGTGGTTTAATAAGATTGATTATTATGTCTGTCCGTATGTATGTATGTCTGTTTCCGTCATGTTTGTTTGTTTGTTTGTTTGTTTGTTTGTTTGTTGTTTGTTGTTTGTTGTTGTTTATTTTGTTTGGTTGGTTGATTTTTATATAGAAGACGATTAAATAGGTCATGATAGAGACAAAATAAAAGTAATTTTTATAGAATCATATTGCGGCCCTGAAAAGGGCCTTTTGTGTCCGACCGTCCGTCCGCCCGAGCCCGCCACTAGAGGCGGAGGCGGAGGCGGCGGTGGTCGGGGGCGACGAGATGATGCGCCTAAGAATAATAATATCTTCTTAAGCCTTCTTCTCGGTCTTCTTAGGCAGTAGCACGGCCTGAATGTTGGGCAAAACACCACCCTGAGCGATGGTCACGCCCGATAGGAGTTTGTTCAATTCCTCATCGTTGCGGATCGCCAATTGGAGATGTCTCGGTATGATTCTAGTCTTCTTGTTGTCACGTGCCGCGTTGCCGGCCAACTCGAGGACCTCAGCGGCGAGATATTCCATAACGGCGGCCAAATAGACCGGTGCACCGGCGCCGACGCGCTCGGCATAGTTGCCATTACGCAGAAGTCTGTGTATACGACCGACAGGAAACTGAAGACCGGCGCGATTCGAACGGGACTTTGCCTTCCCCTTGACCTTGCCACCCTTGCCGCGTCCAGACATTATTTGTTACGAGGGTATATAATCAATCAATTGCTAAATTAGCGAGCGAAAAATAACGCGCAGCGTACGTAGTTATGCACAGCGCGTTCGGAAACTGACTGAATAATTTTTTTTTATCGCCCGCTATTTATTATTATAGGTGAACTACGATCGCCCAATGTAGTACGAAGACGACGAGCGAACGAGAACGAGCTATGGCGAGAGAGCGTACCAGAACGATGAATATTTTATATTGAACGAGAGAGATGGAAGATATGTTGGGCGAGAGAGGGGTGGGTGGGTGAGGTCGGTCGGTCGGGCGGGCGGGCGCGCGTTCGGAGGCGGTATTATTCGTTCGTTTCGCGTTTGTTTTTGATGATTTAATTGCTAAAATATACCTAATAGGATAATATTTTAGATTATTGTGTATGTATGTATGGGGGACGGCGGTACCTACCTGGACAATATGAAATGAATGCAAGCAATGTAGTGTGTGCAGTTTTCGCAAGTTTATTTTTATTTATTTATTTATTTATTTATTTTTTTTGTTTATACATATCTACGTACCTATGAATAATATTAATTAATCGGTGAAGAAGAAAATTCGTATTTTCCATTATGTGTAGGTGCCTACGCCATACCTATACAGTGCAATTAAATCATCATCATCGTCGTTTCGTGTGTGGTGTTGTGTGCGTGTTTTACGTGTCTGTCTGTGGCTTGGGACCTCCTATGTGTACCAAACTAAATTCTAAGTCTGAAGTCTAGTTTATGTACATACATAAACTAGATAGGTATATTAGCCTATACAATACTACTATTATGTTTGTTTGTTTGTTTGTTTGTTTGTTTGTTTGTTAGTATGTATGTATGTATAAGTAGGTAGGTAGGTAGGTAGGTAGGTATTTAGGTATTTATAATCATTTTATATAGGCAGTAAGGATGTCACCGTTTTACGTATGTATGTATGTATGTATGTATGTATGTATGTATGTATGTATGTATGTATGTATGTATGTATGTATGTATGTATGTATGTATGTATGTATGTATGTTTATTAGTTATTTAGTCGGTCAATTTATGTACGTATCGAAATAGAAACAATTGTATCGTAACTAATATGGGTACGATATTTAGAATAATTTGTTAGCCCTGAAAAGGGCTTTTTGGTAGGTACATGTGCGCGATTGCGTGTGTGTATGCAACCAACGCGCACGTGCGTGCGGTGCCGGTCTCTCGCAACACGCTGGCTGGCCGTCCGTCCGTACGTACGTAGGACGGGCGGCGTAGGCGCGCGCGGCAGGGGGCGGCATGCAGGCAGGCAGGGCGCGGCTGCCAGCGAGCGGCTGTCGTCGTCGTCGTCGCTTTTACTTCTTGGCTGCTGCCTTTTTGGCGGCGGCCGGCTTCGATTTTGATGCGGCGGCGGCGGCCTTCTTCGGTTTGGGCGCCTTTGGTTTCTTTGTCGGTGGTTTGGCGGTTTTCTTAGCTTTAGACGCGGCGCCTCCACTCTTACCTCGCGCGGGCGACGCTGCCGCCAGGGCGGCGGCTGCCTTCTTGGCGGCGGCGATGGAGGCGGTTTTCTTTTTGGCGGCTGCGGCTTTTTTGTCCTTGGTAGCCAATGCGGCGGCTGCTGCTGCTGCTGCTTTCGATGACTTCGACGGCGATGCGGAAGCCGCAGATGCACCGCCCCTCTTGTTGCCACCCTTAGCGGCGGCCGCGGCGGCGGACGCTTTCTTACCTTTGGCGGCGGCGCCGGAAGCACCGGACGAGGCGGCGGTCTTGGCGACGGCCTTGCCGGCACCTCCGGCCGGCTTCTTCGCCGAGGTTGATTTAGATTCCAGTTTGAAGGAACCGGACGCACCTTTGCCCTTCGTTTGTATCAGTGTACCCGATTCGACGGCGCTCTTCAAATATTTCCTTATGAACGGTGCCAGTTTCTCAGCGTCGACCTTGTACTGAGCGGCTATATATTTCTTGATCGCCTGCAGTGACGATCCGCTGCGCTCTTTCAACTCCTTTATGGCGCTATTGACCATTTCCGAAGTCTTAGGGTGCGTCGGTTTCGCCTTGGGTTTTTTGGCTCCGGCGGCGGCGGACGCCTTCGGTCCCTTCTTCGCCGGGGTGGTGGGTGCCGGTACTTCGGTTGCCACAGCTGTGTCTGCCATAGTAGTAGGTAGGTAGGTAGGTAGGTAGGTAGGTAAAATATGAATGAATTCACTCAACAAACACTCAACAACACAAGAGATCGCACACAAAACAACAACAAACTACGACGACAATATTAAAATAAAGTGAGTAGAATAGTAGTAGGTAGGTAGTAGTTACAGTATTAGATGTCGCCACTGGAACACAAAATAATTATCATTTTAACAATACACATCGAGGCATTACCGTAAGGAGAGCCGCGGTGTCGCGAGACGTTTTCTCGTATGAACACTTCCAACTTTTCACTAACATGTATATAAATTATTATATTTTTAACTGGGTTCTATTATAATTAAAACATTAATATATATTTATATGGACACATCATGAAAGTGTTTATGTAATGTTCACTTCAAAACTTTCACAAATATAATAAGGGACGCGCTACAGGTGTTTATTTTCACCGCCTTGTATGCGACTTGCTTAGTGTCCAGTTCAAAAGTGATTTTTCTCTATAAAACATAAAGATTACACACATAAAGGTCGATAAGTAAACGGCGAAGATCCCGAGCTTGGAACATAATAAGAATTCACTTTTGTAAATACATATTGTGACCGTTTTGACGAGTGTAACGACGACGGTCGTAAAACACACGACTGCCATTTTCTGAACAGCCAACGATACGGCGCTCAGTTTCTATCCGAGGCTCGTGTACACATTGATTGTTATAATATTCTTATTCTTATTTAAACATTCCAACATACTACATAATAATACTACTCTACCTATATAGGGGGGTACTCTACCTATAAAATAAACTTAAGATCACATTAGGTGGTGGTAGGTAACGACATATTCAAACGCATACAATAATGTATAATTATGTGTGTAGAGAGTAGAGGTATTAGGTAGTTAGTACATTGGTGGTAGGTATTTATTTATGAAACTAATAGTAGGTAAGTACCTAAGTACATAATGTAAAAAGAAATGATTTCGTGTTTATTAGAAAGAGAACTTCCATGACACACAAACAAAACAACAACCGGAACGTACCTACGACTAGGTAGGTACATCTATCATACTACTACCACCTACTTACAAACAACAAAAACAGTTTTGTGAGTGTGTAGTCAGTTACACTATAATATAATATTTACTATCCTAATGCAAATGCGATGCGACACACGCACGGAGAGTACATAGAATATTTATTTATCGGTACCTACTTACTGTTTTACGTACTTTACGTTTGTATGCTTGCTTGCACGCAGCTATACATTACATAGATCGATTTATCCTTTTAGTATATATAATACTACTTTTGTGATTAGAAAGTGTACTATACATTAAGTAGGTAGGTAGGTAGGTAGGTAGGTAGGTAGGTAGGTAGGTAGGTAGGTAGGTACATACACTTATATGTATGTAAGGTTTTTAAAATAAACCTCATTATTATAGGTATATGATTTGACATTAATTAATTAATCATAGTGTACGTATATAGAAACAGTTTGCATTTAAACAAAACGGAATTATGTGCGGCCCTGAAAAGGGCCTTTTGTTCCTGTGCGTACATGATGTTCGTCTCGATCAATAAATAATACCAAACTAATAATAAAATTTATGATCGAAATTAACATCGGACACGATGGAAGTGGTTTAACCACCGAAACCGTACAGTGTGCGTCCCTGACGTTTCAGAGCGTAGACGACGTCCATGGCGGTGACGGTCTTCCTCTTCGCGTGCTCGGTATAAGTGACAGCGTCACGGATCACGTTCTCGAGAAACACTTTGAGAACGCCACGAGTCTCCTCGTATATCAGACCGGATATACGCTTAACGCCTCCTCTGCGAGCCAAACGACGGATCGCGGGTTTGGTGATGCCCTGGATGTTGTCGCGAAGTACTTTCCTGTGACGTTTGGCTCCACCTTTCCCCAGACCCTTTCCTCCCTTGCCGCGACCGGTCATTGTAGTTGTAGTAGTAGTAGTAGTAGTAAGTAGAAGTTAAAGATTGATACAACAAACTGCGCGCGACCGTACTCGTATACTGCACCGAAGTGACTGATATAGCGCCGCATAATAATCCGCGTTATATTTATATACGCGACGGCCATCAGGCGGTTGGTTTCATTTCATTGGTTCCCTTGTTGAAAAGTGAGATAGCTATATTGTACGTCACGAACTAAGGAGGTACGGGCTATAGGTGGGCGAAATGGCTATATTTTTTTAATTCATTGTACATTACACTATTTTTTACTAACTGTTGTTAACAATTGTTATGATATATATTATAAATTATACATATACATATATACTAGCTGCCCGGCGCGACTTCGTTCGCGTGGTGCTATCCTACCCTGTGATGATACCCCACCCCACCCTACCTTACCCTACCCTACCCTACCCTATATGAATAATTTTCCCCGTTTTTGCAACATTTTTCACTGATGCTTCGCTCCTATTAGTCGCAGCGTGATGGTATATAGCCTAAAGCCTTCCTCGATAAATGGACTATCCAACACAAAATTAAGAAATTTTCATCAAAAAAAAGAATTTTTAATTCGAACCAGTAGTTCCTGAGATTAGCGCGTTCAAACAAACAAACTCTTCAGCTTTATAATATTAGTATAGATATATTAAATTAACTTTTCTTACAAAATGTCAACCTTGCTCGATCATAATGTATGAAAAGTAAAAAAAAGTATTTGAGAATTCAGTATTGGTCCCATAGTAAAAGTTGTTCAGAAAGACTAATCCAACATAGGTTTCGAAAATATGCCATCTCGACCTAGTACATAACATACATTAACTATCACTTACTTGGCAAAAAACCAGCTCGGTTTATTAATCGTAAATCAAACACAAGAAGTTCGCAATCAAAATAATAACAACAACATTGAAACTGTAATTTAACTATAATGCCCAATTCAAACAAAACAGTCGAACTAACCAAAAAAAATATATAATTTCAAACTATAACATTTTTACAATGAACGAACATCGCTCCACTATAAATAATGAATGAAATATGTTATTTTCAAATTATATAATTTTTGCAATAATTTATCATCACTCCACTATAAATTATGAATGAAATATGTTATTTTCAAATTACAACATTTTTGCAATGAACGAACTTCACTCCACTATAAATTATGAATGAAATATGTTATATTTTAGTTTAGGTAAAATTAGCCCCTATTTCTATTAACTGAAAGTTCATTTTTATTTTAGGTTAAATATTCGAATGAAGTATGCCACAAATTATTTGTCGTTTGACCTTGGGTTACGTCGAATAGCTCTGAACATTGCCATATGGGTACACATTATTACTTATAGCGTACTATTCAGTAATCTAGCGTACTAGCGTACTCTAATAGTATGACAAATACCTCAGTACCCCACTTAAGATGAGAAACAAAAATCTAGTGGTATCAACATAAAAAATGCACACCATGTTTCGTTTTTCATATCGATTGTTTTTTTCATAATGTAATTTAGTGCCACTGAGTACTCAAATTAAATTTGCGTACTTTTTAGGTGGTGAGCTTATCGGGACATGCAATTCATCTGGCAGCACTGATTGAGGTGTTGTCATCGGTGAGACCGATATTTATTGATAGATGGCGCTGTAGTAAATATTAAAAATGGAAAGTTTACTTTTCTATTTTCTTAGGTATACTCAATCTACGGTTAGATGCCGATAAATATTATAGCAGTCGTGTTTGGATTTTTATAGTGTGTTGCCAGATTATAAAAATATATTAAAATATAAGTGTTGCTATATGTTATAACGCCCACCTTTAGTACGGGCCTGTGCGAGGGGTGCGGGGGAGGGAGAGGGGGGGGGGGGGTTTTTTAGTTAGGTGTGTACGTGTATTTTGATTTTTCACTTGTCTTTTTTTTTTTTTTTTTTTTTTTGCGTTATTTGTAATATTATTTATTTATTTATTTATTTATTTATTTTGTTGATAATGGTATAGTAAGGTTAGGCTCTTCAAGTTAGTTAGGTTAGGTTATTAGCACTTCGGGTTAGGTTAGCTTGGCTTACCTTAACCTAACCTTGGGTTAGTTAGTTCGATATAAATAGATAGATAGGATACCTACTTTACTACAACTAGTACTAAAAAACCTTTACATATTACACCCTTTAAATATTAATTATAATATACAAAAACACGACCACTACGGTAGGTAGGTAGGTAGGTAGGTAGGTAGGTAGGTAGGTAGGTAGGTAGGTAGGTAGGTAGGTAGGTAGGTAGGTAGGTAGGTAGGTAGGTAGGTAGGTAGGTAGGTAGGGCATTATTTATATATACGACGTGATTATATTGTGCGCAAGAAACATATTGTCCATTGTTCGATACATATGTGGCCCTGAAAAGGGCCTTTTTAGCAAGACGCTTTGTTTGCTGTGCGGTGGTAAGGTAAGCTAGTTACTATTACGTTCGCGAGCAAACGACGCGTCATGCGCAATACGACGACGACGACGACGTCGACGACGATTAAGCGCGTTCGCCACGGATTCTGCGCGCCAGCTGTATATCCTTAGGCATGATGGTGACACGCTTGGCGTGAATCGCGCAAAGGTTGGTGTCCTCGAAGAGTCCGACCAGATAGGCCTCGCTGGCCTCCTGAAGCGCCATAACGGCTGAACTCTGGAAACGTAGATCAGTCTTGAAATCTTGAGCGATCTCACGGACGAGACGCTGGAAGGGCAGTTTGCGGATCAACAGCTCCGTGCTCTTCTGATAGCGACGGATCTCACGGAGTGCAACGGTTCCGGGTCTGTAACGATGGGGTTTCTTGACACCACCGGTTGCCGGTGCACTCTTGCGCGCAGCCTTCGTGGCCAACTGTTTACGGGGCGCTTTACCCCCGGTGGATTTACGCGCGGTCTGCTTGGTACGGGCCATTGCGAGGAACGAGCGAGCGGCGATGAAATTGAATTAAGAAAGATAACTTAACTACGTACGTGCGGACGAATGAACGCGCGTATTAGTACTGCCGTTTATTTTATATTTTACATCGGTATTTATAATGATGGCGGCGGATTCAAGCGAGCGAGATATGTGTTTATCTCTCTCCCTCTCTCTCTCTCCGTCTGTCTCGCACGCAACAAACAAACAATGAACGAACGAACTAACAAACTAATTTTTTTTTTTTTTATTTTATTTATAATATTATTTTCGTGAATAATAATACATACATATTTATGTGTGTATGCTTAAATTGCATATTTATCATTTCTTTTAATTCATCATTATAATAATGGTAAGCACTTGAATACCAGGTATAATAAAATATCCTTATGATATTGTACATGTATGTCAGAGTAATTAAATAATATAGGCAGGCTGCAGGTTAGTTAGTTAGTTAGTTAGTTAGTTAGTTAGTTAGTTATAAACGGACGGTATGTGGTAGTGGTATGGTACGTGCGATATGTCATAATATGAAGTCAATTAGAGAAACATTCGGATAATATGAATAGATTTTTGGCCCTGAAAAGGGCCTTTTGAGTGTAGCGCTGGACGTGTGGTGGTTACAATAGTATGTTCATACTATGAAGCACGCACGCCTCCGCACTGTGAAGAAGAACGAACGACGCCATCTCCTCCTCCTCACTTGGAGCTGGTGTATTTGGTGACGGCCTTGGTGCCCTCGCTCACGGCGTGCTTGGCAAGCTCACCGGGCAGCAGGAGCCTCACCGAAGTCTGCACCTCCCTGGAGGTGATGGTGGAACGTTTGTTGTAATGGGCGAGACGAGACGCCTCCGCTGCGATACGTTCGAATATGTCGTTAACGAATGAATTCATTATAGACATGGCCTTGCTGGAGATACCGGTGTCGGGATGCACCTGCTTGAGCACCTTGTAGATGTAGATGGCGTAGCTCTCCTTCCTCTTGTGCTTCTTCTTTTTCTTGTCAGTTTTGGAGATGTTCTTTTGGGCTTTGCCCGATTTCTTGGCGGCCTTACCGCTGGTCTTAGGCGGCATAATAGCGGTAGTATGTATTAGTTAGTAGATAATATCAACACTTGCTAACGCAAACGACCGTTTGCGTTGAATACGCCGAGAGAAGTGTGACAATTTTTTTCGAGTATACCCAATACATATTACTATCATTCGTGTTGGGTATTAACGTAGGCAACGAGCTGAATGCGGCCGTACGGCCAATCAGGAGCGTGCGTGAAAGAGACATAAAATATACACGCGTCTCTATCTAACATTGTGCGCTAATGAAGAGTGGTTTAATAAGATTGATTATTATGTCTGTCCGTATGTATGTATGTCTGTTTCCGTCATGTTTGTTTGTTTGTTTGTTTGTTTGTTTGTTTGTTGTTTGTTGTTTGTTGTTGTTTATTTTGTTTGGTTGGTTGATTTTTATATAGAAGACGATTAAATAGGTCATGATAGAGACAAAATAAAAGTAATTTTTATAGAATCATATTGCGGCCCTGAAAAGGGCCTTTTGTGTCCGACCGTCCGTCCGCCCGAGCCCGCCACTAGAGGCGGAGGCGGAGGCGGCGGTGGTCGGGGGCGACGAGATGATGCGCCTAAGAATAATAATATCTTCTTAAGCCTTCTTCTCGGTCTTCTTAGGCAGTAGCACGGCCTGAATGTTGGGCAAAACACCACCCTGAGCGATGGTCACGCCCGATAGGAGTTTGTTCAATTCCTCATCGTTGCGGATCGCCAATTGGAGATGTCTCGGTATGATTCTAGTCTTCTTGTTGTCACGTGCCGCGTTGCCGGCCAACTCGAGGACCTCAGCGGCGAGATATTCCATAACGGCGGCCAAATAGACCGGTGCACCGGCGCCGACGCGCTCGGCATAGTTGCCATTACGCAGAAGTCTGTGTATACGACCGACAGGAAACTGAAGACCGGCGCGATTCGAACGGGACTTTGCCTTCCCCTTGACCTTGCCACCCTTGCCGCGTCCAGACATTATTTGTTACGAGGGTATATAATCAATCAATTGCTAAATTAGCGAGCGAAAAATAACGCGCAGCGTACGTAGTTATGCACAGCGCGTTCGGAAACTGACTGAATAATTTTTTTTTATCGCCCGCTATTTATTATTATAGGTGAACTACGATCGCCCAATGTAGTACGAAGACGACGAGCGAACGAGAACGAGCTATGGCGAGAGAGCGTACCAGAACGATGAATATTTTATATTGAACGAGAGAGATGGAAGATATGTTGGGCGAGAGAGGGGTGGGTGGGTGAGGTCGGTCGGTCGGGCGGGCGGGCGCGCGTTCGGAGGCGGTATTATTCGTTCGTTTCGCGTTTGTTTTTGATGATTTAATTGCTTGCTAAAATATACCTAATAGGATAATATTTTAGATTATTGTGTATGTATGTATGGGGGACGGCGGTACCTACCTGGACAATATGAAATGAATGCAAGCAATGTAGTGTGTGCAGTTTTCGCAAGTTTATTTTTATTTATTTATTTATTTATTTATTTTTTTTGTTTATACATATCTACGTACCTATGAATAATATTAATTAATCGGTGAAGAAGAAAATTCGTATTTTCCATTATGTGTAGGTGCCTACGCCATACCTATACAGTGCAATTAAATCATCATCGTCGTTTCGTGTGTGGTGTTGTGTGCGTGTTTTACGTGTCTGTCTGTGGCTTGGGACCTCCTATGTGTACCAAACTAAATTCTAAGTCTGAAGTCTAGTTTATGTACATACATAAACTAGATAGGTATATTAGCCTATACAATACTACTATTATGTTTGTTTGTTTGTTTGTTTGTTTGTTTGTTTGTTAGTATGTATGTATGTATAAGTAGGTAGGTAGGTAGGTAGGTAGGTATTTAGGTATTTATAATCATTTTATATAGGCAGTAAGGATGTCACCGTTTTACGTATGTATGTATGTATGTATGTATGTATGTATGTATGTATGTATGTATGTATGTATGTATGTATGTATGTATGTATGTATGTATGTATGTATGTATGTTTATTAGTTATTTAGTCGGTCAATTTATGTACGTATCGAAATAGAAACAATTGTATCGTAACTAATATGGGTACGATATTTAGAATAATTTGTTAGCCCTGAAAAGGGCTTTTTGGTAGGTACATGTGCGCGATTGCGTGTGTGTATGCAACCAACGCGCACGTGCGTGCGGTGCCGGTCTCTCGCAACACGCTGGCTGGCCGTCCGTCCGTACGTACGTAGGACGGGCGGCGTAGGCGCGCGCGGCAGGGGGCGGCATGCAGGCAGGCAGGGCGCGGCTGCCAGCGAGCGGCTGTCGTCGTCGTCGTCGCTTTTACTTCTTGGCTGCTGCCTTTTTGGCGGCGGCCGGCTTCGATTTTGATGCGGCGGCGGCGGCCTTCTTCGGTTTGGGCGCCTTTGGTTTCTTTGTCGGTGGTTTGGCGGTTTTCTTAGCTTTAGACGCGGCGCCTCCACTCTTACCTCGCGCGGGCGACGCTGCCGCCAGGGCGGCGGCTGCCTTCTTGGCGGCGGCGATGGAGGCGGTTTTCTTTTTGGCGGCTGCGGCTTTTTTGTCCTTGGTAGCCAATGCGGCGGCTGCTGCTGCTGCTGCTTTCGATGACTTCGACGGCGATGCGGAAGCCGCAGATGCACCGCCCCTCTTGTTGCCACCCTTAGCGGCGGCCGCGGCGGCGGACGCTTTCTTACCTTTGGCGGCGGCGCCGGAAGCACCGGACGAGGCGGCGGTCTTGGCGACGGCCTTGCCGGCACCTCCGGCCGGCTTCTTCGCCGAGGTTGATTTAGATTCCAGTTTGAAGGAACCGGACGCACCTTTGCCCTTCGTTTGTATCAGTGTACCCGATTCGACGGCGCTCTTCAAATATTTCCTTATGAACGGTGCCAGTTTCTCAGCGTCGACCTTGTACTGAGCGGCTATATATTTCTTGATCGCCTGCAGTGACGATCCGCTGCGCTCTTTCAACTCCTTTATGGCGCTATTGACCATTTCCGAAGTCTTAGGGTGCGTCGGTTTCGCCTTGGGTTTTTTGGCTCCGGCGGCGGCGGACGCCTTCGGTCCCTTCTTCGCCGGGGTGGTGGGTGCCGGTACTTCGGTTGCCACAGCTGTGTCTGCCATAGTAGTAGGTAGGTAGGTAGGTAGGTAGGTAGGTAAAATATGAATGAATTCACTCAACAAACACTCAACAACACAAGAGATCGCACACAAAACAACAACAAACTACGACGACAATATTAAAATAAAGTGAGTAGAATAGTAGTAGGTAGGTAGTAGTTACAGTATTAGATGTCGCCACTGGAACACAAAATAATTATCATTTTAACAATACACATCGAGGCATTACCGTAAGGAGAGCCGCGGTGTCGCGAGACGTTTTCTCGTATGAACACTTCCAACTTTTCACTAACATGTATATAAATTATTATATTTTTAACTGGGTTCTATTATAATTAAAACATTAATATATATTTATATGGACACATCATGAAAGTGTTTATGTAATGTTCACTTCAAAACTTTCACAAATATAATAAGGGACGCGCTACAGGTGTTTATTTTCACCGCCTTGTATGCGACTTGCTTAGTGTCCAGTTCAAAAGTGATTTTTCTCTATAAAACATAAAGATTACACACATAAAGGTCGATAAGTAAACGGCGAAGATCCCGAGCTTGGAACATAATAAGAATTCACTTTTGTAAATACATATTGTGACCGTTTTGACGAGTGTAACGACGACGGTCGTAAAACACACGACTGCCATTTTCTGAACAGCCAACGATACGGCGCTCAGTTTCTATCCGAGGCTCGTGTACACATTGATTGTTATAATATTCTTATTCTTATTTAAACATTCCAACATACTACATAATAATACTACTCTACCTATATAGGGGGGTACTCTACCTATAAAATAAACTTAAGATCACATTAGGTGGTGGTAGGTAACGACATATTCAAACGCATACAATAATGTATAATTATGTGTGTAGAGAGTAGAGGTATTAGGTAGTTAGTACATTGGTGGTAGGTATTTATTTATGAAACTAATAGTAGGTAAGTACCTAAGTACATAATGTAAAAAGAAATGATTTCGTGTTTATTAGAAAGAGAACTTCCATGACACACAAACAAAACAACAACCGGAACGTACCTACGACTAGGTAGGTACATCTATCATACTACTACCACCTACTTACAAACAACAAAAACAGTTTTGTGAGTGTGTAGTCAGTTACACTATAATATAATATTTACTATCCTAATGCAAATGCGATGCGACACACGCACGGAGAGTACATAGAATATTTATTTATCGGTACCTACTTACTGTTTTACGTACTTTACGTTTGTATGCTTGCTTGCACGCAGCTATACATTACATAGATCGATTTATCCTTTTAGTATATATAATACTACTTTTGTGATTAGAAAGTGTACTATACATTAAGTAGGTAGGTAGGTAGGTAGGTAGGTAGGTAGGTAGGTAGGTAGGTAGGTAGGTACATACACTTATATGTATGTAAGGTTTTTAAAATAAACCTCATTATTATAGGTATATGATTTGACATTAATTAATTAATCATAGTGTACGTATATAGAAACAGTTTGCATTTAAACAAAACGGAATTATGTGCGGCCCTGAAAAGGGCCTTTTGTTCCTGTGCGTACATGATGTTCGTCTCGATCAATAAATAATACCAAACTAATAATAAAATTTATGATCGAAATTAACATCGGACACGATGGAAGTGGTTTAACCACCGAAACCGTACAGTGTGCGTCCCTGACGTTTCAGAGCGTAGACGACGTCCATGGCGGTGACGGTCTTCCTCTTCGCGTGCTCGGTATAAGTGACAGCGTCACGGATCACGTTCTCGAGAAACACTTTGAGAACGCCACGAGTCTCCTCGTATATCAGACCGGATATACGCTTAACGCCTCCTCTGCGAGCCAAACGACGGATCGCGGGTTTGGTGATGCCCTGGATGTTGTCGCGAAGTACTTTCCTGTGACGTTTGGCTCCACCTTTCCCCAGACCCTTTCCTCCCTTGCCGCGACCGGTCATTGTAGTTGTAGTAGTAGTAGTAGTAGTAAGTAGAAGTTAAAGATTGATACAACAAACTGCGCGCGACCGTACTCGTATACTGCACCGAAGTGACTGATATAGCGCCGCATATTTCTTAAGGCCATCTCACGTCCCCTTGCGGGGGGCGGGGAATCAATTGCGGGGCCGGTTGGCCCCTGTGTTGAGGTTGCGGTGTTGTTCGCCACATGTAAAAACATGTGGGGCCTTGGGAGTGGACTTTGCCAAGATGGTTATGTACTGCAATGTTGACAGCTAGTTTTCTTCGTGGCGCCATAGCCACTTATCAAGCCCGCCGGGTGTAAAAAGCCCGGCTAGCGATCGGCGGCGAGGCGGCAACGAGGATGATACGATGTGGATCAAGGGGGCGGGGCCGCTATCAATTCCCGCGCGTAGGCCTTGCCTTCCGGGGGCCGGCAGTGCAGCGGAGCCAAGTTCTGCACGTGTGGCAGTCTTGACTGGTCGGCGCGCCGGAACATGCTGGTAGCAAGGCGGGTAATAAAGTCGCCAATGCTCTCGACTTGAAGGTCGCGTGCGATCACCTCGTTTCTCACGTACCAGTGAGCCGCAACGATGGAGCGCAGCGTGACGTTTTGTTGTTGCTGTAGACGGTTACGCTGGAATGGCGATAGTAACGCGTACCACGCCGGAGCTGCGTACGTGAGACGGGATCGCACGTAACATTTGTATACCCCTAGTCTTGTCCGTAGGGGCAGGCTGCGTGCCGAGAGCACTGGGCGAAGAAGGGCGCGGGAAGAGCGGACGGTGTTTATCACCTTGTCCACATGCTTGATCATAGAGAGCCGGCGGTCAATTGTGACCCCGAGATAGTTCGCAATCGGCGACCACTCTACGATCTGTCCTTGCATTTGGATCTTGGGAGGCAGTACGCGACGGGATCCTATGTAAACTGCCTGCGTCTTGGCCACGTTCACTGATAACCTCCAGGCAGCTAGCCATGCAGGTAGAGCGTCCAAGCAGCGCTGCATTTTGCGCACTGCGAGGTTGGAGTTTGTAGACGCGGTGTAGAACGCCGCGTCGTCGGCGTAGAGGGCCAGCTGCACGTTCGCTGGGACGGGGATGTCATCAGTGAACTTGGCGTAGCAGGCAGGCGAAAGGCAGCTTCCCTGCGGGACTCCCGCCTCAATCCGGTGCAGGTCCGAAGAGGCGTCTTGAACCGCTACGTAGAAGCTGCGATCACGAAGGAAGGATTCTAAGAGCTTGACAATGCGGCGCGGAGCGGTCGACAGCGAAATCTTGTAGACCAGACCGTCGTGCCAGACGCGGTCGAACGCCTTCTCCATGTCTAGGAATACTGCAACTGCGACTTCCTTCTTGTTCAGAGCGACAGTGAGGTAGTGCAGTACCCTAGACAGTTGTAGAGTCGTGGAGTGTTCGGCCCGGAATCCGAATTGCTCGGAGCGAGGCTCGATGTGTGGGACGAGGTGGAGCAGCAGGAGCTTCTCGAACACCTTCGACACTGTAGGCAGCAACGTAATGGGCCGATAGCTTTCTGGTAACAGGGAGTTTTTCCCGGGCTTCAGTAGCATGACGACCCTGCCTGTTTTCCAAAGAGTGGGGAAGTGACTCAGGCGCAGGATGGCATTAAACAGGCGCGTTAGCGCCGCGAGAGCGCGCGGCGGCAAATGACGCAACGCCATGTTTTGTATACCATCCGGCCCCGGGGCACTCCTCCGCTTTGTAGCAAGCAGGGCCCTCTGCACCTGTCCGGGAGAGAATACCACTGGATTCTCCTCATTGGCTATCGGCATACCGAAGTAGTTACGAAGGTGTTGCTCAACTGCTGCAACTTGGTCTTCATCGGTGATGGGATTGGGCCGGAACTGGCGTTCGAGGCTGGCAGCGAAGATGCTGGCACGATCAGCGGCTCTGTATCTCGGGGTTTGATCCTCGGCGAGTAGAGGGCGCACCGGCTCGGTAGTGCCTGCAAGGGACCGGCATAGCTTGTGTATGCCGGACCAACCTTCTTCATCAACAGCTTGTATGTGTTGCTCCCAACTACTGGTGGCAGCAGCACATAATTCTTTTTTAATCCTCTCTGTGAGAACGTTAAGACGGTGCTTCATAGTAGGGCAGCGAATATTTTGCCATTGTGAACGCAATCTGCGCTTTTCCTTGATCAACCTATAAATCTGTATAGGGATTTGGCTGCGGATCGCGTGCACAGGGGGGTCCTTAGATGAAGTAGAAACGGCGTTGTTGATTTGTATGGCAAGCTCTGAGGCCAGACGGTCTATGTCCTCAGGTGAATTGACAGGAAGCGTAGCGAGGGACGGGTACGATTGCAACGTCTTGCGAAATAGTACCCAGTCCGTAATCCTTCTTGGAGTAAAAGTTTGTGACGCCCTTGCGGGTAGCTCGGTAAGTAGTAGGAGTACCGGCAAGTGGTCTGAGCCCATGTCGTCATAAAGCACCTCTTGCGCGAGGCGGCAGTCGAGCTCGTTATGTACGACAATGTCTAGGACGTCAGGTCTGTGAGACAATATTGCTGGATAGTGCGTAGGGACCTCCGGTCCCACTACGTAATAGCCTGCCTTCTCGGCGTCGTCGAAGAGGGCGGCGCCATTCGGGCAAATTTGGTTGGAGTTCCAGCCAGTGTGTTTGGCGTTGAAATCTCCCGCGATGATCGTGGGCACTTGGGCGTCCAGCATGGAGCGGATGTCCGGAGTGTGCAAGCGGTCGCGGGGGGGCCGGTACGCAGCATACAAGCGAATGGGCGATGCGTTTTGTAGGCAAATCTCGATGCCGAGTCCGTACATTGCTTGCAGGTTCGCTCGAGGGAGAGGTTGATGGGCGATGCGTCGCTTTACCAGGACAGCCAGCCCTCTGTAGAAATGACCAAGTGGAGAAACTTCATCTTGTCTGTAGATTATGTATCCGGGAATCTTAACAACAAGTCGTGCATACAACATTGTCTCGGAAATTAAGACAACGTCCGGATAGTACTCTGCAAGGAAAGCCTTGAAGGCGGGGAGTCGCCCATACAGGGCTTGGGCATTCCAATGCACGACTCTAAGGGTTTGGCGTTTTTCCGTATTGCGTTAAAGTAGCCAAACCTCTTAGGAGAGCCGCACCCGGGTCTGTACCAACCTGGATTGCGCTCATTACTTCGTACAGGGCTTTCAACGCTACGTCTAGCGGAATAGCCACTGCACTCGCCTCACCCTTCGTGGGATTGGGCGGTTGTCCCTGCCTCTTCCCTTTAGCTCTTGAGCCCGACGGGGCGGCTGTAGAGGGCGTTGAACCCGATGGAAATGGGGCCGCCGGTGTCTGCACGGCGGTTGACGATGTAGATGGCGCCACTGTAGTGGCGACTAGCGCGGGGTCGTCGGTCCGGGGGGGAGGGGCGGCGGCTGTCGCATTCGCCTTCCTTCCTTTCCTCTTCCGAGTCCTCTTCTTTTTGGGTGCCCCCTCTTGGCGGGGGCGGGGGTCGTTGGCCGGAGCCATCAAATTTCCCGCGGCCGACTCGGCCACTTGGTTGATGTCCGGGCGTGGGGGCCCCGTAGTGCGAGCAACTGTGCCGGCGGTCTTGTTGCGCGCCTCTCTTCGCATAACGGGACATTTAACACTGTTCGCCGGATGTGACCCGTTGCAGTTTACGCAGGTAGGCAGCATATCCTTAGGGCGAGGGCAGTCCTTGGCAGCGTGTTGTTCTCCGCATCGAACGCAGGCGAGGGGGCGGTGGCAGCAGTGCGACGAGTGCCGGAACTGCTGACACCGGTGGCACTGCGCCGGACCGCGTTTTCCGCGCCAGGAGTCGATTTTCACACCGTCCATACACAGAAGCTCCGTGATGAGGAAGATACCCGGTGTTAGATCTGCGGTGCGCTGTAATTGAGCGTAGAAAATGCATCCCGGACGGCCCCGGCGCGCACGGATGTGACGTACGTACTCGGGGATGTAGCCTCGGGCGCGAAGTTCTTCTTCGATTTCGGATGGCGGAGTGTCGGCAGGGAGGCCACGAATGGCCACCTTTAAACAGCGCTCCGCAGGCAGCGAATAAGAGAACCATGATAGCTTTTCTTCCTTCTCAAGCTTCATCAGGTAACTCTGTATAGCTCTGAATTCTTTGTCTTCATTTGGGATAAAACGAATTCCTTTTCCGAAGGGCCTAGCATTAGGGGCGTGCCCCAGGAGCCCTTTCAGGATCCGGAAATGTTTGGGCCAGTCCGGTAGATGTTCCACCACTAAGGGAGGAAATTTCGGCGCGGTCGGCGGTCTCTTTTTTCTGTTGCCGAGTTGTGTCTTGAGACGCGGCGCCAGTTTGCTGAGTTTGGGATATCGGTTGCGACTGCTGAGATGTTGAAGGCGTCGGTGACAATCGTTGTGATTGTGCACCGTGTTGCAAACTATCAGTAGTTTGTGACAACAAATTTAAATTGTCGCTTGAATGTGAAGCTACAGACGCGAAAGTGCTGCCTCTGTCCGCAGGCGGAGGTAGCTGCGCTGGAATGTTGGCCGGCGGCTGCGTGAGGTTTTGTTTCTCTCGCACGCATGGGTCTGTCTCGCTCTGAGTGCTGAGTAGTGGCTCGGATGCTTGACGCGGTTGATTGCTCTGTCTCGCTCTCACACGTTGGGGGCGCGGCGGGGCAGTGGGTGTCGTCTCTCTCACGCGGGGGGCGACGGCGGGGGGTCCCGAAGTGGTAGGTACTTCGCTCTGCCTGTAGGGCGGCGACGACTTGACACAAGGGCGCTTGCTGGTATCCTCTTCATACTGCGACACATTACTACGTGGGCGACGGCGAGATAATACAGCTGGCGGCAATTTTATTGTTTGGGATTTTAGGGATTTTAGGTGAACTAACTCCGACGAAGAAAGCTCAGGAAGCTCTTGCATGCCCCGCTCGCGACCGTCGCAAAGAGCCCTCCACTGGCGTTCGATACTCTCCGGGAGATCGCCGGTTGCGCGGAGGCGGTTGATCAACAACCTCTCCTTCGCAATCGCACACCTCGGGGAGAGCCTCGGCGCGGGGGGGGACAACGACGCGGCGGACGCGGGCGAGACATCTGACGTGCCTGCGACGCTCTGGGTGGCGGAGGCGGCGCCTTCTGAGCCTGTAATGCAAGTAGACTTGCGAAGCACTAAGGACGGGCGACGTGAACGAGACTCCGTAGAAACGACGCTCTCGTTGCTGCTTAGCTCTTCTTGTTCACCATCATCAGCCGACGACGAACTGGAAGAAGATGCCTGGTCTAGGACGACCATTTTTGTGCTGCCGTTAGGGCGAACACTACACCGCACGCACGGCCAGCCAAACCAGAGAGCCCTGCATTACACAGACTGGAAAAGTAGGCGCGCTGCGGAGTAGCGGACTACCGGACGCCAAGGGGCTTAGTATTCCCCTCCTCTCAGCCCCCAAGGGGGCCTCAAGGGCACCGATACCGGGAACGTCTTGACAAAGACGTAGCGGTTCGGTATAGATTTGTGGCAACCTGCCGTAGATAGAAACAAAGGCAGGTATCAAACACCAACGCTTGGACGGCACGAGCACAGCACGAAACACGAAAAACACAATGATGCACAAACGTAGAACCCCTATCCAACACTAACTCGACTCAATACCGAAGACACTAACAGCAGAGGAGGAATGCGGAAGGGACGGGAGCGCACAAGCAAACGTGTGTTCTTGCTAACGGACGTAGCAGTCCAGCGCCGCATAATAATCCGCGTTATATTTATATACGCGACGGCCATCAGGCGGTTGGTTTCATTTCATTGGTTCCCTTGTTGAAAAGTGAGATAGCTATATTGTACGTCACGAACTAAGGAGGTACGGGCTATAGGTGGGCGAAATGGCTATATTTTTTTAATTCATTGTACATTACACTATTTTTTACTAACTGTTGTTAACAATTGTTATGATATATATTATAAATTATACATATACATATATACTAGCTGCCCGGCGCGACTTCGTTCGCGTGGTGCTATCCTACCCTGTGATGATACCCCACCCCACCCTACCTTACCCTACCCTACCCTACCCTATATGAATAATTTTCCCCGTTTTTGCAACATTTTTCACTGATGCTTCGCTCCTATTAGTCGCAGCGTGATGGTATATAGCCTAAAGCCTTCCTCGATAAATGGACTATCCAACACAAAATTAAGAAATTTTCATCAAAAAAAAGAATTTTTAATTCGAACCAGTAGTTCCTGAGATTAGCGCGTTCAAACAAACAAACTCTTCAGCTTTATAATATTAGTATAGATATATTAAATTAACTTTTCTTACAAAATGTCAACCTTGCTCGATCATAATGTATGAAAAGTAAAAAAAAGTATTTGAGAATTCAGTATTGGTCCCATAGTAAAAGTTGTTCAGAAAGACTAATCCAACATAGGTTTCGAAAATATGCCATCTCGACCTAGTACATAACATACATTAACTATCACTTACTTGGCAAAAAACCAGCTCGGTTTATTAATCGTAAATCAAACACAAGAAGTTCGCAATCAAAATAATAACAACAACATTGAAACTGTAATTTAACTATAATGCCCAATTCAAACAAAACAGTCGAACTAACCAAAAAAAATATATAATTTCAAACTATAACATTTTTACAATGAACGAACATCGCTCCACTATAAATAATGAATGAAATATGTTATTTTCAAATTATATAATTTTTGCAATAATTTATCATCACTCCACTATAAATTATGAATGAAATATGTTATTTTCAAATTACAACATTTTTGCAATGAACGAACTTCACTCCACTATAAATTATGAATGAAATATGTTATATTTTAGTTTAGGTAAAATTAGCCCCTATTTCTATTAACTGAAAGTTCATTTTTATTTTAGGTTAAATATTCGAATGAAGTATGCCACAAATTATTTGTCGTTTGACCTTGGGTTACGTCGAATAGCTCTGAACATTGCCATATGGGTACACATTATTACTTATAGCGTACTATTCAGTAATCTAGCGTACTAGCGTACTCTAATAGTATGACAAATACCTCAGTACCCCACTTAAGATGAGAAACAAAAATCTAGTGGTATCAACATAAAAAATGCACACCATGTTTCGTTTTTCATATCGATTGTTTTTTTCATAATGTAATTTAGTGCCACTGAGTACTCAAATTAAATTTGCGTACTTTTTAGGTGGTGAGCTTATCGGGACATGCAATTCATCTGGCAGCACTGATTGAGGTGTTGTCATCGGTGAGACCGATATTTATTGATAGATGGCGCTGTAGTAAATATTAAAAATGGAAAGTTTACTTTTCTATTTTCTTAGGTATACTCAATCTACGGTTAGATGCCGATAAATATTATAGCAGTCGTGTTTGGATTTTTATAGTGTGTTGCCAGATTATAAAAATATATTAAAATATAAGTGTTGCTATATGTTATAACGCCCACCTTTAGTACGGGCCTGTGCGAGGGGTGCGGGGGAGGGAGAGGGGGGGGGGGGGTTTTTTAGTTAGGTGTGTACGTGTATTTTGATTTTTCACTTGTCTTTTTTTTTTTTTTTTTTTTTTTGCGTTATTTGTAATATTATTTATTTATTTATTTATTTATTTATTTTGTTGATAATGGTATAGTAAGGTTAGGCTCTTCAAGTTAGTTAGGTTAGGTTATTAGCACTTCGGGTTAGGTTAGCTTGGCTTACCTTAACCTAACCTTGGGTTAGTTAGTTCGATATAAATAGATAGATAGGATACCTACTTTACTACAACTAGTACTAAAAAACCTTTACATATTACACCCTTTAAATATTAATTATAATATACAAAAACACGACCACTACGGTAGGTAGGTAGGTAGGTAGGTAGGTAGGTAGGTAGGTAGGTAGGTAGGTAGGTAGGTAGGTAGGTAGGTAGGTAGGTAGGTAGGTAGGTAGGTAGGTAGGTAGGTAGGTAGCATTATTTATATATACGACGTGATTATATTGTGCGCAAGAAACATATTGTCCATTGTTCGATACATATGTGGCCCTGAAAAGGGCCTTTTTAGCAAGACGCTTTGTTTGCTGTGCGGTGGTAAGGTAAGCTAGTTACTATTACGTTCGCGAGCAAACGACGCGTCATGCGCAATACGACGACGACGACGACGTCGACGACGATTAAGCGCGTTCGCCACGGATTCTGCGCGCCAGCTGTATATCCTTAGGCATGATGGTGACACGCTTGGCGTGAATCGCGCAAAGGTTGGTGTCCTCGAAGAGTCCGACCAGATAGGCCTCGCTGGCCTCCTGAAGCGCCATAACGGCTGAACTCTGGAAACGTAGATCAGTCTTGAAATCTTGAGCGATCTCACGGACGAGACGCTGGAAGGGCAGTTTGCGGATCAACAGCTCCGTGCTCTTCTGATAGCGACGGATCTCACGGAGTGCAACGGTTCCGGGTCTGTAACGATGGGGTTTCTTGACACCACCGGTTGCCGGTGCACTCTTGCGCGCAGCCTTCGTGGCCAACTGTTTACGGGGCGCTTTACCCCCGGTGGATTTACGCGCGGTCTGCTTGGTACGGGCCATTGCGAGGAACGAGCGAGCGGCGATGAAATTGAATTAAGAAAGATAACTTAACTACGTACGTGCGGACGAATGAACGCGCGTATTAGTACTGCCGTTTATTTTATATTTTACATCGGTATTTATAATGATGGCGGCGGATTCAAGCGAGCGAGATATGTGTTTATCTCTCTCCCTCTCTCTCTCTCCGTCTGTCTCGCACGCAACAAACAAACAATGAACGAACGAACTAACAAACTAATTTTTTTTTTTTTTATTTTATTTATAATATTATTTTCGTGAATAATAATACATACATATTTATGTGTGTATGCTTAAATTGCATATTTATCATTTCTTTTAATTCATCATTATAATAATGGTAAGCACTTGAATACCAGGTATAATAAAATATCCTTATGATATTGTACATGTATGTCAGAGTAATTAAATAATATAGGCAGGCTGCAGGTTAGTTAGTTAGTTAGTTAGTTAGTTAGTTAGTTAGTTATAAACGGACGGTATGTGGTAGTGGTATGGTACGTGCGATATGTCATAATATGAAGTCAATTAGAGAAACATTCGGATAATATGAATAGATTTTTGGCCCTGAAAAGGGCCTTTTGAGTGTAGCGCTGGACGTGTGGTGGTTACAATAGTATGTTCATACTATGAAGCACGCACGCCTCCGCACTGTGAAGAAGAACGAACGACGCCATCTCCTCCTCCTCACTTGGAGCTGGTGTATTTGGTGACGGCCTTGGTGCCCTCGCTCACGGCGTTGCTTGGCAAGCTCACCGGGCAGCAGGAGCCTCACCGAAGTCTGCACCTCCCTGGAGGTGATGGTGGAACGTTTGTTGTAATGGGCGAGACGAGACGCCTCCGCTGCGATACGTTCGAATATGTCGTTAACGAATGAATTCATTATAGACATGGCCTTGCTGGAGATACCGGTGTCGGGATGCACCTGCTTGAGCACCTTGTAGATGTAGATGGCGTAGCTCTCCTTCCTCTTGTGCTTCTTCTTTTTCTTGTCAGTTTTGGAGATGTTCTTTTGGGCTTTGCCCGATTTCTTGGCGGCCTTACCGCTGGTCTTAGGCGGCATAATAGCGGTAGTATGTATTAGTTAGTAGATAATATCAACACTTGCTAACGCAAACGACCGTTTGCGTTGAATACGCCGAGAGAAGTGTGACAATTTTTTTCGAGTATACCCAATACATATTACTATCATTCGTGTTGGGTATTAACGTAGGCAACGAGCTGAATGCGGCCGTACGGCCAATCAGGAGCGTGCGTGAAAGAGACATAAAATATACACGCGTCTCTATCTAACATTGTGCGCTAATGAAGAGTGGTTTAATAAGATTGATTATTATGTCTGTCCGTATGTATGTATGTCTGTTTCCGTCATGTTTGTTTGTTTGTTTGTTTGTTTGTTTGTTTGTTGTTTGTTGTTTGTTGTTGTTTATTTTGTTTGGTTGGTTGATTTTTATATAGAAGACGATTAAATAGGTCATGATAGAGACAAAATAAAAGTAATTTTTATAGAATCATATTGCGGCCCTGAAAAGGGCCTTTTGTGTCCGACCGTCCGTCCGCCCGAGCCCGCCACTAGAGGCGGAGGCGGAGGCGGCGGTGGTCGGGGGCGACGAGATGATGCGCCTAAGAATAATAATATCTTCTTAAGCCTTCTTCTCGGTCTTCTTAGGCAGTAGCACGGCCTGAATGTTGGGCAAAACACCACCCTGAGCGATGGTCACGCCCGATAGGAGTTTGTTCAATTCCTCATCGTTGCGGATCGCCAATTGGAGATGTCTCGGTATGATTCTAGTCTTCTTGTTGTCACGTGCCGCGTTGCCGGCCAACTCGAGGACCTCAGCGGCGAGATATTCCATAACGGCGGCCAAATAGACCGGTGCACCGGCGCCGACGCGCTCGGCATAGTTGCCATTACGCAGAAGTCTGTGTATACGACCGACAGGAAACTGAAGACCGGCGCGATTCGAACGGGACTTTGCCTTCCCCTTGACCTTGCCACCCTTGCCGCGTCCAGACATTATTTGTTACGAGGGTATATAATCAATCAATTGCTAAATTAGCGAGCGAAAAATAACGCGCAGCGTACGTAGTTATGCACAGCGCGTTCGGAAACTGACTGAATAATTTTTTTTTATCGCCCGCTATTTATTATTATAGGTGAACTACGATCGCCCAATGTAGTACGAAGACGACGAGCGAACGAGAACGAGCTATGGCGAGAGAGCGTACCAGAACGATGAATATTTTATATTGAACGAGAGAGATGGAAGATATGTTGGGCGAGAGAGGGGTGGGTGGGTGAGGTCGGTCGGTCGGGCGGGCGGGCGCGCGTTCGGAGGCGGTATTATTCGTTCGTTTCGCGTTTGTTTTTGATGATTTAATTGCTAAAATATACCTAATAGGATAATATTTTAGATTATTGTGTATGTATGTATGGGGGACGGCGGTACCTACCTGGACAATATGAAATGAATGCAAGCAATGTAGTGTGTGCAGTTTTCGCAAGTTTATTTTTATTTATTTATTTATTTATTTATTTTTTTTGTTTATACATATCTACGTACCTATGAATAATATTAATTAATCGGTGAAGAAGAAAATTCGTATTTTCCATTATGTGTAGGTGCCTACGCCATACCTATACAGTGCAATTAAATCATCATCGTCGTTTCGTGTGTGGTGTTGTGTGCGTGTTTTACGTGTCTGTCTGTGGCTTGGGACCTCCTATGTGTACCAAACTAAATTCTAAGTCTGAAGTCTAGTTTATGTACATACATAAACTAGATAGGTATATTAGCCTATACAATACTACTATTATGTTTGTTTGTTTGTTTGTTTGTTTGTTTGTTTGTTAGTATGTATGTATGTATAAGTAGGTAGGTAGGTAGGTAGGTAGGTATTTAGGTATTTATAATCATTTTATATAGGCAGTAAGGATGTCACCGTTTTACGTATGTATGTATGTATGTATGTATGTATGTATGTATGTATGTATGTATGTATGTATGTATGTATGTATGTATGTATGTATGTATGTATGTATGTATGTTTATTAGTTATTTAGTCGGTCAATTTATGTACGTATCGAAATAGAAACAATTGTATCGTAACTAATATGGGTACGATATTTAGAATAATTTGTTAGCCCTGAAAAGGGCTTTTTGGTAGGTACATGTGCGCGATTGCGTGTGTGTATGCAACCAACGCGCACGTGCGTGCGGTGCCGGTCTCTCGCAACACGCTGGCTGGCCGTCCGTCCGTACGTACGTAGGACGGGCGGCGTAGGCGCGCGCGGCAGGGGGCGGCATGCAGGCAGGCAGGGCGCGGCTGCCAGCGAGCGGCTGTCGTCGTCGTCGTCGCTTTTACTTCTTGGCTGCTGCCTTTTTGGCGGCGGCCGGCTTCGATTTTGATGCGGCGGCGGCGGCCTTCTTCGGTTTGGGCGCCTTTGGTTTCTTTGTCGGTGGTTTGGCGGTTTTCTTAGCTTTAGACGCGGCGCCTCCACTCTTACCTCGCGCGGGCGACGCTGCCGCCAGGGCGGCGGCTGCCTTCTTGGCGGCGGCGATGGAGGCGGTTTTCTTTTTGGCGGCTGCGGCTTTTTTGTCCTTGGTAGCCAATGCGGCGGCTGCTGCTGCTGCTGCTTTCGATGACTTCGACGGCGATGCGGAAGCCGCAGATGCACCGCCCCTCTTGTTGCCACCCTTAGCGGCGGCCGCGGCGGCGGACGCTTTCTTACCTTTGGCGGCGGCGCCGGAAGCACCGGACGAGGCGGCGGTCTTGGCGACGGCCTTGCCGGCACCTCCGGCCGGCTTCTTCGCCGAGGTTGATTTAGATTCCAGTTTGAAGGAACCGGACGCACCTTTGCCCTTCGTTTGTATCAGTGTACCCGATTCGACGGCGCTCTTCAAATATTTCCTTATGAACGGTGCCAGTTTCTCAGCGTCGACCTTGTACTGAGCGGCTATATATTTCTTGATCGCCTGCAGTGACGATCCGCTGCGCTCTTTCAACTCCTTTATGGCGCTATTGACCATTTCCGAAGTCTTAGGGTGCGTCGGTTTCGCCTTGGGTTTTTTGGCTCCGGCGGCGGCGGACGCCTTCGGTCCCTTCTTCGCCGGGGTGGTGGGTGCCGGTACTTCGGTTGCCACAGCTGTGTCTGCCATAGTAGTAGGTAGGTAGGTAGGTAGGTAGGTAGGTAAAATATGAATGAATTCACTCAACAAACACTCAACAACACAAGAGATCGCACACAAAACAACAACAAACTACGACGACAATATTAAAATAAAGTGAGTAGAATAGTAGTAGGTAGGTAGTAGTTACAGTATTAGATGTCGCCACTGGAACACAAAATAATTATCATTTTAACAATACACATCGAGGCATTACCGTAAGGAGAGCCGCGGTGTCGCGAGACGTTTTCTCGTATGAACACTTCCAACTTTTCACTAACATGTATATAAATTATTATATTTTTAACTGGGTTCTATTATAATTAAAACATTAATATATATTTATATGGACACATCATGAAAGTGTTTATGTAATGTTCACTTCAAAACTTTCACAAATATAATAAGGGACGCGCTACAGGTGTTTATTTTCACCGCCTTGTATGCGACTTGCTTAGTGTCCAGTTCAAAAGTGATTTTTCTCTATAAAACATAAAGATTACACACATAAAGGTCGATAAGTAAACGGCGAAGATCCCGAGCTTGGAACATAATAAGAATTCACTTTTGTAAATACATATTGTGACCGTTTTGACGAGTGTAACGACGACGGTCGTAAAACACACGACTGCCATTTTCTGAACAGCCAACGATACGGCGCTCAGTTTCTATCCGAGGCTCGTGTACACATTGATTGTTATAATATTCTTATTCTTATTTAAACATTCCAACATACTACATAATAATACTACTCTACCTATATAGGGGGGTACTCTACCTATAAAATAAACTTAAGATCACATTAGGTGGTGGTAGGTAACGACATATTCAAACGCATACAATAATGTATAATTATGTGTGTAGAGAGTAGAGGTATTAGGTAGTTAGTACATTGGTGGTAGGTATTTATTTATGAAACTAATAGTAGGTAAGTACCTAAGTACATAATGTAAAAAGAAATGATTTCGTGTTTATTAGAAAGAGAACTTCCATGACACACAAACAAAACAACAACCGGAACGTACCTACGACTAGGTAGGTACATCTATCATACTACTACCACCTACTTACAAACAACAAAAACAGTTTTGTGAGTGTGTAGTCAGTTACACTATAATATAATATTTACTATCCTAATGCAAATGCGATGCGACACACGCACGGAGAGTACATAGAATATTTATTTATCGGTACCTACTTACTGTTTTACGTACTTTACGTTTGTATGCTTGCTTGCACGCAGCTATACATTACATAGATCGATTTATCCTTTTAGTATATATAATACTACTTTTGTGATTAGAAAGTGTACTATACATTAAGTAGGTAGGTAGGTAGGTAGGTAGGTAGGTAGGTAGGTAGGTAGGTAGGTAGGTAGGTACATACACTTATATGTATGTAAGGTTTTTAAAATAAACCTCATTATTATAGGTATATGATTTGACATTAATTAATTAATCATAGTGTACGTATATAGAAACAGTTTGCATTTAAACAAAACGGAATTATGTGCGGCCCTGAAAAGGGCCTTTTGTTCCTGTGCGTACATGATGTTCGTCTCGATCAATAAATAATACCAAACTAATAATAAAATTTATGATCGAAATTAACATCGGACACGATGGAAGTGGTTTAACCACCGAAACCGTACAGTGTGCGTCCCTGACGTTTCAGAGCGTAGACGACGTCCATGGCGGTGACGGTCTTCCTCTTCGCGTGCTCGGTATAAGTGACAGCGTCACGGATCACGTTCTCGAGAAACACTTTGAGAACGCCACGAGTCTCCTCGTATATCAGACCGGATATACGCTTAACGCCTCCTCTGCGAGCCAAACGACGGATCGCGGGTTTGGTGATGCCCTGGATGTTGTCGCGAAGTACTTTCCTGTGACGTTTGGCTCCACCTTTCCCCAGACCCTTTCCTCCCTTGCCGCGACCGGTCATTGTAGTTGTAGTAGTAGTAGTAGTAGTAAGTAGAAGTTAAAGATTGATACAACAAACTGCGCGCGACCGTACTCGTATACTGCACCGAAGTGACTGATATAGCGCCGCATAATAATCCGCGTTATATTTATATACGCGACGGCCATCAGGCGGTTGGTTTCATTTCATTGGTTCCCTTGTTGAAAAGTGAGATAGCTATATTGTACGTCACGAACTAAGGAGGTACGGGCTATAGGTGGGCGAAATGGCTATATTTTTTTAATTCATTGTACATTACACTATTTTTTACTAACTGTTGTTAACAATTGTTATGATATATATTATAAATTATACATATACATATATACTAGCTGCCCGGCGCGACTTCGTTCGCGTGGTGCTATCCTACCCTGTGATGATACCCCACCCCACCCTACCTTACCCTACCCTACCCTACCCTATATGAATAATTTTCCCCGTTTTTGCAACATTTTTCACTGATGCTTCGCTCCTATTAGTCGCAGCGTGATGGTATATAGCCTAAAGCCTTCCTCGATAAATGGACTATCCAACACAAAATTAAGAAATTTTCATCAAAAAAAAGAATTTTTAATTCGAACCAGTAGTTCCTGAGATTAGCGCGTTCAAACAAACAAACTCTTCAGCTTTATAATATTAGTATAGATATATTAAATTAACTTTTCTTACAAAATGTCAACCTTGCTCGATCATAATGTATGAAAAGTAAAAAAAAGTATTTGAGAATTCAGTATTGGTCCCATAGTAAAAGTTGTTCAGAAAGACTAATCCAACATAGGTTTCGAAAATATGCCATCTCGACCTAGTACATAACATACATTAACTATCACTTACTTGGCAAAAAACCAGCTCGGTTTATTAATCGTAAATCAAACACAAGAAGTTCGCAATCAAAATAATAACAACAACATTGAAACTGTAATTTAACTATAATGCCCAATTCAAACAAAACAGTCGAACTAACCAAAAAAAATATATAATTTCAAACTATAACATTTTTACAATGAACGAACATCGCTCCACTATAAATAATGAATGAAATATGTTATTTTCAAATTATATAATTTTTGCAATAATTTATCATCACTCCACTATAAATTATGAATGAAATATGTTATTTTCAAATTACAACATTTTTGCAATGAACGAACTTCACTCCACTATAAATTATGAATGAAATATGTTATATTTTAGTTTAGGTAAAATTAGCCCCTATTTCTATTAACTGAAAGTTCATTTTTATTTTAGGTTAAATATTCGAATGAAGTATGCCACAAATTATTTGTCGTTTGACCTTGGGTTACGTCGAATAGCTCTGAACATTGCCATATGGGTACACATTATTACTTATAGCGTACTATTCAGTAATCTAGCGTACTAGCGTACTCTAATAGTATGACAAATACCTCAGTACCCCACTTAAGATGAGAAACAAAAATCTAGTGGTATCAACATAAAAAATGCACACCATGTTTCGTTTTTCATATCGATTGTTTTTTTCATAATGTAATTTAGTGCCACTGAGTACTCAAATTAAATTTGCGTACTTTTTAGGTGGTGAGCTTATCGGGACATGCAATTCATCTGGCAGCACTGATTGAGGTGTTGTCATCGGTGAGACCGATATTTATTGATAGATGGCGCTGTAGTAAATATTAAAAATGGAAAGTTTTTCTATTTTCTTAGGTATACTCAATCTACGGTTAGATGCCGATAAATATTATAGCAGTCGTGTTTGGATTTTTATAGTGTGTTGCCAGATTATAAAAATATATTAAAATATAAGTGTTGCTATATGTTATAACGCCCACCTTTAGTACGGGCCTGTGCGAGGGGTGCGGGGGAGGGAGAGGGGGGGGGGGGGTTTTTTAGTTAGGTGTGTACGTGTATTTTGATTTTTCACTTGTCTTTTTTTTTTTTTTTTTTTTTTTGCGTTATTTGTAATATTATTTATTTATTTATTTATTTATTTATTTTGTTGATAATGGTATAGTAAGGTTAGGCTCTTCAAGTTAGTTAGGTTAGGTTATTAGCACTTCGGGTTAGGTTAGCTTGGCTTACCTTAACCTAACCTTGGGTTAGTTAGTTCGATATAAATAGATAGATAGGATACCTACTTTACTACAACTAGTACTAAAAAACCTTTACATATTACACCCTTTAAATATTAATTATAATATACAAAAACACGACCACTACGGTAGGTAGGTAGGTAGGTAGGTAGGTAGGTAGGTAGGTAGGTAGGTAGGTAGGTAGGTAGGTAGGTAGGTAGGTAGGTAGGTAGGTAGGTAGGTAGGTAGGTAGGTAGGGCATTATTTATATATACGACGTGATTATATTGTGCGCAAGAAACATATTGTCCATTGTTCGATACATATGTGGCCCTGAAAAGGGCCTTTTTAGCAAGACGCTTTGTTTGCTGTGCGGTGGTAAGGTAAGCTAGTTACTATTACGTTCGCGAGCAAACGACGCGTCATGCGCAATACGACGACGACGACGACGTCGACGACGATTAAGCGCGTTCGCCACGGATTCTGCGCGCCAGCTGTATATCCTTAGGCATGATGGTGACACGCTTGGCGTGAATCGCGCAAAGGTTGGTGTCCTCGAAGAGTCCGACCAGATAGGCCTCGCTGGCCTCCTGAAGCGCCATAACGGCTGAACTCTGGAAACGTAGATCAGTCTTGAAATCTTGAGCGATCTCACGGACGAGACGCTGGAAGGGCAGTTTGCGGATCAACAGCTCCGTGCTCTTCTGATAGCGACGGATCTCACGGAGTGCAACGGTTCCGGGTCTGTAACGATGGGGTTTCTTGACACCACCGGTTGCCGGTGCACTCTTGCGCGCAGCCTTCGTGGCCAACTGTTTACGGGGCGCTTTACCCCCGGTGGATTTACGCGCGGTCTGCTTGGTACGGGCCATTGCGAGGAACGAGCGAGCGGCGATGAAATTGAATTAAGAAAGATAACTTAACTACGTACGTGCGGACGAATGAACGCGCGTATTAGTACTGCCGTTTATTTTATATTTTACATCGGTATTTATAATGATGGCGGCGGATTCAAGCGAGCGAGATATGTGTTTATCTCTCTCCCTCTCTCTCTCTCCGTCTGTCTCGCACGCAACAAACAAACAATGAACGAACGAACTAACAAACTAATTTTTTTTTTTTTTATTTTATTTATAATATTATTTTCGTGAATAATAATACATACATATTTATGTGTGTATGCTTAAATTGCATATTTATCATTTCTTTTAATTCATCATTATAATAATGGTAAGCACTTGAATACCAGGTATAATAAAATATCCTTATGATATTGTACATGTATGTCAGAGTAATTAAATAATATAGGCAGGCTGCAGGTTAGTTAGTTAGTTAGTTAGTTAGTTAGTTAGTTAGTTATAAACGGACGGTATGTGGTAGTGGTATGGTACGTGCGATATGTCATAATATGAAGTCAATTAGAGAAACATTCGGATAATATGAATAGATTTTTGGCCCTGAAAAGGGCCTTTTGAGTGTAGCGCTGGACGTGTGGTGGTTACAATAGTATGTTCATACTATGAAGCACGCACGCCTCCGCACTGTGAAGAAGAACGAACGACGCCATCTCCTCCTCCTCACTTGGAGCTGGTGTATTTGGTGACGGCCTTGGTGCCCTCGCTCACGGCGTGCTTGGCAAGCTCACCGGGCAGCAGGAGCCTCACCGAAGTCTGCACCTCCCTGGAGGTGATGGTGGAACGTTTGTTGTAATGGGCGAGACGAGACGCCTCCGCTGCGATACGTTCGAATATGTCGTTAACGAATGAATTCATTATAGACATGGCCTTGCTGGAGATACCGGTGTCGGGATGCACCTGCTTGAGCACCTTGTAGATGTAGATGGCGTAGCTCTCCTTCCTCTTGTGCTTCTTCTTTTTCTTGTCAGTTTTGGAGATGTTCTTTTGGGCTTTGCCCGATTTCTTGGCGGCCTTACCGCTGGTCTTAGGCGGCATAATAGCGGTAGTATGTATTAGTTAGTAGATAATATCAACACTTGCTAACGCAAACGACCGTTTGCGTTGAATACGCCGAGAGAAGTGTGACAATTTTTTTCGAGTATACCCAATACATATTACTATCATTCGTGTTGGGTATTAACGTAGGCAACGAGCTGAATGCGGCCGTACGGCCAATCAGGAGCGTGCGTGAAAGAGACATAAAATATACACGCGTCTCTATCTAACATTGTGCGCTAATGAAGAGTGGTTTAATAAGATTGATTATTATGTCTGTCCGTATGTATGTATGTCTGTTTCCGTCATGTTTGTTTGTTTGTTTGTTTGTTTGTTTGTTTGTTGTTTGTTGTTTGTTGTTGTTTATTTTGTTTGGTTGGTTGATTTTTATATAGAAGACGATTAAATAGGTCATGATAGAGACAAAATAAAAGTAATTTTTATAGAATCATATTGCGGCCCTGAAAAGGGCCTTTTGTGTCCGACCGTCCGTCCGCCCGAGCCCGCCACTAGAGGCGGAGGCGGAGGCGGCGGTGGTCGGGGGCGACGAGATGATGCGCCTAAGAATAATAATATCTTCTTAAGCCTTCTTCTCGGTCTTCTTAGGCAGTAGCACGGCCTGAATGTTGGGCAAAACACCACCCTGAGCGATGGTCACGCCCGATAGGAGTTTGTTCAATTCCTCATCGTTGCGGATCGCCAATTGGAGATGTCTCGGTATGATTCTAGTCTTCTTGTTGTCACGTGCCGCGTTGCCGGCCAACTCGAGGACCTCAGCGGCGAGATATTCCATAACGGCGGCCAAATAGACCGGTGCACCGGCGCCGACGCGCTCGGCATAGTTGCCATTACGCAGAAGTCTGTGTATACGACCGACAGGAAACTGAAGACCGGCGCGATTCGAACGGGACTTTGCCTTCCCCTTGACCTTGCCACCCTTGCCGCGTCCAGACATTATTTGTTACGAGGGTATATAATCAATCAATTGCTAAATTAGCGAGCGAAAAATAACGCGCAGCGTACGTAGTTATGCACAGCGCGTTCGGAAACTGACTGAATAATTTTTTTTTATCGCCCGCTATTTATTATTATAGGTGAACTACGATCGCCCAATGTAGTACGAAGACGACGAGCGAACGAGAACGAGCTATGGCGAGAGAGCGTACCAGAACGATGAATATTTTATATTGAACGAGAGAGATGGAAGATATGTTGGGCGAGAGAGGGGTGGGTGGGTGAGGTCGGTCGGTCGGGCGGGCGGGCGCGCGTTCGGAGGCGGTATTATTCGTTCGTTTCGCGTTTGTTTTTGATGATTTAATTGCTAAAATATACCTAATAGGATAATATTTTAGATTATTGTGTATGTATGTATGGGGGACGGCGGTACCTACCTGGACAATATGAAATGAATGCAAGCAATGTAGTGTGTGCAGTTTTCGCAAGTTTATTTTTATTTATTTATTTATTTATTTATTTTTTTTGTTTATACATATCTACGTACCTATGAATAATATTAATTAATCGGTGAAGAAGAAAATTCGTATTTTCCATTATGTGTAGGTGCCTACGCCATACCTATACAGTGCAATTAAATCATCATCGTCGTTTCGTGTGTGGTGTTGTGTGCGTGTTTTACGTGTCTGTCTGTGGCTTGGGACCTCCTATGTGTACCAAACTAAATTCTAAGTCTGAAGTCTAGTTTATGTACATACATAAACTAGATAGGTATATTAGCCTATACAATACTACTATTATGTTTGTTTGTTTGTTTGTTTGTTTGTTTGTTTGTTAGTATGTATGTATGTATAAGTAGGTAGGTAGGTAGGTAGGTAGGTATTTAGGTATTTATAATCATTTTATATAGGCAGTAAGGATGTCACCGTTTTACGTATGTATGTATGTATGTATGTAT
Source organism: Achlya flavicornis (assembly GCA_947623365.1). Taxonomy (NCBI): domain Eukaryota; kingdom Metazoa; phylum Arthropoda; class Insecta; order Lepidoptera; family Drepanidae; genus Achlya; species Achlya flavicornis. The sequence goes on along the minus strand of OX392494.1, from coordinate 5,355,352 downwards.
GTATGTATGTATGTATGTATGTATGTATGTATGTATGTATGTATGTATGTATGTATGTATGTATGTATGTATGATGTTATTAGTTATTTAGTCGGTCAATTTATGTACGTATCGAAATAGAAACAATTGTATCGTAACTAATATGGGTACGATATTTAGAATAATTTGTTAGCCCTGAAAAGGGCTTTTTGGTAGGTACATGTGCGCGATTGCGTGTGTGTATGCAACCAACGCGCACGTGCGTGCGGTGCCGGTCTCTCGCAACACGCTGGCTGGCCGTCCGTCCGTACGTACGTAGGACGGGCGGCGTAGGCGCGCGCGGCAGGGGGCGGCATGCAGGCAGGCAGGGCGCGGCTGCCAGCGAGCGGCTGTCGTCGTCGTCGTCGCTTTTACTTCTTGGCTGCTGCCTTTTTGGCGGCGGCCGGCTTCGATTTTGATGCGGCGGCGGCGGCCTTCTTCGGTTTGGGCGCCTTTGGTTTCTTTGTCGGTGGTTTGGCGGTTTTCTTAGCTTTAGACGCGGCGCCTCCACTCTTACCTCGCGCGGGCGACGCTGCCGCCAGGGCGGCGGCTGCCTTCTTGGCGGCGGCGATGGAGGCGGTTTTCTTTTTGGCGGCTGCGGCTTTTTTGTCCTTGGTAGCCAATGCGGCGGCTGCTGCTGCTGCTGCTTTCGATGACTTCGACGGCGATGCGGAAGCCGCAGATGCACCGCCCCTCTTGTTGCCACCCTTAGCGGCGGCCGCGGCGGCGGACGCTTTCTTACCTTTGGCGGCGGCGCCGGAAGCACCGGACGAGGCGGCGGTCTTGGCGACGGCCTTGCCGGCACCTCCGGCCGGCTTCTTCGCCGAGGTTGATTTAGATTCCAGTTTGAAGGAACCGGACGCACCTTTGCCCTTCGTTTGTATCAGTGTACCCGATTCGACGGCGCTCTTCAAATATTTCCTTATGAACGGTGCCAGTTTCTCAGCGTCGACCTTGTACTGAGCGGCTATATATTTCTTGATCGCCTGCAGTGACGATCCGCTGCGCTCTTTCAACTCCTTTATGGCGCTATTGACCATTTCCGAAGTCTTAGGGTGCGTCGGTTTCGCCTTGGGTTTTTTGGCTCCGGCGGCGGCGGACGCCTTCGGTCCCTTCTTCGCCGGGGTGGTGGGTGCCGGTACTTCGGTTGCCACAGCTGTGTCTGCCATAGTAGTAGGTAGGTAGGTAGGTAGGTAGGTAGGTAAAATATGAATGAATTCACTCAACAAACACTCAACAACACAAGAGATCGCACACAAAACAACAACAAACTACGACGACAATATTAAAATAAAGTGAGTAGAATAGTAGTAGGTAGGTAGTAGTTACAGTATTAGATGTCGCCACTGGAACACAAAATAATTATCATTTTAACAATACACATCGAGGCATTACCGTAAGGAGAGCCGCGGTGTCGCGAGACGTTTTCTCGTATGAACACTTCCAACTTTTCACTAACATGTATATAAATTATTATATTTTTAACTGGGTTCTATTATAATTAAAACATTAATATATATTTATATGGACACATCATGAAAGTGTTTATGTAATGTTCACTTCAAAACTTTCACAAATATAATAAGGGACGCGCTACAGGTGTTTATTTTCACCGCCTTGTATGCGACTTGCTTAGTGTCCAGTTCAAAAGTGATTTTTCTCTATAAAACATAAAGATTACACACATAAAGGTCGATAAGTAAACGGCGAAGATCCCGAGCTTGGAACATAATAAGAATTCACTTTTGTAAATACATATTGTGACCGTTTTGACGAGTGTAACGACGACGGTCGTAAAACACACGACTGCCATTTTCTGAACAGCCAACGATACGGCGCTCAGTTTCTATCCGAGGCTCGTGTACACATTGATTGTTATAATATTCTTATTCTTATTTAAACATTCCAACATACTACATAATAATACTACTCTACCTATATAGGGGGGTACTCTACCTATAAAATAAACTTAAGATCACATTAGGTGGTGGTAGGTAACGACATATTCAAACGCATACAATAATGTATAATTATGTGTGTAGAGAGTAGAGGTATTAGGTAGTTAGTACATTGGTGGTAGGTATTTATTTATGAAACTAATAGTAGGTAAGTACCTAAGTACATAATGTAAAAAGAAATGATTTCGTGTTTATTAGAAAGAGAACTTCCATGACACACAAACAAAACAACAACCGGAACGTACCTACGACTAGGTAGGTACATCTATCATACTACTACCACCTACTTACAAACAACAAAAACAGTTTTGTGAGTGTGTAGTCAGTTACACTATAATATAATATTTACTATCCTAATGCAAATGCGATGCGACACACGCACGGAGAGTACATAGAATATTTATTTATCGGTACCTACTTACTGTTTTACGTACTTTACGTTTGTATGCTTGCTTGCACGCAGCTATACATTACATAGATCGATTTATCCTTTTAGTATATATAATACTACTTTTGTGATTAGAAAGTGTACTATACATTAAGTAGGTAGGTAGGTAGGTAGGTAGGTAGGTAGGTAGGTAGGTAGGTAGGTAGGTAGGTACATACACTTATATGTATGTAAGGTTTTTAAAATAAACCTCATTATTATAGGTATATGATTTGACATTAATTAATTAATCATAGTGTACGTATATAGAAACAGTTTGCATTTAAACAAAACGGAATTATGTGCGGCCCTGAAAAGGGCCTTTTGTTCCTGTGCGTACATGATGTTCGTCTCGATCAATAAATAATACCAAACTAATAATAAAATTTATGATCGAAATTAACATCGGACACGATGGAAGTGGTTTAACCACCGAAACCGTACAGTGTGCGTCCCTGACGTTTCAGAGCGTAGACGACGTCCATGGCGGTGACGGTCTTCCTCTTCGCGTGCTCGGTATAAGTGACAGCGTCACGGATCACGTTCTCGAGAAACACTTTGAGAACGCCACGAGTCTCCTCGTATATCAGACCGGATATACGCTTAACGCCTCCTCTGCGAGCCAAACGACGGATCGCGGGTTTGGTGATGCCCTGGATGTTGTCGCGAAGTACTTTCCTGTGACGTTTGGCTCCACCTTTCCCCAGACCCTTTCCTCCCTTGCCGCGACCGGTCATTGTAGTTGTAGTAGTAGTAGTAGTAGTAAGTAGAAGTTAAAGATTGATACAACAAACTGCGCGCGACCGTACTCGTATACTGCACCGAAGTGACTGATATAGCGCCGCATAATAATCCGCGTTATATTTATATACGCGACGGCCATCAGGCGGTTGGTTTCATTTCATTGGTTCCCTTGTTGAAAAGTGAGATAGCTATATTGTACGTCACGAACTAAGGAGGTACGGGCTATAGGTGGGCGAAATGGCTATATTTTTTTAATTCATTGTACATTACACTATTTTTTACTAACTGTTGTTAACAATTGTTATGATATATATTATAAATTATACATATACATATATACTAGCTGCCCGGCGCGACTTCGTTCGCGTGGTGCTATCCTACCCTGTGATGATACCCCACCCCACCCTACCTTACCCTACCCTACCCTACCCTATATGAATAATTTTCCCCGTTTTTGCAACATTTTTCACTGATGCTTCGCTCCTATTAGTCGCAGCGTGATGGTATATAGCCTAAAGCCTTCCTCGATAAATGGACTATCCAACACAAAATTAAGAAATTTTCATCAAAAAAAAGAATTTTTAATTCGAACCAGTAGTTCCTGAGATTAGCGCGTTCAAACAAACAAACTCTTCAGCTTTATAATATTAGTATAGATATATTAAATTAACTTTTCTTACAAAATGTCAACCTTGCTCGATCATAATGTATGAAAAGTAAAAAAAAGTATTTGAGAATTCAGTATTGGTCCCATAGTAAAAGTTGTTCAGAAAGACTAATCCAACATAGGTTTCGAAAATATGCCATCTCGACCTAGTACATAACATACATTAACTATCACTTACTTGGCAAAAAACCAGCTCGGTTTATTAATCGTAAATCAAACACAAGAAGTTCGCAATCAAAATAATAACAACAACATTGAAACTGTAATTTAACTATAATGCCCAATTCAAACAAAACAGTCGAACTAACCAAAAAAAATATATAATTTCAAACTATAACATTTTTACAATGAACGAACATCGCTCCACTATAAATAATGAATGAAATATGTTATTTTCAAATTATATAATTTTTGCAATAATTTATCATCACTCCACTATAAATTATGAATGAAATATGTTATTTTCAAATTACAACATTTTTGCAATGAACGAACTTCACTCCACTATAAATTATGAATGAAATATGTTATATTTTAGTTTAGGTAAAATTAGCCCCTATTTCTATTAACTGAAAGTTCATTTTTATTTTAGGTTAAATATTCGAATGAAGTATGCCACAAATTATTTGTCGTTTGACCTTGGGTTACGTCGAATAGCTCTGAACATTGCCATATGGGTACACATTATTACTTATAGCGTACTATTCAGTAATCTAGCGTACTAGCGTACTCTAATAGTATGACAAATACCTCAGTACCCCACTTAAGATGAGAAACAAAAATCTAGTGGTATCAACATAAAAAATGCACACCATGTTTCGTTTTTCATATCGATTGTTTTTTTCATAATGTAATTTAGTGCCACTGAGTACTCAAATTAAATTTGCGTACTTTTTAGGTGGTGAGCTTATCGGGACATGCAATTCATCTGGCAGCACTGATTGAGGTGTTGTCATCGGTGAGACCGATATTTATTGATAGATGGCGCTGTAGTAAATATTAAAAATGGAAAGTTTACTTTTCTATTTTCTTAGGTATACTCAATCTACGGTTAGATGCCGATAAATATTATAGCAGTCGTGTTTGGATTTTTATAGTGTGTTGCCAGATTATAAAAATATATTAAAATATAAGTGTTGCTATATGTTATAACGCCCACCTTTAGTACGGGCCTGTGCGAGGGGTGCGGGGGAGGGAGAGGGGGGGGGGGGGTTTTTTAGTTAGGTGTGTACGTGTATTTTGATTTTTCACTTGTCTTTTTTTTTTTTTTTTTTTTTTTGCGTTATTTGTAATATTATTTATTTATTTATTTATTTATTTATTTTGTTGATAATGGTATAGTAAGGTTAGGCTCTTCAAGTTAGTTAGGTTAGGTTATTAGCACTTCGGGTTAGGTTAGCTTGGCTTACCTTAACCTAACCTTGGGTTAGTTAGTTCGATATAAATAGATAGATAGGATACCTACTTTACTACAACTAGTACTAAAAAACCTTTACATATTACACCCTTTAAATATTAATTATAATATACAAAAACACGACCACTACGGTAGGTAGGTAGGTAGGTAGGTAGGTAGGTAGGTAGGTAGGTAGGTAGGTAGGTAGGTAGGTAGGTAGGTAGGTAGGTAGGTAGGTAGGTAGGTAGGTAGGTAGGTAGGCATTATTTATATATACGACGTGATTATATTGTGCGCAAGAAACATATTGTCCATTGTTCGATACATATGTGGCCCTGAAAAGGGCCTTTTTAGCAAGACGCTTTGTTTGCTGTGCGGTGGTAAGGTAAGCTAGTTACTATTACGTTCGCGAGCAAACGACGCGTCATGCGCAATACGACGACGACGACGACGTCGACGACGATTAAGCGCGTTCGCCACGGATTCTGCGCGCCAGCTGTATATCCTTAGGCATGATGGTGACACGCTTGGCGTGAATCGCGCAAAGGTTGGTGTCCTCGAAGAGTCCGACCAGATAGGCCTCGCTGGCCTCCTGAAGCGCCATAACGGCTGAACTCTGGAAACGTAGATCAGTCTTGAAATCTTGAGCGATCTCACGGACGAGACGCTGGAAGGGCAGTTTGCGGATCAACAGCTCCGTGCTCTTCTGATAGCGACGGATCTCACGGAGTGCAACGGTTCCGGGTCTGTAACGATGGGGTTTCTTGACACCACCGGTTGCCGGTGCACTCTTGCGCGCAGCCTTCGTGGCCAACTGTTTACGGGGCGCTTTACCCCCGGTGGATTTACGCGCGGTCTGCTTGGTACGGGCCATTGCGAGGAACGAGCGAGCGGCGATGAAATTGAATTAAGAAAGATAACTTAACTACGTACGTGCGGACGAATGAACGCGCGTATTAGTACTGCCGTTTATTTTATATTTTACATCGGTATTTATAATGATGGCGGCGGATTCAAGCGAGCGAGATATGTGTTTATCTCTCTCCCTCTCTCTCTCTCCGTCTGTCTCGCACGCAACAAACAAACAATGAACGAACGAACTAACAAACTAATTTTTTTTTTTTTTATTTTATTTATAATATTATTTTCGTGAATAATAATACATACATATTTATGTGTGTATGCTTAAATTGCATATTTATCATTTCTTTTAATTCATCATTATAATAATGGTAAGCACTTGAATACCAGGTATAATAAAATATCCTTATGATATTGTACATGTATGTCAGAGTAATTAAATAATATAGGCAGGCTGCAGGTTAGTTAGTTAGTTAGTTAGTTAGTTAGTTAGTTAGTTATAAACGGACGGTATGTGGTAGTGGTATGGTACGTGCGATATGTCATAATATGAAGTCAATTAGAGAAACATTCGGATAATATGAATAGATTTTTGGCCCTGAAAAGGGCCTTTTGAGTGTAGCGCTGGACGTGTGGTGGTTACAATAGTATGTTCATACTATGAAGCACGCACGCCTCCGCACTGTGAAGAAGAACGAACGACGCCATCTCCTCCTCCTCACTTGGAGCTGGTGTATTTGGTGACGGCCTTGGTGCCCTCGCTCACGGCGTGCTTGGCAAGCTCACCGGGCAGCAGGAGCCTCACCGAAGTCTGCACCTCCCTGGAGGTGATGGTGGAACGTTTGTTGTAATGGGCGAGACGAGACGCCTCCGCTGCGATACGTTCGAATATGTCGTTAACGAATGAATTCATTATAGACATGGCCTTGCTGGAGATACCGGTGTCGGGATGCACCTGCTTGAGCACCTTGTAGATGTAGATGGCGTAGCTCTCCTTCCTCTTGTGCTTCTTCTTTTTCTTGTCAGTTTTGGAGATGTTCTTTTGGGCTTTGCCCGATTTCTTGGCGGCCTTACCGCTGGTCTTAGGCGGCATAATAGCGGTAGTATGTATTAGTTAGTAGATAATATCAACACTTGCTAACGCAAACGACCGTTTGCGTTGAATACGCCGAGAGAAGTGTGACAATTTTTCCCTCTGGTCATCTCGCACCTCCCGTCGGGGCGGTGGGGAAACGTTATCCGGGGCCGGGTGGACCCTTTAACGTAGTGTCTTGAATTTTCGCAGCGTGCTACGACACGCTGGGCACTGTGTTCGACAAGTCTTATTAAAATAGATATCGTCTTGTGCGACGATTTTGTTACTTCCCGCCACTCTGGTTACGGGCAGACTGAACGGGCGCCGCGCGCCCGGGACAGCGCTCCGGTATCGAGTGGCGTACTCGTACTCGCTGTAGTAGTCGGTGTGTGACGAAATGCTATTATCGCGGCGGCACGATGAGCTCCCGCGCATAGGCTTTGCCGTCCGGCGGCCGCGCGTGTAATGGAGCAATGTTCTTTATGTGCGGCGCATTTGACGCGTCGGCACGCCGGAACATGTTTGTAGTAAGTCGGCCAATGAACTCGGCCAGACTCTCAATTTTTAAGTCTCGTGCGATCACGTCATTTTTGACGTATCGCTGGGCATTGACGATCACTCGTAGGCTGGTATTCTGTTGTATAGCGAGTTTTTTCTTCAGCCAGGGCGCTACGAGCGCGTACCAGGCTGGGGCGGCGTACGTCAAACGTGACCGCACATAGGTCTTGTATACCCCTAATTTAGTGCTTAGGGGCAGGAGTCGAGACGAGAGAACTGGCCTGAGTAATGCGCGAGATGTGCGCACCGCTGAAACCACTTTCTCCACGTGTTTTCGCATGTTGAGGCGTCGATCTAGTGTCACTCCTAGATATTTTGCTGTGGGCGACCATTGTATTTCTTCCCCTAGCATCTCTAGCTTTTGGGGGAGGATGTTTCGCTTCCCGACGAACAGAGCTTGAGTCTTGTTCACGTTCACCGACAACCTCCATGCCGCTAGCCACTCTGGGAGGGCGTCCAAGGCCCTTTGCATCTTTGCCACGGCGTGATGTGGCTTTATGGAAGTAGTGTAGTACGCCGCGTCATCTGCGTAAAGGGCCAAGTGCGTGCCCTCAGCGACAGGGATGTCGTCGGTGTAACGAGCATAGCAGGAGGGGGAAAGACAGCTCCCCTGTGGTACTCCCGCTCGGATACATCGTGTGTCGGATATTTCATCTTCTACAGCAACGTGGAAACTTCTATTCTGCAGAAATGAAGCAAGAATCTTTATCAAGCGTCGGGGGGCGGCCGACTGTGACATCTTGTATAATAAGCCTTCATGCCAGACACGGTCAAACGCCTTCTCCATGTCCAAGAGTACTGCAACGGCGACTTCCTTCTTGTTTAGGGCGCCGGTGAGGTGGTGCAGTACTCTGGTAAGCTGAAGTGTCGTGGAGTGTTCAGCCCGAAACCCAAACTGCTCATTCCTCGGCACTATATGTGGCAGTAAATGCTGCAAAAGTAGTTTCTCAAACACCTTCGAGAGAGTTGGAAGTAAGGTAATAGGCCGATAGCTCTCCGGTTTCAGGGAGCTCTTACCGGGCTTGGGAATCATACGGACTCTGCCCGTTTTCCAAAGTGTGGGAAAGTGTCCCAGGCGAAGGATGCCATTGAATAGGCGCGTCACCGCCGCGAGAGCACGCGGCGGGAAGTGACGCAGCGCCATATTCGTGATCCTATCGACGCCTGGGGCACTTCTCCGCTTTGTAGCGCGCAGAGTCCGTAGTACCTGCCCGGGCGAGACTACCACCGGTTCCTCCTCGTGAGCTATCGGCACAGAGAAGTACTCCCGAAGGTGACGTTCCACTGCCAAAGCGTTGTCTTCATCGGTGGTTGGGTTCGGGCTGAACTGACGTTCAAGCGTGTCAGCGAAAATGTTTGCTCTGTCGGCCGCGCGGTACCGTGGGGTGCCGTCACTGTGCATGAGCGGGCGGATAGGCTCTTTTGTGCCGCTTAGGGCTCGGCACAGGCGATGGATGCCCGTCCATCCCTCTTCATCTACCTCGATGATGTGCCGTTCCCAGCTGACTGTAGCCGCATTCTGAACTTCTTTTTTAATTTTTGTTGCAAGAGCGTTAAGCTGGCTTTTGGCTTGTCGACAGCGGGTCCGTTGCCAGAATTTACGTAGACGCCTTTTCCTCTCTATCATGTTTATTACACTCTGTGGTAATCTACCATGACGGGCTTGTGTCGGGAGAGTTGATGAAGCGGCTTCTTGGGCTTCTTGTGTCTTGCTTGTGATCAACTCCGCAAGGCGGTCGATGTCTTCTGAACAGGCAAGTTGAAATTGTGGGAAAGTTGCGTCATTTAAAATTTTTTCAAATCGCGTCCAATCTACCAAACTGCGCGGTTGTTGTGCTGGAATGTGTCTAGGAAAGCCGGCCAAGTGTATAAACACTGGCAAGTGGTCGGAACCTAGATCTTCATAGGACACTTCTTGATAGACTTGGCAGTTAAGTCCCTTGTGGACTATGATGTCGAGGACGTCAGGGATGTGTCGGTCGTTGTTTGGGTAATGTGTCGGGACCTCTGGTCCCTCGACAACATAGCCCATGTGCTCCGCAGAATTGAACAAAATATTGCCATTTGGGCAATTTCGAGATGCGTTCCAACTTGTGTGCTTGCAGTTCATGTCGCCCGCGATGAGCGTCGGCACCTGTGCATCCAATAACAATTGGATGTCTCCATGGTGCAGACGCCCAACCGGAGGTCGGTACGCGGAGTAGAGTCTAAGCGGGGGAGAGGTCCCCCCGAAACAGATCTCCACTCCTAATCCGTACATAGACTGCAAGCACACGGGTGGTAGTGGCTGGTAGACGTGTTGCCGGCGAATGAGTACCGCCAGTCCCCGATATGCTCGGGTTCCTGAGTGCTCGTCCTTCCTCACGACCGTATAACCCGGTACCTTAAATTGTTGGTTGGGTAGCAGCAGAGTTTCGGATATTAATGCCACGTCTGGCATTTTTTCAGCAATGAACGCCTTAAAGATGAGCTCTTTCCCTTTCAGAGAATTAGCGTTCCAGTGCATGATGGTAATTTTATTTTGGCTGAGCTCTGTGTTGGTAGATAGTAGCAAGGCCCTTGTGTATGATCGGCTCTAGATCATCGCCGGTTCTGAGTGCCAGTAACACCTCAAGTAGGACAGTGATTGCCACGTCTGACGCACTGTCTTTTACTACTACCGTCCCTGTCTTAGGTTTCGGTGGGGGTGCCCTCTCCGCCCCCCCTTGCCGGGGGGGGGCGTTGGCAGTCTTTGTCTGGGTGGGCATAGGTACAGCGGCTGAAGAGGTACTCGGCAGGGGGTAAGCGGTTTCCTGCTCGGCTGCCGCGGCCGGTGCATTCACCCTCCTTTTCCCGCGCCTCGTCCTTTTCTTCTTCTTGTTGCTCTGCCCCTCTTGCCTGGGGGGGGGGTCGTTAGCTGGGGCCATCAGCGTGTTGGGAGCGGCATCAACTACCTGATTTGTAGTAGTTTTCGGTGGTCCAGTGGTACGCGCAACGGTGCCCGCCCGTATATTACGGGCTTCGCGTCTAAATACCGGACACTTCAAACTGTTGGCCGGGTGTGCGCCACTACAGTTGCAACACGTTGCCGGATCTTCTCTTGCGCGTGGGCAGTCCCTCGCAGCGTGCTCGCCGCCGCAACGGACGCAGGCGATTTTCCGGTGGCAGCAGAGCGACGAGTGCCGAAACTGTTGACAGCGATGGCACTGCGCCGGTCCGCGTTTGCCCCTCCAAGCGACTATGGAGACGCCTGGCATACATAACAGCTCATCTATATCGTATATGCCAGGCGTTATGTTGGGAGTTCTGTTGAGTTGTACATGAAAAATGCATCCCGGGCGTCCGCGACGCGCTTTAATATGTCTCACATATAGCGGTTCGTAGCCCAGGTTAGTAAGTTCTGCGGAGATATCATCCGGGGGCGTGTCCGGGGGAAGTCCTAATATTGCTATTTTCAACCTCTGATCGGCCGGGAGAGAATAACAAAACCAGGATATGTTTTCTTCCTTCTCGAGGTTGACTAGGTATCTCTGGATAACCCTGTACTCGTGGTCATCGTTGGGAGTGAAACGCACCCCACTTCCGTACGGGCGGCCGTTGGGTGTGCGACCCAAGAGGCTCTTTATTGCCTTAAAGTGAGTGGCCCAATTTGGTAATCGCTCCACCACTAAAGGTGGGTACCTGGGCTTTCTCTCTTGGGTTCTATTAGTAGAGGCCGGTGCGGTGGCAGTATTCCTGGCCGTTGAGCTCCCATTCTGGGTCTGCAACGGCTGAGAAGGCGGCATTGCCACTTGAGAGGCAAAGGGCATCGGTGTCGGCGACGCAATTGGTGAAAGGTTGCGTATTGCAGAGTCTGCATACGTGTACGGTGGCGTGATGCTGCGGTTTATGTTATCTGCAGGCGTTGGATTTGGTGGTGGCGGCGACGGTAGTAACAGTGGTACTACGGGAGCGGTGCTCGTTGATGGTTGCGGAGATAACTCTTGGATGGTAGGTGGCGCCACTAGTAGTGTTGCTTTCTCCCTCTTGGCCGGTCGCTCCTTCCTTTGCGGGAGAGGGACAGCACTAACGGTTGTCTCTTTCTTCCTCGGGGAGTGTGCGGGGTCGGCGGGGGGGGGGGCGGCAGCTGCTGGTTGAGTGACTTCTTCGATTTGCTGTTCAGGCGAAGCGTTGAGGCACATACGCTTGGCAGCTTCATCTTCTTGCACAGAAGTACTACTCCTTGGACGGCGGGATCGCACGAAGGTATCAAGAGGCACGTTGATTATGGATGCTGCTAACATTTCCATAATCTCGATGTCATTTTGGGTCGGCGCCGACGAGTCTCTGTTGCTTCGCTCGCGCTCGGCGAAATATGGGTCCAAGAAACGCACTACGGCCTCCGGGAGGGCCCCGGATGCGTGCATCCGATTGATAACCAATCGGGCAGCTTCATCCTGCGCTCTCGGAGAGCTCAGCGCGGAAATGGACGTTCCGACGGACTCGAGCGAACCAATGGAATCGCCTTCGCCACTAACATTAGCAGCGGCGGGGGCGTTGGCTGACGACGAAGAGGCTCTGGGCAGGCGTGGGGAAGGCAGCGATGCCAAGGACCCGCGGCTCCCAGCTAAACTAGATGCTCCTTCTCCACTATCACCATTGTTTCCTGACGACGATGGGGAAGATGGGTAATTTGGGCGGCGAGTTTGGTCGGCCATGGTGTTTGTGCTGTTGTAAGGGCGGGCGGTGCACTGTGCGCCACGACCCCCTACCCCGGAGATCCCTGCATAAGCGGACCGAGGTAGGTGGCGGACTCAGTGTTCCGTCCGTCCAGAGGCAACAGTAGACAATAGTCCCCTCCTCAGGTTCCTTGAAGGAGGCCGAGGGTATCGCTCCGGGCGCGTCTTCAAAAAGACGCGGCGGAGCGACGTAGGTTTGCCTGATAATAGAAACAATTTCAGGCGAGGGACAACACGGGCACAATCACAGAAACGTATCACGAACACAACGAAAACGAAAATACTAGCTACTAACACAACAAGTAAACGACACTTTTTAGTTGGTTGAGCGAGCAACGAAATCGGAAGTACGGAACGTCCAGGCGCAACGAAGCCAATCCGTGACAATTTTTTTCGAGTATACCCAATACATATTACTATCATTCGTGTTGGGTATTAACGTAGGCAACGAGCTGAATGCGGCCGTACGGCCAATCAGGAGCGTGCGTGAAAGAGACATAAAATATACACGCGTCTCTATCTAACATTGTGCGCTAATGAAGAGTGGTTTAATAAGATTGATTATTATGTCTGTCCGTATGTATGTATGTCTGTTTCCGTCATGTTTGTTTGTTTGTTTGTTTGTTTGTTTGTTTGTTGTTTGTTGTTTGTTGTTGTTTATTTTGTTTGGTTGGTTGATTTTTATATAGAAGACGATTAAATAGGTCATGATAGAGACAAAATAAAAGTAATTTTTATAGAATCATATTGCGGCCCTGAAAAGGGCCTTTTGTGTCCGACCGTCCGTCCGCCCGAGCCCGCCACTAGAGGCGGAGGCGGAGGCGGCGGTGGTCGGGGGCGACGAGATGATGCGCCTAAGAATAATAATATCTTCTTAAGCCTTCTTCTCGGTCTTCTTAGGCAGTAGCACGGCCTGAATGTTGGGCAAAACACCACCCTGAGCGATGGTCACGCCCGATAGGAGTTTGTTCAATTCCTCATCGTTGCGGATCGCCAATTGGAGATGTCTCGGTATGATTCTAGTCTTCTTGTTGTCACGTGCCGCGTTGCCGGCCAACTCGAGGACCTCAGCGGCGAGATATTCCATAACGGCGGCCAAATAGACCGGTGCACCGGCGCCGACGCGCTCGGCATAGTTGCCATTACGCAGAAGTCTGTGTATACGACCGACAGGAAACTGAAGACCGGCGCGATTCGAACGGGACTTTGCCTTCCCCTTGACCTTGCCACCAGGTAGGCGCAAACAAAGGCAGAGCCAGTGAGTGGGCGAACAAAGCGAAAATTCGCGGAAACGGACCGGGCAGCGCAGGAGCGCAAGAAAGCGACCGTGCAGTGCGACGGTCAGAATCGGAATCTTTTTTTTTATCGCCCGCTATTTATTATTATAGGTGAACTACGATCGCCCAATGTAGTACGAAGACGACGAGCGAACGAGAACGAGCTATGGCGAGAGAGCGTACCAGAACGATGAATATTTTATATTGAACGAGAGAGATGGAAGATATGTTGGGCGAGAGAGGGGTGGGTGGGTGAGGTCGGTCGGTCGGGCGGGCGGGCGCGCGTTCGGAGGCGGTATTATTCGTTCGTTTCGCGTTTGTTTTTGATGATTTAATTGCTAAAATATACCTAATAGGATAATATTTTAGATTATTGTGTATGTATGTATGGGGGACGGCGGTACCTACCTGGACAATATGAAATGAATGCAAGCAATGTAGTGTGTGCAGTTTTCGCAAGTTTATTTTTATTTATTTATTTATTTATTTATTTTTTTTGTTTATACATATCTACGTACCTATGAATAATATTAATTAATCGGTGAAGAAGAAAATTCGTATTTTCCATTATGTGTAGGTGCCTACGCCATACCTATACAGTGCAATTAAATCATCATCGTCGTTTCGTGTGTGGTGTTGTGTGCGTGTTTTACGTGTCTGTCTGTGGCTTGGGACCTCCTATGTGTACCAAACTAAATTCTAAGTCTGAAGTCTAGTTTATGTACATACATAAACTAGATAGGTATATTAGCCTATACAATACTACTATTATGTTTGTTTGTTTGTTTGTTTGTTTGTTTGTTTGTTAGTATGTATGTATGTATAAGTAGGTAGGTAGGTAGGTAGGTAGGTATTTAGGTATTTATAATCATTTTATATAGGCAGTAAGGATGTCACCGTTTTACGTATGTATGTATGTATGTATGTATGTATGTATGTATGTATGTATGTATGTATGTATGTATGTATGTATGTATGTATGTATGTATGTATGTATGTATGTTTATTAGTTATTTAGTCGGTCAATTTATGTACGTATCGAAATAGAAACAATTGTATCGTAACTAATATGGGTACGATATTTAGAATAATTTGTTAGCCCTGAAAAGGGCTTTTTGGTAGGTACATGTGCGCGATTGCGTGTGTGTATGCAACCAACGCGCACGTGCGTGCGGTGCCGGTCTCTCGCAACACGCTGGCTGGCCGTCCGTCCGTACGTACGTAGGACGGGCGGCGTAGGCGCGCGCGGCAGGGGGCGGCATGCAGGCAGGCAGGGCGCGGCTGCCAGCGAGCGGCTGTCGTCGTCGTCGTCGCTTTTACTTCTTGGCTGCTGCCTTTTTGGCGGCGGCCGGCTTCGATTTTGATGCGGCGGCGGCGGCCTTCTTCGGTTTGGGCGCCTTTGGTTTCTTTGTCGGTGGTTTGGCGGTTTTCTTAGCTTTAGACGCGGCGCCTCCACTCTTACCTCGCGCGGGCGACGCTGCCGCCAGGGCGGCGGCTGCCTTCTTGGCGGCGGCGATGGAGGCGGTTTTCTTTTTGGCGGCTGCGGCTTTTTTGTCCTTGGTAGCCAATGCGGCGGCTGCTGCTGCTGCTGCTTTCGATGACTTCGACGGCGATGCGGAAGCCGCAGATGCACCGCCCCTCTTGTTGCCACCCTTAGCGGCGGCCGCGGCGGCGGACGCTTTCTTACCTTTGGCGGCGGCGCCGGAAGCACCGGACGAGGCGGCGGTCTTGGCGACGGCCTTGCCGGCACCTCCGGCCGGCTTCTTCGCCGAGGTTGATTTAGATTCCAGTTTGAAGGAACCGGACGCACCTTTGCCCTTCGTTTGTATCAGTGTACCCGATTCGACGGCGCTCTTCAAATATTTCCTTATGAACGGTGCCAGTTTCTCAGCGTCGACCTTGTACTGAGCGGCTATATATTTCTTGATCGCCTGCAGTGACGATCCGCTGCGCTCTTTCAACTCCTTTATGGCGCTATTGACCATTTCCGAAGTCTTAGGGTGCGTCGGTTTCGCCTTGGGTTTTTTGGCTCCGGCGGCGGCGGACGCCTTCGGTCCCTTCTTCGCCGGGGTGGTGGGTGCCGGTACTTCGGTTGCCACAGCTGTGTCTGCCATAGTAGTAGGTAGGTAGGTAGGTAGGTAGGTAGGTAAAATATGAATGAATTCACTCAACAAACACTCAACAACACAAGAGATCGCACACAAAACAACAACAAACTACGACGACAATATTAAAATAAAGTGAGTAGAATAGTAGTAGGTAGGTAGTAGTTACAGTATTAGATGTCGCCACTGGAACACAAAATAATTATCATTTTAACAATACACATCGAGGCATTACCGTAAGGAGAGCCGCGGTGTCGCGAGACGTTTTCTCGTATGAACACTTCCAACTTTTCACTAACATGTATATAAATTATTATATTTTTAACTGGGTTCTATTATAATTAAAACATTAATATATATTTATATGGACACATCATGAAAGTGTTTATGTAATGTTCACTTCAAAACTTTCACAAATATAATAAGGGACGCGCTACAGGTGTTTATTTTCACCGCCTTGTATGCGACTTGCTTAGTGTCCAGTTCAAAAGTGATTTTTCTCTATAAAACATAAAGATTACACACATAAAGGTCGATAAGTAAACGGCGAAGATCCCGAGCTTGGAACATAATAAGAATTCACTTTTGTAAATACATATTGTGACCGTTTTGACGAGTGTAACGACGACGGTCGTAAAACACACGACTGCCATTTTCTGAACAGCCAACGATACGGCGCTCAGTTTCTATCCGAGGCTCGTGTACACATTGATTGTTATAATATTCTTATTCTTATTTAAACATTCCAACATACTACATAATAATACTACTCTACCTATATAGGGGGGTACTCTACCTATAAAATAAACTTAAGATCACATTAGGTGGTGGTAGGTAACGACATATTCAAACGCATACAATAATGTATAATTATGTGTGTAGAGAGTAGAGGTATTAGGTAGTTAGTACATTGGTGGTAGGTATTTATTTATGAAACTAATAGTAGGTAAGTACCTAAGTACATAATGTAAAAAGAAATGATTTCGTGTTTATTAGAAAGAGAACTTCCATGACACACAAACAAAACAACAACCGGAACGTACCTACGACTAGGTAGGTACATCTATCATACTACTACCACCTACTTACAAACAACAAAAACAGTTTTGTGAGTGTGTAGTCAGTTACACTATAATATAATATTTACTATCCTAATGCAAATGCGATGCGACACACGCACGGAGAGTACATAGAATATTTATTTATCGGTACCTACTTACTGTTTTACGTACTTTACGTTTGTATGCTTGCTTGCACGCAGCTATACATTACATAGATCGATTTATCCTTTTAGTATATATAATACTACTTTTGTGATTAGAAAGTGTACTATACATTAAGTAGGTAGGTAGGTAGGTAGGTAGGTAGGTAGGTAGGTAGGTAGGTAGGTAGGTACATACACTTATATGTATGTAAGGTTTTTAAAATAAACCTCATTATTATAGGTATATGATTTGACATTAATTAATTAATCATAGTGTACGTATATAGAAACAGTTTGCATTTAAACAAAACGGAATTATGTGCGGCCCTGAAAAGGGCCTTTTGTTCCTGTGCGTACATGATGTTCGTCTCGATCAATAAATAATACCAAACTAATAATAAAATTTATGATCGAAATTAACATCGGACACGATGGAAGTGGTTTAACCACCGAAACCGTACAGTGTGCGTCCCTGACGTTTCAGAGCGTAGACGACGTCCATGGCGGTGACGGTCTTCCTCTTCGCGTGCTCGGTATAAGTGACAGCGTCACGGATCACGTTCTCGAGAAACACTTTGAGAACGCCACGAGTCTCCTCGTATATCAGACCGGATATACGCTTAACGCCTCCTCTGCGAGCCAAACGACGGATCGCGGGTTTGGTGATGCCCTGGATGTTGTCGCGAAGTACTTTCCTGTGACGTTTGGCTCCACCTTTCCCCAGACCCTTTCCTCCCTTGCCGCGACCGGTCATTGTAGTTGTAGTAGTAGTAGTAGTAGTAAGTAGAAGTTAAAGATTGATACAACAAACTGCGCGCGACCGTACTCGTATACTGCACCGAAGTGACTGATATAGCGCCGCATAATAATCCGCGTTATATTTATATACGCGACGGCCATCAGGCGGTTGGTTTCATTTCATTGGTTCCCTTGTTGAAAAGTGAGATAGCTATATTGTACGTCACGAACTAAGGAGGTACGGGCTATAGGTGGGCGAAATGGCTATATTTTTTTAATTCATTGTACATTACACTATTTTTTACTAACTGTTGTTAACAATTGTTATGATATATATTATAAATTATACATATACATATATACTAGCTGCCCGGCGCGACTTCGTTCGCGTGGTGCTATCCTACCCTGTGATGATACCCCACCCCACCCTACCTTACCCTACCCTACCCTACCCTATATGAATAATTTTCCCCGTTTTTGCAACATTTTTCACTGATGCTTCGCTCCTATTAGTCGCAGCGTGATGGTATATAGCCTAAAGCCTTCCTCGATAAATGGACTATCCAACACAAAATTAAGAAATTTTCATCAAAAAAAAGAATTTTTAATTCGAACCAGTAGTTCCTGAGATTAGCGCGTTCAAACAAACAAACTCTTCAGCTTTATAATATTAGTATAGATATATTAAATTAACTTTTCTTACAAAATGTCAACCTTGCTCGATCATAATGTATGAAAAGTAAAAAAAAGTATTTGAGAATTCAGTATTGGTCCCATAGTAAAAGTTGTTCAGAAAGACTAATCCAACATAGGTTTCGAAAATATGCCATCTCGACCTAGTACATAACATACATTAACTATCACTTACTTGGCAAAAAACCAGCTCGGTTTATTAATCGTAAATCAAACACAAGAAGTTCGCAATCAAAATAATAACAACAACATTGAAACTGTAATTTAACTATAATGCCCAATTCAAACAAAACAGTCGAACTAACCAAAAAAAATATATAATTTCAAACTATAACATTTTTACAATGAACGAACATCGCTCCACTATAAATAATGAATGAAATATGTTATTTTCAAATTATATAATTTTTGCAATAATTTATCATCACTCCACTATAAATTATGAATGAAATATGTTATTTTCAAATTACAACATTTTTGCAATGAACGAACTTCACTCCACTATAAATTATGAATGAAATATGTTATATTTTAGTTTAGGTAAAATTAGCCCCTATTTCTATTAACTGAAAGTTCATTTTTATTTTAGGTTAAATATTCGAATGAAGTATGCCACAAATTATTTGTCGTTTGACCTTGGGTTACGTCGAATAGCTCTGAACATTGCCATATGGGTACACATTATTACTTATAGCGTACTATTCAGTAATCTAGCGTACTAGCGTACTCTAATAGTATGACAAATACCTCAGTACCCCACTTAAGATGAGAAACAAAAATCTAGTGGTATCAACATAAAAAATGCACACCATGTTTCGTTTTTCATATCGATTGTTTTTTTCATAATGTAATTTAGTGCCACTGAGTACTCAAATTAAATTTGCGTACTTTTTAGGTGGTGAGCTTATCGGGACATGCAATTCATCTGGCAGCACTGATTGAGGTGTTGTCATCGGTGAGACCGATATTTATTGATAGATGGCGCTGTAGTAAATATTAAAAATGGAAAGTTTACTTTTCTATTTTCTTAGGTATACTCAATCTACGGTTAGATGCCGATAAATATTATAGCAGTCGTGTTTGGATTTTTATAGTGTGTTGCCAGATTATAAAAATATATTAAAATATAAGTGTTGCTATATGTTATAACGCCCACCTTTAGTACGGGCCTGTGCGAGGGGTGCGGGGGAGGGAGAGGGGGGGGGGGGGTTTTTTAGTTAGGTGTGTACGTGTATTTTGATTTTTCACTTGTCTTTTTTTTTTTTTTTTTTTTTTTGCGTTATTTGTAATATTATTTATTTATTTATTTATTTATTTATTTTGTTGATAATGGTATAGTAAGGTTAGGCTCTTCAAGTTAGTTAGGTTAGGTTATTAGCACTTCGGGTTAGGTTAGCTTGGCTTACCTTAACCTAACCTTGGGTTAGTTAGTTCGATATAAATAGATAGATAGGATACCTACTTTACTACAACTAGTACTAAAAAACCTTTACATATTACACCCTTTAAATATTAATTATAATATACAAAAACACGACCACTACGGTAGGTAGGTAGGTAGGTAGGTAGGTAGGTAGGTAGGTAGGTAGGTAGGTAGGTAGGTAGGTAGGTAGGTAGGTAGGTAGGTAGGTAGGTAGGTAGGTAGGTAGGGCATTATTTATATATACGACGTGATTATATTGTGCGCAAGAAACATATTGTCCATTGTTCGATACATATGTGGCCCTGAAAAGGGCCTTTTTAGCAAGACGCTTTGTTTGCTGTGCGGTGGTAAGGTAAGCTAGTTACTATTACGTTCGCGAGCAAACGACGCGTCATGCGCAATACGACGACGACGACGACGTCGACGACGATTAAGCGCGTTCGCCACGGATTCTGCGCGCCAGCTGTATATCCTTAGGCATGATGGTGACACGCTTGGCGTGAATCGCGCAAAGGTTGGTGTCCTCGAAGAGTCCGACCAGATAGGCCTCGCTGGCCTCCTGAAGCGCCATAACGGCTGAACTCTGGAAACGTAGATCAGTCTTGAAATCTTGAGCGATCTCACGGACGAGACGCTGGAAGGGCAGTTTGCGGATCAACAGCTCCGTGCTCTTCTGATAGCGACGGATCTCACGGAGTGCAACGGTTCCGGGTCTGTAACGATGGGGTTTCTTGACACCACCGGTTGCCGGTGCACTCTTGCGCGCAGCCTTCGTGGCCAACTGTTTACGGGGCGCTTTACCCCCGGTGGATTTACGCGCGGTCTGCTTGGTACGGGCCATTGCGAGGAACGAGCGAGCGGCGATGAAATTGAATTAAGAAAGATAACTTAACTACGTACGTGCGGACGAATGAACGCGCGTATTAGTACTGCCGTTTATTTTATATTTTACATCGGTATTTATAATGATGGCGGCGGATTCAAGCGAGCGAGATATGTGTTTATCTCTCTCCCTCTCTCTCTCTCCGTCTGTCTCGCACGCAACAAACAAACAATGAACGAACGAACTAACAAACTAATTTTTTTTTTTTTTATTTTATTTATAATATTATTTTCGTGAATAATAATACATACATATTTATGTGTGTATGCTTAAATTGCATATTTATCATTTCTTTTAATTCATCATTATAATAATGGTAAGCACTTGAATACCAGGTATAATAAAATATCCTTATGATATTGTACATGTATGTCAGAGTAATTAAATAATATAGGCAGGCTGCAGGTTAGTTAGTTAGTTAGTTAGTTAGTTAGTTAGTTAGTTATAAACGGACGGTATGTGGTAGTGGTATGGTACGTGCGATATGTCATAATATGAAGTCAATTAGAGAAACATTCGGATAATATGAATAGATTTTTGGCCCTGAAAAGGGCCTTTTGAGTGTAGCGCTGGACGTGTGGTGGTTACAATAGTATGTTCATACTATGAAGCACGCACGCCTCCGCACTGTGAAGAAGAACGAACGACGCCATCTCCTCCTCCTCACTTGGAGCTGGTGTATTTGGTGACGGCCTTGGTGCCCTCGCTCACGGCGTGCTTGGCAAGCTCACCGGGCAGCAGGAGCCTCACCGAAGTCTGCACCTCCCTGGAGGTGATGGTGGAACGTTTGTTGTAATGGGCGAGACGAGACGCCTCCGCTGCGATACGTTCGAATATGTCGTTAACGAATGAATTCATTATAGACATGGCCTTGCTGGAGATACCGGTGTCGGGATGCACCTGCTTGAGCACCTTGTAGATGTAGATGGCGTAGCTCTCCTTCCTCTTGTGCTTCTTCTTTTTCTTGTCAGTTTTGGAGATGTTCTTTTGGGCTTTGCCCGATTTCTTGGCGGCCTTACCGCTGGTCTTAGGCGGCATAATAGCGGTAGTATGTATTAGTTAGTAGATAATATCAACACTTGCTAACGCAAACGACCGTTTGCGTTGAATACGCCGAGAGAAGTGTGACAATTTTTTTCGAGTATACCCAATACATATTACTATCATTCGTGTTGGGTATTAACGTAGGCAACGAGCTGAATGCGGCCGTACGGCCAATCAGGAGCGTGCGTGAAAGAGACATAAAATATACACGCGTCTCTATCTAACATTGTGCGCTAATGAAGAGTGGTTTAATAAGATTGATTATTATGTCTGTCCGTATGTATGTATGTCTGTTTCCGTCATGTTTGTTTGTTTGTTTGTTTGTTTGTTTGTTTGTTGTTTGTTGTTTGTTGTTGTTTATTTTGTTTGGTTGGTTGATTTTTATATAGAAGACGATTAAATAGGTCATGATAGAGACAAAATAAAAGTAATTTTTATAGAATCATATTGCGGCCCTGAAAAGGGCCTTTTGTGTCCGACCGTCCGTCCGCCCGAGCCCGCCACTAGAGGCGGAGGCGGAGGCGGCGGTGGTCGGGGGCGACGAGATGATGCGCCTAAGAATAATAATATCTTCTTAAGCCTTCTTCTCGGTCTTCTTAGGCAGTAGCACGGCCTGAATGTTGGGCAAAACACCACCCTGAGCGATGGTCACGCCCGATAGGAGTTTGTTCAATTCCTCATCGTTGCGGATCGCCAATTGGAGATGTCTCGGTATGATTCTAGTCTTCTTGTTGTCACGTGCCGCGTTGCCGGCCAACTCGAGGACCTCAGCGGCGAGATATTCCATAACGGCGGCCAAATAGACCGGTGCACCGGCGCCGACGCGCTCGGCATAGTTGCCATTACGCAGAAGTCTGTGTATACGACCGACAGGAAACTGAAGACCGGCGCGATTCGAACGGGACTTTGCCTTCCCCTTGACCTTGCCACCCTTGCCGCGTCCAGACATTATTTGTTACGAGGGTATATAATCAATCAATTGCTAAATTAGCGAGCGAAAAATAACGCGCAGCGTACGTAGTTATGCACAGCGCGTTCGGAAACTGACTGAATAATTTTTTTTTATTTTTTTTTTTTTTTTTTTTTTTTTTTGAATGGACATGAAGGTACGGGCCCAAAATTTGGCCTTAGTACCCTTACCCGGACAAGTCGGCGAGCTAGCTCTCAACCGTAGTTATGATTAGGTAACAAGGCCTGAGGGTGCCCCAGTTGGGGCCGAACCTCGGCTCAGGGCTGTTACCGAGGGGAGGGAATTGACTGAAATCTTTGATGATTTATTTATTTATTTATATCTAGGGAAGCGTATTATTATTGGCGGCTCGGGCCGCTTGTCGAGTTGCCGTAGCAATATTAACAAGTGGGGGACGAGACTGAGTTGGGAGTCGCGGCGCGTGACCTCGACGACGAGGTCGGTAACGAGGTGAACGGTCACCGCGGTTCGCATCTGTATTGTGTGTTGAATTACGACGAGCTTCCGAAGCTTCGAGCTGAGCTAAGGTGGTGGGATCATCGGGCTCGGTGAGGACGTGCCTCGGCCGGCGGACATTGGACATACGGGATGGCGTGTAGGTAGCCGCCTTAACGATTAACGGATTACTATGATTGACAGCAGTGTCAAAGAATCTGCGTGAAGCGCGTTTGAAAAATTGACGGACCGTGGGGAGGCCCAGGTCGAGGTGGAGGTTTTCATTGCGCAAGAACCACGGGGCACCCGTGGCCTTGCGCATGAAACGGTTTTGCAAAACTTGGAGACTATGGATCCGCTTTTGCGATGCGTGTGCAAATACAGCGCATGCGTAAGAGAATATGGGGCGAATACACGCAGTATACAGTCTAACCTTGCTTTTTAAGGCAAGTTTAGACCTGCGATTTAAAAGGAAATGAAGGCGTCCCATCACGAAATAGGCGCGCGCGCGCACCTTTTTAATGTGGGGCCCGAAGGTCAATCGATCATCGAGGATGACACCTAAGTATTTGGCTTGCCTCTCCCAAGGGATCGGTTCGCCGAACATGGTGACAGACTTTACTGAGGGGGGGATTTTTCGTCTAAACGGCCTATGGAATAGGACCGCTTGACTTTTGGCGGGATTTATCTCAATCCTCCATTTCCTACACCATGCGCCTAGGGCGTCTGCTGCGGATTGGAGGTGGGACACTATGGCCTTGGTGGTGCGACTAGTACAGTAGATTGCGGTATCATCCGCGAACAGAGCTAGCTGTACTGAGTCATTAAATTTGGGGATATCGCTCGTATATAATAGAAACAATAATGGGGAGAGTACCGAGCCCTGGGGGACTCCGGCACAGATGGGATGAGGGGACGACAGGGCGCCTGTTATTCGATATCGAAAGTGGCGGTTCGACAAAAAGTCTCGTAAGATGAGTACGAGCCTATGTGGGACACCTAGGGTGAATAGTTTAAAAATTAAACCATTGTGCCACACTTTGTCGAATGCTTTTGCAACATCGAAGAACAGGACCCCAGTCATACTATTGGATTGTTGGAAATGGTGAGAGATATGTTCAACAATACGATGGACTTGTTGAACACACGAGTGTTTAGTTCGAAAACCAAACTGCTCGTTCGGAAGTAAATGGTTAGCATCGGCATATGCTTTGAGACGGTTGTAGATGAGTCTCTCATAAATCTTACCCAATACATTGAGCAGACTTATGGGACGGTAACTGGAGGGCTCGGACATGGGTTTGCCTGGTTTGTGGATCCCAATAACGTGAGCTTCCTTCCACTGAGGTGGGAAGAAGTTACACATTAGGGCCGCATTATAAATGGACGTTAATAAGAAAATGAGCTGAGCGGGGAACAGTTTGATCACTTTATTAGTGATTTTGTCCGAGCCCGGGGCTTTTCGAGGGTGGAGTTTTCTGATGATCGATTTAACTTCATCAGGGGTCACGGGAGGAAGGGGGTCTTCATCCTCCTCCTCCTCACCATCAGCGGCGACACGCCGCCTCCTCCTTGCGGAGGAGGGGGGAGCCTCTGGTGGTGGCGGGGGGGGGGGAGACACGGGAGGTATGGGCAGAGCGAGTCTACGCGTGACCTCGGAGTTGACTTTCTCCAAGTGACTGGGGTCTACTGGAAGAGTACTGGGCGTGCATTGAAGCTCGAGACTTTCGGCGAGGCATTCGGATTTGTCCTCGTCTTCAAAGGCGGGCAAGGGGTGATTGGGTCTACTGAGAGGTGGCATGGGGGCTATCGTGTCCTTGGTAAGGGCACGGGAAAGCTTCCAAAAGGCAAGATGGGAGGGTTCTAACTCTTCAAGGGTCTTGTCCCATCGAGCATCACGCATTTGCTCGATGCGGACCTTGAAGGCGCGATGGAGAGCGCGCATGCGGGCGCGGTTACGTTCAGAGGGAAAAGAGTCAAAAGCCCGTATGGCGGCGTTCCTCTCCCTCCTCATCTCACGTACGTCATCGGGCAGTTGCCAACGGAGGTGAGTCTCCGCTGGCACTGTCCGAGAGCAATCGGTAATGACCGATTGCACGTGAGTGGTGAGTGAGTCGATCGCGCCGATAACCTCGTCCGCGGTGACGATGTTATCCGGGATACGATTCAGATGGACGGAATCGGTGGACTTGAGGCGTTCGCCTAGTCTGTCCCAATTGGTGGAGATTTTAGTAGGAGGGGGTTGACCTGGATCTGGGGGACCTGTGCGCGGAGTAAACTCTAAGATCACAGGTCGGTGGTCAGACGTCAGTTCGTGGTGCACTGATACGTCATGCAAACGTAAGTTTACATTGCGCAACAGTGCCACATCGAGTATGTCGGGTCTGAGGTCTTGTTGATGAGGAAAGTGGGTCGGTTCGAGGGGAGTAATGATGTCGATGTCGAGAGGCGACAGGAGGGATTCTAAGATTCGACCTCTGGGGTTGTTCGCGTTACAGTTCCAGAGTACACTTTTAGCGTTCAGGTCGCCCGCCAAAATGACTGCGTTACCGAGGCCAAAAATGCACTCTAGATCACTTCTGAAGGAAGTGTTGACACGGGACGGGGAAATGTAGGCTGAGACCAGAATGATTGGCTCATGTCCAGTCATGCCGAGCCTACAGACCGAGGCCTCAATGCACGTGAGAGAGGGGGGCGGATCCATTGGGGAGCAATATAGGGATTTTTTGTAGTAGATGAGAGTACCACCAAGGGTAGCGTCAGACCTATCGTTGCGAACTAACAGATAGTTGGCAATTTTGGGATCCCTCATAGAGGGTTTGAGGAATGTCTCCTGAACTAGGAATACATCAAGGCGATGATGTTTCAGGAATTCTGAAACATCATCGCGTTGATGTCTCAAGCCATCGGCATTGAAATACCCTATTCTAAGGGAGCGCGGTTTGGTCCTACACGTTGCCGTATTATCCATTAAGAGGGCTACATTTGAAGGTGGAAAGGGACGTCAGGATGGCACTATAGCGCAACCCGATGGAGAAGAGGGCGAGTCCGTCGCCCTCTTTTTCGCGGATTTGTTCAGCGAGATTCCGGATCTCGTTAAAATCAAAAAGACGGGCGAAACGCTCCACCAGAGCGAAGTCCGCATCCTCGTTTAGTGGAGGAATTTGGGCCCCGCAGCTAGGCGGGGGGATTGCGCGGCGTTGCTGTTTAGGGACGGCGGCGGCGGCGGCGGGTTTTGGCGGAAGGGGCGTGGTTTGCGCGGCCATAGGGGCGGGCGCTTGAGTGACTGAGGGAGTGGGTGCGGGAATGGGGGCAGGTGAAACTGCCGTGGTGGGCGTGGACTTAGTCCGAGTGGGCGGGAACTCCCTAGGGGAGTTTAAGTCCCAAGCGGGTCTCAAGCTCGTGTGAGCGGGATCAGGGGGAGGCGCGGTGGTGCGCGTGGAGTTATTGGGCCGGGCTGATGTTGTAGCCTTTGGCCGGGGAGCTTTAGAGCACCCGCGATAGTTAGCGGGGTGCCCTTGCGTCTGGCAAAGGACGCAGCTCGGGGGCTCAGAATTAAGGGTGGGCTCAGGGTTGCGTTCGCATTCCCTGGTGGGGTGGTTGCCTAGGCACTTTACGCACCTTGGAGGTGCGTAGCAGTGCCTGGCGGAGTGGCCATAGAGTTGGCAATTGTGGCATTGTGACGGGAATCCGGTCCTGTGTGGCTTTTCCAGCACACAGTCCGTCAGTTGGCATATGGCCTTTAGATTGTGGATTCGGTCGCTCGCCGGCCCGGGTTCCATGGTTACTACAACCATGTTGAGGGGGACGGTCTTTGAGCGACCTCGCATAAGGCGATGGACAGCGAGGACAGGGATACCCTGGTCGCTGAGGGACTGCTTCACTTCCTCGGTTGTCACCTCGGAAGGCATGCCCTTAATAACTATGCGGGTGGCACGCTCCTCAGGGAGAGAGTAGGTGTGGAAAGACACCTTTCTCTCCTTGAGGA
Source organism: Achlya flavicornis (assembly GCA_947623365.1). Taxonomy (NCBI): domain Eukaryota; kingdom Metazoa; phylum Arthropoda; class Insecta; order Lepidoptera; family Drepanidae; genus Achlya; species Achlya flavicornis. The sequence goes on along the minus strand of OX392494.1, from coordinate 5,328,191 downwards.
GGTTAGTGAAAGCTCTATGGTCATTAGGCGCAGTAACTGCGACCCGAATGCCATGTTCGGTGGGACGGGCGGAGGTATAATTAATATGGTGGCTGGAGAACCAGCCAGAGACAAGAGTCCATTTGGACTTGTCTTGAATGAAAATTGGGGGAGGGGCAGCATCATTTTTAGCATTCTTAGGAGGATGCTGATGCCTGTTAGGACGAGGGGGGATGCGAAGAGGTTCGCGAACGCTACTTGTGTCCATGGGAATGGACACGTTCGCTGAAGGGCCAGGGACGGGAGAGGGGGCCTGCTTGAGGGCCTTGGCGGCAGCCTCGTTGGCGGAGGCTTGCTTGGCTCGCTTGCGCTTGCCATTCTTGCTCTCCACTGGTACGAAGTCCTCCTCGGAAGACGAGGAGGGGTTCGCAACAGTGGCGGGAGCCTCTAGTTGGGTGGTGGTGGTGGTGGTGGAAATTAGAGGGACGGCCTTTGCCGACTTAGTGTCGGTGGAGGCAGGGGAGGAGGAGGAGGAGGCGGAGGAGGACTTGGCGGCCTCATTGGACGTGTAGGAGTCAGTAGAAACTGACGTCCTAGTCTTGTTGTAGACTGACGATCTTGTGAGATCGTCAGAGGGAGTTGGAGTTGGGGAGGGAGGGGCTTGTCCTGATGGGACAGCCTCGGTGTTGTCGCGGACTTCCGGAGTCGACTGGGTCGACATCACGGAGTCCGCGCGAGAGGGTGGACGAGTGGAGGGGGGGAGGGACCTGTCCGGAAAGTGGCAGGTGAGGTAAATTACGGCATCCTCATCGGCGAGGATGTCCTCAAGAGACAGGGTGTTCTGGGGTTGGCTGGCCATAGTGACCAGCCTGGCCTTGCGGCCGGGGCCTAGGCTAAGACGTACACTACTGTAACTTCAAACGCGGTGCGTTCCTGGGAGAAGAAGTTACAAGAAACTCCAGGCAATCGCCCTAGCTACGGTTCCTACTCCTATCCTCCCCGGGTGGGTTTTCCCGGGTGTGTGTAGTACAACTCCCAACCGGGTGTAGGTTGGGAGGTGAGTAGGCCCTAGGGTGTGCCCTAAGCTTGTAACCTCCGCCACAGATCTTGTGTTGTGGCTGAGTTCCTACGTCCCTGCCTAACGCTAACTGGGGTCGACTAGGGAAGCCCCCAAGGCCGACTGGTCCAGTCCCGTCCGGGTTGTGTGTTCCTTAAGGGAAAACACCAAAGCGCCCGGGGCCCGCTAACCAACTTACGTTGTCACCGTTAGGTTTCCGTTGGTTACCACAGCAAGTCGTGGATTTTAGGTGGTAGACGATTAGTATGTCTCAGAAACAACAATGAACACGACGCGTATTGAAAAATACACGAAGTGTCACCGTGTCGGTCAGACAATAGAAACAACAAGACAAATAAACACCAACGCGTATTGAAAAATACACGCGGTGAATAAATGCTTGATATAGGGGTCGGTACGAGTGACACACACACCAACGCAGTACCGAGAAAGATACTCGCTCGCAACCAAATAGTTTGCTTGACGATACGTCAGGAACAAACTATTAGCGCTAACAAGAACTTAAACAATGCCACAAAGGTGAGCGAGTACGTTCGCGACGAAAAATGCCAGGTAGGCGCAAACAAAGGCAGAGCCAGTGAGTGGGCGAACAAAGCGAAAATTCGCGGAAACGGACCGGGCAGCGCAGGAGCGCAAGAAAGCGACCGTGCAGTGCGACGGTCAGAATCGGAATCTTTTTTTTATTTTTTTTTTTTTTTTTTTTTTTTTGAATGGACATGAAGGTACGGGCCCAAAATTTGGCCTTAGTACCCTTACCCGGACAAGTCGGCGAGCTAGCTCTCAACCGTAGTTATGATTAGGTAACAAGGCCTGAGGGTGCCCCAGTTGGGGCCGAACCTCGGCTCAGGGCTGTTACCGAGGGGAGGGAATTGACTGAAATCTTTGATGATTTATTTATTTATTTATATCTAGGGAAGCGTATTATTATTGGCGGCTCGGGCCGCTTGTCGAGTTGCCGTAGCAATATTAACAAGTGGGGGACGAGACTGAGTTGGGAGTCGCGGCGCGTGACCTCGACGACGAGGTCGGTAACGAGGTGAACGGTCACCGCGGTTCGCATCTGTATTGTGTGTTGAATTACGACGAGCTTCCGAAGCTTCGAGCTGAGCTAAGGTGGTGGGATCATCGGGCTCGGTGAGGACGTGCCTCGGCCGGCGGACATTGGACATACGGGATGGCGTGTAGGTAGCCGCCTTAACGATTAACGGATTACTATGATTGACAGCAGTGTCAAAGAATCTGCGTGAAGCGCGTTTGAAAAATTGACGGACCGTGGGGAGGCCCAGGTCGAGGTGGAGGTTTTCATTGCGCAAGAACCACGGGGCACCCGTGGCCTTGCGCATGAAACGGTTTTGCAAAACTTGGAGACTATGGATCCGCTTTTGCGATGCGTGTGCAAATACAGCGCATGCGTAAGAGAATATGGGGCGAATACACGCAGTATACAGTCTAACCTTGCTTTTTAAGGCAAGTTTAGACCTGCGATTTAAAAGGAAATGAAGGCGTCCCATCACGAAATAGGCGCGCGCGCGCACCTTTTTAATGTGGGGCCCGAAGGTCAATCGATCATCGAGGATGACACCTAAGTATTTGGCTTGCCTCTCCCAAGGGATCGGTTCGCCGAACATGGTGACAGACTTTACTGAGGGGGGGATTTTTCGTCTAAACGGCCTATGGAATAGGACCGCTTGACTTTTGGCGGGATTTATCTCAATCCTCCATTTCCTACACCATGCGCCTAGGGCGTCTGCTGCGGATTGGAGGTGGGACACTATGGCCTTGGTGGTGCGACTAGTACAGTAGATTGCGGTATCATCCGCGAACAGAGCTAGCTGTACTGAGTCATTAAATTTGGGGATATCGCTCGTATATAATAGAAACAATAATGGGGAGAGTACCGAGCCCTGGGGGACTCCGGCACAGATGGGATGAGGGGACGACAGGGCGCCTGTTATTCGATATCGAAAGTGGCGGTTCGACAAAAAGTCTCGTAAGATGAGTACGAGCCTATGTGGGACACCTAGGGTGAATAGTTTAAAAATTAAACCATTGTGCCACACTTTGTCGAATGCTTTTGCAACATCGAAGAACAGGACCCCAGTCATACTATTGGATTGTTGGAAATGGTGAGAGATATGTTCAACAATACGATGGACTTGTTGAACACACGAGTGTTTAGTTCGAAAACCAAACTGCTCGTTCGGAAGTAAATGGTTAGCATCGGCATATGCTTTGAGACGGTTGTAGATGAGTCTCTCATAAATCTTACCCAATACATTGAGCAGACTTATGGGACGGTAACTGGAGGGCTCGGACATGGGTTTGCCTGGTTTGTGGATCCCAATAACGTGAGCTTCCTTCCACTGAGGTGGGAAGAAGTTACACATTAGGGCCGCATTATAAATGGACGTTAATAAGAAAATGAGCTGAGCGGGGAACAGTTTGATCACTTTATTAGTGATTTTGTCCGAGCCCGGGGCTTTTCGAGGGTGGAGTTTTCTGATGATCGATTTAACTTCATCAGGGGTCACGGGAGGAAGGGGGTCTTCATCCTCCTCCTCCTCACCATCAGCGGCGACACGCCGCCTCCTCCTTGCGGAGGAGGGGGGAGCCTCTGGTGGTGGCGGGGGGGGGGGAGACACGGGAGGTATGGGCAGAGCGAGTCTACGCGTGACCTCGGAGTTGACTTTCTCCAAGTGACTGGGGTCTACTGGAAGAGTACTGGGCGTGCATTGAAGCTCGAGACTTTCGGCGAGGCATTCGGATTTGTCCTCGTCTTCAAAGGCGGGCAAGGGGTGATTGGGTCTACTGAGAGGTGGCATGGGGGCTATCGTGTCCTTGGTAAGGGCACGGGAAAGCTTCCAAAAGGCAAGATGGGAGGGTTCTAACTCTTCAAGGGTCTTGTCCCATCGAGCATCACGCATTTGCTCGATGCGGACCTTGAAGGCGCGATGGAGAGCGCGCATGCGGGCGCGGTTACGTTCAGAGGGAAAAGAGTCAAAAGCCCGTATGGCGGCGTTCCTCTCCCTCCTCATCTCACGTACGTCATCGGGCAGTTGCCAACGGAGGTGAGTCTCCGCTGGCACTGTCCGAGAGCAATCGGTAATGACCGATTGCACGTGAGTGGTGAGTGAGTCGATCGCGCCGATAACCTCGTCCGCGGTGACGATGTTATCCGGGATACGATTCAGATGGACGGAATCGGTGGACTTGAGGCGTTCGCCTAGTCTGTCCCAATTGGTGGAGATTTTAGTAGGAGGGGGTTGACCTGGATCTGGGGGACCTGTGCGCGGAGTAAACTCTAAGATCACAGGTCGGTGGTCAGACGTCAGTTCGTGGTGCACTGATACGTCATGCAAACGTAAGTTTACATTGCGCAACAGTGCCACATCGAGTATGTCGGGTCTGAGGTCTTGTTGATGAGGAAAGTGGGTCGGTTCGAGGGGAGTAATGATGTCGATGTCGAGAGGCGACAGGAGGGATTCTAAGATTCGACCTCTGGGGTTGTTCGCGTTACAGTTCCAGAGTACACTTTTAGCGTTCAGGTCGCCCGCCAAAATGACTGCGTTACCGAGGCCAAAAATGCACTCTAGATCACTTCTGAAGGAAGTGTTGACACGGGACGGGGAAATGTAGGCTGAGACCAGAATGATTGGCTCATGTCCAGTCATGCCGAGCCTACAGACCGAGGCCTCAATGCACGTGAGAGAGGGGGGCGGATCCATTGGGGAGCAATATAGGGATTTTTTGTAGTAGATGAGAGTACCACCAAGGGTAGCGTCAGACCTATCGTTGCGAACTAACAGATAGTTGGCAATTTTGGGATCCCTCATAGAGGGTTTGAGGAATGTCTCCTGAACTAGGAATACATCAAGGCGATGATGTTTCAGGAATTCTGAAACATCATCGCGTTGATGTCTCAAGCCATCGGCATTGAAATACCCTATTCTAAGGGAGCGCGGTTTGGTCCTACACGTTGCCGTATTATCCATTAAGAGGGCTACATTTGAAGGTGGAAAGGGACGTCAGGATGGCACTATAGCGCAACCCGATGGAGAAGAGGGCGAGTCCGTCGCCCTCTTTTTCGCGGATTTGTTCAGCGAGATTCCGGATCTCGTTAAAATCAAAAAGACGGGCGAAACGCTCCACCAGAGCGAAGTCCGCATCCTCGTTTAGTGGAGGAATTTGGGCCCCGCAGCTAGGCGGGGGGATTGCGCGGCGTTGCTGTTTAGGGACGGCGGCGGCGGCGGCGGGTTTTGGCGGAAGGGGCGTGGTTTGCGCGGCCATAGGGGCGGGCGCTTGAGTGACTGAGGGAGTGGGTGCGGGAATGGGGGCAGGTGAAACTGCCGTGGTGGGCGTGGACTTAGTCCGAGTGGGCGGGAACTCCCTAGGGGAGTTTAAGTCCCAAGCGGGTCTCAAGCTCGTGTGAGCGGGATCAGGGGGAGGCGCGGTGGTGCGCGTGGAGTTATTGGGCCGGGCTGATGTTGTAGCCTTTGGCCGGGGAGCTTTAGAGCACCCGCGATAGTTAGCGGGGTGCCCTTGCGTCTGGCAAAGGACGCAGCTCGGGGGCTCAGAATTAAGGGTGGGCTCAGGGTTGCGTTCGCATTCCCTGGTGGGGTGGTTGCCTAGGCACTTTACGCACCTTGGAGGTGCGTAGCAGTGCCTGGCGGAGTGGCCATAGAGTTGGCAATTGTGGCATTGTGACGGGAATCCGGTCCTGTGTGGCTTTTCCAGCACACAGTCCGTCAGTTGGCATATGGCCTTTAGATTGTGGATTCGGTCGCTCGCCGGCCCGGGTTCCATGGTTACTACAACCATGTTGAGGGGGACGGTCTTTGAGCGACCTCGCATAAGGCGATGGACAGCGAGGACAGGGATACCCTGGTCGCTGAGGGACTGCTTCACTTCCTCGGTTGTCACCTCGGAAGGCATGCCCTTAATAACTATGCGGGTGGCACGCTCCTCAGGGAGAGAGTAGGTGTGGAAAGACACCTTTCTCTCCTTGAGGAGGTTAGTGAAAGCTCTATGGTCATTAGGCGCAGTAACTGCGACCCGAATGCCATGTTCGGTGGGACGGGCGGAGGTATAATTAATATGGTGGCTGGAGAACCAGCCAGAGACAAGAGTCCATTTGGACTTGTCTTGAATGAAAATTGGGGGAGGGGCAGCATCATTTTTAGCATTCTTAGGAGGATGCTGATGCCTGTTAGGACGAGGGGGGATGCGAAGAGGTTCGCGAACGCTACTTGTGTCCATGGGAATGGACACGTTCGCTGAAGGGCCAGGGACGGGAGAGGGGGCCTGCTTGAGGGCCTTGGCGGCAGCCTCGTTGGCGGAGGCTTGCTTGGCTCGCTTGCGCTTGCCATTCTTGCTCTCCACTGGTACGAAGTCCTCCTCGGAAGACGAGGAGGGGTTCGCAACAGTGGCGGGAGCCTCTAGTTGGGTGGTGGTGGTGGTGGTGGAAATTAGAGGGACGGCCTTTGCCGACTTAGTGTCGGTGGAGGCAGGGGAGGAGGAGGAGGAGGCGGAGGAGGACTTGGCGGCCTCATTGGACGTGTAGGAGTCAGTAGAAACTGACGTCCTAGTCTTGTTGTAGACTGACGATCTTGTGAGATCGTCAGAGGGAGTTGGAGTTGGGGAGGGAGGGGCTTGTCCTGATGGGACAGCCTCGGTGTTGTCGCGGACTTCCGGAGTCGACTGGGTCGACATCACGGAGTCCGCGCGAGAGGGTGGACGAGTGGAGGGGGGGAGGGACCTGTCCGGAAAGTGGCAGGTGAGGTAAATTACGGCATCCTCATCGGCGAGGATGTCCTCAAGAGACAGGGTGTTCTGGGGTTGGCTGGCCATAGTGACCAGCCTGGCCTTGCGGCCGGGGCCTAGGCTAAGACGTACACTACTGTAACTTCAAACGCGGTGCGTTCCTGGGAGAAGAAGTTACAAGAAACTCCAGGCAATCGCCCTAGCTACGGTTCCTACTCCTATCCTCCCCGGGTGGGTTTTCCCGGGTGTGTGTAGTACAACTCCCAACCGGGTGTAGGTTGGGAGGTGAGTAGGCCCTAGGGTGTGCCCTAAGCTTGTAACCTCCGCCACAGATCTTGTGTTGTGGCTGAGTTCCTACGTCCCTGCCTAACGCTAACTGGGGTCGACTAGGGAAGCCCCCAAGGCCGACTGGTCCAGTCCCGTCCGGGTTGTGTGTTCCTTAAGGGAAAACACCAAAGCGCCCGGGGCCCGCTAACCAACTTACGTTGTCACCGTTAGGTTTCCGTTGGTTACCACAGCAAGTCGTGGATTTTAGGTGGTAGACGATTAGTATGTCTCAGAAACAACAATGAACACGACGCGTATTGAAAAATACACGAAGTGTCACCGTGTCGGTCAGACAATAGAAACAACAAGACAAATAAACACCAACGCGTATTGAAAAATACACGCGGTGAATAAATGCTTGATATAGGGGTCGGTACGAGTGACACACACACCAACGCAGTACCGAGAAAGATACTCGCTCGCAACCAAATAGTTTGCTTGACGATACGTCAGGAACAAACTATTAGCGCTAACAAGAACTTAAACAATGCCACAAAGGTGAGCGAGTACGTTCGCGACGAAAAATGCCAGGTAGGCGCAAACAAAGGCAGAGCCAGTGAGTGGGCGAACAAAGCGAAAATTCGCGGAAACGGACCGGGCAGCGCAGGAGCGCAAGAAAGCGACCGTGCAGTGCGACGGTCAGAATCGGAATTCTTTTTTTTATCGCCCGCTATTTATTATTATAGGTGAACTACGATCGCCCAATGTAGTACGAAGACGACGAGCGAACGAGAACGAGCTATGGCGAGAGAGCGTACCAGAACGATGAATATTTTATATTGAACGAGAGAGATGGAAGATATGTTGGGCGAGAGAGGGGTGGGTGGGTGAGGTCGGTCGGTCGGGCGGGCGGGCGCGCGTTCGGAGGCGGTATTATTCGTTCGTTTCGCGTTTGTTTTTGATGATTTAATTGCTAAAATATACCTAATAGGATAATATTTTAGATTATTGTGTATGTATGTATGGGGGACGGCGGTACCTACCTGGACAATATGAAATGAATGCAAGCAATGTAGTGTGTGCAGTTTTCGCAAGTTTATTTTTATTTATTTATTTATTTATTTATTTTTTTTGTTTATACATATCTACGTACCTATGAATAATATTAATTAATCGGTGAAGAAGAAAATTCGTATTTTCCATTATGTGTAGGTGCCTACGCCATACCTATACAGTGCAATTAAATCATCATCGTCGTTTCGTGTGTGGTGTTGTGTGCGTGTTTTACGTGTCTGTCTGTGGCTTGGGACCTCCTATGTGTACCAAACTAAATTCTAAGTCTGAAGTCTAGTTTATGTACATACATAAACTAGATAGGTATATTAGCCTATACAATACTACTATTATGTTTGTTTGTTTGTTTGTTTGTTTGTTTGTTTGTTAGTATGTATGTATGTATAAGTAGGTAGGTAGGTAGGTAGGTAGGTATTTAGGTATTTATAATCATTTTATATAGGCAGTAAGGATGTCACCGTTTTACGTATGTATGTATGTATGTATGTATGTATGTATGTATGTATGTATGTATGTATGTATGTATGTATGTATGTATGTATGTATGTATGTATGTATGTATGTTTATTAGTTATTTAGTCGGTCAATTTATGTACGTATCGAAATAGAAACAATTGTATCGTAACTAATATGGGTACGATATTTAGAATAATTTGTTAGCCCTGAAAAGGGCTTTTTGGTAGGTACATGTGCGCGATTGCGTGTGTGTATGCAACCAACGCGCACGTGCGTGCGGTGCCGGTCTCTCGCAACACGCTGGCTGGCCGTCCGTCCGTACGTACGTAGGACGGGCGGCGTAGGCGCGCGCGGCAGGGGGCGGCATGCAGGCAGGCAGGGCGCGGCTGCCAGCGAGCGGCTGTCGTCGTCGTCGTCGCTTTTACTTCTTGGCTGCTGCCTTTTTGGCGGCGGCCGGCTTCGATTTTGATGCGGCGGCGGCGGCCTTCTTCGGTTTGGGCGCCTTTGGTTTCTTTGTCGGTGGTTTGGCGGTTTTCTTAGCTTTAGACGCGGCGCCTCCACTCTTACCTCGCGCGGGCGACGCTGCCGCCAGGGCGGCGGCTGCCTTCTTGGCGGCGGCGATGGAGGCGGTTTTCTTTTTGGCGGCTGCGGCTTTTTTGTCCTTGGTAGCCAATGCGGCGGCTGCTGCTGCTGCTGCTTTCGATGACTTCGACGGCGATGCGGAAGCCGCAGATGCACCGCCCCTCTTGTTGCCACCCTTAGCGGCGGCCGCGGCGGCGGACGCTTTCTTACCTTTGGCGGCGGCGCCGGAAGCACCGGACGAGGCGGCGGTCTTGGCGACGGCCTTGCCGGCACCTCCGGCCGGCTTCTTCGCCGAGGTTGATTTAGATTCCAGTTTGAAGGAACCGGACGCACCTTTGCCCTTCGTTTGTATCAGTGTACCCGATTCGACGGCGCTCTTCAAATATTTCCTTATGAACGGTGCCAGTTTCTCAGCGTCGACCTTGTACTGAGCGGCTATATATTTCTTGATCGCCTGCAGTGACGATCCGCTGCGCTCTTTCAACTCCTTTATGGCGCTATTGACCATTTCCGAAGTCTTAGGGTGCGTCGGTTTCGCCTTGGGTTTTTTGGCTCCGGCGGCGGCGGACGCCTTCGGTCCCTTCTTCGCCGGGGTGGTGGGTGCCGGTACTTCGGTTGCCACAGCTGTGTCTGCCATAGTAGTAGGTAGGTAGGTAGGTAGGTAGGTAGGTAAAATATGAATGAATTCACTCAACAAACACTCAACAACACAAGAGATCGCACACAAAACAACAACAAACTACGACGACAATATTAAAATAAAGTGAGTAGAATAGTAGTAGGTAGGTAGTAGTTACAGTATTAGATGTCGCCACTGGAACACAAAATAATTATCATTTTAACAATACACATCGAGGCATTACCGTAAGGAGAGCCGCGGTGTCGCGAGACGTTTTCTCGTATGAACACTTCCAACTTTTCACTAACATGTATATAAATTATTATATTTTTAACTGGGTTCTATTATAATTAAAACATTAATATATATTTATATGGACACATCATGAAAGTGTTTATGTAATGTTCACTTCAAAACTTTCACAAATATAATAAGGGACGCGCTACAGGTGTTTATTTTCACCGCCTTGTATGCGACTTGCTTAGTGTCCAGTTCAAAAGTGATTTTTCTCTATAAAACATAAAGATTACACACATAAAGGTCGATAAGTAAACGGCGAAGATCCCGAGCTTGGAACATAATAAGAATTCACTTTTGTAAATACATATTGTGACCGTTTTGACGAGTGTAACGACGACGGTCGTAAAACACACGACTGCCATTTTCTGAACAGCCAACGATACGGCGCTCAGTTTCTATCCGAGGCTCGTGTACACATTGATTGTTATAATATTCTTATTCTTATTTAAACATTCCAACATACTACATAATAATACTACTCTACCTATATAGGGGGGTACTCTACCTATAAAATAAACTTAAGATCACATTAGGTGGTGGTAGGTAACGACATATTCAAACGCATACAATAATGTATAATTATGTGTGTAGAGAGTAGAGGTATTAGGTAGTTAGTACATTGGTGGTAGGTATTTATTTATGAAACTAATAGTAGGTAAGTACCTAAGTACATAATGTAAAAAGAAATGATTTCGTGTTTATTAGAAAGAGAACTTCCATGACACACAAACAAAACAACAACCGGAACGTACCTACGACTAGGTAGGTACATCTATCATACTACTACCACCTACTTACAAACAACAAAAACAGTTTTGTGAGTGTGTAGTCAGTTACACTATAATATAATATTTACTATCCTAATGCAAATGCGATGCGACACACGCACGGAGAGTACATAGAATATTTATTTATCGGTACCTACTTACTGTTTTACGTACTTTACGTTTGTATGCTTGCTTGCACGCAGCTATACATTACATAGATCGATTTATCCTTTTAGTATATATAATACTACTTTTGTGATTAGAAAGTGTACTATACATTAAGTAGGTAGGTAGGTAGGTAGGTAGGTAGGTAGGTAGGTAGGTAGGTAGGTAGGTACATACACTTATATGTATGTAAGGTTTTTAAAATAAACCTCATTATTATAGGTATATGATTTGACATTAATTAATTAATCATAGTGTACGTATATAGAAACAGTTTGCATTTAAACAAAACGGAATTATGTGCGGCCCTGAAAAGGGCCTTTTGTTCCTGTGCGTACATGATGTTCGTCTCGATCAATAAATAATACCAAACTAATAATAAAATTTATGATCGAAATTAACATCGGACACGATGGAAGTGGTTTAACCACCGAAACCGTACAGTGTGCGTCCCTGACGTTTCAGAGCGTAGACGACGTCCATGGCGGTGACGGTCTTCCTCTTCGCGTGCTCGGTATAAGTGACAGCGTCACGGATCACGTTCTCGAGAAACACTTTGAGAACGCCACGAGTCTCCTCGTATATCAGACCGGATATACGCTTAACGCCTCCTCTGCGAGCCAAACGACGGATCGCGGGTTTGGTGATGCCCTGGATGTTGTCGCGAAGTACTTTCCTGTGACGTTTGGCTCCACCTTTCCCCAGACCCTTTCCTCCCTTGCCGCGACCGGTCATTGTAGTTGTAGTAGTAGTAGTAGTAGTAAGTAGAAGTTAAAGATTGATACAACAAACTGCGCGCGACCGTACTCGTATACTGCACCGAAGTGACTGATATAGCGCCGCATAATAATCCGCGTTATATTTATATACGCGACGGCCATCAGGCGGTTGGTTTCATTTCATTGGTTCCCTTGTTGAAAAGTGAGATAGCTATATTGTACGTCACGAACTAAGGAGGTACGGGCTATAGGTGGGCGAAATGGCTATATTTTTTTAATTCATTGTACATTACACTATTTTTTACTAACTGTTGTTAACAATTGTTATGATATATATTATAAATTATACATATACATATATACTAGCTGCCCGGCGCGACTTCGTTCGCGTGGTGCTATCCTACCCTGTGATGATACCCCACCCCACCCTACCTTACCCTACCCTACCCTACCCTATATGAATAATTTTCCCCGTTTTTGCAACATTTTTCACTGATGCTTCGCTCCTATTAGTCGCAGCGTGATGGTATATAGCCTAAAGCCTTCCTCGATAAATGGACTATCCAACACAAAATTAAGAAATTTTCATCAAAAAAAAGAATTTTTAATTCGAACCAGTAGTTCCTGAGATTAGCGCGTTCAAACAAACAAACTCTTCAGCTTTATAATATTAGTATAGATATATTAAATTAACTTTTCTTACAAAATGTCAACCTTGCTCGATCATAATGTATGAAAAGTAAAAAAAAGTATTTGAGAATTCAGTATTGGTCCCATAGTAAAAGTTGTTCAGAAAGACTAATCCAACATAGGTTTCGAAAATATGCCATCTCGACCTAGTACATAACATACATTAACTATCACTTACTTGGCAAAAAACCAGCTCGGTTTATTAATCGTAAATCAAACACAAGAAGTTCGCAATCAAAATAATAACAACAACATTGAAACTGTAATTTAACTATAATGCCCAATTCAAACAAAACAGTCGAACTAACCAAAAAAAATATATAATTTCAAACTATAACATTTTTACAATGAACGAACATCGCTCCACTATAAATAATGAATGAAATATGTTATTTTCAAATTATATAATTTTTGCAATAATTTATCATCACTCCACTATAAATTATGAATGAAATATGTTATTTTCAAATTACAACATTTTTGCAATGAACGAACTTCACTCCACTATAAATTATGAATGAAATATGTTATATTTTAGTTTAGGTAAAATTAGCCCCTATTTCTATTAACTGAAAGTTCATTTTTATTTTAGGTTAAATATTCGAATGAAGTATGCCACAAATTATTTGTCGTTTGACCTTGGGTTACGTCGAATAGCTCTGAACATTGCCATATGGGTACACATTATTACTTATAGCGTACTATTCAGTAATCTAGCGTACTAGCGTACTCTAATAGTATGACAAATACCTCAGTACCCCACTTAAGATGAGAAACAAAAATCTAGTGGTATCAACATAAAAAATGCACACCATGTTTCGTTTTTCATATCGATTGTTTTTTTCATAATGTAATTTAGTGCCACTGAGTACTCAAATTAAATTTGCGTACTTTTTAGGTGGTGAGCTTATCGGGACATGCAATTCATCTGGCAGCACTGATTGAGGTGTTGTCATCGGTGAGACCGATATTTATTGATAGATGGCGCTGTAGTAAATATTAAAAATGGAAAGTTTACTTTTCTATTTTCTTAGGTATACTCAATCTACGGTTAGATGCCGATAAATATTATAGCAGTCGTGTTTGGATTTTTATAGTGTGTTGCCAGATTATAAAAATATATTAAAATATAAGTGTTGCTATATGTTATAACGCCCACCTTTAGTACGGGCCTGTGCGAGGGGTGCGGGGGAGGGAGAGGGGGGGGGGGGGTTTTTTAGTTAGGTGTGTACGTGTATTTTGATTTTTCACTTGTCTTTTTTTTTTTTTTTTTTTTTTTGCGTTATTTGTAATATTATTTATTTATTTATTTATTTATTTATTTTGTTGATAATGGTATAGTAAGGTTAGGCTCTTCAAGTTAGTTAGGTTAGGTTATTAGCACTTCGGGTTAGGTTAGCTTGGCTTACCTTAACCTAACCTTGGGTTAGTTAGTTCGATATAAATAGATAGATAGGATACCTACTTTACTACAACTAGTACTAAAAAACCTTTACATATTACACCCTTTAAATATTAATTATAATATACAAAAACACGACCACTACGGTAGGTAGGTAGGTAGGTAGGTAGGTAGGTAGGTAGGTAGGTAGGTAGGTAGGTAGGTAGGTAGGTAGGTAGGTAGGTAGGTAGGTAGGTAGGTAGGTAGGTAGGTAGGGCATTATTTATATATACGACGTGATTATATTGTGCGCAAGAAACATATTGTCCATTGTTCGATACATATGTGGCCCTGAAAAGGGCCTTTTTAGCAAGACGCTTTGTTTGCTGTGCGGTGGTAAGGTAAGCTAGTTACTATTACGTTCGCGAGCAAACGACGCGTCATGCGCAATACGACGACGACGACGACGTCGACGACGATTAAGCGCGTTCGCCACGGATTCTGCGCGCCAGCTGTATATCCTTAGGCATGATGGTGACACGCTTGGCGTGAATCGCGCAAAGGTTGGTGTCCTCGAAGAGTCCGACCAGATAGGCCTCGCTGGCCTCCTGAAGCGCCATAACGGCTGAACTCTGGAAACGTAGATCAGTCTTGAAATCTTGAGCGATCTCACGGACGAGACGCTGGAAGGGCAGTTTGCGGATCAACAGCTCCGTGCTCTTCTGATAGCGACGGATCTCACGGAGTGCAACGGTTCCGGGTCTGTAACGATGGGGTTTCTTGACACCACCGGTTGCCGGTGCACTCTTGCGCGCAGCCTTCGTGGCCAACTGTTTACGGGGCGCTTTACCCCCGGTGGATTTACGCGCGGTCTGCTTGGTACGGGCCATTGCGAGGAACGAGCGAGCGGCGATGAAATTGAATTAAGAAAGATAACTTAACTACGTACGTGCGGACGAATGAACGCGCGTATTAGTACTGCCGTTTATTTTATATTTTACATCGGTATTTATAATGATGGCGGCGGATTCAAGCGAGCGAGATATGTGTTTATCTCTCTCCCTCTCTCTCTCTCCGTCTGTCTCGCACGCAACAAACAAACAATGAACGAACGAACTAACAAACTAATTTTTTTTTTTTTTATTTTATTTATAATATTATTTTCGTGAATAATAATACATACATATTTATGTGTGTATGCTTAAATTGCATATTTATCATTTCTTTTAATTCATCATTATAATAATGGTAAGCACTTGAATACCAGGTATAATAAAATATCCTTATGATATTGTACATGTATGTCAGAGTAAT
The DNA here is from genome assembly GCA_947623365.1 of Achlya flavicornis. NCBI lineage: Eukaryota > Metazoa > Arthropoda > Insecta > Lepidoptera > Drepanidae > Achlya > Achlya flavicornis. The sequence goes on along the minus strand of OX392494.1, from coordinate 5,313,040 downwards.
TAAATAATATAGGCAGGCTGCAGGTTAGTTAGTTAGTTAGTTAGTTAGTTAGTTAGTTAGTTATAAACGGACGGTATGTGGTAGTGGTATGGTACGTGCGATATGTCATAATATGAAGTCAATTAGAGAAACATTCGGATAATATGAATAGATTTTTGGCCCTGAAAAGGGCCTTTTGAGTGTAGCGCTGGACGTGTGGTGGTTACAATAGTATGTTCATACTATGAAGCACGCACGCCTCCGCACTGTGAAGAAGAACGAACGACGCCATCTCCTCCTCCTCACTTGGAGCTGGTGTATTTGGTGACGGCCTTGGTGCCCTCGCTCACGGCGTGCTTGGCAAGCTCACCGGGCAGCAGGAGCCTCACCGAAGTCTGCACCTCCCTGGAGGTGATGGTGGAACGTTTGTTGTAATGGGCGAGACGAGACGCCTCCGCTGCGATACGTTCGAATATGTCGTTAACGAATGAATTCATTATAGACATGGCCTTGCTGGAGATACCGGTGTCGGGATGCACCTGCTTGAGCACCTTGTAGATGTAGATGGCGTAGCTCTCCTTCCTCTTGTGCTTCTTCTTTTTCTTGTCAGTTTTGGAGATGTTCTTTTGGGCTTTGCCCGATTTCTTGGCGGCCTTACCGCTGGTCTTAGGCGGCATAATAGCGGTAGTATGTATTAGTTAGTAGATAATATCAACACTTGCTAACGCAAACGACCGTTTGCGTTGAATACGCCGAGAGAAGTGTGACAATTTTTTTCGAGTATACCCAATACATATTACTATCATTCGTGTTGGGTATTAACGTAGGCAACGAGCTGAATGCGGCCGTACGGCCAATCAGGAGCGTGCGTGAAAGAGACATAAAATATACACGCGTCTCTATCTAACATTGTGCGCTAATGAAGAGTGGTTTAATAAGATTGATTATTATGTCTGTCCGTATGTATGTATGTCTGTTTCCGTCATGTTTGTTTGTTTGTTTGTTTGTTTGTTTGTTTGTTGTTTGTTGTTTGTTGTTGTTTATTTTGTTTGGTTGGTTGATTTTTATATAGAAGACGATTAAATAGGTCATGATAGAGACAAAATAAAAGTAATTTTTATAGAATCATATTGCGGCCCTGAAAAGGGCCTTTTGTGTCCGACCGTCCGTCCGCCCGAGCCCGCCACTAGAGGCGGAGGCGGAGGCGGCGGTGGTCGGGGGCGACGAGATGATGCGCCTAAGAATAATAATATCTTCTTAAGCCTTCTTCTCGGTCTTCTTAGGCAGTAGCACGGCCTGAATGTTGGGCAAAACACCACCCTGAGCGATGGTCACGCCCGATAGGAGTTTGTTCAATTCCTCATCGTTGCGGATCGCCAATTGGAGATGTCTCGGTATGATTCTAGTCTTCTTGTTGTCACGTGCCGCGTTGCCGGCCAACTCGAGGACCTCAGCGGCGAGATATTCCATAACGGCGGCCAAATAGACCGGTGCACCGGCGCCGACGCGCTCGGCATAGTTGCCATTACGCAGAAGTCTGTGTATACGACCGACAGGAAACTGAAGACCGGCGCGATTCGAACGGGACTTTGCCTTCCCCTTGACCTTGCCACCCTTGCCGCGTCCAGACATTATTTGTTACGAGGGTATATAATCAATCAATTGCTAAATTAGCGAGCGAAAAATAACGCGCAGCGTACGTAGTTATGCACAGCGCGTTCGGAAACTGACTGAATAATTTTTTTTTATTTTTTTTTTTTTTTTTTTTTTTGAATGGACATGAAGGTACGGGCCCAAAATTTGGCCTTAGTACCCTTACCCGGACAAGTCGGCGAGCTAGCTCTCAACCGTAGTTATGATTAGGTAACAAGGCCTGAGGGTGCCCCAGTTGGGGCCGAACCTCGGCTCAGGGCTGTTACCGAGGGGAGGGAATTGACTGAAATCTTTGATGATTTATTTATTTATTTATATCTAGGGAAGCGTATTATTATTGGCGGCTCGGGCCGCTTGTCGAGTTGCCGTAGCAATAACAAGTGGGGGACGACGAGACTGAGTTGGGAGTCGCGGCGCGTGACCTCGACGACGAGGTCGGTAACGAGGTGAACGGTCACCGCGGTTCGCATCTGTATTGTGTGTTGAATTACGACGAGCTTCCGAAGCTTCGAGCTGAGCTAAGGTGGTGGGATCATCGGGCTCGGTGAGGACGTGCCTCGGCCGGCGGACATTGGACATACGGGATGGCGTGTAGGTAGCCGCCTTAACGATTAACGGATTACTATGATTGACAGCAGTGTCAAAGAATCTGCGTGAAGCGCGTTTGAAAAATTGACGGACCGTGGGGAGGCCCAGGTCGAGGTGGAGGTTTTCATTGCGCAAGAACCACGGGGCACCCGTGGCCTTGCGCATGAAACGGTTTTGCAAAACTTGGAGACTATGGATCCGCTTTTGCGATGCGTGTGCAAATACAGCGCATGCGTAAGAGAATATGGGGCGAATACACGCAGTATACAGTCTAACCTTGCTTTTTAAGGCAAGTTTAGACCTGCGATTTAAAAAGAAATGAAGGCGTCCCATCACGAAATAGGCGCGCGCGCGCACCTTTTTAATGTGGGGCCCGAAGGTCAATCGATCATCGAGGATGACACCTAAGTATTTGGCTTGCCTCTCCCAAGGGATCGGTTCGCCGAACATGGTGACAGACTTTACTGAGGGGGGGATTTTTCGTCTAAACGGCCTATGGAATAGGACCGCTTGACTTTTGGCGGGATTTATCTCAATCCTCCATTTCCTACACCATGCGCCTAGGGCGTCTGCTGCGGATTGGAGGTGGGACACTATGGCCTTGGTGGTGCGACTAGTACAGTAGATTGCGGTATCATCCGCGAACAGAGCTAGCTGTACTGAGTCATTAAATTTGGGGATATCGCTCGTATATAATAGAAACAATAATGGGGAGAGTACCGAGCCCTGGGGGTTTTTTTTATCGCCCGCTATTTATTATTATAGGTGAACTACGATCGCCCAATGTAGTACGAAGACGACGAGCGAACGAGAACGAGCTATGGCGAGAGAGCGTACCAGAACGATGAATATTTTATATTGAACGAGAGAGATGGAAGATATGTTGGGCGAGAGAGGGGTGGGTGGGTGAGGTCGGTCGGTCGGGCGGGCGGGCGCGCGTTCGGAGGCGGTATTATTCGTTCGTTTCGCGTTTGTTTTTGATGATTTAATTGCTAAAATATACCTAATAGGATAATATTTTAGATTATTGTGTATGTATGTATGGGGGACGGCGGTACCTACCTGGACAATATGAAATGAATGCAAGCAATGTAGTGTGTGCAGTTTTCGCAAGTTTATTTTTATTTATTTATTTATTTATTTATTTTTTTTGTTTATACATATCTACGTACCTATGAATAATATTAATTAATCGGTGAAGAAGAAAATTCGTATTTTCCATTATGTGTAGGTGCCTACGCCATACCTATACAGTGCAATTAAATCATCATCGTCGTTTCGTGTGTGGTGTTGTGTGCGTGTTTTACGTGTCTGTCTGTGGCTTGGGACCTCCTATGTGTACCAAACTAAATTCTAAGTCTGAAGTCTAGTTTATGTACATACATAAACTAGATAGGTATATTAGCCTATACAATACTACTATTATGTTTGTTTGTTTGTTTGTTTGTTTGTTTGTTTGTTAGTATGTATGTATGTATAAGTAGGTAGGTAGGTAGGTAGGTAGGTATTTAGGTATTTATAATCATTTTATATAGGCAGTAAGGATGTCACCGTTTTACGTATGTATGTATGTATGTATGTATGTATGTATGTATGTATGTATGTATGTATGTATGTATGTATGTATGTATGTATGTATGTATGTATGTATGTATGTTTATTAGTTATTTAGTCGGTCAATTTATGTACGTATCGAAATAGAAACAATTGTATCGTAACTAATATGGGTACGATATTTAGAATAATTTGTTAGCCCTGAAAAGGGCTTTTTGGTAGGTACATGTGCGCGATTGCGTGTGTGTATGCAACCAACGCGCACGTGCGTGCGGTGCCGGTCTCTCGCAACACGCTGGCTGGCCGTCCGTCCGTACGTACGTAGGACGGGCGGCGTAGGCGCGCGCGGCAGGGGGCGGCATGCAGGCAGGCAGGGCGCGGCTGCCAGCGAGCGGCTGTCGTCGTCGTCGTCGCTTTTACTTCTTGGCTGCTGCCTTTTTGGCGGCGGCCGGCTTCGATTTTGATGCGGCGGCGGCGGCCTTCTTCGGTTTGGGCGCCTTTGGTTTCTTTGTCGGTGGTTTGGCGGTTTTCTTAGCTTTAGACGCGGCGCCTCCACTCTTACCTCGCGCGGGCGACGCTGCCGCCAGGGCGGCGGCTGCCTTCTTGGCGGCGGCGATGGAGGCGGTTTTCTTTTTGGCGGCTGCGGCTTTTTTGTCCTTGGTAGCCAATGCGGCGGCTGCTGCTGCTGCTGCTTTCGATGACTTCGACGGCGATGCGGAAGCCGCAGATGCACCGCCCCTCTTGTTGCCACCCTTAGCGGCGGCCGCGGCGGCGGACGCTTTCTTACCTTTGGCGGCGGCGCCGGAAGCACCGGACGAGGCGGCGGTCTTGGCGACGGCCTTGCCGGCACCTCCGGCCGGCTTCTTCGCCGAGGTTGATTTAGATTCCAGTTTGAAGGAACCGGACGCACCTTTGCCCTTCGTTTGTATCAGTGTACCCGATTCGACGGCGCTCTTCAAATATTTCCTTATGAACGGTGCCAGTTTCTCAGCGTCGACCTTGTACTGAGCGGCTATATATTTCTTGATCGCCTGCAGTGACGATCCGCTGCGCTCTTTCAACTCCTTTATGGCGCTATTGACCATTTCCGAAGTCTTAGGGTGCGTCGGTTTCGCCTTGGGTTTTTTGGCTCCGGCGGCGGCGGACGCCTTCGGTCCCTTCTTCGCCGGGGTGGTGGGTGCCGGTACTTCGGTTGCCACAGCTGTGTCTGCCATAGTAGTAGGTAGGTAGGTAGGTAGGTAGGTAGGTAAAATATGAATGAATTCACTCAACAAACACTCAACAACACAAGAGATCGCACACAAAACAACAACAAACTACGACGACAATATTAAAATAAAGTGAGTAGAATAGTAGTAGGTAGGTAGTAGTTACAGTATTAGATGTCGCCACTGGAACACAAAATAATTATCATTTTAACAATACACATCGAGGCATTACCGTAAGGAGAGCCGCGGTGTCGCGAGACGTTTTCTCGTATGAACACTTCCAACTTTTCACTAACATGTATATAAATTATTATATTTTTAACTGGGTTCTATTATAATTAAAACATTAATATATATTTATATGGACACATCATGAAAGTGTTTATGTAATGTTCACTTCAAAACTTTCACAAATATAATAAGGGACGCGCTACAGGTGTTTATTTTCACCGCCTTGTATGCGACTTGCTTAGTGTCCAGTTCAAAAGTGATTTTTCTCTATAAAACATAAAGATTACACACATAAAGGTCGATAAGTAAACGGCGAAGATCCCGAGCTTGGAACATAATAAGAATTCACTTTTGTAAATACATATTGTGACCGTTTTGACGAGTGTAACGACGACGGTCGTAAAACACACGACTGCCATTTTCTGAACAGCCAACGATACGGCGCTCAGTTTCTATCCGAGGCTCGTGTACACATTGATTGTTATAATATTCTTATTCTTATTTAAACATTCCAACATACTACATAATAATACTACTCTACCTATATAGGGGGGTACTCTACCTATAAAATAAACTTAAGATCACATTAGGTGGTGGTAGGTAACGACATATTCAAACGCATACAATAATGTATAATTATGTGTGTAGAGAGTAGAGGTATTAGGTAGTTAGTACATTGGTGGTAGGTATTTATTTATGAAACTAATAGTAGGTAAGTACCTAAGTACATAATGTAAAAAGAAATGATTTCGTGTTTATTAGAAAGAGAACTTCCATGACACACAAACAAAACAACAACCGGAACGTACCTACGACTAGGTAGGTACATCTATCATACTACTACCACCTACTTACAAACAACAAAAACAGTTTTGTGAGTGTGTAGTCAGTTACACTATAATATAATATTTACTATCCTAATGCAAATGCGATGCGACACACGCACGGAGAGTACATAGAATATTTATTTATCGGTACCTACTTACTGTTTTACGTACTTTACGTTTGTATGCTTGCTTGCACGCAGCTATACATTACATAGATCGATTTATCCTTTTAGTATATATAATACTACTTTTGTGATTAGAAAGTGTACTATACATTAAGTAGGTAGGTAGGTAGGTAGGTAGGTAGGTAGGTAGGTAGGTAGGTAGGTAGGTAGGTACATACACTTATATGTATGTAAGGTTTTTAAAATAAACCTCATTATTATAGGTATATGATTTGACATTAATTAATTAATCATAGTGTACGTATATAGAAACAGTTTGCATTTAAACAAAACGGAATTATGTGCGGCCCTGAAAAGGGCCTTTTGTTCCTGTGCGTACATGATGTTCGTCTCGATCAATAAATAATACCAAACTAATAATAAAATTTATGATCGAAATTAACATCGGACACGATGGAAGTGGTTTAACCACCGAAACCGTACAGTGTGCGTCCCTGACGTTTCAGAGCGTAGACGACGTCCATGGCGGTGACGGTCTTCCTCTTCGCGTGCTCGGTATAAGTGACAGCGTCACGGATCACGTTCTCGAGAAACACTTTGAGAACGCCACGAGTCTCCTCGTATATCAGACCGGATATACGCTTAACGCCTCCTCTGCGAGCCAAACGACGGATCGCGGGTTTGGTGATGCCCTGGATGTTGTCGCGAAGTACTTTCCTGTGACGTTTGGCTCCACCTTTCCCCAGACCCTTTCCTCCCTTGCCGCGACCGGTCATTGTAGTTGTAGTAGTAGTAGTAGTAGTAAGTAGAAGTTAAAGATTGATACAACAAACTGCGCGCGACCGTACTCGTATACTGCACCGAAGTGACTGATATAGCGCCGCATAATAATCCGCGTTATATTTATATACGCGACGGCCATCAGGCGGTTGGTTTCATTTCATTGGTTCCCTTGTTGAAAAGTGAGATAGCTATATTGTACGTCACGAACTAAGGAGGTACGGGCTATAGGTGGGCGAAATGGCTATATTTTTTTAATTCATTGTACATTACACTATTTTTTACTAACTGTTGTTAACAATTGTTATGATATATATTATAAATTATACATATACATATATACTAGCTGCCCGGCGCGACTTCGTTCGCGTGGTGCTATCCTACCCTGTGATGATACCCCACCCCACCCTACCTTACCCTACCCTACCCTACCCTATATGAATAATTTTCCCCGTTTTTGCAACATTTTTCACTGATGCTTCGCTCCTATTAGTCGCAGCGTGATGGTATATAGCCTAAAGCCTTCCTCGATAAATGGACTATCCAACACAAAATTAAGAAATTTTCATCAAAAAAAAGAATTTTTAATTCGAACCAGTAGTTCCTGAGATTAGCGCGTTCAAACAAACAAACTCTTCAGCTTTATAATATTAGTATAGATATATTAAATTAACTTTTCTTACAAAATGTCAACCTTGCTCGATCATAATGTATGAAAAGTAAAAAAAAGTATTTGAGAATTCAGTATTGGTCCCATAGTAAAAGTTGTTCAGAAAGACTAATCCAACATAGGTTTCGAAAATATGCCATCTCGACCTAGTACATAACATACATTAACTATCACTTACTTGGCAAAAAACCAGCTCGGTTTATTAATCGTAAATCAAACACAAGAAGTTCGCAATCAAAATAATAACAACAACATTGAAACTGTAATTTAACTATAATGCCCAATTCAAACAAAACAGTCGAACTAACCAAAAAAAATATATAATTTCAAACTATAACATTTTTACAATGAACGAACATCGCTCCACTATAAATAATGAATGAAATATGTTATTTTCAAATTATATAATTTTTGCAATAATTTATCATCACTCCACTATAAATTATGAATGAAATATGTTATTTTCAAATTACAACATTTTTGCAATGAACGAACTTCACTCCACTATAAATTATGAATGAAATATGTTATATTTTAGTTTAGGTAAAATTAGCCCCTATTTCTATTAACTGAAAGTTCATTTTTATTTTAGGTTAAATATTCGAATGAAGTATGCCACAAATTATTTGTCGTTTGACCTTGGGTTACGTCGAATAGCTCTGAACATTGCCATATGGGTACACATTATTACTTATAGCGTACTATTCAGTAATCTAGCGTACTAGCGTACTCTAATAGTATGACAAATACCTCAGTACCCCACTTAAGATGAGAAACAAAAATCTAGTGGTATCAACATAAAAAATGCACACCATGTTTCGTTTTTCATATCGATTGTTTTTTTCATAATGTAATTTAGTGCCACTGAGTACTCAAATTAAATTTGCGTACTTTTTAGGTGGTGAGCTTATCGGGACATGCAATTCATCTGGCAGCACTGATTGAGGTGTTGTCATCGGTGAGACCGATATTTATTGATAGATGGCGCTGTAGTAAATATTAAAAATGGAAAGTTTACTTTTCTATTTTCTTAGGTATACTCAATCTACGGTTAGATGCCGATAAATATTATAGCAGTCGTGTTTGGATTTTTATAGTGTGTTGCCAGATTATAAAAATATATTAAAATATAAGTGTTGCTATATGTTATAACGCCCACCTTTAGTACGGGCCTGTGCGAGGGGTGCGGGGGAGGGAGAGGGGGGGGGGGGGTTTTTTAGTTAGGTGTGTACGTGTATTTTGATTTTTCACTTGTCTTTTTTTTTTTTTTTTTTTTTTTGCGTTATTTGTAATATTATTTATTTATTTATTTATTTATTTATTTTGTTGATAATGGTATAGTAAGGTTAGGCTCTTCAAGTTAGTTAGGTTAGGTTATTAGCACTTCGGGTTAGGTTAGCTTGGCTTACCTTAACCTAACCTTGGGTTAGTTAGTTCGATATAAATAGATAGATAGGATACCTACTTTACTACAACTAGTACTAAAAAACCTTTACATATTACACCCTTTAAATATTAATTATAATATACAAAAACACGACCACTACGGTAGGTAGGTAGGTAGGTAGGTAGGTAGGTAGGTAGGTAGGTAGGTAGGTAGGTAGGTAGGTAGGTAGGTAGGTAGGTAGGTAGGTAGGTAGGTAGGTAGGTAGGGCATTATTTATATATACGACGTGATTATATTGTGCGCAAGAAACATATTGTCCATTGTTCGATACATATGTGGCCCTGAAAAGGGCCTTTTTAGCAAGACGCTTTGTTTGCTGTGCGGTGGTAAGGTAAGCTAGTTACTATTACGTTCGCGAGCAAACGACGCGTCATGCGCAATACGACGACGACGACGACGTCGACGACGATTAAGCGCGTTCGCCACGGATTCTGCGCGCCAGCTGTATATCCTTAGGCATGATGGTGACACGCTTGGCGTGAATCGCGCAAAGGTTGGTGTCCTCGAAGAGTCCGACCAGATAGGCCTCGCTGGCCTCCTGAAGCGCCATAACGGCTGAACTCTGGAAACGTAGATCAGTCTTGAAATCTTGAGCGATCTCACGGACGAGACGCTGGAAGGGCAGTTTGCGGATCAACAGCTCCGTGCTCTTCTGATAGCGACGGATCTCACGGAGTGCAACGGTTCCGGGTCTGTAACGATGGGGTTTCTTGACACCACCGGTTGCCGGTGCACTCTTGCGCGCAGCCTTCGTGGCCAACTGTTTACGGGGCGCTTTACCCCCGGTGGATTTACGCGCGGTCTGCTTGGTACGGGCCATTGCGAGGAACGAGCGAGCGGCGATGAAATTGAATTAAGAAAGATAACTTAACTACGTACGTGCGGACGAATGAACGCGCGTATTAGTACTGCCGTTTATTTTATATTTTACATCGGTATTTATAATGATGGCGGCGGATTCAAGCGAGCGAGATATGTGTTTATCTCTCTCCCTCTCTCTCTCTCCGTCTGTCTCGCACGCAACAAACAAACAATGAACGAACGAACTAACAAACTAATTTTTTTTTTTTTTATTTTATTTATAATATTATTTTCGTGAATAATAATACATACATATTTATGTGTGTATGCTTAAATTGCATATTTATCATTTCTTTTAATTCATCATTATAATAATGGTAAGCACTTGAATACCAGGTATAATAAAATATCCTTATGATATTGTACATGTATGTCAGAGTAATTAAATAATATAGGCAGGCTGCAGGTTAGTTAGTTAGTTAGTTAGTTAGTTAGTTAGTTAGTTATAAACGGACGGTATGTGGTAGTGGTATGGTACGTGCGATATGTCATAATATGAAGTCAATTAGAGAAACATTCGGATAATATGAATAGATTTTTGGCCCTGAAAAGGGCCTTTTGAGTGTAGCGCTGGACGTGTGGTGGTTACAATAGTATGTTCATACTATGAAGCACGCACGCCTCCGCACTGTGAAGAAGAACGAACGACGCCATCTCCTCCTCCTCACTTGGAGCTGGTGTATTTGGTGACGGCCTTGGTGCCCTCGCTCACGGCGTGCTTGGCAAGCTCACCGGGCAGCAGGAGCCTCACCGAAGTCTGCACCTCCCTGGAGGTGATGGTGGAACGTTTGTTGTAATGGGCGAGACGAGACGCCTCCGCTGCGATACGTTCGAATATGTCGTTAACGAATGAATTCATTATAGACATGGCCTTGCTGGAGATACCGGTGTCGGGATGCACCTGCTTGAGCACCTTGTAGATGTAGATGGCGTAGCTCTCCTTCCTCTTGTGCTTCTTCTTTTTCTTGTCAGTTTTGGAGATGTTCTTTTGGGCTTTGCCCGATTTCTTGGCGGCCTTACCGCTGGTCTTAGGCGGCATAATAGCGGTAGTATGTATTAGTTAGTAGATAATATCAACACTTGCTAACGCAAACGACCGTTTGCGTTGAATACGCCGAGAGAAGTGTGACAATTTTTTTCGAGTATACCCAATACATATTACTATCATTCGTGTTGGGTATTAACGTAGGCAACGAGCTGAATGCGGCCGTACGGCCAATCAGGAGCGTGCGTGAAAGAGACATAAAATATACACGCGTCTCTATCTAACATTGTGCGCTAATGAAGAGTGGTTTAATAAGATTGATTATTATGTCTGTCCGTATGTATGTATGTCTGTTTCCGTCATGTTTGTTTGTTTGTTTGTTTGTTTGTTTGTTTGTTGTTTGTTGTTTGTTGTTGTTTATTTTGTTTGGTTGGTTGATTTTTATATAGAAGACGATTAAATAGGTCATGATAGAGACAAAATAAAAGTAATTTTTATAGAATCATATTGCGGCCCTGAAAAGGGCCTTTTGTGTCCGACCGTCCGTCCGCCCGAGCCCGCCACTAGAGGCGGAGGCGGAGGCGGCGGTGGTCGGGGGCGACGAGATGATGCGCCTAAGAATAATAATATCTTCTTAAGCCTTCTTCTCGGTCTTCTTAGGCAGTAGCACGGCCTGAATGTTGGGCAAAACACCACCCTGAGCGATGGTCACGCCCGATAGGAGTTTGTTCAATTCCTCATCGTTGCGGATCGCCAATTGGAGATGTCTCGGTATGATTCTAGTCTTCTTGTTGTCACGTGCCGCGTTGCCGGCCAACTCGAGGACCTCAGCGGCGAGATATTCCATAACGGCGGCCAAATAGACCGGTGCACCGGCGCCGACGCGCTCGGCATAGTTGCCATTACGCAGAAGTCTGTGTATACGACCGACAGGAAACTGAAGACCGGCGCGATTCGAACGGGACTTTGCCTTCCCCTTGACCTTGCCACCCTTGCCGCGTCCAGACATTATTTGTTACGAGGGTATATAATCAATCAATTGCTAAATTAGCGAGCGAAAAATAACGCGCAGCGTACGTAGTTATGCACAGCGCGTTCGGAAACTGACTGAATAATTTTTTTTTATTTTTTTTTTTTTTTTTTTTTTTTTTTTTTTTTTTTTTTTTTTTTTGAATGGACATGAAGGTACGGGCCCAAAATTTGGCCTTAGTACCCTTACCCGGACAAGTCGGCGAGCTAGCTCTCAACCGTAGTTATGATTAGGTAACAAGGCCTGAGGGTGCCCCAGTTGGGGCCGAACCTCGGCTCAGGGCTGTTACCGAGGGGAGGGAATTGACTGAAATCTTTGATGATTTATTTATTTATTTATATCTAGGGAAGCGTATTATTATTGGCGGCTCGGGCCGCTTGTCGAGTTGCCGTAGCAATATTAACAAGTGGGGGACGAGACTGAGTTGGGAGTCGCGGCGCGTGACCTCGACGACGAGGTCGGTAACGAGGTGAACGGTCACCGCGGTTCGCATCTGTATTGTGTGTTGAATTACGACGAGCTTCCGAAGCTTCGAGCTGAGCTAAGGTGGTGGGATCATCGGGCTCGGTGAGGACGTGCCTCGGCCGGCGGACATTGGACATACGGGATGGCGTGTAGGTAGCCGCCTTAACGATTAACGGATTACTATGATTGACGGCAGTGTCAAAGAATCTGCGTGAAGCGCGTTTGAAAAATTGACGGACCGTGGGGAGGCCCAGGTCGAGGTGGAGGTTTTCATTGCGCAAGAACCACGGGGCACCCGTGGCCTTGCGCATGAAACGGTTTTGCAAAACTTGGAGACTATGGATCCGCTTTTGCGATGCGTGTGCAAATACAGCGCATGCGTAAGAGAATATGGGGCGAATACACGCAGTATACAGTCTAACCTTGCTTTTTAAGGCAAGTTTAGACCTGCGATTTAAAAGGAAATGAAGGCGTCCCATCACGAAATAGGCGCGCGCGCGCACCTTTTTAATGTGGGGCCCGAAGGTCAATCGATCATCGAGGATGACACCTAAGTATTTGGCTTGCCTCTCCCAAGGGATCGGTTCGCCGAACATGGTGACAGACTTTACTGAGGGGGGGATTTTTCGTCTAAACGGCCTATGGAATAGGACCGCTTGACTTTTGGCGGGATTTATCTCAATCCTCCATTTCCTACACCATGCGCCTAGGGCGTCTGCTGCGGATTGGAGGTGGGACACTATGGCCTTGGTGGTGCGACTAGTACAGTAGATTGCGGTATCATCCGCGAACAGAGCTAGCTGTACTGAGTCATTAAATTTGGGGATATCGCTCGTATATAATAGAAACAATAATGGGGAGAGTACCGAGCCCTGGGGGACTCCGGCACAGATGGGATGAGGGGACGACAGGGCGCCTGTTATTCGATATCGAAAGTGGCGGTTCGACAAAAAGTCTCGTAAGATGAGTACGAGCCTATGTGGGACACCTAGGGTGAATAGTTTAAAAATTAAACCATTGTGCCACACTTTGTCGAATGCTTTTGCAACATCGAAGAACAGGACCCCAGTCATACTATTGGATTGTTGGAAATGGTGAGAGATATGTTCAACAATACGATGGACTTGTTGAACACACGAGTGTTTAGTTCGAAAACCAAACTGCTCGTTCGGAAGTAAATGGTTAGCATCGGCATATGCTTTGAGACGGTTGTAGATGAGTCTCTCATAAATCTTACCCAATACATTGAGCAGACTTATGGGACGGTAACTGGAGGGCTCGGACATGGGTTTGCCTGGTTTGTGGATCCCAATAACGTGAGCTTCCTTCCACTGAGGTGGGAAGAAGTTACACATTAGGGCCGCATTATAAATGGACGTTAATAAGAAAATGAGCTGAGCGGGGAACAGTTTGATCACTTTATTAGTGATTTTGTCCGAGCCCGGGGCTTTTCGAGGGTGGAGTTTTCTGATGATCGATTTAACTTCATCAGGGGTCACGGGAGGAAGGGGGTCTTCATCCTCCTCCTCCTCACCATCAGCGGCGACACGCCGCCTCCTCCTTGCGGAGGAGGGGGGAGCCTCTGGTGGTGGCGGGGGGGGGGGAGACACGGGAGGTATGGGCAGAGCGAGTCTACGCGTGACCTCGGAGTTGACTTTCTCCAAGTGACTGGGGTCTACTGGAAGAGTACTGGGCGTGCATTGAAGCTCGAGACTTTCGGCGAGGCATTCGGATTTGTCCTCGTCTTCAAAGGCGGGCAAGGGGTGATTGGGTCTACTGAGAGGTGGCATGGGGGCTATCGTGTCCTTGGTAAGGGCACGGGAAAGCTTCCAAAAGGCAAGATGGGAGGGTTCTAACTCTTCAAGGGTCTTGTCCCATCGAGCATCACGCATTTGCTCGATGCGGACCTTGAAGGCGCGATGGAGAGCGCGCATGCGGGCGCGGTTACGTTCAGAGGGAAAAGAGTCAAAAGCCCGTATGGCGGCGTTCCTCTCCCTCCTCATCTCACGTACGTCATCGGGCAGTTGCCAACGGAGGTGAGTCTCCGCTGGCACTGTCCGAGAGCAATCGGTAATGACCGATTGCACGTGAGTGGTGAGTGAGTCGATCGCGCCGATAACCTCGTCCGCGGTGACGATGTTATCCGGGATACGATTCAGATGGACGGAATCGGTGGACTTGAGGCGTTCGCCTAGTCTGTCCCAATTGGTGGAGATTTTAGTAGGAGGGGGTTGACCTGGATCTGGGGGACCTGTGCGCGGAGTAAACTCTAAGATCACAGGTCGGTGGTCAGACGTCAGTTCGTGGTGCACTGATACGTCATGCAAACGTAAGTTTACATTGCGCAACAGTGCCACATCGAGTATGTCGGGTCTGAGGTCTTGTTGATGAGGAAAGTGGGTCGGTTCGAGGGGAGTAATGATGTCGATGTCGAGAGGCGACAGGAGGGATTCTAAGATTCGACCTCTGGGGTTGTTCGCGTTACAGTTCCAGAGTACACTTTTAGCGTTCAGGTCGCCCGCCAAAATGACTGCGTTACCGAGGCCAAAAATGCACTCTAGATCACTTCTGAAGGAAGTGTTGACACGGGACGGGGAAATGTAGGCTGAGACCAGAATGATTGGCTCATGTCCAGTCATGCCGAGCCTACAGACCGAGGCCTCAATGCACGTGAGAGAGGGGGGCGGATCCATTGGGGAGCAATATAGGGACTTTTTGTAATAAATGAGAGTACCACCAAGGGTAGCGTCAGACCTATCGTTGCGAACTAACAGATAGTTGGCAATTTTGGGATCCCTCATAGAGGGTTTGAGGAATGTCTCCTGAACTAGGAATACATCAAGGCGATGATGTTTCAGGAATTCTGAAACATCATCGCGTTGATGTCTCAAGCCATCGGCATTGAAATACCCTATTCTAAGGGAGCGCGGTTTGGTCCTACACGTTGCCGTATTATCCATTAAGAGGGCTACATTTGAAGGTGGAAAGGGACGTCAGGATGGCACTATAGCGCAACCCGATGGAGAAGAGGGCGAGTCCGTCGCCCTCTTTTTCGCGGATTTGTTCAGCGAGATTCCGGATCTCGTTAAAATCAAAAAGACGGGCGAAACGCTCCACCAGAGCGAAGTCCGCATCCTCGTTTAGTGGAGGAATTTGGGCCCCGCAGCTAGGCGGGGGGATTGCGCGGCGTTGCTGTTTAGGGACGGCGGCGGCGGCGGCGGGTTTTGGCGGAAGGGGCGTGGTTTGCGCGGCCATAGGGGCGGGCGCTTGAGTGACTGAGGGAGTGGGTGCGGGAATGGGGGCAGGTGAAACTGCCGTGGTGGGCGTGGACTTAGTCCGAGTGGGCGGGAACTCCCTAGGGGAGTTTAAGTCCCAAGCGGGTCTCAAGCTCGTGTGAGCGGGATCAGGGGGAGGCGCGGTGGTGCGCGTGGAGTTATTGGGCCGGGCTGATGTTGTAGCCTTTGGCCGGGGAGCTTTAGAGCACCCGCGATAGTTAGCGGGGTGCCCTTGCGTCTGGCAAAGGACGCAGCTCGGGGGCTCAGAATTAAGGGTGGGCTCAGGGTTGCGTTCGCATTCCCTGGTGGGGTGGTTGCCTAGGCACTTTACGCACCTTGGAGGTGCGTAGCAGTGCCTGGCGGAGTGGCCATAGAGTTGGCAATTGTGGCATTGTGACGGGAATCCGGTCCTGTGTGGCTTTTCCAGCACACAGTCCGTCAGTTGGCATATGGCCTTTAGATTGTGGATTCGGTCGCTCGCCGGCCCGGGTTCCATGGTTACTACAACCATGTTGAGGGGGACGGTCTTTGAGCGACCTCGCATAAGGCGATGGACAGCGAGGACAGGGATACCCTGGTCGCTGAGGGACTGCTTCACTTCCTCGGTTGTCACCTCGGAAGGCATGCCCTTAATAACTATGCGGGTGGCACGCTCCTCAGGGAGAGAGTAGGTGTGGAAAGACACCTTTCTCTCCTTGAGGAGGTTAGTGAAAGCTCTATGGTCATTAGGCGCAGTAACTGCGACCCGAATGCCATGTTCGGTGGGACGGGCGGAGGTATAATTAATATGGTGGCTGGAGAACCAGCCAGAGACAAGAGTCCATTTGGACTTGTCTTGAATGAAAATTGGGGGAGGGGCAGCATCATTTTTAGCATTCTTAGGAGGATGCTGATGCCTGTTAGGACGAGGGGGGATGCGAAGAGGTTCGCGAACGCTACTTGTGTCCATGGGAATGGACACGTTCGCTGAAGGGCCAGGGACGGGAGAGGGGGCCTGCTTGAGGGCCTTGGCGGCAGCCTCGTTGGCGGAGGCTTGCTTGGCTCGCTTGCGCTTGCCATTCTTGCTCTCCACTGGTACGAAGTCCTCCTCGGAAGACGAGGAGGGGTTCGCAACAGTGGCGGGAGCCTCTAGTTGGGTGGTGGTGGTGGTGGTGGAAATTAGAGGGACGGCCTTTGCCGACTTAGTGTCGGTGGAGGCAGGGGAGGAGGAGGAGGAGGCGGAGGAGGACTTGGCGGCCTCATTGGACGTGTAGGAGTCAGTAGAAACTGACGTCCTAGTCTTGTTGTAGACTGACGATCTTGTGAGATCGTCAGAGGGAGTTGGAGTTGGGGAGGGAGAGGCTTGTCCTGATGGGACAGCCTCGGTGTTGCCGCGGACTTCCGGAGTCGACTGGGTCGACATCACGGAGTCCGCGCGAGAGGGTGGACGAGTGGAGGGGGGGAGGGACCTGTCCGGAAAGTGACAGGTGAGGTAGATTACGGCATCCTCATCGGCGAGGATGTCCTCGAGAGACAGGGTGTTCTGGGGTTGGCTGGCCATAGTGACCAGCCTGGCCTTGCGGCCGGGGCCTAGGCTAAGACGTACACTACTGTAACTTCAAACGCGGTGCGTTCCTGGGAGAAGAAGTTACAAGAAACTCCAGGCAATCGCCCTAGCTACGGTTCCTACTCCTATCCTCCCCGGGTGGGTTTTCCCGGGTGTGTGTAGTACAACTCCCAACCGGGTGTAGGTTGGGAGGTGAGTAGGCCCTAGGGTGTGCCCTAAGCTTGTAACCTCCGCCACAGATCTTGTGTTGTGGCTGAGTTCCTACGTCCCTGCCTAACGCTAACTGGGGTCGACTAGGGAAGCCCCCAAGGCCGACTGGTCCAGTCCCGTCCGGGTTGTGTGTTCCTTAAGGGAAAACACCAAAGCGCCCGGGGCCCGCTAACCAACTTACGTTGTCACCGTTAGGTTTCCGTTGGTTACCACAGCAAGTCGTGGATTTTAGGTGGTAGACGATTAGTATGTCTCAGAAACAACAATGAACACGACGCGTATTGAAAAATACACGAAGTGTCACCGTGTCGGTCAGACAATAGAAACAACAAGACAAATAAACACCAACGCGTATTGAAAAATACACGCGGTGAATAAATGCTTGATATAGGGGTCGGTACGAGTGACACACACACCAACGCAGTACCGAGAAAGATACTCGCTCGCAACCAAATAGTTTGCTTGACGATACGTCAGGAACAAACTATTAGCGCTAACAAGAACTTAAACAATGCCACAAAGGTGAGCGAGTACGTTCGCGACGAAAAATGCCAGGTAGGCGCAAACAAAGGCAGAGCCAGTGAGTGGGCGAACAAAGCGAAAATTCGCGGAAACGGACCGGGCAGCGCAGGAGCGCAAGAAAGCGACCGTGCAGTGCGACGGTCAGAATCGGCTTTTTTTTTTTATCGCCCGCTATTTATTATTATAGGTGAACTACGATCGCCCAATGTAGTACGAAGACGACGAGCGAACGAGAACGAGCTATGGCGAGAGAGCGTACCAGAACGATGAATATTTTATATTGAACGAGAGAGATGGAAGATATGTTGGGCGAGAGAGGGGTGGGTGGGTGAGGTCGGTCGGTCGGGCGGGCGGGCGCGCGTTCGGAGGCGGTATTATTCGTTCGTTTCGCGTTTGTTTTTGATGATTTAATTGCTAAAATATACCTAATAGGATAATATTTTAGATTATTGTGTATGTATGTATGGGGGACGGCGGTACCTACCTGGACAATATGAAATGAATGCAAGCAATGTAGTGTGTGCAGTTTTCGCAAGTTTATTTTTATTTATTTATTTATTTATTTATTTTTTTTGTTTATACATATCTACGTACCTATGAATAATATTAATTAATCGGTGAAGAAGAAAATTCGTATTTTCCATTATGTGTAGGTGCCTACGCCATACCTATACAGTGCAATTAAATCATCATCGTCGTTTCGTGTGTGGTGTTGTGTGCGTGTTTTACGTGTCTGTCTGTGGCTTGGGACCTCCTATGTGTACCAAACTAAATTCTAAGTCTGAAGTCTAGTTTATGTACATACATAAACTAGATAGGTATATTAGCCTATACAATACTACTATTATGTTTGTTTGTTTGTTTGTTTGTTTGTTTGTTTGTTAGTATGTATGTATGTATAAGTAGGTAGGTAGGTAGGTAGGTAGGTATTTAGGTATTTATAATCATTTTATATAGGCAGTAAGGATGTCACCGTTTTACGTATGTATGTATGTATGTATGTATGTATGTATGTATGTATGTATGTATGTATGTATGTATGTATGTATGTATGTATGTATGTATGTATGTATGTATGTTTATTAGTTATTTAGTCGGTCAATTTATGTACGTATCGAAATAGAAACAATTGTATCGTAACTAATATGGGTACGATATTTAGAATAATTTGTTAGCCCTGAAAAGGGCTTTTTGGTAGGTACATGTGCGCGATTGCGTGTGTGTATGCAACCAACGCGCACGTGCGTGCGGTGCCGGTCTCTCGCAACACGCTGGCTGGCCGTCCGTCCGTACGTACGTAGGACGGGCGGCGTAGGCGCGCGCGGCAGGGGGCGGCATGCAGGCAGGCAGGGCGCGGCTGCCAGCGAGCGGCTGTCGTCGTCGTCGTCGCTTTTACTTCTTGGCTGCTGCCTTTTTGGCGGCGGCCGGCTTCGATTTTGATGCGGCGGCGGCGGCCTTCTTCGGTTTGGGCGCCTTTGGTTTCTTTGTCGGTGGTTTGGCGGTTTTCTTAGCTTTAGACGCGGCGCCTCCACTCTTACCTCGCGCGGGCGACGCTGCCGCCAGGGCGGCGGCTGCCTTCTTGGCGGCGGCGATGGAGGCGGTTTTCTTTTTGGCGGCTGCGGCTTTTTTGTCCTTGGTAGCCAATGCGGCGGCTGCTGCTGCTGCTGCTTTCGATGACTTCGACGGCGATGCGGAAGCCGCAGATGCACCGCCCCTCTTGTTGCCACCCTTAGCGGCGGCCGCGGCGGCGGACGCTTTCTTACCTTTGGCGGCGGCGCCGGAAGCACCGGACGAGGCGGCGGTCTTGGCGACGGCCTTGCCGGCACCTCCGGCCGGCTTCTTCGCCGAGGTTGATTTAGATTCCAGTTTGAAGGAACCGGACGCACCTTTGCCCTTCGTTTGTATCAGTGTACCCGATTCGACGGCGCTCTTCAAATATTTCCTTATGAACGGTGCCAGTTTCTCAGCGTCGACCTTGTACTGAGCGGCTATATATTTCTTGATCGCCTGCAGTGACGATCCGCTGCGCTCTTTCAACTCCTTTATGGCGCTATTGACCATTTCCGAAGTCTTAGGGTGCGTCGGTTTCGCCTTGGGTTTTTTGGCTCCGGCGGCGGCGGACGCCTTCGGTCCCTTCTTCGCCGGGGTGGTGGGTGCCGGTACTTCGGTTGCCACAGCTGTGTCTGCCATAGTAGTAGGTAGGTAGGTAGGTAGGTAGGTAGGTAAAATATGAATGAATTCACTCAACAAACACTCAACAACACAAGAGATCGCACACAAAACAACAACAAACTACGACGACAATATTAAAATAAAGTGAGTAGAATAGTAGTAGGTAGGTAGTAGTTACAGTATTAGATGTCGCCACTGGAACACAAAATAATTATCATTTTAACAATACACATCGAGGCATTACCGTAAGGAGAGCCGCGGTGTCGCGAGACGTTTTCTCGTATGAACACTTCCAACTTTTCACTAACATGTATATAAATTATTATATTTTTAACTGGGTTCTATTATAATTAAAACATTAATATATATTTATATGGACACATCATGAAAGTGTTTATGTAATGTTCACTTCAAAACTTTCACAAATATAATAAGGGACGCGCTACAGGTGTTTATTTTCACCGCCTTGTATGCGACTTGCTTAGTGTCCAGTTCAAAAGTGATTTTTCTCTATAAAACATAAAGATTACACACATAAAGGTCGATAAGTAAACGGCGAAGATCCCGAGCTTGGAACATAATAAGAATTCACTTTTGTAAATACATATTGTGACCGTTTTGACGAGTGTAACGACGACGGTCGTAAAACACACGACTGCCATTTTCTGAACAGCCAACGATACGGCGCTCAGTTTCTATCCGAGGCTCGTGTACACATTGATTGTTATAATATTCTTATTCTTATTTAAACATTCCAACATACTACATAATAATACTACTCTACCTATATAGGGGGGTACTCTACCTATAAAATAAACTTAAGATCACATTAGGTGGTGGTAGGTAACGACATATTCAAACGCATACAATAATGTATAATTATGTGTGTAGAGAGTAGAGGTATTAGGTAGTTAGTACATTGGTGGTAGGTATTTATTTATGAAACTAATAGTAGGTAAGTACCTAAGTACATAATGTAAAAAGAAATGATTTCGTGTTTATTAGAAAGAGAACTTCCATGACACACAAACAAAACAACAACCGGAACGTACCTACGACTAGGTAGGTACATCTATCATACTACTACCACCTACTTACAAACAACAAAAACAGTTTTGTGAGTGTGTAGTCAGTTACACTATAATATAATATTTACTATCCTAATGCAAATGCGATGCGACACACGCACGGAGAGTACATAGAATATTTATTTATCGGTACCTACTTACTGTTTTACGTACTTTACGTTTGTATGCTTGCTTGCACGCAGCTATACATTACATAGATCGATTTATCCTTTTAGTATATATAATACTACTTTTGTGATTAGAAAGTGTACTATACATTAAGTAGGTAGGTAGGTAGGTAGGTAGGTAGGTAGGTAGGTAGGTAGGTAGGTAGGTACATACACTTATATGTATGTAAGGTTTTTAAAATAAACCTCATTATTATAGGTATATGATTTGACATTAATTAATTAATCATAGTGTACGTATATAGAAACAGTTTGCATTTAAACAAAACGGAATTATGTGCGGCCCTGAAAAGGGCCTTTTGTTCCTGTGCGTACATGATGTTCGTCTCGATCAATAAATAATACCAAACTAATAATAAAATTTATGATCGAAATTAACATCGGACACGATGGAAGTGGTTTAACCACCGAAACCGTACAGTGTGCGTCCCTGACGTTTCAGAGCGTAGACGACGTCCATGGCGGTGACGGTCTTCCTCTTCGCGTGCTCGGTATAAGTGACAGCGTCACGGATCACGTTCTCGAGAAACACTTTGAGAACGCCACGAGTCTCCTCGTATATCAGACCGGATATACGCTTAACGCCTCCTCTGCGAGCCAAACGACGGATCGCGGGTTTGGTGATGCCCTGGATGTTGTCGCGAAGTACTTTCCTGTGACGTTTGGCTCCACCTTTCCCCAGACCCTTTCCTCCCTTGCCGCGACCGGTCATTGTAGTTGTAGTAGTAGTAGTAGTAGTAAGTAGAAGTTAAAGATTGATACAACAAACTGCGCGCGACCGTACTCGTATACTGCACCGAAGTGACTGATATAGCGCCGCATAATAATCCGCGTTATATTTATATACGCGACGGCCATCAGGCGGTTGGTTTCATTTCATTGGTTCCCTTGTTGAAAAGTGAGATAGCTATATTGTACGTCACGAACTAAGGAGGTACGGGCTATAGGTGGGCGAAATGGCTATATTTTTTTAATTCATTGTACATTACACTATTTTTTACTAACTGTTGTTAACAATTGTTATGATATATATTATAAATTATACATATACATATATACTAGCTGCCCGGCGCGACTTCGTTCGCGTGGTGCTATCCTACCCTGTGATGATACCCCACCCCACCCTACCTTACCCTACCCTACCCTACCCTATATGAATAATTTTCCCCGTTTTTGCAACATTTTTCACTGATGCTTCGCTCCTATTAGTCGCAGCGTGATGGTATATAGCCTAAAGCCTTCCTCGATAAATGGACTATCCAACACAAAATTAAGAAATTTTCATCAAAAAAAAGAATTTTTAATTCGAACCAGTAGTTCCTGAGATTAGCGCGTTCAAACAAACAAACTCTTCAGCTTTATAATATTAGTATAGATATATTAAATTAACTTTTCTTACAAAATGTCAACCTTGCTCGATCATAATGTATGAAAAGTAAAAAAAAGTATTTGAGAATTCAGTATTGGTCCCATAGTAAAAGTTGTTCAGAAAGACTAATCCAACATAGGTTTCGAAAATATGCCATCTCGACCTAGTACATAACATACATTAACTATCACTTACTTGGCAAAAAACCAGCTCGGTTTATTAATCGTAAATCAAACACAAGAAGTTCGCAATCAAAATAATAACAACAACATTGAAACTGTAATTTAACTATAATGCCCAATTCAAACAAAACAGTCGAACTAACCAAAAAAAATATATAATTTCAAACTATAACATTTTTACAATGAACGAACATCGCTCCACTATAAATAATGAATGAAATATGTTATTTTCAAATTATATAATTTTTGCAATAATTTATCATCACTCCACTATAAATTATGAATGAAATATGTTATTTTCAAATTACAACATTTTTGCAATGAACGAACTTCACTCCACTATAAATTATGAATGAAATATGTTATATTTTAGTTTAGGTAAAATTAGCCCCTATTTCTATTAACTGAAAGTTCATTTTTATTTTAGGTTAAATATTCGAATGAAGTATGCCACAAATTATTTGTCGTTTGACCTTGGGTTACGTCGAATAGCTCTGAACATTGCCATATGGGTACACATTATTACTTATAGCGTACTATTCAGTAATCTAGCGTACTAGCGTACTCTAATAGTATGACAAATACCTCAGTACCCCACTTAAGATGAGAAACAAAAATCTAGTGGTATCAACATAAAAAATGCACACCATGTTTCGTTTTTCATATCGATTGTTTTTTTCATAATGTAATTTAGTGCCACTGAGTACTCAAATTAAATTTGCGTACTTTTTAGGTGGTGAGCTTATCGGGACATGCAATTCATCTGGCAGCACTGATTGAGGTGTTGTCATCGGTGAGACCGATATTTATTGATAGATGGCGCTGTAGTAAATATTAAAAATGGAAAGTTTACTTTTCTATTTTCTTAGGTATACTCAATCTACGGTTAGATGCCGATAAATATTATAGCAGTCGTGTTTGGATTTTTATAGTGTGTTGCCAGATTATAAAAATATATTAAAATATAAGTGTTGCTATATGTTATAACGCCCACCTTTAGTACGGGCCTGTGCGAGGGGTGCGGGGGAGGGAGAGGGGGGGGGGGGGTTTTTTAGTTAGGTGTGTACGTGTATTTTGATTTTTCACTTGTCTTTTTTTTTTTTTTTTTTTTTTTGCGTTATTTGTAATATTATTTATTTATTTATTTATTTATTTATTTTGTTGATAATGGTATAGTAAGGTTAGGCTCTTCAAGTTAGTTAGGTTAGGTTATTAGCACTTCGGGTTAGGTTAGCTTGGCTTACCTTAACCTAACCTTGGGTTAGTTAGTTCGATATAAATAGATAGATAGGATACCTACTTTACTACAACTAGTACTAAAAAACCTTTACATATTACACCCTTTAAATATTAATTATAATATACAAAAACACGACCACTACGGTAGGTAGGTAGGTAGGTAGGTAGGTAGGTAGGTAGGTAGGTAGGTAGGTAGGTAGGTAGGTAGGTAGGTAGGTAGGTAGGTAGGTAGGTAGGTAGGTAGGTAGGGCATTATTTATATATACGACGTGATTATATTGTGCGCAAGAAACATATTGTCCATTGTTCGATACATATGTGGCCCTGAAAAGGGCCTTTTTAGCAAGACGCTTTGTTTGCTGTGCGGTGGTAAGGTAAGCTAGTTACTATTACGTTCGCGAGCAAACGACGCGTCATGCGCAATACGACGACGACGACGACGTCGACGACGATTAAGCGCGTTCGCCACGGATTCTGCGCGCCAGCTGTATATCCTTAGGCATGATGGTGACACGCTTGGCGTGAATCGCGCAAAGGTTGGTGTCCTCGAAGAGTCCGACCAGATAGGCCTCGCTGGCCTCCTGAAGCGCCATAACGGCTGAACTCTGGAAACGTAGATCAGTCTTGAAATCTTGAGCGATCTCACGGACGAGACGCTGGAAGGGCAGTTTGCGGATCAACAGCTCCGTGCTCTTCTGATAGCGACGGATCTCACGGAGTGCAACGGTTCCGGGTCTGTAACGATGGGGTTTCTTGACACCACCGGTTGCCGGTGCACTCTTGCGCGCAGCCTTCGTGGCCAACTGTTTACGGGGCGCTTTACCCCCGGTGGATTTACGCGCGGTCTGCTTGGTACGGGCCATTGCGAGGAACGAGCGAGCGGCGATGAAATTGAATTAAGAAAGATAACTTAACTACGTACGTGCGGACGAATGAACGCGCGTATTAGTACTGCCGTTTATTTTTTCTTAAGGCCATCTCACGTCCCCTTGCGGGGGGCGGGGAATCAATTGCGGGGCCGGTTGGCCCCTGTGTTGAGGTTGCGGTGTTGTTCGCCACATGTAAAAACATGTGGGGCCTTGGGAGTGGACTTTGCCAAGATGGTTATGTACTGCAATGTTGACAGCTAGTTTTCTTCGTGGCGCCATAGCCACTTATCAAGCCCGCCGGGTGTAAAAAGCCCGGCTAGCGATCGGCGGCGAGGCGGCAACGAGGATGATACGATGTGGATCAAGGGGGCGGGGCCGCTATCAATTCCCGCGCGTAGGCCTTGCCTTCCGGGGGCCGGCAGTGCAGCGGAGCCAAGTTCTGCACGTGTGGCAGTCTTGACTGGTCGGCGCGCCGGAACATGCTGGTAGCAAGGCGGGTAATAAAGTCGCCAATGCTCTCGACTTGAAGGTCGCGTGCGATCACCTCGTTTCTCACGTACCAGTGAGCCGCAACGATGGAGCGCAGCGTGACGTTTTGTTGTTGCTGTAGACGGTTACGCTGGAATGGCGATAGTAACGCGTACCACGCCGGAGCTGCGTACGTGAGACGGGATCGCACGTAACATTTGTATACCCCTAGTCTTGTCCGTAGGGGCAGGCTGCGTGCCGAGAGCACTGGGCGAAGAAGGGCGCGGGAAGAGCGGACGGTGTTTATCACCTTGTCCACATGCTTGATCATAGAGAGCCGGCGGTCAATTGTGACCCCGAGATAGTTCGCAATCGGCGACCACTCTACGATCTGTCCTTGCATTTGGATCTTGGGAGGCAGTACGCGACGGGATCCTATGTAAACTGCCTGCGTCTTGGCCACGTTCACTGATAACCTCCAGGCAGCTAGCCATGCAGGTAGAGCGTCCAAGCAGCGCTGCATTTTGCGCACTGCGAGGTTGGAGTTTGTAGACGCGGTGTAGAACGCCGCGTCGTCGGCGTAGAGGGCCAGCTGCACGTTCGCTGGGACGGGGATGTCATCAGTGAACTTGGCGTAGCAGGCAGGCGAAAGGCAGCTTCCCTGCGGGACTCCCGCCTCAATCCGGTGCAGGTCCGAAGAGGCGTCTTGAACCGCTACGTAGAAGCTGCGATCACGAAGGAAGGATTCTAAGAGCTTGACAATGCGGCGCGGAGCGGTCGACAGCGAAATCTTGTAGACCAGACCGTCGTGCCAGACGCGGTCGAACGCCTTCTCCATGTCTAGGAATACTGCAACTGCGACTTCCTTCTTGTTCAGAGCGACAGTGAGGTAGTGCAGTACCCTAGACAGTTGTAGAGTCGTGGAGTGTTCGGCCCGGAATCCGAATTGCTCGGAGCGAGGCTCGATGTGTGGGACGAGGTGGAGCAGCAGGAGCTTCTCGAACACCTTCGACACTGTAGGCAGCAACGTAATGGGCCGATAGCTTTCTGGTAACAGGGAGTTTTTCCCGGGCTTCAGTAGCATGACGACCCTGCCTGTTTTCCAAAGAGTGGGGAAGTGACTCAGGCGCAGGATGGCATTAAACAGGCGCGTTAGCGCCGCGAGAGCGCGCGGCGGCAAATGACGCAACGCCATGTTTTGTATACCATCCGGCCCCGGGGCACTCCTCCGCTTTGTAGCAAGCAGGGCCCTCTGCACCTGTCCGGGAGAGAATACCACTGGATTCTCCTCATTGGCTATCGGCATACCGAAGTAGTTACGAAGGTGTTGCTCAACTGCTGCAACTTGGTCTTCATCGGTGATGGGATTGGGCCGGAACTGGCGTTCGAGGCTGGCAGCGAAGATGCTGGCACGATCAGCGGCTCTGTATCTCGGGGTTTGATCCTCGGCGAGTAGAGGGCGCACCGGCTCGGTAGTGCCTGCAAGGGACCGGCATAGCTTGTGTATGCCGGACCAACCTTCTTCATCAACAGCTTGTATGTGTTGCTCCCAACTACTGGTGGCAGCAGCACATAATTCTTTTTTAATCCTCTCTGTGAGAACGTTAAGACGGTGCTTCATAGTAGGGCAGCGAATATTTTGCCATTGTGAACGCAATCTGCGCTTTTCCTTGATCAACCTATAAATCTGTATAGGGATTTGGCTGCGGATCGCGTGCACAGGGGGGTCCTTAGATGAAGTAGAAACGGCGTTGTTGATTTGTATGGCAAGCTCTGAGGCCAGACGGTCTATGTCCTCAGGTGAATTGACAGGAAGCGTAGCGAGGGACGGGTACGATTGCAACGTCTTGCGAAATAGTACCCAGTCCGTAATCCTTCTTGGAGTAAAAGTTTGTGACGCCCTTGCGGGTAGCTCGGTAAGTAGTAGGAGTACCGGCAAGTGGTCTGAGCCCATGTCGTCATAAAGCACCTCTTGCGCGAGGCGGCAGTCGAGCTCGTTATGTACGACAATGTCTAGGACGTCAGGTCTGTGAGACAATATTGCTGGATAGTGCGTAGGGACCTCCGGTCCCACTACGTAATAGCCTGCCTTCTCGGCGTCGTCGAAGAGGGCGGCGCCATTCGGGCAAATTTGGTTGGAGTTCCAGCCAGTGTGTTTGGCGTTGAAATCTCCCGCGATGATCGTGGGCACTTGGGCGTCCAGCATGGAGCGGATGTCCGGAGTGTGCAAGCGGTCGCGGGGGGGCCGGTACGCAGCATACAAGCGAATGGGCGATGCGTTTTGTAGGCAAATCTCGATGCCGAGTCCGTACATTGCTTGCAGGTTCGCTCGAGGGAGAGGTTGATGGGCGATGCGTCGCTTTACCAGGACAGCCAGCCCTCTGTAGAAATGACCAAGTGGAGAAACTTCATCTTGTCTGTAGATTATGTATCCGGGAATCTTAACAACAAGTCGTGCATACAACATTGTCTCGGAAATTAAGACAACGTCCGGATAGTACTCTGCAAGGAAAGCCTTGAAGGCGGGGAGTCGCCCATACAGGGCTTGGGCATTCCAATGCACGACTCTAAGGGTTTGGCGTTTTTCCGTATTGCGTTAAAGTAGCCAAACCTCTTAGGAGAGCCGCACCCGGGTCTGTACCAACCTGGATTGCGCTCATTACTTCGTACAGGGCTTTCAACGCTACGTCTAGCGGAATAGCCACTGCACTCGCCTCACCCTTCGTGGGATTGGGCGGTTGTCCCTGCCTCTTCCCTTTAGCTCTTGAGCCCGACGGGGCGGCTGTAGAGGGCGTTGAACCCGATGGAAATGGGGCCGCCGGTGTCTGCACGGCGGTTGACGATGTAGATGGCGCCACTGTAGTGGCGACTAGCGCGGGGTCGTCGGTCCGGGGGGGAGGGGCGGCGGCTGTCGCATTCGCCTTCCTTCCTTTCCTCTTCCGAGTCCTCTTCTTTTTGGGTGCCCCCTCTTGGCGGGGGCGGGGGTCGTTGGCCGGAGCCATCAAATTTCCCGCGGCCGACTCGGCCACTTGGTTGATGTCCGGGCGTGGGGGCCCCGTAGTGCGAGCAACTGTGCCGGCGGTCTTGTTGCGCGCCTCTCTTCGCATAACGGGACATTTAACACTGTTCGCCGGATGTGACCCGTTGCAGTTTACGCAGGTAGGCAGCATATCCTTAGGGCGAGGGCAGTCCTTGGCAGCGTGTTGTTCTCCGCATCGAACGCAGGCGAGGGGGCGGTGGCAGCAGTGCGACGAGTGCCGGAACTGCTGACACCGGTGGCACTGCGCCGGACCGCGTTTTCCGCGCCAGGAGTCGATTTTCACACCGTCCATACACAGAAGCTCCGTGATGAGGAAGATACCCGGTGTTAGATCTGCGGTGCGCTGTAATTGAGCGTAGAAAATGCATCCCGGACGGCCCCGGCGCGCACGGATGTGACGTACGTACTCGGGGATGTAGCCTCGGGCGCGAAGTTCTTCTTCGATTTCGGATGGCGGAGTGTCGGCAGGGAGGCCACGAATGGCCACCTTTAAACAGCGCTCCGCAGGCAGCGAATAAGAGAACCATGATAGCTTTTCTTCCTTCTCAAGCTTCATCAGGTAACTCTGTATAGCTCTGAATTCTTTGTCTTCATTTGGGATAAAACGAATTCCTTTTCCGAAGGGCCTAGCATTAGGGGCGTGCCCCAGGAGCCCTTTCAGGATCCGGAAATGTTTGGGCCAGTCCGGTAGATGTTCCACCACTAAGGGAGGAAATTTCGGCGCGGTCGGCGGTCTCTTTTTCTGTTGCCGAGTTGTGTCTTGAGACGCGGCGCCAGTTTGCTGAGTTTGGGATATCGGTTGCGACTGCTGAGATGTTGAAGGCGTCGGTGACAATCGTTGTGATTGTGCACCGTGTTGCAAACTATCAGTAGTTTGTGACAACAAATTTAAATTGTCGCTTGAATGTGAAGCTACAGACGCGAAAGTGCTGCCTCTGTCCGCAGGCGGAGGTAGCTGCGCTGGAATGTTGGCCGGCGGCTGATCTCACGGAGTGCAACGGTTCCGGGTCTGTAACGATGGGGTTTCTTGACACCACCGGTTGCCGGTGCACTCTTGCGCGCAGCCTTCGTGGCCAACTGTTTACGGGGCGCTTTACCCCCGGTGGATTTACGCGCGGTCTGCTTGGTACGGGCCATTGCGAGGAACGAGCGAGCGGCGATGAAATTGAATTAAGAAAGATAACTTAACTACGTACGTGCGGACGAATGAACGCGCGTATTAGTACTGCCGTTTATTTTATATTTTACATCGGTATTTATAATGATGGCGGCGGATTCAAGCGAGCGAGATATGTGTTTATCTCTCTCCCTCTCTCTCTCTCCGTCTGTCTCGCACGCAACAAACAAACAATGAACGAACGAACTAACAAACTAATTTTTTTTTTTTTTATTTTATTTATAATATTATTTTCGTGAATAATAATACATACATATTTATGTGTGTATGCTTAAATTGCATATTTATCATTTCTTTTAATTCATCATTATAATAATGGTAAGCACTTGAATACCAGGTATAATAAAATATCCTTATGATATTGTACATGTATGTCAGAGTAATTAAATAATATAGGCAGGCTGCAGGTTAGTTAGTTAGTTAGTTAGTTAGTTAGTTAGTTAGTTATAAACGGACGGTATGTGGTAGTGGTATGGTACGTGCGATATGTCATAATATGAAGTCAATTAGAGAAACATTCGGATAATATGAATAGATTTTTGGCCCTGAAAAGGGCCTTTTGAGTGTAGCGCTGGACGTGTGGTGGTTACAATAGTATGTTCATACTATGAAGCACGCACGCCTCCGCACTGTGAAGAAGAACGAACGACGCCATCTCCTCCTCCTCACTTGGAGCTGGTGTATTTGGTGACGGCCTTGGTGCCCTCGCTCACGGCGTGCTTGGCAAGCTCACCGGGCAGCAGGAGCCTCACCGAAGTCTGCACCTCCCTGGAGGTGATGGTGGAACGTTTGTTGTAATGGGCGAGACGAGACGCCTCCGCTGCGATACGTTCGAATATGTCGTTAACGAATGAATTCATTATAGACATGGCCTTGCTGGAGATACCGGTGTCGGGATGCACCTGCTTGAGCACCTTGTAGATGTAGATGGCGTAGCTCTCCTTCCTCTTGTGCTTCTTCTTTTTCTTGTCAGTTTTGGAGATGTTCTTTTGGGCTTTGCCCGATTTCTTGGCGGCCTTACCGCTGGTCTTAGGCGGCATAATAGCGGTAGTATGTATTAGTTAGTAGATAATATCAACACTTGCTAACGCAAACGACCGTTTGCGTTGAATACGCCGAGAGAAGTGTGACAATTTTTTTCGAGTATACCCAATACATATTACTATCATTCGTGTTGGGTATTAACGTAGGCAACGAGCTGAATGCGGCCGTACGGCCAATCAGGAGCGTGCGTGAAAGAGACATAAAATATACACGCGTCTCTATCTAACATTGTGCGCTAATGAAGAGTGGTTTAATAAGATTGATTATTATGTCTGTCCGTATGTATGTATGTCTGTTTCCGTCATGTTTGTTTGTTTGTTTGTTTGTTTGTTTGTTTGTTGTTTGTTGTTTGTTGTTGTTTATTTTGTTTGGTTGGTTGATTTTTATATAGAAGACGATTAAATAGGTCATGATAGAGACAAAATAAAAGTAATTTTTATAGAATCATATTGCGGCCCTGAAAAGGGCCTTTTGTGTCCGACCGTCCGTCCGCCCGAGCCCGCCACTAGAGGCGGAGGCGGAGGCGGCGGTGGTCGGGGGCGACGAGATGATGCGCCTAAGAATAATAATATCTTCTTAAGCCTTCTTCTCGGTCTTCTTAGGCAGTAGCACGGCCTGAATGTTGGGCAAAACACCACCCTGAGCGATGGTCACGCCCGATAGGAGTTTGTTCAATTCCTCATCGTTGCGGATCGCCAATTGGAGATGTCTCGGTATGATTCTAGTCTTCTTGTTGTCACGTGCCGCGTTGCCGGCCAACTCGAGGACCTCAGCGGCGAGATATTCCATAACGGCGGCCAAATAGACCGGTGCACCGGCGCCGACGCGCTCGGCATAGTTGCCATTACGCAGAAGTCTGTGTATACGACCGACAGGAAACTGAAGACCGGCGCGATTCGAACGGGACTTTGCCTTCCCCTTGACCTTGCCACCCTTGCCGCGTCCAGACATTATTTGTTACGAGGGTATATAATCAATCAATTGCTAAATTAGCGAGCGAAAAATAACGCGCAGCGTACGTAGTTATGCACAGCGCGTTCGGAAACTGACTGAATAATTTTTTTTTATCGCCCGCTATTTATTATTATAGGTGAACTACGATCGCCCAATGTAGTACGAAGACGACGAGCGAACGAGAACGAGCTATGGCGAGAGAGCGTACCAGAACGATGAATATTTTATATTGAACGAGAGAGATGGAAGATATGTTGGGCGAGAGAGGGGTGGGTGGGTGAGGTCGGTCGGTCGGGCGGGCGGGCGCGCGTTCGGAGGCGGTATTATTCGTTCGTTTCGCGTTTGTTTTTGATGATTTAATTGCTAAAATATACCT
Source organism: Achlya flavicornis (assembly GCA_947623365.1). Taxonomy (NCBI): domain Eukaryota; kingdom Metazoa; phylum Arthropoda; class Insecta; order Lepidoptera; family Drepanidae; genus Achlya; species Achlya flavicornis. The sequence goes on along the minus strand of OX392494.1, from coordinate 5,280,939 downwards.
AATAGGATAATATTTTAGATTATTGTGTATGTATGTATGGGGGACGGCGGTACCTACCTGGACAATATGAAATGAATGCAAGCAATGTAGTGTGTGCAGTTTTCGCAAGTTTATTTTTATTTATTTATTTATTTATTTATTTTTTTTGTTTATACATATCTACGTACCTATGAATAATATTAATTAATCGGTGAAGAAGAAAATTCGTATTTTCCATTATGTGTAGGTGCCTACGCCATACCTATACAGTGCAATTAAATCATCATCGTCGTTTCGTGTGTGGTGTTGTGTGCGTGTTTTACGTGTCTGTCTGTGGCTTGGGACCTCCTATGTGTACCAAACTAAATTCTAAGTCTGAAGTCTAGTTTATGTACATACATAAACTAGATAGGTATATTAGCCTATACAATACTACTATTATGTTTGTTTGTTTGTTTGTTTGTTTGTTTGTTTGTTAGTATGTATGTATGTATAAGTAGGTAGGTAGGTAGGTAGGTAGGTATTTAGGTATTTATAATCATTTTATATAGGCAGTAAGGATGTCACCGTTTTACGTATGTATGTATGTATGTATGTATGTATGTATGTATGTATGTATGTATGTATGTATGTATGTATGTATGTATGTATGTATGTATGTATGTATGTATGTTTATTAGTTATTTAGTCGGTCAATTTATGTACGTATCGAAATAGAAACAATTGTATCGTAACTAATATGGGTACGATATTTAGAATAATTTGTTAGCCCTGAAAAGGGCTTTTTGGTAGGTACATGTGCGCGATTGCGTGTGTGTATGCAACCAACGCGCACGTGCGTGCGGTGCCGGTCTCTCGCAACACGCTGGCTGGCCGTCCGTCCGTACGTACGTAGGACGGGCGGCGTAGGCGCGCGCGGCAGGGGGCGGCATGCAGGCAGGCAGGGCGCGGCTGCCAGCGAGCGGCTGTCGTCGTCGTCGTCGCTTTTACTTCTTGGCTGCTGCCTTTTTGGCGGCGGCCGGCTTCGATTTTGATGCGGCGGCGGCGGCCTTCTTCGGTTTGGGCGCCTTTGGTTTCTTTGTCGGTGGTTTGGCGGTTTTCTTAGCTTTAGACGCGGCGCCTCCACTCTTACCTCGCGCGGGCGACGCTGCCGCCAGGGCGGCGGCTGCCTTCTTGGCGGCGGCGATGGAGGCGGTTTTCTTTTTGGCGGCTGCGGCTTTTTTGTCCTTGGTAGCCAATGCGGCGGCTGCTGCTGCTGCTGCTTTCGATGACTTCGACGGCGATGCGGAAGCCGCAGATGCACCGCCCCTCTTGTTGCCACCCTTAGCGGCGGCCGCGGCGGCGGACGCTTTCTTACCTTTGGCGGCGGCGCCGGAAGCACCGGACGAGGCGGCGGTCTTGGCGACGGCCTTGCCGGCACCTCCGGCCGGCTTCTTCGCCGAGGTTGATTTAGATTCCAGTTTGAAGGAACCGGACGCACCTTTGCCCTTCGTTTGTATCAGTGTACCCGATTCGACGGCGCTCTTCAAATATTTCCTTATGAACGGTGCCAGTTTCTCAGCGTCGACCTTGTACTGAGCGGCTATATATTTCTTGATCGCCTGCAGTGACGATCCGCTGCGCTCTTTCAACTCCTTTATGGCGCTATTGACCATTTCCGAAGTCTTAGGGTGCGTCGGTTTCGCCTTGGGTTTTTTGGCTCCGGCGGCGGCGGACGCCTTCGGTCCCTTCTTCGCCGGGGTGGTGGGTGCCGGTACTTCGGTTGCCACAGCTGTGTCTGCCATAGTAGTAGGTAGGTAGGTAGGTAGGTAGGTAGGTAAAATATGAATGAATTCACTCAACAAACACTCAACAACACAAGAGATCGCACACAAAACAACAACAAACTACGACGACAATATTAAAATAAAGTGAGTAGAATAGTAGTAGGTAGGTAGTAGTTACAGTATTAGATGTCGCCACTGGAACACAAAATAATTATCATTTTAACAATACACATCGAGGCATTACCGTAAGGAGAGCCGCGGTGTCGCGAGACGTTTTCTCGTATGAACACTTCCAACTTTTCACTAACATGTATATAAATTATTATATTTTTAACTGGGTTCTATTATAATTAAAACATTAATATATATTTATATGGACACATCATGAAAGTGTTTATGTAATGTTCACTTCAAAACTTTCACAAATATAATAAGGGACGCGCTACAGGTGTTTATTTTCACCGCCTTGTATGCGACTTGCTTAGTGTCCAGTTCAAAAGTGATTTTTCTCTATAAAACATAAAGATTACACACATAAAGGTCGATAAGTAAACGGCGAAGATCCCGAGCTTGGAACATAATAAGAATTCACTTTTGTAAATACATATTGTGACCGTTTTGACGAGTGTAACGACGACGGTCGTAAAACACACGACTGCCATTTTCTGAACAGCCAACGATACGGCGCTCAGTTTCTATCCGAGGCTCGTGTACACATTGATTGTTATAATATTCTTATTCTTATTTAAACATTCCAACATACTACATAATAATACTACTCTACCTATATAGGGGGGTACTCTACCTATAAAATAAACTTAAGATCACATTAGGTGGTGGTAGGTAACGACATATTCAAACGCATACAATAATGTATAATTATGTGTGTAGAGAGTAGAGGTATTAGGTAGTTAGTACATTGGTGGTAGGTATTTATTTATGAAACTAATAGTAGGTAAGTACCTAAGTACATAATGTAAAAAGAAATGATTTCGTGTTTATTAGAAAGAGAACTTCCATGACACACAAACAAAACAACAACCGGAACGTACCTACGACTAGGTAGGTACATCTATCATACTACTACCACCTACTTACAAACAACAAAAACAGTTTTGTGAGTGTGTAGTCAGTTACACTATAATATAATATTTACTATCCTAATGCAAATGCGATGCGACACACGCACGGAGAGTACATAGAATATTTATTTATCGGTACCTACTTACTGTTTTACGTACTTTACGTTTGTATGCTTGCTTGCACGCAGCTATACATTACATAGATCGATTTATCCTTTTAGTATATATAATACTACTTTTGTGATTAGAAAGTGTACTATACATTAAGTAGGTAGGTAGGTAGGTAGGTAGGTAGGTAGGTAGGTAGGTAGGTAGGTAGGTAGGTACATACACTTATATGTATGTAAGGTTTTTAAAATAAACCTCATTATTATAGGTATATGATTTGACATTAATTAATTAATCATAGTGTACGTATATAGAAACAGTTTGCATTTAAACAAAACGGAATTATGTGCGGCCCTGAAAAGGGCCTTTTGTTCCTGTGCGTACATGATGTTCGTCTCGATCAATAAATAATACCAAACTAATAATAAAATTTATGATCGAAATTAACATCGGACACGATGGAAGTGGTTTAACCACCGAAACCGTACAGTGTGCGTCCCTGACGTTTCAGAGCGTAGACGACGTCCATGGCGGTGACGGTCTTCCTCTTCGCGTGCTCGGTATAAGTGACAGCGTCACGGATCACGTTCTCGAGAAACACTTTGAGAACGCCACGAGTCTCCTCGTATATCAGACCGGATATACGCTTAACGCCTCCTCTGCGAGCCAAACGACGGATCGCGGGTTTGGTGATGCCCTGGATGTTGTCGCGAAGTACTTTCCTGTGACGTTTGGCTCCACCTTTCCCCAGACCCTTTCCTCCCTTGCCGCGACCGGTCATTGTAGTTGTAGTAGTAGTAGTAGTAGTAAGTAGAAGTTAAAGATTGATACAACAAACTGCGCGCGACCGTACTCGTATACTGCACCGAAGTGACTGATATAGCGCCGCATAATAATCCGCGTTATATTTATATACGCGACGGCCATCAGGCGGTTGGTTTCATTTCATTGGTTCCCTTGTTGAAAAGTGAGATAGCTATATTGTACGTCACGAACTAAGGAGGTACGGGCTATAGGTGGGCGAAATGGCTATATTTTTTTAATTCATTGTACATTACACTATTTTTTACTAACTGTTGTTAACAATTGTTATGATATATATTATAAATTATACATATACATATATACTAGCTGCCCGGCGCGACTTCGTTCGCGTGGTGCTATCCTACCCTGTGATGATACCCCACCCCACCCTACCTTACCCTACCCTACCCTACCCTATATGAATAATTTTCCCCGTTTTTGCAACATTTTTCACTGATGCTTCGCTCCTATTAGTCGCAGCGTGATGGTATATAGCCTAAAGCCTTCCTCGATAAATGGACTATCCAACACAAAATTAAGAAATTTTCATCAAAAAAAAGAATTTTTAATTCGAACCAGTAGTTCCTGAGATTAGCGCGTTCAAACAAACAAACTCTTCAGCTTTATAATATTAGTATAGATATATTAAATTAACTTTTCTTACAAAATGTCAACCTTGCTCGATCATAATGTATGAAAAGTAAAAAAAAGTATTTGAGAATTCAGTATTGGTCCCATAGTAAAAGTTGTTCAGAAAGACTAATCCAACATAGGTTTCGAAAATATGCCATCTCGACCTAGTACATAACATACATTAACTATCACTTACTTGGCAAAAAACCAGCTCGGTTTATTAATCGTAAATCAAACACAAGAAGTTCGCAATCAAAATAATAACAACAACATTGAAACTGTAATTTAACTATAATGCCCAATTCAAACAAAACAGTCGAACTAACCAAAAAAAATATATAATTTCAAACTATAACATTTTTACAATGAACGAACATCGCTCCACTATAAATAATGAATGAAATATGTTATTTTCAAATTATATAATTTTTGCAATAATTTATCATCACTCCACTATAAATTATGAATGAAATATGTTATTTTCAAATTACAACATTTTTGCAATGAACGAACTTCACTCCACTATAAATTATGAATGAAATATGTTATATTTTAGTTTAGGTAAAATTAGCCCCTATTTCTATTAACTGAAAGTTCATTTTTATTTTAGGTTAAATATTCGAATGAAGTATGCCACAAATTATTTGTCGTTTGACCTTGGGTTACGTCGAATAGCTCTGAACATTGCCATATGGGTACACATTATTACTTATAGCGTACTATTCAGTAATCTAGCGTACTAGCGTACTCTAATAGTATGACAAATACCTCAGTACCCCACTTAAGATGAGAAACAAAAATCTAGTGGTATCAACATAAAAAATGCACACCATGTTTCGTTTTTCATATCGATTGTTTTTTTCATAATGTAATTTAGTGCCACTGAGTACTCAAATTAAATTTGCGTACTTTTTAGGTGGTGAGCTTATCGGGACATGCAATTCATCTGGCAGCACTGATTGAGGTGTTGTCATCGGTGAGACCGATATTTATTGATAGATGGCGCTGTAGTAAATATTAAAAATGGAAAGTTTACTTTTCTATTTTCTTAGGTATACTCAATCTACGGTTAGATGCCGATAAATATTATAGCAGTCGTGTTTGGATTTTTATAGTGTGTTGCCAGATTATAAAAATATATTAAAATATAAGTGTTGCTATATGTTATAACGCCCACCTTTAGTACGGGCCTGTGCGAGGGGTGCGGGGGAGGGAGAGGGGGGGGGGGGGTTTTTTAGTTAGGTGTGTACGTGTATTTTGATTTTTCACTTGTCTTTTTTTTTTTTTTTTTTTTTTTGCGTTATTTGTAATATTATTTATTTATTTATTTATTTATTTATTTTGTTGATAATGGTATAGTAAGGTTAGGCTCTTCAAGTTAGTTAGGTTAGGTTATTAGCACTTCGGGTTAGGTTAGCTTGGCTTACCTTAACCTAACCTTGGGTTAGTTAGTTCGATATAAATAGATAGATAGGATACCTACTTTACTACAACTAGTACTAAAAAACCTTTACATATTACACCCTTTAAATATTAATTATAATATACAAAAACACGACCACTACGGTAGGTAGGTAGGTAGGTAGGTAGGTAGGTAGGTAGGTAGGTAGGTAGGTAGGTAGGTAGGTAGGTAGGTAGGTAGGTAGGTAGGTAGGTAGGTAGGTAGGTAGGTAGGGCATTATTTATATATACGACGTGATTATATTGTGCGCAAGAAACATATTGTCCATTGTTCGATACATATGTGGCCCTGAAAAGGGCCTTTTTAGCAAGACGCTTTGTTTGCTGTGCGGTGGTAAGGTAAGCTAGTTACTATTACGTTCGCGAGCAAACGACGCGTCATGCGCAATACGACGACGACGACGACGTCGACGACGATTAAGCGCGTTCGCCACGGATTCTGCGCGCCAGCTGTATATCCTTAGGCATGATGGTGACACGCTTGGCGTGAATCGCGCAAAGGTTGGTGTCCTCGAAGAGTCCGACCAGATAGGCCTCGCTGGCCTCCTGAAGCGCCATAACGGCTGAACTCTGGAAACGTAGATCAGTCTTGAAATCTTGAGCGATCTCACGGACGAGACGCTGGAAGGGCAGTTTGCGGATCAACAGCTCCGTGCTCTTCTGATAGCGACGGATCTCACGGAGTGCAACGGTTCCGGGTCTGTAACGATGGGGTTTCTTGACACCACCGGTTGCCGGTGCACTCTTGCGCGCAGCCTTCGTGGCCAACTGTTTACGGGGCGCTTTACCCCCGGTGGATTTACGCGCGGTCTGCTTGGTACGGGCCATTGCGAGGAACGAGCGAGCGGCGATGAAATTGAATTAAGAAAGATAACTTAACTACGTACGTGCGGACGAATGAACGCGCGTATTAGTACTGCCGTTTATTTTATATTTTACATCGGTATTTATAATGATGGCGGCGGATTCAAGCGAGCGAGATATGTGTTTATCTCTCTCCCTCTCTCTCTCTCCGTCTGTCTCGCACGCAACAAACAAACAATGAACGAACGAACTAACAAACTAATTTTTTTTTTTTTTATTTTATTTATAATATTATTTTCGTGAATAATAATACATACATATTTATGTGTGTATGCTTAAATTGCATATTTATCATTTCTTTTAATTCATCATTATAATAATGGTAAGCACTTGAATACCAGGTATAATAAAATATCCTTATGATATTGTACATGTATGTCAGAGTAATTAAATAATATAGGCAGGCTGCAGGTTAGTTAGTTAGTTAGTTAGTTAGTTAGTTAGTTAGTTATAAACGGACGGTATGTGGTAGTGGTATGGTACGTGCGATATGTCATAATATGAAGTCAATTAGAGAAACATTCGGATAATATGAATAGATTTTTGGCCCTGAAAAGGGCCTTTTGAGTGTAGCGCTGGACGTGTGGTGGTTACAATAGTATGTTCATACTATGAAGCACGCACGCCTCCGCACTGTGAAGAAGAACGAACGACGCCATCTCCTCCTCCTCACTTGGAGCTGGTGTATTTGGTGACGGCCTTGGTGCCCTCGCTCACGGCGTGCTTGGCAAGCTCACCGGGCAGCAGGAGCCTCACCGAAGTCTGCACCTCCCTGGAGGTGATGGTGGAACGTTTGTTGTAATGGGCGAGACGAGACGCCTCCGCTGCGATACGTTCGAATATGTCGTTAACGAATGAATTCATTATAGACATGGCCTTGCTGGAGATACCGGTGTCGGGATGCACCTGCTTGAGCACCTTGTAGATGTAGATGGCGTAGCTCTCCTTCCTCTTGTGCTTCTTCTTTTTCTTGTCAGTTTTGGAGATGTTCTTTTGGGCTTTGCCCGATTTCTTGGCGGCCTTACCGCTGGTCTTAGGCGGCATAATAGCGGTAGTATGTATTAGTTAGTAGATAATATCAACACTTGCTAACGCAAACGACCGTTTGCGTTGAATACGCCGAGAGAAGTGTGACAATTTTTTTCGAGTATACCCAATACATATTACTATCATTCGTGTTGGGTATTAACGTAGGCAACGAGCTGAATGCGGCCGTACGGCCAATCAGGAGCGTGCGTGAAAGAGACATAAAATATACACGCGTCTCTATCTAACATTGTGCGCTAATGAAGAGTGGTTTAATAAGATTGATTATTATGTCTGTCCGTATGTATGTATGTCTGTTTCCGTCATGTTTGTTTGTTTGTTTGTTTGTTTGTTTGTTTGTTGTTTGTTGTTTGTTGTTGTTTATTTTGTTTGGTTGGTTGATTTTTATATAGAAGACGATTAAATAGGTCATGATAGAGACAAAATAAAAGTAATTTTTATAGAATCATATTGCGGCCCTGAAAAGGGCCTTTTGTGTCCGACCGTCCGTCCGCCCGAGCCCGCCACTAGAGGCGGAGGCGGAGGCGGCGGTGGTCGGGGGCGACGAGATGATGCGCCTAAGAATAATAATATCTTCTTAAGCCTTCTTCTCGGTCTTCTTAGGCAGTAGCACGGCCTGAATGTTGGGCAAAACACCACCCTGAGCGATGGTCACGCCCGATAGGAGTTTGTTCAATTCCTCATCGTTGCGGATCGCCAATTGGAGATGTCTCGGTATGATTCTAGTCTTCTTGTTGTCACGTGCCGCGTTGCCGGCCAACTCGAGGACCTCAGCGGCGAGATATTCCATAACGGCGGCCAAATAGACCGGTGCACCGGCGCCGACGCGCTCGGCATAGTTGCCATTACGCAGAAGTCTGTGTATACGACCGACAGGAAACTGAAGACCGGCGCGATTCGAACGGGACTTTGCCTTCCCCTTGACCTTGCCACCCTTGCCGCGTCCAGACATTATTTGTTACGAGGGTATATAATCAATCAATTGCTAAATTAGCGAGCGAAAAATAACGCGCAGCGTACGTAGTTATGCACAGCGCGTTCGGAAACTGACTGAATAATTTTTTTTTATCGCCCGCTATTTATTATTATAGGTGAACTACGATCGCCCAATGTAGTACGAAGACGACGAGCGAACGAGAACGAGCTATGGCGAGAGAGCGTACCAGAACGATGAATATTTTATATTGAACGAGAGAGATGGAAGATATGTTGGGCGAGAGAGGGGTGGGTGGGTGAGGTCGGTCGGTCGGGCGGGCGGGCGCGCGTTCGGAGGCGGTATTATTCGTTCGTTTCGCGTTTGTTTTTGATGATTTAATTGCTAAAATATACCTAATAGGATAATATTTTAGATTATTGTGTATGTATGTATGGGGGACGGCGGTACCTACCTGGACAATATGAAATGAATGCAAGCAATGTAGTGTGTGCAGTTTTCGCAAGTTTATTTTTATTTATTTATTTATTTATTTATTTTTTTTGTTTATACATATCTACGTACCTATGAATAATATTAATTAATCGGTGAAGAAGAAAATTCGTATTTTCCATTATGTGTAGGTGCCTACGCCATACCTATACAGTGCAATTAAATCATCATCGTCGTTTCGTGTGTGGTGTTGTGTGCGTGTTTTACGTGTCTGTCTGTGGCTTGGGACCTCCTATGTGTACCAAACTAAATTCTAAGTCTGAAGTCTAGTTTATGTACATACATAAACTAGATAGGTATATTAGCCTATACAATACTACTATTATGTTTGTTTGTTTGTTTGTTTGTTTGTTTGTTTGTTAGTATGTATGTATGTATAAGTAGGTAGGTAGGTAGGTAGGTAGGTATTTAGGTATTTATAATCATTTTATATAGGCAGTAAGGATGTCACCGTTTTACGTATGTATGTATGTATGTATGTATGTATGTATGTATGTATGTATGTATGTATGTATGTATGTATGTATGTATGTATGTATGTATGTATGTATGTATGTTTATTAGTTATTTAGTCGGTCAATTTATGTACGTATCGAAATAGAAACAATTGTATCGTAACTAATATGGGTACGATATTTAGAATAATTTGTTAGCCCTGAAAAGGGCTTTTTGGTAGGTACATGTGCGCGATTGCGTGTGTGTATGCAACCAACGCGCACGTGCGTGCGGTGCCGGTCTCTCGCAACACGCTGGCTGGCCGTCCGTCCGTACGTACGTAGGACGGGCGGCGTAGGCGCGCGCGGCAGGGGGCGGCATGCAGGCAGGCAGGGCGCGGCTGCCAGCGAGCGGCTGTCGTCGTCGTCGTCGCTTTTACTTCTTGGCTGCTGCCTTTTTGGCGGCGGCCGGCTTCGATTTTGATGCGGCGGCGGCGGCCTTCTTCGGTTTGGGCGCCTTTGGTTTCTTTGTCGGTGGTTTGGCGGTTTTCTTAGCTTTAGACGCGGCGCCTCCACTCTTACCTCGCGCGGGCGACGCTGCCGCCAGGGCGGCGGCTGCCTTCTTGGCGGCGGCGATGGAGGCGGTTTTCTTTTTGGCGGCTGCGGCTTTTTTGTCCTTGGTAGCCAATGCGGCGGCTGCTGCTGCTGCTGCTTTCGATGACTTCGACGGCGATGCGGAAGCCGCAGATGCACCGCCCCTCTTGTTGCCACCCTTAGCGGCGGCCGCGGCGGCGGACGCTTTCTTACCTTTGGCGGCGGCGCCGGAAGCACCGGACGAGGCGGCGGTCTTGGCGACGGCCTTGCCGGCACCTCCGGCCGGCTTCTTCGCCGAGGTTGATTTAGATTCCAGTTTGAAGGAACCGGACGCACCTTTGCCCTTCGTTTGTATCAGTGTACCCGATTCGACGGCGCTCTTCAAATATTTCCTTATGAACGGTGCCAGTTTCTCAGCGTCGACCTTGTACTGAGCGGCTATATATTTCTTGATCGCCTGCAGTGACGATCCGCTGCGCTCTTTCAACTCCTTTATGGCGCTATTGACCATTTCCGAAGTCTTAGGGTGCGTCGGTTTCGCCTTGGGTTTTTTGGCTCCGGCGGCGGCGGACGCCTTCGGTCCCTTCTTCGCCGGGGTGGTGGGTGCCGGTACTTCGGTTGCCACAGCTGTGTCTGCCATAGTAGTAGGTAGGTAGGTAGGTAGGTAGGTAGGTAAAATATGAATGAATTCACTCAACAAACACTCAACAACACAAGAGATCGCACACAAAACAACAACAAACTACGACGACAATATTAAAATAAAGTGAGTAGAATAGTAGTAGGTAGGTAGTAGTTACAGTATTAGATGTCGCCACTGGAACACAAAATAATTATCATTTTAACAATACACATCGAGGCATTACCGTAAGGAGAGCCGCGGTGTCGCGAGACGTTTTCTCGTATGAACACTTCCAACTTTTCACTAACATGTATATAAATTATTATATTTTTAACTGGGTTCTATTATAATTAAAACATTAATATATATTTATATGGACACATCATGAAAGTGTTTATGTAATGTTCACTTCAAAACTTTCACAAATATAATAAGGGACGCGCTACAGGTGTTTATTTTCACCGCCTTGTATGCGACTTGCTTAGTGTCCAGTTCAAAAGTGATTTTTCTCTATAAAACATAAAGATTACACACATAAAGGTCGATAAGTAAACGGCGAAGATCCCGAGCTTGGAACATAATAAGAATTCACTTTTGTAAATACATATTGTGACCGTTTTGACGAGTGTAACGACGACGGTCGTAAAACACACGACTGCCATTTTCTGAACAGCCAACGATACGGCGCTCAGTTTCTATCCGAGGCTCGTGTACACATTGATTGTTATAATATTCTTATTCTTATTTAAACATTCCAACATACTACATAATAATACTACTCTACCTATATAGGGGGGTACTCTACCTATAAAATAAACTTAAGATCACATTAGGTGGTGGTAGGTAACGACATATTCAAACGCATACAATAATGTATAATTATGTGTGTAGAGAGTAGAGGTATTAGGTAGTTAGTACATTGGTGGTAGGTATTTATTTATGAAACTAATAGTAGGTAAGTACCTAAGTACATAATGTAAAAAGAAATGATTTCGTGTTTATTAGAAAGAGAACTTCCATGACACACAAACAAAACAACAACCGGAACGTACCTACGACTAGGTAGGTACATCTATCATACTACTACCACCTACTTACAAACAACAAAAACAGTTTTGTGAGTGTGTAGTCAGTTACACTATAATATAATATTTACTATCCTAATGCAAATGCGATGCGACACACGCACGGAGAGTACATAGAATATTTATTTATCGGTACCTACTTACTGTTTTACGTACTTTACGTTTGTATGCTTGCTTGCACGCAGCTATACATTACATAGATCGATTTATCCTTTTAGTATATATAATACTACTTTTGTGATTAGAAAGTGTACTATACATTAAGTAGGTAGGTAGGTAGGTAGGTAGGTAGGTAGGTAGGTAGGTAGGTAGGTAGGTAGGTACATACACTTATATGTATGTAAGGTTTTTAAAATAAACCTCATTATTATAGGTATATGATTTGACATTAATTAATTAATCATAGTGTACGTATATAGAAACAGTTTGCATTTAAACAAAACGGAATTATGTGCGGCCCTGAAAAGGGCCTTTTGTTCCTGTGCGTACATGATGTTCGTCTCGATCAATAAATAATACCAAACTAATAATAAAATTTATGATCGAAATTAACATCGGACACGATGGAAGTGGTTTAACCACCGAAACCGTACAGTGTGCGTCCCTGACGTTTCAGAGCGTAGACGACGTCCATGGCGGTGACGGTCTTCCTCTTCGCGTGCTCGGTATAAGTGACAGCGTCACGGATCACGTTCTCGAGAAACACTTTGAGAACGCCACGAGTCTCCTCGTATATCAGACCGGATATACGCTTAACGCCTCCTCTGCGAGCCAAACGACGGATCGCGGGTTTGGTGATGCCCTGGATGTTGTCGCGAAGTACTTTCCTGTGACGTTTGGCTCCACCTTTCCCCAGACCCTTTCCTCCCTTGCCGCGACCGGTCATTGTAGTTGTAGTAGTAGTAGTAGTAGTAAGTAGAAGTTAAAGATTGATACAACAAACTGCGCGCGACCGTACTCGTATACTGCACCGAAGTGACTGATATAGCGCCGCATAATAATCCGCGTTATATTTATATACGCGACGGCCATCAGGCGGTTGGTTTCATTTCATTGGTTCCCTTGTTGAAAAGTGAGATAGCTATATTGTACGTCACGAACTAAGGAGGTACGGGCTATAGGTGGGCGAAATGGCTATATTTTTTTAATTCATTGTACATTACACTATTTTTTACTAACTGTTGTTAACAATTGTTATGATATATATTATAAATTATACATATACATATATACTAGCTGCCCGGCGCGACTTCGTTCGCGTGGTGCTATCCTACCCTGTGATGATACCCCACCCCACCCTACCTTACCCTACCCTACCCTACCCTATATGAATAATTTTCCCCGTTTTTGCAACATTTTTCACTGATGCTTCGCTCCTATTAGTCGCAGCGTGATGGTATATAGCCTAAAGCCTTCCTCGATAAATGGACTATCCAACACAAAATTAAGAAATTTTCATCAAAAAAAAGAATTTTTAATTCGAACCAGTAGTTCCTGAGATTAGCGCGTTCAAACAAACAAACTCTTCAGCTTTATAATATTAGTATAGATATATTAAATTAACTTTTCTTACAAAATGTCAACCTTGCTCGATCATAATGTATGAAAAGTAAAAAAAAGTATTTGAGAATTCAGTATTGGTCCCATAGTAAAAGTTGTTCAGAAAGACTAATCCAACATAGGTTTCGAAAATATGCCATCTCGACCTAGTACATAACATACATTAACTATCACTTACTTGGCAAAAAACCAGCTCGGTTTATTAATCGTAAATCAAACACAAGAAGTTCGCAATCAAAATAATAACAACAACATTGAAACTGTAATTTAACTATAATGCCCAATTCAAACAAAACAGTCGAACTAACCAAAAAAAATATATAATTTCAAACTATAACATTTTTACAATGAACGAACATCGCTCCACTATAAATAATGAATGAAATATGTTATTTTCAAATTATATAATTTTTGCAATAATTTATCATCACTCCACTATAAATTATGAATGAAATATGTTATTTTCAAATTACAACATTTTTGCAATGAACGAACTTCACTCCACTATAAATTATGAATGAAATATGTTATATTTTAGTTTAGGTAAAATTAGCCCCTATTTCTATTAACTGAAAGTTCATTTTTATTTTAGGTTAAATATTCGAATGAAGTATGCCACAAATTATTTGTCGTTTGACCTTGGGTTACGTCGAATAGCTCTGAACATTGCCATATGGGTACACATTATTACTTATAGCGTACTATTCAGTAATCTAGCGTACTAGCGTACTCTAATAGTATGACAAATACCTCAGTACCCCACTTAAGATGAGAAACAAAAATCTAGTGGTATCAACATAAAAAATGCACACCATGTTTCGTTTTTCATATCGATTGTTTTTTTCATAATGTAATTTAGTGCCACTGAGTACTCAAATTAAATTTGCGTACTTTTTAGGTGGTGAGCTTATCGGGACATGCAATTCATCTGGCAGCACTGATTGAGGTGTTGTCATCGGTGAGACCGATATTTATTGATAGATGGCGCTGTAGTAAATATTAAAAATGGAAAGTTTACTTTTCTATTTTCTTAGGTATACTCAATCTACGGTTAGATGCCGATAAATATTATAGCAGTCGTGTTTGGATTTTTATAGTGTGTTGCCAGATTATAAAAATATATTAAAATATAAGTGTTGCTATATGTTATAACGCCCACCTTTAGTACGGGCCTGTGCGAGGGGTGCGGGGGAGGGAGAGGGGGGGGGGGGGTTTTTTAGTTAGGTGTGTACGTGTATTTTGATTTTTCACTTGTCTTTTTTTTTTTTTTTTTTTTTTTGCGTTATTTGTAATATTATTTATTTATTTATTTATTTATTTATTTTGTTGATAATGGTATAGTAAGGTTAGGCTCTTCAAGTTAGTTAGGTTAGGTTATTAGCACTTCGGGTTAGGTTAGCTTGGCTTACCTTAACCTAACCTTGGGTTAGTTAGTTCGATATAAATAGATAGATAGGATACCTACTTTACTACAACTAGTACTAAAAAACCTTTACATATTACACCCTTTAAATATTAATTATAATATACAAAAACACGACCACTACGGTAGGTAGGTAGGTAGGTAGGTAGGTAGGTAGGTAGGTAGGTAGGTAGGTAGGTAGGTAGGTAGGTAGGTAGGTAGGTAGGTAGGTAGGTAGGTAGGTAGGTAGGGCATTATTTATATATACGACGTGATTATATTGTGCGCAAGAAACATATTGTCCATTGTTCGATACATATGTGGCCCTGAAAAGGGCCTTTTTAGCAAGACGCTTTGTTTGCTGTGCGGTGGTAAGGTAAGCTAGTTACTATTACGTTCGCGAGCAAACGACGCGTCATGCGCAATACGACGACGACGACGACGTCGACGACGATTAAGCGCGTTCGCCACGGATTCTGCGCGCCAGCTGTATATCCTTAGGCATGATGGTGACACGCTTGGCGTGAATCGCGCAAAGGTTGGTGTCCTCGAAGAGTCCGACCAGATAGGCCTCGCTGGCCTCCTGAAGCGCCATAACGGCTGAACTCTGGAAACGTAGATCAGTCTTGAAATCTTGAGCGATCTCACGGACGAGACGCTGGAAGGGCAGTTTGCGGATCAACAGCTCCGTGCTCTTCTGATAGCGACGGATCTCACGGAGTGCAACGGTTCCGGGTCTGTAACGATGGGGTTTCTTGACACCACCGGTTGCCGGTGCACTCTTGCGCGCAGCCTTCGTGGCCAACTGTTTACGGGGCGCTTTACCCCCGGTGGATTTACGCGCGGTCTGCTTGGTACGGGCCATTGCGAGGAACGAGCGAGCGGCGATGAAATTGAATTAAGAAAGATAACTTAACTACGTACGTGCGGACGAATGAACGCGCGTATTAGTACTGCCGTTTATTTTATATTTTACATCGGTATTTATAATGATGGCGGCGGATTCAAGCGAGCGAGATATGTGTTTATCTCTCTCCCTCTCTCTCTCTCCGTCTGTCTCGCACGCAACAAACAAACAATGAACGAACGAACTAACAAACTAATTTTTTTTTTTTTTATTTTATTTATAATATTATTTTCGTGAATAATAATACATACATATTTATGTGTGTATGCTTAAATTGCATATTTATCATTTCTTTTAATTCATCATTATAATAATGGTAAGCACTTGAATACCAGGTATAATAAAATATCCTTATGATATTGTACATGTATGTCAGAGTAATTAAATAATATAGGCAGGCTGCAGGTTAGTTAGTTAGTTAGTTAGTTAGTTAGTTAGTTAGTTATAAACGGACGGTATGTGGTAGTGGTATGGTACGTGCGATATGTCATAATATGAAGTCAATTAGAGAAACATTCGGATAATATGAATAGATTTTTGGCCCTGAAAAGGGCCTTTTGAGTGTAGCGCTGGACGTGTGGTGGTTACAATAGTATGTTCATACTATGAAGCACGCACGCCTCCGCACTGTGAAGAAGAACGAACGACGCCATCTCCTCCTCCTCACTTGGAGCTGGTGTATTTGGTGACGGCCTTGGTGCCCTCGCTCACGGCGTGCTTGGCAAGCTCACCGGGCAGCAGGAGCCTCACCGAAGTCTGCACCTCCCTGGAGGTGATGGTGGAACGTTTGTTGTAATGGGCGAGACGAGACGCCTCCGCTGCGATACGTTCGAATATGTCGTTAACGAATGAATTCATTATAGACATGGCCTTGCTGGAGATACCGGTGTCGGGATGCACCTGCTTGAGCACCTTGTAGATGTAGATGGCGTAGCTCTCCTTCCTCTTGTGCTTCTTCTTTTTCTTGTCAGTTTTGGAGATGTTCTTTTGGGCTTTGCCCGATTTCTTGGCGGCCTTACCGCTGGTCTTAGGCGGCATAATAGCGGTAGTATGTATTAGTTAGTAGATAATATCAACACTTGCTAACGCAAACGACCGTTTGCGTTGAATACGCCGAGAGAAGTGTGACAATTTTTTTCGAGTATACCCAATACATATTACTATCATTCGTGTTGGGTATTAACGTAGGCAACGAGCTGAATGCGGCCGTACGGCCAATCAGGAGCGTGCGTGAAAGAGACATAAAATATACACGCGTCTCTATCTAACATTGTGCGCTAATGAAGAGTGGTTTAATAAGATTGATTATTATGTCTGTCCGTATGTATGTATGTCTGTTTCCGTCATGTTTGTTTGTTTGTTTGTTTGTTTGTTTGTTTGTTGTTTGTTGTTTGTTGTTGTTTATTTTGTTTGGTTGGTTGATTTTTATATAGAAGACGATTAAATAGGTCATGATAGAGACAAAATAAAAGTAATTTTTATAGAATCATATTGCGGCCCTGAAAAGGGCCTTTTGTGTCCGACCGTCCGTCCGCCCGAGCCCGCCACTAGAGGCGGAGGCGGAGGCGGCGGTGGTCGGGGGCGACGAGATGATGCGCCTAAGAATAATAATATCTTCTTAAGCCTTCTTCTCGGTCTTCTTAGGCAGTAGCACGGCCTGAATGTTGGGCAAAACACCACCCTGAGCGATGGTCACGCCCGATAGGAGTTTGTTCAATTCCTCATCGTTGCGGATCGCCAATTGGAGATGTCTCGGTATGATTCTAGTCTTCTTGTTGTCACGTGCCGCGTTGCCGGCCAACTCGAGGACCTCAGCGGCGAGATATTCCATAACGGCGGCCAAATAGACCGGTGCACCGGCGCCGACGCGCTCGGCATAGTTGCCATTACGCAGAAGTCTGTGTATACGACCGACAGGAAACTGAAGACCGGCGCGATTCGAACGGGACTTTGCCTTCCCCTTGACCTTGCCACCCTTGCCGCGTCCAGACATTATTTGTTACGAGGGTATATAATCAATCAATTGCTAAATTAGCGAGCGAAAAATAACGCGCAGCGTACGTAGTTATGCACAGCGCGTTCGGAAACTGACTGAATAATTTTTTTTTATTTTTTTTTTTTTTTTTTTTTTTTTTTGAATGGACATGAAGGTACGGGCCCAAAATTTGGCCTTAGTACCCTTACCCGGACAAGTCGGCGAGCTAGCTCTCAACCGTAGTTATGATTAGGTAACAAGGCCTGAGGGTGCCCCAGTTGGGGCCGAACCTCGGCTCAGGGCTGTTACCGAGGGGAGGGAATTGACTGAAATCTTTGATGATTTATTTATTTATTTATATCTAGGGAAGCGTATTATTATTGGCGGCTCGGGCCGCTTGTCGAGTTGCCGTAGCAATATTAACAAGTGGGGGACGAGACTGAGTTGGGAGTCGCGGCGCGTGACCTCGACGACGAGGTCGGTAACGAGGTGAACGGTCACCGCGGTTCGCATCTGTATTGTGTGTTGAATTACGACGAGCTTCCGAAGCTTCGAGCTGAGCTAAGGTGGTGGGATCATCGGGCTCGGTGAGGACGTGCCTCGGCCGGCGGACATTGGACATACGGGATGGCGTGTAGGTAGCCGCCTTAACGATTAACGGATTACTATGATTGACAGCAGTGTCAAAGAATCTGCGTGAAGCGCGTTTGAAAAATTGACGGACCGTGGGGAGGCCCAGGTCGAGGTGGAGGTTTTCATTGCGCAAGAACCACGGGGCACCCGTGGCCTTGCGCATGAAACGGTTTTGCAAAACTTGGAGACTATGGATCCGCTTTTGCGATGCGTGTGCAAATACAGCGCATGCGTAAGAGAATATGGGGCGAATACACGCAGTATACAGTCTAACCTTGCTTTTTAAGGCAAGTTTAGACCTGCGATTTAAAAGGAAATGAAGGCGTCCCATCACGAAATAGGCGCGCGCGCGCACCTTTTTAATGTGGGGCCCGAAGGTCAATCGATCATCGAGGATGACACCTAAGTATTTGGCTTGCCTCTCCCAAGGGATCGGTTCGCCGAACATGGTGACAGACTTTACTGAGGGGGGGATTTTTCGTCTAAACGGCCTATGGAATAGGACCGCTTGACTTTTGGCGGGATTTATCTCAATCCTCCATTTCCTACACCATGCGCCTAGGGCGTCTGCTGCGGATTGGAGGTGGGACACTATGGCCTTGGTGGTGCGACTAGTACAGTAGATTGCGGTATCATCCGCGAACAGAGCTAGCTGTACTGAGTCATTAAATTTGGGGATATCGCTCGTATATAATAGAAACAATAATGGGGAGAGTACCGAGCCCTGGGGGACTCCGGCACAGATGGGATGAGGGGACGACAGGGCGCCTGTTATTCGATATCGAAAGTGGCGGTTCGACAAAAAGTCTCGTAAGATGAGTACGAGCCTATGTGGGACACCTAGGGTGAATAGTTTAAAAATTAAACCATTGTGCCACACTTTGTCGAATGCTTTTGCAACATCGAAGAACAGGACCCCAGTCATACTATTGGATTGTTGGAAATGGTGAGAGATATGTTCAACAATACGATGGACTTGTTGAACACACGAGTGTTTAGTTCGAAAACCAAACTGCTCGTTCGGAAGTAAATGGTTAGCATCGGCATATGCTTTGAGACGGTTGTAGATGAGTCTCTCATAAATCTTACCCAATACATTGAGCAGACTTATGGGACGGTAACTGGAGGGCTCGGACATGGGTTTGCCTGGTTTGTGGATCCCAATAACGTGAGCTTCCTTCCACTGAGGTGGGAAGAAGTTACACATTAGGGCCGCATTATAAATGGACGTTAATAAGAAAATGAGCTGAGCGGGGAACAGTTTGATCACTTTATTAGTGATTTTGTCCGAGCCCGGGGCTTTTCGAGGGTGGAGTTTTCTGATGATCGATTTAACTTCATCAGGGGTCACGGGAGGAAGGGGGTCTTCATCCTCCTCCTCCTCACCATCAGCGGCGACACGCCGCCTCCTCCTTGCGGAGGAGGGGGGAGCCTCTGGTGGTGGCGGGGGGGGGGGAGACACGGGAGGTATGGGCAGAGCGAGTCTACGCGTGACCTCGGAGTTGACTTTCTCCAAGTGACTGGGGTCTACTGGAAGAGTACTGGGCGTGCATTGAAGCTCGAGACTTTCGGCGAGGCATTCGGATTTGTCCTCGTCTTCAAAGGCGGGCAAGGGGTGATTGGGTCTACTGAGAGGTGGCATGGGGGCTATCGTGTCCTTGGTAAGGGCACGGGAAAGCTTCCAAAAGGCAAGATGGGAGGGTTCTAACTCTTCAAGGGTCTTGTCCCATCGAGCATCACGCATTTGCTCGATGCGGACCTTGAAGGCGCGATGGAGAGCGCGCATGCGGGCGCGGTTACGTTCAGAGGGAAAAGAGTCAAAAGCCCGTATGGCGGCGTTCCTCTCCCTCCTCATCTCACGTACGTCATCGGGCAGTTGCCAACGGAGGTGAGTCTCCGCTGGCACTGTCCGAGAGCAATCGGTAATGACCGATTGCACGTGAGTGGTGAGTGAGTCGATCGCGCCGATAACCTCGTCCGCGGTGACGATGTTATCCGGGATACGATTCAGATGGACGGAATCGGTGGACTTGAGGCGTTCGCCTAGTCTGTCCCAATTGGTGGAGATTTTAGTAGGAGGGGGTTGACCTGGATCTGGGGGACCTGTGCGCGGAGTAAACTCTAAGATCACAGGTCGGTGGTCAGACGTCAGTTCGTGGTGCACTGATACGTCATGCAAACGTAAGTTTACATTGCGCAACAGTGCCACATCGAGTATGTCGGGTCTGAGGTCTTGTTGATGAGGAAAGTGGGTCGGTTCGAGGGGAGTAATGATGTCGATGTCGAGAGGCGACAGGAGGGATTCTAAGATTCGACCTCTGGGGTTGTTCGCGTTACAGTTCCAGAGTACACTTTTAGCGTTCAGGTCGCCCGCCAAAATGACTGCGTTACCGAGGCCAAAAATGCACTCTAGATCACTTCTGAAGGAAGTGTTGACACGGGACGGGGAAATGTAGGCTGAGACCAGAATGATTGGCTCATGTCCAGTCATGCCGAGCCTACAGACCGAGGCCTCAATGCACGTGAGAGAGGGGGGCGGATCCATTGGGGAGCAATATAGGGATTTTTTGTAGTAGATGAGAGTACCACCAAGGGTAGCGTCAGACCTATCGTTGCGAACTAACAGATAGTTGGCAATTTTGGGATCCCTCATAGAGGGTTTGAGGAATGTCTCCTGAACTAGGAATACATCAAGGCGATGATGTTTCAGGAATTCTGAAACATCATCGCGTTGATGTCTCAAGCCATCGGCATTGAAATACCCTATTCTAAGGGAGCGCGGTTTGGTCCTACACGTTGCCGTATTATCCATTAAGAGGGCTACATTTGAAGGTGGAAAGGGACGTCAGGATGGCACTATAGCGCAACCCGATGGAGAAGAGGGCGAGTCCGTCGCCCTCTTTTTCGCGGATTTGTTCAGCGAGATTCCGGATCTCGTTAAAATCAAAAAGACGGGCGAAACGCTCCACCAGAGCGAAGTCCGCATCCTCGTTTAGTGGAGGAATTTGGGCCCCGCAGCTAGGCGGGGGGATTGCGCGGCGTTGCTGTTTAGGGACGGCGGCGGCGGCGGCGGGTTTTGGCGGAAGGGGCGTGGTTTGCGCGGCCATAGGGGCGGGCGCTTGAGTGACTGAGGGAGTGGGTGCGGGAATGGGGGCAGGTGAAACTGCCGTGGTGGGCGTGGACTTAGTCCGAGTGGGCGGGAACTCCCTAGGGGAGTTTAAGTCCCAAGCGGGTCTCAAGCTCGTGTGAGCGGGATCAGGGGGAGGCGCGGTGGTGCGCGTGGAGTTATTGGGCCGGGCTGATGTTGTAGCCTTTGGCCGGGGAGCTTTAGAGCACCCGCGATAGTTAGCGGGGTGCCCTTGCGTCTGGCAAAGGACGCAGCTCGGGGGCTCAGAATTAAGGGTGGGCTCAGGGTTGCGTTCGCATTCCCTGGTGGGGTGGTTGCCTAGGCACTTTACGCACCTTGGAGGTGCGTAGCAGTGCCTGGCGGAGTGGCCATAGAGTTGGCAATTGTGGCATTGTGACGGGAATCCGGTCCTGTGTGGCTTTTCCAGCACACAGTCCGTCAGTTGGCATATGGCCTTTAGATTGTGGATTCGGTCGCTCGCCGGCCCGGGTTCCATGGTTACTACAACCATGTTGAGGGGGACGGTCTTTGAGCGACCTCGCATAAGGCGATGGACAGCGAGGACAGGGATACCCTGGTCGCTGAGGGACTGCTTCACTTCCTCGGTTGTCACCTCGGAAGGCATGCCCTTAATAACTATGCGGGTGGCACGCTCCTCAGGGAGAGAGTAGGTGTGGAAAGACACCTTTCTCTCCTTGAGGAGGTTAGTGAAAGCTCTATGGTCATTAGGCGCAGTAACTGCGACCCGAATGCCATGTTCGGTGGGACGGGCGGAGGTATAATTAATATGGTGGCTGGAGAACCAGCCAGAGACAAGAGTCCATTTGGACTTGTCTTGAATGAAAATTGGGGGAGGGGCAGCATCATTTTTAGCATTCTTAGGAGGATGCTGATGCCTGTTA
This sequence comes from Achlya flavicornis, assembly GCA_947623365.1. Classification (NCBI taxonomy): domain Eukaryota; kingdom Metazoa; phylum Arthropoda; class Insecta; order Lepidoptera; family Drepanidae; genus Achlya; species Achlya flavicornis. The sequence continues at coordinate 5,258,528 of OX392494.1, read as the reverse complement.
GGACGAGGGGGGATGCGAAGAGGTTCGCGAACGCTACTTGTGTCCATGGGAATGGACACGTTCGCTGAAGGGCCAGGGACGGGAGAGGGGGCCTGCTTGAGGGCCTTGGCGGCAGCCTCGTTGGCGGAGGCTTGCTTGGCTCGCTTGCGCTTGCCATTCTTGCTCTCCACTGGTACGAAGTCCTCCTCGGAAGACGAGGAGGGGTTCGCAACAGTGGCGGGAGCCTCTAGTTGGGTGGTGGTGGTGGTGGTGGAAATTAGAGGGACGGCCTTTGCCGACTTAGTGTCGGTGGAGGCAGGGGAGGAGGAGGAGGAGGCGGAGGAGGACTTGGCGGCCTCATTGGACGTGTAGGAGTCAGTAGAAACTGACGTCCTAGTCTTGTTGTAGACTGACGATCTTGTGAGATCGTCAGAGGGAGTTGGAGTTGGGGAGGGAGGGGCTTGTCCTGATGGGACAGCCTCGGTGTTGTCGCGGACTTCCGGAGTCGACTGGGTCGACATCACGGAGTCCGCGCGAGAGGGTGGACGAGTGGAGGGGGGGAGGGACCTGTCCGGAAAGTGGCAGGTGAGGTAAATTACGGCATCCTCATCGGCGAGGATGTCCTCAAGAGACAGGGTGTTCTGGGGTTGGCTGGCCATAGTGACCAGCCTGGCCTTGCGGCCGGGGCCTAGGCTAAGACGTACACTACTGTAACTTCAAACGCGGTGCGTTCCTGGGAGAAGAAGTTACAAGAAACTCCAGGCAATCGCCCTAGCTACGGTTCCTACTCCTATCCTCCCCGGGTGGGTTTTCCCGGGTGTGTGTAGTACAACTCCCAACCGGGTGTAGGTTGGGAGGTGAGTAGGCCCTAGGGTGTGCCCTAAGCTTGTAACCTCCGCCACAGATCTTGTGTTGTGGCTGAGTTCCTACGTCCCTGCCTAACGCTAACTGGGGTCGACTAGGGAAGCCCCCAAGGCCGACTGGTCCAGTCCCGTCCGGGTTGTGTGTTCCTTAAGGGAAAACACCAAAGCGCCCGGGGCCCGCTAACCAACTTACGTTGTCACCGTTAGGTTTCCGTTGGTTACCACAGCAAGTCGTGGATTTTAGGTGGTAGACGATTAGTATGTCTCAGAAACAACAATGAACACGACGCGTATTGAAAAATACACGAAGTGTCACCGTGTCGGTCAGACAATAGAAACAACAAGACAAATAAACACCAACGCGTATTGAAAAATACACGCGGTGAATAAATGCTTGATATAGGGGTCGGTACGAGTGACACACACACCAACGCAGTACCGAGAAAGATACTCGCTCGCAACCAAATAGTTTGCTTGACGATACGTCAGGAACAAACTATTAGCGCTAACAAGAACTTAAACAATGCCACAAAGGTGAGCGAGTACGTTCGCGACGAAAAATGCCAGGTAGGCGCAAACAAAGGCAGAGCCAGTGAGTGGGCGAACAAAGCGAAAATTCGCGGAAACGGACCGGGCAGCGCAGGAGCGCAAGAAAGCGACCGTGCAGTGCGACGGTCAGAATCGGAATCTTTTTTTTATCGCCCGCTATTTATTATTATAGGTGAACTACGATCGCCCAATGTAGTACGAAGACGACGAGCGAACGAGAACGAGCTATGGCGAGAGAGCGTACCAGAACGATGAATATTTTATATTGAACGAGAGAGATGGAAGATATGTTGGGCGAGAGAGGGGTGGGTGGGTGAGGTCGGTCGGTCGGGCGGGCGGGCGCGCGTTCGGAGGCGGTATTATTCGTTCGTTTCGCGTTTGTTTTTGATGATTTAATTGCTAAAATATACCTAATAGGATAATATTTTAGATTATTGTGTATGTATGTATGGGGGACGGCGGTACCTACCTGGACAATATGAAATGAATGCAAGCAATGTAGTGTGTGCAGTTTTCGCAAGTTTATTTTTATTTATTTATTTATTTATTTATTTTTTTTGTTTATACATATCTACGTACCTATGAATAATATTAATTAATCGGTGAAGAAGAAAATTCGTATTTTCCATTATGTGTAGGTGCCTACGCCATACCTATACAGTGCAATTAAATCATCATCGTCGTTTCGTGTGTGGTGTTGTGTGCGTGTTTTACGTGTCTGTCTGTGGCTTGGGACCTCCTATGTGTACCAAACTAAATTCTAAGTCTGAAGTCTAGTTTATGTACATACATAAACTAGATAGGTATATTAGCCTATACAATACTACTATTATGTTTGTTTGTTTGTTTGTTTGTTTGTTTGTTTGTTAGTATGTATGTATGTATAAGTAGGTAGGTAGGTAGGTAGGTAGGTATTTAGGTATTTATAATCATTTTATATAGGCAGTAAGGATGTCACCGTTTTACGTATGTATGTATGTATGTATGTATGTATGTATGTATGTATGTATGTATGTATGTATGTATGTATGTATGTATGTATGTATGTATGTATGTATGTATGTTTATTAGTTATTTAGTCGGTCAATTTATGTACGTATCGAAATAGAAACAATTGTATCGTAACTAATATGGGTACGATATTTAGAATAATTTGTTAGCCCTGAAAAGGGCTTTTTGGTAGGTACATGTGCGCGATTGCGTGTGTGTATGCAACCAACGCGCACGTGCGTGCGGTGCCGGTCTCTCGCAACACGCTGGCTGGCCGTCCGTCCGTACGTACGTAGGACGGGCGGCGTAGGCGCGCGCGGCAGGGGGCGGCATGCAGGCAGGCAGGGCGCGGCTGCCAGCGAGCGGCTGTCGTCGTCGTCGTCGCTTTTACTTCTTGGCTGCTGCCTTTTTGGCGGCGGCCGGCTTCGATTTTGATGCGGCGGCGGCGGCCTTCTTCGGTTTGGGCGCCTTTGGTTTCTTTGTCGGTGGTTTGGCGGTTTTCTTAGCTTTAGACGCGGCGCCTCCACTCTTACCTCGCGCGGGCGACGCTGCCGCCAGGGCGGCGGCTGCCTTCTTGGCGGCGGCGATGGAGGCGGTTTTCTTTTTGGCGGCTGCGGCTTTTTTGTCCTTGGTAGCCAATGCGGCGGCTGCTGCTGCTGCTGCTTTCGATGACTTCGACGGCGATGCGGAAGCCGCAGATGCACCGCCCCTCTTGTTGCCACCCTTAGCGGCGGCCGCGGCGGCGGACGCTTTCTTACCTTTGGCGGCGGCGCCGGAAGCACCGGACGAGGCGGCGGTCTTGGCGACGGCCTTGCCGGCACCTCCGGCCGGCTTCTTCGCCGAGGTTGATTTAGATTCCAGTTTGAAGGAACCGGACGCACCTTTGCCCTTCGTTTGTATCAGTGTACCCGATTCGACGGCGCTCTTCAAATATTTCCTTATGAACGGTGCCAGTTTCTCAGCGTCGACCTTGTACTGAGCGGCTATATATTTCTTGATCGCCTGCAGTGACGATCCGCTGCGCTCTTTCAACTCCTTTATGGCGCTATTGACCATTTCCGAAGTCTTAGGGTGCGTCGGTTTCGCCTTGGGTTTTTTGGCTCCGGCGGCGGCGGACGCCTTCGGTCCCTTCTTCGCCGGGGTGGTGGGTGCCGGTACTTCGGTTGCCACAGCTGTGTCTGCCATAGTAGTAGGTAGGTAGGTAGGTAGGTAGGTAGGTAAAATATGAATGAATTCACTCAACAAACACTCAACAACACAAGAGATCGCACACAAAACAACAACAAACTACGACGACAATATTAAAATAAAGTGAGTAGAATAGTAGTAGGTAGGTAGTAGTTACAGTATTAGATGTCGCCACTGGAACACAAAATAATTATCATTTTAACAATACACATCGAGGCATTACCGTAAGGAGAGCCGCGGTGTCGCGAGACGTTTTCTCGTATGAACACTTCCAACTTTTCACTAACATGTATATAAATTATTATATTTTTAACTGGGTTCTATTATAATTAAAACATTAATATATATTTATATGGACACATCATGAAAGTGTTTATGTAATGTTCACTTCAAAACTTTCACAAATATAATAAGGGACGCGCTACAGGTGTTTATTTTCACCGCCTTGTATGCGACTTGCTTAGTGTCCAGTTCAAAAGTGATTTTTCTCTATAAAACATAAAGATTACACACATAAAGGTCGATAAGTAAACGGCGAAGATCCCGAGCTTGGAACATAATAAGAATTCACTTTTGTAAATACATATTGTGACCGTTTTGACGAGTGTAACGACGACGGTCGTAAAACACACGACTGCCATTTTCTGAACAGCCAACGATACGGCGCTCAGTTTCTATCCGAGGCTCGTGTACACATTGATTGTTATAATATTCTTATTCTTATTTAAACATTCCAACATACTACATAATAATACTACTCTACCTATATAGGGGGGTACTCTACCTATAAAATAAACTTAAGATCACATTAGGTGGTGGTAGGTAACGACATATTCAAACGCATACAATAATGTATAATTATGTGTGTAGAGAGTAGAGGTATTAGGTAGTTAGTACATTGGTGGTAGGTATTTATTTATGAAACTAATAGTAGGTAAGTACCTAAGTACATAATGTAAAAAGAAATGATTTCGTGTTTATTAGAAAGAGAACTTCCATGACACACAAACAAAACAACAACCGGAACGTACCTACGACTAGGTAGGTACATCTATCATACTACTACCACCTACTTACAAACAACAAAAACAGTTTTGTGAGTGTGTAGTCAGTTACACTATAATATAATATTTACTATCCTAATGCAAATGCGATGCGACACACGCACGGAGAGTACATAGAATATTTATTTATCGGTACCTACTTACTGTTTTACGTACTTTACGTTTGTATGCTTGCTTGCACGCAGCTATACATTACATAGATCGATTTATCCTTTTAGTATATATAATACTACTTTTGTGATTAGAAAGTGTACTATACATTAAGTAGGTAGGTAGGTAGGTAGGTAGGTAGGTAGGTAGGTAGGTAGGTAGGTAGGTAGGTACATACACTTATATGTATGTAAGGTTTTTAAAATAAACCTCATTATTATAGGTATATGATTTGACATTAATTAATTAATCATAGTGTACGTATATAGAAACAGTTTGCATTTAAACAAAACGGAATTATGTGCGGCCCTGAAAAGGGCCTTTTGTTCCTGTGCGTACATGATGTTCGTCTCGATCAATAAATAATACCAAACTAATAATAAAATTTATGATCGAAATTAACATCGGACACGATGGAAGTGGTTTAACCACCGAAACCGTACAGTGTGCGTCCCTGACGTTTCAGAGCGTAGACGACGTCCATGGCGGTGACGGTCTTCCTCTTCGCGTGCTCGGTATAAGTGACAGCGTCACGGATCACGTTCTCGAGAAACACTTTGAGAACGCCACGAGTCTCCTCGTATATCAGACCGGATATACGCTTAACGCCTCCTCTGCGAGCCAAACGACGGATCGCGGGTTTGGTGATGCCCTGGATGTTGTCGCGAAGTACTTTCCTGTGACGTTTGGCTCCACCTTTCCCCAGACCCTTTCCTCCCTTGCCGCGACCGGTCATTGTAGTTGTAGTAGTAGTAGTAGTAGTAAGTAGAAGTTAAAGATTGATACAACAAACTGCGCGCGACCGTACTCGTATACTGCACCGAAGTGACTGATATAGCGCCGCATAATAATCCGCGTTATATTTATATACGCGACGGCCATCAGGCGGTTGGTTTCATTTCATTGGTTCCCTTGTTGAAAAGTGAGATAGCTATATTGTACGTCACGAACTAAGGAGGTACGGGCTATAGGTGGGCGAAATGGCTATATTTTTTTAATTCATTGTACATTACACTATTTTTTACTAACTGTTGTTAACAATTGTTATGATATATATTATAAATTATACATATACATATATACTAGCTGCCCGGCGCGACTTCGTTCGCGTGGTGCTATCCTACCCTGTGATGATACCCCACCCCACCCTACCTTACCCTACCCTACCCTACCCTATATGAATAATTTTCCCCGTTTTTGCAACATTTTTCACTGATGCTTCGCTCCTATTAGTCGCAGCGTGATGGTATATAGCCTAAAGCCTTCCTCGATAAATGGACTATCCAACACAAAATTAAGAAATTTTCATCAAAAAAAAGAATTTTTAATTCGAACCAGTAGTTCCTGAGATTAGCGCGTTCAAACAAACAAACTCTTCAGCTTTATAATATTAGTATAGATATATTAAATTAACTTTTCTTACAAAATGTCAACCTTGCTCGATCATAATGTATGAAAAGTAAAAAAAAGTATTTGAGAATTCAGTATTGGTCCCATAGTAAAAGTTGTTCAGAAAGACTAATCCAACATAGGTTTCGAAAATATGCCATCTCGACCTAGTACATAACATACATTAACTATCACTTACTTGGCAAAAAACCAGCTCGGTTTATTAATCGTAAATCAAACACAAGAAGTTCGCAATCAAAATAATAACAACAACATTGAAACTGTAATTTAACTATAATGCCCAATTCAAACAAAACAGTCGAACTAACCAAAAAAAATATATAATTTCAAACTATAACATTTTTACAATGAACGAACATCGCTCCACTATAAATAATGAATGAAATATGTTATTTTCAAATTATATAATTTTTGCAATAATTTATCATCACTCCACTATAAATTATGAATGAAATATGTTATTTTCAAATTACAACATTTTTGCAATGAACGAACTTCACTCCACTATAAATTATGAATGAAATATGTTATATTTTAGTTTAGGTAAAATTAGCCCCTATTTCTATTAACTGAAAGTTCATTTTTATTTTAGGTTAAATATTCGAATGAAGTATGCCACAAATTATTTGTCGTTTGACCTTGGGTTACGTCGAATAGCTCTGAACATTGCCATATGGGTACACATTATTACTTATAGCGTACTATTCAGTAATCTAGCGTACTAGCGTACTCTAATAGTATGACAAATACCTCAGTACCCCACTTAAGATGAGAAACAAAAATCTAGTGGTATCAACATAAAAAATGCACACCATGTTTCGTTTTTCATATCGATTGTTTTTTTCATAATGTAATTTAGTGCCACTGAGTACTCAAATTAAATTTGCGTACTTTTTAGGTGGTGAGCTTATCGGGACATGCAATTCATCTGGCAGCACTGATTGAGGTGTTGTCATCGGTGAGACCGATATTTATTGATAGATGGCGCTGTAGTAAATATTAAAAATGGAAAGTTTACTTTTCTATTTTCTTAGGTATACTCAATCTACGGTTAGATGCCGATAAATATTATAGCAGTCGTGTTTGGATTTTTATAGTGTGTTGCCAGATTATAAAAATATATTAAAATATAAGTGTTGCTATATGTTATAACGCCCACCTTTAGTACGGGCCTGTGCGAGGGGTGCGGGGGAGGGAGAGGGGGGGGGGGGGTTTTTTAGTTAGGTGTGTACGTGTATTTTGATTTTTCACTTGTCTTTTTTTTTTTTTTTTTTTTTTTGCGTTATTTGTAATATTATTTATTTATTTATTTATTTATTTATTTTGTTGATAATGGTATAGTAAGGTTAGGCTCTTCAAGTTAGTTAGGTTAGGTTATTAGCACTTCGGGTTAGGTTAGCTTGGCTTACCTTAACCTAACCTTGGGTTAGTTAGTTCGATATAAATAGATAGATAGGATACCTACTTTACTACAACTAGTACTAAAAAACCTTTACATATTACACCCTTTAAATATTAATTATAATATACAAAAACACGACCACTACGGTAGGTAGGTAGGTAGGTAGGTAGGTAGGTAGGTAGGTAGGTAGGTAGGTAGGTAGGTAGGTAGGTAGGTAGGTAGGTAGGTAGGTAGGTAGGTAGGTAGGTAGGTAGGGCATTATTTATATATACGACGTGATTATATTGTGCGCAAGAAACATATTGTCCATTGTTCGATACATATGTGGCCCTGAAAAGGGCCTTTTTAGCAAGACGCTTTGTTTGCTGTGCGGTGGTAAGGTAAGCTAGTTACTATTACGTTCGCGAGCAAACGACGCGTCATGCGCAATACGACGACGACGACGACGTCGACGACGATTAAGCGCGTTCGCCACGGATTCTGCGCGCCAGCTGTATATCCTTAGGCATGATGGTGACACGCTTGGCGTGAATCGCGCAAAGGTTGGTGTCCTCGAAGAGTCCGACCAGATAGGCCTCGCTGGCCTCCTGAAGCGCCATAACGGCTGAACTCTGGAAACGTAGATCAGTCTTGAAATCTTGAGCGATCTCACGGACGAGACGCTGGAAGGGCAGTTTGCGGATCAACAGCTCCGTGCTCTTCTGATAGCGACGGATCTCACGGAGTGCAACGGTTCCGGGTCTGTAACGATGGGGTTTCTTGACACCACCGGTTGCCGGTGCACTCTTGCGCGCAGCCTTCGTGGCCAACTGTTTACGGGGCGCTTTACCCCCGGTGGATTTACGCGCGGTCTGCTTGGTACGGGCCATTGCGAGGAACGAGCGAGCGGCGATGAAATTGAATTAAGAAAGATAACTTAACTACGTACGTGCGGACGAATGAACGCGCGTATTAGTACTGCCGTTTATTTTATATTTTACATCGGTATTTATAATGATGGCGGCGGATTCAAGCGAGCGAGATATGTGTTTATCTCTCTCCCTCTCTCTCTCTCCGTCTGTCTCGCACGCAACAAACAAACAATGAACGAACGAACTAACAAACTAATTTTTTTTTTTTTTATTTTATTTATAATATTATTTTCGTGAATAATAATACATACATATTTATGTGTGTATGCTTAAATTGCATATTTATCATTTCTTTTAATTCATCATTATAATAATGGTAAGCACTTGAATACCAGGTATAATAAAATATCCTTATGATATTGTACATGTATGTCAGAGTAATTAAATAATATAGGCAGGCTGCAGGTTAGTTAGTTAGTTAGTTAGTTAGTTAGTTAGTTAGTTATAAACGGACGGTATGTGGTAGTGGTATGGTACGTGCGATATGTCATAATATGAAGTCAATTAGAGAAACATTCGGATAATATGAATAGATTTTTGGCCCTGAAAAGGGCCTTTTGAGTGTAGCGCTGGACGTGTGGTGGTTACAATAGTATGTTCATACTATGAAGCACGCACGCCTCCGCACTGTGAAGAAGAACGAACGACGCCATCTCCTCCTCCTCACTTGGAGCTGGTGTATTTGGTGACGGCCTTGGTGCCCTCGCTCACGGCGTGCTTGGCAAGCTCACCGGGCAGCAGGAGCCTCACCGAAGTCTGCACCTCCCTGGAGGTGATGGTGGAACGTTTGTTGTAATGGGCGAGACGAGACGCCTCCGCTGCGATACGTTCGAATATGTCGTTAACGAATGAATTCATTATAGACATGGCCTTGCTGGAGATACCGGTGTCGGGATGCACCTGCTTGAGCACCTTGTAGATGTAGATGGCGTAGCTCTCCTTCCTCTTGTGCTTCTTCTTTTTCTTGTCAGTTTTGGAGATGTTCTTTTGGGCTTTGCCCGATTTCTTGGCGGCCTTACCGCTGGTCTTAGGCGGCATAATAGCGGTAGTATGTATTAGTTAGTAGATAATATCAACACTTGCTAACGCAAACGACCGTTTGCGTTGAATACGCCGAGAGAAGTGTGACAATTTTTCCCTCTGGTCATCTCGCACCTCCCGTCGGGGCGGTGGGGAAACGTTATCCGGGGCCGGGTGGACCCTTTAACGTAGTGTCTTGAATTTTCGCAGCGTGCTACGACACGCTGGGCACTGTGTTCGACAAGTCTTATTAAAATAGATATCGTCTTGTGCGACGATTTTGTTACTTCCCGCCACTCTGGTTACGGGCAGACTGAACGGGCGCCGCGCGCCCGGGACAGCGCTCCGGTATCGAGTGGCGTACTCGTACTCGCTGTAGTAGTCGGTGTGTGACGAAATGCTATTATCGCGGCGGCACGATGAGCTCCCGCGCATAGGCTTTGCCGTCCGGCGGCCGCGCGTGTAATGGAGCAATGTTCTTTATGTGCGGCGCATTTGACGCGTCGGCACGCCGGAACATGTTTGTAGTAAGTCGGCCAATGAACTCGGCCAGACTCTCAATTTTTAAGTCTCGTGCGATCACGTCATTTTTGACGTATCGCTGGGCATTGACGATCACTCGTAGGCTGGTATTCTGTTGTATAGCGAGTTTTTTCTTCAGCCAGGGCGCTACGAGCGCGTACCAGGCTGGGGCGGCGTACGTCAAACGTGACCGCACATAGGTCTTGTATACCCCTAATTTAGTGCTTAGGGGCAGGAGTCGAGACGAGAGAACTGGCCTGAGTAATGCGCGAGATGTGCGCACCGCTGAAACCACTTTCTCCACGTGTTTTCGCATGTTGAGGCGTCGATCTAGTGTCACTCCTAGATATTTTGCTGTGGGCGACCATTGTATTTCTTCCCCTAGCATCTCTAGCTTTTGGGGGAGGATGTTTCGCTTCCCGACGAACAGAGCTTGAGTCTTGTTCACGTTCACCGACAACCTCCATGCCGCTAGCCACTCTGGGAGGGCGTCCAAGGCCCTTTGCATCTTTGCCACGGCGTGATGTGGCTTTATGGAAGTAGTGTAGTACGCCGCGTCATCTGCGTAAAGGGCCAAGTGCGTGCCCTCAGCGACAGGGATGTCGTCGGTGTAACGAGCATAGCAGGAGGGGGAAAGACAGCTCCCCTGTGGTACTCCCGCTCGGATACATCGTGTGTCGGATATTTCATCTTCTACAGCAACGTGGAAACTTCTATTCTGCAGAAATGAAGCAAGAATCTTTATCAAGCGTCGGGGGGCGGCCGACTGTGACATCTTGTATAATAAGCCTTCATGCCAGACACGGTCAAACGCCTTCTCCATGTCCAAGAGTACTGCAACGGCGACTTCCTTCTTGTTTAGGGCGCCGGTGAGGTGGTGCAGTACTCTGGTAAGCTGAAGTGTCGTGGAGTGTTCAGCCCGAAACCCAAACTGCTCATTCCTCGGCACTATATGTGGCAGTAAATGCTGCAAAAGTAGTTTCTCAAACACCTTCGAGAGAGTTGGAAGTAAGGTAATAGGCCGATAGCTCTCCGGTTTCAGGGAGCTCTTACCGGGCTTGGGAATCATACGGACTCTGCCCGTTTTCCAAAGTGTGGGAAAGTGTCCCAGGCGAAGGATGCCATTGAATAGGCGCGTCACCGCCGCGAGAGCACGCGGCGGGAAGTGACGCAGCGCCATATTCGTGATCCTATCGACGCCTGGGGCACTTCTCCGCTTTGTAGCGCGCAGAGTCCGTAGTACCTGCCCGGGCGAGACTACCACCGGTTCCTCCTCGTGAGCTATCGGCACAGAGAAGTACTCCCGAAGGTGACGTTCCACTGCCAAAGCGTTGTCTTCATCGGTGGTTGGGTTCGGGCTGAACTGACGTTCAAGCGTGTCAGCGAAAATGTTTGCTCTGTCGGCCGCGCGGTACCGTGGGGTGCCGTCACTGTGCATGAGCGGGCGGATAGGCTCTTTTGTGCCGCTTAGGGCTCGGCACAGGCGATGGATGCCCGTCCATCCCTCTTCATCTACCTCGATGATGTGCCGTTCCCAGCTGACTGTAGCCGCATTCTGAACTTCTTTTTTAATTTTTGTTGCAAGAGCGTTAAGCTGGCTTTTGGCTTGTCGACAGCGGGTCCGTTGCCAGAATTTACGTAGACGCCTTTTCCTCTCTATCATGTTTATTACACTCTGTGGTAATCTACCATGACGGGCTTGTGTCGGGAGAGTTGATGAAGCGGCTTCTTGGGCTTCTTGTGTCTTGCTTGTGATCAACTCCGCAAGGCGGTCGATGTCTTCTGAACAGGCAAGTTGAAATTGTGGGAAAGTTGCGTCATTTAAAATTTTTTCAAATCGCGTCCAATCTACCAAACTGCGCGGTTGTTGTGCTGGAATGTGTCTAGGAAAGCCGGCCAAGTGTATAAACACTGGCAAGTGGTCGGAACCTAGATCTTCATAGGACACTTCTTGATAGACTTGGCAGTTAAGTCCCTTGTGGACTATGATGTCGAGGACGTCAGGGATGTGTCGGTCGTTGTTTGGGTAATGTGTCGGGACCTCTGGTCCCTCGACAACATAGCCCATGTGCTCCGCAGAATTGAACAAAATATTGCCATTTGGGCAATTTCGAGATGCGTTCCAACTTGTGTGCTTGCAGTTCATGTCGCCCGCGATGAGCGTCGGCACCTGTGCATCCAATAACAATTGGATGTCTCCATGGTGCAGACGCCCAACCGGAGGTCGGTACGCGGAGTAGAGTCTAAGCGGGGGAGAGGTCCCCCCGAAACAGATCTCCACTCCTAATCCGTACATAGACTGCAAGCACACGGGTGGTAGTGGCTGGTAGACGTGTTGCCGGCGAATGAGTACCGCCAGTCCCCGATATGCTCGGGTTCCTGAGTGCTCGTCCTTCCTCACGACCGTATAACCCGGTACCTTAAATTGTTGGTTGGGTAGCAGCAGAGTTTCGGATATTAATGCCACGTCTGGCATTTTTTCAGCAATGAACGCCTTAAAGATGAGCTCTTTCCCTTTCAGAGAATTAGCGTTCCAGTGCATGATGGTAATTTTATTTTGGCTGAGCTCTGTGTTGGTAGATAGTAGCAAGGCCCTTGTGTATGATCGGCTCTAGATCATCGCCGGTTCTGAGTGCCAGTAACACCTCAAGTAGGACAGTGATTGCCACGTCTGACGCACTGTCTTTTACTACTACCGTCCCTGTCTTAGGTTTCGGTGGGGGTGCCCTCTCCGCCCCCCCTTGCCGGGGGGGGGCGTTGGCAGTCTTTGTCTGGGTGGGCATAGGTACAGCGGCTGAAGAGGTACTCGGCAGGGGGTAAGCGGTTTCCTGCTCGGCTGCCGCGGCCGGTGCATTCACCCTCCTTTTCCCGCGCCTCGTCCTTTTCTTCTTCTTGTTGCTCTGCCCCTCTTGCCTGGGGGGGGGGTCGTTAGCTGGGGCCATCAGCGTGTTGGGAGCGGCATCAACTACCTGATTTGTAGTAGTTTTCGGTGGTCCAGTGGTACGCGCAACGGTGCCCGCCCGTATATTACGGGCTTCGCGTCTAAATACCGGACACTTCAAACTGTTGGCCGGGTGTGCGCCACTACAGTTGCAACACGTTGCCGGATCTTCTCTTGCGCGTGGGCAGTCCCTCGCAGCGTGCTCGCCGCCGCAACGGACGCAGGCGATTTTCCGGTGGCAGCAGAGCGACGAGTGCCGAAACTGTTGACAGCGATGGCACTGCGCCGGTCCGCGTTTGCCCCTCCAAGCGACTATGGAGACGCCTGGCATACATAACAGCTCATCTATATCGTATATGCCAGGCGTTATGTTGGGAGTTCTGTTGAGTTGTACATGAAAAATGCATCCCGGGCGTCCGCGACGCGCTTTAATATGTCTCACATATAGCGGTTCGTAGCCCAGGTTAGTAAGTTCTGCGGAGATATCATCCGGGGGCGTGTCCGGGGGAAGTCCTAATATTGCTATTTTCAACCTCTGATCGGCCGGGAGAGAATAACAAAACCAGGATATGTTTTCTTCCTTCTCGAGGTTGACTAGGTATCTCTGGATAACCCTGTACTCGTGGTCATCGTTGGGAGTGAAACGCACCCCACTTCCGTACGGGCGGCCGTTGGGTGTGCGACCCAAGAGGCTCTTTATTGCCTTAAAGTGAGTGGCCCAATTTGGTAATCGCTCCACCACTAAAGGTGGGTACCTGGGCTTTCTCTCTTGGGTTCTATTAGTAGAGGCCGGTGCGGTGGCAGTATTCCTGGCCGTTGAGCTCCCATTCTGGGTCTGCAACGGCTGAGAAGGCGGCATTGCCACTTGAGAGGCAAAGGGCATCGGTGTCGGCGACGCAATTGGTGAAAGGTTGCGTATTGCAGAGTCTGCATACGTGTACGGTGGCGTGATGCTGCGGTTTATGTTATCTGCAGGCGTTGGATTTGGTGGTGGCGGCGACGGTAGTAACAGTGGTACTACGGGAGCGGTGCTCGTTGATGGTTGCGGAGATAACTCTTGGATGGTAGGTGGCGCCACTAGTAGTGTTGCTTTCTCCCTCTTGGCCGGTCGCTCCTTCCTTTGCGGGAGAGGGACAGCACTAACGGTTGTCTCTTTCTTCCTCGGGGAGTGTGCGGGGTCGGCGGGGGGGGGGGCGGCAGCTGCTGGTTGAGTGACTTCTTCGATTTGCTGTTCAGGCGAAGCGTTGAGGCACATACGCTTGGCAGCTTCATCTTCTTGCACAGAAGTACTACTCCTTGGACGGCGGGATCGCACGAAGGTATCAAGAGGCACGTTGATTATGGATGCTGCTAACATTTCCATAATCTCGATGTCATTTTGGGTCGGCGCCGACGAGTCTCTGTTGCTTCGCTCGCGCTCGGCGAAATATGGGTCCAAGAAACGCACTACGGCCTCCGGGAGGGCCCCGGATGCGTGCATCCGATTGATAACCAATCGGGCAGCTTCATCCTGCGCTCTCGGAGAGCTCAGCGCGGAAATGGACGTTCCGACGGACTCGAGCGAACCAATGGAATCGCCTTCGCCACTAACATTAGCAGCGGCGGGGGCGTTGGCTGACGACGAAGAGGCTCTGGGCAGGCGTGGGGAAGGCAGCGATGCCAAGGACCCGCGGCTCCCAGCTAAACTAGATGCTCCTTCTCCACTATCACCATTGTTTCCTGACGACGATGGGGAAGATGGGTAATTTGGGCGGCGAGTTTGGTCGGCCATGGTGTTTGTGCTGTTGTAAGGGCGGGCGGTGCACTGTGCGCCACGACCCCCTACCCCGGAGATCCCTGCATAAGCGGACCGAGGTAGGTGGCGGACTCAGTGTTCCGTCCGTCCAGAGGCAACAGTAGACAATAGTCCCCTCCTCAGGTTCCTTGAAGGAGGCCGAGGGTATCGCTCCGGGCGCGTCTTCAAAAAGACGCGGCGGAGCGACGTAGGTTTGCCTGATAATAGAAACAATTTCAGGCGAGGGACAACACGGGCACAATCACAGAAACGTATCACGAACACAACGAAAACGAAAATACTAGCTACTAACACAACAAGTAAACGACACTTTTTAGTTGGTTGAGCGAGCAACGAAATCGGAAGTACGGAACGTCCAGGCGCAACGAAGCCAATCCGTGACAATTTTTTTCGAGTATACCCAATACATATTACTATCATTCGTGTTGGGTATTAACGTAGGCAACGAGCTGAATGCGGCCGTACGGCCAATCAGGAGCGTGCGTGAAAGAGACATAAAATATACACGCGTCTCTATCTAACATTGTGCGCTAATGAAGAGTGGTTTAATAAGATTGATTATTATGTCTGTCCGTATGTATGTATGTCTGTTTCCGTCATGTTTGTTTGTTTGTTTGTTTGTTTGTTTGTTTGTTGTTTGTTGTTTGTTGTTGTTTATTTTGTTTGGTTGGTTGATTTTTATATAGAAGACGATTAAATAGGTCATGATAGAGACAAAATAAAAGTAATTTTTATAGAATCATATTGCGGCCCTGAAAAGGGCCTTTTGTGTCCGACCGTCCGTCCGCCCGAGCCCGCCACTAGAGGCGGAGGCGGAGGCGGCGGTGGTCGGGGGCGACGAGATGATGCGCCTAAGAATAATAATATCTTCTTAAGCCTTCTTCTCGGTCTTCTTAGGCAGTAGCACGGCCTGAATGTTGGGCAAAACACCACCCTGAGCGATGGTCACGCCCGATAGGAGTTTGTTCAATTCCTCATCGTTGCGGATCGCCAATTGGAGATGTCTCGGTATGATTCTAGTCTTCTTGTTGTCACGTGCCGCGTTGCCGGCCAACTCGAGGACCTCAGCGGCGAGATATTCCATAACGGCGGCCAAATAGACCGGTGCACCGGCGCCGACGCGCTCGGCATAGTTGCCATTACGCAGAAGTCTGTGTATACGACCGACAGGAAACTGAAGACCGGCGCGATTCGAACGGGACTTTGCCTTCCCCTTGACCTTGCCACCCTTGCCGCGTCCAGACATTATTTGTTACGAGGGTATATAATCAATCAATTGCTAAATTAGCGAGCGAAAAATAACGCGCAGCGTACGTAGTTATGCACAGCGCGTTCGGAAACTGACTGAATAATTTTTTTTTATCGCCCGCTATTTATTATTATAGGTGAACTACGATCGCCCAATGTAGTACGAAGACGACGAGCGAACGAGAACGAGCTATGGCGAGAGAGCGTACCAGAACGATGAATATTTTATATTGAACGAGAGAGATGGAAGATATGTTGGGCGAGAGAGGGGTGGGTGGGTGAGGTCGGTCGGTCGGGCGGGCGGGCGCGCGTTCGGAGGCGGTATTATTCGTTCGTTTCGCGTTTGTTTTTGATGATTTAATTGCTAAAATATACCTAATAGGATAATATTTTAGATTATTGTGTATGTATGTATGGGGGACGGCGGTACCTACCTGGACAATATGAAATGAATGCAAGCAATGTAGTGTGTGCAGTTTTCGCAAGTTTATTTTTATTTATTTATTTATTTATTTATTTTTTTTGTTTATACATATCTACGTACCTATGAATAATATTAATTAATCGGTGAAGAAGAAAATTCGTATTTTCCATTATGTGTAGGTGCCTACGCCATACCTATACAGTGCAATTAAATCATCATCGTCGTTTCGTGTGTGGTGTTGTGTGCGTGTTTTACGTGTCTGTCTGTGGCTTGGGACCTCCTATGTGTACCAAACTAAATTCTAAGTCTGAAGTCTAGTTTATGTACATACATAAACTAGATAGGTATATTAGCCTATACAATACTACTATTATGTTTGTTTGTTTGTTTGTTTGTTTGTTTGTTTGTTAGTATGTATGTATGTATAAGTAGGTAGGTAGGTAGGTAGGTAGGTATTTAGGTATTTATAATCATTTTATATAGGCAGTAAGGATGTCACCGTTTTACGTATGTATGTATGTATGTATGTATGTATGTATGTATGTATGTATGTATGTATGTATGTATGTATGTATGTATGTATGTATGTATGTATGTATGTATGTTTATTAGTTATTTAGTCGGTCAATTTATGTACGTATCGAAATAGAAACAATTGTATCGTAACTAATATGGGTACGATATTTAGAATAATTTGTTAGCCCTGAAAAGGGCTTTTTGGTAGGTACATGTGCGCGATTGCGTGTGTGTATGCAACCAACGCGCACGTGCGTGCGGTGCCGGTCTCTCGCAACACGCTGGCTGGCCGTCCGTCCGTACGTACGTAGGACGGGCGGCGTAGGCGCGCGCGGCAGGGGGCGGCATGCAGGCAGGCAGGGCGCGGCTGCCAGCGAGCGGCTGTCGTCGTCGTCGTCGCTTTTACTTCTTGGCTGCTGCCTTTTTGGCGGCGGCCGGCTTCGATTTTGATGCGGCGGCGGCGGCCTTCTTCGGTTTGGGCGCCTTTGGTTTCTTTGTCGGTGGTTTGGCGGTTTTCTTAGCTTTAGACGCGGCGCCTCCACTCTTACCTCGCGCGGGCGACGCTGCCGCCAGGGCGGCGGCTGCCTTCTTGGCGGCGGCGATGGAGGCGGTTTTCTTTTTGGCGGCTGCGGCTTTTTTGTCCTTGGTAGCCAATGCGGCGGCTGCTGCTGCTGCTGCTTTCGATGACTTCGACGGCGATGCGGAAGCCGCAGATGCACCGCCCCTCTTGTTGCCACCCTTAGCGGCGGCCGCGGCGGCGGACGCTTTCTTACCTTTGGCGGCGGCGCCGGAAGCACCGGACGAGGCGGCGGTCTTGGCGACGGCCTTGCCGGCACCTCCGGCCGGCTTCTTCGCCGAGGTTGATTTAGATTCCAGTTTGAAGGAACCGGACGCACCTTTGCCCTTCGTTTGTATCAGTGTACCCGATTCGACGGCGCTCTTCAAATATTTCCTTATGAACGGTGCCAGTTTCTCAGCGTCGACCTTGTACTGAGCGGCTATATATTTCTTGATCGCCTGCAGTGACGATCCGCTGCGCTCTTTCAACTCCTTTATGGCGCTATTGACCATTTCCGAAGTCTTAGGGTGCGTCGGTTTCGCCTTGGGTTTTTTGGCTCCGGCGGCGGCGGACGCCTTCGGTCCCTTCTTCGCCGGGGTGGTGGGTGCCGGTACTTCGGTTGCCACAGCTGTGTCTGCCATAGTAGTAGGTAGGTAGGTAGGTAGGTAGGTAGGTAAAATATGAATGAATTCACTCAACAAACACTCAACAACACAAGAGATCGCACACAAAACAACAACAAACTACGACGACAATATTAAAATAAAGTGAGTAGAATAGTAGTAGGTAGGTAGTAGTTACAGTATTAGATGTCGCCACTGGAACACAAAATAATTATCATTTTAACAATACACATCGAGGCATTACCGTAAGGAGAGCCGCGGTGTCGCGAGACGTTTTCTCGTATGAACACTTCCAACTTTTCACTAACATGTATATAAATTATTATATTTTTAACTGGGTTCTATTATAATTAAAACATTAATATATATTTATATGGACACATCATGAAAGTGTTTATGTAATGTTCACTTCAAAACTTTCACAAATATAATAAGGGACGCGCTACAGGTGTTTATTTTCACCGCCTTGTATGCGACTTGCTTAGTGTCCAGTTCAAAAGTGATTTTTCTCTATAAAACATAAAGATTACACACATAAAGGTCGATAAGTAAACGGCGAAGATCCCGAGCTTGGAACATAATAAGAATTCACTTTTGTAAATACATATTGTGACCGTTTTGACGAGTGTAACGACGACGGTCGTAAAACACACGACTGCCATTTTCTGAACAGCCAACGATACGGCGCTCAGTTTCTATCCGAGGCTCGTGTACACATTGATTGTTATAATATTCTTATTCTTATTTAAACATTCCAACATACTACATAATAATACTACTCTACCTATATAGGGGGGTACTCTACCTATAAAATAAACTTAAGATCACATTAGGTGGTGGTAGGTAACGACATATTCAAACGCATACAATAATGTATAATTATGTGTGTAGAGAGTAGAGGTATTAGGTAGTTAGTACATTGGTGGTAGGTATTTATTTATGAAACTAATAGTAGGTAAGTACCTAAGTACATAATGTAAAAAGAAATGATTTCGTGTTTATTAGAAAGAGAACTTCCATGACACACAAACAAAACAACAACCGGAACGTACCTACGACTAGGTAGGTACATCTATCATACTACTACCACCTACTTACAAACAACAAAAACAGTTTTGTGAGTGTGTAGTCAGTTACACTATAATATAATATTTACTATCCTAATGCAAATGCGATGCGACACACGCACGGAGAGTACATAGAATATTTATTTATCGGTACCTACTTACTGTTTTACGTACTTTACGTTTGTATGCTTGCTTGCACGCAGCTATACATTACATAGATCGATTTATCCTTTTAGTATATATAATACTACTTTTGTGATTAGAAAGTGTACTATACATTAAGTAGGTAGGTAGGTAGGTAGGTAGGTAGGTAGGTAGGTAGGTAGGTAGGTAGGTACATACACTTATATGTATGTAAGGTTTTTAAAATAAACCTCATTATTATAGGTATATGATTTGACATTAATTAATTAATCATAGTGTACGTATATAGAAACAGTTTGCATTTAAACAAAACGGAATTATGTGCGGCCCTGAAAAGGGCCTTTTGTTCCTGTGCGTACATGATGTTCGTCTCGATCAATAAATAATACCAAACTAATAATAAAATTTATGATCGAAATTAACATCGGACACGATGGAAGTGGTTTAACCACCGAAACCGTACAGTGTGCGTCCCTGACGTTTCAGAGCGTAGACGACGTCCATGGCGGTGACGGTCTTCCTCTTCGCGTGCTCGGTATAAGTGACAGCGTCACGGATCACGTTCTCGAGAAACACTTTGAGAACGCCACGAGTCTCCTCGTATATCAGACCGGATATACGCTTAACGCCTCCTCTGCGAGCCAAACGACGGATCGCGGGTTTGGTGATGCCCTGGATGTTGTCGCGAAGTACTTTCCTGTGACGTTTGGCTCCACCTTTCCCCAGACCCTTTCCTCCCTTGCCGCGACCGGTCATTGTAGTTGTAGTAGTAGTAGTAGTAGTAAGTAGAAGTTAAAGATTGATACAACAAACTGCGCGCGACCGTACTCGTATACTGCACCGAAGTGACTGATATAGCGCCGCATAATAATCCGCGTTATATTTATATACGCGACGGCCATCAGGCGGTTGGTTTCATTTCATTGGTTCCCTTGTTGAAAAGTGAGATAGCTATATTGTACGTCACGAACTAAGGAGGTACGGGCTATAGGTGGGCGAAATGGCTATATTTTTTTAATTCATTGTACATTACACTATTTTTTACTAACTGTTGTTAACAATTGTTATGATATATATTATAAATTATACATATACATATATACTAGCTGCCCGGCGCGACTTCGTTCGCGTGGTGCTATCCTACCCTGTGATGATACCCCACCCCACCCTACCTTACCCTACCCTACCCTACCCTATATGAATAATTTTCCCCGTTTTTGCAACATTTTTCACTGATGCTTCGCTCCTATTAGTCGCAGCGTGATGGTATATAGCCTAAAGCCTTCCTCGATAAATGGACTATCCAACACAAAATTAAGAAATTTTCATCAAAAAAAAGAATTTTTAATTCGAACCAGTAGTTCCTGAGATTAGCGCGTTCAAACAAACAAACTCTTCAGCTTTATAATATTAGTATAGATATATTAAATTAACTTTTCTTACAAAATGTCAACCTTGCTCGATCATAATGTATGAAAAGTAAAAAAAAGTATTTGAGAATTCAGTATTGGTCCCATAGTAAAAGTTGTTCAGAAAGACTAATCCAACATAGGTTTCGAAAATATGCCATCTCGACCTAGTACATAACATACATTAACTATCACTTACTTGGCAAAAAACCAGCTCGGTTTATTAATCGTAAATCAAACACAAGAAGTTCGCAATCAAAATAATAACAACAACATTGAAACTGTAATTTAACTATAATGCCCAATTCAAACAAAACAGTCGAACTAACCAAAAAAAATATATAATTTCAAACTATAACATTTTTACAATGAACGAACATCGCTCCACTATAAATAATGAATGAAATATGTTATTTTCAAATTATATAATTTTTGCAATAATTTATCATCACTCCACTATAAATTATGAATGAAATATGTTATTTTCAAATTACAACATTTTTGCAATGAACGAACTTCACTCCACTATAAATTATGAATGAAATATGTTATATTTTAGTTTAGGTAAAATTAGCCCCTATTTCTATTAACTGAAAGTTCATTTTTATTTTAGGTTAAATATTCGAATGAAGTATGCCACAAATTATTTGTCGTTTGACCTTGGGTTACGTCGAATAGCTCTGAACATTGCCATATGGGTACACATTATTACTTATAGCGTACTATTCAGTAATCTAGCGTACTAGCGTACTCTAATAGTATGACAAATACCTCAGTACCCCACTTAAGATGAGAAACAAAAATCTAGTGGTATCAACATAAAAAATGCACACCATGTTTCGTTTTTCATATCGATTGTTTTTTTCATAATGTAATTTAGTGCCACTGAGTACTCAAATTAAATTTGCGTACTTTTTAGGTGGTGAGCTTATCGGGACATGCAATTCATCTGGCAGCACTGATTGAGGTGTTGTCATCGGTGAGACCGATATTTATTGATAGATGGCGCTGTAGTAAATATTAAAAATGGAAAGTTTACTTTTCTATTTTCTTAGGTATACTCAATCTACGGTTAGATGCCGATAAATATTATAGCAGTCGTGTTTGGATTTTTATAGTGTGTTGCCAGATTATAAAAATATATTAAAATATAAGTGTTGCTATATGTTATAACGCCCACCTTTAGTACGGGCCTGTGCGAGGGGTGCGGGGGAGGGAGAGGGGGGGGGGGGGTTTTTTAGTTAGGTGTGTACGTGTATTTTGATTTTTCACTTGTCTTTTTTTTTTTTTTTTTTTTTTTGCGTTATTTGTAATATTATTTATTTATTTATTTATTTATTTATTTTGTTGATAATGGTATAGTAAGGTTAGGCTCTTCAAGTTAGTTAGGTTAGGTTATTAGCACTTCGGGTTAGGTTAGCTTGGCTTACCTTAACCTAACCTTGGGTTAGTTAGTTCGATATAAATAGATAGATAGGATACCTACTTTACTACAACTAGTACTAAAAAACCTTTACATATTACACCCTTTAAATATTAATTATAATATACAAAAACACGACCACTACGGTAGGTAGGTAGGTAGGTAGGTAGGTAGGTAGGTAGGTAGGTAGGTAGGTAGGTAGGTAGGTAGGTAGGTAGGTAGGTAGGTAGGTAGGTAGGTAGGTAGGTAGGTAGGGCATTATTTATATATACGACGTGATTATATTGTGCGCAAGAAACATATTGTCCATTGTTCGATACATATGTGGCCCTGAAAAGGGCCTTTTTAGCAAGACGCTTTGTTTGCTGTGCGGTGGTAAGGTAAGCTAGTTACTATTACGTTCGCGAGCAAACGACGCGTCATGCGCAATACGACGACGACGACGACGTCGACGACGATTAAGCGCGTTCGCCACGGATTCTGCGCGCCAGCTGTATATCCTTAGGCATGATGGTGACACGCTTGGCGTGAATCGCGCAAAGGTTGGTGTCCTCGAAGAGTCCGACCAGATAGGCCTCGCTGGCCTCCTGAAGCGCCATAACGGCTGAACTCTGGAAACGTAGATCAGTCTTGAAATCTTGAGCGATCTCACGGACGAGACGCTGGAAGGGCAGTTTGCGGATCAACAGCTCCGTGCTCTTCTGATAGCGACGGATCTCACGGAGTGCAACGGTTCCGGGTCTGTAACGATGGGGTTTCTTGACACCACCGGTTGCCGGTGCACTCTTGCGCGCAGCCTTCGTGGCCAACTGTTTACGGGGCGCTTTACCCCCGGTGGATTTACGCGCGGTCTGCTTGGTACGGGCCATTGCGAGGAACGAGCGAGCGGCGATGAAATTGAATTAAGAAAGATAACTTAACTACGTACGTGCGGACGAATGAACGCGCGTATTAGTACTGCCGTTTATTTTATATTTTACATCGGTATTTATAATGATGGCGGCGGATTCAAGCGAGCGAGATATGTGTTTATCTCTCTCCCTCTCTCTCTCTCCGTCTGTCTCGCACGCAACAAACAAACAATGAACGAACGAACTAACAAACTAATTTTTTTTTTTTTTATTTTATTTATAATATTATTTTCGTGAATAATAATACATACATATTTATGTGTGTATGCTTAAATTGCATATTTATCATTTCTTTTAATTCATCATTATAATAATGGTAAGCACTTGAATACCAGGTATAATAAAATATCCTTATGATATTGTACATGTATGTCAGAGTAATTAAATAATATAGGCAGGCTGCAGGTTAGTTAGTTAGTTAGTTAGTTAGTTAGTTAGTTAGTTATAAACGGACGGTATGTGGTAGTGGTATGGTACGTGCGATATGTCATAATATGAAGTCAATTAGAGAAACATTCGGATAATATGAATAGATTTTTGGCCCTGAAAAGGGCCTTTTGAGTGTAGCGCTGGACGTGTGGTGGTTACAATAGTATGTTCATACTATGAAGCACGCACGCCTCCGCACTGTGAAGAAGAACGAACGACGCCATCTCCTCCTCCTCACTTGGAGCTGGTGTATTTGGTGACGGCCTTGGTGCCCTCGCTCACGGCGTGCTTGGCAAGCTCACCGGGCAGCAGGAGCCTCACCGAAGTCTGCACCTCCCTGGAGGTGATGGTGGAACGTTTGTTGTAATGGGCGAGACGAGACGCCTCCGCTGCGATACGTTCGAATATGTCGTTAACGAATGAATTCATTATAGACATGGCCTTGCTGGAGATACCGGTGTCGGGATGCACCTGCTTGAGCACCTTGTAGATGTAGATGGCGTAGCTCTCCTTCCTCTTGTGCTTCTTCTTTTTCTTGTCAGTTTTGGAGATGTTCTTTTGGGCTTTGCCCGATTTCTTGGCGGCCTTACCGCTGGTCTTAGGCGGCATAATAGCGGTAGTATGTATTAGTTAGTAGATAATATCAACACTTGCTAACGCAAACGACCGTTTGCGTTGAATACGCCGAGAGAAGTGTGACAATTTTTTTCGAGTATACCCAATACATATTACTATCATTCGTGTTGGGTATTAACGTAGGCAACGAGCTGAATGCGGCCGTACGGCCAATCAGGAGCGTGCGTGAAAGAGACATAAAATATACACGCGTCTCTATCTAACATTGTGCGCTAATGAAGAGTGGTTTAATAAGATTGATTATTATGTCTGTCCGTATGTATGTATGTCTGTTTCCGTCATGTTTGTTTGTTTGTTTGTTTGTTTGTTTGTTTGTTGTTTGTTGTTTGTTGTTGTTTATTTTGTTTGGTTGGTTGATTTTTATATAGAAGACGATTAAATAGGTCATGATAGAGACAAAATAAAAGTAATTTTTATAGAATCATATTGCGGCCCTGAAAAGGGCCTTTTGTGTCCGACCGTCCGTCCGCCCGAGCCCGCCACTAGAGGCGGAGGCGGAGGCGGCGGTGGTCGGGGGCGACGAGATGATGCGCCTAAGAATAATAATATCTTCTTAAGCCTTCTTCTCGGTCTTCTTAGGCAGTAGCACGGCCTGAATGTTGGGCAAAACACCACCCTGAGCGATGGTCACGCCCGATAGGAGTTTGTTCAATTCCTCATCGTTGCGGATCGCCAATTGGAGATGTCTCGGTATGATTCTAGTCTTCTTGTTGTCACGTGCCGCGTTGCCGGCCAACTCGAGGACCTCAGCGGCGAGATATTCCATAACGGCGGCCAAATAGACCGGTGCACCGGCGCCGACGCGCTCGGCATAGTTGCCATTACGCAGAAGTCTGTGTATACGACCGACAGGAAACTGAAGACCGGCGCGATTCGAACGGGACTTTGCCTTCCCCTTGACCTTGCCACCCTTGCCGCGTCCAGACATTATTTGTTACGAGGGTATATAATCAATCAATTGCTAAATTAGCGAGCGAAAAATAACGCGCAGCGTACGTAGTTATGCACAGCGCGTTCGGAAACTGACTGAATAATTTTTTTTTATCGCCCGCTATTTATTATTATAGGTGAACTACGATCGCCCAATGTAGTACGAAGACGACGAGCGAACGAGAACGAGCTATGGCGAGAGAGCGTACCAGAACGATGAATATTTTATATTGAACGAGAGAGATGGAAGATATGTTGGGCGAGAGAGGGGTGGGTGGGTGAGGTCGGTCGGTCGGGCGGGCGGGCGCGCGTTCGGAGGCGGTATTATTCGTTCGTTTCGCGTTTGTTTTTGATGATTTAATTGCTAAAATATACCTAATAGGATAATATTTTAGATTATTGTGTATGTATGTATGGGGGACGGCGGTACCTACCTGGACAATATGAAATGAATGCAAGCAATGTAGTGTGTGCAGTTTTCGCAAGTTTATTTTTATTTATTTATTTATTTATTTATTTTTTTTGTTTATACATATCTACGTACCTATGAATAATATTAATTAATCGGTGAAGAAGAAAATTCGTATTTTCCATTATGTGTAGGTGCCTACGCCATACCTATACAGTGCAATTAAATCATCATCGTCGTTTCGTGTGTGGTGTTGTGTGCGTGTTTTACGTGTCTGTCTGTGGCTTGGGACCTCCTATGTGTACCAAACTAAATTCTAAGTCTGAAGTCTAGTTTATGTACATACATAAACTAGATAGGTATATTAGCCTATACAATACTACTATTATGTTTGTTTGTTTGTTTGTTTGTTTGTTTGTTTGTTAGTATGTATGTATGTATAAGTAGGTAGGTAGGTAGGTAGGTAGGTATTTAGGTATTTATAATCATTTTATATAGGCAGTAAGGATGTCACCGTTTTACGTATGTATGTATGTATGTATGTATGTATGTATGTATGTATGTATGTATGTATGTATGTATGTATGTATGTATGTATGTATGTATGTATGTATGTATGTATGTTTATTAGTTATTTAGTCGGTCAATTTATGTACGTATCGAAATAGAAACAATTGTATCGTAACTAATATGGGTACGATATTTAGAATAATTTGTTAGCCCTGAAAAGGGCTTTTTGGTAGGTACATGTGCGCGATTGCGTGTGTGTATGCAACCAACGCGCACGTGCGTGCGGTGCCGGTCTCTCGCAACACGCTGGCTGGCCGTCCGTCCGTACGTACGTAGGACGGGCGGCGTAGGCGCGCGCGGCAGGGGGCGGCATGCAGGCAGGCAGGGCGCGGCTGCCAGCGAGCGGCTGTCGTCGTCGTCGTCGCTTTTACTTCTTGGCTGCTGCCTTTTTGGCGGCGGCCGGCTTCGATTTTGATGCGGCGGCGGCGGCCTTCTTCGGTTTGGGCGCCTTTGGTTTCTTTGTCGGTGGTTTGGCGGTTTTCTTAGCTTTAGACGCGGCGCCTCCACTCTTACCTCGCGCGGGCGACGCTGCCGCCAGGGCGGCGGCTGCCTTCTTGGCGGCGGCGATGGAGGCGGTTTTCTTTTTGGCGGCTGCGGCTTTTTTGTCCTTGGTAGCCAATGCGGCGGCTGCTGCTGCTGCTGCTTTCGATGACTTCGACGGCGATGCGGAAGCCGCAGATGCACCGCCCCTCTTGTTGCCACCCTTAGCGGCGGCCGCGGCGGCGGACGCTTTCTTACCTTTGGCGGCGGCGCCGGAAGCACCGGACGAGGCGGCGGTCTTGGCGACGGCCTTGCCGGCACCTCCGGCCGGCTTCTTCGCCGAGGTTGATTTAGATTCCAGTTTGAAGGAACCGGACGCACCTTTGCCCTTCGTTTGTATCAGTGTACCCGATTCGACGGCGCTCTTCAAATATTTCCTTATGAACGGTGCCAGTTTCTCAGCGTCGACCTTGTACTGAGCGGCTATATATTTCTTGATCGCCTGCAGTGACGATCCGCTGCGCTCTTTCAACTCCTTTATGGCGCTATTGACCATTTCCGAAGTCTTAGGGTGCGTCGGTTTCGCCTTGGGTTTTTTGGCTCCGGCGGCGGCGGACGCCTTCGGTCCCTTCTTCGCCGGGGTGGTGGGTGCCGGTACTTCGGTTGCCACAGCTGTGTCTGCCATAGTAGTAGGTAGGTAGGTAGGTAGGTAGGTAGGTAAAATATGAATGAATTCACTCAACAAACACTCAACAACACAAGAGATCGCACACAAAACAACAACAAACTACGACGACAATATTAAAATAAAGTGAGTAGAATAGTAGTAGGTAGGTAGTAGTTACAGTATTAGATGTCGCCACTGGAACACAAAATAATTATCATTTTAACAATACACATCGAGGCATTACCGTAAGGAGAGCCGCGGTGTCGCGAGACGTTTTCTCGTATGAACACTTCCAACTTTTCACTAACATGTATATAAATTATTATATTTTTAACTGGGTTCTATTATAATTAAAACATTAATATATATTTATATGGACACATCATGAAAGTGTTTATGTAATGTTCACTTCAAAACTTTCACAAATATAATAAGGGACGCGCTACAGGTGTTTATTTTCACCGCCTTGTATGCGACTTGCTTAGTGTCCAGTTCAAAAGTGATTTTTCTCTATAAAACATAAAGATTACACACATAAAGGTCGATAAGTAAACGGCGAAGATCCCGAGCTTGGAACATAATAAGAATTCACTTTTGTAAATACATATTGTGACCGTTTTGACGAGTGTAACGACGACGGTCGTAAAACACACGACTGCCATTTTCTGAACAGCCAACGATACGGCGCTCAGTTTCTATCCGAGGCTCGTGTACACATTGATTGTTATAATATTCTTATTCTTATTTAAACATTCCAACATACTACATAATAATACTACTCTACCTATATAGGGGGGTACTCTACCTATAAAATAAACTTAAGATCACATTAGGTGGTGGTAGGTAACGACATATTCAAACGCATACAATAATGTATAATTATGTGTGTAGAGAGTAGAGGTATTAGGTAGTTAGTACATTGGTGGTAGGTATTTATTTATGAAACTAATAGTAGGTAAGTACCTAAGTACATAATGTAAAAAGAAATGATTTCGTGTTTATTAGAAAGAGAACTTCCATGACACACAAACAAAACAACAACCGGAACGTACCTACGACTAGGTAGGTACATCTATCATACTACTACCACCTACTTACAAACAACAAAAACAGTTTTGTGAGTGTGTAGTCAGTTACACTATAATATAATATTTACTATCCTAATGCAAATGCGATGCGACACACGCACGGAGAGTACATAGAATATTTATTTATCGGTACCTACTTACTGTTTTACGTACTTTACGTTTGTATGCTTGCTTGCACGCAGCTATACATTACATAGATCGATTTATCCTTTTAGTATATATAATACTACTTTTGTGATTAGAAAGTGTACTATACATTAAGTAGGTAGGTAGGTAGGTAGGTAGGTAGGTAGGTAGGTAGGTAGGTAGGTAGGTACATACACTTATATGTATGTAAGGTTTTTAAAATAAACCTCATTATTATAGGTATATGATTTGACATTAATTAATTAATCATAGTGTACGTATATAGAAACAGTTTGCATTTAAACAAAACGGAATTATGTGCGGCCCTGAAAAGGGCCTTTTGTTCCTGTGCGTACATGATGTTCGTCTCGATCAATAAATAATACCAAACTAATAATAAAATTTATGATCGAAATTAACATCGGACACGATGGAAGTGGTTTAACCACCGAAACCGTACAGTGTGCGTCCCTGACGTTTCAGAGCGTAGACGACGTCCATGGCGGTGACGGTCTTCCTCTTCGCGTGCTCGGTATAAGTGACAGCGTCACGGATCACGTTCTCGAGAAACACTTTGAGAACGCCACGAGTCTCCTCGTATATCAGACCGGATATACGCTTAACGCCTCCTCTGCGAGCCAAACGACGGATCGCGGGTTTGGTGATGCCCTGGATGTTGTCGCGAAGTACTTTCCTGTGACGTTTGGCTCCACCTTTCCCCAGACCCTTTCCTCCCTTGCCGCGACCGGTCATTGTAGTTGTAGTAGTAGTAGTAGTAGTAAGTAGAAGTTAAAGATTGATACAACAAACTGCGCGCGACCGTACTCGTATACTGCACCGAAGTGACTGATATAGCGCCGCATAATAATCCGCGTTATATTTATATACGCGACGGCCATCAGGCGGTTGGTTTCATTTCATTGGTTCCCTTGTTGAAAAGTGAGATAGCTATATTGTACGTCACGAACTAAGGAGGTACGGGCTATAGGTGGGCGAAATGGCTGGCTATATTTTTTTAATTCATTGTACATTACACTATTTTTTACTAACTGTTGTTAACAATTGTTATGATATATATTATAAATTATACATATACATATATACTAGCTGCCCGGCGCGACTTCGTTCGCGTGGTGCTATCCTACCCTGTGATGATACCCCACCCCACCCTACCTTACCCTACCCTACCCTACCCTATATGAATAATTTTCCCCGTTTTTGCAACATTTTTCACTGATGCTTCGCTCCTATTAGTCGCAGCGTGATGGTATATAGCCTAAAGCCTTCCTCGATAAATGGACTATCCAACACAAAATTAAGAAATTTTCATCAAAAAAAAGAATTTTTAATTCGAACCAGTAGTTCCTGAGATTAGCGCGTTCAAACAAACAAACTCTTCAGCTTTATAATATTAGTATAGATATATTAAATTAACTTTTCTTACAAAATGTCAACCTTGCTCGATCATAATGTATGAAAAGTAAAAAAAAGTATTTGAGAATTCAGTATTGGTCCCATAGTAAAAGTTGTTCAGAAAGACTAATCCAACATAGGTTTCGAAAATATGCCATCTCGACCTAGTACATAACATACATTAACTATCACTTACTTGGCAAAAAACCAGCTCGGTTTATTAATCGTAAATCAAACACAAGAAGTTCGCAATCAAAATAATAACAACAACATTGAAACTGTAATTTAACTATAATGCCCAATTCAAACAAAACAGTCGAACTAACCAAAAAAAATATATAATTTCAAACTATAACATTTTTACAATGAACGAACATCGCTCCACTATAAATAATGAATGAAATATGTTATTTTCAAATTATATAATTTTTGCAATAATTTATCATCACTCCACTATAAATTATGAATGAAATATGTTATTTTCAAATTACAACATTTTTGCAATGAACGAACTTCACTCCACTATAAATTATGAATGAAATATGTTATATTTTAGTTTAGGTAAAATTAGCCCCTATTTCTATTAACTGAAAGTTCATTTTTATTTTAGGTTAAATATTCGAATGAAGTATGCCACAAATTATTTGTCGTTTGACCTTGGGTTACGTCGAATAGCTCTGAACATTGCCATATGGGTACACATTATTACTTATAGCGTACTATTCAGTAATCTAGCGTACTAGCGTACTCTAATAGTATGACAAATACCTCAGTACCCCACTTAAGATGAGAAACAAAAATCTAGTGGTATCAACATAAAAAATGCACACCATGTTTCGTTTTTCATATCGATTGTTTTTTTCATAATGTAATTTAGTGCCACTGAGTACTCAAATTAAATTTGCGTACTTTTTAGGTGGTGAGCTTATCGGGACATGCAATTCATCTGGCAGCACTGATTGAGGTGTTGTCATCGGTGAGACCGATATTTATTGATAGATGGCGCTGTAGTAAATATTAAAAATGGAAAGTTTACTTTTCTATTTTCTTAGGTATACTCAATCTACGGTTAGATGCCGATAAATATTATAGCAGTCGTGTTTGGATTTTTATAGTGTGTTGCCAGATTATAAAAATATATTAAAATATAAGTGTTGCTATATGTTATAACGCCCACCTTTAGTACGGGCCTGTGCGAGGGGTGCGGGGGAGGGAGAGGGGGGGGGGGGGTTTTTTAGTTAGGTGTGTACGTGTATTTTGATTTTTCACTTGTCTTTTTTTTTTTTTTTTTTTTTTTGCGTTATTTGTAATATTATTTATTTATTTATTTATTTATTTATTTTGTTGATAATGGTATAGTAAGGTTAGGCTCTTCAAGTTAGTTAGGTTAGGTTATTAGCACTTCGGGTTAGGTTAGCTTGGCTTACCTTAACCTAACCTTGGGTTAGTTAGTTCGATATAAATAGATAGATAGGATACCTACTTTACTACAACTAGTACTAAAAAACCTTTACATATTACACCCTTTAAATATTAATTATAATATACAAAAACACGACCACTACGGTAGGTAGGTAGGTAGGTAGGTAGGTAGGTAGGTAGGTAGGTAGGTAGGTAGGTAGGTAGGTAGGTAGGTAGGTAGGTAGGTAGGTAGGTAGGTAGGTAGGTAGGGCATTATTTATATATACGACGTGATTATATTGTGCGCAAGAAACATATTGTCCATTGTTCGATACATATGTGGCCCTGAAAAGGGCCTTTTTAGCAAGACGCTTTGTTTGCTGTGCGGTGGTAAGGTAAGCTAGTTACTATTACGTTCGCGAGCAAACGACGCGTCATGCGCAATACGACGACGACGACGACGTCGACGACGATTAAGCGCGTTCGCCACGGATTCTGCGCGCCAGCTGTATATCCTTAGGCATGATGGTGACACGCTTGGCGTGAATCGCGCAAAGGTTGGTGTCCTCGAAGAGTCCGACCAGATAGGCCTCGCTGGCCTCCTGAAGCGCCATAACGGCTGAACTCTGGAAACGTAGATCAGTCTTGAAATCTTGAGCGATCTCACGGACGAGACGCTGGAAGGGCAGTTTGCGGATCAACAGCTCCGTGCTCTTCTGATAGCGACGGATCTCACGGAGTGCAACGGTTCCGGGTCTGTAACGATGGGGTTTCTTGACACCACCGGTTGCCGGTGCACTCTTGCGCGCAGCCTTCGTGGCCAACTGTTTACGGGGCGCTTTACCCCCGGTGGATTTACGCGCGGTCTGCTTGGTACGGGCCATTGCGAGGAACGAGCGAGCGGCGATGAAATTGAATTAAGAAAGATAACTTAACTACGTACGTGCGGACGAATGAACGCGCGTATTAGTACTGCCGTTTATTTTATATTTTACATCGGTATTTATAATGATGGCGGCGGATTCAAGCGAGCGAGATATGTGTTTATCTCTCTCCCTCTCTCTCTCTCCGTCTGTCTCGCACGCAACAAACAAACAATGAACGAACGAACTAACAAACTAATTTTTTTTTTTTTTATTTTATTTATAATATTATTTTCGTGAATAATAATACATACATATTTATGTGTGTATGCTTAAATTGCATATTTATCATTTCTTTTAATTCATCATTATAATAATGGTAAGCACTTGAATACCAGGTATAATAAAATATCCTTATGATATTGTACATGTATGTCAGAGTAATTAAATAATATAGGCAGGCTGCAGGTTAGTTAGTTAGTTAGTTAGTTAGTTAGTTAGTTAGTTATAAACGGACGGTATGTGGTAGTGGTATGGTACGTGCGATATGTCATAATATGAAGTCAATTAGAGAAACATTCGGATAATATGAATAGATTTTTGGCCCTGAAAAGGGCCTTTTGAGTGTAGCGCTGGACGTGTGGTGGTTACAATAGTATGTTCATACTATGAAGCACGCACGCCTCCGCACTGTGAAGAAGAACGAACGACGCCATCTCCTCCTCCTCACTTGGAGCTGGTGTATTTGGTGACGGCCTTGGTGCCCTCGCTCACGGCGTGCTTGGCAAGCTCACCGGGCAGCAGGAGCCTCACCGAAGTCTGCACCTCCCTGGAGGTGATGGTGGAACGTTTGTTGTAATGGGCGAGACGAGACGCCTCCGCTGCGATACGTTCGAATATGTCGTTAACGAATGAATTCATTATAGACATGGCCTTGCTGGAGATACCGGTGTCGGGATGCACCTGCTTGAGCACCTTGTAGATGTAGATGGCGTAGCTCTCCTTCCTCTTGTGCTTCTTCTTTTTCTTGTCAGTTTTGGAGATGTTCTTTTGGGCTTTGCCCGATTTCTTGGCGGCCTTACCGCTGGTCTTAGGCGGCATAATAGCGGTAGTATGTATTAGTTAGTAGATAATATCAACACTTGCTAACGCAAACGACCGTTTGCGTTGAATACGCCGAGAGAAGTGTGACAATTTTTTTCGAGTATACCCAATACATATTACTATCATTCGTGTTGGGTATTAACGTAGGCAACGAGCTGAATGCGGCCGTACGGCCAATCAGGAGCGTGCGTGAAAGAGACATAAAATATACACGCGTCTCTATCTAACATTGTGCGCTAATGAAGAGTGGTTTAATAAGATTGATTATTATGTCTGTCCGTATGTATGTATGTCTGTTTCCGTCATGTTTGTTTGTTTGTTTGTTTGTTTGTTTGTTTGTTGTTTGTTGTTTGTTGTTGTTTATTTTGTTTGGTTGGTTGATTTTTATATAGAAGACGATTAAATAGGTCATGATAGAGACAAAATAAAAGTAATTTTTATAGAATCATATTGCGGCCCTGAAAAGGGCCTTTTGTGTCCGACCGTCCGTCCGCCCGAGCCCGCCACTAGAGGCGGAGGCGGAGGCGGCGGTGGTCGGGGGCGACGAGATGATGCGCCTAAGAATAATAATATCTTCTTAAGCCTTCTTCTCGGTCTTCTTAGGCAGTAGCACGGCCTGAATGTTGGGCAAAACACCACCCTGAGCGATGGTCACGCCCGATAGGAGTTTGTTCAATTCCTCATCGTTGCGGATCGCCAATTGGAGATGTCTCGGTATGATTCTAGTCTTCTTGTTGTCACGTGCCGCGTTGCCGGCCAACTCGAGGACCTCAGCGGCGAGATATTCCATAACGGCGGCCAAATAGACCGGTGCACCGGCGCCGACGCGCTCGGCATAGTTGCCATTACGCAGAAGTCTGTGTATACGACCGACAGGAAACTGAAGACCGGCGCGATTCGAACGGGACTTTGCCTTCCCCTTGACCTTGCCACCCTTGCCGCGTCCAGACATTATTTGTTACGAGGGTATATAATCAATCAATTGCTAAATTAGCGAGCGAAAAATAACGCGCAGCGTACGTAGTTATGCACAGCGCGTTCGGAAACTGACTGAATAATTTTTTTTTATTTTTTTTTTTTTTTTTTTTTTTGAATGGACATGAAGGTACGGGCCCAAAATTTGGCCTTAGTACCCTTACCCGGACAAGTCGGCGAGCTAGCTCTCAACCGTAGTTATGATTAGGTAACAAGGCCTGAGGGTGCCCCAGTTGGGGCCGAACCTCGGCTCAGGGCTGTTACCGAGGGGAGGGAATTGACTGAAATCTTTGATGATTTATTTATTTATTTATATCTAGGGAAGCGTATTATTATTGGCGGCTCGGGCCGCTTGTCGAGTTGCCGTAGCAATATTAACAAGTGGGGGACGAGACTGAGTTGGGAGTCGCGGCGCGTGACCTCGACGACGAGGTCGGTAACGAGGTGAACGGTCACCGCGGTTCGCATCTGTATTGTGTGTTGAATTACGACGAGCTTCCGAAGCTTCGAGCTGAGCTAAGGTGGTGGGATCATCGGGCTCGGTGAGGACGTGCCTCGGCCGGCGGACATTGGACATACGGGATGGCGTGTAGGTAGCCGCCTTAACGATTAACGGATTACTATGATTGACAGCAGTGTCAAAGAATCTGCGTGAAGCGCGTTTGAAAAATTGACGGACCGTGGGGAGGCCCAGGTCGAGGTGGAGGTTTTCATTGCGCAAGAACCACGGGGCACCCGTGGCCTTGCGCATGAAACGGTTTTGCAAAACTTGGAGACTATGGATCCGCTTTTGCGATGCGTGTGCAAATACAGCGCATGCATAAGAGAATATGGGGCGAATACACGCAGTATACAGTCTAACCTTGCTTTTTAAGGCAAGTTTAGACCTGCGATTTAAAAGGAAATGAAGGCGTCCCATCACGAAATAGGCGCGCGCGCGCACCTTTTTAATGTGGGGCCCGAAGGTCAATCGATCATCGAGGATGACACCTAAGTATTTGGCTTGCCTCTCCCAAGGGATCGGTTCGCCGAACATGGTGACAGACTTTACTGAGGGGGGGATTTTTCGTCTAAACGGCCTATGGAATAGGACCGCTTGACTTTTGGCGGGATTTATCTCAATCCTCCATTTCCTACACCATGCGCCTAGGGCGTCTGCTGCGGATTGGAGGTGGGACACTATGGCCTTGGTGGTGCGACTAGTACAGTAGATTGCGGTATCATCCGCGAACAGAGCTAGCTGTACTGAGTCATTAAATTTGGGGATATCGCTCGTATATAATAGAAACAATAATGGGGAGAGTACCGAGCCCTGGGGGACTCCGGCACAGATGGGGTGAGGGGACGACAGGGCGCCTGTTATTCGATATCGAAAGTGGCGGTTCGACAAAAAGTCTCGTAAGATGAGTACGAGCCTATGTGGGACACCTAGGGTGAATAGTTTAAAAATTAAACCATTGTGCCACACTTTGTCGAATGCTTTTGCAACATCAATGCTTTTGCAACATCTTTTTTTTTATTTTTTTTTTTTTTTTTTTTTTTTTTTTTTTTTTTGAATGGACATGAAGGTACGGGCCCAAAATTTGGCCTTAGTACCCTTACCCGGACAAGTCGGCGAGCTAGCTCTCAACCGTAGTTATGATTAGGTAACAAGGCCTGAGGGTGCCCCAGTTGGGGCCGAACCTCGGCTCAGGGCTGTTACCGAGGGGAGGGAATTGACTGAAATCTTTGATGATTTATTTATTTATTTATATCTAGGGAAGCGTATTATTATTGGCGGCTCGGGCCGCTTGTCGAGTTGCCGTAGCAATATTAACAAGTGGGGGACGAGACTGAGTTGGGAGTCGCGGCGCGTGACCTCGACGACGAGGTCGGTAACGAGGTGAACGGTCACCGCGGTTCGCATCTGTATTGTGTGTTGAATTACGACGAGCTTCCGAAGCTTCGAGCTGAGCTAAGGTGGTGAATAACGCGCAGCGTACGTAGTTATGCACAGCGCGTTCGGAAACTGACTGAATAATTTTTTTTTATCGCCCGCTATTTATTATTATAGGTGAACTACGATCGCCCAATGTAGTACGAAGACGACGAGCGAACGAGAACGAGCTATGGCGAGAGAGCGTACCAGAACGATGAATATTTTATATTGAACGAGAGAGATGGAAGATATGTTGGGCGAGAGAGGGGTGGGTGGGTGAGGTCGGTCGGTCGGGCGGGCGGGCGCGCGTTCGGAGGCGGTATTATTCGTTCGTTTCGCGTTTGTTTTTGATGATTTAATTGCTAAAATATACCTAATAGGATAATATTTTAGATTATTGTGTATGTATGTATGGGGGACGGCGGTACCTACCTGGACAATATGAAATGAATGCAAGCAATGTA
Organism: Achlya flavicornis; assembly: GCA_947623365.1. NCBI lineage: Eukaryota > Metazoa > Arthropoda > Insecta > Lepidoptera > Drepanidae > Achlya > Achlya flavicornis. The sequence continues at coordinate 5,221,947 of OX392494.1, read as the reverse complement.
GTGTGTGCAGTTTTCGCAAGTTTATTTTTATTTATTTATTTATTTATTTATTTTTTTTGTTTATACATATCTACGTACCTATGAATAATATTAATTAATCGGTGAAGAAGAAAATTCGTATTTTCCATTATGTGTAGGTGCCTACGCCATACCTATACAGTGCAATTAAATCATCATCGTCGTTTCGTGTGTGGTGTTGTGTGCGTGTTTTACGTGTCTGTCTGTGGCTTGGGACCTCCTATGTGTACCAAACTAAATTCTAAGTCTGAAGTCTAGTTTATGTACATACATAAACTAGATAGGTATATTAGCCTATACAATACTACTATTATGTTTGTTTGTTTGTTTGTTTGTTTGTTTGTTTGTTAGTATGTATGTATGTATAAGTAGGTAGGTAGGTAGGTAGGTAGGTATTTAGGTATTTATAATCATTTTATATAGGCAGTAAGGATGTCACCGTTTTACGTATGTATGTATGTATGTATGTATGTATGTATGTATGTATGTATGTATGTATGTATGTATGTATGTATGTATGTATGTATGTATGTATGTATGTATGTTTATTAGTTATTTAGTCGGTCAATTTATGTACGTATCGAAATAGAAACAATTGTATCGTAACTAATATGGGTACGATATTTAGAATAATTTGTTAGCCCTGAAAAGGGCTTTTTGGTAGGTACATGTGCGCGATTGCGTGTGTGTATGCAACCAACGCGCACGTGCGTGCGGTGCCGGTCTCTCGCAACACGCTGGCTGGCCGTCCGTCCGTACGTACGTAGGACGGGCGGCGTAGGCGCGCGCGGCAGGGGGCGGCATGCAGGCAGGCAGGGCGCGGCTGCCAGCGAGCGGCTGTCGTCGTCGTCGTCGCTTTTACTTCTTGGCTGCTGCCTTTTTGGCGGCGGCCGGCTTCGATTTTGATGCGGCGGCGGCGGCCTTCTTCGGTTTGGGCGCCTTTGGTTTCTTTGTCGGTGGTTTGGCGGTTTTCTTAGCTTTAGACGCGGCGCCTCCACTCTTACCTCGCGCGGGCGACGCTGCCGCCAGGGCGGCGGCTGCCTTCTTGGCGGCGGCGATGGAGGCGGTTTTCTTTTTGGCGGCTGCGGCTTTTTTGTCCTTGGTAGCCAATGCGGCGGCTGCTGCTGCTGCTGCTTTCGATGACTTCGACGGCGATGCGGAAGCCGCAGATGCACCGCCCCTCTTGTTGCCACCCTTAGCGGCGGCCGCGGCGGCGGACGCTTTCTTACCTTTGGCGGCGGCGCCGGAAGCACCGGACGAGGCGGCGGTCTTGGCGACGGCCTTGCCGGCACCTCCGGCCGGCTTCTTCGCCGAGGTTGATTTAGATTCCAGTTTGAAGGAACCGGACGCACCTTTGCCCTTCGTTTGTATCAGTGTACCCGATTCGACGGCGCTCTTCAAATATTTCCTTATGAACGGTGCCAGTTTCTCAGCGTCGACCTTGTACTGAGCGGCTATATATTTCTTGATCGCCTGCAGTGACGATCCGCTGCGCTCTTTCAACTCCTTTATGGCGCTATTGACCATTTCCGAAGTCTTAGGGTGCGTCGGTTTCGCCTTGGGTTTTTTGGCTCCGGCGGCGGCGGACGCCTTCGGTCCCTTCTTCGCCGGGGTGGTGGGTGCCGGTACTTCGGTTGCCACAGCTGTGTCTGCCATAGTAGTAGGTAGGTAGGTAGGTAGGTAGGTAGGTAAAATATGAATGAATTCACTCAACAAACACTCAACAACACAAGAGATCGCACACAAAACAACAACAAACTACGACGACAATATTAAAATAAAGTGAGTAGAATAGTAGTAGGTAGGTAGTAGTTACAGTATTAGATGTCGCCACTGGAACACAAAATAATTATCATTTTAACAATACACATCGAGGCATTACCGTAAGGAGAGCCGCGGTGTCGCGAGACGTTTTCTCGTATGAACACTTCCAACTTTTCACTAACATGTATATAAATTATTATATTTTTAACTGGGTTCTATTATAATTAAAACATTAATATATATTTATATGGACACATCATGAAAGTGTTTATGTAATGTTCACTTCAAAACTTTCACAAATATAATAAGGGACGCGCTACAGGTGTTTATTTTCACCGCCTTGTATGCGACTTGCTTAGTGTCCAGTTCAAAAGTGATTTTTCTCTATAAAACATAAAGATTACACACATAAAGGTCGATAAGTAAACGGCGAAGATCCCGAGCTTGGAACATAATAAGAATTCACTTTTGTAAATACATATTGTGACCGTTTTGACGAGTGTAACGACGACGGTCGTAAAACACACGACTGCCATTTTCTGAACAGCCAACGATACGGCGCTCAGTTTCTATCCGAGGCTCGTGTACACATTGATTGTTATAATATTCTTATTCTTATTTAAACATTCCAACATACTACATAATAATACTACTCTACCTATATAGGGGGGTACTCTACCTATAAAATAAACTTAAGATCACATTAGGTGGTGGTAGGTAACGACATATTCAAACGCATACAATAATGTATAATTATGTGTGTAGAGAGTAGAGGTATTAGGTAGTTAGTACATTGGTGGTAGGTATTTATTTATGAAACTAATAGTAGGTAAGTACCTAAGTACATAATGTAAAAAGAAATGATTTCGTGTTTATTAGAAAGAGAACTTCCATGACACACAAACAAAACAACAACCGGAACGTACCTACGACTAGGTAGGTACATCTATCATACTACTACCACCTACTTACAAACAACAAAAACAGTTTTGTGAGTGTGTAGTCAGTTACACTATAATATAATATTTACTATCCTAATGCAAATGCGATGCGACACACGCACGGAGAGTACATAGAATATTTATTTATCGGTACCTACTTACTGTTTTACGTACTTTACGTTTGTATGCTTGCTTGCACGCAGCTATACATTACATAGATCGATTTATCCTTTTAGTATATATAATACTACTTTTGTGATTAGAAAGTGTACTATACATTAAGTAGGTAGGTAGGTAGGTAGGTAGGTAGGTAGGTAGGTAGGTAGGTAGGTAGGTACATACACTTATATGTATGTAAGGTTTTTAAAATAAACCTCATTATTATAGGTATATGATTTGACATTAATTAATTAATCATAGTGTACGTATATAGAAACAGTTTGCATTTAAACAAAACGGAATTATGTGCGGCCCTGAAAAGGGCCTTTTGTTCCTGTGCGTACATGATGTTCGTCTCGATCAATAAATAATACCAAACTAATAATAAAATTTATGATCGAAATTAACATCGGACACGATGGAAGTGGTTTAACCACCGAAACCGTACAGTGTGCGTCCCTGACGTTTCAGAGCGTAGACGACGTCCATGGCGGTGACGGTCTTCCTCTTCGCGTGCTCGGTATAAGTGACAGCGTCACGGATCACGTTCTCGAGAAACACTTTGAGAACGCCACGAGTCTCCTCGTATATCAGACCGGATATACGCTTAACGCCTCCTCTGCGAGCCAAACGACGGATCGCGGGTTTGGTGATGCCCTGGATGTTGTCGCGAAGTACTTTCCTGTGACGTTTGGCTCCACCTTTCCCCAGACCCTTTCCTCCCTTGCCGCGACCGGTCATTGTAGTTGTAGTAGTAGTAGTAGTAGTAAGTAGAAGTTAAAGATTGATACAACAAACTGCGCGCGACCGTACTCGTATACTGCACCGAAGTGACTGATATAGCGCCGCATAATAATCCGCGTTATATTTATATACGCGACGGCCATCAGGCGGTTGGTTTCATTTCATTGGTTCCCTTGTTGAAAAGTGAGATAGCTATATTGTACGTCACGAACTAAGGAGGTACGGGCTATAGGTGGGCGAAATGGCTATATTTTTTTAATTCATTGTACATTACACTATTTTTTACTAACTGTTGTTAACAATTGTTATGATATATATTATAAATTATACATATACATATATACTAGCTGCCCGGCGCGACTTCGTTCGCGTGGTGCTATCCTACCCTGTGATGATACCCCACCCCACCCTACCTTACCCTACCCTACCCTACCCTATATGAATAATTTTCCCCGTTTTTGCAACATTTTTCACTGATGCTTCGCTCCTATTAGTCGCAGCGTGATGGTATATAGCCTAAAGCCTTCCTCGATAAATGGACTATCCAACACAAAATTAAGAAATTTTCATCAAAAAAAAGAATTTTTAATTCGAACCAGTAGTTCCTGAGATTAGCGCGTTCAAACAAACAAACTCTTCAGCTTTATAATATTAGTATAGATATATTAAATTAACTTTTCTTACAAAATGTCAACCTTGCTCGATCATAATGTATGAAAAGTAAAAAAAAGTATTTGAGAATTCAGTATTGGTCCCATAGTAAAAGTTGTTCAGAAAGACTAATCCAACATAGGTTTCGAAAATATGCCATCTCGACCTAGTACATAACATACATTAACTATCACTTACTTGGCAAAAAACCAGCTCGGTTTATTAATCGTAAATCAAACACAAGAAGTTCGCAATCAAAATAATAACAACAACATTGAAACTGTAATTTAACTATAATGCCCAATTCAAACAAAACAGTCGAACTAACCAAAAAAAATATATAATTTCAAACTATAACATTTTTACAATGAACGAACATCGCTCCACTATAAATAATGAATGAAATATGTTATTTTCAAATTATATAATTTTTGCAATAATTTATCATCACTCCACTATAAATTATGAATGAAATATGTTATTTTCAAATTACAACATTTTTGCAATGAACGAACTTCACTCCACTATAAATTATGAATGAAATATGTTATATTTTAGTTTAGGTAAAATTAGCCCCTATTTCTATTAACTGAAAGTTCATTTTTATTTTAGGTTAAATATTCGAATGAAGTATGCCACAAATTATTTGTCGTTTGACCTTGGGTTACGTCGAATAGCTCTGAACATTGCCATATGGGTACACATTATTACTTATAGCGTACTATTCAGTAATCTAGCGTACTAGCGTACTCTAATAGTATGACAAATACCTCAGTACCCCACTTAAGATGAGAAACAAAAATCTAGTGGTATCAACATAAAAAATGCACACCATGTTTCGTTTTTCATATCGATTGTTTTTTTCATAATGTAATTTAGTGCCACTGAGTACTCAAATTAAATTTGCGTACTTTTTAGGTGGTGAGCTTATCGGGACATGCAATTCATCTGGCAGCACTGATTGAGGTGTTGTCATCGGTGAGACCGATATTTATTGATAGATGGCGCTGTAGTAAATATTAAAAATGGAAAGTTTACTTTTCTATTTTCTTAGGTATACTCAATCTACGGTTAGATGCCGATAAATATTATAGCAGTCGTGTTTGGATTTTTATAGTGTGTTGCCAGATTATAAAAATATATTAAAATATAAGTGTTGCTATATGTTATAACGCCCACCTTTAGTACGGGCCTGTGCGAGGGGTGCGGGGGAGGGAGAGGGGGGGGGGGGGTTTTTTAGTTAGGTGTGTACGTGTATTTTGATTTTTCACTTGTCTTTTTTTTTTTTTTTTTTTTTTTGCGTTATTTGTAATATTATTTATTTATTTATTTATTTATTTATTTTGTTGATAATGGTATAGTAAGGTTAGGCTCTTCAAGTTAGTTAGGTTAGGTTATTAGCACTTCGGGTTAGGTTAGCTTGGCTTACCTTAACCTAACCTTGGGTTAGTTAGTTCGATATAAATAGATAGATAGGATACCTACTTTACTACAACTAGTACTAAAAAACCTTTACATATTACACCCTTTAAATATTAATTATAATATACAAAAACACGACCACTACGGTAGGTAGGTAGGTAGGTAGGTAGGTAGGTAGGTAGGTAGGTAGGTAGGTAGGTAGGTAGGTAGGTAGGTAGGTAGGTAGGTAGGTAGGTAGGTAGGTAGGTAGGTATTCACATTATTATATATACGACGTGATTATATTGTGCGCAAGAAACATATTGTCCATTGTTCGATACATATGTGGCCCTGAAAAGGGCCTTTTTAGCAAGACGCTTTGTTTGCTGTGCGGTGGTAAGGTAAGCTAGTTACTATTACGTTCGCGAGCAAACGACGCGTCATGCGCAATACGACGACGACGACGACGTCGACGACGATTAAGCGCGTTCGCCACGGATTCTGCGCGCCAGCTGTATATCCTTAGGCATGATGGTGACACGCTTGGCGTGAATCGCGCAAAGGTTGGTGTCCTCGAAGAGTCCGACCAGATAGGCCTCGCTGGCCTCCTGAAGCGCCATAACGGCTGAACTCTGGAAACGTAGATCAGTCTTGAAATCTTGAGCGATCTCACGGACGAGACGCTGGAAGGGCAGTTTGCGGATCAACAGCTCCGTGCTCTTCTGATAGCGACGGATCTCACGGAGTGCAACGGTTCCGGGTCTGTAACGATGGGGTTTCTTGACACCACCGGTTGCCGGTGCACTCTTGCGCGCAGCCTTCGTGGCCAACTGTTTACGGGGCGCTTTACCCCCGGTGGATTTACGCGCGGTCTGCTTGGTACGGGCCATTGCGAGGAACGAGCGAGCGGCGATGAAATTGAATTAAGAAAGATAACTTAACTACGTACGTGCGGACGAATGAACGCGCGTATTAGTACTGCCGTTTATTTTATATTTTACATCGGTATTTATAATGATGGCGGCGGATTCAAGCGAGCGAGATATGTGTTTATCTCTCTCCCTCTCTCTCTCTCCGTCTGTCTCGCACGCAACAAACAAACAATGAACGAACGAACTAACAAACTAATTTTTTTTTTTTTTATTTTATTTATAATATTATTTTCGTGAATAATAATACATACATATTTATGTGTGTATGCTTAAATTGCATATTTATCATTTCTTTTAATTCATCATTATAATAATGGTAAGCACTTGAATACCAGGTATAATAAAATATCCTTATGATATTGTACATGTATGTCAGAGTAATTAAATAATATAGGCAGGCTGCAGGTTAGTTAGTTAGTTAGTTAGTTAGTTAGTTAGTTAGTTATAAACGGACGGTATGTGGTAGTGGTATGGTACGTGCGATATGTCATAATATGAAGTCAATTAGAGAAACATTCGGATAATATGAATAGATTTTTGGCCCTGAAAAGGGCCTTTTGAGTGTAGCGCTGGACGTGTGGTGGTTACAATAGTATGTTCATACTATGAAGCACGCACGCCTCCGCACTGTGAAGAAGAACGAACGACGCCATCTCCTCCTCCTCACTTGGAGCTGGTGTATTTGGTGACGGCCTTGGTGCCCTCGCTCACGGCGTGCTTGGCAAGCTCACCGGGCAGCAGGAGCCTCACCGAAGTCTGCACCTCCCTGGAGGTGATGGTGGAACGTTTGTTGTAATGGGCGAGACGAGACGCCTCCGCTGCGATACGTTCGAATATGTCGTTAACGAATGAATTCATTATAGACATGGCCTTGCTGGAGATACCGGTGTCGGGATGCACCTGCTTGAGCACCTTGTAGATGTAGATGGCGTAGCTCTCCTTCCTCTTGTGCTTCTTCTTTTTCTTGTCAGTTTTGGAGATGTTCTTTTGGGCTTTGCCCGATTTCTTGGCGGCCTTACCGCTGGTCTTAGGCGGCATAATAGCGGTAGTATGTATTAGTTAGTAGATAATATCAACACTTGCTAACGCAAACGACCGTTTGCGTTGAATACGCCGAGAGAAGTGTGACAATTTTTTTCGAGTATACCCAATACATATTACTATCATTCGTGTTGGGTATTAACGTAGGCAACGAGCTGAATGCGGCCGTACGGCCAATCAGGAGCGTGCGTGAAAGAGACATAAAATATACACGCGTCTCTATCTAACATTGTGCGCTAATGAAGAGTGGTTTAATAAGATTGATTATTATGTCTGTCCGTATGTATGTATGTGTCTGTTTCCGTCATGTTTGTTTGTTTGTTTGTTTGTTTGTTTGTTTGTTGTTTGTTGTTTGTTGTTGTTTATTTTGTTTGGTTGGTTGATTTTTATATAGAAGACGATTAAATAGGTCATGATAGAGACAAAATAAAAGTAATTTTTATAGAATCATATTGCGGCCCTGAAAAGGGCCTTTTGTGTCCGACCGTCCGTCCGCCCGAGCCCGCCACTAGAGGCGGAGGCGGAGGCGGCGGTGGTCGGGGGCGACGAGATGATGCGCCTAAGAATAATAATATCTTCTTAAGCCTTCTTCTCGGTCTTCTTAGGCAGTAGCACGGCCTGAATGTTGGGCAAAACACCACCCTGAGCGATGGTCACGCCCGATAGGAGTTTGTTCAATTCCTCATCGTTGCGGATCGCCAATTGGAGATGTCTCGGTATGATTCTAGTCTTCTTGTTGTCACGTGCCGCGTTGCCGGCCAACTCGAGGACCTCAGCGGCGAGATATTCCATAACGGCGGCCAAATAGACCGGTGCACCGGCGCCGACGCGCTCGGCATAGTTGCCATTACGCAGAAGTCTGTGTATACGACCGACAGGAAACTGAAGACCGGCGCGATTCGAACGGGACTTTGCCTTCCCCTTGACCTTGCCACCCTTGCCGCGTCCAGACATTATTTGTTACGAGGGTATATAATCAATCAATTGCTAAATTAGCGAGCGAAAAATAACGCGCAGCGTACGTAGTTATGCACAGCGCGTTCGGAAACTGACTGAATAATTTTTTTTTATCGCCCGCTATTTATTATTATAGGTGAACTACGATCGCCCAATGTAGTACGAAGACGACGAGCGAACGAGAACGAGCTATGGCGAGAGAGCGTACCAGAACGATGAATATTTTATATTGAACGAGAGAGATGGAAGATATGTTGGGCGAGAGAGGGGTGGGTGGGTGAGGTCGGTCGGTCGGGCGGGCGGGCGCGCGTTCGGAGGCGGTATTATTCGTTCGTTTCGCGTTTGTTTTTGATGATTTAATTGCTAAAATATACCTAATAGGATAATATTTTAGATTATTGTGTATGTATGTATGGGGGACGGCGGTACCTACCTGGACAATATGAAATGAATGCAAGCAATGTAGTGTGTGCAGTTTTCGCAAGTTTATTTTTATTTATTTATTTATTTATTTATTTTTTTTGTTTATACATATCTACGTACCTATGAATAATATTAATTAATCGGTGAAGAAGAAAATTCGTATTTTCCATTATGTGTAGGTGCCTACGCCATACCTATACAGTGCAATTAAATCATCATCGTCGTTTCGTGTGTGGTGTTGTGTGCGTGTTTTACGTGTCTGTCTGTGGCTTGGGACCTCCTATGTGTACCAAACTAAATTCTAAGTCTGAAGTCTAGTTTATGTACATACATAAACTAGATAGGTATATTAGCCTATACAATACTACTATTATGTTTGTTTGTTTGTTTGTTTGTTTGTTTGTTTGTTAGTATGTATGTATGTATAAGTAGGTAGGTAGGTAGGTAGGTAGGTATTTAGGTATTTATAATCATTTTATATAGGCAGTAAGGATGTCACCGTTTTACGTATGTATGTATGTATGTATGTATGTATGTATGTATGTATGTATGTATGTATGTATGTATGTATGTATGTATGTATGTATGTATGTATGTATGTATGTTTATTAGTTATTTAGTCGGTCAATTTATGTACGTATCGAAATAGAAACAATTGTATCGTAACTAATATGGGTACGATATTTAGAATAATTTGTTAGCCCTGAAAAGGGCTTTTTGGTAGGTACATGTGCGCGATTGCGTGTGTGTATGCAACCAACGCGCACGTGCGTGCGGTGCCGGTCTCTCGCAACACGCTGGCTGGCCGTCCGTCCGTACGTACGTAGGACGGGCGGCGTAGGCGCGCGCGGCAGGGGGCGGCATGCAGGCAGGCAGGGCGCGGCTGCCAGCGAGCGGCTGTCGTCGTCGTCGTCGCTTTTACTTCTTGGCTGCTGCCTTTTTGGCGGCGGCCGGCTTCGATTTTGATGCGGCGGCGGCGGCCTTCTTCGGTTTGGGCGCCTTTGGTTTCTTTGTCGGTGGTTTGGCGGTTTTCTTAGCTTTAGACGCGGCGCCTCCACTCTTACCTCGCGCGGGCGACGCTGCCGCCAGGGCGGCGGCTGCCTTCTTGGCGGCGGCGATGGAGGCGGTTTTCTTTTTGGCGGCTGCGGCTTTTTTGTCCTTGGTAGCCAATGCGGCGGCTGCTGCTGCTGCTGCTTTCGATGACTTCGACGGCGATGCGGAAGCCGCAGATGCACCGCCCCTCTTGTTGCCACCCTTAGCGGCGGCCGCGGCGGCGGACGCTTTCTTACCTTTGGCGGCGGCGCCGGAAGCACCGGACGAGGCGGCGGTCTTGGCGACGGCCTTGCCGGCACCTCCGGCCGGCTTCTTCGCCGAGGTTGATTTAGATTCCAGTTTGAAGGAACCGGACGCACCTTTGCCCTTCGTTTGTATCAGTGTACCCGATTCGACGGCGCTCTTCAAATATTTCCTTATGAACGGTGCCAGTTTCTCAGCGTCGACCTTGTACTGAGCGGCTATATATTTCTTGATCGCCTGCAGTGACGATCCGCTGCGCTCTTTCAACTCCTTTATGGCGCTATTGACCATTTCCGAAGTCTTAGGGTGCGTCGGTTTCGCCTTGGGTTTTTTGGCTCCGGCGGCGGCGGACGCCTTCGGTCCCTTCTTCGCCGGGGTGGTGGGTGCCGGTACTTCGGTTGCCACAGCTGTGTCTGCCATAGTAGTAGGTAGGTAGGTAGGTAGGTAGGTAGGTAAAATATGAATGAATTCACTCAACAAACACTCAACAACACAAGAGATCGCACACAAAACAACAACAAACTACGACGACAATATTAAAATAAAGTGAGTAGAATAGTAGTAGGTAGGTAGTAGTTACAGTATTAGATGTCGCCACTGGAACACAAAATAATTATCATTTTAACAATACACATCGAGGCATTACCGTAAGGAGAGCCGCGGTGTCGCGAGACGTTTTCTCGTATGAACACTTCCAACTTTTCACTAACATGTATATAAATTATTATATTTTTAACTGGGTTCTATTATAATTAAAACATTAATATATATTTATATGGACACATCATGAAAGTGTTTATGTAATGTTCACTTCAAAACTTTCACAAATATAATAAGGGACGCGCTACAGGTGTTTATTTTCACCGCCTTGTATGCGACTTGCTTAGTGTCCAGTTCAAAAGTGATTTTTCTCTATAAAACATAAAGATTACACACATAAAGGTCGATAAGTAAACGGCGAAGATCCCGAGCTTGGAACATAATAAGAATTCACTTTTGTAAATACATATTGTGACCGTTTTGACGAGTGTAACGACGACGGTCGTAAAACACACGACTGCCATTTTCTGAACAGCCAACGATACGGCGCTCAGTTTCTATCCGAGGCTCGTGTACACATTGATTGTTATAATATTCTTATTCTTATTTAAACATTCCAACATACTACATAATAATACTACTCTACCTATATAGGGGGGTACTCTACCTATAAAATAAACTTAAGATCACATTAGGTGGTGGTAGGTAACGACATATTCAAACGCATACAATAATGTATAATTATGTGTGTAGAGAGTAGAGGTATTAGGTAGTTAGTACATTGGTGGTAGGTATTTATTTATGAAACTAATAGTAGGTAAGTACCTAAGTACATAATGTAAAAAGAAATGATTTCGTGTTTATTAGAAAGAGAACTTCCATGACACACAAACAAAACAACAACCGGAACGTACCTACGACTAGGTAGGTACATCTATCATACTACTACCACCTACTTACAAACAACAAAAACAGTTTTGTGAGTGTGTAGTCAGTTACACTATAATATAATATTTACTATCCTAATGCAAATGCGATGCGACACACGCACGGAGAGTACATAGAATATTTATTTATCGGTACCTACTTACTGTTTTACGTACTTTACGTTTGTATGCTTGCTTGCACGCAGCTATACATTACATAGATCGATTTATCCTTTTAGTATATATAATACTACTTTTGTGATTAGAAAGTGTACTATACATTAAGTAGGTAGGTAGGTAGGTAGGTAGGTAGGTAGGTAGGTAGGTAGGTAGGTAGGTAGGTACATACACTTATATGTATGTAAGGTTTTTAAAATAAACCTCATTATTATAGGTATATGATTTGACATTAATTAATTAATCATAGTGTACGTATATAGAAACAGTTTGCATTTAAACAAAACGGAATTATGTGCGGCCCTGAAAAGGGCCTTTTGTTCCTGTGCGTACATGATGTTCGTCTCGATCAATAAATAATACCAAACTAATAATAAAATTTATGATCGAAATTAACATCGGACACGATGGAAGTGGTTTAACCACCGAAACCGTACAGTGTGCGTCCCTGACGTTTCAGAGCGTAGACGACGTCCATGGCGGTGACGGTCTTCCTCTTCGCGTGCTCGGTATAAGTGACAGCGTCACGGATCACGTTCTCGAGAAACACTTTGAGAACGCCACGAGTCTCCTCGTATATCAGACCGGATATACGCTTAACGCCTCCTCTGCGAGCCAAACGACGGATCGCGGGTTTGGTGATGCCCTGGATGTTGTCGCGAAGTACTTTCCTGTGACGTTTGGCTCCACCTTTCCCCAGACCCTTTCCTCCCTTGCCGCGACCGGTCATTGTAGTTGTAGTAGTAGTAGTAGTAGTAAGTAGAAGTTAAAGATTGATACAACAAACTGCGCGCGACCGTACTCGTATACTGCACCGAAGTGACTGATATAGCGCCGCATAATAATCCGCGTTATATTTATATACGCGACGGCCATCAGGCGGTTGGTTTCATTTCATTGGTTCCCTTGTTGAAAAGTGAGATAGCTATATTGTACGTCACGAACTAAGGAGGTACGGGCTATAGGTGGGCGAAATGGCTATATTTTTTTAATTCATTGTACATTACACTATTTTTTACTAACTGTTGTTAACAATTGTTATGATATATATTATAAATTATACATATACATATATACTAGCTGCCCGGCGCGACTTCGTTCGCGTGGTGCTATCCTACCCTGTGATGATACCCCACCCCACCCTACCTTACCCTACCCTACCCTACCCTATATGAATAATTTTCCCCGTTTTTGCAACATTTTTCACTGATGCTTCGCTCCTATTAGTCGCAGCGTGATGGTATATAGCCTAAAGCCTTCCTCGATAAATGGACTATCCAACACAAAATTAAGAAATTTTCATCAAAAAAAAGAATTTTTAATTCGAACCAGTAGTTCCTGAGATTAGCGCGTTCAAACAAACAAACTCTTCAGCTTTATAATATTAGTATAGATATATTAAATTAACTTTTCTTACAAAATGTCAACCTTGCTCGATCATAATGTATGAAAAGTAAAAAAAAGTATTTGAGAATTCAGTATTGGTCCCATAGTAAAAGTTGTTCAGAAAGACTAATCCAACATAGGTTTCGAAAATATGCCATCTCGACCTAGTACATAACATACATTAACTATCACTTACTTGGCAAAAAACCAGCTCGGTTTATTAATCGTAAATCAAACACAAGAAGTTCGCAATCAAAATAATAACAACAACATTGAAACTGTAATTTAACTATAATGCCCAATTCAAACAAAACAGTCGAACTAACCAAAAAAAATATATAATTTCAAACTATAACATTTTTACAATGAACGAACATCGCTCCACTATAAATAATGAATGAAATATGTTATTTTCAAATTATATAATTTTTGCAATAATTTATCATCACTCCACTATAAATTATGAATGAAATATGTTATTTTCAAATTACAACATTTTTGCAATGAACGAACTTCACTCCACTATAAATTATGAATGAAATATGTTATATTTTAGTTTAGGTAAAATTAGCCCCTATTTCTATTAACTGAAAGTTCATTTTTATTTTAGGTTAAATATTCGAATGAAGTATGCCACAAATTATTTGTCGTTTGACCTTGGGTTACGTCGAATAGCTCTGAACATTGCCATATGGGTACACATTATTACTTATAGCGTACTATTCAGTAATCTAGCGTACTAGCGTACTCTAATAGTATGACAAATACCTCAGTACCCCACTTAAGATGAGAAACAAAAATCTAGTGGTATCAACATAAAAAATGCACACCATGTTTCGTTTTTCATATCGATTGTTTTTTTCATAATGTAATTTAGTGCCACTGAGTACTCAAATTAAATTTGCGTACTTTTTAGGTGGTGAGCTTATCGGGACATGCAATTCATCTGGCAGCACTGATTGAGGTGTTGTCATCGGTGAGACCGATATTTATTGATAGATGGCGCTGTAGTAAATATTAAAAATGGAAAGTTTACTTTTCTATTTTCTTAGGTATACTCAATCTACGGTTAGATGCCGATAAATATTATAGCAGTCGTGTTTGGATTTTTATAGTGTGTTGCCAGATTATAAAAATATATTAAAATATAAGTGTTGCTATATGTTATAACGCCCACCTTTAGTACGGGCCTGTGCGAGGGGTGCGGGGGAGGGAGAGGGGGGGGGGGGGTTTTTTAGTTAGGTGTGTACGTGTATTTTGATTTTTCACTTGTCTTTTTTTTTTTTTTTTTTTTTTTGCGTTATTTGTAATATTATTTATTTATTTATTTATTTATTTATTTTGTTGATAATGGTATAGTAAGGTTAGGCTCTTCAAGTTAGTTAGGTTAGGTTATTAGCACTTCGGGTTAGGTTAGCTTGGCTTACCTTAACCTAACCTTGGGTTAGTTAGTTCGATATAAATAGATAGATAGGATACCTACTTTACTACAACTAGTACTAAAAAACCTTTACATATTACACCCTTTAAATATTAATTATAATATACAAAAACACGACCACTACGGTAGGTAGGTAGGTAGGTAGGTAGGTAGGTAGGTAGGTAGGTAGGTAGGTAGGTAGGTAGGTAGGTAGGTAGGTAGGTAGGTAGGTAGGTAGGTAGGTAGGTAGGGCATTATTTATATATACGACGTGATTATATTGTGCGCAAGAAACATATTGTCCATTGTTCGATACATATGTGGCCCTGAAAAGGGCCTTTTTAGCAAGACGCTTTGTTTGCTGTGCGGTGGTAAGGTAAGCTAGTTACTATTACGTTCGCGAGCAAACGACGCGTCATGCGCAATACGACGACGACGACGACGTCGACGACGATTAAGCGCGTTCGCCACGGATTCTGCGCGCCAGCTGTATATCCTTAGGCATGATGGTGACACGCTTGGCGTGAATCGCGCAAAGGTTGGTGTCCTCGAAGAGTCCGACCAGATAGGCCTCGCTGGCCTCCTGAAGCGCCATAACGGCTGAACTCTGGAAACGTAGATCAGTCTTGAAATCTTGAGCGATCTCACGGACGAGACGCTGGAAGGGCAGTTTGCGGATCAACAGCTCCGTGCTCTTCTGATAGCGACGGATCTCACGGAGTGCAACGGTTCCGGGTCTGTAACGATGGGGTTTCTTGACACCACCGGTTGCCGGTGCACTCTTGCGCGCAGCCTTCGTGGCCAACTGTTTACGGGGCGCTTTACCCCCGGTGGATTTACGCGCGGTCTGCTTGGTACGGGCCATTGCGAGGAACGAGCGAGCGGCGATGAAATTGAATTAAGAAAGATAACTTAACTACGTACGTGCGGACGAATGAACGCGCGTATTAGTACTGCCGTTTATTTTATATTTTACATCGGTATTTATAATGATGGCGGCGGATTCAAGCGAGCGAGATATGTGTTTATCTCTCTCCCTCTCTCTCTCTCCGTCTGTCTCGCACGCAACAAACAAACA
Source organism: Achlya flavicornis (assembly GCA_947623365.1). Classification (NCBI taxonomy): domain Eukaryota; kingdom Metazoa; phylum Arthropoda; class Insecta; order Lepidoptera; family Drepanidae; genus Achlya; species Achlya flavicornis. The sequence goes on along the minus strand of OX392494.1, from coordinate 5,206,093 downwards.
ATGAACGAACGAACTAACAAACTAATTTTTTTTTTTTTTATTTTATTTATAATATTATTTTCGTGAATAATAATACATACATATTTATGTGTGTATGCTTAAATTGCATATTTATCATTTCTTTTAATTCATCATTATAATAATGGTAAGCACTTGAATACCAGGTATAATAAAATATCCTTATGATATTGTACATGTATGTCAGAGTAATTAAATAATATAGGCAGGCTGCAGGTTAGTTAGTTAGTTAGTTAGTTAGTTAGTTAGTTAGTTATAAACGGACGGTATGTGGTAGTGGTATGGTACGTGCGATATGTCATAATATGAAGTCAATTAGAGAAACATTCGGATAATATGAATAGATTTTTGGCCCTGAAAAGGGCCTTTTGAGTGTAGCGCTGGACGTGTGGTGGTTACAATAGTATGTTCATACTATGAAGCACGCACGCCTCCGCACTGTGAAGAAGAACGAACGACGCCATCTCCTCCTCCTCACTTGGAGCTGGTGTATTTGGTGACGGCCTTGGTGCCCTCGCTCACGGCGTGCTTGGCAAGCTCACCGGGCAGCAGGAGCCTCACCGAAGTCTGCACCTCCCTGGAGGTGATGGTGGAACGTTTGTTGTAATGGGCGAGACGAGACGCCTCCGCTGCGATACGTTCGAATATGTCGTTAACGAATGAATTCATTATAGACATGGCCTTGCTGGAGATACCGGTGTCGGGATGCACCTGCTTGAGCACCTTGTAGATGTAGATGGCGTAGCTCTCCTTCCTCTTGTGCTTCTTCTTTTTCTTGTCAGTTTTGGAGATGTTCTTTTGGGCTTTGCCCGATTTCTTGGCGGCCTTACCGCTGGTCTTAGGCGGCATAATAGCGGTAGTATGTATTAGTTAGTAGATAATATCAACACTTGCTAACGCAAACGACCGTTTGCGTTGAATACGCCGAGAGAAGTGTGACAATTTTTCCCTCTGGTCATCTCGCACCTCCCGTCGGGGCGGTGGGGAAACGTTATCCGGGGCCGGGTGGACCCTTTAACGTAGTGTCTTGAATTTTCGCAGCGTGCTACGACACGCTGGGCACTGTGTTCGACAAGTCTTATTAAAATAGATATCGTCTTGTGCGACGATTTTGTTACTTCCCGCCACTCTGGTTACGGGCAGACTGAACGGGCGCCGCGCGCCCGGGACAGCGCTCCGGTATCGAGTGGCGTACTCGTACTCGCTGTAGTAGTCGGTGTGTGACGAAATGCTATTATCGCGGCGGCACGATGAGCTCCCGCGCATAGGCTTTGCCGTCCGGCGGCCGCGCGTGTAATGGAGCAATGTTCTTTATGTGCGGCGCATTTGACGCGTCGGCACGCCGGAACATGTTTGTAGTAAGTCGGCCAATGAACTCGGCCAGACTCTCAATTTTTAAGTCTCGTGCGATCACGTCATTTTTGACGTATCGCTGGGCATTGACGATCACTCGTAGGCTGGTATTCTGTTGTATAGCGAGTTTTTTCTTCAGCCAGGGCGCTACGAGCGCGTACCAGGCTGGGGCGGCGTACGTCAAACGTGACCGCACATAGGTCTTGTATACCCCTAATTTAGTGCTTAGGGGCAGGAGTCGAGACGAGAGAACTGGCCTGAGTAATGCGCGAGATGTGCGCACCGCTGAAACCACTTTCTCCACGTGTTTTCGCATGTTGAGGCGTCGATCTAGTGTCACTCCTAGATATTTTGCTGTGGGCGACCATTGTATTTCTTCCCCTAGCATCTCTAGCTTTTGGGGGAGGATGTTTCGCTTCCCGACGAACAGAGCTTGAGTCTTGTTCACGTTCACCGACAACCTCCATGCCGCTAGCCACTCTGGGAGGGCGTCCAAGGCCCTTTGCATCTTTGCCACGGCGTGATGTGGCTTTATGGAAGTAGTGTAGTACGCCGCGTCATCTGCGTAAAGGGCCAAGTGCGTGCCCTCAGCGACAGGGATGTCGTCGGTGTAACGAGCATAGCAGGAGGGGGAAAGACAGCTCCCCTGTGGTACTCCCGCTCGGATACATCGTGTGTCGGATATTTCATCTTCTACAGCAACGTGGAAACTTCTATTCTGCAGAAATGAAGCAAGAATCTTTATCAAGCGTCGGGGGGCGGCCGACTGTGACATCTTGTATAATAAGCCTTCATGCCAGACACGGTCAAACGCCTTCTCCATGTCCAAGAGTACTGCAACGGCGACTTCCTTCTTGTTTAGGGCGCCGGTGAGGTGGTGCAGTACTCTGGTAAGCTGAAGTGTCGTGGAGTGTTCAGCCCGAAACCCAAACTGCTCATTCCTCGGCACTATATGTGGCAGTAAATGCTGCAAAAGTAGTTTCTCAAACACCTTCGAGAGAGTTGGAAGTAAGGTAATAGGCCGATAGCTCTCCGGTTTCAGGGAGCTCTTACCGGGCTTGGGAATCATACGGACTCTGCCCGTTTTCCAAAGTGTGGGAAAGTGTCCCAGGCGAAGGATGCCATTGAATAGGCGCGTCACCGCCGCGAGAGCACGCGGCGGGAAGTGACGCAGCGCCATATTCGTGATCCTATCGACGCCTGGGGCACTTCTCCGCTTTGTAGCGCGCAGAGTCCGTAGTACCTGCCCGGGCGAGACTACCACCGGTTCCTCCTCGTGAGCTATCGGCACAGAGAAGTACTCCCGAAGGTGACGTTCCACTGCCAAAGCGTTGTCTTCATCGGTGGTTGGGTTCGGGCTGAACTGACGTTCAAGCGTGTCAGCGAAAATGTTTGCTCTGTCGGCCGCGCGGTACCGTGGGGTGCCGTCACTGTGCATGAGCGGGCGGATAGGCTCTTTTGTGCCGCTTAGGGCTCGGCACAGGCGATGGATGCCCGTCCATCCCTCTTCATCTACCTCGATGATGTGCCGTTCCCAGCTGACTGTAGCCGCATTCTGAACTTCTTTTTTAATTTTTGTTGCAAGAGCGTTAAGCTGGCTTTTGGCTTGTCGACAGCGGGTCCGTTGCCAGAATTTACGTAGACGCCTTTTCCTCTCTATCATGTTTATTACACTCTGTGGTAATCTACCATGACGGGCTTGTGTCGGGAGAGTTGATGAAGCGGCTTCTTGGGCTTCTTGTGTCTTGCTTGTGATCAACTCCGCAAGGCGGTCGATGTCTTCTGAACAGGCAAGTTGAAATTGTGGGAAAGTTGCGTCATTTAAAATTTTTTCAAATCGCGTCCAATCTACCAAACTGCGCGGTTGTTGTGCTGGAATGTGTCTAGGAAAGCCGGCCAAGTGTATAAACACTGGCAAGTGGTCGGAACCTAGATCTTCATAGGACACTTCTTGATAGACTTGGCAGTTAAGTCCCTTGTGGACTATGATGTCGAGGACGTCAGGGATGTGTCGGTCGTTGTTTGGGTAATGTGTCGGGACCTCTGGTCCCTCGACAACATAGCCCATGTGCTCCGCAGAATTGAACAAAATATTGCCATTTGGGCAATTTCGAGATGCGTTCCAACTTGTGTGCTTGCAGTTCATGTCGCCCGCGATGAGCGTCGGCACCTGTGCATCCAATAACAATTGGATGTCTCCATGGTGCAGACGCCCAACCGGAGGTCGGTACGCGGAGTAGAGTCTAAGCGGGGGAGAGGTCCCCCCGAAACAGATCTCCACTCCTAATCCGTACATAGACTGCAAGCACACGGGTGGTAGTGGCTGGTAGACGTGTTGCCGGCGAATGAGTACCGCCAGTCCCCGATATGCTCGGGTTCCTGAGTGCTCGTCCTTCCTCACGACCGTATAACCCGGTACCTTAAATTGTTGGTTGGGTAGCAGCAGAGTTTCGGATATTAATGCCACGTCTGGCATTTTTTCAGCAATGAACGCCTTAAAGATGAGCTCTTTCCCTTTCAGAGAATTAGCGTTCCAGTGCATGATGGTAATTTTATTTTGGCTGAGCTCTGTGTTGGTAGATAGTAGCAAGGCCCTTGTGTATGATCGGCTCTAGATCATCGCCGGTTCTGAGTGCCAGTAACACCTCAAGTAGGACAGTGATTGCCACGTCTGACGCACTGTCTTTTACTACTACCGTCCCTGTCTTAGGTTTCGGTGGGGGTGCCCTCTCCGCCCCCCCTTGCCGGGGGGGGGCGTTGGCAGTCTTTGTCTGGGTGGGCATAGGTACAGCGGCTGAAGAGGTACTCGGCAGGGGGTAAGCGGTTTCCTGCTCGGCTGCCGCGGCCGGTGCATTCACCCTCCTTTTCCCGCGCCTCGTCCTTTTCTTCTTCTTGTTGCTCTGCCCCTCTTGCCTGGGGGGGGGGTCGTTAGCTGGGGCCATCAGCGTGTTGGGAGCGGCATCAACTACCTGATTTGTAGTAGTTTTCGGTGGTCCAGTGGTACGCGCAACGGTGCCCGCCCGTATATTACGGGCTTCGCGTCTAAATACCGGACACTTCAAACTGTTGGCCGGGTGTGCGCCACTACAGTTGCAACACGTTGCCGGATCTTCTCTTGCGCGTGGGCAGTCCCTCGCAGCGTGCTCGCCGCCGCAACGGACGCAGGCGATTTTCCGGTGGCAGCAGAGCGACGAGTGCCGAAACTGTTGACAGCGATGGCACTGCGCCGGTCCGCGTTTGCCCCTCCAAGCGACTATGGAGACGCCTGGCATACATAACAGCTCATCTATATCGTATATGCCAGGCGTTATGTTGGGAGTTCTGTTGAGTTGTACATGAAAAATGCATCCCGGGCGTCCGCGACGCGCTTTAATATGTCTCACATATAGCGGTTCGTAGCCCAGGTTAGTAAGTTCTGCGGAGATATCATCCGGGGGCGTGTCCGGGGGAAGTCCTAATATTGCTATTTTCAACCTCTGATCGGCCGGGAGAGAATAACAAAACCAGGATATGTTTTCTTCCTTCTCGAGGTTGACTAGGTATCTCTGGATAACCCTGTACTCGTGGTCATCGTTGGGAGTGAAACGCACCCCACTTCCGTACGGGCGGCCGTTGGGTGTGCGACCCAAGAGGCTCTTTATTGCCTTAAAGTGAGTGGCCCAATTTGGTAATCGCTCCACCACTAAAGGTGGGTACCTGGGCTTTCTCTCTTGGGTTCTATTAGTAGAGGCCGGTGCGGTGGCAGTATTCCTGGCCGTTGAGCTCCCATTCTGGGTCTGCAACGGCTGAGAAGGCGGCATTGCCACTTGAGAGGCAAAGGGCATCGGTGTCGGCGACGCAATTGGTGAAAGGTTGCGTATTGCAGAGTCTGCATACGTGTACGGTGGCGTGATGCTGCGGTTTATGTTATCTGCAGGCGTTGGATTTGGTGGTGGCGGCGACGGTAGTAACAGTGGTACTACGGGAGCGGTGCTCGTTGATGGTTGCGGAGATAACTCTTGGATGGTAGGTGGCGCCACTAGTAGTGTTGCTTTCTCCCTCTTGGCCGGTCGCTCCTTCCTTTGCGGGAGAGGGACAGCACTAACGGTTGTCTCTTTCTTCCTCGGGGAGTGTGCGGGGTCGGCGGGGGGGGGGGCGGCAGCTGCTGGTTGAGTGACTTCTTCGATTTGCTGTTCAGGCGAAGCGTTGAGGCACATACGCTTGGCAGCTTCATCTTCTTGCACAGAAGTACTACTCCTTGGACGGCGGGATCGCACGAAGGTATCAAGAGGCACGTTGATTATGGATGCTGCTAACATTTCCATAATCTCGATGTCATTTTGGGTCGGCGCCGACGAGTCTCTGTTGCTTCGCTCGCGCTCGGCGAAATATGGGTCCAAGAAACGCACTACGGCCTCCGGGAGGGCCCCGGATGCGTGCATCCGATTGATAACCAATCGGGCAGCTTCATCCTGCGCTCTCGGAGAGCTCAGCGCGGAAATGGACGTTCCGACGGACTCGAGCGAACCAATGGAATCGCCTTCGCCACTAACATTAGCAGCGGCGGGGGCGTTGGCTGACGACGAAGAGGCTCTGGGCAGGCGTGGGGAAGGCAGCGATGCCAAGGACCCGCGGCTCCCAGCTAAACTAGATGCTCCTTCTCCACTATCACCATTGTTTCCTGACGACGATGGGGAAGATGGGTAATTTGGGCGGCGAGTTTGGTCGGCCATGGTGTTTGTGCTGTTGTAAGGGCGGGCGGTGCACTGTGCGCCACGACCCCCTACCCCGGAGATCCCTGCATAAGCGGACCGAGGTAGGTGGCGGACTCAGTGTTCCGTCCGTCCAGAGGCAACAGTAGACAATAGTCCCCTCCTCAGGTTCCTTGAAGGAGGCCGAGGGTATCGCTCCGGGCGCGTCTTCAAAAAGACGCGGCGGAGCGACGTAGGTTTGCCTGATAATAGAAACAATTTCAGGCGAGGGACAACACGGGCACAATCACAGAAACGTATCACGAACACAACGAAAACGAAAATACTAGCTACTAACACAACAAGTAAACGACACTTTTTAGTTGGTTGAGCGAGCAACGAAATCGGAAGTACGGAACGTCCAGGCGCAACGAAGCCAATCCATACATACATGATGTCGTCTCACATTTTCCCCTAGGGGAAAATGGGGAAACAAAACCGGGGTCGGATGACCCCACGATTGTCGTAGCTTAATTTCACCGCGTGCGAATACACGCGGGGCGCTGGGGTCGGCTATGAAGCCTATAGATTAGTACTAACTTTTAGTTAGTTTTTAGCGGCGCCTCCCAAGTCGTCGTTCTAGCTTACTGGGTGTAAAATGCCCAGCCAGCGATCGACACTCGGGCGGCGCTCGGCGGGTAAATTTTCATTTGTTTTAACTTAATATTAAAAACGTAGAGAAATCTAATTCTGCGGGAGCTTAATGAGTTCCCGTGCGTAAGCCTTGCCCTCCGGCGGCCGTGCGTGCAGTGGGGCTATGCCCTTCACATGCGGAAAGCTAGACATGTCGGCTCGCCGGAACATGCTAGTGGCGAGGCGGGCGATAAAGTCTTCTAGGCTCTCGACTTTGAGGTCACGAGTGATGACGTCATTCCTCACGTACCGAGGTGCGGCGACTATCGTTCGTAATGATAGATTTTGTTGGGCAGCAAGTTTCTTCTTAAGGTACGGCGCGGCAAGAGCGTACCACGCCGGGGCTGCGTACGTGAGGCGTGACCTCACATAACACTTATATATCCCTATCTTCGTGCGTAGGGGCAGGATGCGAGACGAGAGCACTGGGCGGAGGAGGGCACGGGAAGCTCGTACGATGTTAACTACGTTTTTAACATGTTTTCCCATGTTCAGGCGACGGTCGATCGTAACTCCGAGGTATTTCGCGGAATTCGACCACTCTATCTCCTGTCCTTGCATTTTAAGCTTCTGTAGCGGATTTATACGATTTGCTACGTATATCGCTTGCGTTTTGGCCACGTTTACCGTTAATCGCCACGCCGCTAGCCATTCTGGCAGGGCGTTCAGGGCTTTCTGCATCTTAAACACGGCGCGTTTAGTATTTACAGATGTTGTGTAATACGCCGCGTCATCGGCGTATAACGCAAGATGCGTTCCTTCGGCGACTGGGATGTCGTCGGTATACGTGGCATAGCACACAGGGGAAATACAACTTCCCTGTGGCACTCCGGCCTCTATGCGGCGCACGTCGGACTCTGCGTCCGCTACTGCGACATAGAAGCTTCTCGAAGCCAATCCGTGACAATTTTTTTCGAGTATACCCAATACATATTACTATCATTCGTGTTGGGTATTAACGTAGGCAACGAGCTGAATGCGGCCGTACGGCCAATCAGGAGCGTGCGTGAAAGAGACATAAAATATACACGCGTCTCTATCTAACATTGTGCGCTAATGAAGAGTGGTTTAATAAGATTGATTATTATGTCTGTCCGTATGTATGTATGTCTGTTTCCGTCATGTTTGTTTGTTTGTTTGTTTGTTTGTTTGTTTGTTGTTTGTTGTTTGTTGTTGTTTATTTTGTTTGGTTGGTTGATTTTTATATAGAAGACGATTAAATAGGTCATGATAGAGACAAAATAAAAGTAATTTTTATAGAATCATATTGCGGCCCTGAAAAGGGCCTTTTGTGTCCGACCGTCCGTCCGCCCGAGCCCGCCACTAGAGGCGGAGGCGGAGGCGGCGGTGGTCGGGGGCGACGAGATGATGCGCCTAAGAATAATAATATCTTCTTAAGCCTTCTTCTCGGTCTTCTTAGGCAGTAGCACGGCCTGAATGTTGGGCAAAACACCACCCTGAGCGATGGTCACGCCCGATAGGAGTTTGTTCAATTCCTCATCGTTGCGGATCGCCAATTGGAGATGTCTCGGTATGATTCTAGTCTTCTTGTTGTCACGTGCCGCGTTGCCGGCCAACTCGAGGACCTCAGCGGCGAGATATTCCATAACGGCGGCCAAATAGACCGGTGCACCGGCGCCGACGCGCTCGGCATAGTTGCCATTACGCAGAAGTCTGTGTATACGACCGACAGGAAACTGAAGACCGGCGCGATTCGAACGGGACTTTGCCTTCCCCTTGACCTTGCCACCCTTGCCGCGTCCAGACATTATTTGTTACGAGGGTATATAATCAATCAATTGCTAAATTAGCGAGCGAAAAATAACGCGCAGCGTACGTAGTTATGCACAGCGCGTTCGGAAACTGACTGAATAATTTTTTTTTATCGCCCGCTATTTATTATTATAGGTGAACTACGATCGCCCAATGTAGTACGAAGACGACGAGCGAACGAGAACGAGCTATGGCGAGAGAGCGTACCAGAACGATGAATATTTTATATTGAACGAGAGAGATGGAAGATATGTTGGGCGAGAGAGGGGTGGGTGGGTGAGGTCGGTCGGTCGGGCGGGCGGGCGCGCGTTCGGAGGCGGTATTATTCGTTCGTTTCGCGTTTGTTTTTGATGATTTAATTGCTAAAATATACCTAATAGGATAATATTTTAGATTATTGTGTATGTATGTATGGGGGACGGCGGTACCTACCTGGACAATATGAAATGAATGCAAGCAATGTAGTGTGTGCAGTTTTCGCAAGTTTATTTTTATTTATTTATTTATTTATTTATTTTTTTTGTTTATACATATCTACGTACCTATGAATAATATTAATTAATCGGTGAAGAAGAAAATTCGTATTTTCCATTATGTGTAGGTGCCTACGCCATACCTATACAGTGCAATTAAATCATCATCGTCGTTTCGTGTGTGGTGTTGTGTGCGTGTTTTACGTGTCTGTCTGTGGCTTGGGACCTCCTATGTGTACCAAACTAAATTCTAAGTCTGAAGTCTAGTTTATGTACATACATAAACTAGATAGGTATATTAGCCTATACAATACTACTATTATGTTTGTTTGTTTGTTTGTTTGTTTGTTTGTTTGTTAGTATGTATGTATGTATAAGTAGGTAGGTAGGTAGGTAGGTAGGTATTTAGGTATTTATAATCATTTTATATAGGCAGTAAGGATGTCACCGTTTTACGTATGTATGTATGTATGTATGTATGTATGTATGTATGTATGTATGTATGTATGTATGTATGTATGTATGTATGTATGTATGTATGTATGTATGTATGTTTATTAGTTATTTAGTCGGTCAATTTATGTACGTATCGAAATAGAAACAATTGTATCGTAACTAATATGGGTACGATATTTAGAATAATTTGTTAGCCCTGAAAAGGGCTTTTTGGTAGGTACATGTGCGCGATTGCGTGTGTGTATGCAACCAACGCGCACGTGCGTGCGGTGCCGGTCTCTCGCAACACGCTGGCTGGCCGTCCGTCCGTACGTACGTAGGACGGGCGGCGTAGGCGCGCGCGGCAGGGGGCGGCATGCAGGCAGGCAGGGCGCGGCTGCCAGCGAGCGGCTGTCGTCGTCGTCGTCGCTTTTACTTCTTGGCTGCTGCCTTTTTGGCGGCGGCCGGCTTCGATTTTGATGCGGCGGCGGCGGCCTTCTTCGGTTTGGGCGCCTTTGGTTTCTTTGTCGGTGGTTTGGCGGTTTTCTTAGCTTTAGACGCGGCGCCTCCACTCTTACCTCGCGCGGGCGACGCTGCCGCCAGGGCGGCGGCTGCCTTCTTGGCGGCGGCGATGGAGGCGGTTTTCTTTTTGGCGGCTGCGGCTTTTTTGTCCTTGGTAGCCAATGCGGCGGCTGCTGCTGCTGCTGCTTTCGATGACTTCGACGGCGATGCGGAAGCCGCAGATGCACCGCCCCTCTTGTTGCCACCCTTAGCGGCGGCCGCGGCGGCGGACGCTTTCTTACCTTTGGCGGCGGCGCCGGAAGCACCGGACGAGGCGGCGGTCTTGGCGACGGCCTTGCCGGCACCTCCGGCCGGCTTCTTCGCCGAGGTTGATTTAGATTCCAGTTTGAAGGAACCGGACGCACCTTTGCCCTTCGTTTGTATCAGTGTACCCGATTCGACGGCGCTCTTCAAATATTTCCTTATGAACGGTGCCAGTTTCTCAGCGTCGACCTTGTACTGAGCGGCTATATATTTCTTGATCGCCTGCAGTGACGATCCGCTGCGCTCTTTCAACTCCTTTATGGCGCTATTGACCATTTCCGAAGTCTTAGGGTGCGTCGGTTTCGCCTTGGGTTTTTTGGCTCCGGCGGCGGCGGACGCCTTCGGTCCCTTCTTCGCCGGGGTGGTGGGTGCCGGTACTTCGGTTGCCACAGCTGTGTCTGCCATAGTAGTAGGTAGGTAGGTAGGTAGGTAGGTAGGTAAAATATGAATGAATTCACTCAACAAACACTCAACAACACAAGAGATCGCACACAAAACAACAACAAACTACGACGACAATATTAAAATAAAGTGAGTAGAATAGTAGTAGGTAGGTAGTAGTTACAGTATTAGATGTCGCCACTGGAACACAAAATAATTATCATTTTAACAATACACATCGAGGCATTACCGTAAGGAGAGCCGCGGTGTCGCGAGACGTTTTCTCGTATGAACACTTCCAACTTTTCACTAACATGTATATAAATTATTATATTTTTAACTGGGTTCTATTATAATTAAAACATTAATATATATTTATATGGACACATCATGAAAGTGTTTATGTAATGTTCACTTCAAAACTTTCACAAATATAATAAGGGACGCGCTACAGGTGTTTATTTTCACCGCCTTGTATGCGACTTGCTTAGTGTCCAGTTCAAAAGTGATTTTTCTCTATAAAACATAAAGATTACACACATAAAGGTCGATAAGTAAACGGCGAAGATCCCGAGCTTGGAACATAATAAGAATTCACTTTTGTAAATACATATTGTGACCGTTTTGACGAGTGTAACGACGACGGTCGTAAAACACACGACTGCCATTTTCTGAACAGCCAACGATACGGCGCTCAGTTTCTATCCGAGGCTCGTGTACACATTGATTGTTATAATATTCTTATTCTTATTTAAACATTCCAACATACTACATAATAATACTACTCTACCTATATAGGGGGGTACTCTACCTATAAAATAAACTTAAGATCACATTAGGTGGTGGTAGGTAACGACATATTCAAACGCATACAATAATGTATAATTATGTGTGTAGAGAGTAGAGGTATTAGGTAGTTAGTACATTGGTGGTAGGTATTTATTTATGAAACTAATAGTAGGTAAGTACCTAAGTACATAATGTAAAAAGAAATGATTTCGTGTTTATTAGAAAGAGAACTTCCATGACACACAAACAAAACAACAACCGGAACGTACCTACGACTAGGTAGGTACATCTATCATACTACTACCACCTACTTACAAACAACAAAAACAGTTTTGTGAGTGTGTAGTCAGTTACACTATAATATAATATTTACTATCCTAATGCAAATGCGATGCGACACACGCACGGAGAGTACATAGAATATTTATTTATCGGTACCTACTTACTGTTTTACGTACTTTACGTTTGTATGCTTGCTTGCACGCAGCTATACATTACATAGATCGATTTATCCTTTTAGTATATATAATACTACTTTTGTGATTAGAAAGTGTACTATACATTAAGTAGGTAGGTAGGTAGGTAGGTAGGTAGGTAGGTAGGTAGGTAGGTAGGTAGGTACATACACTTATATGTATGTAAGGTTTTTAAAATAAACCTCATTATTATAGGTATATGATTTGACATTAATTAATTAATCATAGTGTACGTATATAGAAACAGTTTGCATTTAAACAAAACGGAATTATGTGCGGCCCTGAAAAGGGCCTTTTGTTCCTGTGCGTACATGATGTTCGTCTCGATCAATAAATAATACCAAACTAATAATAAAATTTATGATCGAAATTAACATCGGACACGATGGAAGTGGTTTAACCACCGAAACCGTACAGTGTGCGTCCCTGACGTTTCAGAGCGTAGACGACGTCCATGGCGGTGACGGTCTTCCTCTTCGCGTGCTCGGTATAAGTGACAGCGTCACGGATCACGTTCTCGAGAAACACTTTGAGAACGCCACGAGTCTCCTCGTATATCAGACCGGATATACGCTTAACGCCTCCTCTGCGAGCCAAACGACGGATCGCGGGTTTGGTGATGCCCTGGATGTTGTCGCGAAGTACTTTCCTGTGACGTTTGGCTCCACCTTTCCCCAGACCCTTTCCTCCCTTGCCGCGACCGGTCATTGTAGTTGTAGTAGTAGTAGTAGTAGTAAGTAGAAGTTAAAGATTGATACAACAAACTGCGCGCGACCGTACTCGTATACTGCACCGAAGTGACTGATATAGCGCCGCATAATAATCCGCGTTATATTTATATACGCGACGGCCATCAGGCGGTTGGTTTCATTTCATTGGTTCCCTTGTTGAAAAGTGAGATAGCTATATTGTACGTCACGAACTAAGGAGGTACGGGCTATAGGTGGGCGAAATGGCTATATTTTTTTAATTCATTGTACATTACACTATTTTTTACTAACTGTTGTTAACAATTGTTATGATATATATTATAAATTATACATATACATATATACTAGCTGCCCGGCGCGACTTCGTTCGCGTGGTGCTATCCTACCCTGTGATGATACCCCACCCCACCCTACCTTACCCTACCCTACCCTACCCTATATGAATAATTTTCCCCGTTTTTGCAACATTTTTCACTGATGCTTCGCTCCTATTAGTCGCAGCGTGATGGTATATAGCCTAAAGCCTTCCTCGATAAATGGACTATCCAACACAAAATTAAGAAATTTTCATCAAAAAAAAGAATTTTTAATTCGAACCAGTAGTTCCTGAGATTAGCGCGTTCAAACAAACAAACTCTTCAGCTTTATAATATTAGTATAGATATATTAAATTAACTTTTCTTACAAAATGTCAACCTTGCTCGATCATAATGTATGAAAAGTAAAAAAAAGTATTTGAGAATTCAGTATTGGTCCCATAGTAAAAGTTGTTCAGAAAGACTAATCCAACATAGGTTTCGAAAATATGCCATCTCGACCTAGTACATAACATACATTAACTATCACTTACTTGGCAAAAAACCAGCTCGGTTTATTAATCGTAAATCAAACACAAGAAGTTCGCAATCAAAATAATAACAACAACATTGAAACTGTAATTTAACTATAATGCCCAATTCAAACAAAACAGTCGAACTAACCAAAAAAAATATATAATTTCAAACTATAACATTTTTACAATGAACGAACATCGCTCCACTATAAATAATGAATGAAATATGTTATTTTCAAATTATATAATTTTTGCAATAATTTATCATCACTCCACTATAAATTATGAATGAAATATGTTATTTTCAAATTACAACATTTTTGCAATGAACGAACTTCACTCCACTATAAATTATGAATGAAATATGTTATATTTTAGTTTAGGTAAAATTAGCCCCTATTTCTATTAACTGAAAGTTCATTTTTATTTTAGGTTAAATATTCGAATGAAGTATGCCACAAATTATTTGTCGTTTGACCTTGGGTTACGTCGAATAGCTCTGAACATTGCCATATGGGTACACATTATTACTTATAGCGTACTATTCAGTAATCTAGCGTACTAGCGTACTCTAATAGTATGACAAATACCTCAGTACCCCACTTAAGATGAGAAACAAAAATCTAGTGGTATCAACATAAAAAATGCACACCATGTTTCGTTTTTCATATCGATTGTTTTTTTCATAATGTAATTTAGTGCCACTGAGTACTCAAATTAAATTTGCGTACTTTTTAGGTGGTGAGCTTATCGGGACATGCAATTCATCTGGCAGCACTGATTGAGGTGTTGTCATCGGTGAGACCGATATTTATTGATAGATGGCGCTGTAGTAAATATTAAAAATGGAAAGTTTACTTTTCTATTTTCTTAGGTATACTCAATCTACGGTTAGATGCCGATAAATATTATAGCAGTCGTGTTTGGATTTTTATAGTGTGTTGCCAGATTATAAAAATATATTAAAATATAAGTGTTGCTATATGTTATAACGCCCACCTTTAGTACGGGCCTGTGCGAGGGGTGCGGGGGAGGGAGAGGGGGGGGGGGGGTTTTTTAGTTAGGTGTGTACGTGTATTTTGATTTTTCACTTGTCTTTTTTTTTTTTTTTTTTTTTTTGCGTTATTTGTAATATTATTTATTTATTTATTTATTTATTTATTTTGTTGATAATGGTATAGTAAGGTTAGGCTCTTCAAGTTAGTTAGGTTAGGTTATTAGCACTTCGGGTTAGGTTAGCTTGGCTTACCTTAACCTAACCTTGGGTTAGTTAGTTCGATATAAATAGATAGATAGGATACCTACTTTACTACAACTAGTACTAAAAAACCTTTACATATTACACCCTTTAAATATTAATTATAATATACAAAAACACGACCACTACGGTAGGTAGGTAGGTAGGTAGGTAGGTAGGTAGGTAGGTAGGTAGGTAGGTAGGTAGGTAGGTAGGTAGGTAGGTAGGTAGGTAGGTAGGTAGGTAGGTAGGTAGGTAGGGCATTATTTATATATACGACGTGATTATATTGTGCGCAAGAAACATATTGTCCATTGTTCGATACATATGTGGCCCTGAAAAGGGCCTTTTTAGCAAGACGCTTTGTTTGCTGTGCGGTGGTAAGGTAAGCTAGTTACTATTACGTTCGCGAGCAAACGACGCGTCATGCGCAATACGACGACGACGACGACGTCGACGACGATTAAGCGCGTTCGCCACGGATTCTGCGCGCCAGCTGTATATCCTTAGGCATGATGGTGACACGCTTGGCGTGAATCGCGCAAAGGTTGGTGTCCTCGAAGAGTCCGACCAGATAGGCCTCGCTGGCCTCCTGAAGCGCCATAACGGCTGAACTCTGGAAACGTAGATCAGTCTTGAAATCTTGAGCGATCTCACGGACGAGACGCTGGAAGGGCAGTTTGCGGATCAACAGCTCCGTGCTCTTCTGATAGCGACGGATCTCACGGAGTGCAACGGTTCCGGGTCTGTAACGATGGGGTTTCTTGACACCACCGGTTGCCGGTGCACTCTTGCGCGCAGCCTTCGTGGCCAACTGTTTACGGGGCGCTTTACCCCCGGTGGATTTACGCGCGGTCTGCTTGGTACGGGCCATTGCGAGGAACGAGCGAGCGGCGATGAAATTGAATTAAGAAAGATAACTTAACTACGTACGTGCGGACGAATGAACGCGCGTATTAGTACTGCCGTTTATTTTATATTTTACATCGGTATTTATAATGATGGCGGCGGATTCAAGCGAGCGAGATATGTGTTTATCTCTCTCCCTCTCTCTCTCTCCGTCTGTCTCGCACGCAACAAACAAACAATGAACGAACGAACTAACAAACTAATTTTTTTTTTTTTTATTTTATTTATAATATTATTTTCGTGAATAATAATACATACATATTTATGTGTGTATGCTTAAATTGCATATTTATCATTTCTTTTAATTCATCATTATAATAATGGTAAGCACTTGAATACCAGGTATAATAAAATATCCTTATGATATTGTACATGTATGTCAGAGTAATTAAATAATATAGGCAGGCTGCAGGTTAGTTAGTTAGTTAGTTAGTTAGTTAGTTAGTTAGTTATAAACGGACGGTATGTGGTAGTGGTATGGTACGTGCGATATGTCATAATATGAAGTCAATTAGAGAAACATTCGGATAATATGAATAGATTTTTGGCCCTGAAAAGGGCCTTTTGAGTGTAGCGCTGGACGTGTGGTGGTTACAATAGTATGTTCATACTATGAAGCACGCACGCCTCCGCACTGTGAAGAAGAACGAACGACGCCATCTCCTCCTCCTCACTTGGAGCTGGTGTATTTGGTGACGGCCTTGGTGCCCTCGCTCACGGCGTGCTTGGCAAGCTCACCGGGCAGCAGGAGCCTCACCGAAGTCTGCACCTCCCTGGAGGTGATGGTGGAACGTTTGTTGTAATGGGCGAGACGAGACGCCTCCGCTGCGATACGTTCGAATATGTCGTTAACGAATGAATTCATTATAGACATGGCCTTGCTGGAGATACCGGTGTCGGGATGCACCTGCTTGAGCACCTTGTAGATGTAGATGGCGTAGCTCTCCTTCCTCTTGTGCTTCTTCTTTTTCTTGTCAGTTTTGGAGATGTTCTTTTGGGCTTTGCCCGATTTCTTGGCGGCCTTACCGCTGGTCTTAGGCGGCATAATAGCGGTAGTATGTATTAGTTAGTAGATAATATCAACACTTGCTAACGCAAACGACCGTTTGCGTTGAATACGCCGAGAGAAGTGTGACAATTTTTTTCGAGTATACCCAATACATATTACTATCATTCGTGTTGGGTATTAACGTAGGCAACGAGCTGAATGCGGCCGTAC